>OX638069.1:30567364-31884812 GCA_951804385.1 Trifolium dubium | reverse complement strand
CGATGCTGTTCAGCTTGCACAGAAGTTAGCTCCTACCGCATCTTCTTCCTTACCTCAAAGGTATGAATATTCGACCTAACATTTTTGTCAAAAATAAATAAACTATAAAGTGATTAAATTGATAGATTAGAACCGACAATATCCGATTGAGAACTTACTTAAGATAATCAACCAAGTTTTATTGACAAAGATTAATCATTGATAAAGTCACACCAATAACATTGTTTAAAAAAAATGGATTAGAAGACTCAATTTCAAAAGATAGTATAATGGATATTGTTGTAATTATTTTTTATTATTTGGACAAATAATTTAACTAAAGTTCTTTTTATTTTGTGCAGCGATGACAATGGTAAAATCTTCATTGAACAGAAAATAAGCAACAAGAAGTTGAACAAATTGATGGTGGACTTTGAGGCTTAATCTCAATTAGTGGTCATTTTGGACAGTTATTAGTGCAATAACCTTAGTTGTTCTTCTGCGGGAAATCATTCATATGTACAATGTTACCAAAATTGTGTATGTATGCCCACATGTAATATACAACAAATCAATGTTCTTTCAATTCATCAATTAATAATTTATTTATTTATTTGATTCTATTTGGAAATAATTGTCTGGTTTCTCAATTTTAGTTGTTTTCTTTTTTCATTAAAATGTCTTCTGAACTCGTACAAATCAGATTATTTAGACTATGAGAGTGTGAGAAACCGTCACATTAATTTGATGGAGCAAATGTGGTAATTTTCATTAGGGCCATTAATAAGATTAATGCAAACAAGAGAGTCAGAATAGCAAGCAAGCTCCACATAATCCAAATTCTTTGCGATGGTTATACCGTGATAGATAGCATAATGTTCAGCCCACAAGATGTCATCTTATCTCTTGTGGATCAAATTGTATTTATTTCTTGGTTTAGGTTTTTAGGAAGGGGAATAAATGTTTGTTATGTTTTTTCTGATTGGTGTAAAAATCTCGTCGCTTGTCTCCGGGCTATCTCCTCCTCTCCCTCTTGAATTGTAAGGGTTGAGTACCCCTTGTACTCCTTATAATTCATTCATTGCTTATCAAAAAAAAAAAAGATGTCATCTTAACTTGGAATAGAACAAGAGAAGACTGCAAGGAATAAACCAGGGTCGTTTCGCATGACCCCCAAACCCGATTCTAACAAGAGAACCGCCAGCAGCTACCATATATATTAAGTATAGCACCAGAGAAATTATTATTATTCCATCTGATGTACTTGCCAACAACCATTTCCACGATACTAGCTTGACCTTTTCCACTAAATAGTGCACCCCATGCACTAGTTAAAAATACTTAATATAGCAAAAAAATACATTGGAACTCGTGCGGTAACACTTATAAAATATTAAAAGTGTTGTTTTCAATACAAAACTTACTTATTTTGTATGCTTAACTAGTGCATGGGGTGCACTAGTTAGCATGCACTAGTTAGCATGACCCCATTGATTATTATACTCTCTATCGAGTTCTTTATGTTACAAAAAATTAGTTTAAGAATTCTCAGACGAAAAAATTAGTTCTTTATGTTACAATGATGACCAATAAATCTCACTATAAAAAATTGTTTCCAAATCTTAGAATCTCACCCAATACTATCTATGCAGTAAGCCTATATATCAATATGGGACGTGAGAGTTTTCTTATGTCTTTCAAAAGAGGAAAGTGTGGCATGCTATGATTTGGACCATATGGCGAACCTGTAATGAGAGGATATTCTCTGATATATAAAGTGGTCGAGGTACATGATATAGTGGAAAAGGTCAAGCTAGTATCGTGGAAATAATTGTTGGCAAAGAAACATAATTTTTCTTGTCTTTTATATGAATGGAATGTGTGTCAGTCTGATTGTATAGATAATCTTTTAATAGGAGTAGGTACTTTTGTGTTTTGGGGTTAGTACTTAATGTACTGTTCCTACTTGAGTGAGGTGAGTATCTCTTGTACTTTTTCCATTATCCTTTCATCCATTTATATATAATATAATTTGTTTGCTGTTCAAAAAAAAATATCGTACGTAAGGAGTGTTGAAAAATAAACTACTCAATTTTCTAATTATAAAGTGATACTGATTTTTTTTTTATAAAGAGTCGAACTCTTATCTTACAAGTAAAATCAAAATAGACAAGATAGACCTAATATTAAAATGCAATAGCATATAAGACGGTAGACATTTTAAAACAAGTTTAATGAGTCATGCATAATAATGTTGTGGCGTCCAGGTCTAGATAAATGATTCATCAAAGGTTAAAATTTGCTATACAAAAAAGTTTGACAACCACATAACTTATTATTTGTCTACCTTTTATTCATATGTATAAGGATTCCAAAAAATTAAATAAATATAGCATACAAACAAGCTTCAAACATCATTTATTTCAAAAATTGGTTTGTTTTTTTTTTTTGGAAAGAACTTCAAAATTGGTTTTTTTTTCACCTTGTTTGTCAACAAAAAAATATTTTTATACACACACAAATATCAAAAACCAGTTACTTCAAATTAAGTGTGTTTGTGTCTTGTTTCAAAAAAAAAAGTGTGTTTGTGTCAGGAAAATGGAAATGATCAATTTTTGACCTTATTTGACAATAAGAAAAGTTAGTCTGGTAAAAAAAAATGTTAGAATATGGTAGTGTTGCAAACAAGATGCTATTTTCCATGTTGTACTTGTTCTATCTTCACTGCTCCTGATTAGTGCTAATTGGAATTGACCAAGAAAATGTAGGTCAGGTGGACTATAAATTTAAGTAGGTGGGAAGAGGGAAGCTCAATGAGAGCGTTAAGAGTTGACTAGCTAGTTTAATTTTGGAATAAAGAAATGAAGCAATTCCAAATCTAAACATATGGTTATAAACTTATACATGTCGCATAAATGCATATCAATTCAATACAGATAATATATTAGGAACCATAAGCTAGCTTTATGTACATTGAATAATAACTTGCCTTATTAAGACTTGTAACTGTTTTTGTCTTATGAAAATATGAAAAGAAATGGCTTTATGAACGGACCCCATTTATTAATTAACAAAAACTAATTGTGGAAGTAATTGTTCGAATTGAATTGTGCAAGCATGCAACTTGCTCTTCAACTAGCTAGCTAGCATTTGATGTGAATTAACTTCAATCATATATAAGTGCTAGCTAGCAAGTAGCAACACACTCTTAAATACACATGATACATGATCTTTTTCTCTGTTTTTTTTTGGTTCATGATCTTTCTTTTTTATTATTTATAATTTATGTGTGTCTCTGTAATGAATTGCAGACTAAATCGTTCTTTTAAAGACGTTTCACGCGGAACTATTCAAAATTGTGCAAATAAACTATCAATCATAATGTTTTCCTGAATAAAATAACTCAGCTACAGTTGTATCGAAATCCTACTACACAGTAAGATCCGTTCTAAAATACACATTCAAATATAATACTAAAATGATCCTTCTATATATTTGACTACTCCCATGTGCTCCTCTACTACCATGTAACTAGTATAAATTATCTATTAATGAAATTTTATGTCGACATATATAACCTTTTAAACTCACATTCTTATAGAATGATTATCATCCTTGACAACTATTGTGAATGTTCAACTACAAGTTATGCTCCAGCATATAATACGGCCCATGTAAATGGGATGTTACCTAAATTTTAGAAAACAAAATAAGTTGTGGTTTGTTACATAATTAGTTTTGTACACCTAAAAAGTCGTATATCTTTTGAAAGTTGATATTAAAGATAATTTATATACTACTTTTTAACCTATAATACTTCTTTTACAAAAGACAAAAGTATGAAGACTCACCACATACATGCCACTTGAAGTTAATTAAAATCTAAGCTTGATCTAATATATATATATATATATATATATATCATAGATTTATCTTTATATCATTGTCAGATATGATCTTTTTTTTTAGATAAATTAAGAGCGTCTAGGCATCAAGGTATGAATAGACATACCAATAAATTTGGTATCCCTAGACACATCGGTCCTCTACTTATATCTCATAATAATATATTAATAAAATAAAATAATAAATAAAATATATACAAAAATTGGAGGGGGCTTAGACCAAACTCCAAGAAGAAAATAGACAACACAAATAAGTAAAACGATAAGTAGGGAGGCCTATCTTATCGTGTAAAGAAAAACATCCCTTGCGAATCGTACCGTAGCAGCTGATGTGTCGAACAATAATTCTTTAGAGCAATGCGTTCTTCAAAAGGTATTTGGATGAACACTACTAGAAAAACGCCATTTAGAGAGGGTAGAATTCCGTCACTAATGATGCTATTGTACATGGTGATCTGCCAAATAATTCTGTTTTAGAATTTATTGAACAAGAGGTTACTCATGCTTCTGATGACAAAGAGGAATCATTGGCAATTGTTCAACATATTGATACACAAATACCGGCAACACAATTTGAGTCTCAAGCTTTGGTGGTGACTAACATAAATGAGTTTGATGAGGTTGCACAAAGAGATATTGTGCTGGTTGAAAATGCTCTGGCAGTGCTCCAGGATGTTACACCAACAGAAGCTCAAAACTTTGACACACAATTACCTGATTCTCAATTGGTTGTTGAAATTCAAAATTTGGTGGTGGTTAATAATGATGATTTTGATGCAGTCGCTCGAAGAGATATCGAGCTGGTACAAAGTGCTTTAGCTGCAAGACAAGAAGATCACGGATACACGCCGGTTGTTTCGAAGAAGCAACGGAAAAAACATTTGAAAGCTGCCATAGTGCGGGTCAGCCGTATAACACTCGTTGCTCTAAAGAATTATCGTACCCGCACTATGGCAGCTTTCAAATGTTTTTTCCGTTGCTTCTTCGAAACAACCGGCGTGTATCCGTGATCTTCTTGTCTTGCAGCTAAAACACTTTGTACCAGCTCGATATCTCTTCGAGCGACTGCATCAAAATCATCATTATTAACCACCACCAAATTTTGAATTTCAACAACCAATTGAGAATCAGGTAATTGTGTGTCAAAGTTTTGAGCTTCTGTTGGTGTAACATCCTGGAGCACTGCCAGAGCATTTTCAACCAGCACAATATCTCTTTGTGCAACCTCATCAAACTCATTTATGTTAGTCACCACCAAAGCTTGAGACTCAAATTGTGTTGCCGGTATTTGTGTATCAATATGTTGAACAATTGCCAATGATTCCTCTTTGTCATCAGAAGCATGAGTAACCTCTTGTTCAATAAATTCTAAAACAGAATTATTTGGCAGATCACCATGTACAATAGCATCATTTCGATCATTCAAAACCATATTAAAAGTTGTGTTAGACTGCACAACTTGTTGCTCTTCCGGGAGTATAACCGATCGATGCTGCCACGTCCAATGCATGGTCAACACCGACAATGGCCACCTGCTCAACAACAACTTCGGCTGCAGTAGCCAAATCTGCTCGTGCGTGTGAAGGTTCAGGCCGGTCAGCCGGCTTCTTGGCAACATAGACTTGATTAACGTGAGCTCGGCCTTGTGCCAAAGGACGTTTGCCATTATCAGCCCTGTCGTTTTGTGGGTGCAGCCATATGATCTATATTAACATATTTAAAATCTATTTCACATCAATTTTCTTAATAAGTTTTATAAAAAAATTGATAAAGGATGAAAATTTTAATAATTATTGACACTATTAGTCATTTTACAAATGTCATTGTCGAAGAAATTTGAACTTTGTTTTTGACAAAAAAAATTGAACTTAATATCTTAAAGTTATAAGACTAATTTTTTACAATTGAATTAGCACATCAAGTGTAATATTTTTAATAAGTAATATGAGCTTATTTAGTTTTTAAATAAACTAATGAACTTTACGCTGTGTTGATCCAGGATATCAAAGAGTTGTTATCTCAAACTAATGGTTCTCTCCATCACACACTTAGAGAAGGGAATCAATGTGCAGACTTTTTTACTAAACTTGGAGCATCATCAGATGCCGACCTCCTGAATCATCCATCTCCTCCAGAAGCCCTTCGTGAATTTCTTAGGAATGACGCAATGGGAACTTTCTTCCCTCGTGCTTAGTCTTTCTTTTTAGTTTTCTTTTTTTCTTTTTGTTAGCTTCTATACCAAAAAAAAAAAAATAAACTAATGAACTAATAGATTAATGAGATTCAATTTTTATTTTTAGCTCTAGCATAATCTTTTAATGAATTTGATTTTATATGACATTATACAAAATTTTACTTATAGTATTTTAAATTATCTAAAAAATTAGCAAACTTATAACTTATTGTTGATAAAAATCAAACTTATAATTTAACATAAAGTATAAAATCTAATATAACGATAATAATTAAAAATTATGTTATATATATTTTTGGGTACATAAATTATGCTATATTTTACTAAATAGACTTATTTGATAAATCTAAAAGATTTTTTGTGTGACTATAGCTATTCATCTAACATGTATATAACCCAGATGATGCGGTTGAGCGGTTGAGACTCATCCTCCCTTAGCTAAGGGTCGAGGGTTCGATCATCGTTTTGGATACGGAGCTACTTTAAATATCTAGATCAGCTATCTTATTATTTGAGATGTGTCCAATCTAACGCGGGAAATAATCACTGCGTTCTAGAGTAGATACTCTGATCTCGATAAAAAAATCTAACATGTATGTTGTTATGTCTGATTTCACCCCTACTCTCTATCAAATGTGAAATGGCCCGCAAACCCTTATATATGGCATGGAGCCACTCTAGTTATAACCCATGTTGGGCCTATCAACAATGTGAATGACCCAATATGTTTTGGGGTTTCTTGTAGAAAAAATATTAGACATGAAATTGTAGTCAGATACATGTTACACTACATTAGTAATTTAGTATATTGAAGGTGCGTTTGATCTGCTAAAAAATAGAGTACTGAATAGAACAACTTTTTATACTCTGTTTGATGTAAAAATTGGTTATGGGACTGGACAAAATAAGTAGCAAGGGATAGGATAAAATCAGGAATTTTTGTTCTTCACTAAACCACAGGACAACTTTTTGTCCACAGTACAACTTTAAAAAATTCGAAAAATATCCTTTTTAATTTCAAATATGAAAAAATTATCTTCCTATATCTCATCGATATAATTTTGTCTTGTCCTGTACCGTTTTATTTTGTCCTGTACTATCTTGTTCTGTCTTGTACTGTTCTGTCCAGTATTTACTACTTTGCGAATCAAACGCATCCTGAATGACACGATGTTTTAAATTTAGAGTATTATTATATAAATATATTATACAATTTTATTTTGAACATTAAGGTTATATTCATAGATTAGAATTTTTGATATTAATGTGTAAATATTGAAAGGTAATTAGTTGAATTAAGTAAGACTTTAATTTGAAAGTAGGCGTGACAACAACATCCGTCCCGCTCAAATCCGGTTGCCCATCCCCGATTTTAACAGAGAAAATTTGATTTAATTGGGTGCGAAGAAAACCCGATATTTGAATACATACTGGGCAGGATGATCGGATGAGAATGCTAGTACCCGCCCCCGCTGCGTCCTATTCAAATGTACATTCTTACCCTTTTTATTCTTAAGATAGCAAGTATTTAATTTAATTATTATTTTTTGTTGAAATGATCAAAGTATTATGATAATTATTAAAATGACCAAGTATTTAACTTAATTATTGATTTTGTTGTTATGAAAAAAAATTAAATAATTTTTTTTTGCGGGTGGCGCGAGGAAGGAGAAACCCATTTCTCATTGGAGACGGGGTGGATGGTCAATTGTTACCCCGACTAAGTTTGAGGGCAGTGGCGGGGGCGGGAGTATGGTAACGCTTAAACCCTGCCCTGTCCCGTTGCAATACCTATTTAAAAGTAGAAGTGCTATATAGCACGATGGATTTGGTGCACAACATATGCACGCATAAGGCAGAGGTAGTTTATTATGTTCTAAAATAAATAAATAATAAAACAAAAAGTAAGTGAATGCAAAGTGAATCAAACAAGAGAGAGAAATAGTGGTCGTCTCATATGTACGAGGCTCCAAGTCGTGCATTTTACCATTTCTCTTTGGTAAACCGAGTATCATCTATGATGCAACTATAAAGACTAACTATTATGAGATAACTGAAATTTGTTTAAATATTGATTTTTTCCAACAAATACTTTTTTCATACGCATCGGTTAGAATAAAACATTAGACCAAATAATTAAGAGACTTAAATATCAACTATTTGTGAGTGTGACTGTCAGATATTGTTGATTTATTAAACGATTTTAGTTTGTAATAGGAGATAAACAACCGTTTTGATTTGTACCTCAGAAAATGTGTTCTCATATGGCAACGAGATTCAGATCCGTTAATACTGGAGAAGGTTACGTTTTACTCTGTTAGTAGTAGCAATTAGCAACACTTTAATTCTGTTACCAATGATTTGTCACCTTATAATGTGCATCTAAAATTAAAATCAATGCCACGCACGCAGATATATATGGTCTGGTGATTGGGTAGCTAAAGCAACTTCATTCCTTGAATTTTGTTATGTCATGTGCATACAGTATTTGTTTTACATTTGTTTTTATGATCACACTATATTTCTATATGGTATAACAAATAATTTATTTTCATAGGTTTCATTCATTCATTGTGTTCATTCAAATGTAAAACAAAATTAATATTTATATATAGTAGTATCATACAAATATTCAATCATGTTAAATATAGATTTTCACACAAAAATTTGTTCAATCTTTTCTACTACATCATCATGCTTTCATAAGAGGATAGAAAAAGGAGAAATGTAAAAGAAAATTACAAAGAAAAATTTCTTAAACTGGCAAAACTCCGAGCCGTCCTCGGCCGCTTCTACTAAGGAAGAATCTTCCACTTGAAAATGATCTCTTCATTGCAATTGGACTTACAACACAAGGCAAGACCTTTCTAGTACTATTGCTAGATTTACTACTTTCACTTTCATCTCTTAATCTCTTTGATGAACCTTCAACTTGAGAAGAATCTTGTTCTTGATTAATATGCATAACATTAGCATCATCAACAAGTGAAAGACCATTTTGAAATGAATGATCCATAGAAACCGATCTTCTAATCGATTCACGATAATCTTCATTATCTCTAATCTCAATTACACTATGTCTTCCTCTTAAATTTCCTAAATCGCTTAAAGCACGAAATTCGGTTTTTGGAATTGGAACTTCTTCTACTACATTCAACTCATTGTCTCTATCAATAGCTGAAATTTCATTCAATTGTTGATTTTCTAAAGAAACTTCATTCCTTGAAGATTGTTCAATGACTTGAGCTGGCAAATGAAGTGTTGCATTTGAACTTGAAGCATTAAAGGCGAATATGGTAGCGCGACAAAGAGGACAATTTGAGTGAGATTTGAGCCATGTATCAATACAAGGTAGATGAAAAGCATGACTACATTTAGGTAAAAGTCTAATATTTTCATCATCTTGAAACTCATTGAGACAAACAGAACAATCTGTTACATCAACCAATCCATCATTCTTTTTGTACTTAGAAACTGTTATTGATTTAATCAAAGTTTCATCTAATCCATTTGTTGAAACATGCCATGGCTCATGGATTGAAGGGTTATGATGATGATTGTCTTCTAATTCATCGTTTGTATCGCGCAATTCACTTTGCGACGATGATATTCTACGGCTGCAGTACTTTGATATTAAGGTGTAGTAAGTTACAAGAAGAAAAGCACTTGCTAAGATTCCAATGATTGCTATAACAAGAGGGGAGAAATTTGTACTTGAATCATCATCATCAGGGAATTCAAAGGGTGAAGGAGGAGGTGGAGGGTAGACTACATAACACCATTGAGGACAATAGAAGCTACAAAAACCTTGAGAACAATCTTTGTTGTTCATATATGGAACCCAAGCTTTTGGATTTCCAAGAGAAGCCATGCCACAAAAATCACTCGTAGGACTTAAGAAGTATATATATTTTATATTTTTATCGGTAGAAATCAAACTCAGTACCTCAGGGTTTACAAAACTCGCACGTTGTTCACCAACCACTTGCGCTAGACTCCGGTGGTGAACACGAGGAATCTAATAAACATGGTTACTATTTTCTACTTCTATGGCAAATGAAATTTCATAGAATAAAAATAAGTTGAATAATCTAAAGACAAACTTAGAAGCCATTAGAGAAGTTATGAAAACATAGAAGAAGCTTGTGAATTAGGCAAAGATAGAGAAGCTACATAAGTTATGTTATTATCACCTATTTATTGGTTAAGAATGAGATAGGTTTTATCTAAAGAAATTGATGATTAGTAGCATACAAGAAAGATTGAGACTTGTTAGAATTTAAGTCTCTAACAAGTTAAAAGATAGCATGAAAAAAGGGATAAAGGGCTTAGATGGAAAGCAATATAAAGGGTATAGAAAATGGGATGCTGATGAGTGAGGACTATACTTTAACTTCTTTTTTTGTTTACCTTCTTTTTATCTTTTTCTATTCATATATAGCTTTATTTGGCCTCAAGTTTTTTCTTTATTGACTAAGGAGATGCTGATGATCAATTGGTGATGTTGGTTGAGAATTTAGAAAATATCAAAATGTTTTTCTCTATTAATTATTTAAACTTGTTCAGGATTCTAACTCGATCTAAAAAATTCGAGTTCGAACATTCCATAAACAAATTTATCTCTCGACTGAACTCAAAATTATTAAGATTATGACGTTTTTATAATTAACATACTATATTCTAGAGGGTTGAAGAACTTTATAAAGTGATATCCAAATTTAATGCCTTTATAAAGTGATATCCAAATTGGCTCAAGAACTTGATTTAATGTGTCTAGTTATGTTGTGGAGCCAATTTTCCTGCCAAGTTAGTTGTATCTGACACACAGAATTGGATGTGTTGGAAATTTCAGGCTTTTTGCTTTCAACTTCAAGGCATCACCTAGACAAGGGTAGTGTGTATGATTATGATGTTATTACAAATTTTATAAAGAAATGTCTAATTATATAATTTTATCAAAAAAATAGTATTTTTTAACATATTTTAGACCAAAAGTAGGACTTAGCGTATTCCTATAATTAAACTTTAATGATGTAATTAGTCAACTTGATTATGAGAATATGTTCATTAGAGAATAAAGGTGAAGTAAATAATCAGATATTATGCATTTTAAAGCAAGTAATTATTATAGTCAAAAATAGTTGTCACTTATCACCTAATCAACCAATATTTGCTCACACCTTGAGCAATCTATTCTTTTCTTTTCAACTTCACTTTCTTCTCTCCTAAGCCATGAAATTTTGTTAGATTTGAGTTTATCTAGGAAATTCCAAATCAAATGATACCCTTCATAGAATAATTGAACCTTTGTACTCCATATCTAGCTATTTCGTGGTCCTTCATTAACAAAATAAAATATTTCAAGTGGTTTAAAGACTCCAAAGTGGGAGCATATTTCACAGGATAATGAAGATAAATTTAAATATCATGTTTGACATGCTTTGATCCATTTACATGGCCTTACTTTAAGAAAAATTTGTTTAAAAGAATTAAGGAATATCTATATCAATAAGTAATAAAGTGAGTTATCTAGGATTCTATATATCTAAAAAATGTGCTTAAATCATTAACATGCATAATGCCTTAGACTTAGACTTGGACCCCTTTTTCATGTTATGCAGAGACATAATCATATGCACAAAAGCATATAATGTCCTGATCCAATCCCTTTTGAGTCTTTTAACAATACCAAAACTAAAGATAGCCTTCATTTTGTACCTTCAAATCACTTTTTTTAGTATTATTTAGGACTTGGTTCTGAAGTCATTGAGGCTCCATTTTGTTCATACTTTCTCTTCATAATTTTGTATTTCTAGTATTCATATAAAAGATAAATGAAACCAGTTAACTCTGAGTTTTAAGTTGATAACGCAAGTGACTAGTGCGCAGAGTGAGTGTTGTAAAATTTGGATGCTGAGTTCGATTCTTAGTAATAAGAAAAACTAAAAGTGTAAATTAGAATGAATGTATAGTCTCAGTGAATTTAACTCAGTTAATAGAGATAACACATTATGGATGAGGGGCCGAGATTTGAACCTCGGATACCCTGTTTATTCATTTTAGCGTAAAATTTCTATCTACTAGACTATATGACAAAAAAAGAAAGTGTTTAATTCTATTAAAAGCTTATTGTGCAATAATTAGTTCAAATGTTGGACATGGATTCAGAGGACATAATGATAATCAAATAATATGAGCTTTGTAGTTGTTGTTCAATTTTCAGGTTCATATTCATATATAGACAAACAACTTTCTTCCTTCAATTACGGTTTTAGACAATAGCGATAACAAATATGAAATCAAGGAAAATAGATAGTCTTATTGTCACTCTAAAATATAATAGTGACCATGGAAACTATATGTCCAATATAGGTGTGATAATAAGGTTTATAAGAGGTTCAGATTTTAGAGTCACCATATACAAGTTGGAGATCCATGATTTCAAAACAAAATAAGAATGAAATTACTACTTTCAGTATACATGGTTTAAACACTTAACCGATAATATTTGAAGTTTATAATTTTAGGTGAGGCTTACTCTACCCTTCATAATTTTGATATTTACTTATCAATTACTCAATAATGTTTTAATCGATATAAATTTTATCAAATACACAGTTAGATTGCATACAAATTTAACATAATTTGATATGTTATTGAGACACATCAAAATTAACAGTTGTGTGGTTTTTTAACACCGTTAATTTTTATGTCTCAATAACATATTAAATGATTTTGAATTTGTCTTAAATTTTACATAAATGATTCATATGATATAAACTTTCAATCTAACGATACACTACGTATTTTAAAATATTTATATTAGTTAAAATATTATTGAGTGATTGATGGATAAATATCTCCAAATTATAAAAGGATACCCTACAATTGTCAAAATAAACAACTAAACACAGTTAATGAATGGTCAATTTATTGTTGTTTCAATCACTCTCCGTTAAATCTATCACAAATATGATCCATAAAATAGTTAGTTAGTAAACTAACTAAGTCTTAGTTGATCATGCTAGATCAACTTATAAGTATTGTAATCTTTTGTTCTTAATCATTCATTTATTCGCATACACATTCTCTCCTGCTAATTTTATTTTGAAGAATACTTGCGCTAAAATTATAATATAATGGTCGCACTCTTTCTACTAGCTATGCAGACTAATGTGCAAAATCCCATAAGTTCACTACACGAAGAAGAGGCCCAGACGGCGGCGAATGACACTTTAGGAAGTGTAATTTCCTCCGACGACAAGAAAGACAAATTTCAACAATTTCACTTGAAAAGAATCTTAGATCGTCTTTTTTGTTTTCTTTTCAGAAATTATAACTACAAAATTTACCTCATATAAAACATAATCAATGACGTCTCTTAATTTTATGCACGTGTGCAAAAAGAAGAAAGAAAAAAAAATACAAAAGAATAGATAAATACAATTGAGAGACGAAACAAATAAGTATTTATATTTTTGATAAAATGATAAAACATTACAAAATTTTATGCAATTATTCAAAAATAATGATTTTTTTGATTAATAATATATACATAAATGTAATATGGGTTTCCTTAAAATAAAATAATATCGACATGAAATACTATAAAAAATAAATAAATAAATAAAAGTGAAAATGTACAATCACTTTTTATTTTACTTTTAATAATTCAATCATTTTATATTTATAGAAGATGTTTATTTAATTACTTTGTATTTCAATCATGTATAATATCGACTCTCACATGACATGTATGACACAAAAATTCATATTTAATACATAAAAAAATGAGAGAGATGATTCATGAGAATAAAATTCATGACTCAAAAACTCATATTGATTGGTATGTAGTTGTTGGTGATATTTATTGTTGAAATGTATGACTATAATTATATATAATTTTATGAGAATGAAAAAAAAA
This sequence comes from Trifolium dubium, assembly GCA_951804385.1. Lineage (NCBI taxonomy): Eukaryota > Viridiplantae > Streptophyta > Magnoliopsida > Fabales > Fabaceae > Trifolium > Trifolium dubium. The sequence continues at coordinate 31,870,810 of OX638069.1, read as the reverse complement.
ATTAGTGAGAATTAATTAATATTTAAAATTGATTTTTTTTATTTAAAATTAATAATAGATTATTTACTCTTTTAAATATTCTTTAACTAATACTAATTATTTTAAAAAAAAAAATAACACTCATGCACTTATATCCAAATATGGAAAGACCTGCCTAATGCTTTCTTGAAGCAATACATACAAGTACAACCTAGGCATGACTCCCACTCTATTTCTAAATTAAAAATTAAATTCATAATAGACTACGCCACTGTTCTGAATGAGCATAACGAAATGGTTCATCGAGAGGATATAAGTTAGTGCTCCAACACACAAACGAGAGTTTATAATAATGGGAGAATTGTGTGTACCTTAAATTTGAATGCACATGTACATATACAGGGAGTGACATGCATAATCGTTGTAGGTATCACTGTGTGAGTGAAATGAGTCATGCATATCTGACGAGAAAGGTCATTTATCCACTATGTAAATTATGCAACATAAGAGTACAGCGAGCTAGGAGAGAGGTCATTTATCAGCTGGAGGCGGTGTATCGTGGACATAAGATAGAGCTGCAAGGGTGACCTTATATGATGTAGGTAAGACGTTTATAAGAACGACCAGAGAGGCCCCAGCACACGTGCAGGGTAGGTGAAGACACAAGATCACCTCAAAATTAAGTCCTACAATAATAACTCTATACTTTTAATGCATGTTCTTAAAATAGCATTAGTAAATTAGTCATTAATTATAATGGTTCTGAGTGGAAGGTCTAAGATTCTTTTTTTTTTTTTACAAAGATTCAAATCTTAGCTTTTACAATTTTTTAATTTTATGCACAATTAATTCTTTTAAATTAAATTAAAATTGAAAAAAAAAATTTAGAATCAATCATTATATCATCTGATCCGTAAAAAAGCTAATTGAAAATTACGATTGCTCTGCTAGGTCTTTCAATCGCTCAACCCTTGCTCCCGCCGTCAGCCTCACCCACGCCGTTCCACACCACCAGCCCTTCACGTGACATCGTCGACCGCCACTGCGTCGCCGCTGCCCTTCTCTGCTCCGACCCACGACGTTTCATCACATCGTCATCTGCTCCGACATTCTGTACTCGATTGCATCGCTTCTGAAATTGATTGTTTGTTTGTTACTGAAATCGATCTTGCTGTATCGCTCTTGCAAATCGATTTGCTCTCCTACTTCTGAAATAAAACTGATATCGTTAATAAACTGATATTGTTAATTACCGATTTGATTGTTTTGCAACCGTGTTCTTGTTCAACTCTTGGAGTCGTTTTTTTTTGGAGTTTGGTTTTTTATTGGTGCCCAGAAACCTTGTGATATCGTGGTTCTCCGGCTACAATGAGTTCTCCCTTTGTTTTCTCGGCAAATGGCGAACCCCACATTCAACCGTCCCACAAACCTCCTGATCCCCAAAAGCCTTCGTTCCCCAAACTATCATTCCGCGACAAATTGTTAGGCCCACAACAAATTATCCCTCCGAGAGAGAAAGTGGACATGCTCAAAAACAATCTTGTCCGCATTGAACTTGTGGATGGTAACCGTCTTCTCCCTAAAGTTTATATTGAACCAAAAGTTTTTCAAGACTTGTGCACACCATGGAAAGATGCTATTGTTATCAAACTACTAGGAAGTAATCTCAGTTACCTTACCATGAAAGACCGTCTCCAAAAAATATGGAAGTTACAAGGCGGCTTTGAAATCATGGACAACGATAATGGTTTCTATATGGTGAAGTTCGACCATGCTGCCGACAAAGAAAAGGTGATCACTGGTGGCCCATGGTTGATCTTTGACCACTGTCTTGCTGTCTCTCAATGGTCCCCCGAGTTCGCTTCACCGAATGCAAAGGTAGAACGCACAATTGTCTGGGTTAGATTCCCTGGTTTAAACCTAGTCTATTATGATGAAAGCTTCCTCATGGCCATGGCTTCAGCGATTGGTCGACCTATAAAGGTGGATATTAATACTCTAAATGTTGAAAGAGGTAAATTCGCAAGAGTTTGCGTCGAAGTAGAACTTACTAAACCGGTGGCGGGGAAAATCTGGGTGAATGGGCACTGGTACAAAGTTCAATATGAAGGTCTGCATCTAATATGTACTAATTGTGGTTGCTATGGTCATCTAGGTAGGAATTGTCCTATTGCTACCTCCGTACCTGAAGGGACAAAACATGTGCACCAACATCACAACCCTGCCCCGGCTCAAACCACCCCACCGACCGGTCATTCAAACTCTAATCAACCAAAAGGGAATGATGATATCAATGCAAATCCTAAAGTAACAAATAAAGAGAAAAATACCAATAATAATGATGAGGGCAAGGAACTGCATGGGGATTGGCTCCTAGTTACTAGGCGCAAGAAACAACCTAATAAACCTACCTTGTCAGGCTCAAAAACCGTCACCAATGACAAAAGTAACAAATTCAATGCTCTGTCCAATCTGGCTGACCAATCAAACTACAACCCCACTACCCAAAAGCTACCACCCAGACCACATGCTACAAACATAGCGCGCCCCAACAAAGGTAATGTTGACCCAAAACGCCGCCGTCATGATGACGATGATAACAATCATGTGACCACCACTTCTCGCTTGCCTACTAACCCGACAAAAAAAAATAACCAATAGACTTAACAAATCAGTTCTATCTACCCCACTTCAATCAGGGAAAATTCCACACCTTATGTTTGACCCCAAAAAACTTAGACTCTTTCCACCAAAAGCCGGCTACATTCGTGAACCCCAATTTTGACCAAGTAGCCGTCGTACAACACACAAATGACCCCCTTGACGATAATCCTTCTCCTCATAAGAGCCACACTAATGAAGACAAGGATGACCTTGAAATTTGCGAAGAAATTCATGTCCACCATGATCACAATGAAGAAAACATGGTCACTTAGACCAGTCGTTCCCCTTTATCCTTCTCTTTGCTTGTTTTGTTATGGAAGCTCTCAATGATATCTCAGTCCTCTCTTGGAATATCAGAGGGGCCAACAACGACAACTCAAAAAGACATTTGAAGGAAGTTATTAGAAAATATCATCCCACTTTCCTTGTTGTTCTTGAAACTCATGCTCCTTATTCTAAATTGTCCTCCTTTTGGACAAATAACGGCTATACTCCGACCCACGTTATTGAAGCCAATGGCCACTCTTGAGGTATATGGCTCCTACAACATTCTGCTTCTACCATTAATACTACTATTATTGACACTAATCAGTACTCCATTACTTTCACACTAACTCATGGTGATGCCTCCTCTACCTGTACTTGCGTGTACGCCAGCCCAAACCCGACATTGCGTACCAACTTTTGGAACTACCTAATAGACCGTAGCCGCACTATAGTTGGCCCTTGGATGCTTATAGGTGACTTTAACGAAACTCTCCTCCCTAGCGATCAACGAGGGGGTATCTTTCAGCACACCAGAGCTACCATTTTTACTAATTTCATGGACCAGTGTAGTCTTCTAGACCTCACAACTACTGGAGGCCGTTTTACTTGGCATTGAAATCACAATGGCCTCCGCATTCTTTCTAAAAAACTTGACAGAGGTTTAGCAAATGTGGACTGGCGTTTGGCTTTTCCCGAAGCTTATGTCGAAGTTCTTTGCAGACTTCACTCCGATCACAATCCTTTACTCCTTCGTTTTGGTGGTCTTCCCATTGCTAGAGGACCAAGACCCTTTCGATTTGAGGCCGCCTGGATTGATCATACTGACTACTCCGCTTTGGTTGAGAGAGCATGGACATCTTCCAACCACAATCCTACCACTGCATTAAACAATGTCCGACACGAATCTATCACTTTCAATCAAGAAGTTTTCGGAAACATCTTCAAGCGCAAAAGACACATTGAAAGCCGACTCAAAGGGGTTCAAAATTACTTAGAAAGGGTTGACTCCTCCCGCCACACACTTCTTGAGCGCAACCTTCAACAGGAATACAACCATATCCTTTTCCAAGAAGAGATGTTTTGGTACCAAAAATCTAGAGAAAAATGGGTCAAATTCGGTGACAAAAATAGCGCTTTTTTCCACACTCAAACCATCATAAGAAGGAAGCGAAACCGTGTTCATAGACTCCAGCTTCCAAACGGGACATGGTCATCTGACAGTTCTGTTCTTCAAAATGAGGCGCAACTATACTATAAGAATTTCTTTGGCGGCAATCAGCCCAACCACGACCCCTCATTCTACAATGGCTTACACCCAACCATAAATGAAGATGGGAAAAATTCTTTGCTTAGATCGGTCACTAAAGAGGAGGTATTTGCAGCCCTCAAATCCATGAAACCTTATAAGGCCCCAGGTCCAGACGACTTTCAATGCATCTTCTTCAAACAATATTGGCACATCGTGGGAGATGACATCTTCAATTTGGTCAAAACAGCTTTCCATACAGGTTATTTCGATCCTGTCATTTCGGAAACCTTGATATCTCTCATCCCCAAAGTTGACCTACCCACCACTTTTAAAGAATTTAGACCCATCAGTTTGTGCAATATCGTTTATAAAATTATTACAAAAGTCTTGGTTCTCCGCCTCAGGCCAATCCTGGATTCTATTATTGGACCCTACCAAAGCAGCTTTCTACCAGGTAGAGGCACCTCTGATAATGCGATCGTCCTGCAAGAAATCATCCACTTTATGCGGAAGACTAAGAAGAAGAAAGGTTATGTAGCCTTCAAACTCGACCTTGAAAAAGCTTTTGATAATGTTAATTGGGATTTTCTTAAATCATGCCTCCATGATTTTGGCTTTCCAGACATAACAACTAAGCTTATCATGCATTGTGTTACCTCATCTAATTTTTCATTGTTATGGAACGGCAACAAAATGCCCCCTTTCAAGCCTTCCCACGGTCTCAGACAAGGAGATCCCTTATCCCCTTACTTATTCATATTATGTATGGAAAAGTTGTCCATCGCCATTAACGATGCAGTCCATCAGGATACCTGGGCCCCCATCCACATCTCTGTCAATGGACCCCGATTATCCCACCTCCTATTTGCAGATGATGTTCTCCTCTTCACCAAAGCCAAAACCTCTCAATTACGAGTTATTGCTGACCTTCTTACTCGTTTCGGTCGCGCTTCAGGTTTGAAGATCAACTTGTCAAAATCCCGAGTCTTTTACTCCGCAGGTATTCCTCAGAATAAGATCAACAAACTTACATCCGTCACTAGTATCCGGAGCACCACATCCCTAGAAAAGTATCTAGGCTTCCCAGTCCTCAAAGGGAGAGCCAAAAGAAGCGATTTCCTTTTTATTATGGACAAAATGCAGACACGGCTTGCTTCTTGGAAAAACAAGTTGTTAAACAAACCAGGTCGCTTGACGCTAGCTTCTTTTGTCCTCAATTCAATCCCCTCCTACTATATGCAAATTGCTTGGCTCCCTCAAAGCATATGCGACAGCATAGATCAGACCACTCGCAATTTCATCTGGAGGGACTCCAATAACAAAGGTATCCACTTAGTGGGATGGAATAAAATATCTCGCCCTAAACAGCATGGTGGTTTGGGTATCCGACCAGCTCGGGATGCAAATATCTCTCTACTGAGAAAGCTTGTCTAGGATATGGTGCAATCTTCAAGAAAGCTTTGGGTTGACCTCCTCTCTAACAAATACATTGCAGGACCAAATTTCCTCCTCTCCAACGACCCTCCTAATGGCTCCCCAACTTGGTCTTCTGTTATTAAAGCAAAAAACGTCCTTAAAGACGGATTTTTGTGGCGTGCAGGTTCAGGATCCTCCTCCTTCTGGTTCACTCCCTGGACCAATCTCGGTCGTCTTAGTTCACTTGTCCCCTATGTGGATATACATGATCTGCAACTCTCGATAAAAGATGTGCTCTCTACAGGAAATCCTCATACTCGTAGCCTCTACACCCAACTCCCTCCGTTGATTTATGAAGTCATTAACAACATCAACTTCAAGTTCAACGACTCTATCGAAGACGCCTTCATTTGGGCTAACAACAAAAATGGCACTTACACTACTAAAAGTGGCTATAATTGGTTACTCTCTCGAGGGATCCGGTACCATCAGATAACCCTCTACACACTTGGTCTTGGATATGGAAGCTTCAACTCCCTGAAAAGATCAAATTCTTTATTTGGTTGGCTTGTCACAACTCTACGCCAACCCTCTCTCTACTCAATCACCGCAAGATGAGTCCTTCAGCCACCTGCACTCGATGTGGCCTCCAAGATGAAACTTTTCTTCATTGCATTCGGGACTGCGAGTTTTCTCATTGCCTTTGGAACCACCTTGGTTTCAACAATCTGGATTTCTTCTCAAACCAAGATGTGTACGAATGGCTCAAGCAGGGTACCACAGGTGCACACGCCTTCCTTTTCTCGGCCGTTGTCTGGTGGTCTTGGAGACACCGAAATTTGATGTGTTTGAACAATGAGACTTGGCCCTTAAGTCGTCTCTCCTTCAACATCCGAGCTATGGATGAAACTTTAAAAAAGTGTTTCTCTCCCACTTCTAACGACGAGTTAGTAGATAGACATATAAGGTGGAACAATAATAACTTTTCTTGTACCATTCTGAATGTGGACGGAAGTTGTCTCGGTACCCCTGTTCGAGCTGGATTTGGAGGTATTATCAGAAACACTTTCGGTCATTATCTTGCAGGCTTCTCAGGCTCCATTCAAGGATCATCTGACATTTTGCTCGCGGAACTGACTGCTATCTTTAAGGGCCTCTTGCTGGCCAAAGACATGAATATTGCTGAACTTGTCTGCTACTCTGACTCTTTACTTTGTGTCAACCTCATCAAAGGTCCACAAGTTAAATATCATATTTATGCTGTGTTGATCCAGGATATCAAGGAGTTGCTATCTCAAACCAATGGTGCTCTCCACCACACACTTCGAGAAGGAAATCAATGTGCAGACTTTTTTGCTAAACTTGGAGCATCATCAGATGTCGACCTCCTGAATCATCCATCTCCTCCAGAAGACCTCCGTGAACTTCTTAGGAATGACGCAATGGGAACTTTCTTCCCTCGTGCTTAGTCTTTCTTTTTAGCTTTCTTTATTCTTTTTATTAGCTTCCATACCAAAATAAATCATTATATCATCTAAATATTTGCAAATGTTAGAATATGTTTCTTTTTGATGTTATTTACAATAATAATTATTTTTATGCATTTTTTATGTTATTTATAATTTAAATATAGAATGTATGTTTTTAATATTCAAACAACTGCGATCGGGAGGAGACTGAAACCACTTGATGCCAGAACTGACCTTCGAACTAGATTAAACTGGTGGTAAAAACAAAAAAAAAACAAAAAAAAACATGGCCCAAAATTTCAGGGCCGGCCTTGAGAACGGTACACCTAGTTTTGATGTTGGACTTAAGACATGAATGAACTGTTAGCTTTGTGGGTCTTCGTCCAATTCATAACAAATTCAAAATTAAATAATTGGTTACCAGTACACAAGTTTGATCTTTAATTTTAGCAATACATATATTGTTCTAATCTTAAGATTGAATTTCATATTACTAAAGATTTGTTTCCTTAAGAATTGGAGAAATATATATTACTTTGATTATTTTATTTTATAATTATTTTTTATACATGTAATTTATGTATAATTTATTTCTTATTAGTTTTTAGAATTTTCAACAAAAAAAAAAAATTGAGGCAGAATTCTCAATAATATTTTGTAACTTTCAAAATAAAGAATAAATAAAGCCAGCTAACTGTGAGTTTAAGGTGATGATAGCGTATATGATACATCTAATTTATAATACATCAGTTATTTAATAAATTTAAAAAGTAAATTATGTTTATATTTTATCACGAAGGGAGTATAGACAAATAACTTTCATGAAATCTCAAATTTGTTCCCCTAATTTTCTAAAAATTACCATCTTACCCCAATATTTTCAATTTTTTTTATAATTTTTCCCCTAACCAAAAAAATGCCTCGAAGATGCCAACAGTGTAACAAATTAAAATTGGAAGATTTGAGGATACAAATTCAACAGTTACATGAAACAATAACGATAATGCTTAAAAGGTCGAACTACCTGGAACTTACGGTGTTTCTGCAACTTTCAATATCCCAGATTTTTCACCATACTTTACGATGAAGAAGAGATTGACTCGAGGACGAGTCTGTTCCAACTCGAGGAGAATGATGGAGAATCATATGGAAGTCTCTAGATGATATTATACTCAAGAATATTACGGAAGCTTCTAGACATCTGCTAAAATAAGATGAAATTAGGCACTAGAAATATCTTAACTTTTCTAGATCCTTCTAATCATTTGAACTAAGTATCCATATATATTTCTAGATTTATCTTTATAATCGATGTTTTTAGACTTTTCTATTATGTAATGTGAAGCCTACAAAAATAGTATAAATAGAGCTCATCACTAAGAAATTATCAATTTATCATCAAGCAATAAACAATCAACAATTTCTCTCTTGAAAAATTAAAGTGTTTTCTATTTCTTCCACCTTTCCCTTGTCCATGAGCCATTAGGTGAAAACAATATTAACAAATATGAAATCAAGGAAACAAGACAAAAATCATAGGAAACCACAATCAAAATTCAAAATCACATAATTTATGGAGTACTTATATGAGATCAAATAATTTCCAAGATCCAAAGTTTCCACAACAAAAAACCTTGGTGCAGTACACAATGCAGCAAAATGCACCTCAAATCCGAAAAAGGCACAAAAGTTTAGCTCTTATTATGTCACTCAGAGTCAGAGACAATTAAAAAAGACCCGGTTATGCAGAATGAATAAAACTTCAGCTTTGAACAAAACACCACAAACATTTTTAAATTAAAACACCGACCCACAATTCAAAATAAAACAAAACTGGATGGGTTGTAAAAAATGAAAATTTGGAAGGAGTATTTTTTTTTCTTTTTTCTCGTGCCGGATAGCTGAGTCAACTAAACTAGTTCGGGTATCTAGTGGTTCCAATCCTCTTTCAAAGGCAAATTGCGAGGCATCAAACTATGATCCTCCCTACCAAATTTAACATCAATTACCACTAAACGACCGACTAACGTTCGGTGAGTATTGTTGTTGATGTTAACATATGTTTTTACTTCTTAGTAATAATCTACATAGTTTAATAGTATCAGCCAAATTAACATATGTTTTGGCATATCATGCTCGATTGAACCTCAGATAAATAAACTTCACAGTCTCTTGTTATTACTAGTGCATGCAACAAAGGACATGGCCCTTATCTTAAACACCAGATCTTGCAAATGACTGCTTTCAAATGTTTGCATATAAGGAAAATAACATCATCAATGCAACAAATTATTGTTTGACAAAATTTCTTGCTTGTGAAGATGTCATTGCCAAACAAAAGACAGTTACCTACCAACCCTCATTTGCAAAGTTAGTATAACAAAAACATTTGGAGTAAAACTAATATATCAATAACAAATATTAATAAAAGTTTGAAGACCTTCACATCATCAATAACAAATATATCATTCTAAAGCATGCATTGCATTTATTTATACTATGAAAGATATGAACAGGCGGCCAATCGATCAAGGGCCACCCGCAGTTGATACCTTAATGAATTTTGTTATAAAAGAAAAACTAGCATTAGGGTTATAAAATTAAATTAGAACATCTCAGTCATCAAAATGGAATTTCCTTTTGAGGTTTGCCGAAGCCACTTTAAGGCGGTCTTCAATTGCGGCCTGCCTGCTCTGTAAATCGGATATTGTAGCGTTAACCTGTTGCACATATTGTCAAAATAAACAGTGTTATCTCTCACCACGGACACTTGTTTTGAAAGATGCTCAATTTCTTCGACACTACCAGGGCTTAATGCATCCTCAAGCTCTGGGGTTAATGCATTCTCGAGCTCTTTTAGCCGCTCTCCAACACTAGCATCGAGCTCTTCTAGCCACTCTCCTCCTATTGTGAGACAATGAAGTTTACTGATTAAATCTCCCAATAACTTTGGGTTAGTGAGTTCAATATTGGTGTCTTTCTCCAACATATAGAGAAGATGATCCAGATGACAATAAGCGTGATCGCGATATTTTTTGTCCTTGAACACATGATTATTTTTTATATTTCTATCGGCGGATTTTTCCATGAAATTGATTATCCTTTTACATGAATTTTCACCTAGCATACTCACGTCAACTCTATATTTGTCACAGAGTTGCTCAAATACATGCTTATCCTCCCTCAGAATGGTGGCTGCTGCTGCTGTTTCTTCTGCAGCTGTGTTATTCGATGGTTGCAGTTGTTGGTCGGTGTTTATTGGTGGTGCTGGTTGGTTGGTGGTGTTTCGTTGTTGGATGGTATAGCTGGTGGAGTTGCTCGCCATTGGGAACGGATGGGGGTTGGACTTTGGAGGAATGTGTAGTTGCGCTTTTTATATAAGATACTCCCTCCGTCTCAAAATGTAGAAAAAACTCAAATTTTTTTGTCCCAAAATATAAGAGAAAAAATACAAACTTTTATATTTCCAAGAAAAGTTTACTGTCTCTCTTACCTTTTCCATAATCAATAAGCAATCAAAATTGTTTATACATTTTTTTTTTTACAAGATATACTCCCTTTGTTCACATTACTGTTATATATATATACTACCTTTGTTCCTATTTATAAGTGACAATAGACTTTTTAAATTCATTAAAAAATTAGTGTATATTTGGCCATTTTTTTTATAGGCAGTGTATCTCAGCCATTAAATATACCAGATACATCAAGCTTTTTTTTTTTTGACAACTTGAAGTTACTATAATAGTTCCTAATCCTATAATAGTTCGAGATCCAGTTTCAAAACAATGAAATTACTAGTCTCAGTATACATGGTTTGAACTCTTATCCGAAAATATTTGAGTTTTATCACACTTTACGAATACTCTAAAATTATGTGTTAAAAAAATTAAACCAGACTTGAAATTTATATGCAAAATCATATTGAAAAGCATCTTAAATTTTCACTCACATTTTAAAGACATGTCAAACTCAACCTAATTGAAAAGAGATTGTGAATGCAAGAAAGCATCCTTCATATCTCTATATACATAAGGTTAAATTCCAGCTTGTACAGGTTTCTTCTCAATTCACATACCGCGTCCAAATATTAGTAAATGAAAATTTAGGATTTATGACTCTTGCAGTTGAGAGTCGTCAACTTGCTCTTCACCTTCTTCCCTTTCAGCAATTTTTTCTTCACCTTCAGTTTCAGCAATTTTCTCTTCACCATCTTCACTTTCAGCTTTTTTAATTTTCTTTTCACTTATTTTTACGCGTAGTGGTCGTCCCATTAACTCCTGCGTATGGAATGGTTACAGATAATAACGTTTGTCAAAAGGAATCAATCTCATTCATACGGTTGAAGACAATGACCTTAGAACAAACAAACAAACAAAGAAACTAACAAACAAGGGGAAACTCAGTCATATAGAACTATGGAATAAACACAACTTAATTAGGTTGTAAGAAGCCAGCCTAGCATCATTGTGATGTAGCAGCATTTTCCAAAGGCACCTATATACACCAGAGCTTAATAAATAATAATGATTCAAATAATGTCCAGTTTAAAACAAAAGCACCTATGGTCTATGGATCTCTAAACTATCTGCAGAAAGCTACTTAAGGATATCACTATATGACCCACTTTCTAGAGTATAAAAGAATATGGCACATAATGAGTTCAATTTCCAAAATAAAATACCAGGAGTCAAAATCTTTAAAGGCGGTAAAAACCAAACTGAAATATCAGAAGGTGATGGAATTTCATGGGTGGTTTGATTGTCTTAGAAGCAATCATACTTCGCCTTTTAACCTCCAAAGTGGTAACATGAAGTATTCAAAACTTTTGTGAAACAAGACAGCTATAACCTAAGACCACTTGGGTTGGTCTGGTGGTATCGGCTTGGGACCTGGGAGTGTGCTATTCCTTAAGGTCTCAGGTTCGATTCTCTCAGGTACCAATTTGGGTGGACTAATTTAGCTTATTCAAAAGAAAAAAAGACAGCTATAACCTAGACACTCAAATATAGTTTCGCCATCCAAATCTAAACATTATTGTTGGATCTGATTTGAGGTAGCTTGCGATCTAATATTCAAGAAAGCCTCAGATTAATTGTCTGCAACATAAAAATTCTACCTAAAAATAAAAGTAAAATAATTTCAAGAGTTTAAAGATGATGTATTGACAGTGTAAAAATGTTTTAGAGTCTTTCAATCATATCTCATAATGATATCACATAGTTATATTACTTCATATCTCATAATGATATCACATGGTGAGACAAGATTGGATGGCTGTGTAAAACATTTTTACATTGTCAGTGGGTAATCTTTGAACTCTAATTTCGATTGAAGATTATTTGCTACAATACAAGCATAGCTTTTCATAGCCACTAATACCATAAAAGTCAAAGACAATTAACTCAGAGCAGTCACAAAATAGCAAATCATTCAGCAATTGTAAATAAAAAGCATAAGCAACTAGCAAGTGACCATCAACAATGAGATGATAATTGATAACTACCTTCCCTTCCAAAGCAGAAACAGCAGCCACTGCTTCCTCCTCCGTATGATAAGAAACAAATCCATACCCAGCGGATCTCCCAGCAGGTGTCTGAAAGACAACCCTGGCTGAAACTGGTTCTTTGAAATTCTCAGTGAAGACTTCTTTAAGATGTGTAGATCTTGCTTTCCATGCAAGGTTGGACGCATAAATTACATGACTTGCATCGCTAGGAGGAGGTGGAGACGGAGGACGAGGTTTCTTGAAATTCTTTTTCTTTGCAAACTCTACCCTTATTATTCGGCCTGATATTTCCTGTACCACACAATTAGATGTCAATAAAATTAGAGCCTCACAGAAGTCAAATGAGATATGGAAAGCAATATTTTATGTTCAATTTTCATTCACTTTGGACACTACTTAAGATATTTCAAAGCATCATCTCTAAAAGACGGTTAAAATACGTTTTGGGAAATTAACATATGTTTTGGCATATCATGCTCGATTGGACCTCACATAATGAGAGTATTTGATATGTGTTGCCCATGTATCTGTGTCAAAAGTGTGTATGAGACTCTTAACACTTCAAGAAGGAGAAGTGCAATGCTTCATAAGCATTTCATCTGAATCACCGTTCAGAAGATAATCATCTGAGTAATTCACTGTAACACAGACCAAACACTAACAAAGTGGAAACAACAAACAACCATTATGGAACAAAGACCATAACCTCAATCCATTCTAAAATCTGTAACCTTTAGAGTTTAGACCAAACAGAACACAAACAAACACATCAAAAATGGCTTATTCAACATAAAAAAATGTCATAACAAAATACAAAATAGAAGCAACTTACATGAGCATCAAATTGATTAAGAGCAGCCTGAGCCCCTTCTGCTGAATCCATAGTAACAAATGCATAACCATATCCCTTCCCATCTTTGCCCTTCATAATCTACTATAATCAACAAAACCCATTTCTCCGAATTACATACTATACAACTTCAAATGTATCCAACTCAATCATAAACATTGTAATAATAATGATATAAAATGAGATAAAATTAAACTACTAAATTAGTCTTTAACTTTACAGGACACTCCCAAATAGGCCATTGAGATTGTAAATATTTCAAAATAGACCATTGAGATTATGAATATTTCAAAACTACCCCTAAGATTCTATTAACATGTCAATTTGGTTTCTATATTTAACCGCTTACTATCAATTTGGTTCGTATATTTAACCACTTATTGTCCATTTATGGTTTCCACCACCAGTATCGTATCCGGCCACATCATAAAAAATATCAACTTTTTACTAACGTGACAGTTGAATTTTGTCTATCACATCAGCAAAAATTGTAATTTTACATGGGCTAATTCAAAAAATAATAATTTGAAAGAGGTAAAACAAAACTCAACCTGGACATCCATTACATTTCCACATTGAGCAAAGAGGTTCTTGATATCCGGTGCAGACAGAGACCAAGGTAAGTTAAAAACACAGACCGTCTTAACTTTGTTTAATGTCTGTATTGTTTCGTCTTCAACTTTTGCTTCTGTTGCTTCTGTTACTTCTGTTACTTCTTGTAAAGCAAAACAGAGTGTTTTTCGGGATTTAGAAGAAGAAGAAGAAGAAGAAGAAGAAGAAAAGCGAAGTTTGTGGTTATGAGAAAAAATGGAAGAAGAAGAAGGGATTGAAGTGGAAGCATGGAGTTTAATGGAATGGGGTGATTTAGGTAGGAGGAAATGGTAGTTATTTGAAAAACTACGTTGTGGTGCGAATAGAGTTATAGCTGATTTTAAAGTTGCCATTGGTGTGAAATACGAAAGACGAGGGAATGGAGGAGGAGAAGTAGATAAGAGATACTATGATAATGCGGGTTTTATTTCATTTTTTATTTATGATTTTTTAGATGAGAAAATACAAAAAAAAAAGAGAAGAATATCTTAAAGTATGAGTTAATATGACTTTTGATAAATTATGGAGTGGTTCATATATTTGAATTAAAGACTTCAAATAATTAGCTCTCAGTTTTTATAGATTGTCTTTCTAAAAAATCAAGATATTGTATAAAAAAAATTAAGATATTCAATTTAAATAGTTAATAAATTTTATTAAATAATAATTTTTTGGTGAATTTAAGTCCGATTTTTAGATGGAATAATTTATTAATTGGACTTTATTTACTCCGAATTTTAAATTATAGATTTAATTGATATGCACTCACAGTGTACAGATTTTTTACACTGTTGATAAATTATAATCATTGGATCATGAGAATTGTTTGACTTTAATCAATTCTAACTTAAAAGTCATACAAATGATGAATTGTGATTGGTTGTCTGTGTAAAAAGTTTGACACCGACGGTGCCTGAAAATTAATCTCTTAAATTATTATAGCTCTTTCCCTAAGGCCTTGTTTGGTTCAATCGAGAGGGAGGGGAGAGATTTTTAAGGAGGTGAAGTGAGAGAAAATATAATTTATTATGTTGACAAAATTACCCACATTTTTTTATTAAAATCCTAAATTATCCTTGTTGGAATATTAAAAATGTAGGTTTTATTTTTTTGACAACAAAAAAAATTTAGTTTTTCTACTCATTAGATTTTTTTTTTGTTATATTTTTTTGACATAATATATCCATTATAATTTAATCCTTATTTTGAGTTTATATGGTTAAGGATAAAAAAGTAAATTAATTATTCGCTCCCCTCCTCTCCCTTCGTTAAAAGTTGAACCAAACACAAAAATTTAAAATATTTCCTCCCCTCCCCTCCCCTCCAAAACCCCCGAACCAAACAAGGCCTAACAACAAAAAGATTAAGACAAATAAAAATGTTTGTATAAAAGCCTTTGCCTTTTCCTAATGTTTTCGATTCAACCATATATAAAACTGTAAAGTTATTTCACACGTGCATCATATAATATGTTGTTATATTATTTAATAAATGTGAGACATCATACTTTTTAAAACACAATACACTATGTGTCAGTATATTATTTAATGCATGTGTAAAATAACTTTTCAATAACGGTGTATATAAATTATACTCCCTCGATCCCATTTTAAGTGTCACAGTTGACCAAATCACACACTTTAAGAAAAGTGTATATATAAAAGAGAGAGAATAAAAATACCCTCTCTTTTTATTGATAGTAGACATTTGAATACTAAAATGTAAATATTTAGGTGTATTTTTTCTTTCTCTTAATGATTGCTTTAAGAGATAAAATAAGAAAAATTAATGTTATAAATAATATAGGACACTTATTTTAGGATAAACAATTTTGGCAAGTATAACACTTATTTTGGGACCGAGAGAGTATTCAATTTCATTTACTTAGTAAAAAAATAATCATTTCCATAAGTTCACATACACCAATTCATATTGTTTATTTTTTTTTACTACTCACACCCCTATAATTTGTATAATTCAATCAAAATTAAACCTATAATTTTAATCTGCTGTTTGGCATGAATTGGGCTTCTAGACTCAAATTGGCCCAGAATGTTCACCACCCCTAAACCAGTATCCATAATGATTGAGTAAGAGACAAAAAAAAATACTGTAATCCATAATGACGAAAATTGTTTCCAGTTTGAAATAAGTCAAGCTCAGATATCGAAAAGGCCTCAAAAGTCACGAGTCATGACACATATAGATTCTTTATCTTAAACCGGTCGTGTCTTGCACCATAGACCACTCACCACAGTCCTACTTTTCATTGCTGGCCAGCATAATACTGCAAGCAACTGTAGAGGAACCAAAGTGTGAACAAGGGATCCCCGCAATTGCATTTGAAACACTATTAGAATTATTTGATGTTAGAATTGACACCAAAATCACACTAGTATTAATCAATTTGGTGGGCCGAACTAACACCAGTGGTGAATCAAAAAAAGTGTGAACAAATATGTAGTCAGAAAAGAAGTATATTCAATGGCGAACACATGCCGTGTCCAACATCAACATGATAGTAATAACATTTGTGATCACGTTAAATTACTGTTTTTTAAAAAATTTGTACAAGTCAGTATCTGTGTCGTGTTCGGTCGTATCGGTGTCTCAACAATAAATAATCTGATAAAGACATAACACTAACACACCTTTTCATGAAATGTCCAAACCCCAACACCATTTCATTTCTATTCATCTTTGAAACAAAACAAACAAGAAAAACCACACTCATCTCAAACCCAAAACCCTCACATTTTCCTCCAAAAAAATGGCAATGAGCAACAACATCATAGGATTCATAAACCTACTAGCAGTAATAATCTCAATCCCAATCATTGGTGCTGGAATCTGGCTAACAAACTCACCAGCAGACACATGTGTCAAATTTCTCCAATGGCCAGTCATAATCCTAGGTGTTCTTATCTTAATAGTCTCACTAACCGGTCTCATAGGTTCATTTTGGAGAATCTCATGTCTTCTAATATTCTACCTAGTTGCTATGCTTGTTCTTATTATTCTCCTTGTTTCTCTGGTTGTTTTTGTTTACATGGTTACTATTCGTGGTCATGGTATGATTGAACCTAACCGAGCTTATTTGGAATACCGTTTGGATGATTTTTCTGGGTTTTTGAAGAGAAGAGTTAGAAGCTCTTTTAAATGGGATGCTATTAGGAGTTGTCTTAGTGAAAGTAATATGTGTGCTGAGTTGAATCAGAATTTCAGAATGGCTCAGGATTTCTTTAATGCACATCTTACACCAATGCAGGTATATATAACATAACCCTTTTATTTTTCATACATTTTCTTTGGCTTGATTCTTTAACAAAGATCTCTAGTTTGAGTCATGTGCACATGGATATGAAGATAGATCTCACTAAGTTACGCGTTCTGTGAGCTTAGTTCAGTTGATAGAACATCGTACGTAATGTGTAGAGCTCGGATTTCGAATGTTGATATCTTTAAAAAGGTGTAATTCTAGTCGCCAAAAGATCTCACTAAACTAGCTGCATGAGATCTGATACATACCGACTAGAGATCGAATAATGCACTAAATGATTAGTATTTTAAGTATATATCATTTATCTCACTTGTGTTAGATTTTCTAGCTTCTATTACTAGTGTGTGAGTGGAGTTGAGTTTATTTTAGTTTCTTGCTCAGTTTCTTTTTTGATAATAATTGAACTACAAAGTACAAATAAATAACTTTTTCATCTATAAAATTATAGTAAAATTTGATTTTAATTCCTAAAAATGAAAGTGAAATCTTTTTGTATTTCCAAATTTTTTTTGTTTCAATTATCAAAAATAAAAATATAAAACTTGTTTCATTTTTGGTTTTTAATGACTAATTTATGGTCTTTGTAATGTTAAAATCATGACATTTTTATGTTCAAGATGTGTCTATGTTATTTTTATCTATTATGTCAAATCTTTGTATGGCTATATTATTTTTAAATTTTTGTTTTACTAAAAATGATTTTTGTTTTACTAAAAATGATATTCATCCATTCATTCAAAATCATTGAATACATCATATAACACAAATTCAAAAGTGCTAAAGAATTTAACAACTTCACACTAATTAATTAAAAATGTCTTACATATATACAGTAGTTTATTTTTCTTGGTTTGATTATTTTCAGACAGGGTGTTGCAAGCCACCAACACAATGTGCATACACATTTGTGAACCCAACATATTGGATTAGTCCAATAAACAATGCAGCAGATATGGATTGTCTTCAATGGAGCAACGACCAAACACAACTTTGCTACAATTGTGATTCATGCAAAGCTGGTTTGTTGGCAAATCTTAGAAAGGAATGGAAAAGAGCTAATGTGATATTAATCATCACTGTTATTGTTTTAATTCTGGTTTATTTGATTGGTTGCTTTGCTTTTAGGAATGCCAAAACTGAAGATCTCTTTCGCAAATACAAACAAGGCTATACTTAACTTGATCGTCACATAGTATAATAGTAGTAGTAATATGATTGTGATGTAAATTAAACTTTGGTGATGAACATTGGTTTTAGCGAAAGTGTGACGTTATGAATTCAAGTTTGAGCGAAAGTGTTCAACTTATTAATATCGATATTTTCAGTTGAGTTATGTTTTATGAGGTTGATTCGTTTAGTTTAATTAGTGTTTATTTGTGTTGAGGAAAAGTTAAAATAACTCTATGTATGAATTTGTGTGTTTCTCTTTTATTTATTGAGAAGAAAAGATGCTTGTTTTTATGGGTAGTGTTGAAAAGTTTGATAAAAGGACAAAGGAGCTTAGCGTGATTTGAGGAGGGCACCGAAAGCTGATGAATGATGATATCTCGAAAATAGAGTTATAGCAAAGGCAGTCAATAGAGGACTTTTCAAGGTTTTCTCTAACTTTTGGAGGGAAATTTTGGCTCTTCAATGACAATTTGGATCCACTTTCACAAGTTTGATCTCCCAATTAATATTGGAGGGTCTAAATTTTAAGATCAGATTGCAATTAATTTAAATATAAATAAAATTCAGTCTAATAATATAGATTGTTTGATCTTAACTAAACAGTTCAAGCCCCGTAAAATAGCTTAAGTGGTAAGAGCTGGGGGACATATGGATTGAGTAGGGAGTAGTCTAGGGTTCGATTCCAGGCGGGAGCAATTTATCATTTCGTTGTACCAAAAAAACAAACAAACAGTCCAAATATGATTAAATGCAGTAGTCACATTTCTCCGACTGCACTAAATTCGGGTCCAAGTTGTATCTTCAATCTTTCATTGATAATCACAATAATTTCTCTCAAATGAGGCAAACCATTTAAGTTTTCAAAAGCATAATTGTTATCACATTCATCCCTAAATGTATCAAAATTACAAATACGATTCAAATGTCTTTCTTATTAATCATTTTGATCATCATTTTTTTTCTTACAAAAGAGAGCTGAAGACCTTGGTCATCCAATTTAATTTTAGATAGTCAATTTGATTCTCATATTTTAACAGTGGTCAATTTAATACATTTAACATCAGTGTGACAACAAATTACATTTTAAAGGATCAAAATAATAGTTTATCCCTTAACACAGATGAGGACTTTCAAGAAGCAAGAAAACCATGAGGTATTTTAGAACTTAACTACAATTTGACAATGTTCAAGCAACTGAGATTTTTTTGCAAAGATGAAGGATAAGTTTATGTAAAAGATTCTTTCGTCGTTTTATAGGTGATTATCATATTAGAGGCGTTAGTGATGGCTGTCGGTTTTTTTGGAGGTTTTTTAGGTGATTATCATATTGTTTGTTTCACGCCACACTTAGCATGAAACAAATATTTTTTTTTTAAAAAAAATGACCAAGACTTACTAAAAGGTGCAGTATAACAGGGATTTGAACTCGTCGATAAACAAGCACGAAACAAGTGCAATACACTGGAATATGATCAACAAATACGGCATATATGCTTACAATGTCATGCATGAAGCAATGATAGCAAATTGAAAGGAAGAAAAATAAATAAACTATAGCGAACATTCATATGCATATACCTAGCTATGTTATTAACAAGAGCTTGAGGAGAGCTTAGACCCTGCAGTACAGCAAACAGAACAAATGGAAACTACAACTTAACAAGTCAGTACTTTCATCAGTTCATGCCCCTCACCTCACCCAGTTAAAATTACTCAAGAAGAAAAAAACTATATATGGTGCCTTAAAAACCATTTGTACTGCTCTGAACAAAAAATATATATCAAAATTGCCAAAACGGTGGGTCGCTTGAAAAGCAGTTGAGCAGTTATTTCAAAAGTTCGGTGGTGTGCACAGTACAAACAGTTTCTAAGGAACTGTCCATATATTTTCTCCTAAAATTAAATGCAGGTTTATCACAAGATGCAGAAAATGGATACTAAACATGAGCATCATGCACGGGAAAATCGTTTCGAAATGCCAAAACCCTATCCGGTAGAGAAAACATCTCAAATATCCTAATGAGCAATATTTCCTTTGAAAATCCACTCAAGACAACCAACAATGTGGTCTAGGAGTTGGAAACTACTCTCTTGAATATAATGATCAAATCCAATTTACGTTGGTTCAATTTGCCTCGAGCTTTGCTAAGTCGAGCAGGGTGGGGGTAAAACCAGATGCATGAAGTATATTCAATCCTTTTCTCCTAGTTTATATTCTTATTCACTTGATTGATGTGTTTCCCAACTACAATGCGGAGGTAAATGGTTCTGTGGGCTATATCAGTAAATATATAAATGCTTCTTTAGCATCATCTTGCATACAAATAAATGCTTTGCAAAATCGGGAAACTATGAAGGCAACTATATGGTAAAAATGTTAATGCTTCTTTAGCATCATCTTGGTCCCCCTCAGGACAAAAACTCAAAGTAACAAATCATTCCTGCAGTAAATATTACCAGTTCATCATGCTTTTTACTTTCTTAGGATGACACCATATCACAAATCCTATAAAACCAATACATCCCAAGAAACCATCTTTTGACTATTAATTCCTTAAGCAGTATTCTTATTACTACCTGTTAAACATGGTGTCATTTAGTTCACTTCTGTCCTGCTAGCAGCAATGTAAAAACAAATAATCCAAAGTAACTAAACATCTCTTAAAGACTCAAAATAGAGAACCAACTTTTTGATAAATTTAGCAGATAAAAATTCCATTAATCCTTAAATCAAACAAGTGGCATCTCTAGCCCTGGTCTCTGTCCAAATGAAAGGATACTGGAGCACAGAAAAATCTTTAACATTATCCAATCAAATGGTATCATAAATCAAGGTTTGATTACACATCACTGCTAACTATTTCTTTTTCCATCGCTCATTAACTCTAATCCATACAGCGCAAATTCAAGAACTGAGAATATGTCCCATTAAGTGAAGACCCGAGATAGCTTGAATTGACATGATCTAAATTTTGCAACAAATTCCCAAATATAATGCTATAAATAGCAATGTTCCTTTGTCTCCAAATTGTAGGCTTCATCATAACATCCTTAAGCTTCAAAGGCCGTCATCCTATTGCAGCCACTTTATTATATCGAATCTGTTCATAGACAAACTCACGGGTGACCACAATGTGCAACCTTCGCCAGCCCTTACGAAAAGATAAGAGATGCCATTTCGAGTATAGCAAAATCTCTAGAAAAATACATCCACTGATACTGAATGCATCCTCATGTAATACACAAAGCACAATGCCAAAAAGTTATCAGCTTACTTACCTCAATAATAAGATCCTGATCCACCACTGCCCATGTAACTGCTACCACCACCCGCACCCCTACCGGAATACATTGATGAATATGAGCTGCCGCCAACCTACATCACCGTAACAATACATAAGAATGAAACAAAAATACGCTCTAACTACACTGTTGAGACTGGAAAAGGACAGGAAAATTACATCACTTCCACGAGAAACATAATCGCCGCCATAACTTGATGAGTACATGCCTCCAACGTCGCTACCACCATAAGAGCCTAACAGAAAAAACACATGATATAATTAATAAGTAAAGAAAGCTCAGATGTTGAAAATAACATATCAGACTATTTGCAACAAAATTCACCTCCACCATAAGTCATGCCTTGCCGACTACTATACATCCCATGTGAATCTTGACCAGAAATAGAACTTCGGCTGCCACTACTATATCCATGACTAGATCTTCCAACCCTACAAATTAAAATGTCAGAATGAATTACAAGATAAAGAATAGGGTTAGGATGGAAGAATTTCAAAATCGTCAATCTTAGATCAAACTAACCTATCACCATACGAGTCACCATACTGTGAAGCACTGCCACCATAGTCATATTCCAATCGTGCTCTTGATTGGCGAGCACCAGAATCAGCGTATCGTGGGGGAACATCATCCTGGTTAGACATAAAAAGTGAAGAATTTCATTTATTAAATTAAGATAATTACTGTAGAAAAAAATGAGATAAAAAATATAATCCGGAAAACAGTTAAAATAAAATTTCAGAAATAATACTAACCACAGCAGCATAAGAACGCTTTGAGCCAGATATACTATCATAATCACGAGGGCGCCCGTCACGATAACTTGAATGCGGAGCAGGTGGAGGAGGAGGGGGCCTCTCAAACCTTTGGCTGTAATCATCATCCACATAACCTCTTCTTGGTGCAGCACGAGCTGTACTTCTAGGGACATCAGAGTAGTCAGATCCACGGGGAGGATAATCCCTATATGATGGGCGTCTTTCAGAGGCCATTCTTGATCCATAATCTGCAGCAACTCTACTTCTTGGAGGTGGTAGATCCTCACGCCGACCATAATCTCTCTTCCCACTACTTCTTGAATATGCAGCAGCTAGAAGACAACAAAGTTGTATACATTAGTAATAAAGAAATGATAAATGAGAGTGAGTCTAGCTGAAAATTAAAAAATAAATTGGATAATCATACGGCATACCAGGTGGTCTTCTATCATAAGATCTAGCTGGAGGAGGTAGTGGCCTACTTCTAACTGGTACAGACATGACAGGACGTCTATCTCTAGCACTAATAGGCCTGAGTGGCGGCAGAACACGACTTCCGATTCCTCTTACCCCACGCGAAGAAAAACTACGGGGTGCAGGTCGGCTCCAAGAAGGTCTTGACATTATTGCAGGTCCACGACCAGGGCGGTAGTCCCCACGACCAACATGTTTTCCACGGCCTCTCTGAAGAGGCCTTGATAACCTAGCCCTCACTTTTGCCTGAAAGAAAACGAAAGCATTATAAACTGCCCTATATCACTGTGAAGATATTACTTTTAAATGCCATACACACCTTCTTGTCACCTTCACCCAATTCTGTACCAGTGATGCTCTCAGCACATCTTATAGCAGCATCATGTGAGCCAAAGGTAACAAACCCATAGTCCTTCCTACGAGCAGCTGGCATGTTCCTCGCGAGCTCAATCTTTTCAACTTCGCCATATTTCTTGAGAAGACTCCGGACATAATCTTCATCCCATGAAGGAGGAAGTGCATCGATAAATACAGTTTTAACCTGAAATCAAACAAACTTGTTCAGCAAAATGAGGTATAAAAACATCTAATCAACAGAGTTCACCCACTACAAGGATAGCTTGCCTCGTCCGAAAATCTACCTGGGTGTCGTGCTGACCACCCTTAAAAGTAAATTCAATATACAGCCCACATGATTACAATTCCAAACTAAATATGGAGTAAAAGAATAAGATTAAGATAATTAAATATAGACAACTAACAAATTTAACCACTAATGGAGTTGGAACTCAGGATAGATATTTTAGAAATCTAAATGCTTACGCACAAGGAATTTGTATTCAAAAGAATACCTGTGACATAATTTCATCACCCGGATCAATAAAAGAATCTGCAAATGAAACCTTTGCAGGCTTATCAACTCCAAACACAACATCCCTCTTCTGCAGTCTCTTAAAGGCGTCCATTGCATCTGAACGAGAGGAAAATTCCAAGAATGCAAACCCACGGTTTGTTCCTTTATCATTAGAATCTTCTACCAAAGTTATATCCTCAACATTTGTAACTCCATAATGCTTCAACTTCTCCTTTAACTGGCACCAGAAGTTCCATTAAAATTCATAAATTCAGAAGAGTTCAGGATAAAATAACTACAAACACAACCCAGCCATAGAATGAAGGTGAAAAAAACAGGACCAAGATAACTAGACTTACAGCTTCCTTTGTCCATGACTTGCATATGTTTCCCAAATAAAGGGTATCACTATCCTGACTTGGAGTAACACCACATTGTTTTCCATTAATCTGAAATTGCAGTGACGAAAACATGTGATTTAATACAATAGAAGTTTTAACTTTAAGTCTACCTTATTATTGAGAAGTCAAAGATTACCACTGGATTTTTAAGCTCCTCTACAGCTCGTTTTGCCTGTTCCACATTTTCAAACCGCAAGAACGCAAATCCTTTGTTCTTTTTCGTCTGAGGATTCATCATTAACCTGACCTCAGTCACAACCCCAACTTCACCGAAAACCTTCCTCAGATCATCTTCAGTAGCATCCTTGTCTAGGCCCCCAACAAATACTTCAAATTCTTTCCGCTTTCGCCTCTCCTTCACAACTTCGCGGTGTTCCTCTTCTTCCACATCACCCATCTCCGCATGCTCATGCTCCTCATCAGCATGCTCGTCATCCTCTTCACCCTCAATTTCATCATGACCATCTTCTACTTCTTCCTCGCCTGATTCACCTTCTTCTTCACCAACATTATCTTCAGCTTCTTCTTCAACTTCATCTCCCACCTCATGGCCCTCTTCCTGTTCAATTTCCTTCTCATCATAATCAACCTGACCATACTCCTCAGGTTCATACTCAGGATCATGATCCTCTAAATCTAGTCGTTCATCTTTCTCATATTCATCTATTGCCTCCTTAACCTCCTCTTCATCTACTGCCAAAATAAAGTACAGTTTCAATTGGTCTCAGTCAAAACTTACTTAATATTAGTATGTGTTAGATTAGGGTTATCCATATTCAATCATTCCATAATGAATCCACATCATTGTTATCAATGGCGAATGGCGGACCACGGCAAAAAGCCAAAAATCCATCATTTGAACCCACCATAAAACGCTGTGATAGTTGTAAAAAAAAACCGCCACCACAATCTGTTATGGCCTATAATTGACAACACTTACCCCATTTGAAACCATTACATTGATATCACAAAACATAACACAAACACACAAATAAAAAGAAAAAATAACTCAAACCAAAACAGACTTAATTATCCATCATCTTATCTTAGTATGTGTTAGTTAAACTAGGGTTGTCCATATTCAATCATATCATTACCAATGTCAGCGGATGGTGGATCATGGCAAAAAGCAAAAAATTCATAATTCAAACCCGCCAAAAGTTCGCCAATGTTATCAATGGCAGCGGATGGCGGATCATGGCAGAAACCAAAAAATCCATAATTAAAACCCACCAAACCTTCGCCACCGCAATCTATCATGACATCACAAAACTTATCCCATTTGAAACCATTACATTGACATCACAAAACATAACACAAACACACAAAATTAACAGAAAAATAACACAAACCCACTTCACAGATTATCCAACCTATTCAATACCTTATAAAAAAATTCTTTTTATACAAATAAATCCAAAACATTAAAATTTCACAAACCCAATTGATTAAAATATAAAAATCATACAAATCCAACCCAAAATTTATCAATTTTTTTAAAAAAAAAACTTACTTTTCACCGTTTTAGCTTCTTCTACAGCCTCAGGAGCAATTTCATTCATATCAATAGCTTTATCTTCAACAAGATTCTCTTCCACAACAGGTTTTTCCTCAACAACAGGATTTTCTTCTACCTTGCGTTCTTCCTCAATCACTGCCTTCTCTTCCACAGCTTCAGGTTGATTCTGTGCGGCCTTAGATGTTACTCTTGATGCTCTGCCGCCCCTTTTTGAACCACTGGCCGCCGCCCCTCTTTTCGTCGTCTTCGGTGGCATTCTTCGGAGGAATGAAACAAAACCCTAGATTGAAATCGTTCAGAATTTATTCGTGGATCGGAAAATTCGATATGGGAGGGTATTGATTGAAATCGATGTTGAAAGTGAAACCCTAAAATTTTAAGATTGA
This sequence comes from Trifolium dubium, assembly GCA_951804385.1. Taxonomy (NCBI): domain Eukaryota; kingdom Viridiplantae; phylum Streptophyta; class Magnoliopsida; order Fabales; family Fabaceae; genus Trifolium; species Trifolium dubium. The sequence continues at coordinate 31,844,672 of OX638069.1, read as the reverse complement.
ATTGGGAATAGAAGATTTGAATAAGAGTAACAGATAATAAAAACCCTGAACAATAGTAATAGTAAAAATAAATAAAATCAATTGGAATTTTGTTACAAAAATAAATAAAATTTTAATGGTGGAATTTGTTATTTATTTATTTTTATTTTTTGACTCATTGTTATTTATTTATTATTAATTTAAATATGATTTTATTCTTTTTGTTAAATAATTTAGTGGCTAGAAACCGTATCCTTAATTATCAAAATAATTGTACTTACCAAAAAACATTATCAAAAAAATTGTACCCTTTTGTAACAAAAAAACTTGTACCCTTTTAATTTTACAAAAAAAACAAGAAATTGTGTAACCATAAAATAAATAGTGTCAGAGATTCTAATCTCAATCTCTATATATATATAATTCAACGTCCCAACAATTTTACAAAATAAATTAAATCCATAGAGGGTGCATTTTTATTTTGACTAATGATGACATTATTAGCCACACCATTCTTACTCTTATCAACCCTAATTTCTTTTGCTTTTTTCTTGGTTCATACACTATAGAGGGGTGATTAGGATCATTTTTTATCCGGAATCACCCTCTTGATCTTTTTTCAATTAAATAAGTGGTTTATACAAAATTTTAAGTTTTATTTGAGTTTTTTCATTTGTGAGTTCTTCGTCTTGTGTTGTTTTATTCTCGTCTTGATGCAGAGTTGTTTGTTATCCCGTCTTCGTACGGTGTTTTGATTTCCCGTCTTTATACGGAGTTTGTTTTGTTCAGATTTACAGATTTGCTTCGATCAAAATTCAGTGCAGATTCAATAATTTCTGATCCATCAACGTTGCAGATCCGGAAGCATGACTATTCCGGACACTTTAATTTTGTTATATCATTTGTAGGCTTTGTTGTCTTTGTAGACATTAGGCGTTTTATGCTATTAACTTGGGTGTTGTGAGCTTGTTCGGAGATTCATTCTTTTTAGTTTTTAGCAAATTTGAATATGTAATGATTTCAATTGATGTACTCTACCGATTAAAATGAATGAATATTGTTATTTTTTAGTTAAAAAAAAATTACATTATTGATACGAGTACAATTGACATGGGCAACCCACGAAATGAATAGTTAAGAGTGAGAATAAGAGTGTATCCAAAAATGGATACAGTGTAGTTGACTGTATTGCAGTTGGTAAATATGGATTACTATTATTTTAAGTTTAAATTTAATTTTTTATTATAATACAAAATTGTGTTTTTATTTGATGATCCGATCTTAAAATGAACAGCTCAGATATGACTAAATATAATACAGTCACTAACTGTACTCAATCCTAATCCCTTAGTACCACCTAAATAAGAACAAATCATTTTAAACTAAATTATAAATTATGCTAATATATTATTTTACATATAAAAATATCTTTTGTGCATTAATGTGAGCTTCAATTTTTTTTATTGAGCTTCTATTATTTCAATTTATATATTATCTTTGGCTATAAATCTTGGCTAAACATCATTCCATTTAAAAGTAAAATTCAAATTTTCTGATCAATTGATAAAGAACATTATATGAGACTGGGGTTCGAACTAATATGTTCACTTATTCATTTTTAAAGGGTAAATTTTCTAACTGTTAAGCTACCTGACAAAAAAAGAATTCAAATTTTCTTGAACAATTCAAGAATCTCATTAACAATATGAAGCCAATGTCTTAATTAGAACCCATAATCTAACTTCAAGTATGTATTTTTTTTATACAATTTTTATTATGAGTAATTTATACAACTTTAATGTATGTACTGTATTATTCTGATACATCTAAACCGGAATAAGATTTTAGTAAGGCAAGCTTAAAATATGCAATCCTATGGTGCACAAAGAGATAAGTATAGCATCATGGATAATATACTATTTCTGTTTTTAAATATAAGATTCAATTTGATTAAATTGTATTATTCATCTAAGATGTTTTAATATTATTATTTTTAATAGTATATAATGTAAATGTTGACATATAATATATTTGTTCGATTTGTTTTGATGAGTATTTTCAAAATATTAAATTTTTATAATTTTTACTACAAGATAATTAAAAATATTAATGATCAAAATTGTATATTAACGTACATACAACGGTCAAACAATGTCTTATATTTAAAGACGGAAGTAGTGATTGATAATTGATAATTGATGAGAGTTATCAATCCACACAATATTTTTTACTCACCACAAAGAGTATAAGGTAACAATCTTAAAAACAATTCCGATCTTATTTTGTTAACATCCTTTTACAATGAAGTTTCATGAATTTAAAGGTCACCCTATTTTTCAATGAAATGTCTATTTTAGATATAGTACACAAAATAAAATTAAAATACATATGTAATTTATTTTTTTGACAAAATATAATATTATTATTCAATAAAAATAAACTATATATGATGATGATGATGATGATGATGATGATGGTCATTTCCATGACTTAAAACACGACTCATGACTTGTCCAATGAATATTTGTCGTAGAATTAGCCTGTAACCTTCTAAATTTCTTCCAATCAAGAAGAGTTTTCTTTAAATCAACTATCTTTGCAGTGATGCTTCGACAACAATTTGCATGAACAGTGGTTACTGCCCTAAAAATTTTACTATCTTGACAAAATCCACTAAAATAAAGAGTATCCAAAAACCTAACCTTGAGTCCTAAATTTCCAATTATACCACTTCCAATGAGGTCAAGAAGCACATCTTGCTCCTTTTTTCCTTTGGAATTGTCTTTTTTTCCATACCATGTTTCAAACAAAGATATGGTCTTGTTGTTTGACCTCACAAAGAAAAATCCAGTATTGATTTCTTGTGTTTCTAACCAAGGATCACCAAGGTATTTGTCTGTGCTTATTTGAAGATCTTCGGTTACATTCTTGCTCAACTTTTCAAATGGATTTCTAAACCACATTACATCAGTGTCCTACAAAACTGAATATGTTGTAAAGATTTCCGGAAAAAAATGTAGTGATGCAAGTAAAAATATGTAGTGAAAGTCCAATTACTATTGAAAGTAAATATTGATTATGTCTTAAAAACGTATTATGAAAAGAAGAAAAAAATTGGTTGAGACCAGGGTGTCCACTGCCGAATTGAATTGAAGTCTTTCCCCACTCACAAATTTAGATTGCGGAATTAATCAAGTCACGCCCATTAAGTTAATTAAAGATTACTATTCTTTAATTTGAGTATGGTTTATTATTTGCTAATTCCCACACAAATATTTTTTATTTTTCTTCAAAATCTACACATAAATATCTGATAATGTTGAAGAGGAAAATTCTATCAAAAAGAAAATGTTGAAGAGAAAAAAAGGATATAAAAAACTATATAAATTAATTATTGATACACATTTTTTGCTATATACTACAATGTATGCAACTTGAACATTTTTCTTTCTTTGGTATATTGCAACTTGAACATTTTGATACTACAACTTTTGACTTATGATAGTTAAAGAGTATTTATAATTATTTATGGGATGATAAAAATTAGGATAAAAAGAGTATTTGGATTTGTACTAAAGAGTATTTATAAGTATATATAAGTATATATAAAAGAGGGAGTAGTTATGGTGCATAAGTTTTTTCTTTATGCACCGTCCATAAACAATAAAAATTGTTTAATAAAAATTGTTTAATGCACCTCCCAAATTTTTAGCGCACCCCCAATTTGAGGGGTGTGCTAGAAATTTGGGGGTGCACTAAGCAATATAGTTGGGGGTGTACTAGAAATTTGGAAGGTGCACTAAGAAATATGGATTATTTATGCACGGTGCATAAGCATGATTTATGCACCATAACTTGTATCTATAAAAGAGTATTTATAAGTATATATAAAAATTTTAGGCCAAATTAAATGTATCTAAGTACTTTAAGTTTTGGATTTGTATCAGATAAGTCCCTTAATTATTTTTTTTAACTGATAAATCCTTTAAATGTTTAACTAGAAGACTAACGGTACAAAATTAATTAGAAACGGACTTACCGTGAAAATGAAGTTGTAGCCACGTTTTAGAACTTCCAAGAGGAAATACGTTCTTCTCCACATCATCTTGATGAAACCTTGAGACATGTATAATTTCTCACCCCCAAAATCAACATCATTTGTTTCCAATCTATAGCAATTCAACCGCAAAAACTCACATCGATCGTAGGCCATTTGATCGACGGCTACAACGAGAAGATTATCGATCAAAGGCCTTGTTCTTTCTCCAAGCCAAAAGCTGCTTAAAAATAAATCAAACATGGTGATTGTATCACCTTCTACATATTGTTCTACATAAGCCTTATTTACTATAGTAATTATCAAGTTTTTGTTTTTTCCCTTTGAAGCTTTGGCCAAAGCTCTTTCAAGATCATCTCCCTGTGCGTCATTAACATTGGTAGTCTACATTAATTATAAAGAAAAAGTATAATCCTATACTTATTGAAAATTTCAATCAAATCATAAAGAAAAACAATTAATTCTTAATTACATGAACAAAACTTTGAAATATTATCAACAACAAAAAAGTAAACAACTGGGTACATATTGAATATGTTTATGCAAGAATATGTACATTGTTATTGAGAAATTATGATCATCATATAAGAATATGTACATTGTTTTGAAGCAAAAACAATATTTTAACCATAGAGGTGATTTTAACATACCTTGTTTGATTGGTCTTGGGGGACTAATTCGATGTGGGATAGAAACTGTAATTGGGTGGAGAAAGATGTGGAATGCCAATGGTAAATGAAATTAAAACCAACAAAGAATAATGCTACAATTGCAAAACTCCCAAGTGTTTTCTTAGGATTATCCATCATTAATTATTTCTGAACGTTTTTGTGACTTGTGAAAATGTAAAAATTAAATCAAGATTGAGAACTATGTGTGTGTATATAGTACTAATTACAAATTAAACGGATGATGAGTTGGATTGATTTGATGAATAATAATTTATTAACAATTCAATTTATATTGATTCTCATACTCTCTTTGTTACAAATTACTATAAGAAAAAAAAACTCATTTTATGTCCCAAATTATAGAAGAAAAAAAATCTATATTTATCTTTCTCAAATACTATTTTTACTTATTCATAGTTCAATACGAATTGTATTTGTCTGAGTTCTAGCTCAACTGATAAATTCCGAAATTGTTTGGTTGAATGTCATGATCCGGATTCGAATGCAGAACGATCTCATATTTTTGTGTGGGTTTAATTTCAATAAATTATTACCTTTTTTTTTTGACGAAAGTGAATTATTACTTGATCTGTAAAAAATATAAATTACATTTTTTACTTATAAATTTTTTTATCACAATTGATCTATATAAAATAATAGTCATGATCCACATTGCATCATTCTTGCCCAATTCTAAATTTTGGGTTAGTAAACTCTAACTAGTCTATCTGATTAAATCGACATCGTCACCCAAACTATTAGCAAAATCTCCAAACTATGACATTTCAATTTTATTTTTTAATTATTACTATTATATACAATATTTTTTTTTGAGGTAACTATTATAAACAATATTCTCAAAAAGAAAACAATTCAATATAATAAGATTCAGGGGCGGCCCCAATAGGCGTGCAAAGTGTGCGACGGCACAAGGCCTCAAAATATCGATAAATTTTTAGGGTCTTAATATCGTAAATTTTTATAATAATACTTATATATTTTAAATGTTCATATAATATCACTTGTGCAATAATAGACTAGTGGTTAACTATATTCATATATATTCATAGTGAGTCTAAGGTCTAAGGTTCAAAACTTAGCTTTTACATTTTTTAATGCATAAATTTTTTTTTAAGCTATTAGACTAAATCATTATATCATTTAAAATCTTTGCAATAAATTTAATCATTCTTAGGATATGTTTCTTTTGGATGATAATTATTTTTTTTAAATGTTATTTATAATTTAAATTATAAGATATTTTATTTTATTTTTAAAAATCATTTTTTATAAAGGGTTTATTTTTAATATTCGAACATGGCCACTTAAATATCTGGGCCGACTCTGATAAGATTAATTTAATAAAAGTGTTATTTCTCTTGATATATAATAATATTTCTTAATATGTGGACAAAAATTTTAAACGACAAAAATTTTATTCTTTAATTAAGACAGATGTTAAAATGTGTCCTTAAGACACATGATAAATTCCGTCAAAAAAAAAAGACACATGATAAATAAGTAACTTAAAATAGAAATATATTTTTTTAAAATTGTATTTTCAACTCTTCAAAAGTCAAATTATTGTATTTTCAATACAATAATTCTATTTTAAAGTTCTTTAACATGTGTCCGCACTGCTTAGCTCGAGTTTTCCCAACAACTAGCATTACCTGCATAAAAAGTAAACCAATATATTGTGATAAATTGTTCCAACGGAAGATAATAATCTTTTACAGTGTGAAAAACTAAAACAAGTCCATATAAATAGTAAAGCAATCGAGACCAAAATCTTAAACCGCACGTCTTAATTGTTTTTGTAAACACTTTGCATGAAATTAATTTGTATATATATATACAAACACACAAGATACATTTTCTTTTAAGTTCCAATACAATTTTGTTGCCCCTACCAAGCAAAGTCCAAAGTATGTGGAGCAAAACAACTCTAAACACCCGTCATTTAAATTCACACCCATTATTTCTTCCATAAATTTTCAGTTTATAAATTTTCTTATGGGATGAGTATTGTGGAGGTACGAGGACTAGATATGTGAGGGGTATAATCTTCTATATATCTTGTTTTCATTGGGTTATAATTTTCCATTCTTGTCTTCTTCTTCTATCAAACATTGGACTTAGCTGAGATCGATGAAGCCCATGAAGTTATGCGGCCTACTATGACCTTCTGGATCCCCAAAGATGAAAATTATACATGGGCTTCAATGGATAACCCAATAATGAACTTCATTGGCCAACCTATAAGAAAATTTTTCATCTCCCCCCTACATTCTCTCCCCCCCCCCCCCTAACTACCATTTTTTACCTTAAATATGAATTGAAGGTCTTTATAAAAAGTTTGGGAAGTAGCACTCGAAGTCAAGTTCAGGATCTAGATTTCGAAATTTTGTGAAGTTTGTGCGGAATTTTGGGGGGTGTAGACAAAATTGTAGGATCTAGATCCCGACATTTATTTCAAGTTATAAATTTCGAACCTTATTTTGGATTCTACATTCCAAAATGAAGGATAATTTAGGATTTTACGGGGGAATTAGAGAAGTATGGGGGAGAAGAGAAATTTTCAACCAATAATAGTATTATTATATTTTTTTAATAAACCAAATAATGGTTTTTCAAAGTCTTACAAAACAGACTTGTAATAAGGCGACAATCATACCACTTACTCCCTCCGTCCCATTATATAAGCACTTTTACTACAAAAGTCTAGTTCCAAAATATAAGCCCCTTTACAATTTACTAGGTATATTTATTACTTTTTTGCTTACACATACCCCTAATTATTACTACTAAGTTGCATTGGAATACAAAAATTGTAAAGGGGCTTATATTTTGAGACTAGACTTTTGTAGTAAAGGTGCTTATATAATGGGACGGAGGGAATATAAAGTTCAATAAATAATGAATCAAAACGAAACTATAATACAGTTTAAAATTTTGGTTAAATTTAACTCAAATCCTTATATTAACAACCACAAAGAACAACAAACAAATTGCCAATTACTCATTAAGGAAATTTGTCAAAAACAATCATTAAGGAAAAGAAACCACCATTTAATCATGCATTCATTGCTAAAATTGAGTATAACGAATACGTTCACAAATTATAAAATTTTTCCAAATACCTAAAACCTAAAAGAATTATAGAAATTTTAGTACCTAAAACAAGAATACAGATTTGAAAAATGTGGTTGCAAGTCCCTAATTTTATGAATATTTCAAAAATGATCTTAACTCTATCAAATTGTATTCATATTATCATTCTAAGGTTGGGTTTGATTTAAAAGTTGGTTACGAGTTAAGATCATTTCTTTTGTATATTTTTTGAATATTTCCTTTGTATTCATAATTCAACCTAAAATAAATAAAATCTTACTAAATGATCGTTCCAAAATTCGTCTTTGGTAAACTCATTAACCGCTTCAACATATTTTAGTTAATCTCAAATTATTTTAAGAGGCTTACAAGAACACAAAGGACGCATATGTTGAAGGTCACATTCCTAGTTTAGTGACTTAAATAATGGGACATATATTAGTTAAAAAAACAAAACTGATGAAGGTCACATCACAACCACATGAATCACATTGAATGTTGGGTTGTTTTTAGTGGTCACAAAATTCACTAGATACGTGTATCTTTTGCAAAATGACTATAAACATAACACGAGTGAGAACAATGTGAAGTGGTGTTAGGCATCACTATTATTGGTGGCCTACAATTTCAAAAGCCCTACGATGTAATGTACTATCTAGTACAAACTCACATAGACAACTCTTGCAGCATGTTTCATATATTTAATTAGCTTTAAGAAAGCACCAAGCCCTCAATTAAATATAAGCCAAATACATGTTCGGATTAATAGCATTGTTTAACGAATCACACTAGCTACCAATATAATTTTATTGAAACTTTTTAAGTGTAACTTATGCAACAATTACAATAGTATATTATGATTGTATCAAAATGAACATAACTAAATTCAAAGATGTACTAAGCTTATATTTGGTATCACAATAAAATATCAGAATCATGACGATCTATCATAATTTTATGAAAACGATAATTTATAATTTTTATAAAATCATAATGGATCGCCGTGATGTGACGTTTTATCATGATATCCAATATACGCTAATATTTGTTCAATCTAATATAGTACTCTATTGAGATTATTTCAAGAGATACTCCATTAAAACCAAATGTGACAATGTTCACATGTACTGTAATATGCGACATGACCACCAATATTTTTCTGACAAACAAGCATGAGAATTGCCACCCACACCACACCGTGTGTGTCAGAATGAGTCACTAAATACTTGTCATGTTTTGTATACATACACACAAGATACATTTTCGTTTTCAAGTTCCAATACAATGTTGTTGCCCTTAACAAGCAAAGTCCAAAGTATGTGGAACAAAACAACACTAAACACCCGTCATTTAAATCCACACCCGTTTGTTTCTTTGGCCCATTTCCCATGCCATGCCACCTCTATGCAAATTATATATATTTAGGCTTGTCAAAAAATGGAAATACAATCTTCCAAAATCTATAAATGATACTCCCTCCGTACCAAAATATATGTCGTTTTAAGAAAAAAAATTGTACCATAATATATGTCATTTTACATTACCAATAAAACATTTAATGCATTTTTTTCTCTTATACCCTTAATTAATTATTTCTCTTTCTTTTTTTAATTCTATAATTTATCTTTCCCATACCATTAATGAAGGATAATTTTGTAAACTAACCCATAATTTATCTTTTCCATACAACAATGATTACATTTCTTAATTTATGTGATATGCTCAAAACGACATATATTTTGGTACGGAGGTAGTAATTACTATGGTAAAAGTATGGAGATCGTTACAAATTACAATTACAAATATGTAAAATTGGGAGTATATAGATAGGTAGATAAATTTCAACATCTAGAGCATTTCAATCAAGGGCCCTTTAAAATTGAAACGTGCTACTCCATAAATTCTAATTTAGTTGGTAAAAAATATCAAAATTATTAAATTAAGTGTTTATGACCGTATTTTAAACTTCAATTCCTCTACTTTGTATATATGAGTTTAATGATTTGTCATTTCGTCATGTATAAACAAATCCAAGTGTGCTTTATGTCTAGCTTTTGATTAAATATCTATAGTTTTTTGTTTGACAAAATTGAATATCTATATTATATTACCAAACGTTAGTTAGTCAAGTGGTAATTGACGATTTAGTATCGAACCATAGTTCGATCTCCGCAACTGCATTTAGGAGAAAATCAAAATCACTTGATGTCAGAACTCATCCGAACTCTGAACAACTAAAATCCCTTCTTCTAAGAACAAGCTAAGAGAATAAAAGTGAGAAGAAAAAAAAAACTGAATATCTATTTTTTTTTTCTTCTAATAATCTAGTGAGTGGAGAAGTGAAAATTTTATAGCTCAAACTTTGGATTTTTTAAAAATATCTCTTATAGCTATAAATTGATCTTACACAGTTACACTTACCGAAAAAATAACTATATATAGTTTCTACTTAGCAAAAGTTTCTATAAGTTGAATCTCTAAAACTTACTAGGATTAAAATAGATCTTAATGCTAATACAAGTTCATTGTGGGGCATATAACTAAATTTGATCATCTACTAAAGAGATCACATCAATAAATAAATATATATATATATATATATATATATATATATTTGCTGTTAAAAAAAATAAAATTTGAAGTTGAACTCGCAATAAGTATCAACTCTTTAGACTCAACTCAATCAACTTTCAATAATAAATATTTATAATTATTTTTTTTAATATTTACAATAATACTTTAATATGAGCTGTGATTCAGTAAATAATAAAAGTAGAGGTAATTTTATTGATCACATAAAAAAAAAAAAAAAACTTGACATTCAAAAACTATGACACCCAATTCATCAATGCAGGAACTTAACTACATGTGCATGTTTAATTATTGCCTGGTTATGTGCATTGGACTTTCTTTTTTATGGGGACGACGATATGTGCATTGAACTGTAAGATCATTATGTAGGAAAATAGACAATATATAGATACACTATTAGATAGATAATGACTCATCATGACTAATTAATCCGATTATCCAACCATGACGATAAAGACCCATGATTTTGGAGGTTTTGCATATGGATTTTACAAAGTGTCCAAAAAATATTTCATCTTATGGACAAACACTCACCTAGCTAGCTATTTTAGGAATGCCATTAACATTAGTGGTAAAGATATCAAAGGAAAGCGAAATGCAATGCAATGTTACATAGAATATTGGTTAAAATGTAGTAGTTTTTTTTGTGTGACTAAAGTGTAGTAGGTTTTTTGTGAGTAAATTAAATGTAGTAGTTTATATACTTTATACTATGTTGTAAGTATTTTTTATTTCAAAGGAAAAACACAAATGAAATTAATTGAGTCTACACATAAAAAGGAGTTATAATATGATACGAAGAAATGAGCAACATTATGGGAGAAAAGGTTGGTTGAAAGGCTAGTCATGAAAAGAAAGAAACTAGTCCATTAGGCAAAAGAGAAGGTGGTGACTAAGATATGCATATATATCCACTCAATACTTTTAAATGAAGATTATCAAAAAAAAAAAAAATACTTTTAAATGAATGTTATTCTCACCTAAAATCAATTCAGCTAAAAAAAAAATCGAAGAATTATTGATTCCATCAAAATCACCTATGCGCACCCTATTTTGTCGTTATGTAGTGCCTCTTTTTTGTCTAGTTCTTGTTAGAGTGAAGATTCAATCTTTTATAATTTTTTTAAAATCTAATTCAGTTATCAACAAAAATTAAATTTAAATTAGTCTCTAATATTTACAAATTAAAGATAGAATAGTTCTTTTATTATATAAATCCGAGTTTGACTTCAATTTCAAATATTATAAATTAATATGAGTTTTATTTTTTGTTGAGGACTAAAATAAGTTTTCACTCTTTTTATTAGGAGTATAAAAGAAAATTTAAATTTTAAGTTAATTAATTGTTTGATGTCTCTGAATTATGATATCACATAACCCGAAGTACATTAAACATTCAATAAATTAAAAAAAAATTAAAAAAATTCTCTCTATTGATAAAACTTTAATTTTTTGATTGAATAATTTTGATCGGTAAAATAAGATGCACAAGCCTTTTCCATAGGGCTGGAAATGAGTTGAGTCGAGTCGAACCTGTCTGAGCTCGACTCGATAAGAATTGGTCGGTTCAAAATTCGGCTCGAGTTCGACACGAACTTTTTTTTCAGCTCGAGTTTAACTCGTTTAAAGTTCGCGAACAGTTCGGCTCGACTCGTTAGGTTCAGTTCGTTTTTAGCTCAAAACTCAACTCAAAAAATTGAATTTTTTTAAACTCCAACTCATACTCGACCCCATTTAAGCTACCTTTGATAAATATTTATCACTTATTTATAATTATAATGTACTCATGTTCTCAAAACTTCTTAAACATTATGTTTTACAAATGATATGTTGTATTAGTTTGTAAATTTTAAACATAAAGCAAATAAAATGAATTAATAATAAATAAATAATGATTTTTTTATATGAAAATATTTTAGAAGTATATATATATATATATATATATATATATATATATATATATATATATATAAATTCGAGTCAACTCATGGAGCAAACGAGTCGAACTATGTATAGTTCAAGTTCAACTCATTTAACTCATGAACCCAACAAATCAATTGTCAAATCGAGTCTCGAATTTTCTTCGAGTGGGTTCGATTCATTGTCACCCCTTCCAATCAAGACTTAACTCAACTCATGTTTCATAATTTGAAAAGTGACAATTCAGAAATCAGAACCATATTGAGCCTAAGCCTATTTGGTCATTTTAATTTCTTACAAGGTGATGAAACGACAAAAGAGCCCTATGATTGCCTTTTTATTTGGGATTTATAGATAGTCCTATGTATGATTGATGTCTTGTATGATACAATTGTTTCTGTTTTTTATGGACGAGGATATGCATTTGATTAAGGGAAAATTCTCATAATATGTTAAAGAGAGTAATGAGACAAGAAAGTTTGGCATGTGGTTATTTTCACAGCTTTCTTAGTCTTTTTCACACCTAATCCTGAGTTTTAATTTAAGCATTGTAATCTATTTCCTCTTTTTAGTTTTTACTACAAGGAATTCCTTCATGTTATAATGCATAGTAGTATACATAATACGAAAAAAAAAAAAAAAAAGATAACCTCCTCCGTAGTTTGTAGCTTCTTAACTATATATGCTGAAATCTTCATATGATGAACCTCATTATCCACACACAAACATTTTGAATCGATACAACAATGGCGATTTAATTTCCTCTTACAAGGCAACTTTTACTTTCTTAATAAAAAAAAATTGGCGAGTTTGATAGAATTTACAAGTTGAGAAAATTGGTTTGTTTGATTTGAAAGAAAAAAAATGAGAAGAAAAAAAAAACATGAAACTTAGACCAAATTCATTCTTGATTTTTATATTTTTTTCCTTCTCACTTCTTTTTTTTTTCAATCAAACGGATGTTAAAACTAAAAAACTATAAAATATATAATTCAACTTAAGTACATATAATTCATCAATAATTTTGCAAAAATGACACTTTTAGTCAATAGGGACCATTGTTTTGGGATGGACGAAGCAGTGAAGTTATATAATCCTAATTATGACATGTAATTAATATTAATATTAATTAATATTAATATTAAAATAGCTAGAATGATTGAGGGTCACACGAATGAAACATTAGACCTAATTTAGCATGTTATCCGTTTAATCTCTATTATTGAAGTAAAGTGGGGAATCCTTTACATAACTTTTGGCTCATATTAGCTTATTAGTGGGAGGATTAATGTGTGATATGACATGATGTAACAAGATCCAAGAAACGGTTTTTAGTTAGGATTTTCCCAAGTAATACTAGTAACATGGTTTTGTTGCCTGGTGCCCCCACCCTTATTTTCATTCAGCTTAAATTGATGGGTTTTTTGTTCGCCAAAAATGAGATGAATCATAGTCAAATAAACATAGGGTTTGATTTTCGTATAAAAAGTTTTATAATCTTATCAACACATCATAATTATGCATACATGTAATTTATAATCTTATACTAATAGAATCATTTGCCAAAAAAATAGTAATCTCTTTAGAACATGTCAATAAATTATAAGTGGAATTTTTTCAAGTAGTTTAATGATCAAAATTTTACTCATTAAAATGAATTAGACCTTATTTATCTTTTTTATGAGAAGACCTTAAGCGTCTTTAATGATTGGTAATAATATGAAATTGATATTACATTTTAAAGAAGAAAAAAAAGCTTGTAACAAGAAAAAACCTATCTTTGATCTTGTTAGAATTGCCTTAAAATCTCATTGGAATGGAAAAGGAGCAAAAACATGGTTATGGAAGTTTCTGCCAATTTTCGCCCAGGCGGAGAAGAAGGGCGCCCAGGCGTACATGAGTAAACTGGCATTCTGCCCGTTTTCACCCGGGCGGAGGAAACGGGCGCCCAGGCGCGCGCGCGTGGCAGATTTGTTTTTTGGTAGTTTTTTTGTCCGTTTTTGGTTAGATTTGTTCCAGTTTTATATGAGATTTGTTCCTAATTTATTGTTATATTTTTACTATAAATATAGAGGTTTAGGAACAAGGTAAAACACAAGAGGAGAAGGGAAAGAAACAATTACTCTCTAAATTGTTTATTCTTCATCTTGGAAACACTATATTAAGTTTCTTGGTTACGGGAAGAAACATGGGATTAGGGTAGGATTATGTTTCTGATTCTTGTAACCCTTATTGGAAGTTTCAATGTAACGGTGATACTTTGGAAATAGTGGAACGGAGGGGCTGCTCTCTCCCACAGATTAGGTCGGAATTTGACTGAACTGGGTAAACAAACGATTGTGTCTTTTACTGCTTTCTCTATTTTTCTCTTGCTTCATATTGTTGGATTAATATTCATTGTCTCTATATTCTTTGATACGTGGTTGCTTAATCACTTTGCTCCACACATCAAAATCTTATTGGTGTGACTTTATTCACAAGGAATTCACAACAATTGGCGCCCACCGTGGGGCAAGGATCAAATCGTGAATTAGGTACCATGGTTTCGAAGTTTGATGTTGAGAAGTTTACCGGAAAAAACGACTTCGGGTTGTGGAAGGTAAGGATGAAGGCGGTCTTAGTCCATAACAATTGTGATGAAGCCTTGAAGGGAGAAGCACAGATGCCGACGAAGCTTTCAGCTGATGAAAAATCTGAATTGAATAAAAAAGCGGTTAGTGCTATTCTCTTGTGTCTTGGAGACAACGTGCTGAGAGAAGTAGCTAAGGAGACCAATGCGTCGTCTATGTGGGCCAAACTTGATTCATTGTACATGACCAAGTCGACGGCACATAAGCAGTTTCTGACACAAAAGTTCTACTTTTATCGAATGGTGGAGTCGAAATCCATAACGGAGCAACTGGCAGAATTCAATAAAATTATTAATGATTTGGCAAATCTTGATGTAAAAATAGAAGATGGAGATCAAGCCTTGCACTTACTGTGTGCATTACCTAAATCCTATGAAAGTTTCAAGGATACCATGCTCTATGGTAGAGAAAGCGCTGTTACCTTGGAGGAAGTTCAATCAGCCTTGAGGACGAAAGAACTAACTAAGTCTAAAGACTTGAAGGTGGAAAACAGTGAGGATGCGTTAAATGTTTCTGGTGGAAATAGAGGTAGGAAGGCAAGGTCAAAAGGAAGCATTAAGTGGAATTGTCATCATTGTAATAGGAAAGGTCACTTCAGGAAGGATTGTCCGGAATTAAAGGGCAATAATAATTCTGTGCATGTTGTGGAAGAGGGTTATGAGAATGCGGAAGCACTTTTGGTGTATAGTTGGAAACCGGCGGAGAGTGAGTATCTGAACTCTGGTGATTCTCATGACGGTGGAGAGTTAGGGGATTTCGGTTTAGAAGTTTCAGAGGAATTAGAGAGGTCTTGCCGATTACAAGGTGGAGTACATGGTGGAATTACTTTGGTGGAATCTCAGATTGAGGTGGAGTCTTCCAATAGTGGGAGAGAAACAACATTAGCTCTTGGAAATATGAATGAGAGTGGAATTGTTGAACCAAAGGGGTGTGGCCATGGGGACCGTGGTTGTAATGTTTCAATTGTGGCTGAAGAAGTGCAAGACCTTGAGAGGAACTTCAGGGAGGCAATTGAAAGCAACTTTGATCAAACTAGAGAACTTGTTATACTACGAGAGGTAGTTGGAAGCAAGGGGAGTTTGATGTTGCAGCTTGAGGTGGATCAACCTAAAAATCCAAGGTTGGTTTGGTGCCAAGAAATACTTCGGATGACGGAAGGTATTCCTAGGGATCTGATGGTGGTTGAGCTTGTTGAGCTATTTAAAATTCCGGTGATAGCTGTGAGCAAGCAAATCTTCAGGAGGACGGACTTAGCTACTCCGGGGGCTGAAGTGGAAGCGGTGCATCTTGTTAGGCTACCTAAACACCCTATGGTAGTGGAAGACAAGAACTTCATGAAGGAAGATATTCTGAGGGATGAAAGAAGGGAAGCGATGCTTGCGGGAAGCAAGTGCCTAGGTCAAGGTTCAAGTGTGACTTGAACTTGACCTGTGATCTTGAATAATAAAAGTTCAAGATGGAGAGAGTAGCATGGTGGTTGGTGTAAATTGGCATCACCATCGATTTAAAGTCAAGGTGAAGAACTGTTAGAATTGTCTTGAAATCTCATTGGAATGGAAAAGGAGCAAAAACATGGTTATGGAAGTTTCTGCCAATTTTTGCCAAGGCGGAGGAGAAGGGCGCCCAGGCGCACATGAGTAAACTGGCACTCTGCCCGTTTTCGCCCGGGCGGGGGAAACGGGCGCCTAGGCGCGCGCGTGGCAGATTTGTTTTTTGGTAGTTTTTTTGTCCGTTTTTTGTTAGATTTGTTCCAGTTTTATATGAGATTTGTTCCTAATTTATTGTTATATTTTTACTATAAATATAGAGGTTTAGGAACAAGGTAAAACACAAGAGGAGAAGGGAAAGAAACAATTACTCTCTAAATTATTTATTCTTCATCTTGGAAACACTATATTAAGTTTCTTGGTTACGGGAAGAAACATGGGATTAGGGTAGGATTAGGTTTCTGATTCTTGTAACCCTTATTGGAAGTTTCAATGTAACGGTGATACTTTGGAAATAGTGGAACGGAGGGGCTGCTCTCTCCCCCAGATTAGGTCGGAATTTGACTGAACTGGGTAAACAAACGATTGTGTCTTTTACTGCTTTCTCTATTTTTCTCTTGCTTCATATTGTTGGATTAATATTCATTGTCTCTATATTCTTTGATACGTGGTTGCTTAATCACTTTGCTCCACACATCAAAATCTTATTGGTGTGACTTTATTCACAAGGAATTCACAACAATTGGCGCCCACCGTGGGGCAAGGATCAAATCGTGAATTAGGTACCATGGTTTCGAAGTTTGATGTTGAGAAGTTTACCGGAAAAAACGACTTCGGGTTGTGGAAGGTAAAGATGAAGGCGGTCTTAGTCCATAACAATTGTGATGAAGCCTTGAAGGGAGAAGCACAGATGCCGACGAAGCTTTCAGCTGATGAAAAATCTGAATTGAATAAAAAAGCGGTTAGTGCTATTCTCTTGTGTCTTGGAGACAACGTGCTGAGAGAAGTAGCTAAGGAGACCAATGCGTCGTCTATGTGGGCCAAACTTGATTCATTGTACATGACCAAGTCGACGGCACATAAGCAGTTTCTGACACAAAAGTTCTACTTTTATCGAATGGTGGAGTCGAAATCCATAACGGAGCAACTGGCAGAATTCAATAAAATTATTAATGATTTGGCAAATCTTGATGTAAAAATAGAAGATGGAGATCAAGCCTTGCACTTACTGTGTGCATTACCTAAATCCTATGAAAGTTTCAAGGATACCATGCTCTATGGTAGAGAAAGCGCTGTTACCTTGGAGGAAGTTCAATCAGCCTTGAGGACGAAAGAACTAACTAAGTCTAAAGACTTGAAGGTGGAAAACAGTGAGGATGCGTTAAATGTTTCTGGTGGAAATAGAGGTAGGAAGGCAAGGTCAAAAGGAAGCATTAAGTGGAATTGTCATCATTGTAATAGGAAAGGTCACTTCAGGAAGGATTGTCCGGAATTAAAGGGCAATAATAATTCTGTGCATGTTGTGGAAGAGGGTTATGAGAATGCGGAAGCACTTTTGGTGTATAGTTGGAAACCGGCGGAGAGTGAGTATCTGAACTCTGGTGATTCTCATGACGGTGGAGAGTTAGGGGATTTCGGTTTAGAAGTTTCAGAGGAATTAGAGAGGTCTTGCCGATTACAAGGTGGAGTACATGGTGGAATTACTTTGGTGGAATCTCAGATTGAGGTGGAGTCTTCCAATAGTGGGAGAGAAACAACATTAGCTCTTGGAAATATGAATGAGAGTGGAATTGTTGAACCAAAGGGGTGTGGCCATGGGGACCGTGGTTGTAATGTTTCAATTGTGGCTGAAGAAGTGCAAGACCTTGAGAGGAACTTCAGGGAGGCAATTGAAAGCAACTTTGATCAAACTAGAGAACTTGTTATACTACGAGAGGTAGTTGGAAGCAAGGGGAGTTTGATGTTGCAGCTTGAGGTGGATCAACCTAAAAATCCAAGGTTGGTTTGGTGCCAAGAAATACTTCGGATGACGGAAGGTATTCCTAGGGATCTGATGGTGGTTGAGCTTGTTGAGCTATTTAAAATTCCGGTGATAGCTGTGAGCAAGCAAATCTTCAGGAGGACGGACTTAGCTACTCCGGGGGCTGAAGTGGAAGCGGTGCATCTTGTTAGGCTACCTAAACACCCTATGGTAGTGGAAGACAAGAACTTCATGAAGGAAGATATTCTGAGGGATGAAAGAAGGGAAGCGATGCTTGCGGGAAGCAAGTGCCTAGGTCAAGGTTCAAGTGTGACTTGAACTTGACCTGTGATCTTGAATAATAAAAGTTCAAGATGGAGAGAGTAGCATGGTGGTTGGTGTAAATTGGCATCACCATCGATTTAAAGTCAAGGTGAAGAACTGTTAGAATTGTCTTGAAATCTCATTGGAATGGAAAAGGAGCAAAAACATGGTTATGGAAGTTTCTGCCAATTTTTGCCAAGGCGGAGGAGAAGGGCGCCCAGGCGCACATGAGTAAACTGGCACTCTGCCCGTTTTCGCCCGGGCGGGGGAAACGGGCGCCTAGGCGCGCGCGTGGCAGATTTGTTTTTTGGTAGTTTTTTTGTCCGTTTTTTGTTAGATTTGTTCCAGTTTTATATGAGATTTGTTCCTAATTTATTGTTATATTTTTACTATAAATATAGAGGTTTAGGAACAAGGTAAAACACAAGAGGAGAAGGGAAAGAAACAATTACTCTCTAAATTATTTATTCTTCATCTTGGAAACACTATATTAAGTTTCTTGGTTACGGGAAGAAACATGGGATTAGGGTAGGATTAGGTTTCTGATTCTTGTAACCCTTATTGGAAGTTTCAATGTAACGGTGATACTTTGGAAATAGTGGAACGGAGGGGCTGCTCTCTCCCCCAGATTAGGTCGGAATTTGACTGAACTGGGTAAACAAACGATTGTGTCTTTTACTGCTTTCTCTATTTTTCTCTTGCTTCATATTGTTGGATTAATATTCATTGTCTCTATATTCTTTGATACGTGGTTGCTTAATCACTTTGCTCCACACATCAAAATCTTATTGGTGTGACTTTATTCACAAGGAATTCACAACAATTGGCGCCCACCGTGGGGCAAGGATCAAATCGTGAATTAGGTACCATGGTTTCGAAGTTTGATGTTGAGAAGTTTACCGGAAAAAACGACTTCGGGTTGTGGAAGGTAAAGATGAAGGCGGTCTTAGTCCATAACAATTGTGATGAAGCCTTGAAGGGAGAAGCACAGATGCCGACGAAGCTTTCAGCTGATGAAAAATCTGAATTGAATAAAAAAGCGGTTAGTGCTATTCTCTTGTGTCTTGGAGACAACGTGCTGAGAGAAGTAGCTAAGGAGACCAATGAGGCGTCTATGTGGGCCAAACTTGATTCATTGTACATGACCAAGTCGACGGCACATAAGCAGTTTCTGACACAAAAGTTCTACTTTTATCGAATGGTGGAGTCGAAATCCATAACGGAGCAACTGGCAGAATTCAATAAAATTATTAATGATTTGGCAAATCTTGATGTAAAAATAGAAGATGGAGATCAAGCCTTGCACTTACTGTGTGCATTACCTAAATCCTATGAAAGTTTCAAGGATACCATGCTCTATGGTAGAGAAAGCGCTGTTACCTTGGAGGAAGTTCAATCAGCCTTGAGGACGAAAGAACTAACTAAGTCTAAAGACTTGAAGGTGGAAAACAGTGAGGATGCGTTAAATGTTTCTGGTGGAAATAGAGGTAGGAAGGCAAGGTCAAAAGGAAGCATTAAGTGGAATTGTCATCATTGTAATAGGAAAGGTCACTTCAGGAAGGATTGTCCGGAATTAAAGGGCAATAATAACTCTGTGCATGTTGTGGAAGAGGGTTATGAGAATGCGGAAGCACTTTTGGTGTATAGTTGGAAACCGGCGGAGAGTGAGTATCTGAACTCTGGTGATTCTCATGACGGTGGAGAGTTAGGGGATTTCGGATTAGAAGTTTCAGAGGAATTAGAGAGGTCTTGCCGATTACAAGGTGGAGTACATGGTGGAATTACTTTGGTGGAATCTCAGATTGAGGTGGAGTCTTCCAATAGTGGGAGAGAAACAACATTAGCTCTTGGAAATATGAAGGAGAGTGGAATTGTTGAACCAAAGGGGTGTGGCCATGGGGACCGTGGTTGTAATGTTTCAATTGTGGCTGAAGAAGTGCAAGACCTTGAGAGGAACTTCAGGGAGGCAATTGAAAGCAACTTTGATCAAACTAGAGAACTTGTTATACTACGAGAGGTAGTTGGAAGCAAGGGGAGTTTGATGTTGCAGCTTGAGGTGGATCAACCTAAAAATCCAAGGTTGGTTTGGTGCCAAGAAATACTTCGGATGACGGAAGGTATTCCTAGGGATTTGATGGTGGTTGAGCTTGTTGAGCTATTTAAAATTCCGGTGATAGCTGTGAGCAAGCAAATCTTCAGGAGGACGGACTTAGCTACTCCGGGGGCTGAAGTGGAAGCGGTGCATCTTGTTAGGCTACCTAAACACCCTATGGTAGTGGAAGACAAGAACTTCATGAAGGAAGACATTCTGAGGGATGAAAGAAAGGAAGCGATGCTTGCAGGAAGCAAGTGCCTAGGTCAAGGTTCAAGTGTGACTTGAACTTGACCTGTGATCTTGAATAATAAAAGTTCAAGATGGAGAGAGTAGCATGGTGGTTGGTGTAAATTAGCATCACCATCGATTTAAAGTCAAGGTGAAGAACTGTTAGAATTGTCTTGAAATCTCATTGGAATGGAAAAGGAGCAAAAACATGGTTATGGAAGTTTCTGCCAATTTTTGCCAAGGCGGAGGAGAAGGGCGCCCAGGCGCACATGAGTAAACTGGCATTCTGCCCGTTTTCGCCCGGGCGGGGGAAACGGGCGCCTAGGCGCGCGCGTGGCAGATTTGTTTTTTGGTAGTTTTTTTGTCCGTTTTTTGTTAGATTTGTTCCAGTTTTATATGAGATTTGTTCCTAATTTATTGTTATATTTTTACTATAAATATAGAGGTTTAGGAACAAGGTAAAACACAATAGGAGAAGGGAAAGAAACAATTACTCTCTAAATTATTTATTCTTCATCTTGGAAACACTATATTAAGTTTCTTGGTTACGGGAAGAAACATGGGATTAGGGTAGGATTAGGTTTCTGATTCTTGTAACCCTTATTGGAAGTTTCAATGTAACGGTGATACTTTGGAAATAGTGGAACGGAGGGGCTGCTCTCTCCCCCAGATTAGGTCGGAATTTGACTGAACTGGGTAAACAAACGATTGTGTCTTTTACTGCTTTCTCTATTTTTCTCTTGCTTCTTATTGTTGGATTAATATTCATTGTCTCTATATTCTTTGATACGTGGTTGCTTAATCACTTTGCTCCACACATCAAAATCTTATTGGTGTGACTTTATTCACAAGGAATTCACAACAATTGGCGCCCACCGTGGGGCAAGGATAAAATCGTGAATTAGGTACCATGGTTTCGAAGTTTGATGTTGAGAAGTTTACCGGAAAAAACGACTTCGGGTTGTGGAAGGTAAAGATGAAGGCGGTCTTAGTCCATAACAATTGTGATGAAGCCTTGAAGGGAGAAGCACAGATGCCGACGAAGCTTTCAGCTGATGAAAAATCTGAATTGAATAAAAAAGCGGTTAGTGCTATTCTCTTGTGTCTTGGAGACAACGTGCTGAGAGAAGTAGCTAAGGAGACCAATGCGGCGTCTATGTGGGCCAAACTTGATTCATTGTACATGACCAAGTCGACGGCACATAAGCAGTTTCTGACACAAAAGTTCTACTTTTATCGAATGGTGGAGTCGAAATCCATAACGGAGCAACTGGCAGAATTCAATAAAATTATTAATGATTTGGCAAATCTTGATGTAAAAATAGAAGATGGAGATCAAGCCTTGCACTTACTGTGTGCATTACCTAAATCCTATGAAAGTTTCAAGGATACCATGCTCTATGGTAGAGAAAGCGCTGTTACCTTGGAGGAAGTTCAATCAGCCTTGAGGACGAAAGAACTAACTAAGTCTAAAGACTTGAAGGTGGAAAACAGTGAGGATGCGTTAAATGTTTCTGGTGGAAATAGAGGTAGGAAGGCAAGGTCAAAAGGAAGCATTAAGTGGAATTGTCATCATTGTAATAGGAAAGGTCACTTCAGGAAGGATTGTCCGGAATTAAAGGGCAATAATAATTCTGTGCATGTTGTGGAAGAGGGTTATGAGAATGCGGAAGCACTTTTGGTGTATAGTTGGAAACCGGCGGAGAGTGAGTATCTGAACTCTGGTGATTCTCATGACGGTGGAGAGTTAGGGGATTTCGGTTTAGAAGTTTCAGAGGAATTAGAGAGGTCTTGCCGATTACAAGGTGGAGT
This sequence comes from Trifolium dubium, assembly GCA_951804385.1. NCBI lineage: Eukaryota > Viridiplantae > Streptophyta > Magnoliopsida > Fabales > Fabaceae > Trifolium > Trifolium dubium. The sequence continues at coordinate 31,821,803 of OX638069.1, read as the reverse complement.
ACATGGTGGAATTACTTTGGTGGAATCTCAGATTGAGGTGGAGTCTTCCAATAGTGGGAGAGAAACAACATTAGCTCTTGGAAATATGAAGGAGAGTGGAATTGTTGAACCAAAGGGGTGTGGCCATGGGGACCGTGGTTGTAATGTTTCAATTGTGGCTGAAGAAGTGCAAGACCTTGAGAGGAACTTCAGGGAGGCAATTGAAAGCAACTTTGATCAAACTAGAGAACTTGTTATACTACGAGAGGTAGTTGGAAGCAAGGGGAGTTTGATGTTGCAGCTTGAGGTGGATCAACCTAAAAATCCAAGGTTGGTTTGGTGCCAAGAAATACTTCGGATGACGGAAGGTGTTCCTAGGGATCTGATGGTGGTTGAGCTTGTTGAGCTATTTAAAATTCCGGTGATAGCTGTGAGCAAGCAAATCTTCAGGAGGACGGACTTAGCTACTCCGGGGGCTGAAGTGGAAGCGGTGCATCTTGTTAGGCTACCTAAACACCCTATGGTAGTGGAAGACAAGAACTTCATGAAGGAAGACATTCTGAGGGATGAAAGAAAGGAAGCGATGCTTGCAGGAAGCAAGTGCCTAGGTCAAGGTTCAAGTGTGACTTGAACTTGACCTGTGATCTTGAATAATAAAAGTTCAAGATGGAGAGAGTAGCATGGTGGTTGGTGTAAATTGGCATCACCATCGATTTAAAGTCAAGGTGAAGAACTGTTAGAATTGTCTTGAAATCTCATTGGAATGGAAAAGGAGCAAAAACATGGTTATGGAAGTTTCTGCCAATTTTTGCCAAGGCGGAGGAGAAGGGCGCCCAGGCGCACATGAGTAAACTGGCATTCTGCCCGTTTTCGCCCGGGCGGGGGAAACGGGCGCCTAGGCGCGCGCGTGGCAGATTTGTTTTTTGGTAGTTTTTTTGTCCGTTTTTTGTTAGATTTGTTCCAGTTTTATATGAGATTTGTTCCTAATTTATTGTTATATTTTTACTATAAATATAGAGGTTTAGGAACAAGGTAAAACACAAGAGGAGAAGGGAAAGAAACAATTACTCTCTAAATTATTTATTCTTCATCTTGGAAACACTATATTAAGTTTCTTGGTTACGGGAAGAAACATGGGATTAGGGTAGGATTAGGTTTCTGATTCTTGTAACCCTTATTGGAAGTTTCAATGTAACGGTGATACTTTGGAAATAGTGGAACGGAGGGGCTGCTCTCTCCCCCAGATTAGGTCGGAATTTGACTGAACTGGGTAAACAAACGATTGTGTCTTTTACTGCTTTCTCTATTTTTCTCTTGCTTCATATTGTTGGATTAATATGCATTGTCTCTATATTCTTTGATACGTGGTTGCTTAATCACTTTGCTCCACACATCAAAATCTTATTGTTGTGACTTTATTCACAAGGAATTCACAACAGATCTTAGGCAGTGTAAGACTGCACTGGGTACGGCGCGCGTTCATATAGACGTGGCGCACAGTACGTACACACTGTGAAGGGGTGCGTGCTACTATCTGGGGCATAAGGCGTCAAGGGGCACGTGCGGTGTGCAGGCATTCTGTTTGGGCCGAATTTGTGTGCAAATTATGTGGAAATTTAAACAAAATTTTATTTTAAAATAAAAGGAGTAATGTTTAGAATAGTTGTTGGGTTTTTGTGTATTGGCATCATTTTTGCTAAAACACTAACTAGCCAGACGCTGGACCAGATGCTAACTAGACAGATGCTGGACTAGATGCTCCAACATGTGCGTACAGCTTCAGGACGTACGCGTATTTTTGTGCGAGATCTTTTTAAAGATTTGCTTCAGTTTTATCTCAATTACTTATGCACTAAGTCTCGCCTTGTTGTGTAGAACCTTCAGGAGGTGGCGGTTTGCCCTGATTGCTTCATAAAATATGTTTCTCCATTTACGGAAACATATTATATGGTTCTAAAATATAATTGCAAGATTTCTTTTGGACCAGCTGGATTGTAAAGCCCATGTATCTTCCTCAACACGTTCTTACAGAATATATATATTGGAAGATGTAAAACCAAAAGTTAAGCGAAGCCATTATTTACAAAAAGGAGTCTTTAGGGTTTTAGGGTTTCGTGGTTAAAGCCTTGTGCTTTAATGTGTGCACTCCTAAGCTTTTAAGTATGGAGTTGCCTGTGTACCACTCCTAAGCTGTGAAGTACGGAGTCGGTTGTCTTTGTGTTCACTAAAGTGTGCGTTGCCTATATGTTAAGTAGTGAACTTGTGAGCCTTGCTTGTATCATGTTGAATTGTTGATACATGAAGGACGTAGGTGTTTGTACTGTGTACTGCTCCTAAGCCTTTAGGTACGGAGTTAGTTGTGTCTTTAGAGTGTGACTCTTGAAACAATAAACGAAAAGAACAATTGATAACAGTGCTGTCTGTACTGTTTGGTAAGGAAGTGAGCAGAGGTTCTCATATCTAGGAGTTCCTAAGTAGAGGTCTAGACGGGTAGTTACAAAGTGAGAAGTGCAAACAAGGAGTTTGACTTTGAATTTGTTTTACTTAGTGGATTTCCTTCCTGGATTGGTATCCCCCAGACTAGGGCAAGTTGCGCCGAACTGGGTTAACAAACTCACTGTGTTATTTATCTTTCTGTTGTGATTCGTTTATTTTGTGCTTTGCTACGCTGTGTTATTTTACTGTCATAAGTTCTGAGTTGACAAGTGCTCGGACAGTTGTCCTTACATTGTGCACAGCGTGTGTCTGTCTGGTAGCCAGAATTTCAATTGGTATCAGAGCAGGTCACTCTACCTGTTCTGGTTTTGAAAGGGTGAGATAAAGGGAAGAAACTTTCTGGCAATATGGACAATGAAGGAGGATTGTTTAACATGACATCTTTTGTGGACATTGAGGAAAGTGTTGCAGATTTAATTCTTGGAAGAAAATTCAAGAAAGCTTTTATGAGAATTGAAAGGAAACAAAGATCCAATGTCAAGAACTCTGTCATGACGAATGTTGAGGGCACTGTTGATGTTGTTGAAACCCTAGGTACTGCTAATCCTAAGATAGATGAAAGGTTAGATGTTGGGAATTCAAATTTGCATGTTGATAGTGTTGAACATGTTGATGACAATGCGGTTGCTGATGATGTAATTGTTGCTGAGAACATTGTTGTGACAGAGGAAACTGTTAAACCCTCTGCTGATAAACCAGATGTTGTGCCAGATGCTCAAGCATCTTTGGCACAAGCCAATGTGGAGTCTTTGGATGTTCCAAACACTCCTGATACTGTGATAGCTGAAGAGAATGATTCTCCCAAGCCTCAAGATCAGAATGTTGATACCCATGAAGATGATAGTCAGGCTGTTGATGTGAACATTGATCAAATGAATGTGGTCAATGTTGATGATATGAAGTCTGAGGATAGAACCTTGGAAGAAACTCCTGCTATGGGTATTGCTCGCAGGACAAGGAGCAGATCCACTACTGTTGCATCCCCTGCTGTTAAGGATGCTAAGAAAGGAAAGAAGAAAACTGCTGATACTAGGAAGAAGCCCGTTGGTCCCCCCAAGTCTGATCAGAAGAAGAAGCTCAAAAGAAAGGATCATCCTTCAAGTGATTCTGACTTTGAGATTGCTGAGACAGATGCTGCCCCATCTGGTGGAGCATTTAGAAAAACTGTCAAGGGAATGAAAGTTCCTCTAGTTATTCCTCCAGCCTCTCTGGATAATGTTTCATTTCATCTGGAAAGTGGAGCTACTCGCTGGAAATTTGTTTATCATAGAAGGCTTGGACTGGAGAGGAATTTGAAGACAGATGTGTTCAAGTGCAAGGAACTTGTTGATGTATTGGAATATGCTGGGTTGATGAAGATTGTGAAAAATCTGGGTCATTGCTATGACATGTTGGTAAGGGAATTTGTGGTAAACATCTCTGAGGACTGTGATGATTCAAGGAATCATGAGTACAGACAAGTGTTTGTTCGTGGTAGATGTGTCAACTTCTCTCCTCAAATTATTAATGCCTATCTTGGAAGATCTGTTGAGGATAGTCCTGAGTTGGAAGTGACTGATGACACCATCTACAAAGCTATAACAGGTAATAAGCTTATACACTGGTCTGGACATTTGCCTGCTGCAAAATTGTCCCCATTATATACTGTTTTGAACAAAATTGATGCTGATAACTGGTCCCAAACCACTCCTTCTAATTCTGTTGCAACTGGTTTAGCTAAGCTTATCTATGCAGTTGGTACTAAATCTGCATTTGATTTTGGTTCTTACATTTATTATCAATTTTTGGAGCAAGCTAAGTCTTTTGCTATTAAGTTCTCCATTGCCTTTCCAACTCTGCTGTATGGTATTATACTCCAACAACATCCTGATATTCTAGTTAGTTCATATGTGCCTGTTAGGAGGCTTTGTCCTTTGGTTTTGGATTGCAAGTTATTGTCTCAGCCACATGCTGATGAGTTGGCTGGCACTTATGTCCGGTCATCTGGTGTTATGAGTAGGCAGGCAATGATTGCTAAGCTTACAGAGATTAGTTTGGATCTGGGTATTAAGAAGTCGAAGGTGACTGATGACACCATTTGCAAGGCAATCACAAGTAACAAGGTTAAGCATTTGCCTAGACATTTGTCCTCTCCACAACTCTCTCTATTGTATGTCGTTCTAAACAAGATTTCTGCTCAAAACTGGACTATAACTACTCATTCAAATTATGTTGCTACTGGTTTGGCCAAGTTCATATATGTTGTTGGTATGAAAACGTCTTTTGATTATGGCTCCTACATCAACTATCAGGCTCTAGAGCATGCTAAGTCTTATGCTGTCAAGTTTACTATAGTCTTTCCCACTCTCTTGTGTGGTATTATTCTCCAGCAATATCCAGATATTTTGCTTAGCATTGATGAGCCCTGTAAGAGGCCTGGTCCTTTGTCCTTAGATTACAGGTTCCTGTCTGGATCACATGTTGTTGACTTAGCTGATACTTCTGTCAAGACAATTGTTGTTCTTAGTAGAAAACAATTGATTACTCAATTTACTAAGATTAGTATGGCACTTGGTGCTAGAAAGATGAAAATTGACAGGATTATTGCAGCTCAGGCTGAGATTGAGGTTAATGACAATCCCATCTGCAAGACAATCACTAGTAATGAAGTCAAAGTTTGGCCAAAGAATGACAAGTTGCAATCTAATAAGCTCACGGTGAAATATGCAATTTTTAACAGAAATCGAGCTATCAACTGGATGTTCACTTCTCACTTTTTTGACATAGCTACAGGTCTGGGTAAGTCTATTCATATTGTTGGTACTAAGACCTCCTATGACTTTAACACTTATATTCTTGATCAATCCATAAAGTATGCTAAGTGTTTGAATGTGAAGATGCTAATAACAATTCCCACAATGCTCGGAAGTATTATTTTTGATAAGCATCTTGATATTTTGATCAGCTCTGATGTTGCCAGCAAGAGGGAATCTCCTCTCAAGTTGTACTATAGAGTGTATAAAGGGACACATGTCTCAGATAATGCTGTAACATCTGACCAGACAACTTCTAATATCATAACCATAAAAGAGATAAATGCTTATGTGATGGGTCCTTTGAAAGTTGGAAGTCTTGGAAAGAGAAAGGATGAAAATGTATTTGTAAGGATCATAAGTGACCGTGGGAAGAAATTTGAAGATGTCAAAGTTCTCTGATTTTCTGCTCCTCTAAAATAATTACTCTCGGTTACTCCTCCTATATCATAGCTTACAAAGTCTTTAATTCCATAATCAATGCTATGATAGAATCCTTATATGTAGAAGATTTGGATAAAAAGGATATTGATACTCCTATTAAGATTGTCCAAGAGTCTTCAACCCTGTACTGAAAAAGTTGTTGTTGATGGTGGTGTTGACACAAAGGCCACAGATAGCCCTGAATTGAAGCCAACTTCAGAGAATACTCAAACTAATACCATACCTGAAAGTGGTGATTCTTATGAAGGTGTTAACCTTCCTGGGTATTGTGTTGTGAAAGATGCTAGAGCATCTGACGATTCAGATTCTCACGCTAATATAGAGGGAAATATGTTTGGTGATACACTTGTGGTCTCTCGAACTGATGAGAGTATGAAGACTACTGAGGTAGAAATCAAAGATCATGGTCTCCTAGACTCACAAACAGGTACACAACATATTGAAGCTGATGTTGAAATTTTGATAGAATATGCTGTTGAAGATGTTGTTACAGATGTTGGCACATCTGTCAAGTCATTAGAAGCATGGAGAAAAAGAGCTTGAAATGTTTCATATGTTCCCTTGGATAGTGTGCCTTTCTATCATGAGGAAAGAGCTTCCAAATGATAATTTATTTGTTTGTGGAAGAAGCATGTTTAATGAAAACTTTGCACAGTTTAGGGAAGTGATATGTCAAGCTGGTTAGGAATTTTATTATGAACATAGGGAATACTGTGATGATCCTATGAGTGCTTAGTACAGGCAGGTTTTTTGGTTGAGGTGATTTGGTGAAAGAAGAAAAAGTTGTCAGCATCTAAGCTAACTACAAGGTATGCTCTATTGAACAAAATTGCAACTGCTAATTGGATGCTAACTACACACACCAATGATGTCATAAGAGGGTTGAGTATGTTCATCGATGTTGAACGTACAAAGTCTATAGTTAATTTTGGTAAGTATATCTTTTATCAGACTATAGCACATAGGAAATCTAATGCTACAAAACTTCCTATTGTGTTTCCTACCTTGATCTGTGATATCATTATGCATCAATATTCTGAGATATGTAATCAATCTGATGAGGTTAGTCAATGAGAGTCACATATTACTTTAGATCCAAGGTTTCTTGACAAGTCACATGCGGCAGACATTGCTCTGGCATCTGTCTAAGGAACATCTTCCATGATAAGTATACAACAGATGATTTATGACCTCAAGATTATGAGTAAAGCTCTGGATGACAAGAAATTCTTGATGGTTCGTGTTATTCCAACTCTGGAAGTTGAAGAATTGATTGCTCATGACGATAGAGGTGATGATTTGGTGGTGGAAGACTTTGAGGGTAGTGCTGATTTTTGGTCTTATGTGTTACTTCTGACCTCTTGCATCAGATGTTATTTTGCTTTTATGGGTTAAGCCCTAGATTTTCTATGCACCTGCATGTGCACTTAGTTGCAATATGTACCCTGTGATTATGTCCCTCTGAACATGTTTCCTGCTTGTATGTGCATGAAGTGAGGGGAAGTGTTATAAGTTTGATGCATAAAGCTAATATTATATTATTGGTGACAACACTGTCTATGTTGTTGGTGTAATGCAAGAAGCTCAGACAGATGCTCTGACATCTGACTTATAGTAGTAAGGGATTTTATGGTGTATGTATGCAAGTTTTGAGGGGGAGCAATTATATTTGATTATCTCCTATTATCTACCTGTTGATTATCTGAGGAGGAGTAGTATGTATCTCTTGCCTATCTATCTATGAATGGAGTGCTAGTGCTTGTTCTGAGAAGAAGTATATGAATCTTGTGTGATGATGACTAAGTAGAATTATTTTCTACTACATTCTTCTGATTTCATGAATTAAGGGGGAGGAATTTATTTTTCCTAAGTCCTTAAGTTTGATTTGTCTTGAAGTTTCTATTTTCATATGGGGATCTATTGTGAGAGGTTAAGTCTCTCTGTTCACACTCTATGAGGCTAGTTGTTCTTATATCCGCTGTGCATGCCTCTGATATATTGTTGGCCAAAGCATTCATGTTATGTCCTATCTTCTTAGATGTGTATTGATGTTGATTTGAAGGTTATTTTATTATGCATATTGGTCAAAATTTGTTTTTATCAAAGATTCTGGTGTTGAAACTCCTTCTGAAGAATATGGATATGTATGATCCTTCCAGAATCCTCATTAGTCTTGTCATTTAAACTGTTGTTAACTCTACAATAGTATATGAAGGATGCTTGATCAAATGTTGTGTCATATGGAACAGCATTATGTGATCAGTGATTTCGTGCCAGCTAGCGTTATATTTCTGTACGCAATCTTCTACAGATTCATTTGTATTTTTATCTAGCTTACTGATCAAGGCACCTGTATTTGAATGAAGTTCAAGATACTACTCTTGATAATGTTTTGCCTTAAGTTTTGGTCTATGAAGTGCAAGTATACATGCGAAGTAACATTGTTGCAGCTGGACCTATGTCAAGAAAGGATATAATAGCTGGGTAGAAAGAAACCTGCAAAGCTTTGGAACTTGAAGAAGCTTATGTTGTGGCTAATCATGAGACAGTTACACTATGGAGTATCTAAAATGACATGGTGTGGTTTGTAAGGTATTTCATCTACCCATTGTATGTTGTTGCTATATGAGAAGATTAGTTGAAAATGAAGGGGCTGAGAAGGAATGGAGGTTCACACTTTATGGTAGGGGAGCCTATCACTTACATATGTAGAATCATGACTCTCCACTTTATTCATTATCCATCCTCTTCTCTATGGTATGATATCTTCTGGTTCTTAGCTATGCGAATATGCTAGCCTTTTACTTCTGAGATGTTCTGGTTCTTACCCAAAAAGGGGAAGTAGAAGTAATTATTTCATGATCTTGTTAGTTGTTACTTGCTATGATGCTAAGTGTATGATGCGCTTGCTGATGCTGCAGCATGTTACATGGAGTAGGAATGTATTGTGCAATTGTGGTTATCTGAGTATGTTGATCAATGGAGTTGCTATGATATTGTCGCAAGTGTTCTATGGTGCAATGTGAAATTGCAGAGCAGGTTTATGAGCATGTTTCCTTTATGTTTCCTCTTCTTGTGTTCTTTGGATATTTATGCTACTCTGGTATATGCCTGTTTCAAATCATCATATGATGTTTGGCAATATTTATGTCTAAAAAGGGGGAGAAGTTAAGTTAGCTGATATTGGCTGATATGCATGATGCTCTACTAGATGTTAACACATTTGTCTATATGGTGATATGAAGTAGTTTATGTTGCTTTGTCATGGCAAATGTCTATGAGTTGATAATATGCATGAGACATTGTTCTCAGGGGGAGTGCTGATGTTTGCTGATGTTGAAGGAGAATGTTATGCTTATACTTGCATGAGAATGCTATATCAAATGTTGAAGCATTCAGTTTTGTGTGAAGCACTATTTGTGATGAAGCGTATTGTCTCTGATGTTTTTAATTGTGAGGCTATTTTCTATCATCTGCTGCTATATGCCTCTGGTGTTTATGTGTTGAAGCTTATTTGTAAGCACTTTTAATGGAAATCTACTATGTGAAGATGGTTCTTGTTCTCCTTCAAAGTTGCTATGTTTTGATTGATTAGAAGGAGTGTGCTGTGTATATCTCTCTGGCTTTCATATATGGCCCAAGATTGTTTTAGCCAAAAAATTTGCCAAAGGGGGAGATTGTTGGGTTTTTGTGTATTGGCATCATTTTTGCTAAAACACTAACTAGCCAGACGCTGGACCAGATGCTAACTAGACAGATGCTGGACTAGATGCTCCAACATGTGCGTACAGCTTCAGGACGTACGCGTATTTTTGTGCGAGATCTTTTTAAAGATTTGCTTCAGTTTTATCTCAATTACTTATGCACTAAGTCTCGCCTTGTTGTGTAGAACCTTCAGGAGGTGGCGGTTTGCCCTGATTGCTTCATAAAATATGTTTCTCCATTTACGGAAACATATTATATGGTTCTAAAATATAATTGCAAGATTTCTTTTGGACCAGCTGGATTGTAAAGCCCATGTATCTTCCTCAACACGTTCTTACAGAATATATATATTGGAAGATGTAAAACCAAAAGTTAAGCGAAGCCATTATTTACAAAAAGGAGTCTTTAGGGTTTTAGGGTTTCGTGGTTAAAGCCTTGTGCTTTAATGTGTGCACTCCTAAGCTTTTAAGTATGGAGTTGCCTGTGTACCACTCCTAAGCTGTGAAGTACGGAGTCGGTTGTCTTTGTGTTCACTAAAGCGTGCGTTGCCTATATGTTAAGTAGTGAACTTGTGAGCCTTGCTTGTATCATGTTGAATTGTTGATACATGAAGGACGTAGGTGTTTGTACTGTGTACTGCTCCTAAGCCTTTAGGTACGGAGTTAGTTGTGTCTTTAGAGTGTGACTCTTGAAACAATAAACGAAAAGAACAATTGATAACAGTGCTGTCTGTACTGTTTGGTAAGGAAGTGAGCAGAGGTTCTCATATCTAGGAGTTCCTAGGTAGAGGTCTAGACGGGTAGTTACAAAGTGAGAAGTGCAAACAAGGAGTTTGACTTTGAATTTGTTTTACTTAGTGGATTTCCTTCCTGGATTGGTATCCCCCAGACTAGGGCAAGTTGCGCCGAACTGGGTTAACAAACTCACTGTGTTATTTATCTTTCTGCTGTGATTCGTTTATTTTGTGCTTTGCTACGCTGTGTTATTTTACTGTCATAAGTTCTGAGTTGACAAGTGCTCGGACAGTTGTCCTTACATTGTGCACAGCGTGTGTCTGTCTGGTAGCCAGAATTTCAATAGCGTATTTCCTTCGTCCTATAATATAACAGAGAAAAAAATTCATTTTTTTATCTCATAATATAAGAAAAAAAACATAAACATTTATCTTTTTAATAAAAAGATACAATCTCTCTTACTTTTTCTATAATCAATATCCAATAAAAATTATTTTTACATCTTTCTATACAATTTTTTTCAAAAGAAATATATACTTCTAATCATTATATATTTTTTTTAATAAGAACTATAATTTTTTGAAAGGAGGGAGTATGTAACGGTTCACCAAATCAATTTATTATTCCTCATAATCTTTTTGTGCTTTTTGATATGTTGTGTGGTGAGTCAAGGAATGTCAAGATCCGGAAAGGTTTTTTAATGGTATAGCATACGGCCATTTGGAGTATTTGGAAGGCTATGAATGATTCTATATTTGCAAATATTTCTTTTGATCCGAATGTAGTGGTAGAGGCCATTAAAGTCTTGAGTTGAAAGTGGAGTTTGGCTAAGATCAAGATGCCCCTGTGTATGTTTTATAAGTGGAGATAGAATCTGAGAGATTTTCTATCCCGCGGCTAGTGTTGTTTTATGAGTTGAAGGGCCTTAGGCCTTGTTTTTGTACTTTCTTAGTTTCGTGGCTTTTGTTGTTTGTTTGTTTTTGCTCCTGTTATTAGGGGTGGAAATAGGCCAGGCCGGCCTACAGGGGCCTATGGCCTAGCCTATATAGGCTCGGGCCAGGCCAGACCGTTTTCTTAAATAGGCCAGGCCAAGGCTTTTTTATAAGCCTATTTAACTAAATAGGTCAGGCTACAGGCCATTGAAAAAGCCTATAAAGCCTACTAGGCCGGCCTATTTAGATAAATATTTGTAATATTTTAATTATTCTTATTATTGAATATTAAATATTTAATTGTGAACTAAATTTTAATTCCACAAATTTTACAATGAACTAACTTTTTGCATATATAAATATATTACTATAATTTAAAATTGAAGTATGATAATTATATAGTTAAATTCTTTAAAGTATTATGTGAAATATCAAAAGGAATTTTAATCTCATTGGTGAATTAGTTGATTAGTCTATTTAAATATAAAAATGATTACTTATTTAAAAAAATGCATACGAAATAGGCTTTTAAACAGGCTAACGGGGCAGGCCAGGCTTTCTGAAGGCCAGGCCACAGGCCTAAAAATCAAGCCTATAACAGGCTACAGGCCAGGCTTAGGCCTTTAAATTTTTGATAGGCCAGGCTCAGGCTTGGCAAAGCCTAGCTCGGCCTAGCCTATATTCACCCCTACCTGTTATACTCTTTGTTCTTAAGTTGCATATTAATAAAATTTGTCATTTCAAAACAAAAAAGAAAAAGAAAAATATAGAGGTTCGATTTGATTCTTATAAAACAAAAACTATGTTAATAGTTCGGTTTAGTTTATACATCTATTCGTATGAATCAAAGGGAATGTTCTAGCTAGTTAGCGATGGGTTGGACGGTTGTGGGTGAGTTACTTGGAAGATTCTTTGCCGCGTGTCGTCCTCTTTCTCACCAAAATCACATAATTAATGACCAAGTTTTTTCCACTGTACACGTCAAGCCACGAGTCATCAATCACCACACCCCTTTCTCCAACTTCTAGAAAATTCTGTCAATAAAAAACACGAAGAACTAGTCCATGTGTCCACAATTGAACATAGAAGAATCGCGTTTGCGTTGTGCTTCATTTGTTTGGAGGGAGGTGATCGACAAAAGTATATTCACCATACTCTATATTTAATTAGTGAGATACATGTAAAAAAAAAGTTAGATATAATATTTTAGTAAATTAAAAGTTTATATTGTATAAATAATTTATATAAAATTTAATACAGATTTTGAAATTGTTTGATTGATTATCAAATAATTTTAAATTTTTCTAAAATTTTGTACAAATTATTTGTATAATATAAACTTTCAAACTAACGTGAATTTTATAAAATTTATACGAGTTAAAATAATATTGGAGGTATTAGAATTTGTATCAAAATAGTTGGTGTTAATGGAACTGACCCAAAAAATAGTGAAATCAATTTAAGAGATTTTAGAGGTATAAAATTTATTTTAAAGTGATATTAATATGTTTGATTCTTCAAAAACATAATTGATTATGCCTTAAAAATTGATTATACTAGAAGTTAAATTTTGTAGTTTCTGAATTTATATATAATTTTTACAATAAAATTTATTAATCAACACACTTTAACATAAATTATTCAAATATAAATCAATTTATGTTAAATCTAATTCTAATAAAATTAAATATATCTAACTTAATTTTATCAAAATCATTTCTATCCAAACCAAACAGAAATATAATCAATTTTTCGTTTTAAGTGATTAGGATATCAATATGTACCACCAGTTGGTGAAAAGTGAAATTTATCAGATCAGACCATCCTTCGTGGTCAAAAAGTGATATGAATAAAAGTTAACAATCCTATTCCTTTTTGGGCTATGAGAATCTTATATCTTACTACCTAAGAAAAGATTAACTAATTTAACAACTCACAACATTTTCCTTAAAATCCTAGACATTCTTCATAAGGAAATACATTACTTTACACCAATAAATAACCGGGCCGTAATCTTAATTAGGTTCTTTCTCTTTGTGTAGGCTGACAAATATTTTTTTCTAATTAGGAAAATTTAACACAAATGTATAACATCAATCGAACAAGTACCAAACTCAGAGAGGAAAAACCACGTTGAGAAAGAACACATTAATCACTTTGTCATAGTTGTGATTAGACTCATCAACAAATTTTCTAAGCTGAAAAAGTTTCTAACTCCAAGTACCTAAATATTAACAAAATACACTTGATTTATTTGAGTAATTAATTAAGTGTCCCAAATACACACTTGTTAAGAAAACTTAACATACTAAAATTATCTTAAAATTTATATGAACAACTTAGTAAAATTATAAAAAGAAAATAATCAATCTATTTTTTTAATTTAATTTATATGTACTAACAATGTAATATTTCTTTATATATTTCAAATCATGTAAATATTTGTGAAAATATTGGGCCTGCATGGAGAGGTCTAATGAAATCTTGATCATTGATTTATATAATTATGTAAAGTCAAAGAAAAATAAAAGAAATGAATGGGGTCGATGTAAAGTGGACACTCTTTAGTACAAATATTATTGGAGATGATTATTTTCCAAAGTTATTTTAAGAATTTATTTATAAAAGTGCATTATAATGTGATTTGATTTGATTAGATTAGATGTATAATATAAGTACATAGCAAAAACTCATTTTTTTTTGTTTAACTTTTTTTTATGCAAAAGTTAACATGTACCTTAACCCTTAGGCATCAGGGTACAAAATAAACAACTTACTCCATATTTAGTTAATTACGATAAAGGACGTTAATAAAAACTTAAATAATTGTTCTTAGATTTTAAAAAAGGTTAATTAGTAACTTATTTAGTATATTATATTAATATCTAGTTAGTAGATTAGTAGATTAAACTGATATATTATTAATATAATTTTTTTTTGAATTTCTACTTAGTATAACACACGTTAATAAAATTATTTTTCTCATGTACAAAGAAGGCCAAAAAAATTAAGCAAATACTATTAAATAAAAAAAATCATTGTAATTTGAGAGAAAAAAAATAAAAACACAAAAATTAATGAATTTAAAATTTGGACTAAAATTAGTCTAGATTAGTCCAAATTCATCCATTAATTTTTAATTTTTATATTTCCTCTTTATTTCTCTCTAAACAAACACTTCTAAAAACTTTTTAATACACTTATGATTCAAGGCGGCCGACCTGCTCTCTACTTTCGAGAACTAATGCACCTAGCTTTCACAACCATCAATGGAAACACGACACGTGTACAGGCTGACGACAAAACCCATATAAGCCGACCTTAGTGGACCCTACCACAATTGGAACCTTATGTTAACATCGCTACCACAACCATCATTCTCAACCACTCACAATAGCTTTTACACATTAAAGTGCATTTGATCTGATAAAATATAAGGTATTAGACATGACAAGTTTAATTGTACTGCGTTTGATTTGATTGTGAAACTGTTTTAGGAATTGGACAAATCAGGTGGCAAGAGACAGCATAAAGATAAAAATTCTTGTCTTCCACTAAACCACAACACAACTTTTTGTCTACAGTACAAGTGATCTAAAATACCAAAATACATTTTTTTCACCAAACATCATATTAAACAAAAAATTATTCAATTTGCTATTTTATCTTGTGCTGTGCTGTTCTATCTTATACTATGTTGTCCAGTATTTAATGTTTAACAGATCAAACACACCCTAAAAAATTTTCTCGACACAAAATTTGAATTAAAAAAAGGTCTTGCTAATTAGACCACTAGTTAAAATTACTAAAAAAATAATATTTACATTAAAAATTGTCGTTTATTCTTTTATAAAAGTAGAGTATACAAATTTTAAGAGTTTTTATACTTTTTTATTTATTTTTTTAACCATTGCCATTAGAACAAATGTTTATCATTTTTCTTAAGAAAATTGATTTTAAAATGCAAGTACACATCACTAAAATATAATCTTTAAACTCAGCTCAATAAATATGGATATTGCACGTAAAGTACAGGAAATAGAGTTTGATTCCTAGTATATGTCCACTTATTTGTGAATAAAATTTTAACTACTAAATTATCTAATAAAAAAATGTAAAATGACATATTACAATATATAGTTACTTATTTTTAGTAGTATAATTATTACACAACCTAATACTTTTGATATTTAGCAAACAATATAATTTTGATATTTTATGCTAATTGAACTAAAATGTATAGATTTTTCAATCCACTCTTTACCTCCTAAATTGTCAAGTCTCAATAAATTTTAAATTATTATCTCATTCTAACTTTCTAAATTATATAATTTCATTTTATTATTCGTATATTGCTGGCTACGATACATCAAAAACAAAAACAAATTCAATATCATATCATATTCTCATATTTGAAAATTTCTGTGTATATGTTGAGTACCAAAGATTCACCTTATTTTAAATATATATTTAAATCCCAATAATGTATAAGGCCATAAAAAATCCCAATAATGAATTAAAGGACCAACAAAATTCAGAAAATCCTAAAGTGCCAAAACAATAACAATTGTGGTACACATGAAAAGATTATGTAATAAGCTCTCTTTTATTTTTTCTATTTCCATATATAGAAATACCACCTTTTTTCAAGGAGTACATTATCATTCCCTTTCTTCCCCAACTTACTAACCCAAATATCTACATCCTCAACCACAAAACTTAGGTATAATTACTTTAGTAAACCAAACCTATATAAAAAAGAAACTTACTTCTTTTGCTACACGCACGGGTACGTACACCCGTTCTTTTTTGCTAAATGCACCACCAACTATTTCACAGGTGTCTTTTATTTTCTACTACCAAACTCTTTTCCACTTCTATTTGGATTTTTTGCTATATACACAATGCACTAGAAAACAACACTATAGTAAACATTTAAAATAAAAAAGACAATACTTGCATAAGTATTTAAATATCAAGGGCATTATAGCAAATAATCTAAAAATACCCCTAATGGGGCTCTATGTGGTATTCCCTTTCTTCTCTTGGCTGTTCTGTAAGTAACTGAAGTTGGAGGTGGTGTTGATGGTGAGAAGCTTCGAACTTTGATTTTCTTCGGACGGCTATGAATGTTGTTGCTGCTGTATGAATCCTCAGAATCTGATGCCATTGATGTTATTTGTTTCTTTGTCTTCATGAAATTCTTAGATGTTCCTACAATCTGCAATTTACATTCACATTGTTTGATTAATAAACTAATTAATCAAAACTAATCCAAATTGAATACATTTAACATAAATTAGTTGAATATGAAATGAAATGGTTTTTATTTTTGACAAATTGAGGACTAAAAGTCAATATTCAACAATTCCCTATATCCATGGCTGTTTAATGTTTTGAAGAAATTTTGGCAAAAATTAAATTGAAGCATACAAGAGTCTCGTGAATCTAAGGGTACCTATTATCAAAAAAGTCAACTCTAACTCATTGTAACCCAAAAAGTTTTCTTTGCTATAGCTTGAAAAGAAAGCAAATAATACTCCTTCTGATCACTCTTATAAGCAAATTTGACCGGTTAGGTACATTGAAAAATTGATGTATTTGGTCTATAAAATGGACTAATACATCAGTTATTCAATATAACATAAAGTCAAATTTGCTTATAATAGTGACTCGTGACCAAAGAAAGAGTATCATAATCCCAATGATGTCAATCACAAATCACCGAAAATAGAGGTTTGTTCAAATTCGCTAAACATGCTATAACCTAGTGCTAAAACACAATGCTATAGCGTAGTGATACAGCACTATCATTGCACTATAGCATCAATTTGACAAAATTAAGCATTTGTTCAAGTTAGGCTACAAAATCATTGATGATAAGACATTGGTGGTAGAAAGAACAAAGTAAAGTACCTTGCAACCAAGAGAACAGAACCTAAAAGAATCAAGAAGACTCCTTTCACAAACTTCACAAGTGTTTGTGACTCCTTTGCCTGGCCTAGGTTGAGGCCTTTCATTCAAGAACACAACTCTAGCACTGTTGATGATATAGGTCTGAACACCCGTGATATCCAACACCTTCTGAATCTCATTCACCCTAATCACATCATGATATGAAGACCTTCTAATCTGTTCAAACAACATAAAAACACAAACTTTAACACTTTTAACACATTAATTAGACAATAGACAACAATGATTCATTTTAAAATCTCACATTTTTATTTTTTATGAATCAATTTTAAGATGAGATTAAGTTTATGTTTGGTATCACCGCAGATATACTGATATACCAGAATCACGCGATTCACATTGATTTTCGAAAAGCTAGAGTGTAGCTTCTCCAAAATCACCGTGATTCAGGATAGCTACCAGGATAGCTACCGTGATACCAAACATAGACTTAGATCTGCTGAACAAACAAAGGTGAAATTTTTAACTGAAATTAGTCTAAAACAAGAATGAATCTAGCTACAGCTAACATGAACCGAAATGTGTCAGAGTCAAAGTTTCTGTGCAAAAGTAAAAAACTTTGATACAAATTAAAAACTGAAAACAATGAAACAGAACAGAACATACCTGAATAAAACGATGATCTTTGTGATAAGCAAGACAGAGAGAACAGAGTGGACCATTCATACAGTCCAAACAATACATGTTACATTCACTCTTGTGAGAATCAGCATGTAACTTACATTGAACAAAAAAATTCTCTCTTAACAAAGGTTTCAACCATGGTGGCCATCTGTTATCATCATCATCCGGACCTCCAGCACCCTAATCATAAAAAATAAAATAAAAATCAGAAATTTTTCTAAAAAAAATATACAAAAAAAACATTATACAATGTAAAAAACACATAAGACATTAAACATTAAACACTAAACATTAACATTGACAAAACAAAAAACCCATGAAGAATCTAGCACTGCATACCATGATTCTTCTGTTTTTGGGCTTGATTTCTCTGACAGTGGAAGTGTTGTCTTGGTTTTCAATAGCCATTGGTTTGAATGTGAGAAGGAAAAGGGTTAAGAGAAGAGAGAGAGAGAGAGAGAGTTGAGAGTTAGAGAAGTAAAGAAGAGGTGAAGGGAGGGAATGGGGTTCTTGTAGGATTTGGAAGCGGTAGATAGCGTTTTTGTTAGAGAGAGAGAGAAAAGGAGGCAAGGGTCGTTCTTATCCGCACAAAGTCTTCAACCAAACCTAGCTCCGAACCTAAAACCAAACTTAAGATGCGTTCGGAGTAAGGAACCCACCTCCTTCTTTCCTTCTTAATCTCAATTAATTAAATACTAGTACTATTTAATATTTCATTACTGTATCAAGTTATTATTTTTTAGGTTTAATTTTTTTTGTTAGATTATTCAAGAGCATTTGAATGAAGGGGTTGGGAGTAAGGGGTTTTTTTTTTAGGTTTAACTAGAAAAGCTTAAGTGTTATATTTTCTTGAGGTGAAAATTTATTTAACTTTTTGTAGTCCTACTAATTTAAGAGATTACTCTTTGCAGTTGCACTTAAAAGATATTTGATTAACAAAAAAACTACCGAAAATTTATACACGAATGTGAAATTTCAAGTTTGAACTCGTATGAAGGTGTTCTATGAACTTATAAGGTGCGGTTGAACAGTTGAGGTTCATCCTCTTTTAACTAATTTAACTAAGAGTCAAGCGTCTGATTTTCGCGTTCGGCAGTTGATACTCTGGTCTCGACCAAAAAATATGAAAATATTCTACGTAACAATATCAACATTTATAAATTGAGCTAAGATATGTGGATGACTTAATTACGTTATTTGTTCCCTTATTATTTTAACACAAAATTGGTTTGCTGTTTTAAAATTTAGTTTTAAACTTTTATATAGACTTTTGAAATTAAAAAATAGTAATATGACATAGTTTAAATAATGTATCAAACGATAATATAAAAGGATTAACACCAGTGAAATTATAAGAAAAGTCCCCTAAGTGTTTTTTTTTTACTAATCCCCTAAGTCTTAAGTAGTTCAATTTCAACCTTTCTTTTTTCACTCAAGTTCAAGTTCAACTTTTAAAATAATTAAAAAAAATTTGTATCAAAAAAAAATTGTAATTATAAATTTACATTAATAAATATAAATTATTATAAATATTATTAGTGGATGTTCTACAAGTTTATAAGGCAAGACAACGGGGGAGTTTAATACTGCTTTGATAAGAAAGTGGTGCTGGAGGTGGTTAGTTGAACGGGGAGGTATATGGTATAGGGTGTTGGTTGCTTGTTACAGGCGGTTGGAGGTTGGGGGCCTAAGTAGGTCTGCGTGGTGGCGGAAGGTTACGAAATTGCGTGATGGTGGAGATAAAGACAGAGGTGGGTGGTTTCATGAGAGCATAACGCAGAGGGTTGGGAAAGGTGCGGATATATTTTTTTGGACGGATCCGTGGTTTGATGGGATACCTTTATCTGTGAGGTACAAAGGTCTTCTTGATTTGTTTAATAATAAGTTTAGTATGGTTGATGCTATGTGTGAGTTAAGGTGGGAGATAGGTGGGGCGGCGTGGTAGTGGCGCCGTTAGCTATGGGCATAGGAGGAGAAAATGTTGGGAGAGTATAGGAACCTTCTTTTTAATTTTATTTTGTAGCCTAACCTTCTAGACAGGTGGATTTGGAAGCATGATTAGGTGGCAGATATTTTGTGAGGGAGACGTATCTCTTGCTTACTAGTAAGGATGCACATGTTGAGGAAGCAAACTCAATTTACATTTGGCACAAACAGGTCCATTTAAAGGTTTGAGTTTTGCCTTGGCGACTACTTCGCAACAGGTTACCGACAAAGGATAACTTGGCAAAGCAACATATCATTGCCCATGACTCTCAATTGTGCGGAACAAGCTGTGGTGGTTTAGAAACAGTTCGTCACTTGTTTCTTTCTTGTCCAATTATGCTCCTTTATGGTTTCTGGTTATGTCTTGGATTGGTATCTCTTCAGCCGATTCGGACGGATTACATGATCACTTTGTTCAGTTTCTTCATTTTGCTACAAGATTGCACGCTCGGTGTTCTTTTATGCAGCTTATTTGGTTATACTGTGTTTGGGATGTTGGGATGGATCAAAATAATAAAATGTTCAAGGCGCAGGAAAGTACTCTTCTATAGCTGCTTGATAAAGTCATATTACATACTTTTTTGTGACTAAAACTTATTATGTCAATATTGGCATAAACTTTCCTATGTGATGGTCGAGTCCTTTACTGTGCACGGGCATCAACTAATTTTTTGTTTGCTTTAGTGATTGGTTGTTGTAAACTGTTTCTCTAAAGCTCTTCCTGGCATACATTGTGGTAGGAGGAGTTTTCAACTCAACTGTCGTTAATATAATCCATTTTTATTTCTTCAAAAAAAATTATATTTGTGATTAACAAAAACTCTATTTTTCTTGTTCAAAAAATAAAAACATAAACTCAATTTTTTCTCTTCTTCTCTTTCATCTCTACTCTTGTTTTGATTAGTTTTATAACATAAATAATTAATTGAACTGAATGTTTTTTTGTTACAACACTCGAATGATTTATACATCATCATGTTGTATGTCATGTAACTTAAAATAAGTCACATCATATTCCTTAAATCCAAAAATCGAAGAAAAAAACCAAAAATGTGTGATTTTTCGTGAATACAAAAATCCATGCTATAACATTTGTTTTATGTTTCTAAACATACTACGACGACCCTAAAAAAATTTCATTATAATTTTTTAGGGTTAAATATTTTTTGAAATAGCCAAAAAGATGAGAAGAGATATTTCATTAATTTTTAGGGTTAAATTTGAATGCAACACCTCTAATAAATTTCTAAAAAATATAATTATTTCATCTAAGAATTTTGATCTTATCTGATTAAATGAGATAGCCGATGATCTGCTCCGCCATGTAAATTTTTAAAGTGGAGGGGTGTGTACCTGCAAGATACTCTGATGCTCAAATAAATAAAAGTGTGAAGCGAAGGTTTTCAATTAGAAAGATCAAATATCTTGCCAAATGATAGACCTGCTCGATGTAGTTGTAAAACGGGTCTAGTGCTTACTAGGTCCAGTCCAGAACAGTAATATTAGGTGAGTCCTTTTCATGTTGTTTGTTGATCTTATCATTCTTTTTCTTATTAAAATTTTTTCACTTTCAATCTCTATTAATTAAATTTTGCTTTCGTTATCAGTGTGATTAAAACATTTTTTCCCTATCAAGTAATCACTTGAGCATGCTTATTTCGTCTACTAGTGTGTCATTAAACCATACAACCCAATTCACTAAAAAAAAAATACTCATAGTAAGCAATGGTAACTTATTTATTTATATATATATAGTAAAACATCTGATGTTTTTCTAGGACTGCTCGGGCCATTGTCCTAATTCAACTTGAATTTATCATATGTATGTATGAAAAATCTTTCAATTGTTGACCCAAATGTACTATCTAGAATGGGACATGTCCCTACTTTTTTTTGTATAAAAGATGAAACCGTTACTATTCCCATCATAACTTCTTTGTATGCCAATGTAAAAATGTAGATGAGTTAATCAAAGTCCTCAACCAAACATGAACTATTTTTGGCAGGAGAGATTAATTTGATAAAAATGCTTGCTTTAGGTCATTACCAAGATAAGAAGTTGTGTGATGTTTAAAGTAATTCTACAATAATTAATCATATTATTAGTAATATAAAGCTAACTAAGAAATTGTAGGCATTATTTTGGCCATAATCATGTGGGTTAGGTCTTGGTTGGCCTCCCCTAATTTGTCAAACAGGACCACTTATCTAATTCTAGAAACAATAATTATTTCAGCAAGTAAAATATTCAGGGGTTGTTCATTCCTTTTAATTTGATTTTAATATATATATATATATATATATATAATTCATGAACCATATATGATGATTAAAACAAAAAAACAAATATGATTAAATATTTTTTTTATCATAGTAGTATTTCCTAACCTCCATCAATCATCAATTTCATCTCTACTTCTAGTTATGCCTAGCCTTTATGCTATTGTTTTTATTAGCAAAAAAAATTGGTGCTAATACACCTCATTTTAAACTAATTATCAATATTACTCATTTGAGAAGTTTCATGTAATGAAAGAATTTGAAGTGATTTGAAAATGGTGTATAGTAAAAAAAAAAAAAAAGGATAAAATTGAAGAAAATGATAGATTGTGGAGGAGGTTAGTGAACAAAGTGGAGGGTAGAGATTTCAATGATGATTGATGATCGACTAATTAAATAAAAAAACCTAACATAAAATGAATTCAGCTTTAAACTCCTTTTCAAGCTTTCTATTTTAAATAACTGTTGGTAATATGGCAAGTATGTGAAGATATTTTATTTTTGAGTTACAAACTAAATATTTAATTTAGTTTAAAATAAACTAGAAGTCAACCTAAACAAGACTTGGGACACCATATATATAGCTACAAGTACAAGTGGTAATGTGTAAGTGTTAGTACTTTCCTTAACTTGTAGAATGAGTTGCAAGGAAAATCTTCTTGTAGGGGACCCAATTACATGTTGCTAAACGACCGATGACAAGTCCAACAAAGCTCCTTGTTTTCCAAACATCCCATTCCCATATCAACCTTCAACAATAATTGCTGTGAAACTTTCAACAATATCAAATACTAATAAGTAATGTACCCAAAAAAAAAATACAAATAAGTAAGTACCAACAATAAATTGATCTAAATTAACAATAAAAGTTCCCATAGGGTAGTTCGAGTGGTAAGAGCTGGGGACATATAAGTTGGGTAGGGGAGGTCCAGAGTTCAATCTCTTGCGGGAGTAATTTATATTTCTGATGTACCAAAAAAAATTAATGATAAAAGTTTTAGATTTCTTAAGTAAGTGGTCAAATGTATATGATTTCTGACTATTGTATACGAAAAAAATTCAATTAAGAAGAGTGCACTCACTTTTTGTGTCCTAAAAATATTTTCCTAAATGTTGGTGAAAATTTCGTACTAACGATAATTGAATAAAATATAAGATAAAGTTTCAAAAAACTGTTGTTTTGGCATTTATCTTATCCTTTAAGAAACCCAATTTATTTATTTTTTGGGAAAATTGACTCTAATCAATTGGATGATCACATCCCCTCTACCTTTCCTCTCTTCTATCTCAACCATTTGATAGTCAAATAGTTGCTTGACAAAATCAGGAGTAGTTGGATATGTGGTCAATGTTATTAATAACTACTAATGTCTTCAACAACAAACGAACACAATTGAAAGTAAACTTGTAAAATAGAAAATCGTAAAATAAATTTTGTGGCATATTTTTAAGGATTTATCTGTTTGAAATGAGAAAATTCTCCATATATATAAAGTAAGTTTGTCTCCAATTATTTCGTCGAAGTCCAAATTATTAATCTATTATGACTAAAAAATTTGTAAGCTAGACAACACTCTAACAACTAGTATATTTTTATTTGCATTTGTATACCTTGTTTAAATATTTTGGTTTATGCACCATATCTTTGATACAATCAATCAGAGGATAAGCACTGACTTCTATATATTTTCATATGCTAAAAAAAATATTATGTTTAGGAGGACATTATAAATCATATCTTTGATATTATTTAATGGTAGTGTTACGTAAGATAGAATAGAAAGATTTTTGTAAATTAGTATATATTGTTTGAAGAATGGTGCATTTTGTTTTGGACCACGTCAAATATTGTGGATTGTTCATGGTTCCCTTGCCTCAGTACTACTGAATCAGTTCGATACCTCCAATGGACACATTGTTACATCATCTACTGTCACTGTATTCGTATATTAATACTATTGTTGTGGTTATAAAAAAAATATAATTTTGGAGTAGGACTTCGTTGCGATTAAGGGCCCATTTGGTGCGCCGGATAGATAGAGACAAGATATGATAAGAAGTTTAATAATAATACGATATGATAGTGACAAGATTAACACATATCATGTCATGTGTTTGGTGCACACATGATAAAAAAAATAATAAAGAGTAATTGGATAACCCAGCCGAAAATAAGGAATAAAATAACAAAGAGTAATTGGATAGGCTTAATGGTAAGTTAAAGTTATCTTTTTTTATTGGTGCATCAAACAACAGATTAAAACAAGATTGAAAAACTTTAACATATTTTGTTTCCTAACATACCCACGTATTCGATATACGTCATAAAAAACAGTATATTGAATATGGGTGTTTTAAATATTGCTCTTGTGTTTTTTTTTTTTGAAGCATAAATATTAAATATTGTTCTTGTTATATCATCAAAAAAGAAAATATAGTTCCTGTGATTGAAAACAATGTACACGCGTGACCACCACGGAATCCCATTGTTATTTCTCATAGTAAGCCGCTTTCATTTCTTTGTCTTTTTGCAATATGCTAAGTTTTGATTCGAATGGTTTATTTGGGTAATGTGGTGGGTGGAGGTTAGGTTGTATCTAATTAAGTCTATACTAGCCACAAAAAAGAATTCTATACTATAAAATGTGCATTTTTTTTGCTACAATGTGCATTTGTTTAACTTTAAAAAAAGTGATATTTTTTTTGTATTTTCAAAATTAATTATTATGGTAATTTTACTAAACATAATAAAAGTTATTTTGAATTTATCTTTAAAAATTAAAAGAGTGATTTTGACATTCAATAACTTTTTTTTTTTATGGTGATGTGATATTCATTCACTTAAATATTCAATAACTTAAATATTCATCCAAAATAATTTATAAGAAAATGATGAAATGCTTAAAACGGAATTTTAAGATGAATTATTTAAACCAATTTTTCACTTGAAGCTTTTATAAAAAATTTGATAAATCTTTTTTTAATTAAAACACAATACACTATAAAAATTATTTTAATTTAAAAAAAATCTAAAACTAACGCACTCAAAAACTTTTAAAAACAATACACCATGAGTTTTTTTTGGTCAGATCGAGAACGTAGTTGCTAAAATTTTACATTTTAAAGATAAATAAGTGAATAATATACTAAAATTCGAACTCAATATTGTCTCTGCATATTACATGCAATATTCTTATAGCGACTGAGTTATACTCACTTTAACATATATGAAATAATTATGAGGACAAAAAAGTTATTTAGTCTGTAATATAAAAAAATTCATTGTCAAGAAGTCCTAGCTCAAATGGCAAATGCCAAAATTGTTAGGCCGAACGTCGTGACCCGGGTTCAAATTCAGGACCTCACAATTGTGTGAATTGTTTAATTTTAGTGAATTACCACTTCATCTAAGACAAAAAAATTTCGTTAAACCCTCTCAAAATAATATAACTATAGATAGAGCTGTTAAAATGGACTAACGGACTAATATGTATCAGTTGGCCCCGCCAAACATGCTAATATGTAAGGTTTTGACTTAATTTATTTTAGAGCTTTTTAGGGTGTCATAAGCTAAGCCTTTATTATACTAAATTGTAGATAATAAAAATAAAAATATATAAAAAGAATGAATATTTTTTGTTTGTACTCCTAAGATTTTGCTTTATGCTCCCTTAATGGGTGATGATCAACTGATGATTTATACCACCTTGGGTGTAGATGGATCGATGGGATATTTAGAAAACATTTATGAATAGATGGGAGATTATTGTATTATGGCAAGATAACATAAGATATCATGACAAGAGAAGATATCGGTTTCAGCTGAGCATGATTGACTATTTTTTTTAATATCTAAATTACTTATTAAGAGTAATTCATGCCAATGAAAAGCTTAATCCTTTTGATTAATTCAACTTATTCAAGCAGAAAAAGACAGAGGATTGAGTAGTAGGTATCAAGTTTTTATTGACCCGAAATTATGAAGTAGTTGTATTCCCAAAAAAAATTATGAATTAAAGTAGTTTCATTTTCACAAAAATATCACACCAAAATTAGTAAAGGACTAACTGTTTTAATTACATCTCTAACGCATAATTTAAAAAAAAAATCCACTTTATGGTTTTAAGTAAATTTATGGGACCTATGAACTTAATTTAATTGGTAGAATATATTATACGACCGGAGTTTGAATACTAGTACGTCCATTTATTTATTTTTAAGGGACGAAATTTTAGTCACTAAACTATTTGATAAATAAAAAAAATGACTGTGGATAGAGACTATTTTTCTTTTAGTGGCCACTTTTTCTATCCAGTTTCAATTATGATACAAAATTTTCACACATAACTAAAAAAATATTTTCTATTTTGACTACAAAGTGGCCTCAAGAGTCAAGATTATCCAGATTGATCTCCTTCTTGAAAGATGATTGATACATATAAATGATGCGAAAATTAAAATGGTGTACCCAGAAATAACCTTACACTGTTACCCTTGTATAAATATGAATTGTACATCATGACAAAAAGAAAGTCACACAATAAATAGAATCCAATGTATTAATTCATATTTGAGGCAATGGTTCAAGATGAGTTATTCTCCCCTAAACAAAATCTGAAGCAAAGTGATTGCGAGAGAGTACAATATAAAATAGATTCTTATGAGAGTACATACTATTTTGTTGTTGGATTAGTATTTAGCTTCGAATTTTTTGCACATTTTCTTGTAGCATGTCGGTCTTATCCAATGACCAATTCAATTATAACTCGATGACAATTTTTTGATGCACCTTGTAGCAAAATTTCATGGGTCGTCGACATTAAAAATATCTTATCAATAAGCCAAAAAAGGAAATAGTGAGTACTAATAATGAGAGTTCAGTAGCTCTTCTTGTTCCAAAAAAATAATAATGAGAGTTCAATAAAAAGTTAATTTTTTGTCCTCCATATCAGCAAAAAAAATTAATAAAGTGAGTAATCTAAAAAATAATTTAGTGGTTAATCTTAAAAAATTAATTTTATAGAGGTAAAACAAAATTCACCTACATTACAAAAGATAAAAGTCTATTACCCTAAAAATAACTATTGCTTGGTGAATACTACAATGACAATTTAAGTAGTACAAGTACAAGATATTAATGTGGAAAGCAAACAGAAATATAAAAAGTGGTGTTGAATTTAATTGACTGGATGAAACAGTGGTAGAAATTATGACCTTGCTTTTCATTTGATGATGATAATAGAGTACTCCAAGTTTGGCCAAAATAGAAGCCTAGCTTAACTTGCTCCCCAAACCTCATTTTGAAGAGTACACCCTCATTGACTACACTTCTTCAACCTCCTTTCGCACGTTTGCATTGACTCCTAACTTCTGCCTCACGCGCTTGGCCCCCACCATAACCTCTTTATTAGACTACCCACAATGGTCTAAACACCATTCCCCCTCTCAACACCACTTTTTACCCTTCACATCATCTCTCAACACACACTCAACTCTTAACTTTTCCAATGATTTTTTTCATTCAACACTCTACCCCACCACTTTCTCTACCCTACCACTCTATCTACCCCACTACTTTTTATTTCATATTCTTATTTAAATTTTTATTTTTATAATTAAATAAAATTACAATTATCGATTAAAATTAAATTAAAATAATAAACATTTAACAAAATTTATTGAAAATTGTTTTTATTAACTTAAAATGCAATATATCAAAATTAGGATTCATTTTACTAAAAAAAACACTTAAACTTCAAAATTAACACTAATAATATGATTAAAGTAGTAAAAAATTCGAATTTTTTTATGTGTCCAAATCAAATGATCCAAGTCTCTATTTATAGAGAAAAAAAAATTACGAATTTTGGTGAAAAAATAAAAAAATAAAAATTTAATTTGCAATGAAATAATTGAGTTAAAAGATAAGTATAAAATTAAAATTGCGCGGACCAATTAAAACGTGACACGCGTCCCACTAATTCAAAAAGCAGTTTCTCTCTCCGCACTCTCTGCTACACACGCGCCTTGTCTGCGCGTGATGCACACGCGCCGGATTTAAACCAATTAACGCCTGACGCGTGGTCTGTACTGTCAGTGTAATTGGCTGATGACTCTGCTCATCTTCTCTCTCCTGGAATGGATCAAAAGGCTATTATTTTAATCTTTTTCTTGGCTCTCAACATGGTCTAAACAAACCATTGTGGCTGGTCTTAATTTTATAAATATCTAGTGTTAAGGCATTTCAATAGATTAAAAAAAAAATACTTCCTCCATTCCAATTTAAGTGTTACAGTTGACCAAATTACACAATTTAAGAAAAATGTGTAAATGAAAGAGAGAGAATATGATTTTTACAAAAATACCCTCTTTTTTTATTGGTACTAGATATTAGAATACTAAAAAGTATATTTTTGAGTATTTGTTTCTCTCACCTAATGATTGCTTTAAGGGGGTAAAATGGAGAAAACCAATGTTATAAATAACATGTGACACTTATTTTGGGACAAACAATTTTGGCAAGTAGGATACTTATTTTGGGACAAATATTATACTCTCTCCGTCCCAAAATATAAACAAAAGTTGGTCAATAAAAGTGAATGTATCTAGTCCAAATTTTGAACCAAATACATCAAGTTTTTTTTTACTCACTTTTACTTACATTTTGGGACGGAGGGATATTATATACTCATTCTATTCTTCATTATAAGAAAAAAATTAACTTTTACATTTATAAAATGTTTGATGTATTTAGTTTATAATTTAGTTCAAATACATAAAACATTATATAAATTTAAAAACAAATTTCTTCTTATAATAACGATTGGAATAAATATAAACTATTTTTAATATTCTTATTTGTATAATGTCGTACTTTTTATGTATCATAATAATATTTCTCCATTGAAGTTAAGGAAGTAAAATGTGTATAAGCTATCATACATAGATTAGACTTCACGTGGCGTTAATAATTAACCGTTAATAATAAATAAATAAAGTTACATACTTAGATAAATTTTTCAATATTGATTTGAATATGAATCTTAAAATGAGAAAAGTTACATCTTTTTATAATAAATAAATAAATATCCTTCAACCTAATGGAGTATTAAATTCACTAATATAGACACAAGGGACATAATTACACGGATAATTCTCCTCAACTGAAAATTAAATAATCATGAAAAAAAAATAAAACCTTATAAAATGGAGGCTCAATTTGAATCCACATATTCGTAATTTGAAATCAAACAAAATGGAGCTAGGTATAAAAACTGAACAATTGGTCAATCACGTGATTACGAGTAACATAATAATAACATGTACTATAGTAGTACTGTAATAGTGATGATTCACATGGTGTACGGTTTGGTAGAACAACAAAAACGAATCTGAACCAGAAATTAATATAAGAGTCATTAGCAATAATTTATGTATTAACAAATTAAGTTTATGTCACATTACACAATACCGTGTAAATACGTATTCAATTTATAAAAATATCAAATAATCCATAGCTACATGACAATTTGAGCTGCTTACATTGTCTTTTAGCACACTTCAAAAGAAGACATCGACATATAACATTAGAAAAAATAATTAAGTATCATCGCAATCAATATCAATATCAATATTTAATTTAATCTTTTATTTTATACTATAGTAATAGCGGCAAGTTGCAGCAGCCAGAAACTGAATTATTGAAGTGAAATAATGGCCATGGGATGCAATACAATAATAATTAGAGAGACAAAGGCAAGTTACATGCTTCTTTTTGGGAGCATATAATAATAATAATGAAAATTTTACTATATAGATTATGCGGTTTCGAATTGAAAGGGACCCTATATAAAATAAAAATCTATAAAGGTAGAGTAGAACCAAGTGATGGGTCAGTATGTGTGTGAATCACACTTTGGATAACTATGATGACTAGTAGTGGCACAAAAGCTATAGTTAAATGAATATGAGATGCATTAATTAAGAAGATAAATTTAGTTGTATGGAGAAATTGAAAAGGATAAATGAGAAAATGGTGTACCAGTACATAAAACATGTGTGAAAGTGATAGATACATTTATATGGACGAAATTTATGTTTACCTCTAATAGTATTTTCTTTGTCATAATGTCACAAAAATTATGTGATTTAATAATTTAGATTCATATTTTTAATAAGTAGAAGATATAAACTTCAGATTATAAATTTTTTTTTTATAATTTTTCGATGAAACAAAAAAAGATTGTTTTATAAAATTGAATAGACTCAAATTCAAAACTTTAAGATAGATTTGAAGTTTTCTTTAAAATTTGTTGGACCATTTGCTATCAATTTTTCGCTATCACAGTCGTCAGTCGCAAGAGTGTATAACGAGTCTCACATTAAATAAAACAAAGACATCTTCATTTTACAGGTTTTATATAATTGAATAGCATCCAAACAAAAATTTTAAGAATTTTCTTGGCTTGTAAATAAATGGAGAGAATGTGGATGGATTGTACTACTAGTAGTTAGTTGTGGGGTATATTTCAAGAGGAATGGGTTTATTGAGTAGGACCTTGCAAGTTGCAAAGACTTTTGGGCTATTTGGGAAAGGCTATTGGATACGAGTTTGAACTTTGCCTTTTTGTGTTTGGATCCGTCAACACTGCGTAATTGTTACTGCTACATTTTTTGTAGTTGAATGAAATGACTTGTTCTTATACCCATACCCATACAATTAAATAATTAACAATGACTCTTTTCAATTTAGTATTATGAAGTAAATTTTTCTGAATAATATAGGTTGAGAGTTGTGTTATGAGTAAGAACGGTCTTCATTTGGACTCGCAAAATAGAAAAGCTAATCTTGCCATTATACTTCTCAATGTCGAATTTAGTAGACATTTTGAAATTCCCAACCAGACTCTAATATCACTAACAAGTGGATGTGTCATTTGAAGCTTGAATTACTTCATTCATAAGCATTGGTTTTGTACGTGCCTATAAATACGGCCGAAGCATGAAGGCTAGCAATTCATTCATACACACAATTATCACTATAACATAGTATTGTGTGATTAGTTTAGGTGAATAATTCTTGTTCTACTTTGAGAGAGTTAGATAGAAATATTGTTTGTTCTTAGTCCTCATTACTATGAGAGGATTTATTGTACTCTTTGTTTTACATTGTGGAACTTAGCTCTTGATCGCCCGTGGTTTTTTACCTCTTACATCAAAGGGGTTTGTCAGGTAAACCTTGTGTGTCTTTTTCTTGCTATTTTACTTACTTCTCTTTAATTCTCAATTATCACGATCCCGTACTTCCGCATTTTGCGATGATACCCTAACAAGTTGGTCTTTTAAATATGCAGCAAATAAATAACAAATTAAATGGTTTTTACATTATTCATTTTATATATCTTGTATTTAAGTATGTGAACATATAAGATAAAACCAAGCAAAATGTATCCTAGACTTGGTTAGAGACTGTGTGCTTATATTCCAACAGCCTAAAAAAAATGAGCATGGTTAAAAAAGAGATGTAATAATTAATAAAAGGATGGGCAAAAGTAAGACATTGGAAAAAAAACATGTTTTTTCTGGCTATATAGATATGATCACGTGCTATAATATAGTAAGAAATATGAATAATGAAAGATAGAATTTCTTTCTTGAATTGTTGTCGGAAATTGATTGAGAGTATAGTGAGTTGAAGAAGGTACCTCCTATATCTCTATTATGCCTAATTTCTACTGTATATTTCATAACCAAAGCCTTGGAGTGGACATCTTATAAACAAGGGATATATTAAGTTATATTTATCTTTTAATCAAACAAGGGACCTATGAAGCCCCGATACTCTAAAATTGATCAAGTATCGTGTCAGATACTGTATCCGATACCGATACGCGTCAGATATTTCCCGATACTTCTTTTTACGTATCGGGGAAATATCTAATTATTAAATTTAATTTTTTTTAAGAAAAAGGGCCGACACTTCTTTGATATTTGTCAGATACTTTCCGATACGTATCAGAGAAGTATTCGGTGTTTATATTTTATCAATTCATTGAAAAGAAATAAAATAGATCCAAAATGGCTAATGATTTGGTTAATATGCATACAAATTTTCAAGTTTTGTCAAAGAAAGATGAAGAATATATGAAAGGAGCGACAAAATTACAAGACATTAGTGCAGATATGCATGAATCATTTTTTGGATAGTATTAAGTTATATAATTTACTTGTTTTTGCCTCAAAAAATAATTTACTTTTTTTTTTGACTAAACAAAAAATAATTTACTTTTTTTTTTGACTAAACAAAAAAAAATTTACTTGTTTTGACAATTTTAATAATGTGAATGTTTCTTTATTATCAATTTATGTTTATATATTTTTTTATTTATATATTTAATTTTTTATTGAAGTATCTTAACCGTATCGTATCTTAAATTTTAAAATTTTTTCATATCGCCGTATCCGTATCGTATCGTATCCGTGTCGTATCAAATATCTAGGCTTCATAAGGGACTATTAACTCTCTCCCCATGAAACACAAAAGTAAAACACACGCTACGCTACGCTAACTAAGAAAATTCAATGTAATAAAAATATATTTGAACTTGTGTTTCAAATACAAAAGTTACTTATTTTGTATGTTTAGTTTAGTATGAGCATGACCCATTTTTTATATTCTTAGAATTTGGAGTTAAGAATAGTAAAAAAAAAGAATTGAGAGTTAAATCTAATTTAACTCTACAAAACTAACTTATAAGGTGAGAATTATCTCAACTTATAAATTTATGTATAAATTATCTCATTTCTGATGTATGACTCTTTAACATGTATTATAAACACATTTGCGCTTATTAAAAGAGAGGCCATGTCTCCCTGTTTGATCATAGTTCACTTAATAAAGATATTGTCTATAATATGTAGATATCGAATTCAAACTTTGATACACCTACTTATTCATATGAAATTTTAGTTACACAATATTTGAAAAAAAAACGTGAGGCAACATGGATTCCTATATCAATTTATCCAACTTGTGAATCTTGTTAGCTACATCATAATTAATTCTCTTAATATTGGTGGTAATTAAGTTTATTAGATTATTGAGAAATATCAAATCTAATCGAAATTATCATTATTTGCATAATATTAGCAACGTAGAAAATCATGAACAACACTGCCAATTCTTTTTATTTGCGTGCATTGCAATTTCTTTTGGCTTCATCGTCCTCATGATGTATAAAGCTATGTATTTCTATTTTATTTTTAAAAAGATATAAAACTCTCTATTCATGTTACTATAGTCATAGATATTTGTTGTGTAAAAAAAATTATATTTGCAAACATTGTGGCAAAATATATAGGAACGATAGCAACAACATCTCGATGCCAAATTATCTCAAGAAAGTGTGTCCATTATTTTCTAAGATAACTTTAAGGTAGAAATAGAGGTGTACGCGGGTTGGGTTGGGTAAGATTTGGCCTAATCCGTTACCCAACTCGATCAATATATTTTGGGTTGTGTTCATCATTAAACCCGAATTTTTATGGTTAGACTCAAACCAAACCAACCCGATTATTTATGGGTTGGATTGAGTTGGGTTCGCGGGTTGTACATACATTGTGAAATATTTTTTGATAAAAAAAAATACACGTTTTAAAAAATTTAAAAATTCTAAAAATTCTATAATTCAATTCAACACAATTGTGACACATTACTAACATTTAATTTAGATAAAACATGTAGTACTATTTTAGCATCAAATAAAAATTCATCTATAAACACTAACATTTAAAAGTGATTTTAAGAAAAATCAATGAGCGAGATTCTTGAGAGGTCACTTGGTTGCAAGGTAATACTTCAATTTAGTCATATTCAATTCGAGAATGACACACCATAGTAACTGGTAAGAAAAATTAACGAAAATTGAAGAAATTAAAGAATAAAATTGATAAGTTTGAATGAGGAATTTTTAAGAATGAAAAAAATAAGACGAACATTTTGAAATTACAATGAGTTTTTTTATTAAAAATTAAAATAATAATAACAAATATTAATAATGCCACGTTAACGGGTTGGGTTCACGGGTCTGCGGGTTCAAAACACAAAATCCGATACCCGAACCAATAATTTAT
The DNA here is from genome assembly GCA_951804385.1 of Trifolium dubium. Taxonomy (NCBI): domain Eukaryota; kingdom Viridiplantae; phylum Streptophyta; class Magnoliopsida; order Fabales; family Fabaceae; genus Trifolium; species Trifolium dubium. Next base: position 31,787,723 of record OX638069.1, on the reverse strand, counting down.
GGGTTCATTGGATTGGGTTGGGTTCTACCCACAGATAAATGGGTTCGGGTAACTTTTGGATTGGGTTGGATTGGGTGCGCGGGTTCGCGGATCAACCCACACCCATGTACACCCCTAGGTAGAAAAGTTTTGGAAGAAAAAGAAAATATAATGAAAAGATTTAATTTCATAGATTATAAGTAAAACTAGGGTGTAAATAATAACGTCTATATATTTAGTTAATGAAATGAGATTGGTTGGCACTAAGCCCAACTCCAACTGCTCAAAGTATATGGATTGCAGTTTTTCCATGCTCATCTTTCTTTTTTTTTTTGATAAATTTTATTTTCAACTTTTTTGTGATTGCTCTATCGATCAATAAAATGCGACATTTTATCGAAAATATGATTTTGATAGTATTTAAATGGTCATACTAAATAGTGCACTTCATGCACTATTTAAAAGTATATAAAAAATAAACTTAGCATTATAAATAACACTTTTTATATTTTACAAATATTGATTACACAAATTTCGGTCGAGATCGAGGTATCTACCACCAAATACAGTAACGAATCTCTCGTTAGATTAGAGACACCTCAAAAAGTGAGATAACTGACCCAAATATAATTTCAATATAATTTTATTATATTAAAAGTATCCATATTTTTAAAGATTCAAGGAATAGGGAAGTGAATTGAAAAATCTTTCAATTTTTTACAACAAAAGGTTTCATTCATCTCTCATATTTTGACTTTTAGGTAGAAAGTATATATTCCCAAGACTTTTTGTACCAAAAGGTAATAAAAAAAAGGAAATTGTTGATTATAACTCTAAATTTAGTCTGATTCCAACTATAAAGTTCCAAATTTTTTTTGCCCTTTACCATGAAAGTTTAATTTAAATGGTTCACAATATTTTATGTGTAGCTCAAAAACATTATTAGAAGGGTCGGAATTTGAACTCCACTTTCTTTATATTTAAAGTGCACGAGTTTAGCCACTATTGAAGATGACCTTGCCATAAGATCTATTTCTTATTTAAACAATGATACTGCTAAGTAGAAGTTGTGTTGGGATATGATCCATTATTCTAGTGAGCATTGAGACATTCTTCTTAAGAACAGTGTTCTCAAGCCCAACAAAGTAATCTACATATTTTCTCCTCTACTTAGAGTGATATTAAATCTTTCCAAAGTGTGGTCTTGGAAACTCCTCTTGAGTCTTGACTACTTGGTAATGGTGAAAAGATTATTTTGGAGCTAGGCTCATGCATGACATGATTCGCTTTGATGACAAGCTGGTGATTAGAGGGTGTCACCTGCCATCTATTTGTAACTTTTGTCACAAGCAAGCTAATACAACCACTCATCTATTCCATGATGGCATTTTATATTTGAAAATCTAGTCTTGGTTTTCTTCAATTATTAGCACACCTATCAATCTAGCTTTATCTAGTGCAGTATTAATATATTGATTGCTATAGTTAATGTTATCAATGTCATATGTAAATCTTGGAAATCAACTACTTTTATGGTCATCTCAAATGCAAAAACTCTAAGCTGACAACTACGTAGTACTATTTTCTCCATGAGATATTTTGTCATCTTAAAGTCCTTCAAAGTTTGCATTACCCTCAAATGCTCCTGTCATCAAGGAATTTTTCGATAACTTCCACTTCTATCTTGGATCAACCGATCAAGTGCAACACGGATGGTGCAACATTAGGAAATCATATTTCAATGTCTTAGCAACTCAGGAATCGTTGGAACAACCTATTGATTCGAACTAGACACATGAATTTTCTTGTAACTATCATATATAAGGAAGGAAATAATTGTGCAAACAAATTAGCAAATATAAAGGTCTCACAATTCAATCTGATTTTTGGTGAAATATACTTCCTTTGGAGTTAAGGGGTGACTTTAATTTCCTCGAAATAGATTAGGTCTCCCAAGTTTGAGAAGCTTTTGGTTTAGTCACGTCTCTCATCTTGTACTTAAGGTGCTTTAAACATCAAATTTACGGTATCTAAATTTTTGTGTTAAGTATTTTTTAAACTATTTTGAAAAGAAAGGATGTAGTTTTAAAAATAATTAAGAGCATGAATATCCATAGTGGCTTATGCTACATGGAAGTAGTTTGTCAGAGTGGTATTTGAATGCCACCACTATTTCACTAATGAGGAGTGGTATTATATGGCTACGTTCCCAAATTCAAACACGGTGCTTTTCTTGTTTTCATTCAAAAAAATTATTATTTTATATAGTTAGCATCGAAGTATTGGTGTATTATGAATTTTATGGGACCCATATTAAAATTTTGGAAGAGTGGTATAGATATTTGAAAAAATATAGTTGAGTGGTATAAATAATTAAAATATGTGAAATAATATAATATATTAGATGAGACCAATTTATACCACTCATGTAAGTGGCATGAATGTGGATGGTCTAATAGGTATTGTTTTCATTTAGACACAATTAAGGTGGGTACAATACTTACCTTCGCAGTCTAAATAAGTGGGCTTCATGTGAATAGACTTTTATAATGGCCTAGGTCAGCCCATTTAAACAATTTTTTGAAGTTAATTTTTTTTGCTGTTAGTGTGAATGAGAATCGATAAAAAACAAAATCTTTAATTCATATTTGTATCTCTCCTTCTCCAAAATAAAAAACGTAGTAAACTAACAATAACATAAATTAGTCACAAAAAAAAACATAATTCTTTACTATTATTATTATTATTATTATTGAAAGAAAGACGACATTTATAACTTCAAAACCAAGCAAAAAAATAAAACAATTTTAACTTTAAAAGTTTGATGTAGTGGTAAAAAGACGGTCTTTGGAGAATTACTCTAAGGATTGTCATAGTAATCTTTTGTTTCTCGCTCGTTACGTTATATGTGATTTACTTAACAAATTACTCTAAATTCTAAAACAAGAATCTTCATTCTTTGATCTTCTTTGATGTATAAATCCTTTAAACCTAAAATCAAAGGGAAGGAAATAAAAGTTAGATAAATCCTAAATATGTACAAAACTTTGGGAAAAATCATGTTTTCTAGACAATTCAAGTTAAAATTGCTCTAGAATTATATTATAAATCAAGTAAATTTGACACTTTTCAATAATTTTACACACGTTAATTAGAAAACAATGTGTTGATTAGATTTTATTTTATTTATTTATTTACTATTTTATTGATTGTATTAAATTCAATTTTTGGTCTAAATTAACTCAATCAATAAATATCAATATTGTTAGTTTAAATATTTTTTTCTGGATTCAAACCTACAATCTCACATTTGTGTGCTTCTTTCGATAGCGATTGTCACATTGTCTATACTACATAATTAAAAGAAAAAATAGAAAGGAGTTATTAGTAACACAAAATTGATGAGTAAAATGAATAATGTATCTTAAAATCTACCTAAGATTTGACCTTTTACCACCAACGTCCTCGTGAAAAGACTCCCCAACAAAACATCAAAGAAAATCCTTGTCAAAAAAATAAGCACAAGCAAAGTTTTCATGACAATCACTTTCGATCACTATGGGTGGGGGCATAATTCTTTTCATACATGTTCCATATGTACATGACTTATTTATGAATTTCCACAATTCTCGTTTGAATTAGAATATATCAACTGTTTTGAAATTTCAATAAAAAAAAGTTGATAATATTGACATTATCAGTATCAAAATACTCCACAAGTTGAATTGAATGTATTTAATAATTAAAAGTGAAAAATGCATTGTATGACTCGATGAGCTAACGAGATTTTGTCAAAGTTGTTGTTACTGCTTTGTGCCTTTGTTTTCTGCTGTCTTAGCACGTGGCATTGTCAATATAATAGTAGTGATAATAATTATTATAAACTCTATGATTCAATTCAATGGCTTTGACCATTTTGAACATGCTACGTTATATTGTTTTTTTTTTTGACTGAATATTTTTATGTTTAATTATAGAAAATAATTTTTTTTAAAGTATTATAGAGATTAATATAGTTGACAACAAACTTCAATAACCTGTCAAAAAAAAAAAAAAACTTCAATAACATTATAGTTATATTATTTTTTTGGTACGTTTAATATTATAGTTATATGATTGAGTTTGAATTCACAATCTTTAATAAATGCTCCTGATTCTTAGTACATGCTCTTTGATGCTTTATTACATTGTTATACTATGGATTCGTTTGGAAAAAAATAACAGATAATTTATAAGTTAGTTTATAGCGGATGAACTTATAACTGATAGTTGATAAGTTAACTGATCAGCTAACAGATTAAATTTGTAGTGTTTGGTAAAATTAACATTTGAAATGGCATATTGATATGAAATGACATAATATATATATATATATATATATATATATATATATATATATATAGAGGGTGTATCAAGTGAGAGGAGTTGTTAATGTAAGAGATGAGAGGAGTTAATAATAACCATTGGATCAAATTAAATCATGTACTTTTTTCAGCTGCACACACCTAATTACTTCTAGCTTTGTCTTTCTCTCTCTCGGTTACTCAAAATTGACTTTTCCACTTCTTATTACGACCACTGTCTGCCACACAAAGCCATTGTTGAATCAACTATATTTTCTTTTCTTAAAATCAAATCATAAACTTTTAAATTGAAAAATGAAACAACTCTTGTATCAAATCAATTAACTAAATAGTTGGAATTTCAGAACTCAAAAGGCGAGATTTAGGAACTCATTCTGGAAGTTAAAAACATTGAAAAGATTTTATTCTTAGTTTTCTCAGATCCAGTCCTCAGTTCCTCTCCATCTCTAACAATTTTTTTTCTCAATATGATGCAACTAATTTCATTGATCTGAATCTAAAAACTTAGAAGCGGGAAACAAATTAAAAACTTGAACACATGTGTTTAAAGAAAATATGTCTGATTTGATTTGAGAGGAACGATAGTAGACTGCACAATTAAAAAGCGGAGCGTTAACTCAGGAGGAAGACGACTAGTATACGTGTGTGAATTCAAAGACCATATCATGTGCTCTTTTGCGATTTTCAAATTGCATGTCCAGGAACTCTAGTTTGTGATGGTAACAAAGTGAAGAAGAGAGAAATATGATGTTTGTCTTTGGCAACAAGAACAAAGGGGAATAATATGATGGAGAAATATTTATGTTGAGTGCAGAGAGAAAGTGGAAGTAGAAAATGATGAAGTTAGAGAGAGAAAGGAGAAGCATAAATGTTTCAGTGTTGGAAAATAGTGAGAGGAAGGAATGTGTTTGGTGGATCAACAAAGAACTATCTCACGCTACTCACAATTAAATCACAACTATCAGATCTAATCAAAATGCTATTATTCACTTCTCTCATCTCTCATAATAAACTTCCTCTCATTTGATATGTCTTCTATATATATATATATATATATATATATATATTATATTTAGTTATTTTTTGGTAAGATGAAAGAGATAAAGTTGGCAAAAAAAGTAATAAGCAAAAAGATATAATTTAATAAGCTAAAAACTAGTCAAAATAAATTATAAATTCATGTAAAAAAATATTATTAAATATGACTATTTTTACATAATAAGTTTATAAGCTATAAACTCATTTTAAGGTGTTGTCAAACAGACCAATGTATGTCCAACATTTTCTTTGAATTGTGTTAATAGGAGAGTTAAGAGGTTAGCTATGGCCAATGCCAATGGTAATAATAATCATTATACTTCCCTCTGTCATATATACATATATATTAAATACTTTTTTTTTTTGAAAGGATATAGATTAAATACTTCAATATTTTCATTGAGTTTGATATATATTTTTTAAAGTGATATTATGGTGATATGACACTTGCAGTGTTTTTTTAGAAATCCAAATGATTAAATGTTTCCAGTAACAGATGATTATTGATCAGAGTCGGTTCCGATATTTTGGAGGCCTTGTTCGAATATGAAAAATAGACCCTTTATAAAAAGTGATTTTTTGTTTTAAATAAAACATCTTATATTTAAATTATATATAACATCAAAAAATACATTACGTGAAAAATAATTCTTGTTCCGGACCAGCCAAAAGACAACAATAGTCTCGTACTTAGTTCAACGGTTTCGCCAACAATGGTCTCGTACTAAGTTCAACGGTTCTGTTGATCAGTAGTTTCGTACTCAGCTCAATGGTTCCACCACCAATGGACCCGTCCTCAATATTTTGGAGTCAGTGATGAAATGCCTCCTCATGTCCCCATTCTCAACGGATCCCATTGACAACAAAGGAGTTGGATCCTTCGTAAATGGTTATTTAAACTACCATGATACTATTCTTCACAAATGGTCACTCGATTGGCATCACTTATGGTTCCAGATGATATTTCCTGACAATCTTGGTTGGTACAAAGACCAACCTCTTCCCTGGCCTCGTCGTATTATTAAGACCGACATCCAGCCCAATATCTCTTGATTATGTCGGATCTTAATAATCAGATATGGGATGATCTTCCGGCATTATCTTACTAAGAAGACCGATCGACAATTTCAGCAATTATTATTCTTTCTAGTTCACATATTATGGAACCTTGTATGTTTGCTTACTTTCTTTTTAGGGAGGACAACATTTGAAAAGAACTCTAAATTTCAAAAACTATGGATCCCAAACACGAGGATTATGGACACTTTTATTGATATTTCTGGTTAACATATTCTGGCATTTGTTTGTTTATTCATTTTCATTTCAAGAAGGATGACGGTAAAAAAGAACCATGATCCAAATGATGCAAAGCGCCATAAAGTCATCAAAGCCAACATAGATTCCGAACGGGAGAACTATATATGGCGAGAAGAGCGGTACAAGTCCACAACAACAAAGGAAGACTTGGGGGGCAAGAGGAACACCCTTAGTCGTATAACGTTCTTCAAGAATTTCACTACAAAAGGCGGCGGAAGTAATCTCAAAATGTAGCTCCCGTGTACTAACAATGGAACACGTAATGTAAAAGAGAAGCCCAACAAAATAAAGGCTACTCAACACGAAGAGTTTCGACCATCATCAGCACATAAAACAATTCGAAAAATTTAAATTTGAGGTATCTAACTACCAAAATGTGTTTAAGTTATGAATATTTGTATTAACAAATTATGCAGGAAGGACGGTAGCAGAAAAAAAAACTATTGTCCAATTCACAATACAACCATGATAGTCACATATCCAATGTGATGCTGACAATTCACAGAGTTAGACACTCAAGGTGCTTCCAAGCCACCTATTCTATATGATGATCACCCGACCATTACGCCACAGAGGGAATACGAAAACGCCACACCCAAGGGTATACAAATAAGGCGTAGTACGCCAAAAAGAGGTACATCTTAGTTTTTCTTAAGAGTCTCTTTTATACATTGGTGTTAATGTGCCCAACTAACCGTGCAGGATGATATTCCATCGACAAACTATCCTTACATTAATGCTCAGAGTTTCCCTAAGCAAACGATTTCTGGGCAATTGTTCCGGACAGGCCAAATGGCCCGATCACTCAAATAAGGCCCATTTTCATGGTAAGGCCCAATTGGGTGCCAAACCCAATTGTGTCTCTCATGTCTATAAAAAGAACATCATATTTATAGCTTCAAGGTATCTTATCTCAACCTTAAACTTAGGCTTCACCTCATTTTCTCTACTGACTTGAGCGTTAGATTGTCTTTTGCAGGTATACCCCTCTCTCCGTGGATTCTGGCAATCTCCTCCATCATTCCGTCTTCACAATGAGATCATGTTTTACCGTTCAGAACAATTATCATTGTAAATAACGTAAAAAAATATATATCCTAACAATCAAAATAATGTATAAAAAATTGTAAAAGTTAAGATTTGAACCATTAACTTGCACTCACAATCAACATAATTAATCACTAGTCCATTAATTCACATATGATATTTTATGAACATTAAAAATGTATAATTATTATTGAAGAACTTTAGAATTTTGAGGTCCTAATAATTTGACGAAATTTTGAGACGTAATTCGGTCGCTCACCTCACACGTGCTATGGAGCTAACCCTCATATTAACAAAGTTAAAGATCCAACACTAGAAAGATCACTTTATTATTTAAAAAACTATATGAACCAATTTATTACAAAACGTTAAACTTAAAAAACCTCAATGCATTTTCCCTATATAAGTGCGTTATTTTTCTTTTAAAACTATCTACTTCATAATGAATCATCTTCTACACTAGTTTATTATGCCATCTCTCATGCATTAATCCTTCGGCTGAGATTGTTAAAGAAAACAAAGTGGACGAGAGAAAAAAAATAATATGAGAGATCCAACGGTTGCAAATACCAAAGGACAAACAACAAGATGTTCAACAATAGAAGAATTTTTTTCGACAAAAACAACAAGAGAAAATTATAATCCATTCATAATCTACCAATCTAGTTAGGGTTAATTATAATCTGGACAACAGTAAAAATATTCTTCATAGTTACTAATTGAATTATATTTGAGACTTTTCATTTTTCAATAAAATATTTATGAGACTTTATAGTTTTAAAAAAATTAATAATATGTTTTTGTTCACCATGTTTTTTTTATTTTCACTCTCTGATTCTTAAAAAAAAAGACTCTAATATTTCAGAGATTGGAGCGAGTCTTGACATCAAGTGATTTTAATCTTCTTTCAAATGCAGTTATTATGGATTGAACAATATTAGTGTTTGGTGTTTTAGAATTTACCAATATTTTTATTCACCAATATTTTTCTTTGAATAGATTAACATTTATTTAATTCCACTTTTCAGTCAAACAATAATAATTTAAATTCACTTTTGATTCTTGTTTTTTATTGTATCCATTATTAAGTAATAATCTTGTTGTGAGTAGGACCATGTCCTCTATAGTTGAGTTGCTTAGAAGTCCCATTCTAGATGTGAAAATGCCTTCAATATGTCTACAACTCTCAATTAGAATTTGTCAACAGACAACAACTCCCAACAATCACATTCACCTTTCTTTAAAACACACACCACAACATTAAATTAAATTCTATATCATTAAAGTAACCTATGGTTTTCTCGTTATTTTGCACATGAACCATGTACCAATTCATAAAAACAACACCCCCAGTAGACAACAAACACGAACCGTTACCCAAAACGCGGTGTTTTGATTTCACTCAATCCAACCGGACCAGGATCGAGCACACTCATAATTAGTGACTATTCTTTTTGTCCTAAAATATAAGGAAAAATAAAAATAAAAATAAAAAAAAGACACTTATTAAGAAAATATAAATATGAAAATTAGAAATACGGTTTTGTGGAATTTTTCTTAGAATGAATGCATGAAAAGATGTAAAATCAATTTTGATTGATTGTTGTTTATAGAGAAAAGTGGAGAGAGAAAAAATTAAATACAATTTATATTTAATTTCATGTAAATAATGAAAAAAAATTATTCTTGAAATTGATTTTTTCCCTTATATTTTGGGACAAAAAAAGTGGTTTTTTTCCCATATATTTTGGGACGAAAGAAGTACATTATATTCATTAAGATCTGGTACATTTATTGTAAGATCGAACAATCAGATTTAAAATTTAATTTTATACTTAAAAAATAAATTAGAATTATTTTTATCCATAATTAGTGATTACATTACATTCAGTAAAATCGGTACATTTATTGTAAGATCGAGAATAATTAGATTCAAATTTTAATTTTATATTAAAAAATAAATTAAATTTTTTAAACTTAAAATTAAGACTGTTTGATCAAGATTGAACGGTCTATATTTATTGACCTAAGTGCAATCAACTGCACCGTGTTCATTTTCAACCCAACCCAAGAGTCACTAACCTGATTTAACTAACCCTAGTTAATTTTCTCACTAATGATATTAACCATGGTTAACTCTCCTTTTCATTTCTTTTAAAATCCTCACCCACTAATCCCAAACGAGAAAAATTCACCAGAAAAACAGAGGAAAGAAATCAGAGAAGAAAAAAAAAAACTGAAGAAGAAAGAAAAATGGCGATGTATCTCGACGAAGAAGAGATATGGAAATGTCTAAAACACCCTTCGAAGCGAAGGAAGATTGGAATCTGTCCAGTCTGTCTCCGTGAACGTCTGGCAACTCTCTGCCCTGAATGCGCTAACGTCCGGCCGTGTTCTTGTTACGCTACAACTTCTTCTTCGTCTTCGTCGGCCTCTTCATCGTTTTCTCGATTTTCCGTTTCCGGTGACGGCGGAGGAGTCGTCGGAAAAGTTCATAATCTCATCGATCGTGAACCGTCGTTACGACGTTCTCGCTCGTTAGCTATTCCGTTTCTCCGATCGCGATCGAGATTCTCCGGCGCCGATAAGGAGTTGGAAACTGATAATGATTCGTCGGCGATTAATGGAAGTAGGTCGGCGAGGTCGTTTTGGTCGTTGTTTAAGACGCATAAGAGTAATAGAGGGAGTGAATCGGAGTCGGAGCATGGTTGGGAGGCGAAGAAGGTATTGGCGGAGGAACGCGACGGTGATATGAGTAGAAAAGCGGTTATGGCTCGGTCAAGGTCGGTGGCTGTTCCGGCGGTTTCTAATTATGGAGAATTGAAACCGCCGCGTTCGAAGGGTAAAGGATGGTATTTTCCGAGTCCGATGAAGGTTTTCCGGCAATCGAAGGCTTCTAAAGTTGTTCAGGAACGTTCTCCTTTGTATAGAGGTTGAAAATTTTGTAGATTAAGATAATAATCAATCATGATTTTAATTATAGTTTTTTTTTTTTTTTATTATAGTAACAATATACATATTAACCCAAAAATATTGCTTTTTATTAGTTTTTTTTTATTGTTCTAATTATTATTATTATTATGATCATCATGATTTTAATCTCCATTCTGATTCTAGTGTTTTTATGCTTCAAATCTTGTGGGTGAAAAATGTTGAATTTGCTATATAGATATATGAACAGTGACAAAAACAGTTATATGGTTATATTTGAGTTGTTTCTTATTTGTATATCTTTCCTTTTCATAGAATATTATTTGTGTACATTCATACACCTTAGGGAAAGAATGAGAAACATATAATATATAAATGGGGGGAGTTATGGGATATATGTTAGTATATAGTATTAGTGATTCTATATGAATAGAGATCAAATTCATAATGTCCAGAAGTTGTAGCTCTGACAGAAATTGCTAAGTCGGAGCTGACATTGCTAAGTTGATTGTATATAATCGAAATATGAGAAGATCTAATTAGGACTATAAGTTATTTAACTTAATCGAAAAAAATTATCTTTGGATGTGAATTTGGTCTATTCGTTCGTTATAAACTCCAACAATTCTTTAACCTTTGAGTTGGTGGCTTTAACCTTTAGGGAATGGCATTTGTCTTGCACACAATTTCTCTAAGAATTGTGCTATTTTTGGGAGGTTTAATCATTGGAGTGTGTTCTTTAGTAAGTTTAGGATATAAACTTATTCCATTCATCAGTTCATAATTCATATGAACAAATTTCATTGAGATATTATATATTGTACGTAGGGATTCTCGTCCGCTTATTTATAAAGTGAAATTTTAGTCATTAGACTTACGCCAAAAGAAAAAACAAAAGAAACTACTTCATCCTCTCCCCTGCACTTGATCTTTGTTAAGGCTTTGCCACTTTTGAAAATTTTAGATCATAATTCTTTGGTGTATGTTGTCAACTGCAACTCCGAAAAATTTGTTGACTCAGTTTAGATTGTAATCCTTTGGTGTATTTTGTCAACTGCAACTGGTAAATGTGCTGACTTGACTCTATTGTTTCAGTACTTTTGAGAATTCTTTTTCATGGTTAGATACTCTACTTTGTGCCAATTGCAAGGGGTCTATATCCCCTACCTTAATAATTTGGTGTTCTACAATCTCAACTTTTCATTTTGGTCTACCACATATAATCAATGATATTAATTGTTGGATGGACAACTAAGGACCAATTTCCAGTTTTAATAACAACAAAAATAAAGCACTAATTGTTGATTAGGGCCCGGGTATGATTAGGTTGTACTGTGCTGCTTGGTTTGGTTGTTGTGAATCTTAAGTGCCTTATAATTCATGCAAATGATCGTTATTTGATATGTTTGGTCCCACTTAACATGTGGTTCCAGTCTTATAAATCATAAAATCATTATCATCTTATATGTATATTTCTTTATTTGAGTTATGTTAACACATACTTTAAGAGCACATATTAGTTAAGATATTAGTTAAGGTATTTAAATATAAAAAATTAAATATATTTGTCAACAAAAAAATACATAATTAAATGTATAATTTTTTTTGGCTATCACCCTCTGGTTGTAGTTTAGAATTTGAAGCGAGTTCAGACATCAAATAGTTTCAATCTTCTCTCAAACGTAGTTGCGAGTATCAAATCGTGGTCTTACTTACCAAACGTCAAACACTACTAAACCAACTAATATTTAATAAATGTATAAAACTTAAAAGAACATGTTACTACCATTCTTCTTCTTTTTTAAGTAATTGTTGATTCATTCGTGTTGTAATGGTAGGACTAGCTCAGTCGTAAAGATTGAGGACCTCAAAATATGTTTCATTTAAAGTCTTAGAATTTTTGTGCTGCATCTGTTTATGCATCGGAAACATCGGGTGCGTTTGATTCACAAAACAGTAAGTATTGGACAGAACAGTACAGGACAGAACAAGATAGTACAGGACAAAATAAGATGATACAGGACATGACAAAATTGTATCGAAGAGAGATAGAGAGATAATTTTTTCATATTTGAAAATAAAAAAGGGTATTTTCGTATTTTTTATAGTTGTACTGTGGACAAAAAGTTGTCCTGAGGTTTAGTGAAGAACAAAAATTTCTGATTTTGTCCTGTCCCTTGCTACCTATTTTGTCCAGTCCCATAACCAATTTTTACAGCAAACAAGGTACAAAAAGTTGTCCTGTCCAGTACTCTGTTTTTTAGCAGATCAAACGCACCCTAATTTTATTTTCTTTGTTTGGTAAATTAATGGTAAAATTTTATCTAAAATAAATAAATAAATGTAGCAGAATTTAAATCTTAATTTTACATATGTAATGTCTGTATGTATCAAATAAGTTATGTTGATGAGATAAACTGTTAATTATACATATGAATTTAATACTATAAATACCAAAATTTTTCAAATACTTATTTCGTTGATGGTAAAAATTTCAACGGCATAGCAATTCAATTTGTTTTGTCAATGAATTTACCAACCACGAATCCACGATGCCAAAGGACAGTTTCATTGAAATAGAAAAACTGGTTAGTCGTATTTGAGCACGTGGTCAAATATTGTAGTTATGGTTTTTTTTTAACAGCTATTGGGTATTTTTATAATAAAACTGATAAATGAATGAGAATATCTTTACAATATAAACCTAAAAATATAGGAATGAAATTATAATAATCAGGCGCGGCGATGTGCAGTTAATTTGGTAATTTTAAACATGTTAAGGTGTTACTTAATATACAAGTAATAGTGTTGTGATGAGATAGGTGGAATATAATAGGACTTTGAGTTGTTGGTGTATTTTATTTTGGTTTATTTGTTACTATAAATGTTGGAGGTAATTTTTTTTTTTAATTTTAAAAATGATTAAATAAACAGGCTACCAACATAAGGGGTGTGGTTGAGCGGTTGGGGCTCATCTTCTCTTAACCAAGGGTCGAGGGTTCAATCCTTACTTTGGCTATGGAGCAACTTTAAATCTTTGGGCCAGCTATCCCACCCATCGAGGTGTCTCCAATCTAGCGATGGATTAGTCACTATATTCGGCGGTGGATACCCCGATCTCGACCAAAAATAAACAGGCTACCGGGCTTGCAGCCTGAACGGACTAACCCGGTTAGAACACTGACTTTAACAGGTCGGACTAAAAAACCTAGATTTTAAACAGCTCATTTTTTCGCATGCAAGCCCTCTTATTTTTTGAGATTTTAAGCCCGGCTCGAAAGATCCGGACCATTTTGCTGGCTCTAATCAGAGTCACTAAAAAGGGGAGAAAAGAACATCAAATCTCTTTTTTATAACAAATCTACACATGAGTTGAAATCTCGAAAAAAAAGTATTAATAGTGGCAGACAATCATAAATATGTAGTAATTTTAAAACATCAGAGATTCAAGTTTGAACTCAGATACACCCACTTATTTATGAAAATAATTTTAGTTGGTATAAAGAATATATTTGATGATAGTTAATTTATGTGCGCGTGTGCCGTGTTTTGTGAATTTTAGGCCTACTTTAATCAGTTTTAGGTGTGCCATAAAACTCATTTCATCCAAACTCTTTAGGTGTGCCTATAAACGATTTTTTTTTAAGCAAGCAAAAAGAAAAATATATTAACACAATAGATTAGTACAAGGAGTGTTCAATCTATGACCAAAAAAATCTGTTATAAGCAAAACAAGGTCAAAAACAAAGAATACACGGCCTCCTCCACAAAAGATATTACTACCTCCGACCATTTTTATAAGACTGCGTTTGACAAAATTACACTATTCAATTAATATGTTTTGACCGTTTTTTTTAATAACACATAAATGTAAATATTCGCACATAAGATCTTGTTTGATTTGTTTTGATGAGTACTTTCAAAATATCAAATTTTATAATTTTTACTACTAGATAATTAAAGCTATTAGTGATTAAAATTGTGCATTGACGTATGCAGTGGTCAAACAAGATCTTATAATTAGGGGCGGAGGTAGTAATTAAGTGCTGCAATATTATTTATAGGCTAGCACAGTTTCTCCAAAAATAAGTAAATTTTTTTTTTCTATGAGAGTATATTGGGGGAAAAAGAGAGTGTTGGGGGGTGGAAAGAGAAATTTTCGAAAACAATTTCACAATCAATACTACTAGTATGGATGGTTTTACAATGAAGAGAATTCAACTAGAAAAATACTTATTTTTCAAACTAATATATATTATAGCTTAACTGATTCACACATTTTCCAAAAATAAAATAAAATAAATATTATAGCTTAATTTAAATTTTAACTTGAATTATTCCGAAGAAAAAGTTGAAAAAAAAATGATATGGTTAGCCTCATATTGCGCATATGGATATGAAGGAATACAACTGTTTTCCAGTTGAGATTGACGAATTATTTAGAATTACTGAATCACATTAAAACGATATTATTGATCTATTGAACTTCTTTCGAATTAACATCTAACCCTATTGTTTATTTCAACTCGATGGAAGCCTACGAGTAATGAGGACTAAAAGTTATGAAAGATCGCTACTTGCTGCTTCACCTTGACGCCACAACCAACGAATAAATTGACTCAAATAGATGAATAGCGTAATTGGCTATATATTTCAACTAATAACTAGGGACGAACTATAGCACCCTAAGTCCCTAACTTCCACGTTTATAGTTTGCAACAATTAATCAATTATGAAACTCATTTTATCAATTAAAGAGTGATCGTTTAATCGGTTAAATCATGTTTGGGTTGGTTTCCTTCTACTAATCGATTAAGTAGATGAGTTAATCAATTTCTATTTTTATTTCAATTTCATGGAAACCTAAAATAAAGAGAACTAAAAAAAGTTACGAAAGACGTACGGTCACTCGTTATTTCACATGAAGCGAACGAAAACCTTAACATGATTTGCACTTTGACCCAACGCGACCATGCCTAATTAATTCAACTAACAAAATTCATCTAAATTATCACAATTAAAAGCAAAAATGTAGAAGAAGCATCCATGGAGTTACTCTAGATCAGCAATTATTTTGTTCTCATTTATTTCCTTCTCCAAGCAAGATATAGTGGATCCCATTAACATTGACAAAATGTGATCAATCATTCTTAAAGAATGAAAAGCACTTATAGATTCAAAACAGTGTACGTGCAATTATTTATTATCAATCGTAAAGGAAGTCATTCCCACAATTATTTTCTTTGGCAAAACTCTATTGTCCAAGTTATCTTCACCAAACAACCGTACCCATAATATTTCTCTTTTTCTCCCTTAAGGAAGACCACAAAATATCTAAGAGAAAGAAAGAAACCAACAATAATAAAAACATCCTCCGTGCATGATTTTGATAACACAAAAATATTTATGCATGATCCCAAAACCGAAAGGGAGGAAAGTACACATAACCTTTAGCAACGAATGGTAACTTTCCATCATTAAACCCGCCGAAACAAACAAAGCAAAGTGATTTGGGATTAGATTATTTATAGGTACATGCCAACAAGAATGAGATAGGGTTTTTTCTTTTCAATATTTTTTTAATATTCTACAATGAGAACGCAATATTTTTAAGACTCGAAATCTGACCAAAAAACCGACTTATTTAAACAACTTCAATTAAGAGGGTCTAACTGAAACTAGAGTTTTTGTTCAGTAAAATTATTTGAACTAGTCAAAAGAGAAACGCCATAAAATTTCATGAACTTAAATTATTTGATCTTAATTTGTTTATAGTGTATAGTTCCAATTGTTTATGTTTCAAACGTTAGCCTGCATAATGATAATTGTTGTTGGACTTGGTGGAGAGGACCATTCGATCTCTGCAACTGTGTTTGGGAGAAAGCCGAAATCACTTGATGTTATAATTTGTCCGAAGCAGATTAAGTCAATCTAACGAGCTGGATACTGGTGGTAAAAAAATTGTTTGATAAGTCGAAACATTTGAATAAGTTTCTTAAATAAATCTGAAATTCTAATTGTAATTATTGATAACAACATTTAGCTATAAAGAAGTAAAATTCAATGACTATGTAATGAATCCAAAAATATGGTCCAAAAATCCCAAAAATATCTTAGTCACTATCGTCACTCTATCTTATACTACTTTCCAAAGACATGAGTTTAATTTTTGCTACTGATATAAGAATTTTATCGATGAATAATCGATAAATAAATATATACTTCCTACGTACTAAATCATAAAAAGAAAAGATTAGTTATAAAAACTAATATATTAAATCTAAATTTTAAACTAATTAAATACATCAAATTAAATAGAGAGTATGTCAACACTATTGAACTTTGAGATATAATCTAATTCTTGTGAGCTTCTTGAAACCAAGTGACTTAAAATGTGTTGAAACTTTGGGGCCACAGAAAGCAAGAACATAGCATGTGCAAAGTGACCCATCAAACATGTGAAAGTGTCCATGCTGCTGGATTTGGTTCAACTTTGAATCACTGAACCTGGCTTTGGGAAGTTGAACAACATTCAAATATGGATAATGTGGATCGTGGGATATCTCTTGTTGTTGCAACTTTTCACTTTTAAACGTGTTTTTAGGAGTTAAAGATTCCGTGCCAACGGATGCGACAGACATACGCACACGAACGTAAGTACACTTTCCATTTTACCTTTTTCTTAATTAATCCAAACAATATAAAAAGGATCATACACTTATAAGATTTATTTGCATTTTTGGTCTCATATTTTACTTCATCGAGATTCTGATCTTATATTTTAAATCAAACATTATTGCTATTTTATTTTATTCTATTTTATTTTATTTTATTTTTGCACTTTTTCCTTTGATCCGATTTAAAAAAAATTGATATTTTCAGGGTATTTTAATGTGTTGGCATATAAAACGTTCATTTGACAATATTTATGGGTTATATATCATGACATGTCAGCAAATTAAATATTTTAATAACAAATATTATTTATAACAATTTCAAATTAGAGTTCAAACATATAAATTCAGCCCCAATTTATTTGTTATTTTGTTAATTATGAATTGTTATAAATAATATTTGTTATTAAAATATTCAATTTGCTAACATGTCGTGGTATATAACCACGTGGGTATTGTCAACTGTACAGTTGATCCTATATTTTTATTATGTTTATTAATATATACTTTAAAGGTATATGTTTTTTTTTACGTAAACTTTAAAGGCACATATTAACAATTGCATGTAACAAATATGAAAAATTATATTTGTAACTTTTATATTCTTAAGAATAACTTTTTTAACATGAAACAAACAGACAAACACAAATAATATATAGAGTATTGAGAACAGTTTTGCAAAAAAAAAAAAAAAAGAGTATTGAAAACGGATTTGGAGGTGGCCTCATTCTCACTGAAGGAGCTATAAGAGTTAATCAAAATTTAATAATTGCTTTTAATCACAATTTCTACAAATTATGATATTCTTAATATATTTCATCAATTCAATCGTTGATTATTGTGATTATATACCAATGATCATGTACACATATATATTGTTATATAAATTTTAAATTTGTAATTATGCAATCTAAACATTAATATTTAATTGTATTTTTTAGAAGTTTATTATATATTTATTTGAAATTATTTAATGATGTATCAAATAATTTTAAAATTTCACAAATATTTGTAATATTGATCTATTCAATTAGAACTTTGAATGGAATAGATAGAATACATAGTAAATAATGAAATATTAAGTGGAGTAACTCAAATGTACGATACTACTTAAATGTAACATAATTAATTTTAATAATAATAATAATAATAATAATACTAATAATAATGAATTAGTGATGATAACATGAATTAGCAAACAATGCACTCAAAATATAAACTAAAGCCTCTTTTAATCTATTCTAATTTCTAAGCTCTATTTGCACTTTCACTAACTCAAAAGCAAAAAAAAAAAATTGCTTTTCCCATGTATCCTGGATCGATAGGGACATCTGTGAACGAGGTTAGTGAGGTAACATAGACTATATTATAAATCACTAAATCAGTTTGTAACTTTATAAATTAATTAATGGATGATCGACGCTTAGGCCAGCAGACATTTTGGTGTATGGATGAATTGGAGGAAAACATGCGTACGTAGACTTGATTGGGGTTTCTCCACTTGCTGGATTGAGGACTCACGATTTCATTGCGGGTCAAGCGGCCCTCAAAGCTGCTTCAAGCAAAGTTGTTAAACATGAAAAAATATGTTCGGACAATCAACATGCTTTTATCCCATTTACATTTGACACTACTTTTGGTTTTCTAACACCAGATGCTGTAGATCTTTTAAATATGGTTCAAAAGGTCATGCATAGCAACATTGTTTCTTCTAAGTCTATGGATGTGGTTTTTAAAAGAATTTGTAATCCAAAAAGGGTAGCGGCAACAGCTTGTTGCCCGATTACCTTCTATTCATATGTAATTAAATTATATATATAATATTTTTATCACTATAAAAAAAATTAATGGATTGTTTGTATGAGAAAAATTGAAAGAAAAGAAAATTTAACTTTCCTCTCCCCTTATAAGTAAAGTAAAGTTTGAACAAGAGTTGTTTCATTCATAAATCGAACTTAATTCGTCATTCAATAAAGTTTATTAACCACTTAAATTCAATATTTTTATTACAGTTGCATCCGTTTTACTAAAAAAACACTTTTGCATATATATATATTTGGCAGAATTAGGATTTTATTTGTGGGAGCATTTCTTAGGATTAAATATCTATGGAGACCTAAGAGGCCGATTTATATACACATATAGATAGTGCACAAATAGATGTGGTCCACTGGTCCTTTCAAGAATTAGTTCAAGACTTTAATTTTCTGTACAAAAAAACACAAAAAATTCAATTCCCAGCAAAACATACAACATCAGAGATCAAATCTTAGCACTTAAGCTCAATAATTTATGTCGTGCCATCAAATCACACAAGAAGTAAGGCTATTATAATTATGATTTGTTGTTTTTTGTTAAAAAAGAAAGGTGTTGTATGTTGTTTTTGTTTTCGTAGAATAGTTCAATTGATAAAAGCTGATAGACATATGAATGGGATAGAGAGGTCCAGAGATCAATACCAAAAAGAAAAAGCATTGTTTTCCTAATGCTAAAAAACCGTTCCAATCCTTTTCTAATATCATTCCGTACGCGTGACGTGTTTGGCTTAATCACCATAAGAGAAGTAGATTACTGAAAAAACACTTTGTTTACTTGTTGTTGGGCTTCTTTGGCTTGTGTGACAAATAATTTGAACAAAGAAAGTACATCTATGAAAAATCAATATCTTGTCTCCATTGTGACAGGACTATTTCGGCATAATAGCATTCAAGTAACATTAATTTAATACAGTAGTAGATTAGTGATTACTTCTGTCCTTTGAGTAATAAGTTATAAGACAAGTAATTATTTTAACCTAACATTTTGTTGGAAATTTGATGATGATGATGATGATGATCAGGGGAAGAGGAAGTCATAGATTGAGAGTCCAATTGAGAAAACTCAAATTGATAAATAATAACTTAAAAGGAATATTGTTCTTGTACCAAAAAAAAAAAAACTGCTCCCACTATAAATTAATCTCTAAACCTCCGTATATCTAACTCATATGTCGCTTAACTCATACCATTTGAGTTATCATACGAGAAAAAAAATAATATTGTTTCATGTACTCGAATAACCGTTTTTCTTTTTCTTTTTCTTTCCACCTTCTGTATAATTCAAAATTTCCAAACTCAATATGTAATGGATCATGTGCGAGGCTATGTTTGTTGAGCTTATAGTTCGGGTCTCTAAGTTCATAGTGATGGAGCCCAATATAAATAAAATAGGAAGGTCCCAATACTTATGACTCTAATATATAAAGTTTATTCAGTTACAGATTTCTATCCAGTCTAACTTAATCTTATGAATTTATAAGGGGATCTAATTTTGCATCCCCTTTGGGCCGGGTCGGGGTGACGCATTTTTTAGCTTATACTTCAATAATGCTAAGTCATTATATGATTGAAATGAGTGAGAGGTTTTTTTTTTTTGAGTAAAGTGAGAGGTTAGAATGATGAATATATTTATTTGATACGGTGTAAGACTTATATACACCTTGGTGTTTTTATTTTGAGAGAAATTGTAAAGAGAGAGTTAACAAAGAGAGAAGTTGAAGAGAGATGTTGAATTTTTTTTTGTTTGGTAAGGAGAGAAATAGAAGAGAGAGATTGAAAAAGCACCGGGTCCCTTTACATTTTGTAGTTCTCTCTTATATAAGAAGAGATTGGAAAAGGAGAAACTATTATATTCATTTTTTCATTAATACCCTTCATTCTCCTATTTTTTTCATTAAATAATGGTTTTTTTTGTCAATTTGATATAGCATTCTAATTTTCTTTTCTCTATTTCTCTCTTTTTCTCTCAACACAAATAATACATCAAATCTACTCTATTTCTCACTTATCTCTCTCTTCTCATACTCTTTCTCACATTTTTCTCTCTATTCTATTTCTTCTCGTTGCCAAACACAAGGAAATGCTATTTCGCTTGAGTCAAACTAGAAAGTCAACTTCAAAATTGATACTATCTAGATAGTTTTGATCCTTTGAATCAGATATAAGATAAATTAACAGTTTATAATTTAATCACATTTTATTAACTTAATATTGGAATAGGGATGGAATGAATCAGTGTTTCATTATTAGGATTTCATCAAAAAATAACAATGGAATGAAATATGATGGAAAGCATTTCATCACATACCACCACTATTCTTTAATTTTGTTCCTTGTCAATTTGGATGGTAAATGATGAAATCATAAAATATCCAAACGATAGAAAAAAAAGATTTATTCCATATGGATCGAGAGCTTTAGCCGCTAAACATGAAGGTGAGTTCGCAATTGTGTTTCTGTGCTACAATGAAATCAAAGACTGGGTATTTTTTTTTTTGAAAATAACTACAATTTCAATTTATTTCATCAAAACTGAAACTGAATAAAACTATGGCTTACATTTTTCACCACAGAACAAATCACACTATAAGTTATACAATGCGGACACTAATTTACAATGAGTGCAAATCTTGAGATTTAGAGAAAAATAACAGCACGAATGCTTATACGTGGTCAAAAAATCAAATCGGCTAAGATCAATTAATTAGCTACTTATTCTAACAACAAGGGTATTGTAACTACACAAAAACTCTCCCTCTTATGCATACCAATCCGGATCATGCCGTTATTCCAAAGTCTAATTCTCTCTTTTTTTTCCTCCCTTTTCATTCGAGACACTCACATTAAAACCCTTTATCTATATTATCGTCACACATACGGTAGGAAAATCGGTTAGTGTTTTTATCATCTTTCATCATACATATTTTGCTATATACAAGATGCACACTTTGTTCATTATTCTTTTATTAGAATAACTATTTTTCTTTTTCTTTTTCAAGGTTCAATTGTGTTACCACATTATTCCTTTTTATTTGTTTTTGTGTATTAGATGACTCGCTTATATTCATCGACTAAATGTAACCTACTTAATGTGTAACTATGGTGTCCGACTAGATAGATAAACTACTTAAGGATTACTTCCAAATTAAATCATAAGACTTAGGCATAACGTGTATTCAAATTGCTATACTTACTAGGGAGACTAATGGTGATGGCAGGGACGGAACCAAAAAAAATCATTTAGGGTGGCAGAAATAACAATTCCCTCCATTCCAAATTATAAGAAAAAAAATCACACTTATTAAGAAAATTAAAATATGAGAATTTGAAGTGTAGTTTTGTGAGGATTTTTCTTGAAATAAGTTACATGAAAAGATGTAAAAGTCATTTTTTATTTATTATTGTTTATTGAAAAAAAGAGAAAGGAAGTTAAAATTGCATTCAATTTTATTAGAATAAGTCAAAAATATTTTTGAAAATGATTTTTTCTCTTATAATTTGTGACAAAAAAAAACTTTTTTCCTTATAATTTGGGATATATATATATATATATATATATATATATATATAAGTAAAACATATAACTTATGTAAAATTTAGTTGTAACACATAAAATATATCTATATACCCTATTAAAGCAAATACATAAATTTTTATTGAACGTATAATAACAAAAAAGTTGATTATCAAAAAATTTAATCAAATACCTTAAAATGGTATTTTTGAAAGATATTTTTGAATATTTTAAATTAATTAAATAGCTTAAAAAATTATAATAGGTAAATGAGTATTTTTTATCAGCAAAAAACACAGAGTATTTTTTTAAAGTTATTTCCTTTTTTATTATTTAAGAAAGTATAATAAATAAATGTTGGTTACCAAAACTATTTTAGACTAAAATGTTATTTTTCATAAGAATTTATTATTCAATACATAAAAATGAAATAAAATAGTTGGCAAATATTTTTTTTTATTCATAAAAATGTTGGTTTTTGTAAGATCTAAGTGTATTAATTTAACTATTTTACTATCAAAGGTCTCGTGTTCAAGTTCTTTTGCGCAAAACTTATGTGCATTTTTTTTGGTATTTCTCGTATGATCTCTTAACATAATAAATTATAATTTTTCAAATTCATGATTTTCTTAAATTTTGTTATAAACACAACAAAAGAATTTATGTTAAGAATCATGCAAAAAATATCTAAACTTTTCCTTTCAAAACACCTAAGGCATATTAATAATTTCTTTTTTTTGAGCGGGTCATAGCCCAACCATGCCACCCTGGCTTCGCCACTAATCGAACCCCGCCAGGGACGGATCCACATAGTGGCATACTATGGTTTTAGCCACACCAATTTTTTTCAATTTTTGATAGGTATATATGCATATTTTTGTTATTGTCTTCTTTACATATATGTAAAACCATCAACCTGCATCACAAGATTTCTTTTAGCCCGGTGGTTGAGATGCGTCTCTTTGATTGCCATGTCGCAAGTTTTTTTTTTTTTTAAAAGCAACTAAATAATGATTTTTATTAGTACGTGATGGGCACAAGGAGTGCATCACCACCGGCGAAAACATAGAGTATCCAAATACGGTACATAAATGAGACCTTACAAACAAATGAAAAACATCCAGCCAAGCACACAAACAGTAGCCTACAAACACCTTTTAACTGAATTTTTATTTAACAAGGAAATTGCTATGTTGCAGAAAAAATAATTCTTCTCATCAAATTATTATTTTTTGAAAGAGAGTTGTCAATATATACACATTAAATTGTACCGGTCACATTTTAACGAATATAAAATTTAAAAAATTTGACGTTAAATTTAAAATTTATACTTCCTCAGTCTTAAAATAAATATCTTATTTGCCAACATTATTTGCCCCAACATAAATGATCTATACTCCCTTCGTTCCTTTTTACTTGTTGTTTTAGGAAAAAATATTTGTTACTTTTTACTTGTCGTTTTGGCAATTTAGGTTATATTTTGCCTATTATACCCCCTTTCCTATTATATTTTATTGACTACATTTTGTATAATTTTTTTTGTTAAAACAATATAATATTTTTATTGTATACAACTTTTGTTTGTTTTAAAATAAAGTTTGTTATAATTTTTTTAGGAATAGATAATGTTTTTTTTTTGTCGAGACCGGGGTATCTACCGTCGAACACAGTGACTAATCTCTCACTAGATTGGAGGCACCTCGATGGGTGGGATAACTGGCCTAAGGAATAGATAATGTTTGTGAAAAAGTAAGAAATTATTGTTGGATTAAAAATATGATATATTTAAAAAAGGGCATAATAGGGAAATAAGGTGTAAAAATGCACTCTCCTATTTTGATCTTTTTTTTCTAAAACGACAAGCAAAAAGGAACGGAGGTAGTACTATTTATAACATTAGTTTTTCTTATTTTATCCTTTAAAGCAATCATTAGGCGAGAGAAAAAATATACTCAAAGATCTACTTTTTAATATTACAATGTCTACTACCAATAAAAAGAATGAGTATTTTAGTAAAAATCATATTCTCTCTCTTTCATTTAGACATTTTTCGTAAAATGTGTGATTTGTTCAACTGTGACACTTAGAATGGGACGGAGGGAGTATCATATATAGATGATTTATATAAAATTTAATAGAAATTTAAAATAATTTATATTTTCCCCACTTTATGTCTCGCTATTTTTCTCTCTAAATCTCGTTTTCCTCTTCTTTACGGGTTTAATTCCTTTATTTTTCTTTCTCTTCTCAACTCTACAACTATACAAGTTTGATTTCTTTGTTATTTGTTACTTTTTTTCGTGTTTTTTAAAGACAAAACTACTTCTTCGACTAATTTGTAAGAGTGGAAAGTTTTTATTTCAACTACAAAAATTGTGAAGGTCTTTTTTAGCCACACCAATCTATCAGGTCTGAATCTGTCCATGAACTCCGGTCATGAACATTCGGCTTAGTAATTTAACATTTTATGTCAATTGAATTATGACTCTTAGACATATTTATACAATATTAACTGTACTATAACAATATGAGATGTACATTAATTTAGACAATACTCCGTAATTAATATGGCAGGGATGACGAATACAATATACATATATAAAAGTAGCATATAGCTATATATAAAAGTAACCTATATACTTTCTACGTAAGTTACTTATCCTAAATCTCTAGAAACAAATTAATAACTACAAATCTTGAGATTAAGAGACTTGTTGAACCAAGCCTTCCAGTTTCCACCTCCCTTTTGTGAAAAAACTATATTCATTGTATTCATATTGTTCGCATCAGCAACACCATTGTTAGCCTGTGGCTTCTTGTATAGCATAAAGTTTCTAGCTCCAGTTGATCCAATTGTGTCCCATGGATTCAAAGCTTCATATCCAAGATGAGGACAATAAAGATTGAAACTTGTGATATCAGTTCCTAGAATAGGAAGCCTCCCTTCACGAGCATAAGCTTTAAGAGTTGTATTAATAACAGTTGCTACAATATCTTCCTCATTCACGATGAATCGAATCGGTCCAGCACTTCCATGTACATTGATGATGATCAACATCCTTGTCACGTTCTGTTTCTTCTTATGCTTGCCCAGCAACATAGTACCAACCTTGTTTGCAGGAAGCGAAAGCGAATGCGATTGAAGAAGAAACCAGTAGAAGAATTGAGCTCAGTCTCACCCTTGATTGAAAAAGTGAGAAATGCATATAATCAGAATCACTTAGGGTTTCTACCATTCACAATATAGTGAATGAACAATTTCAGGGATTGTTGCGTGCAAGAGAATGAGAGAAGCACAAAAGTTGTTTGGTTTGTATTTGTGATTTGTGAGGTAATGAGAAGCAAAGATATGTTTATATGGGTAAGATATTATTTTGCTGGCAACTTAGGTTTAGGGTAATTAGTTGAAATTTTTCATATAATTTGAATTTAAAATTTGATCGTCCATTCGTCCCATCTTATATTGATTAGATCAGATTATTTAAATACAGTATAGTTTTTTTTGGTAGAATAATTAAATATAGTATAGTTTTTTTTTTGAAGCAATAGTATAGGTTTTTTTTTTTTTTGACAAGAAGCAATAGTATAGTTAGAAACTAGAAAGTATGCATTGGAACTTTTTATTTTTGGCTTAAACATATATTTGGTCCTTATATGTACACCAATTTTTCGTTTTAGTCCCTGTATTGCACTTTTTTTTTTTACGTTGGTCCCTCCCGTCCAATTTCATCCAAGTGGCAAACATTTTACCACCTGGACCCTGCCACGTGGCCAAAAAATGTTGCTGACTGGATTAGAGAGACCAAAACCAAAAAATTGAACTGAATGCAGAGACCAAAACCAAAAAATTAAACTGAATGCTAGAGGGACTAAAACCAAAAAATTAAACTAATTGCAAAATGACTCATTTAAACTCTAAATCCTTAAATTGAAATTTATTTCTCTACTCTTCTCTTCTCATCAACCTTTCAACAGAGAGACTCATTGCTAAAATAGATTATCCTGATGATTTCTCTTTCAACGATCCCGATCAACAATTGTCCAACCGTGGTGGTTTTCTCGACGCGCTTTCTGATCACGTTGTCAACATTCGCAATGCCTCTCATAATTTCATCAAAAAACTCATCCAAATGGGGCGCAATGATCGACGCAAAATTATTTTTGCTATGAAAGTTGATTTATGAGAAGAGAAGAGTGGAGAAACAAATTTCAATTTATGGATTTAGAGTTTAAATGGGTCATTTTGCAAATAGTTTAATTTTTTAGTTTTAGTCCCTCTAGCATTCAGTTCAATTTTTTGGTTTTAGTCCCTGCATACAGTTCAATTTTTTGGTTTTGGTCCCTCTAGCATTCCACGTGGCAGGGTCCAGGTGGCAAAACGTTTGCCACTTTGATGAAATTAGACGGCAGGGACCAACGTCAAAAAAAAAAGTGCGATACAGGGATTATTTTGTCAAAATTTTCGATACAAGACTAAAACGAAAAATTGGTGTACATATAGGGACCAAATATATGTTTAAGCCTTTATTTTTTGATTGAAGTATGCACTGGAACTTTTTTTTGACTAGTATGCACTGGAACTTTTTTTTGACCAGTATGCACTGGAACTTGATCTCCGAAAATACTCATAAATTAATAGAAATTAAAAAAAATTATATTTTTTTGAAAGGAATAACATTTTATATTTTTGTTTACCAAAAATGTATTTATTTTATTTTATCTTTTAGTATCTTCTTTAAAAAGTACTGTGTGAGTTTTTGTTTTAGGCTCAATTTCTCGCATCAGTTTGTAGTTACTGCCAGGTCAATTTTGTTTCTGTTGACCAAATAAATATACCTCGTTATACGGTGATATATTAAATTAAACAATTTTTTTTTATGTCTACTTGTATAGTGGAAGGTTGTTTCGTGAAGATTATCTAGCAACCTTTGAGAATGGGAATCCTTTTAGATAGATTTCTCGTTTTTTACAAAAACTTTTAGATAGATCTCTAGTTGTCTACAATTTGACGTCAAAAAAAAAACAACTTGGGAGTCTACAGAACAACCAAAGTCATGAATATATAACCTCTTTTTTTGTCGAGACTGAGGTATCTACCGTCAAACGCAGTGATTGTTTTTTCGCCAGATTGGAGGCACCTCGATAGATGGGATAGATAGTCCAAGAATTAAGCTGCTCCATACCCAAGGTGAGGTGATGATCGAACCCTCGACTCTTGGTCAAGAGAGGATGAGCTCCAACCGCTCAACCACACTCTTTAAATTTATATATCCTCTTTTATTGTCCAAATGTTTTTTTCCTGAATAATTAATTAATTTCAATAATCAAATAATTTTATTTTTTAACTTGTTATTGATCTATGCAAAATAATTAATACAACGTTTTCATTTAAAATACTATAATCAACTATGTTCTTGCATAATTCTGGTTTTCTTTGATCGATAGGGAGACCCGTAGTCTTACGTATTTCTAAGAAATTAGAGAATCAGAACTATATAATTTTCTCTTTAATTAATTTTTATTTTTTCTTAAATAAAGTGGTAATCTATTAAATTAAACTCACACACATCTAGTCTAGCAATTTCGGTATTTGTCACTTGAGCCACAACTTGTAGACTAAATTAATTTTATATTGATATTGAATGAAAGTGATCTAAAAAGAATATGTCAAATAAAGAAAGTGCGGTGAAGTGAGAATTGTTCTACATATTTGTTCGGATAAATATGTTTTGACCCGACTTCAAATCCATCTCTTGATAGATTATCCGCTTTAAGGTTAATCTGTTACAATTTCTTTTTTGTAAAATAAACACCTCAATTAATTTGAAGAATATGACGTATCGTATTAAACTATCATTAGACTCGAATTTTAAATAATGTAAAATTTATAGGTGAATCAGAAATGAAATCACGTGGGAGTTTGAAAAGTTTTCCTCAATCTTTTTATTTTAGTTTGAGGCCCAAGCCCATATTAATGTGCCTCTTGAAAAGGAAAGAAGATAAGAACGTAAGAATCGTTATACTTCAAACCAAAGCAACAGAGGAAGAAACCATGGCGAAAACGAAAAACCACATGATCTTCGCATACGGCACATTGAAACAAGGATTCCCGAACCACTTTCTTATGGAAGATCTAAAAACCAAAGACGACGCCGTTTTTATAGATACACATTTCACCGAGAATACGTATCCTCTGGTAATTGGACCTCACGGGATACCGTATCTGATCAACTTACCTGGGTCGGGTCAACGGGTAAAGGGAGAAGTTTACGCGGTTTCGGATGAAGCATTGGTTAGACTCGATGAATTCGAAGGTGTGGAAAATGGGTATTATGAACGGGTTCAGGTGGTGGTTGTGACGGAGGATGGAGAGAAGGTGGTGGCAGAAGGGTATTTTGGGCATAGAAGTTTTGGAGAGAAGCTGTGGAAAATGAAGGGGGAGATTGGGTTGATGGAATATGGAGAAGAAGATGCGAGGGAGTATGTGAGGAAAGAGGATAGACCTGGTTGCAGAAACAGTATCCTTGATTATGTTCGTTAGTTTTTCTTGATCGGGGTTTGAACTTCGGTCATGGATGTTTGACTTAATAATTTCGATATTTTATGTCAGTTGAGTTAGAATTTCTGTACCTTTTATGTGTCTCTTTATTAATAATTTTGATGATCAAATTTGTTTTAGATAGTCATCAGATGTAATTTTTGTTGGTCAATTGAAAAAATAGTCACATTGCGTTTTATAGACTCTCTAGTTACTAAAACTCATGTTAAAATGTGCAACGCGACGCGATATTGCCGATGTTATCGCCAAACCAAACATGTTGATAGTCCATAAAATCACTAACAAAAGAGATACTAGAGATGTGTTTGCTTGCAATTGAAGTACATTAAGGGACTATAATGACATCGTTTTAAACATTCAATGATCAAAATGACGATTTGTCTGATATAGTAATAAGGATTCAAATTTGAAATTCTGATAGACAACAGAAGTTTCTGCATATGATTACATTACAAGATGACTTCACCAAACACATACTAATTAAAACTAGGCAGCAAACCAAATTCATAATTGATCACAAATAATAGTGATGATAATCCCTTTATTTGGTAGTACAAATTATTTTTCAAACCCAAATAGCAGAGTAGGGTTGGTTATCAACATTTACAAGCACACTTATATTGTTCAGTGCACTCAGCAAAGCCCTTGCCTGAGTCTGCATCAGGGCCTTCAGTCCTGAAAATGGAACAACTCCATCCTTCACCACATTTGCAGAATGTTTCACTACCATTGTCACTGCTAATCTCAATGTTGGGTGACACAGCTCCACCATCACTGCATTAGAGTTTATGAACATCTAGGAGATTAAAAAATGTGCACCAATACACAAATTTTCAGTTTAACCGATTGAATCAACTGTTTTCGATTTGTAAAACATTAACATATCACTTCACATTTTACTCAATTTTAATCCAAATCAATTGTCTCCATCCTAGAACTAAACACATGACAACTACAAGAGAGTGATTTATGAATAAATTCAAATAATCAAGTTATTAAATTTAGAAGCTATATTAGAGGAGGAGCAATTTTTGACATACAGTGTGCAGGTGCAATTTTCACCGCATTTAACGAAAACTTTGCCAGCATCAGGCCCATCAGTCCTTGTTATAACACATGTCCAGCCTTTACCCGTCTTGCACAACACATTGCCCAAGCCCAGGCCTGAATTTTTTTCTTGAGCTTGGACTCTCCTGCGCAAAGCTTATTGGTTAATTATGCTTACCCTTAATTATTTATGTACGAAAATGGAACATGAAGAGTATAGATATATACTTTGATACTGTAAATAACATATAATATGTAATATTTTTATCAACTGGACTATATTTATCAGACATATATACTACAGATTAAGTATTAATAAACTATAGATCTAAGACTTATACATTAATTATTTTTATACGTAAAGACATTGATATCTAATTGTTTGAGTTCAAATTTTAGATTTATCATTTCTTCTCATTTAAGATGTATGAACTACTTATTACTAAAACTACTTGACAAAAAAAAACACACATGATATCATTTTTAAAATTATTTTAAAAAATATCTCTAGTGATGTCTATTAGATTTGATTTGTTAGATGCATATTAAAAGAAATATACACCTCATCTTTGCTTAGAAATTAATTTCATAAACTAGGATGAAAAAAAACTGAAATATTATTAGGAAACGTAAGAGACTAACCCTTGCTCTTGAGTGAAACTCTGGGACTCCATATTCTCACAATGATATGAGTAGGTATGAAGTATGATTCTATTTTGATCATCAATTTTGTCATTATATAGCCAATGAGGTAGAGCGTTGGAAAGTCAAAAATACCCTTAAATAAATAATTGGACCATGTTTGAAATCAGAAATATTCTCTCGTTATCCAATTAGTGCTTTTTTGTCATTGATCTTAGAAAAAGTAATAATATCCTCATTGGTTATTTAATCATCAATTGAGTGGTGTCTAGTTCTTGTTCACGATGTTTTTAAAATGGCAAATGTTAACATGTGCGTTAAGGACACATATTAATAATCTTAATAAAGAAATATTCTTCTAAAAAACTGTGCATTCACCTTTTTAAATAGTCAAATTATTGTATTTTTCAATAAAAAAGTTCTATTTTTAATTTCCTTAACATGTGCTCTTAGGGCACACATTAACAAGACCCTTTCAAAACTTATACACAAACTAATGTTACTGGATCCAAACTTTATTCTTAACGTCTGAATTAACAGTTTTGATATTTTTTATCAACTGAATTAAAATCCGTAAATATTAAACACTTATTTTAATACTTTTTTTTTGTATGAAAGCTAATAAAAAGAAAAAAAAATGAAAAAAGAAAAACTAAGCACGAGGGAAGAAAGTTCTCATTATGTCATTCTTAAAAGATTCACGAAGGCCTTCTGGAGAAGATGTGAGTCAGGAGGTCGACATCTGATGATGCTCCAAGTTTAACGGAAAAGTCTGCATATTAGTTTCATTCTCTAAGAGTGTGATGGAG
This sequence comes from Trifolium dubium, assembly GCA_951804385.1. Taxonomy (NCBI): domain Eukaryota; kingdom Viridiplantae; phylum Streptophyta; class Magnoliopsida; order Fabales; family Fabaceae; genus Trifolium; species Trifolium dubium. The sequence goes on along the minus strand of OX638069.1, from coordinate 31,755,985 downwards.
AGTACCATTAATTTGAGATAGCAACTACTTAATATCCTGGATCAACACAGTATAAATATGATACTTAATTTATTTAAATACAAATAGAAAAAAAATAAGAGAATGTACAAAAAAAAAATACTTACAAATTATAATTAGAGAGAGATAGATAGAAGAATAAAATACTTTAATCCTTTTTTAGTGGCTTCTCCTCAAAAAATGGGCCTATAAGATAGACATGATATATTTCAAAAGAGTAAGGAGTGGATTTCCTACCATTAAAGCATGTGTTATTACAACAAATTTGAATCGTCCAATTTTTTATTGACGCCTGAGGTTATTTTATTTTAAAAAATTATATATAATATTTAAATTGTTAAATTTTAAATCAACTAGATTAAGACCCGCGCATTGCGCGGTGTGAAATTGCTTTGACATATTATAAAGTTTGAGATGAAAATATTAAATGAATAAATTTTATCTTAGCCAAATATTTTGGCATGAAAATATGAGTGTTCTTTAGTAAAAAAATAAATAAATGTGTCTTGGTGAAAGGTGATCGAGTTAGCTTGCTCTATGAGTGAAAAAAAATTCATTTGAATATTAATTTCCACTCAAGTTCACTCGATACAAATTCGTCTATATTCATCTTGTAGAAACTCAGGAGGATATAAGAAATATTTGTGTATTCATTGTATATCTCCAGGTACAAGTAGGTAGTCCTATTTATAATATAGGATTTGAGACAAAGAAACATAAAAAGTAATTACAAATAATGACTAATTATTCCTAGCATAATTACAATATCAATCATAATAAGTAGAGAATAATATATTGTAACATCCCTCCTCAAACTCAAGTGGGTAGAGTTGTAACCAACTTGAGTTTGGATACTAAAGTGCGGAAACGTCCTGGAGAATGCGGTTTTGTGAATAAATCAGCCGGCTGATCAAGAGTGCCAATGGAGATAAGATGAAGTTCACCGCGGAGAAGATGTTGACGAATGAAGTGACAATCAATTTCAATATGTTTGGTTCGCTCATGGAAAACATCATTGTGAGCAATTTGAATGGCACTACGATTGTCACAGTATAGATCAGTTGGTGAAGACTGTGATGTATCTAAATCAGCAAGAAGCCAACGAAGCCACAATATCTCAGAAGTAGTATCAGCAAGAGCACGATATTCAGCTTCAGTGCTAGAGCGCGCTGTCAAGGTTTGTTTCTTGCTGCGCCAAGATATAAGAGAATCTCCAAGAAATATACAAAAACCAGTGGTGGAACGACGGTCACCAGGATCACCAGCCCAATCAGCATCCGAGTAGGCTCTAAGAATCAACGGTGATGTAGTTGAGTAATGAAGACCATAAAATAAAGTACCCTTGATATATCGAATGATTCGAAGGACAGCAGCATAATGTGTGGTGCGTGGAGAAGACATGAATTGACTAACAAGATGAACAGCATATGAAATATCTGGCCGAGTAACTGTGAGGTATATCAGACTGCCTACAAGTTGCCGATAAAGAGTAGCATCATCAAGTAAAGTACCATCTTGAGGAGTAAATCGAACGTTGGTTTCAAGAGGAGTGTTTTCAATTTTACAATCAGTGAGACCAGCTCGAGAGACAAGATCAGAAGCATACTTAGCCTGTGAGAGAAATAAGCCATCACTTGAAGATAGTACTTGAAGCCCCAAAAAGTAACTTAATGGTCCAAGATCCTTCATCTCAAAATGTTGGCACAAGAATTGTTTGAGCTCTTCAATTCCACCTGTGTCATCTCCAGTGATAATCATGTCATCGACATACAGAAGCAAGACAACAGTACCTTTTTCAGTTTTTCGAGTGAAAAGAGCAGAGTCATGAGCACTGGAAGAGAAATTCAACTTGGTGATAGTCTTGTGAAATTTAGAAAACCAAGCTCTAGGTGCTTGTTTGAGACCATAGAGAGCCTTACGAAGGCGACACACTTTGTTTTCTTGACAAGTATATCCTGGAGGAGGGCGCATGTAAACCTCTTCTTCTAACTCGCCGTTGAGAAATGCATTTTTGACATCCATTTGACTGAGTTTCCATTTGCGAGTGGCAGCAATAGCAAGAAGCGTTCGAACAGAGGTGATGCGTGCAACAGGGGCAAATGTTTCCTCATAATCAATGCCATACTCTTGAGTAAACCCCTTTGCCACGAGACGAGCTTTGTAACGCTCAATAGATCCATCAGACATAGTCTTTATTTTATACACCCACTTGCATCCTACAAGAGTCTTATCAGAGGGAGGATCAACAACGTCCCATGTGTGAGTTTTCTCCAATGCCTGTAATTCTTCCTGCATAGCTTGCTGCCAATGAGGATCTGCAGAGGCTTCTTTATAGGATTGTGGCTCATGATGGTGAAGTATAGTGGAAAAACAATGGTAATTTTCAATAAGATATGAAGGTGGTTTTCTTACCCTTGGCGGAAGCTCTATGGTGGGAGATGTTTGATCAACAGGCAGGACATTATCACTAGAAGTGGATGGAACATCAGAATTGGATGGAAGCTCACTCGAAGAACCTGCATATGTCTCAGAACCTGCATACGTGTCATTAGAAAAATAGTCGACATTAGAGTTAGTAAAGAGAGGAGTGGAAGTGGACGGGATTGAGGTAAACTTAGACAAAGAGGAGAACATTATGTGTTCCCAGAAAACAACATGACGAGAGATGCGAATGCGCTGAGATATTGGATCCCAACATCTATAACCCTTGTGTTCAGTGCCATAACCAAGAAAACAACATAGACGGGCACGAGGCTCAAGTTTAGTATATTCATGGGACTGAAGGAGGACAAAACAGGCACAACCAAAAACCTTAAGTGAGTTGTAATCTGGTGCAGTGAGATGAAGACGCTCAAAAGGAGACACATTGCCAAGGACAGAGGAAGGGAGACGATTGATTATATGAACAGCAGTAAGATCGGCTTCGCCCCAGGCGCGTTCAGGACAAGAGGCTGAGATAAGCATGGCACGAACTGCGTCAAGAATGTGACGATGCTTTCTTTCAGCACGACCATTTTGTTGGGATGTATAAGGACATGAAAACTCGGACAAGGTACCCTGCTCATGAAGAAAAGATAAAAGTTTAGAATCACGATATTCCATGGCATTATCTCGTCGAAAAACTTTAATGGTTTTAGAAAATTGAGTTTGAATCATTTTGGCAAAGTTGATATAAATTTGAGTAAGCTCATGCCTATTTTTCATCATATATATCCATGTAAAACGAGAATAATCATCAAGAAATATAACAAAATATCGAGCACCTCCCATAGTAGTTGTAGGGGCAGGACCCCAAATATCAGAATGCACAAGATCAAAAGGTGAAGCTGAAATAGAAGTACTTTTATTAAAAGATAAAGCTGGTTGTTTAGCAGTTTGACAAGAAGTACAATCCAAGGACTCATTTGTGATAGATCCCAAGTAACCTTGAGACACTAAAGGACGTAATTTGCTTAAAGAACTATGAGCAAGACGACGATGCCAAATTTGAATGGAAGAATCTGTGGAAGCAGCACAAATGTTGGACTCATGAGGAATATGCAGTTGAGTGAGCTCAAATAGCCTTCCGATCTTACATCCAGTCCCTATGACTTGTCCCGTCTGTGGATCCTGCACACGACATCCAGAGGAAGAAAAGGTAAGTTCATAACCAAGATCACATAATTGGCCAACAGAGATAAGGTTAAAATTTAATTTAGGAATGAGGTAGGTGTCAGGTAGGTTTAAATTGGGCATAGAGATAGAACCTTTATGGCTTACATTCATAAGAGATCCATCAGCCGTGTGAATGGGACGAGTAAAGTCATTTTTAGATAGGGAAGAAAATAAATTAGATGTGGATGTCATGTGGTTACAGCAAGCAGAATCAAAATACCATTTAAAATTACCTGGTGTGGTGGAAAGAGCAGCATGAGTATTACCAGAAGGAAGAAGTTGTCTAAGAAGAGATTCAATATCCTTGACAGAGAAGGCAGTCTGAGAGGTCTCTACAGATTCATTGGTAGCAGCAGCAGTAGCAAGTGCAGGCCTTGAAGAGTTGGGACGAGGTTGATTCTTATTCTGATCAGGACGTGGAGGACGAGTGGGACAATTTTGAATCAAGTGTCCGGGTGTCTTGCAATATCGACAACAATTTGAAGCAATATGACCCTTTTTATTGCAGTTATGACATTCAACCATGGGACAATCAGAAAAGGAATGATCAGACTTCCGACAACGGCGACAAAATTTGACAGGCTTATTTGTGACTGCAAATGCATGATCAACTTGTTGGCGAGCAAGTCCCAATCTAGTTTCTTCAGACTTGAGACATGGAAGAGCATTCTCTAGTGTAGGCAAAGGGTTTTGGTGCAACAAGGAAGCTCGGACAGGTTCATAATCATCAGTGAGCGCCATTAAAAATTGAATAAGGCGAATTCGATCGCGATGAGTCTCATATGTTTTTAGGTCAGTAGCATCTTTTAAAGAAGGCTCACATGACGCTAACTGATTCCAAATAACTTCCATCTGTGCTAAAAACTCATAAATAGATTGACCAGATTGTTGTTTCAAATTACTAAGATCTTTCAACAATTGATATTGATGAGATAAATCAGAGATAGTATAACGTTGTTTTAAATGATCCCATACCTCTTTGGCAGTCTCAAAACGACCAAATTGAAGATGAATACTCTGAATAGAGGTATTCCGAAACCAAGTAATGATTTTATGATTCTTGCTGTCCCATTCCTCTAATTTATCGGCAAAGTCTTCTGAAGTTTCAGTCTTACTTTTTGTCGGACACTTTTTATCACCTGTCACGTATCGCCAAAGTCGTCGACCTTTCAAGAATCCACACATTGCTTCAGCCCATTGAGGATAATTAGAGCCATTGAGATTGACTGAAATTGGAATCGCAACTTCGGTCTTCTCCATTAGAAAAATAAAAACAACACAGTATAGGAAAAAGGGAGTTGTGAATAATTAGAAGAATCTCACCCAAATAATATATGAAGCACGTTGATACTATTTGGGGGAAAGGGTTTAATTGATGAAAAAACCCTTTACTCTTTGATTGAATTAGGATGTGATGATTGAAATAACAGTGGAGATGGATCACCAAAGAATTGATACGGTTGGAGAAATTAAATAATAATAATCGCCAAAGGAATATAGTGGAGGTATGGTGGTGCTTTAAGAACAGTAAAAGCACCGAAAAAAAAATACTCTGGTGGAAAGAAAAATACTCTGGTGGAAAGAAAAAGGGAATAGCAACCGAGACCTAAGCTCTGGATACCATGTAGAAACTCAGGAGGATATAAGAAATATTTGTGTATTCATTGTATATCTCCAGGTACAAGTAGGTAGTCCTATTTATAATATAGGATTTGAGACAAAGAAACATAAAAAGTAATTACAAATAATGACTAATTATTCCTAGCATAATTACAATATCAATCATAATAAGTAGAGAATAATATATTGTAACACATCTTAATTACTTGAATGCACTTGGGCACCACCATCTTCTAATCGGTGGACTATTGAAATTTCTATTGCAACCTTCGTTCTATGGTAAGCTGTAAATCAGTAAAATCTAAAATTTACATATTTGTCATAATATAAATTGTGTTAGAAACTAAAATGTGTTTGAATTTTGAAACACATTCCAAGAAAACCAAACAAACCATCGAAGTCAAATTTCAATATGGATCTCAGCTAACCCCCAATGAGTGACATGGAAAAATAACCATCTCTTCTAATTCTATTAATGACTCGTGAGTGAACTTGAGTTACCATCTTATAGATTAACTACATAACTCAATTAAAAAAAGGAAAACTGCATAGAAAGAGAGAGTAGAATTTTGAAGGACAGTCCTTTGCTTCTGTAGATTTTCGAGATATTAATATAGAGGATGGCTTTGTGAATGATTTTATTTACATTAAAAAAATTACTTACATAAAATCACTATAGGGAAATATACAATTGAACTAAAATCTTCTAATGAAATGTGATTTTAGTTCAAGTTTTCTGATACCGTAGTCATCTGAAATACCAAAATTTCAGAAATAACTTAAAATCATTTGGGAAAAAAAATACCCAAATTGCCAAAAAGAGATTGTAATAATAATATAAAAAACCATTGAAAAATGAAAAGTATGAAGACCATATCATGATGTTACCTCTCAAGTTTTTTAGCCTCAATTATGTAGGTATATAAAGATGGAAATTGCAAGATGTCCTATTATCACAGAGGTTGAATGGAAAAATCCAAGCCATATCAGTGATATATAGCATATAAGAATATATACGGTTCAAAATTTATGAGCCAAATATATGTTACAATACATGGTGAGTTGGAAGAATAATATACAACTTGAATGGAATTGAATGGTATAGTGTAACTGTACAAAAAGATTACTGAGGGAGGCGGCACTCAAAAGTTAAGAATATGAGTGTATGAGAGTTGCAAGTGGCGAACAAAGGTGAAATCCAATGAGAGGAGAATTACAAAGAAACATGCCACATAAGCTTTTTGGCATACATGGCACTTTGATGTATAGGTGGAGAGAAAAAATACACATGGCAAGAGGAGAATTGGAGACTTAAAATTAATATATTAAAATAGATAGTTGAAATCGATTGATATGTAAAACTTTGTGATAAAATTATTTCAAGTGAACCAACATCCTATTTTGAGTATATGAAAATGGCCTCAAAGTTGTAGTGGAGTTGGTGTTAATTTTTGGCTCTCACCTTCTGGTTTTGAAGAGAAAAGAGTTTAGAGTTCTAGAGTTTTGGATTTTTGGGCGAATTTTGACATTAAGTTGTTGGAACAAAAGTGGTTCTGACGATTATCTGCTTAAGTTTTGATGATAACAAAGTATTAATGAACAATAGGGTATTTTAATATTTAATCTAAGTGTGCAGGAACATTAGTGAAAAGTCAACAATGCACTGAGGCTTAGAAGTTCTGATGATGATCAGAAGCACCAAACGCGAGTTCTGATGATCTATCAGAAGGATGATCATCAGAAACATAAGTCATCAGAAGTACACAACACCAGAAGCTGTATTGGGAGTACAGACTTCTGAGATCAGTCTTGTACTGGAAGTTTCATGAAAGGGAATCACATGTTGGCTTAGGGATTAACAACGGTCAAATTCAAATATGTGTGAAGGAAAATCAAAGCACGGTGTAATATTATCTTGGGAAGATAATATGTGCATTAGTCACTTTCGCATTACCTCATTTGGACACACACAAAGCCTTAACCTGCAAAGTGAAGTCAACAAGTTTCCTTGTTGAGCTTAATCACATGTGACCACCTAGGAACTGCTCCAGCAAACAAAACAGCTTGACAACGGTCAAATTAGCAACGTCTCTATCTTGTCATATATATAGAGACCTCGAAGACATAGTCAAGTGTGGATTACAACTTGCAAACTGATCATATTCACAAGAGAGCAAACAGCGCTTCTGATAACAAACAGCCTTGCTTTATCACTTATCTTTCAATAGAATCTTGAGTGTAATTCTTGTGTTTAGTGTTGTAATTTGTCTTGAGTATTTGATTCCTATCAAGTACTCAAAGGTTCTCAAAAACAATATTTATCATCTAGTTTAGGAAGTCTCTTGTTAGAATACTTGAGCATTGTGGAAGTCTCTTACTAGTGAGTTTGAGCAAGTGTAACAAAAATGTTTTTAGTGAACTCCCTTGGAAGTGCAAGGGGACTGGACTACTCTCAACTTGTGAGAGGAACCAGTATAAATTGCTTGTGTCTTTTCTCTCTCTCTACTCTCCTTTATTGTGTTATCCGCTGCTAAATCTGATAAGTTCGAAAGAACTTAGAAGAAGTTTTTTTAAACTATCCAAAACACAATTCAACCCCCCCCCCCCCTTTCTTGTGTTTTTTGTACCTTCAATTGGCATTAAGAGCCCGGTTGTCTTTAAGCCACTTAACAGTGAGACATAAAGATCTTGAAAAACACAAAACTCTAAGTCACTATGTCAGGTGAAACCGAATCCACATCTACTGGTGGTCCTGGTCAAAGAGCTCAGATTCCATATGACTATGACAATGAGAAGTCTGGGAACAATGGCAAGGCACCTAAGTTCAATGGTGATCCTGATAACTTCAGCTGGTGGAAATGGCAAATCTATCCTTACATCATAGCTGAAGATCCTAGTCTATGGGAAATGGTTGAGGAAGGTGTTAGCTTCCATCATTTTCTTGATGAAGATGGCAAAGTGTCAACAGCTATAATCAAAACATTTACAGCTGATCAGAAGAAAGAATGGAAGAAGCATAGCAGAGCAAAAACCATTATGGCCAGCTGTATCACTCATGATGAATTTCTAAAACTAGGAAACAGGCAAAGTGCTAAAGGCATTTATGACTCTCTTTGTTCTCTATATGAAGGAAACCAACAAGTTAAAGAAGCAAGAGCTAACCTGTTGGTTCAGAAGTATGAGTTGTTTAAAATGAAGGACAATGAAAGTATTGAAGAGATGTACTCAAGATTTCAAATCCTAGTTGCTGGTCTTTCTGTGCTGAAGAAAAGTTATACACCTGCTGATCACGTGAAGAAAATTTTAAGAAGTTTACCTCCTAAGTGGAGACCCAAGGTCACTGCTATACAGGAAGCAAAGAATTTGAACACATTAACTCTGGAAGAGCTAACCAGCAATCTCATCAGTCATGAGATGGAGTTGGCTTCTGATGACATAAAGAAGAAATCAAAAGCTTCAACAACTGTATCTACTTCCAAGGCTCTAAAAGCCAAGGTAGTAGAGTCTAATGTTGAAGAATCTGTGGGAGAAGGTCCTGAAGACAACTCTGATGAAGAATTCTTTGCTCTAATGACAAGATTCAGAAAATAGGACAAATTTGTTGATAAGTCTGGTGGTAGAAAATTTAATTCAAAAGGCTCTGGAAGCAGAAGCTCAAACTACAAGGATAAGAAGGATGAATCTAAGAACACGTGCTTTAACTGCAAGAAACCTGGACATTTCATTGCTGATTGTCCAGATCTAAGCTCCAAAAATAAGGGAAGAAAGAGCAGTGTTAAAAACAATTTGAAGAAGAGTTTAATGGCTACTTTTGAGGATCTGGATAAATTATCAGATGATGAAGCAGATGATGAAGAAGCAAATCTGGCACTGATGGCTACAACTGCTTCTGACAATGATAATGACTCTGGAGATGAATCAGAAACAGATGACATTGATGAGGTAACTTCTAATATTCCTCATGAAAAGCTTTTACCTGCTCTTAGAGACACAATGAGACAATACATAAGCAAAATTAAAAGTGTCAAAAGTTTGAAAAATGATGTTAGCTTGCTTGTTAAGAGATTTGATCAACTTCAAGCTCAATATTATAAATCTGTTTTAAAAATACAAGAGCTTGAAAGTGGTTGTGCCTCTTGCAGCAAATCTCATGACGTGCATGAAGTTGCATTGCATGAATTTGTTAATCAAAATGTCAATAAGAGTAAGGTGGCTTCAATGATCTATAGCGCTACAAAGAACAAAGGTGAAGGACTTGGTTATTCAGCTTCTGATGATAAAGGACAAACAAGTTCATTAGTTTGCATTAGCAGAACTCCACCTCATTTGTATTCCACTTTTACACCAGCTACCGGTAGAGTTGAGAAGGTTGATCAAACCAAAGCCTTGAATAAAGGCAGGTCTAAAGTTTCAGAAGTGAGAACTTCAGAAGCTAAGACCAGCACTTATTCAAAGCAGAAGCATGCTGAGGTCAGAATTCTAAAGAGACCAGAACCTAAGGCAACTAAGGTTCTGAGATCATCAGAAGCTAGCACCTCTAAAGCTAGGTTTGCTCAGCCAACTACAAACTCAGGCAAGAAGAAGTATGAACCAAAAAGGACTTTCAAAAAGTCATACTTCAAGAAAGCCTACACTAACCCAAACGGACCCAACAAGTTGTGGGTACCAAAATCTGAGTTTGTTTGTCTTTCAGGTTTGCACACTAAGAAACAAGAAGCCAAGTACCTGGTACTTGGACAGTGGGTGTTCGCATCATATGACGGGCGAGAAGGATATGTTCCTCACCCTGACTCCCAAAGAGGGAGGGAGTGTAGGGTTTGGTGGGAATCAAAAAGGAAAGATAGTTGGTATTGGTACAGTTGGTAACTCCTCTGCCTCTATCTCTGATGTACTTTTTGTAGATGGACTATTTCATAATCTTCTGAGCATAAGCCAATTATGTGACAGTGGATATGAAGTAATGTTTAATAAGAATGCATGTACTGTAAGCAAAGCATCTGATAAATCCACTGTGTTTAGAGGAAAGAGACAAGGCAATATGTATAAAATAAATATCTTTGAATTAATGGAGCAAAATGTTTTATGCCTTCTGACAGTGAGTGATGAAAAATGGGTCTGGCACAAGACTCTTGGCCATGCTAATTGGAGATTAATTTCTAAACTTAGCAAGGACAACCTTGTAAGAGGCCTGCCTGAAATTAAATATCACTCAGAATCTCTTTGTGGAGCTTGTCAGAAGGGCAAGATTTTCAAAAGTTCTTTCAAAACTAAAAACTTTGTCTCTACCTCAAAACCACTAGAATTACTTCATATAGATTTATTTGGGCCTGTTAGCACAGCCTCAATAAATGGAAAGAAATATGGATTAGTCATTGTTGATGATTACAGTAGATGGATTTGGGTAAAGTTCCTAAGAAAAGAGGATGAGACATATGAAGTGTTTAGCACCTTCTGCCTTCAAATACAAAATAAAAAGTTTTTAAAAATTATCAAAGTTAGAAGTGATCATGGTGGTGAATTTGAAAACGAACCTTTTGAACTTTTTTGTAATAAGCATGGAATTCTCCATGAGTTCTCATCTCCTAGAACTCCACAGCAAAATGGAGTTGTAGAGAGAAAGAACGGATCACTACAAGAAATGGCCAGAACCATGATGCATGAAACTAACTTGGCTAAATATTTTTGGGCAGAAGCTATAAACACTGCATGTTAAATTCAAAATAGGATCTATATCAGACCTAAGTTGAATAAAACAGCATATGAATTGTTTAAAGGAAGAAAACCAAATCTCTCTTATTTTCATCAATTTGGTTGTACTTGTTACATTCTGAATAATAAGCTCCATCTAAAGAAATTTGACTCTAAAGCATTTAAGGGTATCTTTATTGGATACTCTGAACGCTCCAAGTCATACAGAGTGTATAATTCAGAAACTAAAACAGTTGAAGAATCTATGCATGTTAGATTTGACGACAAAGAGCCTGACAACAAAAAGTCAGAGCCTGTTAAAGAACATGCAGGTAGTGAAGAATCAGATGATGAATTCCCAGAAGTGGTTAGAAGAACAGAACAAGAACCTGTTACTATGTCAGAATCTACAATTGCTTCTGATGTAACAACTGCTTCAGAGAACAATGCTTCTGATGTTCACCCAGAAGTGCAGACAGATGAAGCTGAGTCTGATTCTGAAGAAGTTCCCAAGAGATCCTTCAAATATAAATCATCTCATCCAGAAGAACTAATCCTTGGCAACAAGGATAGTCCAAGGAAAACAAGATCAAGCTTTAGAAATGAAGAATCCCTGTTTGGTCTAATATCTCTTATTGAACCAAAAACTATTGATGAAGCTCTAAAAGATGATTCATGGATTCTAGCCATGCAAGAAGAACTGAATCAGTTTGAAAGGAATGATGTCTGGAATCTGGTTCCGAAGCCTAAAGGGAAAAACATCATTGGAACAAAGTGGGTCTTCAGAAACAAATTAAATGAACAAGGAGAAGTAACTAGGAACAAGGCTAGACTTGTTGCACAAGGGTACAGTCAGCAAGAAGGAATTGACTATACAGAAACTTTTGCTCCAGTTGCAAAACTGGAAGCAATAAGGTTACTTCTATCCTATGCAGTTAATCATAATATAAAACTATATCAAATGGATGTTAAAAGTGCCTTTCTTAATGGTTTCAAAACTGAAGAAGTATATGTCAAACAACCTCCTGGTTTTGAAAATATACAATTTCCTAAACATGTCTTTAGACTAAAGAAATCACTATATGGTCTCAAACAAGCTCCCAGAGCTTGGTATGATAGACTAAGTAATTTCTTAGTTGAAAATGGATTTGAAAAAGGAAAAGTTGACAATACCTTGTTTAGAAAAACATTAAAGAAAGACATTTTAATCATCCAAATTTATGTTGATGATATAATTTTTGGTTCAACTAATGCTACCTTGTGCAAGAGTTTTTCTAAGCTTATGCAGGATGGATTTGAAATGAGCATGATGGGAGAACTAAAGTTCTTTCTTGGTATTCAAGTAAATCAAAAGGAGAATGGAACCTATATCCATCAATCCAAGTATACTAAGGAACTTCTGAAGAAATTCAATTTGGAAGAATGCAAACCAATGAACACTCCAATGCATCCCACATCAAGTCTAAGCTTGGATGACTCTGATGGAAAAGTTGACCAGAAGCAATACAGAGGTATGATTGGTTCACTTCTCTATCTGACTGCATCTAGACCTGATATTCTGTACTCAGTATGCTTGTGTGCGAGATTTCAATCAGATCCTAGAGAATCTCATCTCACTGCTGTGAAGAGAATCTTTAGATATTTAAAAGGAACAACAAATCTTGGATTACTTTATCAGAAATCCAACAATTATCAACTCAATGGATTCTGTGATGCTGACTACGCAGGAGACAAATTAGAAAGAAAATCCACAAGTGGCATTTGTCAATTTGTTGGTGAAAACCTTGTCTCCTGGGGTAGTAAAAGACAATCTACCATAGCATTGTCTACAGCAGAAGCAGAATACATATCAGTTGCTAAATGTTGCACACAACTACTATGGATGAAATATCAATTAGAAGACTATCAAATTAGCAGTCACAGTATACCTTTGTACTGTGATAATACTGCAGCCATACATCTTTCCAAAAATCCGATTCTACATTCAAGGGCCAAACATATTGAAATAAAACATCACTTTATAAGAGACTACGTTCAGAAAGGTGTCATTGATATTAAGTTTGTTGAGACTGAAAATCAATGGGCTGACATATTTACAAAACCTTTAACAATTGAAAGATTTGATTTCATAAAGAAAAATCTGAACATGGTCCTTGCTTCTGATTAAGTTTGGTTCTGGAATGATAAAGCTTCTGAGATAGATCAGAAGAGATTGATGTCAGAAGCCTCTGGTAAAGACTTCTGATGACAAGTGCTTCTGATATAACTCAGAAGCTAATGTATGGTTCTGACACGGAAGTGGTAAAGGTTGTAACTTCTTTCTTTTCAACTGACACCCACTAACGCGTCAGTTATTAAAATAGTCTCTAATGCATGTGTCTCTATGTGATTTGATGGGGAAGACAGTTTATGATGATTAAGTGCGGTTATCAATGCATAAAGTTAATTATCTTTTTCCCCCCTTTTTTGTGTGTACCTCGTTTTAAGGTTTTCAAAAACCTTTGGTTTTCTAAAAGCACTTTACACTCGCACACAAACACTTCACAACCTACACGCACTTTCATTCTCTCTCAGACTACAGAAATTTTCTTTCTCTCTCTCCAAACGATTAGCCTTACCAAAACCCTAACCTTCAACAATGGACTCTGAAACACAATCAATTCCTCCTCTTGTCAACATCTTCAAGGAGAGTGATCGTTTTCTGGAAGATACTGGGAATGTGTTAAGTTTTCCAGAAAAAGATCTAACCCTAACTACTGAGAAGTTGGTCGATTTCGAAAGCCTGGAGATAAATGGGTTTGATGTGAAATCGTTCTTCTCTGCGCAAGGATGGGACAGATACTTTGAGATTCTTAACGGAATCATCTACAAGGATCTGTGTACGCTATTTTGGATGAAGGCACAAGTGTACGATGATGTAATAGCTCAAGATGAGGTTGATGCTATGATAAGAGACAATCCTGACCTAGAAGGAAAAACACGAGAAGAAATGGGTCTGAGACCCTATGTTGGAAAAGAAATAAGGTCAGTGATACTTGGAACGTATATGGCTATAAGACCTGAACACATAGCCAAGATTCTCAACACTGGTATGGAAGGGAAAATTTTCACTCCAAAAGTTGCTGAGAAAGGAACTCAGTTTCCAAAAGAGATGATGGAACTGCTTTTTGATCCTGTTAAACTAAATGATTGGTACGAGAAGAAAGGGAAAGGCACAAAGCCTACCTCTGCTCAACTTCTTTCTTTGTACAACATTGTTTATCATGTTCTTATTTGCTCAATCTGGACGAGAGAAGGTGGTGTAGAGTACATGTCTCTTGACAGTGTCTCGTTTCTATATGCTATTGTAACTGGTCAGAAGGTAGACCTTGCTGGTTGTTTGTTTGAGCATTTGTGTGATGCAATTAAGAAGAGCAAAACAAAGAACAGAAGAGCAGTACATCATCCAAGACTGCTGTCTGAACTCTTTCATCAAAGCAAGTTCTTAGAAATGATTAAACAAATTGATTCTGAGTATGCTCAAATTCTGAGTGCACCTTACACAGTTGAAAAGAAGGTAATCAATGAGTTAACCTTGAGTCACAAGAAATTGGTAGAGAGCACTGCATTAATTCATCCAGCTCAGCCCCTGATTCAAAGCAAAAATTCTTTCATCTATAATGATGACTTTCCAATGATCTCTGAGGCTGATGTTGAGCATGTGATCCAAGCTATGATCCTAGATGCTGCTGCTAATGGGGTTTACATTGCTAGAGATGAAATTCCTTCAAAAGAAGTTTTTGAAGAAGCGTGTGAAAAAGCTGGTGTTGGTAAGAAGAAGAAAAGAAAGAGAGTGGTAAAGATAGACAAGCCTGCTGCCAAACCTCAACAAAGAAGAGGAAAGAAGCTTGTTGTTGAAGAACCTATTGTGGAAGATAGGACATTAAGGTCTGGTAGAACAATTCGTCTTGCCTCTGAGCAAGAGAATGAAGCAAAGGCTAGAGAAGCTGCTGAGGACAAGAGAAAGGCTGCAGAGATGCTGTCAAAGAAGGAAGGAAAGAGGATTCCTAAACTGATTCTGCCACCTAGCAGTGATGAATCCACTGATGATGAAAGACCTTTAACTCGGAGGAGAAAAACAGAAGGAAACACATCAGGTACACCTTCTAATCTCATTTATAATAAGTCTGTTGCTGATCATGATGTATCTGATAACCTGAATCCTAGGGTAGAAACCTTAATTGAGATACCTGTTGAGTCTGACTATGCTGAGCCAAATCTTCAACCTGGTGAAACCATTCCTGACTCATCACCAGATGATACTCTACCAATCAGAACATTGTTAAACAACTCACCCTTTGTTGTCCAACCATTGAATGTAGCAGATGCTTCTGTCATTCCTGAACAAGTTGTTGATCAGTCTCCTATCATCACAGTGACCCCTGAATCAGATTATCAAACCCCTCACTCACCTCCACAAAATCAATCACCACCATCCACACAACCTGTAAATTCTGATACTCTGGTAGCAAAACCATTCAACTTTACTGATGAAACACCTGTGTCTTCAAAAGATACATGCCCTGACCCTGAGCCAGTAATAACTCATCCACTTATCACTGAACCTGAAGAAACTAATCAACTAGAAAAAGTTGTTGATGAACCAGTGAGTGAACATGTTGTTGACAATGTTCAAGAAGTTGTTGCTGATGAAACAATTTCACAACCAACTGAAACCATCCCACGAACACTTCTATCTCCAGTCATTCACAATGTGTCTTCTGACTCATCATCATCTGAGTCAGAATCCTCAGAATCTTCATCATCTTCATCAACTCTTCCGATGATCTCTAAGTTTACCAAAACTCATGCTGAACCACTTGCTTTAGAAATCCCTCAACCTCCCACTGAACCAAACATTCATGACCTCATCTTTCACCAAGCCCTACCTTATGAGGCATTAATTGATAGAATCAATGACTTCTCAGTTGAACCATCCGTCCCGTTTTATGATCAGTTAACAGAACTAATTAAAAATGATGGTTACAAGGTAGAGTACTTTGCTTCAAAAATGAAAATAGTTCCTGATCAAGTTGCTTGGAAGATGGAGGAGCTGTCTGAATGTGTGACCAAGGTTGTACAAGCTATTTCAAGAAGGACTATCAGAAAGCTTGTGTTAGCCAAGAAAAGAAAGCTGGAGGAATTGGAGAAAGAAAGTGTTGCTCCCAAATGTCAAGTGTTTTTGCTCACAGACAAATCTCATGAAGAGATTGAAAGGAAAAAACGTGAAGAAGCTGCAAGGCGTGTTGCTGAATTAGAAGCTAAGCTAGCAGAAGAGGCTAGATTAGCAGAAGAGGCTAAGTTAGCAGAGGAGGCCCAGCTGGCAGAAGCAAGGTTAGCAGAAGCAGCTAAATCACCAGAAGTGGTACAATCTGAAGTAAGTCAAGATCCTTCTGTTGATGAGAAAATTGCTGCTATGGAAGCAAGACAAGAGGAAAGGTTTGCTAGATTGGAAGCAAAACAGGATGCTCAAGCTGCTGAGTTTTCCAGTATGAAGCACTCCTTGGATGCTATTCTAAGCCTACTATAGAACAAGCAAACCTAATCTTCTAATCACAAACCCTTAGGATTCTATGCACTACTTTATTTCTGGATAATTCTTGTTATTTGAAACTCAGTCTTTCCTTTTACTCAATTTATTAGTTTCTTTTAGATGCATGTGATTTACTTGCCTGGTATGTTTAGTAATAACTAGTTTTTTTTAATATGCATTATAAAGCCAGAAGTATCTCTAGTACGAATTAAAGATAACTTTTTATTGCAAATAGTAGAATTTAGAGTACATAAGAATTATAAAGCTACTACTTAGAATCTAATTCAGACACGGCCGATCCTTCAGATGAAGAGGGTTCTTCTGGAGGAACATAAGTCTCCAGAAACCTTGCATAATCAGGATCTGTGCTTGTTGAGTCTGAAGCGGATGATGAGCCTTCAGCAGCTATAGGATCATATGTCCTCAAAAATTCTGCATAATCAGAATCAATCTCATCTGAATCTGTTGAAGAACAGATAGTGATTGGTTCTGACGGTTTTATCTTTGAACGAACTCTACAACTTCTTCTGAGTGGCCTAGATGAAGATGCTCCACCCTTTCCTTTACCATTTATTGGTCTTGGACTTGGTGGTTTCTTAGCTTTCTTCGTCTCTGCCAACTTCTTTCCATTGATATATCTTCTATCCTTATCCATTTTCTTACCTTAATGAAAATATGGAAGTGTTGAGATACATGATATGGGCAGCGTTTTTAGAGTTTTGTTTTTTACTTGAGTCAGTCATGGTCAACAATGTCATTTATGACATAGTTGTAACCAATTCTTGACCTTATCTTTTTGAAACTTTTTTCTTTGACTGCATTTATTTCACTTTATACCAAGTTTTTAACGAAAAGAAAAGCGGGTACATAGGTAAATAATAAAGGTCGAGAATGGATCAATTTTAATCCAAAAATGTTTATTACAAAAGTACAGTTCTGATTTCTATTCAGAATAGAAATTTGATCCTACACTCTCCTCCTTAATTATAAGCCTATCTCCTTCCAACACGAGACTAAGCCTTTTATCATCCTTTGGCTTCCTCTCCTTAGCTTTTGAGCGTGCAGTTGATTCCACTGATGTAGTTTTGCCATCTTCACGATTGGCTTCTGTTGATTTTCTATCAGCTGGATTCTTCTTTCTTGCACTCTCAGATGCTGTATCCAAAAAGATTCTAGTTTCATTATTCATTGCTACTCTGAAAATGTTTTCTTGCAATGAATATGGTTTCTTCATGGTCATGTGCCTTTTATAGAATAATATGTGTTGTTTCTCAATACAAACCGCTTTCAATGACCAATTGTTTGCGTTGACTATTTTTACTCTTCTCTTCTTTTCACGTAAATGTTTTTTGTTGATGACAAAAGGGGGAGAATGAGGAATTAATTTTTGGATGAAAAACTTAAATGCACTTTACTGAAACTGTCATTACATTTAAGTTTATGCCTTACGCAAACGTTTTTTTTATTGTGGGGAATATATGTTAAACTTGAAAGAATTGAACATATGATATTTCAAGAAAAAGTGCAATTTTTCTAGAAGTATCAGACTTAGGGGGAGAGCTTGCAAAACTCCTTTCCCAAGAGTCAAATATGTAAAAATTAGTTCAAATTTCAAATATAATCTTAGACTGAACTTAATTAATCAATGTTTAACTCAGGGGGAGTGTGCAAAACTCATAAACCTGTTTTGAAACTTGATAAATTAATTCAACAACCATTGTAAATTGATACTTAGTTTGTCATCATCAAAAAGGGGGAGATTGTTGGAACAAAAGTGGTTCTGACGATTATCTGCTTAAGTTTTGATGATAACAAAGTATTAATGAACAATAGAGTATTTTAATATTTAATCTAAGTGTGCAGGAACATTAGTGAAAAGTCAACAATGCACTGAGGCTTAGAAGTTCTGATGATGATCAGAAGCACCAAACGCGAGTTTTGATGATCTATCAGAAGGATGATCATCAGAAACATAAGTCATCAGAAGTACACAACACCAGAAGCTGTATTGGGAGTACAGACTTCTGAGATCAGTCTTGTGCTGGAAGTTTCATGAAAGGGAATCACATGTTGGCTTAGGGATTAACAACGGTCAAATTCAAATATGTGTGAAGGAAAATCAAAGCACGGTGTAATATTATCTTGGGAAGATAATATGTGCATTAGTCACTTTCGCATTACCTCATTTGGACACACACAAAGCCTTAACCTGCAAAGTGAAGTCAACAAGTTTCCTTGTTGAGCTTAATCACATGTGACCACCTAGGAACTGCTCCAGCAAACAAAACAGCTTGACAACGGTCAAATTAGCAACGTCTCTATCTTGTCATATATATAGAGACCTCGAAGACATAGTCAAGTGTGGATTACAACTTGCAAACTGATCATATTCACAAGAGAGCAAACAGCGCTTCTGATAACAAACAGCCTTGCTTTATCACTTATCTTTCAATAGAATCTTGAGTGTAATTCTTGTGTTTAGTGTTGTAATTTGCCTTGAGTATTTGATTCCTATCAAGTACTCAAAGGTTCTCAAAAACAATATTTATCATCTAGTTTAGGAAGTCTCTTGTTAGAATACTTGAGCATTGTGGAAGTCTCTTACTAGTGAGTTTGAGCAAGTGTAACAAAAATGTTTTTAGTGAACTCCCTTGGAAGTGCAAGGGGACTGGACTACTCTCAACTTGTGAGAGGAACCAGTATAAATTACTTGTGTCTTTTCTCTCTCTCTACTCTCCTTTATTGTGTTATCCGCTGCTAAATCTGATAAGTTCGAAAGAACTTAGAAGAAGTTTTTTTAAACTATCCAAAACACAATTCAACCCCCCCCCCCCCCCCCCCCCCCCCCCCCTTCTTGTGTTTTTTGTACCTTCATAAGTAGTTTCAGTTTTCTCGTAAACCTAGTTGTAGAGATCAAATTTTCTATCAAGACTACAACGCTAATCACCACCGAACAAACTAATATTTGGTATATCTCATTCATTTTAAGTTCAACTAAATGTTTTTTTTTACTCAAAGGCCAATTAAATGTTGTAATACCTTATAAAATATTGTAACTTTGGAATTTTCTTTTTTTGACTATGGCATTGAGAGAGCTAAAATAAGAAATAAGAAGAGGGTTAGTAATACTATTTTTTTCCGTCAAAAATAAATACTATTTTTTAAACACTCTTTATATTTAAAAGAAATAAGTATAGTTGGATATGAAATGAAATTGTAAAATTATTGTGGAAATCTACAATATATTTATAGTGTGTTTTAAAAACACAAAATTAAATTTATGATATTTAATTTAATATTGACCGCTTTATTTAAATAATTATGATTTTTACATAACTGACAATATGTTTACGAGACATAAAACTGATATCCATTGTAACATTCATCTATTTAATTTAATTATTTTGTAACTAACAGAATAATTATAAAACATAAATATAAAAACGAAACGTCATCTGTAGAAAATCGAAACGTTAAAAATAATAATTTAAAAAATGTAATGTCATCACCATAAATTAAAATAGTACACGTGTACTATTTTTCTATGAAGTGAAATTTTTAGGCCTTAACTTATTAATTTCATTTTAATACCGTAAATTATGTTTACTCACCATAATTCCAAATTCTAAAACATTTAATTGATTTAACACAAAACTCTCTTAAGACATATGTTAATCCGACCCTTGAAATAGTGTTTTGAACAATAGATGTCAGTCAAAAGTCAAAACCGTCTTCATTTAGCAAGAGAATTTTCCTCCTTTAAGTGAAGATGCTAAGTTTTACTTACAATGTCTAATTGAAGATTTTAGGGATGGAAATGTCAAAAGGATTAAAGAAATTCAGGATGATACAAATCTTGTTGCAAATTAAATGCTTCAATTGTCATGGATGTCATTCATTCACCTTATGTGTGTTTATTTGAGATTGATCATTATTATATGTTTGAATTTGAATTGTGATGGGATTGCATTTTTATTGAAAATCATCAATTTGATTCTAAGATTGTCACTTAATTTCTCTCTAGTGACTCAACCGAGTAATATCTTCTGTGGCTAAAAATTTATTTGAACGGATTTTAAATCTGAAAACAACATATGAACTATAGAAACAAGTTGTCTTTAAACTACTTTAAATAAGCCATCAAATTAGTCTCTCAATTCTTTTAAAAATAGAAAAGAATAATGGTACACAGTTTATTATATTTCTATAGTTGAATGATCAAATTATAGAGAAAGTGATAGTTTATAGATTAAGTTAATGGTATATTCAATTTTTAATAGGCGATTGAGTTTTTCGATCATTTTGCTCGTAAATCAGAGGATATAACGAATCTTGCATTCTTGCCCGTGCATTGATGTTGAAAAATGCAAATTATGTGCTTAGTATCATAGATCAAAATAATCCAAACTTTGTCTGCTAATGTAATATGGCCAATGACCATATTGTACCTATCACCTATCCTCTCTTGGATTCCTGAGGAGGTGCTTATTTGTACCTATCATATCTTTTAGAAAATGGTTACTTTCTTTGCTAATCTTTGGGTATGTGTGTGAAAAAGAGTTAACTGTGCTAATCCAATGTATTGATCTTTTAGCATAATTTAGTGGCACTAATTGTAAGTTGCTGATAAGTAGCCAGAGAAATTGGAACTGAATTGGTAGAAAAAATCCTAATAATAGATTTATTTCATTTAAACAGAAACAGACCAGAAAATATAAAATATAATTGTTAGCAATCTTCACCTTACGAGTCGATTTTATAGAGTTAAGTTAGGCCCAATCCAATTTCTGACGCTCAGTTTCACTTGACAAAATGATTTTGTAGGGGTTGAGTTCAACTCGACCCTTCTAACTAACTAATTTACTGATCCCACTAAGTTATTGACACATTTTGTCATTGTGTCATTTTCCATAGGACAATGTTCCACAAATATTTTGAAAAATATTCAACAAACCAAAAATCTGAGCCCTGTATTTTTGAGGTCCGACATGGGGTTCATGATACCTTCGCACACGACCGCCCCTATTGTGCATAATTACCTCATTTGATTGAAATCAATTAACATTATTATCAAATAATACTGTTTATCTAGCATATACAAAGTTCCAGTCACCAATTATTTTCATAACTACAGCACAAGTTTCTCATGTTTTCTACTAAATCTAGAGAGAAGACAATGTTTAGTTTGATTTATACATTGAGCTTTCTTGTAATATTATATTCACAATTTAAGGGTACTAGCAAAGAAACGAGTCATTTGAGCTAACTCATAAGCCATTCGATTAGCATGCATGCCCTCTAATATAATGGATCTTACCGTTGTGATTCAAATTCAACAAAGTCATACAATGCTTTATAACGGCGCCATATTCAGTAACATGTGTAGTCTTACTTGCTATGATCTGCCCTACTTGTAGACAATCCATCTCAACTTCCACATTACTATTTTGTTGGATCCACTTCCAAAAAAACCGGTTTGCCTTCGAGTTGGATTTTGAGTGCCTACCAAAAAACCGCTATCTGTGTCTCTCAAATATGCCCCCATACAATATCGGTTTTCTGCAACATAGCATGCTGCGTCAACATTACACTTGACCAATTCATGCTTCGGTTTTGTCCATTTAAGTTGAATGCGCTGCTGTTAAATATTGCTGCCTCTTGCAGGTTCGCGTCTTACTAATAGTCGTATAGCCAATCATCCAACACTTCTGATTCCACGTTCACCAAATCATCCAAAGCATTAAATTTCTATTAAGACCCCTTTTTCTAAAAATCAGAGGGTGAAAACAAAAATATCTTTTAACAAAGGTCATCGGTTTGAATTCAATTTTGTGACTACAATAGCATTAAAACTCTTGCCACTTATTTTGATCTTTTATAGTCCAAGATGTTAATCTATGTAGTTATTACAGAACTACTGAAAAGATTGGATTACACAAAAAAATTGTATGATTGAGTTTGCAAGTGTTAAGAGCAAAATAAGAACATAGATATGATGAAAGCATAAATAAGATGGCTCACTGTACCCAAAAAAAATAAGACTCAAATTCATACCATATGCATTTAGTACTCTCCACTACATATCGTGATGTGAGCATCATCATAGCAATGACTTCAAAATAACAGAATTTCTGAAATCTCTTTTCTAATAGTGTTATTGACAAGACTTTCATATATTTTGTTTTTTATGTCACTTCATTTAATTTATTGTCATGTTATCTAATTATACAAAATTAGTAAAATGATCATCCACACTTATACAATTACAAATGGGAGACCAAGATTGAGGGTAAAAGTGTATTTAAAGTTTTTAGACCTTTTTTTTTTGTGGAACTTGTAGTTTCTAGACATTTTTTTGTCTTCACCGCCAGCATCCGGCTCACTGGACCGACTAATCCGATTCAGTGATCAATTTTGACGTCAAAGAGTTTCAGCCCTCTTCCATGTGCAGTTGCGGGAGATCGAAACTTATCTGAATATTTTAGTTCATATGTAGAATTGGAGAAAAGTTAAGCTGGTGTGGAATGATGTGGTAAGTTATTTGATGATGTGTGGTATTAGTTAAGTTGTTGAATTGGATGTCACCTCATTTTATTTTATTTTTTGAAAAGCAATGTTGAATTATGTCGAACTCCACAATTATTGCATATCACATATAATGTTCCTACTAACTGATCGAGTTATGTTCACAGGACAACTTCATTTTGCTGATTTAATTAGTGAGATAACAAAATTAACACATCAAGTGAGAACGGTTATTAAAATGTAAATGACAGCAAAAATAACTTCAAAGAAATTGAGAAGTCAAAATAGTATCAATCACAGAGTTAAAGAATAAGAAGAGAAGCACACACTCAAGTAATCGAGTGAGTGTGAGTGTGATAATATTTATGTGTGTTTACATAGTGCAACCTATTTTTCTTCTTTTTATTGAGATCTTATAGGAAATATTTATTTAGATTAATAGAAAAAGTATAACTAACAACCAAATTCATAGACGAGAAAAACAAAATATTTATGTCGGTATTTCATTTTCTAATGTATAAAAACAAAAATGGAATAATGAGTCATTTGATAAACTCTAGTACTTTAAGTACTGTACTAGTATCATTCCATTGTCAATAAAGAGAATTGCGTTGATTTTTAATTTTGTTAAATAAATATTATTTAGTATCCACTATCATTAGTATTAATAAACTCACAATATTATATAAGAAATTAAGAATGGAAGACATTTGCATTTGCATATAGCAAAGTGATTATGAGGCGCAGTGGTTAGCTTAGCTATAGATAGAAGGTAGTAAATTAAGTAATTAGGTATATGAAGTTGTTAAAATGCTTTAAGGCTTTCTAGTGCTATTGCATTTTGCATGCTTGGATGTGGAAGACAGCAAAAGCACACAATGTACAATGGCAAATCCTAGTGTGAGAGTGAAAGTACAATATCATATTACAATATATCTGCGCTTTTGCTGTGTGTTTATACATAATGGGCCACATTGTAGGGACATCCAACTTCACTAGCCATGTGCTTCAACCACTCTTTGCTTTGAATACGCCTTGGCAATCACTATAAATACCCTTCAAGCTTCTTCAACTATAAACCAAGCTCTACCATTGTGGGAATAAGTTCAATCATCCCAAATGGATTCTATACAAAGAGTTCCCATTGTTGTTTTCTTAGTACTATTGGCTTTAAGCATATGTTCTGCTAGAAGGGCTCTACTCAATTTTGATGCTGGAGGTGGCTATGGTTTAGGTCATGGCATTGGTGGTGGAGGCGGTGGAGGAGGATCAAGTGGTGGTAGTGGATATGGAAGTGGAGGAATAGGAACTGGTGGAGGTTATGGTGGAGGTGCAGGAGGTGGAGTTGGTGGTGGTGGAGAACATGGCATAGGATATGGAGGAGCTGGTGGAAGTGGTGGAGCTGGGTATGGCGCAGGAGGAGCTCAAGGAGGTGGATATGGCATTGGAGGAGGTGCTGGTGTTGGAGGAGAACATGGTAGTGGCTACGGTGGTGGTCAAGGAGGTGGAGCTAGTGGAGGCTATAGTGGAGAGCATGGAGGAGGATATGGCGGTGGTCAAGGAGCTGGGGCTGGAGGAGGTTATGGTGGTGGGGGAGAGCATGGTGCTTCTGGCTATGGAGGTGGAGCCGGAGGTGGAGCAGGAGGAAGTTATGGTGGTGGGGGAGAGCATGGTGCTTCTGGCTACGGAGGTGGAGCAGGAGGGGGAGCAGGAGGAGGTTATGGTGGTGGGGGAGACCATGGTGCTTCTGGCTACGGAGGTGGAGCCGGAGGTGGAGCAGGAGGAGGTTATGGCGGTGGGGGAGAGCATGGTGCTTCAGGTTATGGAGGTGGTGAAGGAGGTGGAGCTGGAGGAGGTTATGGTAGTGGAGGGGAGCATGGTGCTTCTGGCTACGGAGGTGGTGAAGGCGGTGGTGCTGGAGGAGGCTATGGTGGTGGGGGACAGCATGGTGCTTCTGGCTACGGAGGTGGTGAAGGAGGTGGAGCTGGAGGAGGCTATGGTGGTGGTCAAGAGCATGGTGCTGGTTATGGAGGTGGTAAAGGTGGTGGTGCTGGCGGAGGCTATGGAGCTAGTGGAGACCATGGCATTGCTTATGGAGCGGGAGGTGGAAGTGGAGGCGGAGGTGGAGCCGGCTACGGTGGTGATAGTGGAGCACATGGAGGTGGATATGGAAGTGGAGGTGGTGCTGGTGGAGGAGCCGGAGGTGGAGCATATGGCAGCGGTGGAGGAGGAGGCATTGGTGGAGGAGGTGGATACGGGGAAGGTGGTGCGCATGGTGGTAGTTTTGGAGGAGGTGGTGGAAGTGGTGGTGGCCATGGGGGTTATGTTCCGTAAAAACTAGTTTAATACACAAGAGAAATATCGGAGTGTCCCCTTAATTTGATGCATCAAGAATAAGTATATGGTTTTGTTAATAACAAAATCATATTATAATTCATGTTTATATTTATATTACAAGAGCAACATTATATATCAGTTCATTATTTATATATATATGTAACAATTATTAATTGTAATATTGTGAAACTATATATTCTGAACTTTTGGTTTGCAATTCTTATTATATTTCCTTTATATATATATGAAAGATGTGGTATATTTATTAGAACCTAAAACATGTGAATAGGGCTTTATTAAAAGTTCCAAATAGATTGTAGATTTTGTCAAGCATAGCTTCCTTTGATTCCTCAAAAAGAGATAGTAATTCTGTAGAAATGCTTTGGTCGTTATGAATCATCATCCGCATCCGCTTGCTTTTGATCATATCAATTCTTCCATCTTCATTCATCATTTGAATGTTGCATGGAAATTTTTTAGCGTAAAATTCTTTGTTCCCCACGAGATCTGTTTTACATAGCATTTCCTTGCATTTAATTACACAATATGAAAGTACGAACACATAGATCTCACTTTCAATTCAATATAATCTTGTAACTAGATTTATTTCAATAGCCAATGTTAGAAATGCAAATTACATATCATTGAATACACAATTAATTATCTAATTGATGTACCTACCTATCAAACACCTCCCATGATGGAGAAAGAGTGAGTATTTGTTCCACAACTAGCCATCTCAGAGGATAACCCCATTACAAAAATCAAGGAAGTGTAAATCAAGGAAGTGTAAATGGTAAGTGTAATTATTTTATCAATTTTTTTTGTGAAGTAGCTTAATGACTAGAAATTCTACGGGGTATCCAAGGTTCACACCCCGACCCTTGCATATATAATAAGATATATCTACCGACAAAACCAAGTTCAAGGGAACTATGTGATAATTGCAAACGGTAAGTTTATTTAACACATATTTTCTGCAAAAATCTTTGCCGTATTGGCATTTTAGATAATGAAGTTAATGCAGACAAAGTGCTCAACATGATCAAGAACTGCTTAGCAAATGATGTCTTCTTAAATGTTGCACTAACTAAAGTACTACTACAATTATGATTACTTGGTAATTATTGTCCTCAGACACAATCAAGATTCAATCTTAACAAGTAGTACTACTACAATAATGAAACTCCATTAAAGAGAATTAACTATAACACCATGTATTTCATTAAAGAGAATCTACCACAGTGCAATCAAGTAGTATAAGTTCAACCTCATAATCTACTACTACATTAAAGAAAAAACCGATATTACAAAGTTGGGGATTATTTATCATCACCAATGCTATCATTTATAATGTAACAGTTTACAATTACTTTCTATGTTCTTCACATGCAGAAGGCAACAAGGGTGTTTCAAAAAAAAGAAGGGAACACGGTGTCCTGTATCATGACTATACGATTTGGCAGGAGGTATTGAAAAGTTTTGGCAAAAAGACCACAAACAAAGGTATTTTCACCAAAAAATATCAAGTACACAGCCAAATGCCTAAAGTCAGAGACAGATTCACTGTGAAGTTCCGGCTGCCACAGGGTAGGAAGTGACAGATGCGGGGCTTGATTTCTTGCGAGCACTGTTGTTGCCTTTGTCAGAATGCGATGAATCAGTCCTTTTTCTCTTGTTCTCAGAGGATTTGCTGTTGCTATTACTAGCATCAACTAAGTCCAATAATATATCTCTCCTTGAAGAACCAGACATCTTCCTAAGATATGTGATGGCAGCTTTTGTTTCGGCACTATCTGCTGACTTATTGGACTTATTGGATTTATTTGATGACGATCTTTTGGAGCTCCCTTGATTTTCAGTCTTCAAATGATCACGTGAGATCTGGAAACACTTACCTGACAAATCCACACACGGTTATTAAACAAATTAAATCATAGTTACATGAGAAAAGACTATTGATAAGAGTATATCCACTCACCTGGAGTCTGATAAGGGGGCGAGTTAGGAGGAGTTAAAGGATTGAAACCATCATCGTCTATAAAATCAAAAACATCCTGATTGGATTTGTTTTTATTAGGAGCATCATCCTCAGCATATAAACTCCCACCAAGTTTTGCAATATTAATCAAGCTGGTATGATTCAAAGGTTGCACTTGGGCGTTTTTACCTTCCAATCCATTCAAATTAAAAGTTTTCTGATTTGATGGCTCAGCAGGAAATTGTTCACGGCGAGGAGAAGCATAAATATCATCGTCAATTTCAAGAAACTCACGACTTTGTCGACCAGAACAATCAAACTTCTCAGAAATTTCTTTGGATTCACCAGCTCCACTCTTCTCAATGTTTTCATTTGAAATAGGAAATGATTTATCCTGGCCATCTGTGTTGTCTAAAACAGATTTGGGAGATGTATTCATCGTACTCAGTTCCAACACTGGAATAACAGATTCTGCAAAATTTGAAAACCAAGGTGTACCCTGTCTAGCATAAAACAGTATGTATGCTTCCTGAGACAGCACAGTCTTTTCTGATACCCTAGTAACCTGAAGGATTTCCAGATATTACATGTTAACTAAAATAAAATTAAAAAAATAGCACAATACAATTATTAAATAAGCACATATATGCAATGGAAACAATATCATGAGATTTGCAGCAATAAAATGAATATTTTTCAAACTATGAAAGATTGGGCTCCTAGAGAAAAATCTTGAAGAAACGGCATGTCAATACTTAACCATGAATATAGCATCAACTTTTATCATTAAACATATCATGTGAAAACAAAAGTGGAACAAATTCAGCAGATGCTACCTTTGAATCATCCATCTTATGCCATGTGTCTGGAGCAGTGCGAACAAAGCAGAAGTAATGACCTGAGGTAGATGAAAATCCAGTATGCACAACAACTGCATATAGATCATATTTCAATGATACCTGCCAACACAAGAATGAGTCAAAACAAATGATTCACAAGGGAAATGTAAGTGAGGAAATAAAATCAAAACTCACATCATTTTTTCCATTCAAAATGGTGTAAGGTTGCAAGTCCAACTCCAATGGGAAATCGATATGCTTGTCAATCTTTTCAACAAAATACCCATCTGTCTTAAACCTCTTTAAATGGAATGCAGCGATAGAAGGTGTCTGATCCAACTTAAGCTGTTTCTCCTTAGACACTTCTTCGTTGCAGCCCTCACATTTAAACTTTCCATCAATGCTTTCCACCATAGTGAAAGATTCTAAAGCACGGGAAAGAGCATCTACATTTTCTATTTCTAAACTCAAATCAATCAATGGCTCATTAGTGTCAGAAGAGCGGCCACAGTTACAACATCGGAGCTGAAACATAAATACAAGAAAAATATAACTGTTAGCAAACATACCATTTTATATCAGACTGCCACCGGAAAAAAAGAAGCATACCTTCTTCACAATTTCACCAAAAAAAGAGACAATTATTTAACAATGTACTATTTGTCAATCATACCTTGCTAACCAGACTGCCGCCAAAAACTTTCTGCACAATATTACTGCCCTCAAATTTTGGATCATTCTTCTTCAGATTTATGAAACATGAATCAAGTTTATCCAATGCACACTGCATAAATTCATGTGCATCCTCTTGCTGAGATCTTCTAAACATAGAAGAAAAATCTGATACGGGTCATGGATCACAACCACAAAAAGTAAAAAAGAAACTAACCTTATATATCAAATAAAGATTCTATTTCACAGGCCAATAATATAACAATCGATGCTAATTTACCAATTAATTAATGACAAACAATTTTTAATCTTTCCATTCAAAAGTTTGGCTGCCTACAGGCTAAAGCAAGATATACAATTAAGCATTTGTGAGTATAGTATTAAGGATACGACTCAAATTATTCACAAGTATCACAGGGGAGATGACTCTTCCAGTATATTGCAAGGACTGGAGCGAGTGGTAGCGGAAAGCACAAATAACACAGTACCCATTATAACCTGAAATTTATAACATAAAGGTCAAAATCTTCAGAAACATAAAACAAACAAAAGCAAAACCATCAAATAAAATACTCAAACTATACACATAACAACATCAAGTGCCATATAAGTTTCAATTGTGAAAACAAATCCTCTTATTCACATATAAACTGCCAGATTATTACAACCCCATTGCATAATAACACAATCATATACTTATTTTATGTTCTCAAAAAAAAAAAAAAAAACACAATCATATATTATTTTACTTTCTTACCCATCAACTTAAAGCTAAATTTTATAAAATGAACTATACTGTTAAATTTAAACAAGGGTAACTCACCATCATCATGAGAATGGCTGCAGGAAATAAGACCTTCAAATAGGGGCACGGTATGCGTGAAGCATTGCATAATTGAATTGAGAAAGCATGTGTTACCAAGGTTGGCAAGCCCAGCTCCCTGTTAAACAAATAGATCATAAACAAAATCCAAAAAAAAAAAAAAAAACTATATAGCACAGACATTTCAGATCGAAGGTGTGTATGGCGTCACTGACACAAAACCAACACGGTTACATTCAATCAGTCTACCAGTGTCAACGTGTCAGTATCGTGTCTGTGTCAGTATCGTGTCTGTGTCAAATCTTCATAGAACAAAACTAAATAAATAAAAAGACAAAATGAAAGAAACGCTTACAATAATTGACGGCACAGCTTTGGAATCAGAATCATAAAATTCATCCTTTAAGAAATCATCATCATACAACCAGCTATCATCAGGAGCATCGGGCGGTATCCAATTCTCCGGCTGAACAGCCAAAACTCGCGACGAATTCAGCGGACGATAATCCTCAACATCCACCCTCTCCGTCCAAATACAAGGCTCACCACCGCTGATTACCTCGACAGTAACCAACTCATCTGGATCTCTCTGCTCAACATCGTTGATTAACGGCGGAGGAGGAGAGTTAACGGAACTCGGTTGTTGAACATTAACTCCGTCAACATCAGGTAACGGAGAATCAACCACCGGAAAATGAGCAGTTTCTAGGGTTTCGGGAATTGAACCAGCCATCACCGGAGGTGGAGAATTCGAACAACACATTGAAATTAGGGTTTCGAAGAGATGAAATTCTTGAATGAAAATTTCAATTTAGATTCGGAGAATTTAAATTAAGAGAAGTGAAATAAAATTAGGGTTTTGAAGATGAAAAAAGAAGAGGGAAAGAAAAAAAGGTTCAAAACTGAACAGAAAATGTGATTTTGAAATGAGAGGGAAAATCTGAAAATTTTGGCACTAAAATAAAAAATCTCAGGAAAATGACATCGCACACTCTCTCTCTCTCTGTCTGTGTGATATGTTATCTATCTCGCATGGATATTCTCTTGCTCTGTCATTTATAATTATTATATACATATTTTCAAGTGATATGGTTTAATTTGTTAATTTTTTGGTCAAATGGAGGAATTTGTCATATTTGGAATTAAAATTAATTTGTGATTTTATTTTATAAAGTTTTATGGGAAATGATAATTGTAGTTGTCGTTTTCTTTTACTTTTCTAACTTTAAAATTTTAGACGCTATCACTTTTCTCCTTGTTCTTATCTATTGAAAAGGGTGATTTAAAGTCGGTTTTATACCATAATTACTCTTTGAATTGTTTTTTTGTTCTTTATGGGAAATGACATTTTTTTTGTTTTAATTTGTGTAGTGTATTTTGTTTTCTCGTCTTATTGCGGTGTTCATTTGTTTCATGTTGAAAGATGAATTTAGATCTTATACAGATCACATAAATAATTTTACAAGTGTCATTAACATATAGATCGATCCGAAAACATCGATATTATGGATATACATCAATATTTATGCAATTTTAATGAATAAATATAATATATTTTTGGTCAAAAAAGTAAATTTTGAGTAAATTATGTATTATTAATAAGGAAAATGATAACTAGTGCCCTTGGGGCAATGGTTAAGAAACACAAATATAGTATATGTATATTGGAATTTGTGCGGTCAAAGTAATAAAAATATATAAATTGTTGTTTTCAATGTGAACTTACCACTTTTGTATCCTTAACTAGTGCCCTAAGGGCACTGGTTAACAAGACCCTATTAATAAAAGGTAAAAAAAATGCATTCAATGTTTTTCGATTTTGTTTTTGGTATAATGCTTTTAAAAATTTGACAAAATTACACTATTGGTCCTTTATCTTTTTTTATTTGTAATAAATTGGTTCTTTATCTTTCATTTGTAACAAATTGATTCATTATCTTTTTTATTTGTACCAAATTGGTCATTTATCTTCTTTTTTTGTAACAAATTGGTCATTTATCTTTACTAACATTTGCACTATGGTCCTTTATCTTATATTATTTGTTACAAATCAAAAAAATAATAGACCAATTTATTACAAATGAAATATAAAGAACTAATTTGTTACAGATAAAAAAGATAAAGGATCAATGATATAATTTTGCCTAAAAATTATTAAAGAATTGTTTTACTTTTTCCAAGAAAGTAATGCTTTTTTATGTTAGTCAAAAACAATATTTATTTATTATTTTTATTTTTGACCAAATTTATTATTTTTTTGAAGAAGTTTTGACCAAATTTATTATTTTTAAAGTTGAAAGCATTCTCGATTTCTTGTCAAAAAGATAATAATAAAGAGATGTAATAAGCATTTGATGATGTATAGTAGATGGTTTTTTTAGTTTAGATGTCCTAACACAACTGACAAAATATGTCAAAATTATTAGGTCGGATGTCCATAACTAGAATTCGATCATTAGTCATTTCACGTGTTTGTGTAAGTTTATATTGGTTTTGTCATTTTTTTTAGAGTTTAATTGTTATGCACTGACAGTGTAGATCGACCCCGAAACAAAGATATTATGTATATACATGAATATTTATCCAATTTTAATGAATAAATATAATATATTTTTGGTCAAAAAAGTAAATTTTGAATAAATTATTTATTATTAATAAAAGGTAAAAATATGGAATGCAGCGGTAAATGTACCACAATATTTATTTATTATTTTTATTTTTGACCAAATTTATTATTTTTAAAGTTGAAAGCATTCTTGATTTCTTGTCAAAAAAAATAAAGAGATGTAATAAGCATTTAATGATGTATAGTAAATGGTTTTTTTTAGTTTATATTTCTTCCGGCCTTAATTATAAGCAACTTTCCATTTTTTAGATTCGTTGAATAACTAATGTATCTGGTCTATAATTAAGGTTGGATACATTAGTTATCCAATAAACCTAAAAAGTACAAAGTTGCTTATAATTAAGGCCGGAGGGAGTATGTCCTAGCACAACTAACAGAATATGTCAAAATTGTTAAGTTGAATGTCCATAACCGAAATTCGATCATTGGTCACTCCACTTGTTTGTGTGAGTTTATAATAATTTTGTCATTTCTTTTAGAGTTTAATTGTTATGCACTGACAGTGTAAAATTTTTTTACACATACATCCGATCAAAACACAACAAATTGCCACTTTTATAGGTTAGTTCTTAAAATATCTCCATAAATGCTTATATGGCGTGATTTAATTGGATGCACGTGTAAAATAGTTTTACACTGTCGGTACATATAAATTAAATTCTGAGATTAATTTTCATGCACCGTCGGTGTAAAACTTTTTACACAGGCAACTAATTACAGTTCATCCTTTGTAATGACTTTTAAGTTAGAATTGATTAAAGTCAAACAATTTTCATGATTCAACGTTTATAATTTATCGACAGTATAAAAAAAATTTACACTATCGGTGCATATCAATTAAATTCTTCTTTAATGACAAGTTACCTATATAAAAAGTTATGTACAAACCTAAATATTTTTCTCTTTTATGACAAGTTGCCTTATTTCTTTATTGCAATAATGACACTACTATATTCATAATAAGAATGATAAGAAAGATTTTAATGCATTAAAAAGTATGCAAAAAATCATAATTACCTAATGTATATGAATTAAAGAATATACCTCCTCCATCTCAAAATATAAAGGAAAAAAAAATTTCACTTATTAAGAAAATTATGAGAATTTAAAATATGGTTTTGTGGAGGTTTTCTTAAAATAAGTTGCATCGGAAGATGTAAAATCATTTTTTATTGGTAATTGTTTATTGCGAAAATGAAAGAGAAAAAAAATTAAATGCAATATACATTTAAATTTATGAGAATAAAGAAAAACATATTCTTGATAATAGCTTTTCAAGAAATGTTGTGCATTAACTAGAGCTGTCAAAACGGACAGGCCGACCTGTTTCGGGCCGGCTGGAACGGGCGGCACACTTCATCGGGCTGGGCTAAAAGGCCTGGATGAAATATGAGTCTTAAAAAATAGTGCCCGAGCCCGACCTTACACGGGCTAGCGGCTTTCTGGTAAGCCCGGTACGTTTGTTTTTTTGTTTTTGCCTTTTTGAACTAAAAAATATCAATTTTATTGAAAAAAAATAAAACATTTCAAATTGTTTATAATAAAATTTAGGAATCATATATATCATAACAAACATATTTTAAAACCCTCAAGTTATCTAAAACAAGTTACCAATCAACTAAAATAACATAAACTAAGTTCAAATAATTTTTTAAAATAAACTAAGTTAAAGCATGAGCAAAGTAACAAGTTTTGGAGAATTGGACTTTTAGTGAGTGAACTTAAAATAAATAAGAAATAGTAAAAGGTTTTTTTTTCTCCTCCATCATTCCTACTGGATTAAAAAAAAAAACATTTATGCAGGCTAGCGGGTGGCCCATATGGGTAAGCCCGTATTTTATGCGCATATAAACGGGCCAGACTAAAAAGCCCTTATGACAATATAAGTATATGTTTCAAGTCTCAAACCTTACGTTTTAATGGGCCGGCTCATGCGGGCTAGCCCATTTTGACGGCTCTAGCATTAACCATAAATGTCATTGATAGATAGATAGATAGATAGATAGATAGATAGATAAATAGATAAACTACTCTCTCCGTACCAAAATATAAGTCACTTTAAGAAGAAAAAAATGAATCAAAATATAAGTCACTTTACATTACCAATGAAGTATTTAATGCTATTTTTTTTATTATACATTTATACCATTAACTATTTATTACTCTATTTTCTTTTACTTCATCAATTTATATTTTTCATACTATTAATGAAAGACAATTTTGTATACTAACTCATAATTTTTTTCCATACAACAATAATTGCATTTCTTAATTTGTGTAATATGATCGAAACAGCTTATCATGATTTTCAATTGCAGGAGCAGGTGGCCGATGTCTGGCGGTTGCGCTTTGATCCAGGTATACAGTCAGTGGAGCTTATCAGCTATTGACTTCTTCTGAGGCGGCTTCTGATGACGATATCGTTGATCTTATATGACATCGTCAGGTCCCTTTGAAGGTGTATATTCTACCTTGGAGACTTTTGCGTGACAGGTTACCGACGAAGACTAATTTGTTTCGACGGGACATTCTTTCATCGGAGCTTCAGCTTTGCGTCTCTAGCTGGTTGTGGAGGCGTTGAGTCGGCTTATTATTTGTTCTTTACTTGCGGATTGTTTGGTTCCTTACGGTCGCTATAGTCAGGTCTTGGATTGGTTTCGCGATGGTTGACCCTCCGACTCCATCTGCTCATATTATCCAGTTTACTTTTGCAGTGGGTGGCAGCCGGGCGCGGAGATCTTTTATGCAGCTCATTTGGCTTGTGTGTGTCTGGGTTATTTGGACAGAGCGCAATCAGCGCCTGTTCAAAAATTCTGCGCAATCTGTTTCTCATCTATTGGACTTGATCAAGCGACATTCCTTTTTCTGGTTGAAGTCTCAGTATCCTGGGATAGAGGTTAACTTACATAGTTGGTGGGTGAACCCTTTATTATATTTGAGCATTTGATTGTTGTGGTTTGTTGTTACTTGGTGTTTTGATGTAGACTATGTCAACCTATTCTAGCACATCTTGTGCTGGGAGTCGATCTCTTTATTTATATATAATATCTCATTTTAGTTTCTTCAAAAAAAACAAGTGTATTCATCAATACTATTGATTATTGTATTAATGGACCTCAAAGTTCGCACAGTAGAAAACTACTGTATTTAAGACATTTAATTGATTTAGTACATTTGTATCGTTGTTGTCGGAATCTGGCACTCAAATATACTTCAAGCATAACAACGGATTTATCGTTACCACAAATTCACCATATCGATCTTTCAATGCAACTAAGACAATATTTTCATTATCAATGCATAAAAGCAATGCTCCCTACATACCTGAAGAACCATGTGCATACCCTATGTGCAACAAATGTTCAATGTCTTCGGTGGTTGGATGTCACTATAATCCTGTTAATTCATTTTATTGTCATGGTTTCAACATTTCTTAGACAGTGACATATTCTCTCCGGTCACTATATATGCAAAAAATTAATACTATTATTTTAAATATACTCTTAATTAATTCTATTACTATTATATAATTATTCTACTTTATGCTTTAGTATTTATGATTTAAAAAAGTAATAAAGTAAATTTAACATTTAACTAAATTTATTTTAATTTCTTTTTGAAAGAAAAGAAATTTAGTTAAGTGACCAGAGGGAGTACGCTATGAGTAGATGTTCGATATACCATCATACGAATAAAAGTAGTGCGTTTTTATAGCATTGAAAGACTTTATCTACTAGTTTCATTAACCCATATGCAAAAATACTCATATAAGTACTCGTCATTGTTTAAACTTTAAAATATAGTCCATCATAGTTAGAATTTCTAAAAATTTAAAATACTGATTCACGAGCAGGTCCACATATTACTCCCCATTGTTTTTATCTATTAGTCAATTTAATATGTACTATTTGCTTGAGCGTGGTCGGAGTTTCTGTGTATTGCTTTATTGTTGGAACAAGAAGGTTGAGGGGCCTTTTTCAACTTTTTATTGCCACATTTTTAGTACTATATATATTGTACCTAACTACTAACATTGATCTTCATCATGTGCCAATTTTTAAATTACCCTCTCTTTTTTTTTTTTTTTTTGACAAACAGAAACTTAATTCATTTCATTATATAATAAGTTGTGAATACAATACGGCATCAACTCAAAAACGTGGCGTCGAGGCCAAGAAAGGGCCACTCTAGCTATGGAATGTGCAATCCTATTCGCTTGACGCCTAATGGGCTTCACCTCAAAGCCGGGATTTAAATCTAAAATACATGTTATTCTTTGAATTATAGAGCTAAATTCAGAGACACCATGATGTCGTCTCCTAATAGCACTAACTACATTGCAAGCATCTATTTCAAAAATTACATTAGTGAATCCTCTTTGTTGAACAACTTGCATTGCTTCTAAAAGTGCTAGTGCCTCTCCTTCATTGGATGATCCTCTTCCTTGTGTCCAAGAGCTTCCTCCTACAACAAATTGACCGCGGCAGTCCCGAACGCACCACCCAGTTGTGATTTTGTTGATATGTTGCTGCACTCCGGCGTCGGTATTGCACTTAAAAACACCTTGCGGTGGTGGCTGCCACGGCATTCCTTGTTGGTGCAGCTGCTGGTCATCTTCATGTTGATGTTGTTAGACAGCTTTCCATTCATTCCAAAGTTGCGTTGCCTTTATCCAACCTGTTGGCCCCGATCCTTCTCATTGTTCCACACCCAATTATTTCTATTATTCCACATGCTCCAAATCGTCATAGCTACCTGCCCAGCAACATCACGGTCAAGCAACCTGCAAAAGTTAAAAATAAATTCCTTTGCTGAATTGTTGTGCGCAGTGTATGGTTGTATTAGCATATCAAAACCCGCTCCCTGCCATGCAAGTTTGCTATATTCACATCCATAAATGAAGTGCTAATCGCTTTCTTCCTCATGTTCACAAAAGGGACATGTACTTGGACAATTTACATGCCTCTCTAACAATCTCTTCCGCGTTGGTAAGCACCCTCGGCAAATACGCCATAATAAATGTTTCACTTTCGGAGGTGCACGAATTTGCCAAATATAATTCCATCCCTCATTTGCGCTAGCTTCCACAACCTTCATATTTCTTTGAAGAAGTAGATTATAACCAGATTTCACACTATAATTACCACATAAATCATCATCCCAAATTATCCTATCTTCCTCTACTTCTTGGAACAATGGAACACGCATGATGGCTTCTGCACTATGAATTGGGAACATGGAGTAAACTTTGTTTTGATCCCATTCTCTCTCATTTTGTTTCATGAGATCACGCACACATACATTATTCACTTCTTGTGCTTGTGGTGAATGCATCCACTTACCATCTTCTTTCTTCAACCATGGTTCACTCATAATGTTTATTGTAGCACCATCGCCTATCCTCCATCTACACCCATTCATAAGAACTTGACGGGAGGACCAGATGCTCCGCCAAGCATAGCTCGGATTATGTCCAAGTGGGGCTGCGAAAAAGGAAGAATTAGGAAAGTACCGTGCTTTATACACCTTTGCAACGAGAGTGTTTGGTTTAGTCATAATACTCCATCCTTGTTTTGCTACCATTGCCTTATTGAAAAGTTGAAAATTCTGAAAACCCAGCCCACCTAATTTCTTCGGATACGCCATTCGCTCCCACGCTAACCACTTAATTCCACCATTGTGAGACCCTCCTCCCCACCAATATGAATTAATCATCCTCTCAATCTCCTTAATTGTCGCATCCGGTATAAGATATACACTCATAACATAAGCCGGAATAGATTGCAAGACAGATTTAATCATTACCTCCTTTCCCGCTTTTGAAAGAGCTCTTCCTCTCCAAGAGTTTATGCGCCGCCAAATACGATCTTTCACAAAGCTAAATATGTGCTTCTTGCTCCTGCCCACCATAGATGGTATTCGTAAATAATTCCCTGTACCAAGAACATGTCGAACACCCATGATATTAGAGAGGTCCTCTTGAGCCGCCATGCTTAGATTCCTACTAAAGAAAACCTCAGATTTATTCATATTTATTTGTTGACCCGATGCAGCTTCATAGAGTTTTAGAGTGTTCATTAAATGTCTTGTTTCCGCTAAATTGGACCTGCAAAATAAGAAACAGTCATCTGCAAAAAAATATATGAGACACCGCAGGTGCCCCTCGGCAAACTTGAACACCATGTAGATCACCTCTCGCCACAGAATTTTTTATGAGCTTTGATAAACCTTCTGTAACAAGAATAAAAAGATATGGAGACAGTGGGTCTCCTTGTCGTAACCCTCTTCCCGGAACAATGGGACCAACTCTTTCGAAATTTACCAAGACCGAATAATTTACTGAGCTCACACATAGCATCATCCAGTGTATCCATTTTTCAGCAAATCTCAACCTCTCAAGAATACCTCTCATGAATCCCCAATCAACTCTATCGTAGGCTTTACTAATGTCGATTTTAAGCGCCAATTCCCCCTTTCTTCCCGTAGTCTTCCGTTTTAACGCATGCACAATTTCAATGGCAATTAGTGCATTATCAAAGATAGATCTTCCTTCAACAAAGGCTGATTGCTCCTCCCCGACACACTTGTCTAGACCATTTTTAAGTCTATTAGCCAAAACTTTTGACACCATTTTATATAACACATTACAAAGAGAAATAGGTCGGAATTCCTTCATAGAGCTAGGATTCTCACACTTCGGTATCAAGCATATATTGGTTTCGTTCAATGACGACGGAAAATAGCCTCTCTCTAGCCACTCTTTTGTTGCTTCAAACACATCATCACCACACACATTCCAGAATTTTTGATAGAAAGCCGGATTAAACTCATCAGGCCCTGGTGCTTTGTCTGGGTGCATTTGGAGCAAAGCTTCATGAATTTCTTCTTTGGTTACAGGTGCCACCAATTTCATATTATCTTCTTGTGTAATGAGGGGCGTGATAAGTGACAGAACTGGTTCTTGTATACTAGGTGTTGCCTTAAACAGATGATCAAAGTAAGCTCTGGCTTCTTCACATATCGCCGACTGTGTAGTCACTTCTTCATTAGCGTTGTTTAGAAGCTTTTCTATCCGCTTGGCTTTGGAGCGGGCGGACGCTGAAAGATGGAAAAAACTTGTATTCATATCCCCTTTTTGAAGCCAATGCATTTTTGCCCTTTGTCGCCAATAAGTTTCTTCTTGCACCAACAATCTAGCATGTTGTTTTTCAAGTTCTTTATATCGCATAGAATTATCCCAATCATGATTACCTCATATTCGTTCCAATTCATCACTAACTTCCAGCACTTCTCTTTTGAATCTCATTCGTTTCCTACGTCCCCATGCTTGCAACCGGTCAGCACACTTTGCTACTCTACTAATAATATCGTTCGTGCTCCCACCGCGCCAGCCATCTTCCACTACATCATGCACATCATCTTCTTGCAGCCAAGTGTTTTCAAATTTGAAGGAATATGTTGTGCGGCTTCTTTTTATGCCATCAGTTTGTAACAAAATGGGGCTATGGTCAGAGTGTGAAGTAAGCAAGTTCTGAAGTTTGATTTCGGGATACAACATGAGCCATTCTGAATTTGCAAAGGCTCGATCAAGTCGTTCTTCTATAACACATGCTGACCCTCTACTTTTAATCCATGTAAAGGGGTACCCATCGAGATGAATGTCTGTAAGGTCACAATCACTAACCGCATTTCGGAACCCTTCACAAAGCCAGTTCGGATGTGGAATCCATCCTTGCTTATGATCTTGTGATAACAAGTCATTGAAATCACCGATTATGCACCATGGGAGGGTGGACATGTCCCTGAGTTCCCTCAATAAATCCCATGCCTCTCTTCTTCGATGCCTCTCTGGGTAACCGTAATAACACGTTAATCTCCATTCCCCCTTACTCCCATCCTCCACAATAAGATTAATGAAGTGTCTAGAATAATTCATAACACGACACTTGACATGCTCTTTCCACATAATAGAGAGGCCACCACTTCTTCCAACCACATCAATAGATAAACATGCATCAAAATGTAACATAACACGTATAGACTCCATCCTCTGAGTTTTGCATAGAGTTTCAGACAAGAACAAAAAATCGGGATGGTAGCTTTGAGCAAGATTACGGAGGTTTGGAACTGCACTCGGAGTGCTCAATCCCCGGCAATTCCAACTGATAATTTTCATTGCTCCCGGCAGTCCTGGCTGCCAGGACCTGCCGATAAAAAATGCTGAGTTATGCTATTGCCAAGTTCACTGTGTTTTCCTTCTTCCCTTCTGCGCTTTTTGTCAGTTTGTGTTGTGTTTAGTTCATCGTGGTCATACTGTGTATCCTGCTTCTGGTCTTCGGTTGTGGGGTTATGTGTTTGGGCTATAGGACCGGTTCGGTTTAGAGATAGGGTTGAGTTAAGTGGTCTCGGGTCGGGTCGGGTCGTGGGTAGTGGGTTATTCGTTTGGGTTAAAATTTTGCTGAGATGGCTGGTATTTAGTTTTGTGTTCTTTCGGCTAGGGTCTGTTAATGGTTTTGACAGTTTTGATTGGCTGTTAAACACCAAATTATTATGCTGCAATGATTGAGAGTTTAAATGGGGATTGATGAAAGGAAACGGTTTGTTGACATGATTGAGATTGGAGACTGAAGGGTAATAATTAGGGGACAAGGTAGGTCTCAGGTTTGAAGATGGTTGATTGCTCATTAACTCATTTAATTGGTCAGTTTCATTTTGACTAGGTGAGTGACGGCTATTTTGAGAATTTGGTAGGTTATGGGAATTGGTAGCTAATGATACAATGGAGATTGAAGGGTTTGCACCTGCTATGACATTACTGCTATGTAACTGCTGCTGACTCAGACCTGCCACTTCAGCTGCCACCTGTGACACGTTGGCAGAATCGAACTCTCCACCCGACCTGTTCACCGTCGCCCCTGCCTGGCCCTGGCTGCCACCGCCATTCCCTCCAGCTCTACCATCCCTTTCCTCCCGCAACCACCATGAGGTCTGTCTCCCACTTCCCCGCCTCATATCAACACGGATATCTCCATTCCAATCCCTTCTTCCATCGTCATTCTCCATGGAAAATCGTACTTCGCATTTGTTTTCGGAATGACCCATCACTCCACACACAAAACAGAATGTCCTTAGCTTTTCATACTTAAAGTTTACTGTGCACCAGTTACCTGCCTTATCCTTCACCTTTGTGTCTTTCTTTAGCGGTTGCCGGACATCGACATTGACTCGTACCCTCATGTATTGGCGCCAAATACTTGTGTCATTGTTTTTGTCATATTCCATGAATGTTCCTACATAGTTTCCCAGCTTGACACCAACAGATTCCCTCATGAGGCCCATAGGGAGGTTGTGAATTTGGACCCAAAAAGTTGCATGAAACAAAGGGATATTGTCAATCTGCATCCCCAATTGTATTCTTTCCAAAATAAGCATGTTGTTATCAAACATCCATGGACCACCGTTTAAGACTCCTTCCATGTCAAGAGGGTGAGCAAAAGAGAATAAAAACAATCCAGGCTTCGCTTCCTTGATAGTAACTTCTCTCACCGGCCTCCACAAATCTGACATCCTAACTTTCATGGAGTTGAAGTGGATTGGTCTCTCACATAGGAAACGCCCCACCAAGCACCATTGGAGATTAGCTTGTTCATCTCCTCCTTCGAACTCAAAACTGAAGCCTTCCTCCTCCTCATCATGAAGAGATAAACCTTCAAGATTAGGACTTGCCATAATAGTACACCAGATTTTTGCTATGTATTGTGTAAAAGATCGGTCTGATAAAAAACTAAAGAGAAAAATCAAAGCTTCCCACTTGGAGAAGATAGTTAAACCCTAGCAGAGCCTAGGAAAACTCTCTATATTCTTAAGTTCATTGTTTTGTATGTTTCAATATTTTTTTAAAACAAGTTAAAATGATATATATATATATATATATATATATATAAACAACCAACGAGTAGTCAACCTCTCAGCATAAGATGTGCTAGAGCAGGTCAGGTCAAAAAAAGTTACATTAAGAATCAAAGACCAAAAAGTGCTAAAAAACAACAAGCCATCTAAACATCATATGCCCAAACATAATTGTCATAATTGTGTACTATTTTTAGGTATGTATACATATTGTGGATGTCATAACGAGGGACGGATCCAGACATTCGATTTTGGCGTGGCCAAAATTTTAAACAAGTTTATTAAAATTCATTAAAATATTTTCGAGTTTAATGATAATTAAATAAATTTAGTTTTAATAGGGATTAAAATTGTGCAAGAAAAATTTAATAGGGACTCAAAATATAATAAAAATTGAGTAAGGATTTAACTTAGAATTAAATATGAATTTTTTAAACGGCAAAAGTTCAAGATACAAATAACAAAAAATCATGATCTAAAAGTCAAATTTATTTTGAGTTCATTTTTCAAGAGAAATTTTTTATGATATGCTAATTAAAATACTTACAAAAAAATCATTCAAAAATACACGTTGGATTAACTAGTAAAGACCAAAACTGAGTGCATAATAATTTTATAAGACTAAATATCTAATAAAAATTATATTTAGAAGATCTTCATTTTGTAGAAAAAAAAAACATATTTAACTATATATATATATATATATATATATATATATATATATATATATATATTAAAAAATATTAAAAAAACCACTGTGGCATTGGCCACAGTTGGTCCCTTAATGGATCCGTCCCTTCATAATTGTCTTTGATGTGGATGTATATATAGAGCATTTAGTACATGCCACTTTTTTCTTTAATTGATCTCATTTTATCTTAACGGTTTTAATCTCTTTCTCTTATTTTTAAATGTTTTAAGGTTTGCTACCACTTAACCCTAAAATTTTCCCTCTATTTTGCTGTATTTAATGAGTTAAAGAGTCATTTTTTTTGTTGGTATAATGAGTCAATATTTATAGATATATCATTGGTAAAATCAAATAGTTAGTCCACTATTCAAATTCCAACAAAAAATTAAAATTTGGTTAAAAAAATAAATATTTAATTTTTTTTGATAATTAATTAATCATGGCTACCC
Source organism: Trifolium dubium (assembly GCA_951804385.1). Taxonomy (NCBI): domain Eukaryota; kingdom Viridiplantae; phylum Streptophyta; class Magnoliopsida; order Fabales; family Fabaceae; genus Trifolium; species Trifolium dubium. Next base: position 31,712,581 of record OX638069.1, on the reverse strand, counting down.
ATTACCTGCATGTTCATATCAAATTGAGCATAATCACAATATGTTAATCATGGCTACCCATTACACATGTTGCATTTCATCACCTATGGTGTTGGAATACTATCTTGATGTACTAGCTAATTTATGAAGCAATTTGGTACATGACAAGAATTTTTTTAGCTCTCCTTATTTATTTTCTGCATTGCTCACATAGAAAAGAAATTTGGTTTATGGAAGATATCTTTTTATAAATGTGCACTATTAGAAGATATTTCTCGATAAAATTTGGACTAACAAAATATTTTCTTTTTCAAAAAAGTTGACAGCAACATTGAAAGATTTTTGATCAATTTAAAAGAGCGAAGTACAACTGTCTAAATGGGATGTTTTTCTAACCTACTATGATTTATTAAGTATCAAGCGGCATATTTCATTTCAACTATCTTTGTAATATATTTTATTATTAGACATAATAGCTCATAAGACTCGTGCGCGCACGGGTCAAAGGTCTAGTTATTTGTTAGTCTTTAGTTTTATTCATGTTTACCATTGATTTAATTTTATTTGATAATCATTGATTTTATTATTTTGATACATAAGAATATTAGCATAAATGATTTCATCGTACAATCCAAAAACATTATCATAACTAATTACAATTAATTGTATTAATACAAATACAAACAATCTTTATATTAATAGTGCTAGATTTTTATTTTCTTAGTACCGTCGTAGCATTCCTGATCTGCTAACTAATTAATCATTTGCTGGACAATTAAAACACGCCTTTGAAATTTATTTTGAGCCACAAATTTAAAATTCATACTCAAAATGTTCTTGCTCATGGTTTTCTAGTCAGTGATATGGTAAGATTGGTGAACTTCGTTCTCTCTTTAGACATTTGATCAACTAAAATTTGTTTATAGCGGTCAAAAATTTCTTTAATAACATCTTCACCAAAATGACTAACTAGCAAAGGTTCAGCTACAGCTCTCATGCATTGTGCAACATTGTATCCACTATCTCTTAGTGATTTCGACATTTCAGATTCAACGTCAAAAACATCCCGATCATCAAGACCATTCCAATTTACTTCAGAAACTTCTAATTGATCGATGATAAATGATCCTTCTGTGAGAACTTCCAACTTTACTTCGGACGGAGATGGATAATAATTAGGGATGTTGAAAGTATTGAGTTTTTCTTCGTTAATGATTCCCTGCGACATACATTGAATAATTCATATTAATAAAGTTGTTTTATTTTCCAAAATTTTAGAATCCGTTCGGAGTGGTTTTGTGAGTTTTTGGTAATAGAAACCAAAACATTGTTCCCGTAAAATAGAGTGTTGATTTTTTACATAATTTCAAAATAATTTTTCATACCTGCAAGACCATATTGTTAAGAGCCATAGCCATGAGTTCCCAAATGTAACAACACTCTTTGCTTGATGGGTCGTCATTTTTTCTTCCTAAAAATACTAGAATCATGTGACCACCTTCAACTAATTCTTGGGCACGACACTTGAGAAAAAGAGAGAAATCTATTTGAAATTGCTTGTAGTAAGCTTTCAATACATTTGAAGGACTTGTGCTTGAAAGGTAAATGTTGCCCTTGTTGTTGTCGACACCCTCAGGAACCTAATTAAATTAATTAATCATTATTAGTCAACAAAATTATTTTTTTGAACATGCCAAAATGAAATATATATATATATATATATATATATATATATATATATATATATATATATATATATATATATACCAAAGAAGTTGACCCCCGCACAAGGTGTGTTAAAAGAGGTCAACCATGTGTACATCAGAGTCTAAATACAATGAAAGTCATATGCCCAAACATAACAAGGGGTTCTCCCACCAACTATGAATATTAACCCCCAACCCTGGATACTGAGTCCTCAACCACCAAAACGAATGCCGCTTGATCAAGTCCAGCAAAAGAGAAGCCGATCGCGCTGAATCTTTGAAGAGCCGCTGATTGCGCTCAGTCCAAATAATCCAAACGCAAGCGAGCCAAATGAGCTGCATGAAAGATCTGCGAGACCGACCACCACCTGCTGCCAAAGTAAACTGGATAAAGTGCGCAGAAGAAGTCGGAGGGTCTACCATCGCAAATCCAATCCAAGACCTGACCAGCGTCCACAGTGAACCAAAGACTCCACAAGTAAAGAACAAATGGTGAGCTGTCTCGATGCCGCCACAACCAGACACACAAAAATGATTCTCCGGTAAGAGAATGCCTTGTCGAACCAGGTTCGTCTTCGTCGGTAACCTATCTCGCAAGAGCCTCCATGCAAGAATAGACACCTTCAAAGGAACCTGGCGATGCCATATAAGATCTGCTGAATCATCAAGTATAGTCGCCTCCTGAGTAGTCAATAGCTGATAAGCTGCCCGTACAGTATAACCCCTCTCCGGATCAAAACGCCACCACCATACATCTGCCTCCGCCTCCTGCATCTGAAAATCGTGAAGTAAGTCCTGACATTCCCCCAACATCTCCTCCTCCCACACCCATAGCTGCCTCCTCCACTCCCACGCCCTCCCGCCGACCCCCCATCCTAATGCAAACATCTCAGCCATTGTATGCTGTTTGGTCGTCGCCAAATCGAACAACCGACCAAACCTCACACGCAGCGACACCCCCCCCAGCCAAGGATCCGACCAGAACGAGGTATCCCTCCCGTGCCCAACATGTCTCACAACACCCTCCGCAAACCATCCTCCTCTAGACCCAGCATCCCCATCCCTAATCTTCTCTATCTCCCGCCACCAAGCTGACCCTCTCCTCCCCCCCCCCCCCCCCCCCCCCCCCCCCCACCTATACGACCTCCCTCCACCCCGTACCTAGCCGCCAATACCCTAAACCACAAACCCCCCTGATCCACCAGCATCTGCCAACACCACTTTCCAAGAAGAGCAGTGTTGAACTCCCGTAACCGCCTAACCCCCAAACCCCCATACTCCCTGCTCATACAGATAGAAATCCAACTAATCCAAGAGATCTTCCTAGCATCCTCACACCCACCCCAAAAAAAATTAAGTAAAATAGAATCAAGGGAAGAAATAATACCTGTGGGAGCTTTGAAGAAGGAAAGAGCATATACAAGAAGAGAGGTCAGAACGGATTTGAGCAATACCAGACGTCCACCAAAAGACAGAAAACGACTCTTCCAACTAGGCAATCTCTTTTTAACTCGCATCAACACCGGATCCCAAAAACCCAACCGTCTCGGATCACCTCTAATAGGGAGACCTAGATAAACAAAAGGCATCTTACCCACTTTACATCTCAGAGCACTCGCAGCCTCAACTAACCAATAATTTGGGATATTAACCCCGACTAGCATACTTTTATGAAAATTCACCTTCAAACCTGACATAACCTCAAAAAGTAGAAGGACGGCCCTCAACGCTCGCACGTTGGCCCAAATTTTGATCCCTAAAAGTAGAGTATCATCAGCAAACTGAAGGTGAGACACCTTGATAATACCCTGTTCACCCACACTATACCCTGTAAACAACTGTTGGTCCGTCATGGCCTTCATGAGAACATTTAACCCTTCTGCCGCCAATAGAAAAAGAAACGGGGACAAAGGATCCCCTTGTCGTTTGCCCCTCTCCAAAGGAAACTCCTCCGTAGGACTACCATTTACCAGATGTGACGCAGTGGCCGTGCCAACACATTCCTTGATCCATTTCCGCCAGAGAGTCGGAAAAGCCATCTGCCTCATCACCGCATCCAAGTACCCCCAGTCTACAGAATGATATGCTTTCTCGAAATCTACTTTAAACAACAACAACTCTTTCTTATTTTTCCGAGCCTCATCCACTATCTCATTAGCTATAAGGATCCCATCGAGAATTTGTCTATCCCGGACAAAAGCGGTCTGAGACTCGGAGACAACACTCCCAATAACCGAACGCAACCTATTGGCTAAAACTTTGGCCAACACTTTGTACAAGCTACCCACCAATGCGATAGGCCGAAACTCATTTAAACTCTGAGGGCTATCCACCTTTGGAATTAAGGCAATAAAAGTAGAATTTAAACCTTTAGTTAACCGCCCATTGCGATGAAATTCGGACACAAATCGCATGAGGTCACCCTGCAACTCCTCCCAGAAGTCCTTAATGAAACCAAAATTAACCCCGTCGGGTCCTGGACTCTTATAACTATCACAATCCCAAACCGCTGTTTTAACCTCTTCGACCGAAAAAGGCTTAGTCAGACTACTACCCTCCACCCAACTCAACCGCTTAAAAAGAAGATTCTCCACCCCTGGTCGCACCACGATACCTGATTTAAAGTGAGAAGCAAAATGGTTAAACACCACTTGCTTTATAGGAGCCACAGTATCCAGCTGGACATCTTCCACTTTAATTGACTTTATCGCATTGCCCCTCCGACGAGTAGCCAAAATAGAATGAAAAAACTTAGAATTAGCATCCCCCTCCTTAAGCCACAACGCCCTGGACTGCTGCCAGGAAATGCTCGCATGCCTACGGGATAAGGAATGTATGTCGGCGGTGATCCCATGTAACTCCGCTATCTCATCACCTGAAAGAGTGGTCTCTTCCCCTTTACAATCAAATTCCGCTATTCGGGATTTCAAAGAAGCAATTCTACTAGGCAGATTTTGACTATGGGTCAGATGCCACTCTTTCAGAGCCTGTTTGATCAACCTAAATTTTGTCTTCAGAACATGGCCACCCCACCCATCTACCTGAAAGGCCCCCCATTGTGCTTTAACAAACTCACGGTATCCAGGTATATCAGCCCAACATTTCAACATTCGTACCGGCCGCGGTCCCCAGTCCTCCTCAGAAGCTGTCAAGATTATAGGACAGTGATCAGACAAACCTCTCAGATACGCAGACTGTAGACAATTAGGCCAGGTGAGACACCAGTCCTCAGAGAGTAAGAATCTATCTAGCCGACTCATCGACAACCCATCCCCACGATACCAGGTATACTTACGGCCGCTCAGAGGAAGATCTACCAAATAGTTATCCTCAATGAACAAATTAAAAGAAACATGATCCGGGGACAAAGATCCAGGTCGCTCAGACCGACGCTCATCGGTATACCTGACCGCATTGAAGTCGCCACACACACAAATAGACTGATGACCCGCCTGTTGCAAACGGACTGCCATCGCCTCCCACAAAACTTGCTTTGCCCCTAGATCACACGGAGCGTATACATTTGCCACTAGAAAGTCTTCCCCCAACCTCTTAAACCTACCCTGACTCCACAAAACATGTGACTGACTACTAGACATCCTCATGTCAACCTCATCTGCATCCCAGATAGTCAGCAAACCTCCAGAAGCCCCTACCGAGGGACGAAAAGAAAAAGCATGTGGAGATGAACCCCATAAACTAGCCACTAATGTTTCATCACACACTTGCAGTTTAGTTTCCTGAATTCACATTACAAAAGGCCTTTGCTCCCCTATTAATCTACGCACCTCCTTTCTCTTCTCCAAACCACCCAACCCCCTTATATTCCATGAAATGATCTTCATTGACCACCCTCTCTCCCATTACTAACACCCTCCGAACCCTGACGAAACTCTTTAACCTTACCCCATCCAGTCCGTGAGAGAACAGTAAACATGTTCCCACTATCACCCTGAACATTTATCCCTAAAGCCTGCCCAAACCCCAGCATGTCCTTCGCAGCAGTCTGATCGTTCCCTTGCATCGACACCTAGTTTTGCCAATCATTATTGACCGACACTAACGACGATGCCGCAACTGAAGAGACTGAGTGATTTAGAGAGCTTCCCTTAACCATCCCCTTGGGACAATTCCTTTTACGGTCATTCTGCCGAACAACACCTAAAACCTCCCTCCGATCTTGGCTAGGCAACCTCGCAATCTTTTTGAGGCGTACAGCTGGCTGAGGCGCCAAAACACCAGTCCCCCCTTCATGTTGACTAGGAACCACGTCTGTCTCCCTTAACGGACAATGATTGGGTTGAGGGGATACATCCCCCACAGCGTGGTTGTGGTCACGAAGCCATTCCAAACTCCACGGTCCAGACATCGTAGACCGTGTTGCTGAGGGCGGACATGACTTGGTTCGTTTCCGACTCGTGGAGACCTGTTTCTCTTGTGTTTCGCCATCTAACTGAATATTATTTTTCTCCAACGTCTCTACTTCCTCCGCTCTAACTGAATTCTCCCTCAAATTATTGTCGACACCAACATCCTCCCTCTCCTTAACCCGCACATATTCCACTCTTCTACTATATGGATACGAAATGGGTACTCTTTTTTTTTTGTCAAATTTGTTTAGTGGTCTGAAATTCATCCTTGAGATGTGAATTAATGAGGACTTTCTAATTTGAACTCTGATCCTTGCATTATTAATATATAATATGATATCTCTATCAACTGAGTTATACTCACATGGACATTATAGATATATAATAAATATAGAGAGAAACATCTATACTATAGGGTGAAACATTTATTAAATGCATATAGTATACCGAAATAATATCAATAAATAATGAGTTTAAACAAACCTTAGATAACCACTGAAGACTGTAAGAAGAGTGAATAAAATGCAAACTTTTATTCGGAAAAATTCTGCCATAAAAGGAACCAGGAACTCCAAAGAAGTAGCAGCGATTCATTTCAGTTTCTATTTCATCACGTAGTTTTTCTTTGAAGGTGTCAAGGGACATAAATAAGTTGTTGAAATCGTTCCCCAGTAGATCGTTCATAAATACTCTATATTCAGGAGATTTATGATTAAGTTCTCGACAAAGCTTTTCGACAACCTTGATAATATCAGCGATCACCAACAAAGTGTTTGGTCCAAAAGAACAACCCAAGTCTGCAATTGCTAAGCTTTTGGGGAGTATGCTGCAGTATAAGCTACTTATGGCTTCGTCCCTTAAAGGTTTTGTTAATGAAATCACCTTTCGCTGTATATTTATAGTTGATGAATAAAATTCAGAGCATATTAAGCTTGAAATATTTATTTATCACTTTAAAATGTGGGGAGAGTATAATTATAGGAAAAATCACACTAATCTCCCCTTAAAAATCTTAATACAACATATATATCCTCTTCAATTTTGTAGTAGACACTACCCTTCTTTAAATTCTTTTAAAATAGATAGACACCCCAACTTAACACCAAACACTCAGTTTGATACCTCTTATGAAGCTGTGATACTCTTAAATTGATTAAGTATCGTGTCAGATACTGTATCTCATATCAGTACACGTCAGATATTTCCTGATATGTATCGGAGAAGTATCTAATGATTAGATTTTATTTTTTAAATAAAAAAATGCCGACACTTCTGCGATACTTGTCTGATATTTTTCTACATATCAGAAAGTATCCAATATTTATATTTTATCCATGAAAAGAAATAAAATATCAAAAAGGGCTAAAGATTTGGTTTATATATGTGCATACAAATTTTTAACTCTTGTCAAAGAAAGATAAAGAATATGACACGGGTCATGCTAAACAGTGGTCCCTAGGGTGAGTGCTTATCAAATAGTACTTAATAAGAACTAGTACTTATTAAATACTACCATTGGAGCACATGCAAAAATGGTACCTATTAAGTACATATGCTTAAATAAGCATTTTCTCTCTCATGGTGCTTAATGGGTCCCACACACTTTAATATATTATTTTATTTTCTACCACACTTTAATATATTAAAATTAAATGATATATAGTTATTAGTGGGGCCCATTAAGAACTATTTAGAAAGGTTTTGGGTTGGTGGGAATGAGTACTTATTAGGTACTCTTATTAAAAAATTGTAAATAAATGATGTGTACAAGTGAGACCCTATAAGTACTAAAAAATGAGGTTCTCCATTGGAGATGGTCTAAGCATACTAAAAAAAGAAATAAAAGATAAAAGTAATGCACAAGTTCCAAGATAGATGTATTGAATACACAAGTTCCAAGACATAATTTCCTTTTTAATAAACTTAACTAGCGCCTAGGAGCACTGTTTAGCATTATAGGACAGGAGCGACAAAATTATAGGACATTAGATGTGCATGACTCGCTTTTTGGATAGTACTTAAGATATATAATTCACTTGTTTTGATAATTTTAATAATGTAAATGTTTCTTTATTATCAGATTTTAGTTATGTTTATATATTTTACATTTATATATTTATTTTTTATGAAAGTATTTTACCCGTATTGTATATTAAATTTTAACATTTTCTCGTATCATCGTATTTGTGCCGTATCATATCCATCTCGTATCAAGTATTTGGGCTTTCATAGGTGACGTCGTTATTCCATTAAAACACAACTAACGTAAAGAAATCTTTTTTTTCGGTAACCACTGAAATTCCTACCATTGCGAAGCTTTATACTACCTCTATTTTATTATAAAAGATAAGTCACGTTATAGATTTATTAAATAAATGGTATATGTAATCTATATTATCAAATATATTAATTATATTAATTGTTCAATAAATTCAAAAAGTAATTTTCTACCAAAAAAAAGAAAAATAATTTGTTTCTTATAAAAAAAACGGAGGGAGTAATTTGTTTCTAATAATGCTAAGAATGCACCATAGAGGTGCAGACCTCTTAATAACAATACCACCATTTATTCGATTGAATTAAAAAAAAAGTTTTTGATCAAATCTTAGTTAATTTATTGGTGATTAGTGTTGAATTTGGTATAGAAGACTACGCAACTGTATTTGAGAAAAAATTAGAACTATTATATTAAAATTCGTCCCGAACTTTGAACTAATAAGGTCCATTTTCCTTAAGAACTAGAGGGTGGGTGAAAATAAAAATAAAAAACATTTTTCCTTGTAAATTTGTCCACAACATTGTTTGTTGCCTACAACACTTCTGAAAAAAAATATATTATATTTTTTTTAGCAGTGGTTGGACGGAGCTTAACAATAGGAGGAGGTATGTGTCTCCTGATAAACTAGAGGGGAGGTGAGTTATATACTTATATATACATAGAGTTTAGGGGAGATGAATTTATTTTTTTCACTTCAGGTGCTAAGTCTAGAAAGAATCATGTTCCTCTCAGTTGAAGAGCAAACTCTTAACCAAGTGACCTATGGAAAATGGGAAACAAGCCACTTTGATTAATTTGATCCTTCTTTGTATATGTTTGGTAACACGGTGGGTGTGTTAGAATCACGGTAACCTGCTATGATTTCCAGAAGCTACAAGTTGTAGCTTCTGCAAAATCACGTTATCACCACAATTCTAGCACATCTACCGTGATACCAAACATAACCAAATATATAATACGTACCTGAAGTAAGGAGTTGTTTGCATAGCTTGCTTCTTCGTTGCTTCCATTCATGTGTAGTTTGTGAGCTACTTCCATATTCTTGTATCTTTTGTCTTTCTTTGAAACGATCGTTTTGCTTTTAATTAAAGTACATCCCTTAATTAGCCACACACTTATATATATAGATGCATAATCTTATCAAAGCTAATAAGAAATTGTTCGTTTATATATTTTAAAATATGTTCACCTCATTTAATTTCTAATATAGATCTGATTTAAACATTAACTTTTACTATTTTTAGTAACTTTTAATAATAAACGGTGTTATTTATCGTGAAACCATATATAGTGACCTACTTGCAACCATTAAATCTACCTATTTGATTGAAAGTATGTGTGTGGATGAATGTAAAAAGAGTCCCACTGAAAATACATGTTGCTGTGAGATGTAACATTATCCTTTCAAAAATGTGTTTAAACTTTAAAGGTTCATAGCACATTCACATATTTTCACCTATCAAAATTATTCATCGCACGCAACTTGCAATCAGTGGTCCATCTCAATTGGATCCCTAGTCCCTACTATACTCAGAAAAACTTGGCATGTATTCAACATTAAGATGTACTACTCTGTCCTAAAATATAAGAGAAAATTGATCAAATAAAGTTAATGTATCTGGACCAAATATTTAACAAGATATGTCAATTTTTATTGACCACTTTTCTCTTATATTTTACGATGAATTGTATTGTAGTGAGAGGTTGATCACAAATAAGGAAAACAAAATCTTTTTTTTCATTGGGAGAGGTTGAAGAAGGAAGATGGAACATAACCAAAATAAATAACAATTATATGAACAATTTCTTGTCCTTTTACTTTCTTTTTATCCCTTAGTCGTATTCAAAACTGCTAGATCAAAAGAAAAAAGTTGCAAAAAATACAATGTTTAAGAAACAGATCATGCAGAGGATAACAGGATGATAAAGGAGATCAGAGAGATTAGACAAAATATATTTTAGGAAGAAACCGAAGCAAAGATAAAAGAACAACATATTTTAGGGGGGCTTTTGTGTTTTACTCATTAATTATTTTTTTTGACTTGGGCTCAAGTTGTTAGCTTATTATTGGGCCTAGTAACAAAAATATCTTTTTGTTTTGTTTGTGATCTTATTTAATTTTATATTGTTAATTATAAATTATGATTTGTATTATGACTATATTTTTAAAATTTGAATTTAAAAAATAACTTTTGAAATTATGATATTTGGAAATTTTATATTTTTTAGGTGTCATAAATTTTTTAGAGATCGAGTCATCCGGTTTGATCGGTTTAATACTTATATAGTTTTGTTAAAGATATCAGTTTATTCAACCAAGTTATATGATTTTATCCAATTTAATCATACAGTTCGATCAATGATCCAATGGTTCAACACATGAACTAGTGATTCAGTATTCCCACCGATTCAATAACCAGTCCGGTAAACACTGATGCATGCACAATCTTATTACATGAACAAAAACTTCTAAGTTAATACTTCATCCGTCCAACACCAATTTAAATTAGTCAATGATCACAAAAAAATCTTTAGGACCACAAACATTTTTTAGCAATTAACGAGAGAGCATTCACAAATACATAACAAATTAATATGAGGATTATTGAAAAGATAGAACCCGATTTGGTGAAACAACATCAACTATGCAAAGATAAATTTTTAGATAGAATGTTTTCCACTAGAAATACGAACCCTTCATGTACCACCGAGTAGGGGCGGTAAAATAATTCATTAATATAAAATTCAAAATTTATCTATTAATTTATTCATTTAATTCATCTACAAGAATAAAATATTGAAAATTGGATTGGATTGAATCCATGCATTAATTGATTGGATGAATTTAATACATCCACCTTAATTTTAAAATTCAATTGGATCATTAATTATAATTTTTTTCCTTCTCAATTTTATATTATTTTACCTTCTAAAAATTTCATGAAATTTTTTCCAATTTTGAGAAAAAAGTTTTCAGAAGTTTTTTCGATTTCGAGAAGAAAATTTCTCAATTTTTTTCGAGTTCTAGAAAAAAGGTTTTCTAATTTTTTCCGATATCGAGAAAAAAAAATTCGGAAAATTTTTCGATTTCGAGAAAATAAGTTCTCGTAATTTTTTCCAATTTCGAGCAAAACAGTTTTTCAAATTTTTTTTTCGATTTTGAGAAAAAAAATTGGAATTTTTTCCCGATTTCAAGGAAAAAGGTTTTGGAATTTCTTCCGATTTCAAGGAAAAAAGTTTCGGAAAGTTTTTCGATTTCGAGAAAAATTGTTCTCGAAATTTTTTCCGATATCGAGAAAAAAATCGTTGGAAAGTTTTCCATTTTTGAGAAAAAAAGTCCTCTTAGTTTCCTAATTTTGAGAAAAAAAATTCTCATTATAATTGAAATTAGTTATTACTTATTATATTTAAATTAATGGACTATATATATATATATATATATATATATATATATATATATATATATGATATACCCATCCATTAAAATAGTAGAAATGGATGGATTAGATAAAGTTTGTTTCCGATGAATGGATTTGGATTTTTTTAAATAATTTTAATGGATTAGTGGATTATTATAATTCATTAATTATAATCTAAATCCATCCATCCATTTTACCACTGACCATGATCCACAAGATACTCATGTGCAAGTCACGATCAATCATTGATTACAAACCATAAACTTATGTAAAAAACGTTTGAATTTCAAATTATTGAATCATAAGATAGATATACTCCCTTTGTCCCATTTTTATTGACATTTTAGGCACTAAATTTTTTTTCAAAATAATTGTCATTTGCAACTTTCAATGATAAATTAATATGATTGAGGCGTATTGTCCTCACAAACTCTTCTGAATAAAAATTTGGGTAACAGAACTACGAGAATGTTTTTTATTTAGGCACAAAAACTATGAGGATGTTATTATTGATAACTCGTTAAGGGTCCGTTTGGTGCGCAGGTTAGGGAAACAAGATATGTTAAAGTTTTCCAATCTTGTTTTAATCTGTTGTTTGGTGCATCAATAGTAAAGGTTAAATTTAACTTACCGTTAAGCTTATCCAATTACTCTGTTATTTTATTCTTTATTTTCGGCTGGTTATCCAATTACTCTTTTTTATTTTTTTTATCATGTATGCACCAAACACATGACATGATATGTGCTAATCTTGTCACTATCATATCGTATTATATTTAACTTATTATCATATCTTGTCGCTATCTAACCGGTGCACCAAACGGACCCTAAAAGAAAATGGGGAGAAGATAAAGTATGATTACAATATCAATGTTGGATAAATACAGGGGTTGAAGGAGTAAAAACATAAACATGAAGCGCAATCAACAACATAGAATATAACGTGAAAATTTTAAAATCGGAGAAAAATAACGGCCGTTGTCTAAACCGACAACCAGAGAATAAATACTATGTAAAAATTGTTCAACACATAGACTCACTCTCAACCAGGCCACCTCATGACCCCAGTACACTCACACTCTCTAAAGTAAATATTTGAATTACATCTCACAATACTTTAAAACAAGAACATAAGAGAAAAAAAAAAGACACAAATATAAACTTAAAGTGTTTCTAGGTGCTACTCCATAGTGTCACATCTTGGTGTGTTGAAACAAGAAATTTCTCTAAGTAGTATAAGATTTCTCCAATGTAATCTTCTTCACATCTTTTTTCCTTATTAACAATGTGGGACTTACATTACAATCAACATCAACAATAAAGAGGATGTTGCATTTGAAGAGCTAAAGTATGTCTCTTATACTTTGCCAATTAATAAAGCCAATGGATTGAAGTGATAAGAATTTTTCTTCAATGTATCTATAGCTCATCAAAAGCCAACACTTATGTATTGATTAAATTCTTTTTTAAGTTACATATATAATATATTGATGAAATAATTCTTTGAAGATTTATTGCGAAAAGCAAATTTTTTTTGAAAACTCAGTATCCGGTCAAATGGCCGACTAATTTGAGAGGATCAATCCCACCACCCACTTGTGGGGACTCCATTTAAAGATAGAGTTTTTGTTCTATATAGACTAACCCACCAAAATTGGCACCAGTAGAAATCAAACTTGAGACCTTTGTAAGAAGTAAAAATATAATATTCAACGGATACAAACAACTACAAGCCAAAATAATTGATATAATATGACCAAGCCAAAAAATAATATAAATATATTTTTTTTTTATTTATAGACAAACTGATAAATACTAATTTTCACTTAAACTCACACTCACTAATGCATGGTCTTATTTTCGAATTTAGATAAAAGGTGTTCAACCTTTTTTACAATTCAAATTATTTTTTTTTGGCCAGCTATTCCATCTATCGAGGTGCCTCTAATCTAGAGAGAGATTAATTACTGTGTTCGGTTCGGCGGTAGATACTCCAGTCTCGACCAAAAAAGAAATTTATTTTTTTGTCAATATATATGTTAGAAATAATATAAAATCATTGATGTGATCTTTCCTAACAGCTTAACCTTTTGGGATAATCGGTCTTCTGATAATATAATTCATCTTTGGTCATTTATATTCTTGTCTTTAATTTCTTTGCAATGTTATCTTCGTTTTCATGTCTTCATTGTGCGTTAAAATTCATATCAAACTCGCATATTATTTTGGACGAAGAACTAGTACTTGATTCAACATTTATTTTTTGGGTTTGGCAGACTTTACTGTTAAGTAAAAATCACTATGAAAAAGTTGAAGATATAATTCCCTACATCCATTTAACGAACAAACTATATATGTGTTGAACAACTAGCTTTATATAGTAAAAATTAATTCTGACAGAATTGATTTTGTAAAATTTCTTCTGATAAAAATTTATTTGAATATAAAATAATTTATGTTTGAATATATTCATCTAAAATCGAACAAAAATTTTGTTTGTAAAAAATAATTTATTAGAGTCATAAGTTACGATTTTTAACTTTAAGTTAAATCAATTCTGAAGACATATCAATTCTATTTTTGAAAAACTAAACGAATCAAAATCAATTCTACACCTTTATAGAATCATCAATTCTAACTCCTTTAAAATTAAAACAAAACATACACTAAACCATTTCTCTCCATGCGTTCAAAAACCTCCATATATTTCTTCACTTTCTCCTTTTGCAAAGAGAATTTATAAGACCAACTATAATGAGGTTTTGCTTCACCCACAGTGGCACCTTATCATGATGGAGTACTGGAGACTGGGCAACAATTGAAAATATGTACAACTTTTGTGAAAGGGTGGGGCTCTCGTACAATTACCTAGATCCATGGAATAGTGATTGAAATTTGATAGTTTTGTTGCATTATCGGAAGTTAACATTTAAATTTTTGATTTGTACCGTATAAGTCCTTTAAGTTATTTTTATAACACATAGGTCCTTTAAGTTTTCAGTTTGTAACACATAATTCCTTTAAGTTTTTTTTGTAACACCTAGGTCCTTTAAGTTTTAAAAATGTAACACATAGATCCTTTCAAATTATACTCATCATGTTATACAAATAAAAACTTAAAGGATCTAAGTGTTACAGTTTTAAAACTTAAAGGGCCTATGTGTTACAAACAGAAAACTTAAAAGACCTATGTGTTACAAAAATAACTTAAAGGATCTATGCGGTACAAACCAAAAACTTAAAGGACCTATAGATGCATTTGGCCTTAAAAGAACTATAACTTGAGTTAATTTAAGTTATGTTTAATAAAAAATAGCGGATAATTTATTAGCTAACTACTTATAGCGGATGAATTTATAACTTATATTATCTTATAAGTTAGCTTATAACTTATATATGATAAGTTAGTTGATTGAAGTAATTATGTTTAGTAAAATTAGCAATTGAATTGACTTATACATATGAAATGATGTAAAAAATATATGTTTAATTAATATTTAATATCTTTTTTAAGTAATATAATAGGTGTAAAATTGAAAGTTAAACAATAAGCTAAAAGTTATTAGGTAATTGAATTAATTTATCAAAATAAGCGAAAAACTAGTAAAAATAAACTATAAATTCATGTGGAAAAAATGTTACGAAACATGACTATTTTTTCATAATAAATTTATAAATTATAAATCATAAATTCAAAAATGTGTATTGTAAAATAGAGCCTTAAGTGTCCCATGAACTTAACTCAATTGATTGGACATATGCAGAGATTCAGATTCAAACCCGAATACGCCACTTATTCATCTTTAAGAGATGAATTTCTAACTATTAAACGACTTAAAAAAAACAGAGCCTTAAATTAAAGAGTTAAAATGATTTTTTTTAGTGTTAAGAAGATTAA
This sequence comes from Trifolium dubium, assembly GCA_951804385.1. Taxonomy (NCBI): domain Eukaryota; kingdom Viridiplantae; phylum Streptophyta; class Magnoliopsida; order Fabales; family Fabaceae; genus Trifolium; species Trifolium dubium. The sequence goes on along the minus strand of OX638069.1, from coordinate 31,696,931 downwards.
ATTCAACCTAAACACATAAGTTTGAAACACTTTGAACTTTCGACATTAATCACACACGGCGGCTATAATTTATTTATTTAATGGTAAGAAAATGAAAAAATAACAATAGTGGATAACAGAAAAAGGTAGCAAAATAAAATAAAAATTTAAAAAAGGTAACAAAAAATGTGAATCACGTGCAGTTTCCATAATTGCTGTGTTGTGTGATAAAGAAAGTAAAGACATTATTGGCTTCTTTTAGGTAGCCACTATAATATGTGAAGACTGTGACCTCACACTAAGCGACACTATGTCATTGCCAGCCATTGTTTTCATTTGTGGCTACTATTTGATAGATTGAGATTCCAATTCGGATTATGTTTCACTTTTCTCTAATTGCTAGTACATTTTTCCACCTTAGGATAAGTGGAATTGAAAAATATAACATGCTTCGAAGATTCTTAATAAGTTCACATTCTACTGCCAGTGTTAAATGTTAATGCAAGTATTTCATTGGTGGCAGAATATAAATGGTTTAGATAAAAAAAAATACCAATTAAAGGAAATTGAAATGGTTTGGTTGATATGAGTTTTTAATTTTAAGATTGGTGAATTGATGAAACAATTGAACCTATTACTAGCTAATATACTATTTTAATTTAAGGTTGTGCTCAATAGACACTCATTCAAGTTGGAAATGAATTGTGGATGTATTTGTAAGAATGTGAACTATCATTTTATGTCTTTAGAATTTATTTGGAATTTATTCTAGATTTTTTTTTGACTAATGGAATTTATTCTAGATGTATTTGTAATTTGAGGTTTAAGTTTTTTTTTTTTTGAAGAAGAAGATGTTTGAGTTGTATGAGATTTTAAGTATGCATTGTATAATTTAAATTCAGTTTTTTTATATATATGAAAAGGATAAATAATTATTGTAGGAAAATGTTAAACAATGTCTTCGGAACATTGGTTAAGCATATAAATATGAAATTTAAGTCTAGAAATCAAGTTTTTTTTTATCTTCGTATTTCAATTATTTTGACATTTGATCGTCCACTAAATTTTTTTGTTCATTATCTTCCATCCAATTTTGATGATGTAATAAATATCATATATATAGGCATAACAATAACACACCACAATATTTTTTATTTTTAATATCAATAAACAATATTGAAAATATTTTGTTAATGCATGGTGGTGGAGTTGTCTATTGGGTGCACAATGCCACATAAAGATGATATTGCAAGTCCATTAAAAAAGATCTTGTTAACTAGTGTTCCAAGGGCATTAGTTAAGTTTACCAAAAAAAGTAATACTTGCATTGGAAATTGTGTTTTTTTATTTTAGAAAAGTACAATGCACAAACTTCAAGAATGTTTTTATTATTTTGGTTTCCTTAACCAACCATTGCCCTAAAGGTAATGTTTATCATTTTCCTAAAAAAAATATGATATCGCAAGTTTTTTTTTTTTTTTCTTTCAAAATATCGCAAGTTATCTATCTTTGAATTTATTGAAGCAGACAAAAATTATATAACATCTTTTTTTTTGACAATGACAAAAATTATATAACATCATTAGGAGAGAATTGAGTAAGTGTAATTGTTTTGTAATTGAAAAGAACTTCTTATCAAAAAAAAAAAAAAAGAACTAGAAATGTGTGGCCCTACCTTTTTCTGCAGACATGTATGGCCAGCCCAACTTATTATATTAGTAGTAAATTGTACAAAGTAAGTTATGTGGCTTATTTTAGTCAAAAACAAAAAAGTTATGTGGCTTATATTGTGGCTCAATAATTTGGTTTATTTTTGAAGGAAACTCATTACTTGGTTAGAATTTTATATATGTGGATGATCTTAATGATAAGAAGCTATTTAGAGTTTTTTTTTGGTTTAATAAGAAGGTATTTAGAGTTTTGATTTTTGACATTTGTTTCTGGAGAAAATGTTATTGATAGAGAAAAATGATCTTATATGTTTAATAATTGATTATTTGATAAAAACTAGCCACCATTCATTTAACAGTAGGACATATTTTATATTTATAACATGATTATATAAAATAAAAAAAATTCCTTAGATATTAAATATAATAGAAAGTTTAATATCTAAATAAGAAATATAATAGAAAATTATTCTTTCTGATGTACCAAAAAAAATATAATAGAAAGTTAAATTAACAAAAGTTGAAGTATTTATTTTAAATCAAATATACGTCAATTTTCACTGACTTAATTTTTATTATATTTAAAATCAAAAAGAGTTTTACTATACTATACGGTAAATAAAATGTACAACTCTTTTTTTTTTGTCAAGAAAAATGTACAATTCTTATTAATTTGGTTTATTTAAAAATGAACTAGTTCATCTCTAAATAAAATTCATCGTTAAATTTTTCTAGGAAAAAATGTTAAAACATATAATGTTACTTAAACAAATTAAGAGGATATATGATAAAAAAAATTATATGTAAAAAATGATTATACCAAATCTCTCTTATAATTTATCAAACATGAATTGTTTTCGTGGTGATTGACGCTGAGTTTAGTAGAAGGATCAAAGTTTCGTTTCCGCAACTGCGTTCGGGATGAGGTTGAAACTGTTTGATACCAAAACTAATCGTGAGTCAGATTAAACTGACGGCAAAAAAAATCTCTCTTAATTTATAAGGCATATTAAGAAGACAAAAATTATTAAGATATATCATTTTAAGATATCAAATAAAATATTAATGCAATGCGGATCAAAGCAACTAGGTTTTTAGTAATCTATTATTTCAAGATTTGGGGGTATTTATCCCCAAACCACACAATAATGTTTTAACCAATATAAATATTTATAAAATAAATCGTTAGATTGAAAGTTTATATCATATAGATCATTTGTGTAAAATTTCAGACAAATTTAAAATTATTTGATATGTTACTGAGACACATAAAGATTAAATACGTTTAAAAAATTCACACAAACTGTCAATTTTGATGTGTCTAAATAACATATATTTTGGATTTGTCTGAAATTTTACATAAATAATTTATATGATATAAACTTTCAATCAAACGGTGTATTTTATAAAATTTATATCAATTAAAATATTATTGAATAATTTAGGGGTAAATATCCTCAAATGTTAAAAGGGTACACCATATATTACCAACTAGTTATACTACTACCTTCGTCCCTAAGATATCATTAGACCAAATTGTACTATTCATCTATCAAGTTTTGACCGTAGTTTTCTAATAGTATATAGATGTAAATGTAAGTGCACCAGGTCATCCCTATGTTTTAATAATTGTCAAAACACATGAAAATAGAGTAGAACATATTTTGGTAACATTATAATTGACTTGACAGCGAAAAATTATTTTAAACTTTGAAAAATTGTTTTATAGCTGAAAATTTTCAAATTTTGTACGTTGTCAGGGGTTTGTATCGATACACACTAACCTTTGTATCGATACATATCAGTTAAATTATCCCTAAATGATTCTATTTTCTCTATAAATAGCATCATGGGGTTTTGTTGTAAGTGTGAGAAACCTTTGGAAAAACACTTTTGATCAGAATTTTGGAGAAGTTTTGGATCAAAGAGCATTCAACACAAGTTCATCATCTTCTATCAATTCACAATCAATTTGAGATTGAGTATGAGATCAATTGAGGGTTCTTAGTGCAATTGATTGATAACGTTTAGTGCAATTTGCGGTGAATCAGAATTGCGATCGGGTTGAATTGGGTCGAAGGATTAATTTCTCATCAAGCATTCAAGAGCGAGAAGAATTCTTGAAGGATCAACACAATCAAGCGAGGTAATCAGCTGGACGATTGTCACAAGGGTTCTTGGGTTGAGAATGGTGTGAGGATCAATTGTTGGAATCAGAGGTAGAAGCTTGGAGGTGTGTTGAGGTTTTCGCACAAATTTCATCGAAGCGGAATAGGTGAAGAAAGGGTATCTTTTGTATAGTCTTATGCGTTGTAGTCTTTGAAGATTTGTGCACATTATATCAAGTGATTAAGATTTTTAATAAAAATCTCAAATCGTCCGTTTGACGATTTGGGGGGAGGCGTACCGGCCGAATGCGAGGACGACACGAAAGCCAAGGAAACTCCCTTATCATGTGTTTGCGTCCTCTATATCCTTAAACTCCTTAATTTCGTATTATTTATTAATTCGAGAACAATTGAATTTTGCGTACTTTAAGTGTTCGTCAAAATTCAATTGATTGTGTTTGAATTGTAATTTGTGAAACTTCATCGAATAACTTGTTGTGTGTTGTTGAAATTGGTTTATCTTAAGAATTTGATTTCAAAGCATTATCTTAATTCGATTTTTTCATCATTCGGTTCACGACTTAATACTACTTTTATTTTAATCAAGTGGGTGCAAATAAGACTACCGATCCGGTGGATTTCCGCGCATTCGAAATTTTTTAAAACCACACTGTATAACGAGTCACTTATTCAACCCCCTTCTAAGTGATAGCCAAGTAGTCTAACAGTAAATATTAACATATAAGATCTTGTTTGATTTGTTTTGATGAGAATTTTTAAAATATCAAATTTTTGTAATTTTTACTGATAAATAATTAAAATTATTAGTAATTAAAATTGTATATTGGCCTAAGTGCAATACTCAAACAAAATTTCATATTTTGAGACAGAAATAATATGTTTTAGTTTGACTGCATCCCACACCACGATAAAATAGTAGTGAAATACAAATGATATCTTATTTATGATCTACATCATACTTTTTATTGACAAAAACTAAATATGATCTACATCATACTAGTACTATTAAATATGGATTTTGTTTTGATAACTTTGGAGTAGCAGACGTTTGTCAACAAAAAAAAAAGACTTTGGAGTAGTAGAGTGTTTGTGTAATCTTGAATTTTGAAAAGTTTAACGATGGAGAGATCACCTGCTGTTGTACTCTAAGCCCACATAGTATGTTGAGCCCTTGACAATTGGACCATCACTTTTTTATTAAGATAGTATTAAAATGTTTTGTAAATTTATTTAATATGAAGTTGTTTTTTTTTTGACGCAATATATATATATATATATATAGGTTTTGCTATAACACATCCATGAAGGTGTGCATTAGCATCATTCACCTTGTTTAATTCTACACTAAAAATTTTTCTCTCTCTTCAAATTAATTTTTTTTTTTTTTTTTTATAAAATAACAAACACACCCATGATGTGCATTATCATCATTCACCCTCTTTATAAAATAATAAAAAATTACAAATTGAAGAGAGAAAAAAAATTTTAGTGTAGAATTAAACAAGGTGAATGATGTTAATGCACACCTTCATGAGTGTGTTATAGCAAAACCCTATATATATATATATATATATATATGAAGAAGTTATTTGAAAAATAGAAAGTATTTAAGAGTAATATACTGACGAAAATTATAGCATATAACAAACATGATGAATTTTGTCAAAAAAAAAAAAAACAAACATGATGAATGTATATTTTTAAATAATTTGAATCAGTTTCATTTTTAAAAAAAAGTTTTAGAAAAACCGAACTAAATTAAACAAATAAAAAGTTCATTGATTCAAACATTTTTTTTTAAAACCTGATTCAAACTAATTTAATTACACTTTTACTTAAACAATAAAAGTTGATAATTTGGTTAAGAATTTGATCCAAATATATTAATTTTATTTGACTAATTTTCTCTTATATTTTGGGACGAAATAATATTTATTAGTATAATTATATTTGTTATTAGTTGCCGAAGAAAAAAATGTAAAATAAATTGAGACTTGTTGGCAAACAAATAAATAATGCACTTAAAATTTAACTAGTGTAAAATTAAATAATTATAACTAGTGTAAATTTTATAAATAATTATAAAATTAACTAGTGTATTAAAAACAAAGTGAGTACACGACATATAATTATGCGCAATTCATAGTTCGATGAGCGCCTACCGAGGAACTAGAATGAATGATACTTCCACTTTATTTTGGTCAAATCAGCTCCAAGTGTGCTTAAAATGAACGTTGATGCCTCACAAATACATGCAAGTGGTTCTTCCGTTGAGATATGTCAAGTATGAGTTAAATTCTATATTAGTTGGAAGAATTGGAGTTGAACGGCTTATAAATGAGATGACACATTAATCCAATGCCTTAAAATTTTAGATAGAAGAGTAGTGTCAATAGTCATTTATAAGGTTGTTCAAAACTCAATGTGTTGATCCAACTCAATGAGACTCTCATTTGAAAACCCAACATCCTCAGCATGTAGGGAAATCATGCGAGATGATAATGTCACCTTCATGAAAGGTTTCATCTTGCTCATGATTTAGGAGTTCATAACATCATTTATGAAACTGGCCAGTTTTCTTGTTATATTTCAAATGGTCATGAAATGTCATACTAATTATACTTTCATAACCCTACTTCTCAATGAAGTTATCACCTTATTTCATAGTAGAGATGACCGAACTCGATACATTTCTCTCCAAGAGATACTAATCGTTGAAATCATATGTTTGCTCAAAGTGGACATTTTTTTTCAAATTACTTTTATTGATTGTGCATATGTTTATTTAGCGGGGAAAAGTCGTTTCAAATGTGTGCGGAAGTAGGGCGGGGAATACCCAAATTTTGAATACGGGGTTGGAGACGGGGGCGGTGTGACCTTCCACTCGCCCCGCACCCACCCCCAAATATATGGAATTATAGCGTTAGTTCATGTGAGTCGAAGTTAGTAAGTATGACCCACATATAATTATCAATGATGTACGGGTACTCTATCTTAGTGAGAGTACCTGTACTGAGTATGTATCAGGTACCAGTATGCACCCGATACTCGTTGGGTACGCACCGACGACGTACCCTTTTATTTTTTATTTTTTTTAGATTTGGTACTCGCGGTACTTACCGGGTACTCGTCGGCTCTCGAAAGACATTTTTTCGAAAAGATTTGATTTTTTTTAAGAAGATTTAGATTTTTGGTAAGAAGATATAAGTTATAACTCAATGAACAATCAACATTTTTAGTGTTTGTTTGTTATTGCTTAGAACTCTACTCTTTTCGAGCAAATTATGTTTTAGTTTGATGTGATTGTTTTGATATCTTTGAACAATTTAAATGAGTACTTTTCAAGTGTGGTATTTTTTATGTTTAATTATTTTTTTAACAATATTATTTTATTTATATTAAAAAAATTATACTAACGCACCAGTACCTTAATCGTTTTCAAAAATGTCGTATTCCGTACTAGTATATATGCAACCTTGGTAACAAGAGCCGTGGGGGTATATAAGTAGCTGGGGGCGTGCAAATATAATGGAGGAAAAGTTAAGTAATTATATTTAGAACATACATTGTTAACTTTGACACACGGACGAAGTTAGCAACTTGATTCATTAAATATGGATCATTAGTGTTTTCTAGTTGAAATAAAAATTAAATTTTGTATTAATTTCTTTTATATATAATTAAGTGTTGAATTTACAATTGTATAAAAAGTGTTTAGTCACAAAAATTTTGTAAAAAAAGTGTTTTTATTACATAAAAAATAAAAATGTTAACTATACAAATGCTAAAATATTTTTGTGCTATTTAGTTTTTGTTATACACCAAAATGATAAATTGCTTCATACAAAATTTAATGTATGGACCTCTCCTATATAATCTATATGTGTTTTAGCTCTTTTCACTTATTCAATTATATCGCTCAATTTTTACCACTTGAGCTATCATACGAGAGTGTTATAATTTCTTACTACCATTTCATTTAATTATTTCCAATTTTTCAATTGGTTAACACAAAAATCAGATACAGAATACACTGCCGTATATTTTTCAGCAAATAGTAATGAAGCAATTATTATCAACTTCGTCATCACTTCATTAAAGCCTCTCACAATAACTCTCAAATTCAACCTAAATTCACTCCAAATTAATTCCAAATCCAAAATAACTCTCTCTCATTCGTCCCTTCTCTCTCCCAATCCATTATCACCACCACACCCTCTCTTCTCCCTAACCTTCTCTTCTTTCTTTTTCTTCTCCCTAATTTACCCCCAAAATTAGCAACAAAAAAATAAAAAAATAAAAAAAATATTTTCATTTCCATTTCATGAATCTTTGGAGCGACGATAACTCTTCAGTAATGGAGGCTTTCATGACCTCCTCTGATTTATCAACCTTATGGCCGTCACCAGCGCCGCCGTCACAACCACCACAAACAACCACAACCACCACCGGATTCAACCAAGACACACTCCAACAACGTCTTCAAGCTTTAATAGAAGGCGCTTCCGAAACATGGACTTACGCCATCTTCTGGCAACCGTCTTACGACTACTCCGGCACCTCTTCTCTTCTCGGTTGGGGTGACGGTTACTACAAAGGCGAAGAAGACAAAACAAAAGCTAAATCTAAAGCTACTTCACCTGCTGAACAAGAACACAGAAGAAAAGTTCTCCGTGAGCTTAATTCTTTAATCTCCGGTAATCCGGCGCCGGAGGAAACCTCCGTCGATGAAGAAGTTACTGATACGGAGTGGTTTTTTTTAGTTTCTATGACTCAGTCTTTTGTTAACGGCAGTGGACTTCCCGGACAGGCTTATTTAAATTCAACTCCGGTGTGGTTAGTCGGCGGCGAGAATCTTGCCGGAGCTGGTTGTGAAAGAGCGAGACAAGGACAAGAACACGGTTTACAGACGCTGGCGTGTATACCGTCGGCGAACGGTGTTTTAGAGCTTGGATCTACTGAATTGATTTATCAGAATAACGATCTGATGAATAAAGTTAAGATGTTGTTTAATTTTAATAATAATTTTGATTTTGGATCTTCGTGGCAGTTAGGTAATAATTCTGCTACAATTGCTCATCAAGGTGAAAATGATCCTTCTTCGATTTGGCTTAACGATCTTGAAGCTCGTGATTCTGTTGATAATAATTCTCTTGCTGCAACAACAACAACAAATACTTCAATTTCAATTCCAAGTCATCACAGTAATAGCAATAATCAGAGTTTGTGTGTGACGAAGACGATACAATTCGAAACTCATGGTTCGAGTACTGTAAGGGAAGTTCCTAGTGTTGTTCATGTTTCAAGTAAACAGAATAATCAAAGTTTGTTTTCAAAGGAAATGAATTTAACTGAATATGGAGGGAGTAATAATCAGCAGCAACGTTCGTTGAAGCCGGAGTCTGGTGAGATTTTGAGTTTTGGTGGTGAGAGTAAAAAGAGTTCTTATGTTACTAATAATGGAAATTCGAATTCGAATTTTTTCTCTGGTCAATCACAGTTAGTTTCTGTTGCTGAGGAGAATAATAATAATGGGAATGGAAATGGAAAGAGGAGATCTCCGAATTCGAGAGGAAGTAATAATGATGATGGAATGCTTTCTTTTACTTCCGGTGTAATTGTTCCACCGGTGAATTTGAAATTCTCCGGTGGTGGTGGTGATTCGGACCATTCCGATCTGGAAGCTTCGGTGGTGAAGGAAGTGGATAGTAGTCGTGTGGTGGAGCCAGAGAAGAAGCCGAGGAAGAGGGGAAGGAAACCGGCGAATGGAAGAGAGGAACCGTTGAATCATGTTGAAGCTGAGAGACAAAGAAGAGAGAAGTTGAATCAGAGATTCTATGCTCTTCGTGCCGTTGTTCCTAATGTTTCAAAGATGGATAAAGCTTCGCTTTTGGGTGATGCGATTTCTTACATTACTGAGCTGAAAACAAAGCTTGTGAAAACTGAATCTGATAAAGATGGATTACAACAAGAACTTGATGCAGTGAAGAATGAGCTTCAGAAAAGCAATGAAAACTCATCTCAACCACAACCACCACCGCCACCACAACAACAATCATTACCCAATAAACCCTCTTCCAATCAAGCTTTAATCGATTTGGATATCGACGTGAAGATTATAGGTTGGGATGCAATGATAAGGGTTCAATGCAGTAAGAAAAACCACCCTGCAGCGAGGTTGATGGCAGCGTTGATGGACCTTGACCTAGAAGTGCACCATGCGAGTGTTTCCGTGGTGAATGATTTAATGATACAACAAGCAACCGTGAAGATGGGGAGTCGATTTTACACGCAGGAGCAGCTTCGAGCAGCATTGTCCTCTAAAGTTGGAGATGTTCAATAAAGTACACAAATTTGCTGCATTGAGAAATTAATTCGGAATGTTATGTATGTGAACTTATCATTCCTCAAAATTTGTGTAAACTAGAAGTGTCTTTGTTTTTGGTAGATTAGTAGTATGAATTTTGAGGTAATTTTATTTGGGAATTTGTATGGAGATGGAGTGTACCAGAACTAGAACTAGAGCTAGCATTGTTGAAGTAAGTAAAAACTAAGTGTAATTTCTCTATTGCTAATGTGTGCCCGTGTGTGTATATAGATGTTGTATAATTCTCATAAATGGGTTGACATGGTGAAAATTCTGAATATTGTTATTCCTCAGTCAGTGATTGAGTTGTGACAGTGAGTCATCTCATGTGAGTGTGTTAGATTCATTTCTGAGATTTTGTTTGTTCTCCATATACAATTGCACTTTGTAGTTTGTACCTCCTTATAGGTCTGTATTGTTGGCTAATCATAGGAAAAAACATGTTTTGAATCTCTGTCGTGTACCGGCTGTTTGATCTATCATGGTAAAAATTGGTTTTTTGATTTTTCTATGTGATGAAATTTGTATACAGCATAACATTTTGATATCGTCTAATCTATGTAGTCGACCCTATTTAGTGCGATAAAACTTAGTTGTAGTCGACCCTATTTAGCAATAGCACCAAAAAATTTGTATGTTCTTCATGAGCCATGTAAGAAATGCATATACCAACAGAAAATACTTGATGTTTTCTTTTGGTGGTGATTGGTTTCTTTTGTGTCAAAGTTTTCAACTTTTTTATTTAGATGTTAGCTCTATTAAACCTTTTGCATATTTTCCTATTGAGGTACTATTGTTAACTAGCAAAGTTATGACCCTACCATACCAATACCAAATACCAACTTTGACAATGAAAATGTTTCCAGAAGACAGTGAGAAAAAGGTGAAAAAAACAGGGTATTGAATTGAATACAAACTTGTTTATATATGTACGAGGCTATGACTTGTATACGTGTTTATGGAATATTAACCATTGCTAGAGCCACCATTTTCCCATTGGAAAAAGACCCAAAAGGGTTAAAGAGTCTTCTTTCTCTTTAAGCTCTATTGAAAATAACAGGTAACAGATTTATGGTTTTGATGAATTTACCAAACTTTATCTTAAAATTGTTATAATTGGAGGTTATATTTGTATGTATTTACCTACTTTATTATCTACACAACTGGAACTTTTTGGCATTTTAGTAACATTATTGATAAGTTAATGAGATTTGGACCAATATGTGCACGTAATGATAAAAACTTCTAAATATATTACTATAATCTTAGACGTTAACTAGGTCATTGTAAAGCAACTATATTTGGATCTAGTTCATGTATTATACCATCTTGCCGTATGTATTATAACTACGGAATTATCTAGTTGGATTAATTATATATACTTATCTAAAAAAAGATGATTACATTAGTGCCATGACTAATGAAGGCTTTTACTTTATACAAATTTTAATCTAACTGATAGAAAATATCAAAATTATTTGGTTGAACACCTATGATATGAGTTTGAACTTGATTTTTTCACTTTATATATATAAGTTATGAATGATTTATAATTTCGTCTACGTAGATACAAAAAGAAATGAAGTCTTTTATTGTGATATTGTTTTTGAGAGTTTCTTTCTTCCATGTGCGTGTATAGTACTAATTAGTAATAAGGCTACAAATATGTAATTACAATAAGTGATAGTGATTGGACCCTTTGCTTAAATTGGGGGTGAATTATGAAATCCACTTTCTCATTTTATTTCCAAACAAAGTCATTAGATGTTGATAGCTTTTCAATGCCAGCTTTTTACATGAACACAATTATAAAAGGGTGGTGTTAAGCCTAAATTATCCATCCAGCATTGACCAAACAAACACCCTGGATGAATAATGATACACACCAGGAGGTGATGGAAGAAACATTATATATGAAATGCTGTATCTTAAAGACTTCTCATGTTTAATGTTTTTATATTTACTTAAATATTAGAAATTATGTATTTTTTGAAAGTAGATATATTTTTTTCTTGAAATTTTGAAAATGTTAAAATATTAGTTTTATTGTTTCTAAGAATAAATTCTTTGTAGCAATTTAAAATGAAAACAATTTTTAAAAATAAACAATAAAAATTTGTTGTTTTTATTAAAAAAAAATGCTCTTAACTTCAATGGGATTATGGGAGGAATTGTGCAGCTGGCAGAAATGTGTAGGTGTTAGTTTAGTATGGGGTGAAATAGCAAGATGATTTTATGTTTGTGACCCATTATTTCAAAAAAAAAAAAATGAACTTAAAAGTGATCACAAATAGAGTTTGCCAATGAGTGTATATATATAAGTCATATTTATAGTTTTCAAAAAAAAAATCATTTATAAATAAAAGTAAATCAGTTATTTAATGAATTTAAAAAATGTGTTTTTTCTTTTATAAATATGATCAAAAGAAGTTTTAGTATAGTTTCTCTCTACCACACACTTAAAAAAGGAAACTAATGTACACTTAATAAATGACAATTTTGTAAACTAACTCATAATTTCTCTTTTTCATACAACAATAATTACATTTCTTAATTTATGTTTTACAGTCAAAACGAATATAAGAATAAGAATATAAGATATATCAATTATTGAGTAAATTTTTGTGCATATAACCATAGAAATTAGGCTTAAACATACATTTGATCCCTGTATGTAGACCAATTTTTTGTTTTTATCCCTGTATCAAAAATTTTGATAAAATAGTCCCTGTATCGCATTTTTTTTTACGTTGGTCCCTACCGTTCAATTTCATCCAAGTGGCAAACGTTTTGCCACCTGGACCCTGCCACGTGGCCAAAAAATGTTGCTGACTGGATTAATGAATGTTAGAGGGACCAAAACCAAAAAATTGAACTGAATGTAGGGACCGAAACCAAAAAATTGAACTGAATGCTAGAGGAACTAAAACCAAAAAATTAAACTAATTGCAAAATGACCCATTTAAACTCTAAATCCCTAAATTGAAATTTGTTTCTCTACTCTTCTCTTCTCTTCTCATCAACCTTTCAACAGAGAGACTCATTGCTAAAAAAGATTATCCTGATGATTTTCCTTTCAACGATCCCGATCAACAACCGCCCAACTGTGGTGGTTTTTTCGACGCGCTTTCTGATCACGTTGTCAGCATTCGCAATGCCTCTCATAATTTCATCAAAAAACTCATCCAAATGGGGTGCAATGATCGACACAAAGTTGTTTTTGCCATGAAAGCTGGTTTATGAGAAGAGAAGAGAAGAGAAGAGTGGAGAAACAAATTTCAATTTAGGGATTTAAAGTTTAAATGAGTCATTTTGCAATTAGTTTAATTTTTTGGTTTTAGTCCCTCTAGCATTCAGTTCAATTTTTTGGTTTTGGTCCCTGCATTCAGTTCAATTTTTTGATTTTGGTCCCTCTAGCATTCATTAATCCAGTCAGCAATATTTTTTGGCCACATGGCAGGGTCCAGGTTGCAAAACGTTTGCCACTTGGATGAAATTGGACGGCAGGGACCAACGTCAAAAAAAAAAGTGCGATACAGGGACTATTTTGTCAAAATTTTTGAGACATGGACTAAAACGAAAAATTGGTGTACATACAGGTACCAAATGTATGTTTAAGCCTAAAAATTAATGTAAAAAAAAACTATAGAAATTAAGAGAGAGTGTAAAATGAACAAATATGTGATAATGGAGCATAGAATGGTAAGTAGATAGCCGTAGCTATCAATAGATGTGCCAAGCCTCAAGAGATAATAAGCGATCTCCATCACCAAATTTTGTGTGTATAATAAATACCAAAAATTTAATAATGTTCCCACTATATATGTAGGCGATAAATTTAATACTAGTATTCTGTCAGGATCATAGACGAGTAAACGCCAATGCCAAGCAATTTGATCAAGATCATACAATATAAAATAAATTTTTGTTTTAATTTTACAATTTAAAATATGAAGGTTCTATAAGTACTACGGATCGTCTAATCTTACTTTCTTATGATTACCATATGCCGATTTTATGAATGTGTGAAAATCTCTAACGAAAAAAGAGCTGGAGGAATTTCGGTGAACTAGTCCATATAAAATAAAAAATTTAGCTTTAAATGGGATCCCGTAAGTGAGCGGTAGGATTGGTCCCCTGACATTAATCAGTTTTTAAGTCGGATACCGAACTTAAAAAAAAAAAAGAGAGCTGGAGATCCATCTATTAATGGATTCAGATTTACTAGTCACACAATCACGCATAAGTAAACTAAAGATTTCTTCTGTTCGATTAAAGATCGAATTATTAGTATTTCAACCTTATAAAATAGGTCAAAACACATTAAGTTGGAAGATGATATCTGATTAGTATTGAAAGGATAAGATATGCAACAATGTAAATGTGGCAATTTATCTGCAAATATTGCCAATTGATTGAGACTATATATTGTTTGCTTTAAAGAAAACTGGGGAGCTTAGTTTTCTTGTCCTTATTCAATGAGTATTATGAGGGTTTTTTCCCCCTCTTTAGTGTACATCATCAAGTAGTAGTACATTTGAAAATCTCAACAAAGAAAAGATTAAGTTAAGTAGTTAATGTGACCCACCAAAGAACAAATTTGGAACATATAATTCTTCCTCATTTGTTTATTAGTATTATTTTAAACAAATACTTAGATAATTATATATTGTAACTTATATATTGCTTTCACATAGTTCATTCATAACACTACCACAAACCAAAATCAGTGCTTATAATCTAAAAGTCCAAACTCATATAAAAGTCATAATTTAATTGACAGAAAATATTCAATTTACTAAACTTTTATAATTGAGATTTAAACTCCAATCCCTTCACTTTATATGTGTGAGTTTTCAATAATTTATCATTATTTTATCTATGTAAAAAAAAATACCGCCAAATTTATGAGATTGGGATTCTCTGCACTTACAAATTGTGTGCAGTGCAATTACGTATTCACAAATATTATTTGTTTTTTTTTGGTAAGGACAAATATTATTTGGTTGAGATAGAGTATTCTTTTTTTTAAGAAGCTAAATTAACCCATTTGGGTTGGCCTGGTGGTATTGGCTTGAGAATTGAGAGTATGCTCCTACTCGAGGTCTCAGGTTTGATTCTCTCCAATGATAAAAGAGGGCCAAAGGCCCAAGGAAGAAAAAACAAAAATTAAGAAACAACGGTAGTATCCCTAGACATGTAATGTTGTTGAAATTGGCCTAAAATCGTAATAAACAAATATATTAGAATATAAAGAACAAATAAAAATACAAAAATATACTACAAGAGAAGTTGCATGAACTTATCTTTCTCGATTTAGTCCTCAAGATAGTTGTAGAATTGGGACCAAGATATATAAATAACCAATCATGTAAGAATATAATCATCAAACATATACAAGACTTAAATAAAACAAAGATTAAGAATGAGTGAACTTATCTTTAAGATTGTGATAATTTATGTCATCAACACCACCACAAAGCCGGAAATCACAAACCATGAATATATTTCAAATTTAATAAACAATATATATGATTACCTGAGGCATAACATAGTCACTGTCCTTAAAAATTTATCTGCCGTATATTTTTGCAAATTCCCCAGAATTCAACAGGTCCTTCCCGAGTATGAATCATACTCGAGGTGACAGAACAACGTGAATCAGTGACGGATCCAGGAATTTTGAATATTGGGGCATCACATATATAAATTTGTAATATTAAATATATATGTTACATTTCATTTTAAAAGCATAAATATATATCATAATTGTTCTTTACGGCGATTAATATTTTAAAAATATTGAATGATTTTCTCCGTTTCTCTTTTGTTTGCTTGTTTTGAGAGATTTTCTTTTGGTTTTTTATAATCTACCTCTTCATTCAATAATGTTTTAACCGATATAAATTTTTATAAATTACATCGTTGGATTGAAAGTTTATATCATATACTCATTTGTGTAAAATTTCATACTAATAATATAAAATTATTTGATATGTAATTGAGACACATAAAAATTAACGACATTTAAAAAAATCAAACAAACCGTTAATTTTGATGTGTCTCAATAACATATCAAATGATTTTAGATTTGTTTAAAATTTTACATTGATTTCGGTTAAAATATTATTGAATGGTCCAGGGGTAAATAGCCTCAAATGGCGAAGGAGCACAACATGTCTCACCTTTTTTATGTTTAGAAACAAAAAGGTTGTAGGCCATGAGAGAAAAATTGTAGTATTTGTGTGGGCTTTGAGAGAAAAGTGATGGAATTTATATGTGTTAATTAATCAAATATCAACTTATATTATATAATATATGTATTAAAAAAAATTAAAAAAATTTAGTGCAGGCAAGTGCCTTCACAATGCACAATGCACTATGTACATCCGTTCTTGACGTGAATTTACTAAGTGCTGGCAATGTAATTCAGAATGAATCAATTTTGTGTATATGATAAAAGGAGAAAGCTTTTTTTTTGTTAACTTTAGAACTATGGCTTATTATTGGGATCAAAGAAGATAGGTCGTGTGTATCTCTCTTTCATGAGCTACTGTTTGTTGTTTATATATCAAACCGTGACCCAAAACCGTGGTTTTCAATAGAGGCAATAAAATGAACTAAAGTGGTGTGGTTAAATGGTGCTAAACTTATTTGCACTAATTCTTTATAAAGGTATAGAATTAAATGGATAGGTCCGTTGAATAATTTATCCTAAGAGTTAACTTTTGAAATAAATAACTTTGATAAGTTAACAACATGTAAGTTTCGGAGATATGATTAAAAAGTAGATTCTGAAAAGCGTTAGGTAAATTCTCCATAACATGAAAATTTATAGAGTCTATAGAAATGTTAAAACTTGCAAGTAAGTATGCACTCCTATTGCCTTATCGCCATGCCAATCCAAGTGGCTGATATTGACATGTCAATCCAATGAGAGAAGCCTTTGAATGTGCTATGGCATCCACGACTACTGAAATTGTTTGGTTGCGTTGGTTACTTTTTGATATGGGTGTTCCTCTTTCTAAACCAACTCCTATGTATTGTGACAACAAAAGTGCCATTCAAATTGCTCACAACTCAGTGTTTCATGAACGCACTAAGCACATTGAAATTGATTGTCATTTCACCCGTCATCATCTTCAGCATGGCACCATTACTTTGCCTTTTACTTCTTCCTCCTTGCAGATTGCTGATTTGTTCACGAAGACGCATTCTATTAAACGTTTTCGTTTCTTGATTGACAAACTCTCGATGCTCCCTATTACTGCATCGTGAGTTTGAGGGGAGATGTTAGATAATAATAATTATATTAGTATGTAAGGGTATTTTAGTCTTTCTAAATTTTTAGTTTATATACTCTATTGTAACTCTAATATTTCATAGTTTTGTTTATTCTATTGAAACCCTAAGTTCAAGGGTCTTCCTCTTTCTCTATGTTTCTATATGTTCACTATTGTTAACATGGTATCAAAGCCGGGTTAAGGACTGCAATGTGGGCGTTTGACCCAGGCCCACGCAAGGCGTGAGGGTGGGTGTTGAATCTGTAGTTGTTGACCCAGGCCCACGCAAGGCGTGAGGGTGGGCGTGAGGGTGGGTATTGAATCTGTAGTTGTTGATCCAGGCCCACGCTAGGCGTGAGGGTGGGTGTTGAATATAGTATTGTTGAAGTTTGTTTGAAGTCCCACATTGCTTAGGTTCCCGGGCTGTCGAGTGTATATATATATATGTGAGGGAAACCTCACCTTATGAGCTAGCTTTTGGGGTTGAGATCCAAACATATTTAACATTGCACAAGAGTTGTAATTCTTCCGCTAAACTTGCAGTTATTAGTAGTCATGTCCACAAGAATTTTAGAATCGTTTTCCACTGTAAAATGAGAAATCCTATCCCTCCAAACCAAGTCAAAACTAAGGTACAAGCCCCACATTTCTGCAAGAAAAGAATTACAAACTCATTTCTTCTTAATATACCATTTGATCCATCTTCCGCTAGAGTCACGAAGAAGGCCTCCGTATCCTGCAATTGTACCACCTCTTTGCAAGCACCATCACAGTTGAGTTTAGTCCAATAATTTTTGTCTTAATTAAAAACTAGTAATTTTGTCTTAAAAAAAATCTGAACACTTTTTTAAGACTTTCTGATCTCAATTGAATAACGATCTATATGTTATCTGACTATAAAATTGTATATAGTTTGTGACCGCACTGAATCCAAATTCGAGTTTATACCACCTTTGTAGGCTGTACGTAGTACTTATTAATTAAACACTTCCTTTGAAAGTAACTAAAGCAATTAATCCACGTCAAGATACACTTATTATAATAGAAAGTAGTGACATCTCATGAGATGATAGCATCTTGTTTATATAATAAAGATATAAAGATTGTTCACTAAGGGCCAATTACATCCAATGAAAGTGATTGGCATATGTTCTTGTCTTTTTCTTACACGGTTAAGTAATCCTTATTTATTTTGTTCAAAACTGATATTTTCCTTATAAAACAAATTTTTTGGTATTTTAGAGGATAGTTTAGATTAAAACTAAGATTTTTAAAGATTAATTTATGACAAAATTGATATTTATTTTTTTAAACTGAAATTTTTGTTTAAGTTTAAAATTTTATCTAGACTTTATAAATTTTCTGACTCTGCCACTGCCGCTGACTAAAGGTTTGATGAGCTTCTTTCATCGGTCCACCGTCATCGATTTGAACCTGAGTTCAATATCACAATAATATACAAGAACTTATCTTATGAAATGTAAACAAATGTGTGTTTTTTTTATAACTCATAATTTCTTATAGCATTCTTAATTTGCTATTGTTCATAGGAGAGATCATTGCATGAATAGGGGGAATATGGTGCATGTGATGATGGCAGCAGGAAGTGAGGAGTTAGATTTCAGACGATAATAAATTTTTGGTAAAGGGACTTTGTATAAAAAAAATATATATAGTAAGATTTATGTGGATGAAGGGTGTGTAGTACAATTTTTTTTTTTTTAGGCAAGTAGTACAAAAAACTTATAGGTGCAAATAATAACTTTGTTTTAATAATCATTTATCAATGAAAGACTTACTATTGAGATAGACCATGATAGAAGCCCACTTAACAAACTCAGGCTCAACAAAAAAAAAGGAAGAAAGGAAATGACAAATTTTTGTTTGACTAAAACACAAAACGGAAATGAAAATAGTGTTTTCATAGAAAAAAAATTTCACTCACGCGGTCTAATGACTAGAAATTCATTATTTGAAATTAATAAGTAAGAAAACTCAGGCTTGAACCTCGACCTCTAGAGTCTATATATATAATGTGATATCTTTACAAACTGAATTATAAAAATAGTGTCTTCATAGATTTTTAATCATTTGTATAAAATAATATTTCTAGTATTATTCTATAATATTTATTTATATTTTATCATAAATATGGTTCACTTGATAGTTATCATAAACATTATTGCATATGTTTGTGTTATTCTATGATGATTTAAAAAAGCAACAAAACAAAAGCAGTGCTCAAGTTTAAGTTAGCTTAGCTTAACAAATAACATGGCTTAAATATACTTTTGGTCTATGCCCATAGGATAACTCAAGTGATAAGAGCTAGAGGACAAATGGAATGGGTAGGGAGAGGTCCAGGATTTAAATCATGGCGGGAGCAATTTATCTTTTCGATGTACCAAAAAAAAATACTTTTGGTCCTCTAAATATTTTCAAGATTTCACTTTGGTACTTTAACTATTTTTCGTTCTGTTTTGGTCCTTTAACTATTTTTTTGTTCTGTTTAACTCCTCTAACTTTCATTATGTTAATTTATTTGGTCCTAATTATCGTTAGAAAAATGTCAAAAACGTTAATTTTGCGTAGTGACACTTACGGACTTGGTGGCTTTTGTGTGAGATCCAATAGGAAAACGCCACGTGGCCAGAGACCTTCTTCTTCCTACTTATTCATCGCGTACGGAGCTTCCTCTATCACCGTATCTGTCCACATCACCGATGATCTTTCTAGTCACGAAAGCTTACGAAACGATACTCCAAAACCTCTCATTATTCACGATGAATCCAAATCTAATGTCTGTTTTCTCAATGGAGGCTTCTACCTCTCATTTTTGACATTTTTCTAACAGTTAGGACCAAGTAAGTTAACGGAATGAAAGTTAGAGGACCAAAACAGAATGAAAAATAGTTAAAAGACCAAAGTAAAACCTTTAAAATACTTGGAGGATCAAAAATGTATTTAAACCTAACAACATCATAATAAAAGAATAGTTACAACTGCAAAATATCTTAAATTTGGTCTATGCCCCCATAAATAATGTGTTGAAAAAAACCAACAAATTCAATCAAAAGGCTAATATTTTCCAAGTATGATACCAAACTAAGTGAAAGATAAAACAAGATATAACAAAATAACAAGAATGAAAAAAGTCACATATTTTATTTTGATAAAAAAAAAAGTCACATATTTTCTAACAAATAACAATTTGGGTCATTCTGATTCAAAAAAAACAATTTGGGTCATTCATTTGGTGTTTGGTCAAGAAAATATACAATATAACTAATCATATTCCTCCAATTAGAAATAAATTGTTGAGCTAATTGTAAAAAGAAATAAATACATAATAAATGAATGATTAAGCTATGTTTACGGATTAGACATTCATTAACCAAATCCAAACATGGAAACAGGCTGTTATGTTTAGTTTCATTTTCAAAACCTCTTTTGCATCCTCATCATGTTTTGTCCAACTTCAATCTCTACAATCAAATAATTTATATAAACACATTCCATTTCCCACCTCAACTCCATCAACATAAGGCAAAAAAAAGGGTTTGGTTTGATTACTTGCGACGCAAGAAACAAAATGAGTCTCAGTTGCCTTACCTGCAGCCAAGTTCTTCAAAGGACAGACTCATTTAGAGAATTATTCAAGGAAAAGGAATATAGCCAAAGTCGCAAAAATGTTGAGAGGACTTGGTCGGGGAATATACCGCCGCCCAACAAAGAGTCAATCAAAGGTGGACCTCTAGCTAAGATTAAGGTGAATCATCGCCGCAATCATAGTACGGGAAATCTTTCTTACTCGGGCGGGGCTGGACCAAAATTGGTGAGGAGTAGTGGAATGAGAAGAGATTGGAGTTTTGAAAATTTGGAGGAAGAACAAGAACAAATGGTGTCTTGCAATTGAGATGATATCAATGAAAACATTATTGTCATATTGGTTTCACTGAATTGTGTATACTTTGTTTATGGTGGGAATTAATGTAAAAAAAAATTGGGAAATGGGTGGGAGGGTTAGTGTTGATGTACATTATATATATGGTGTTTCAATCGCTTGATCGATATAAGGTACGAAAGCGTTTTTTTTTTTGTGCCATTAGTAATTTACATCTCTTGCAATTTTTTTGTTTGTTCCCTTCAGATTCTCTGTAATTCACAGTTCAGTGTATGAATTTAATTTATTTTATAATCGATCTTTCATTTATGTGGGAATTTGGGATATCATATGTGAAACTTTATATGATTTAAGATTTAAAGAAAATTATTGCACGTCAGTGAACATGTTCCTGCAATTCGTGCACAGTCTATCATCCCATATAGCAGCATTGTAGGAAAGTTCGTAACCATCAAATCTCAATGCTACTATATGGCACAAACGTGCACGCATCGCACATATGCATTCAATCTGTCGCCACCTCGCCATTTCTTTTGACTGCTACAAAAGAAATCTCCCCAACGACACCTCCCCATTTCTAAAATCTGCCGCAACTATCATCTTTTACAGCTCGTCAATGTCATATGTGTCTTACAATTTTAACGTCGAAAAATGGAGATGATAAGTGAGATCCTATGACAAGAGCACAATCTAAAGATATAGTTAACGTGTGTATGTCATTAGATGGAAGAATTATAGTTTCATGGGTTTTTCTTGAGCATAAACATGAACTAAAACCCAACCAAATCAAAAAAAATTAGATGCAACAAGCAATAGGAGACTCATATATAAATACATACAATAACCACTTGTGTGTAAATGAATCCAAACACTAGTTTTTTCATTATCTCTTCAATTTTAAATGGAAGCAGAGAGACAAAAGGAGGCTAGAAAATAGAAACAAAATAATGTAGATTGAGTCTGAATGTTATTTCATATACATAATACATTTGCATTTTCCAATAAATATTGGAAAGTGCCATTCCCTCAGAGGGCATAAAGACCATGATGCATTGAGATGATTTTCTGATTTTGTTCTGTGCTTAATATCAAGCAATGATCATAAACAAGTTGGCTAGACAATTTTCAATGCTGTTTCTAAGTCGACAATGATATGTATGCAATGATCAAGTAGAAAATGGGACAAAAACACATTTTTTCTCGGTGCTCATAACTTCAAAGCCAGCCAAATGATGTAACACGTTCCAGCTTTTTTTACACTATATGAATTTTATTATACAACAGAAAATCCACTGTTAAAAGTACTCATTAAAAGAAGAAAAGAAAAAAATTCACTAGTTTTTCTTTCTTCTAGCTTCTGCTTTCCAATCTCTACGACAGAGCACAGTCCTATGCATCTCGTTATAAACAACGCTAGAAAATCCATGTTGAACTTCCCTATCTAGCATTGTTTCTGACTTACTCTTGATGCCTAAGCATGTCACCTCGGGTACATTAGTTAGTGTCGAGGAATGATCAATACTCCCGTTCATCTCTTGACACTTTGCTACATGAGCCTGTCTTGCATCCTTTTTCCAATCTCGATTACAATATATGCGTCTAACGAAATTGTTGTGATTCTCGTTTGGTTGTATCTCTATTTGCACTGTTGTTTTCTGTTCTACAACAAAAGAGTTTGTGGTTCTTGTTTCTTTACGCTTGCGGGCCCTGTACCTTCGCTGTCTCTCTCGATTCTTCATACGTCGAGCCAATGGGTCGCCACGCCCATTAGAAGAGTGTGCTATTTGATCAATGAACTTCATCGTAGAATTGTCTTGTGAATCAGATGAACTTTGCCTGTTTTCCATTTTCAGAGTACGGATAGCATCTGCAGTAATCAAGTTAGATAGGGATGATCCGATGATCTCACTCAATAAGTGGCATTACTGATTAAGAACTTGATATGGATCTCAGTTGATCCATGATATACAAGGATCTTGAACCAAGTGTAATTCTTAAAAAATAAAATGAAAGAAAATTCAACAATGAATGCAAGAAAATTCTGAGAAAGGTAAGACAAACATACAAATGGAATTAGATTGAGAGTGCGAAGAAGATTTCCATATTCATTGGAGAAATGATAAGATCACACGGAGGAATCGTAAAATATTGATACTCTTGATAAGACTCTTGTTTGGTTCAACGAAGAACCCTACAAGGCTACAAGATCAATGCTCTAACTCACTTTTTAATTCTTTGATTGAAATTTGCAAATGCATTCAACATGGTTCAAATTGTACTAAAAACAAGCCTTATATCGCTTCAACCAAGAGGACTAAAAAGGAAAGGAAGGACTTATACTCTTATAGAACAAAATTTTCCTGTTGTTAACAAATTACTTTTAGAATAATATGCTCCAACAGGTCTCCGACGCAATTCATTTAAGGGTATCAAGTGAGTGCGAGTGAGGAGGAGATAAACTTGACCATACATCCATATGCTCTCAGTCTCAAATAATATGCTTGTATATCTAACTATTAATCTATGTAAGTGTGTGAAGTGTCTCAGTACCCTACATTTTAGACATTGCTCTTGTTGGTGTGCCTATGTTGCGTCTCATGTCTATGCTTCATAGATTATAAGAGATACTTTGGCTACACAGCCATTGACATGGTTTCTAAATATTTGATCGACCACTTATCCTTTCCATTTAGGCATTATTAGAATTAGAATGTAAATAAATACATTTAAATGTGAACTCGTCCAGATGTATATCATAAATGAGCATGTAGACCCCTTTTCATTTTTTCTTCCACAAAAGAAAACAAACAAACCAAAGGATAGGATTGAGATCTAATATCGACTAAAGATTTGACCGAACTAGTCCTTATAAAGCTTAGTGATCCTCACTTCTGTGGTTGAGTTAGGTCTAGCTCAAATTCTAACACGATATCATAGTTTACTCTAGACTTGTTATTAGGCCACCAACATTTGTCTGCACTACCTATGTCTCGGCAAGAGGGCATGTGTTAAAATCCCATAACGACTATATGTATGTCAAAAGTAGTCCTTATAAAGCTCAAGAAATTCTCAACCCATTGAACAGTTTGAAACTTGTGTCGCAATATTCTTAAAAGGTAATGCTATTAGACCAAAAACAAAATACCACAATTCTCATTAACAGTAGAGCACAAATGAAAGGAAAGAAGAAGCAGAATATAAAATCTCATTGAGAGCAATAAATAATCAATGAACAACAGTAAACACTCATTAAGAAATAGGTAAAACGGCTCCACCAACTATATTTGAAATAAATAGTTTTAAAGTCTTGTCAAATAACTTGTTGGAGTAATAAATGAAACATTTTATCAAGGCCATAAAATAATCATGAGCATAAACTATGGGAATGAATCCTCATGTAATGTCAAAATTCTGCCATAGAGACGCCATGCCGTTATGGCATATGGAGGGTTCTATGCCGGCTTCCATTAGCCACAACACCTATTATATCTGCCATATACCGCAATAACATATTTATCAAACGGATTTTCGTCTATCATCCATAATCCGCCATCTGATATTAATAACACAGGTACTCTCATTGAAATTTCAAATAACACAGGTACTCCCATTGCCATAAACATAATTCAATAAGCTTGTCTACTATCTAGTGAGATATGGAGTTGTAATCTAAAAACTAAAGGTGTACTTGTTTTGAGCAATTTAGCACAAGAATGCAGCGTAGTGGGATAGCGAATAGATGGCAAGAGGAGGTATATTGTAAACAAACAATCAACACACCAATTTCTAAGAACTTTCCCAATTTGAGTTACAAAGGATGTATATTGTCCCAATAAGGCAACTCAATTGGTGAGCCGAGTGACATTGAAGGAGTCCTAACTCCTAACTCCTAACCAACTAGAAGGACAGGTTCAGGGTTCAAACTCTCGAAAATAACATAACCCACTGTTAAAGAGTCTCGCATTGGATAAAAGATGCCGGACCATCACTTATAAACTTATCTTCTTCCGGTCATCTCACATCCAATGCCGGACTCTTTAATGTTTTTCATAGAAAAAGTTGACAAAATGCATACTTTACATTTGAACTTGAATAAGCAATCAATCAATAACAAATAGAAATGACAAAACCCCTGATCATAAATTCAATTAACAGCAACAACTAAAATGAGAACTAAAAAAAAAGGGTTACTAGGAACACTAACTAGGGTTGTGTTATGAAGCAAAATAATAATAGAAATTAATGAACTATGTTGAATTGAAGAAATGCAGAAGAAGAGAGTGTTGTTGAGTTTACCTTAGATTTGGAAATGAGAAAGGAAAGTGTTTGAATTGAAAGAGTCAACTGAGTTGTGTTTCTGTAGATTTGTGGAAACTGCAAATAAATAGACAGACAGACAGACACAGAGACAGAGTCACAATTGGTCTTGTTAAGGAAACAGTACAAAAATGTTCTTTATTGCAAACAGAGTGAAATCAATCGCGTGTGTAAGGGGAGAATATGTTTTGTTTGATGAAGAGAACAACAACGGGGTGGTGGCGCAGTTGGCTAGCGCGTAGGTCTCATAGCTACTGAGTGATCCTGAGGTCGAGAGTTCGAGCCTCTCTCACCCCACAATTGTTTTTTATTATATCTTTATTTTATTAAAAAAAATAAACGTGTTCTTCGTGTAGTCTTTCTTGTTGTTTACAGGAGCAAAATTTGGTATGATACGTTGATAGCATTTCTTTTTAACAGAGAGACAAAGTGGGATGTATTGGATTTGATGTGAAATAACAGGGCCGATTGCAATATCACTCATTTATTTAAGGCTTAAACATATATTTGGTCCCTATATGTACACCAATTTTTCGTTTTAGTCCCTATATCAAAAATTTTGACAAAATAGTCCTTGTATCGCGCTCTTTTTTTTTTGACGTTGGTCCCTGCCGTCCTATTTCATCCAAGTGGCAAACATTTTGCCACCTGTACCCTGCCACGTGGCAAAAAAATGTTGCTGACTGGATTAGAGGGACTAAAACCAAAAAATTGAACTGAATGCAGGGACCAAAACCAAAAAATTGAACTGAATGCTAGAGGGACTAAAACCAAAAAATTAAACTAATTGCAAAATGACACATTTAAACTCTAAATCCTTAAATTGAAATTTGTTTCTCTACTCTTCTCTTCTCATCAACCTTTCAACAGAGAGACTCATTGCTAAAAAAGATTATCCTGATGATTTCCCTTTTAACGATCTCGATCAACAACCGCCCAACCGTGGTGATTTTCTCGACGCGCTTTCTGATCACGTTGTCAACATTCGCAATGCCTCTCATAGTTTCATCAAAAAACTCATCCAAATGGGGCGCAATGATCTACGCAAAATTATTTTTGCCATGAAAGTTGGTTTATGAGAAGAGAAGAGTAGAGAAACAAATTTCAATTTAGGGATTTAGAGTTTAAATGAGTCATTTTGCAATTAGTTTAATTTTTTGGTTTTAGTCCCTCTAGCATTTAGTTCAATTTTTTGGTTTTAGTCCCTGCATTCAGTTCAATTTTTTGGTTTTGGTCCCTCTAGCATTCCACGTGGCAGGGTCCAGGTGGTAAAACGTTTGCCACTTGGATGAAATTGGACGGCAGGGACCAACGTCAAAAAAAAAAGTGCGATACAAGGACTATTTTGTCAAAAATTTTGATACAGGGACTAAAACAAAAAATTGGTGTACATACAGAGACCAAATGTATGTTTAAGCCTTTATTTAATGTAAGATGTTAACTCACTAACTTATTTGAGTTGGTCTAATGGTGTTTACTTGAAATTTTGAAGTGTGCTTTTCTTAAAATTTTATATTCAATTTTCTTCGATGTCAATTTTAATGGGGTAGTTGATACAAAATTTTATTCTCGCTTCAATTATGGCTCCAAAAATAAACAAAATAATTAAACTCTTCGAATTTATCAATTTTTGAACCCAATACCGAAGTACTACCTCCGGTCCTAAATATAAGAAACTTTTTACTTTTTAAGTTCATGGAATGATTGATATATTTGGTTCATAATATAGACCAAATACATCAATGATTCTA
Organism: Trifolium dubium; assembly: GCA_951804385.1. Taxonomy (NCBI): domain Eukaryota; kingdom Viridiplantae; phylum Streptophyta; class Magnoliopsida; order Fabales; family Fabaceae; genus Trifolium; species Trifolium dubium. The sequence continues at coordinate 31,669,531 of OX638069.1, read as the reverse complement.
TGACCCTAAAAAGTAAAATGTTTTTTATATTTAGGACCGGAGGGAGTATTTTTTAAAAAACTTCAACTAGTACTTAATATAACACTTTTAAAAGAAGGAAAGTGTATATTTCAGTATAAAAGAAGAAAAAAATTGTAATTTAGATAGCATATCGTTCTACATATGAAAATAGGAAAAGGTGAAGCCTAATATGAATAGGCCACATTGCCATTGACATTATAATAACACTCACTAAATTCTTCAAAGATATAATTGACATATATTGACATTTTATAGTAGTATTACGATCCTTTTGACTTTAGGGTCCGTTTGATGCGCCGGATAAATAAGGACAAGATAGGATAAAAAGTTGAATAATAACCCAAATGATAGTAACATGATTAGCATATATCATGTCATGTGTTTGGTGCACATATGATAAGAAAAATAATATTATTAGTTTATCATATCCTGTGTTTGATACACATTTGATATTGACATGATAAAATATATTCATAAAATTAAAATTGATACACGCTTAAATAGCACTAAAATAATATAAAAAAACATAAAAAAAAATATATGATCAATAAAAACATAAAAAAAAACACGTCAAATAATAGTGAGCCAGCAAAAAAATAGGCGAGATGGTTAATATACTCCTTTCATGTTGATAACCAAGCCGAAAACAATGATTAAAATAACAAAGAGTAATTGAATAAGTTTAAATAGTAAGTCAAATTTATCCTTTTCTATTGGTTCACCAAACAACGGATTAAAACAAGATTGGAAAACGTTAATATATCTTGTTCCCTAACCTGCGCTCCAAACGGGCCCTTAGGATATATATTTTATACGTTTTCTATTCTAAATTACTATAATCTAATAATTCAATACAAGAAAAAGAATAGCCATAAGTGATTTAGTGAAATACAACGACTTACATTTTTATCTCGTCCTTGCTCCTTGCCTCCAACTTCAATGTCAAATGTAGTACTTGTAAATTTTTGAAACAAATGTACTTTTAAATTAGCCACCATGTAATTGGAATTGTCTTGCTCAACACTATTTTTTAACGAATCAAATATTTTTTGAAGTAGATTCGTTAGAGTACCCAAATGAAGATATTTAACTATTTAAGTGTAATGTTTAGGATTTGAATTTCGACTATTGTATATAAAATATCATATTCCTGCCAATTAATCTAAGTTAACGAGGATATATATCTAAATGATTTTTTTTAGTACAATAATATATTTAAGTGAGTTTTATAGAATACTTTTTAAATAATACTCTCTCCGTCTCAAAATGTAAGAGAAAAAATTCAAAATTTTTTGTCCCAAAATATAAGAGAAAAACACAAACTTTTACATTTTTATTTCACTCTCTCTCTTACCTTTTTCATAATCAATAACCAATCAAAATTGTTTATACATCTTTTCAAGTAATCTTTTTTCTAAAAAGCTTACATCCAATCATTATATTTTACTTTTTTTAATAAGTATGATTTATATTTTTTCTCTTACATTTTAGGACGGAGAGAATACTATTTAAGTGAATATCATAGTATAGATAGTCTAATGACAAGAATTTAACCCCTTAAGTAAAAAAGTGGACATGAGTTTGAAAAATCCCAATTTCTTTCCATTTTGAAAAATCCATTTCCAATTGTCTAATCACCAAGCCTCATTGACATCATCACCATCATCAGCAATTACCCCAATTTGCAAAGTCCAAAACACCCTTATCATTCATTCATCCCTTCCTTCCTCATTGACCACTTCTCAATCTTTTCATTATTAGGGTTTTCTTCACTCCTTCGATTTTTCCCTCTTTCACACTTTCCTCAAAGATCCACTTCAACTTTTTCATACCCTAAGTCTTACTCTCTCTTAAAGCTTCAATTTTTCATACCAAAACAACAACCCCTTTTTTGGGGCTTTTTGAATTTTCTATCTTTTGGTATAATTGGGTCAGTTTCTTGTTAAAGTTTGGATTTTTAATTTGATCTTGTTACGTTTGTGCTCAATTGTCTCAAGCTGGTTCTTCAATTTTGGGTGAAGTTTGAAAAAAAATTGGGTATGTTTTCTGCTTCTTATATTGGTACTAGGGTTAGTTTTGGTGCTGTTGGTGGAATTGATTTGCTTGTTGCTTGTATTTGTGATAAAGGGTTATTGTTGAATTGAGATTTGAATTTAGAATTTTGGATTTTGGAATTTGGATTTTGGTAGCTAGTTTTTATGATTTGGTTGACTTAAGAGATGCTTAGATTATTGCTCAAGATTGGTTTTTTGAGGTAGTTAGTGTATTTGAATTGTTTGAAGTTGAATGAGTTATTTAGGTTGATTTAGTGGATTTTGAAGTTATTGGTGTTGTTGGAAGCTTTTTGTGTGAATTGATTTGGTTTGTTGAAAGTGAAAAGAAGTGGTGATTTATCATTGGATTTTGAGTGTGTTGTTTTTGGAAATGGATAACTCCAAAAACAGAATTAATGATAGTTTGGGTGTTAATAAATTGGGTAAGAATATAAGGAAGAGTCCTTTACATCAGCCGAATTTCGGCAATAATGCTGCTAGACCACAGCCGCAGCCGCAGGTTTATAACATAAGCAAGAATGATTTTCGGGATATTGTTCAGCAGCTTACGGGATCTCCTTCGCAGGATCATCCACCTCGGCCTCCACATAATACGCCAAAACCGCAGAGTATGCGTTTGCAGAAAATTAGACCTCCTCCGCTATCGCCCATCAATCGGCCTCGTTTGCCACCGCCAATACCAATGCCTGCAGCCCCTCCTCCAGTTCCTTATAATAATGCACCTAGACCTGCTCATTATGGACAACCATCGCCGACTCCTTTGACGCCTGGGGATTTGTGGGCTAATACAACTGATTCACCAATCTCCGCTTACATGCGTTATCTTCAGAATTCAATGATGGATCCAGGTTCGAGGGGTAACCAATTTCAGCCGCAACAACATCCATACCCTCAAGGGCCTCCTCAACAACATCCATACCCTCAAGGGCCTCCTCAACAACATCCATATCCTCAAGGGCCTCCTCAACAACATCCACGCCCTCAAGGGCCTCCTCAACAACATCCACACCCTCAAGGGCCTCAACAACATCCATATCCTCAAGGACCTCAACACCAAGTACAGGGCAATTTTCAGCATCAACCTCCTTCATCTGCTTTGCTTCCTAATCCTACCGTGCCTCCGCTCCCTTCTCCGAGATATAATGGTCCACCAATGAATGCCACTAATCATTCAGTGCCCAATATTCCTTCACCACATGGAAATGGCCCTCCCCTTTTACCTTCTCCAACCTCTCAATTTCTCCTGCCTTCGCCAACTGGTTACGTGAATTTGCTGTCCCCTCGGTCACCTTATCCACTATTGTCACCTGGCTTTCAGTTTCCATCACCACTACCAAATTTTCAGTTCTCACCCATGGCACAGACAGGGATTTTAGGTCCTGGCCCTCAACCACCACCTTCTCCCGGACTTATGTTTCCGTTATCTCCATCAAGCTTTTTCGCCATGCCAAGTCCTAGGTGGAGAGATCACTAGTCTTCTCAAGTTGTGCTTACATGTTTGATTGGGGATGCTTCGTTCTAACTGGACAGATCTTAGTCTTGTTCATTGGCATGTAATGTAAAAAAAAGTTGTAAGGGCTTTTTTTGGCTGTTTGTAGTGTTCATTTCCCTTTTTTTATATATTTTTTATTTTATTTGTTAACCATAATGGTTTCGATCCTTTTACTTTGACAAGTTTTAAATTAGGCAATATATTGGAGATCGAAAAACACAATTGAACAGTTGGACAGGAGCTGTAAAATGGAAGACTGATCTGTAACTTGAAGGGTTGTAGGATTACAGACAATACTTGTTAAGTAGGTTAGTTCATGTTCTTTTGTAATATAATGGATTACAACTTAAAGTGCATAGTTAATTTCATTGTTATCCTTCTTTTGGAAGGTGTTTTTAAATATTGATCTTATGGTTATTACCATGTGAATTGCAATGAATGGTGTATTTTGTTTTTCTTATCTCAGGTAGTTCCCTATTTCAATGTATCACTGATTTAGTTGATTTCTTCAGCTGTCTCTTTTGGGGATAAAGAAAAACATACTTTTTATATGTTGATTATGAGTACACCGATTAATTGTTATTTTGATACGTATTCATGATTTTACATGGGAACAATTGACTGTGTTTTTCGAATGGGCTAGGTTATTTAGTGTAAAGAAATAAATTGAGTTGAATTTCTGTTTTAGAGGGTACTGTTGGGGAGAGGCTGTGAACTGTGATATTGCTTTACTTATTTATTTTTCATGCTTTCTTTTAGGAAATTTTCTAAAATAATTAGGGTCATGTTTAGATAAACAATTTAATTAAGTGCTTATAGCATATGCACTAATAGGCTATCACATAGGTGCTTATGTATAAGATATTTCTATAACAAATGATAGAATAAAGTTCAACCTTTTTTATGTAAGTTGTAAACTGTTGTCATAAGCTATTCTAAAGAGCTTTTGAGACAAGTTTAATATAGCTTATGGACATGTCACAACCTATTCCCATAAGCTCTCCCAAGCTTATGAAGTACTAACTCAGCCTGAGTCATGTCAAGTGTCAACATATGTCAGTGTCGCGTCGACATTAGTCTTGGGCACGACCACACCTTCAATCTAGCGTCGGTGCTACATAGTCCCACACAGTCTCACAAGTGTTTAAGCGAATAGATAAACTCAAATAAGCCAATCTAAACAAGCTCATATATGTTCTTTCTTTTTTTACTGTTAATATAACTTAGGTTTACCTCAGATATGTTGCTCCCATGCAAACTTGCTCATCCTTGTATGCTGTACAATCTATGTAGAACATGAAGAATGCTAGCGAGACACTATTTTTGTTACATTCTTGAACACTTTTTTTGATTGGTTTATTACCCAAAAAGTTAACACATTTTCTAAGAAATGATAAATTTTGCGAGGTAAATAAATTGACTTTGTATGAAAGAAACTAATTAAAGGGAGCGTGTTAAAATGAGTGTTGCTAACAATAGTCCTAAAACATTAACCGGAAGATGTTTAACTGTTAATGTCATTCCTTGTATTTATAGGGATTATTTATTGTGTCTTTTTACCATCCACACCATGCAATTGCCTAGGTCTGAATTCAACTCTTTTTTTTTTGTTTTTTTTTTCTGTTTTGCTGCAACGTTGCTTTTAGTCGATTCTGTTCATTATTTGTCATCAGACTTGATCTATCACATGCACAGATATGGGTTTGAATTCTCTCTTGTCCTATTTCCCTGCGATAAAAATGGAGCTGGGTAATATTATTGTTCTAAGTCTACTTTTAATTGTATGAAGAAATACATGATGTAAATAGTTTTATATAGACATGGAAATGTTAGTTGAAGTAGATTTGAAAACTTCTCTGACAAGAAGTTATAAATTTGTGCGGCAGGGTAATACGTTAATGACCGTTTAATGTTCTGTATTTCTAGTTAAACTGGTTTTCGTTAATTATATTGATTGAAACATTCAAACAGTTTGTTAGCATCTGCCATTGGTTGGTGCTTTGTTTAGTGTATTTCAACATATCAATCTTCTGTTACAGAGTGGAGGGTGATGAACTTGTTTAGTTTGGAAATGGATTTTCTGTTGTAACTGCATAACGCAGTTACAACTCTAGACTGTCCGATCTTAATCCACGGATGTAATCATTTAACTGTGTGTGTGTGTGTAATTTGGACCATCTGATTTAAAATCAATGTCAGAGATCAATAACTGGGAAACTGCTACAACAGATAATCTTAGTCCGTTTAGTTTTGGACTTTGGAGTATAGTGATTATCTTTGTATTTTGAAAATGTTTAGGCTGCTTTATTTTATTGTGACCCATTGGAGTTTTGTCTGCATTTTTATGGACATATTTTTCTTACTAAAATCCAACTATTGCATAATTATTTTGCACAAGATAGCTGTGAATTTTTTGTATGAAAAAGAAGAGGGCACAAATTTTGTTCTAGTTGATAGCTTTGGCTTTATATACTATTGAGGAGTTATTGACCTAAGCTCAAGATTGTTGCCCAAAATGGGACAACTCCCCCTACAAGTGTATTTATAATATTTTTTGGTACTTCTCTCCGTATTGTTCAGAATCTTCTCCATCTTTATCAGAGATTTGTCTAACATGCACAAGTGAAACATGTCTTTTACCATACACAAATTTGTTTTCACTGTAGGATCAATAAGTTTCACGATTTGATTAACATGACACATCACATTTCATTTAATCCAATGGTGGGACTTATTGATTCAATGGTTAAAACAAACTTGTTTATAGTGAAATACTTGTCTAACTTGTGCACCATAGACTTTCTCTTTATATATTTTGACAGTGTAAATCCAACTAAAAGATTTTTTTTCAATAGTTTAAAATTTGAATTTAATTTATATACATTGTTAGTGTAAAATTATTTTACACATGCATCTAATAATGTATTGTTACTTATGTATGGTATTTAAAAACACATGATGTGTGCTATTTATCTTACTATAATATGCCACTTCTAATGTGGATTAAAGTGTGGCTAACATGTATAAATGAATACAAGTACTTTAAGCATCATCGATGGATATAAGTTAAGTAACTCATTTTGGTATCTTATCTCTTATTTAGTGTGCCGCATGATTTATATAACCATTAATTTTCTTTACTCGGATAGTATATATTTAACCAACTCCTAAGGTACTATAGAACTATTAATTTCTTTGTTGTTTTTTTTTCTTTCTAAAAATGGGGAAGAGAAATATTTTATTAATCATAGCACTAATGACTATATTACAACTGTCTCGGAATTTAAACTCAGTGTTTTGATGTTACAAGGCTAGAAAGAAATTTTCGGAAGGTTAGAAGACATAATAGTGAGAAGAAAAGAGAAAGAATCCTCAATTTGGGATTTTGTGATATTTGCAAATGTGTGGTGTTTTTGATTTTGGTCCCTCATTAATCTACTCACCAACACAAATCAACATTTCTTGCCACATCATCCTTCACAAATGTCAAACCGTTTGCCACCTAAGCGTTTTTGAAGCGGAATGAGACGGTAGTGACTAAAACCAAAATGTTTGGGAGATTTAGGGGTTTATTTAGAACAAAAAATGATATATGGATTAAAACTAAAAAAGCGCATACATACAGAGATAAAAATAATATTTAAGCCAAAATAATAATGATCATGAAATGGTTATACATTGTTTGAAATTCATTGATAAAATGCTTGATGGAGATGCTCTTAGAAACCCATATATGGAAGCTATCAATATAAGTGTGCATCTATAGAAGTTTATATCATATTAGTATGGCTGAGTATTTGTTTAATTTACAAATTATATATAGTTTTATTTTAAATGAGAGGCTAGGTCCCATTTGTTTACATGATTTGAACATGAAGATGATTAATCAAACATATTATTCAAACTTTACCATTGCCATCCTTAAATAGACCTCTGAGAAGGAAAAAAAGTGTCTCACGGTAGTGTTATTTTTTTTGTTTGAGTGGTGTTATTTTTTTTTTTTTTTGAGGAAGAGTGGTGTTATTTTGATATATACAAATTTGGAAAACAAATTAAATATTAGCACAATTTAAACCTATGATTTTCCCATGAGCTCAACTCAACTGGTTGAACATATTGCACGAAAGTGCAGGGATTCAGGTACGTATGATTAATTACTTTGAATGATTAATGAATATAATAAAGTGTCGCAATTTATTAATCATCTATTAAACACAATTAATTATAATTTTAGATGTTTTTAATCATAATTTTAAATGTCAAATTGTTTGAAATTTTATTTTTCTAGTTGGTTAAGCGCAAATGAAGTGATATATCCAGTAATCAAAAAAAAAAAGTGATATATCCAAGGAAGTTTTAAAGTGTATCTAAAGAAATCATGGTTTGATTCCTAATTTCAGCATAATAATTTGAAAGAAATATATTTCAGATCTGTAATTATGAGGAGTTAATTTTTTTTAGTTAGATAGTGAAATGGTTAGAATTTCACCCATAAAAATGAATAAGTGAACGTATCAGAGTTCGAACACCGGCCCCTGCACAATATATGTAATGTCCTACCAGGTAAGCTAGGTTCACGGGACATCTAAAATTAAAAATAAATTATAAAAATTTTATTTAAAAATATTAAAAATAAATTAAATTGTTTGGATATTGGCTAAGAAACATGAGGATTATAAAAAATAAATTAAAAATATTAAATTGTACAAAAAATTGATGATTGAACTTTAGTTATGGTCTTATGGAGGATATTAGCCCCCTCCTAGTTAATTGAGTTAGACAATGTAGATTTTTTATAATGTTATATATTTATAATTAAATTGTTTGGATATTGGCTAATTTTTGAAGTTCTTTCTGACACACCTTCTACTAGTAGAAATTTTCAGCTCATGTTAATACAGTATAATTCATTTTTGTTTCTTCTAAAATAAAAATAATTAAATTGTTTGTTCAAAAAATTTATAATTAAATTGGTTTTTTTGAGGTCTTTTTTATCCCAAATTGTTTTTGGCTTTCACCCTCTAGTTTTTATAGGAGAATGACCCTAATAATACAAAGTTTATGGCGTGTTTTGGTATTAAGTGGTTTCATCTCTTTCTAAACAAAGTTGCGGAGAATCGAATTGAGAATTTTTCTATTAAATCCGACGTCAATCATCACTAAACTAATTAACGTTTGGTTAAAATTTTGTTACATAAATTGCTTGACTTTTGTGCGGACCGTGATAATTGCTTTAGATGTATTGTCAAAACAAGCATTCATTATATTCACACACTAAAGGACAAGCCATATTTTGAAGAAAAAAAACTAAAGGACCAATCTCCACCAACATATTGAGAACATATAGTACAATAAGGTTGCTTATCAAAACCAAAAAAAATAGTACAATAAGGTTGAACTTTGATTAATGGCCCCCCAAAAGTGAAAGAACCCTATTTTAGAATCGAATGAGCATCTGAGATTATTACTATCTGAATATTGGAAGTATAGCTAGTAGTGGTGTGGCCATGGTTGTAGCTTATCAACAAATGAATAAAGACTTGAATAAGCTCTTTTGATATGCGCATAATTGCTTAATTTGGTAAAAGAATGATGGATAGGGAAGTGGGGGCATCAAAATATGAGTAATGAAAAATGATTGGACTTTTCCATTATTTGGCCCCAACATTTTCATTTCATTGGTTTTTAGAGTGCCTTTTACTTGTGATTGTGGCCTCTACTTTTGCCCTCAATAGTAGGACCAATAATGAAGTAGCAAATTGAAAAGAAAAAGGAATGCTTCAAATTAATTGGACTATATATTAAAATGATTCTTTGACACACAATTATATCATATAAAAATTTGGATTTTTGTTTAGAAATCTTAACTCAATTAGTAAAATGTCAAAATTATTAGATCAGACATTGTGGCTAGAGTTTGAACCCAAAACCTAATACTCCATCAGTTTCTTTTTACTTGTCGTTTTAGAAAGAAAAAAAAAGATTAAAATAGGAGAGTGTATTTTTGCACAATATTTTTCTATTATATCCTTTTTTAAAATATATATTATATTTTTAATCCATCAATAAATTCTTACTTTTTCAAAAACATTATCTATTTCCATAAAAATTGTAACAAAATTTAATTAAAAACAAACAAAATTTGTATACAATAAAAATATTATATTGTTTCAACAAAAAAAATAAAAAATTTAGTTAATAAAATAAAATAAGAAGGAGGATATATTAGGTAAAATATAACCTAAATTGCCAAAATAACAAGTAAAAAGGAAAAAATATATTTTTTTCTAAAACGAAAAGTAAAAAGGAACAAAGAAAATACTTATGTAATTTAACTTGAATGAATTATCATTTCATCTAAAACAAAAAAAATTTAATTTTTTGCGTTTATCCATTGTACGGCATTCTTGCAAATGATCGTTAAATCAAGATTAAACTATCTAAATTTTTAAACTCAACAGCCATTAATATTAAGACTAAAAATTTTTATTCAACAATTTTTGATAAATGCGTATAGTTGTAGATAATCCAAATCCAAATTCATAGTTATAGTTGTTGCTTCCTCTAAAGGTAGTGTTTGTAATTGTAGTGTCTCATTGTCACTTTCAATCTTTGAAGTTTTCACCTATCTTTACTTTAGCACACAAGTTGTCAAGTTGGCAAGTTGTATATCAAACACAGTGCCCCAATTGGCTGATGATCACAAAAGGAGGCCATGTCGCTATCTTCAACCTTTCTTATCGTGTGGTTTAGTGCTCTTCACGTGCTATGTTTATTTTGGAACAAAGAATTTCAATGAAAACGAAAAATGTTGCACATATAATTAAATTATATCGGCTACACATTTAACACAAAGTTTTAATTTGTAAATAGTCGGTTAGTCGGTTAAGTGAACCAGATATTAATAGTAAAAACTAAAAAATAAATAATTGTTTTATTGGTTGTTCTAACAAATCCATAGTTCAGAGTTTTACAATTTTGAACCTCCAAAGTTCATAGTAATCAATTTACATTGGAAAATAATATATCAATTTTGCTTTAAAAAGAGTTCGGTGTAAGAGTTTTCTTTATGATGTTTGCTTATGGTTTTCCAATCTTATGGATTGTTTAGGGTGGAAGGGGAGTAAGGGGTCTTTAGCGCGACCTTGTCTTGAGTACTGTTGTTGTGCTCTTTCTGTATTGTTGGTATAACTTTTTGGTTTACATAGATTGGTACACCTTGTGTTACTCTAGGCTATTAATAAAAAAATTTCTTAGCTGATTCAAAAAAAAAAATTTGCTTCAAAAAATACTATAAAAATAACTGTTTTTAAGTAGCTAAAAGTGTTGATATTAGTTTAAAATTGTATTTGATGTTATTTACAATTTAAATACAATCATTTGAGTTTTTTTATATTTTATTTTAAAACATTAAATGTTCATCATGAATTAGGAAACTAACTATGAGTAACAAAAACAATGCAATTATGAATGATTATATATTTTTTTTCTTTAAGCAATGCAATTATATAGCGGCAGCATAGTCCCTTCCATATAATTGTCCTTGTCAGGGTATATGCTCCCTAACAAAAATCCATCCTCATAAGTTCCAATCCGAAAATTCATGAACCAATAAACATGGAGATGTTGATAGTAACAGTATCTATTAAACAATGACAACTAAAAGTACATCAACAATAGTAGTATTGGATTGTCTTGGGACATCAATTCACGCATTTGACACATCAGTGATCTTTGAATTGAGAATGGACGATCAAAATTTTAAATTTGATATTTTAAATTAAAGAAAATTGATGTCTACATTATAAATACAAACGGTCTAATTTCGATCTATCAACCATCTATATTGCGTGAATATGTGAAATTGTGAGTCCCTGCAATCCAAAATCATATTTCTTGCAAAGATTATATAATTAAGGGGGAAAATGAGGCCCACAAAACATAAATATATTTGCCCTTACAAAATGAATGAAGCATCAAAATCATAAAATGTGACCATACACATTGTTGATAAATAAACCATGGGGCCATAGTAATAGAATTGTAGGGGGAGGTGAAATGGAATTTGATGCATGCCTTTAATTAGAAAATATGGGCCAATTTTAACTAATAGATGCTTGAAATGGAAGGAACATTACTAAAACTAATTGGCAGAAAATTGGGGGTGGAATGAGGTTCTTTCTCAAATTTTTAGAAATTCCCTCTATCCCCATTATAAGCCACGGTAAGTTGCTCCATATGCTATGTGATATGATTTTTCCACATGCACCAAAATTATCTGACAGCTTTATTCTCAATGTTTCACACTACCTGTCCACTCTTTTATGGATTTTAATCGTATCTTGTAACTCTTTTATCAGTTTTATGTAGTTTCATGTAATAGACAATTTTAGCAGTACAAATAAGATTTAATGGCTCCAATTAATCCTTTTAGTTTGGTCAATTTTACACAATTTTATTTCAATCATTTATTCTGATCGAATGGTCAGAAACAATTACTGCGTTGATTTACTGGCAACTTTAACCGCCACAAATGTCACAAAACCACAACAAATATTTCTGTGGATTTAAAATTGCCGGTACATTTGGCTGATAATACATGATATTTTTGTAGTGTAATTTGCGTCAAATCTACCCCCATTTATGTATTTGAATTGGGTGTTGTCAATATATATTTCATTAACGCATCAGTGATTGTTCGATCAAAATTGAATTTCTCTACATTTATAAACTTGAAATATTTATTGACCAATTTTGATGCAACTACTAGAGCTGTCAAATAGGCCGGCCCGGCCCAGCCAGGTTTGGCCCGCAAGGTTTTGAACTATTCATGGGCCAGCCTGGCCCGACTCAAATTTTGTTGGGCCATGATTTAGCGAGTCCGGCCCGATGGGCTTATGGCCTGCCTCAATGCAATTTATATTATTATTTTTTTTCAATTTATTCAATCTTTTTTAAGTGACTTTAATATATTCGTTCTTCATCATTATTAATTTTATTGAGATATAATTGTATGTAATTGTAAATTACTAAAGTTTTAGGTAAATATAATTATTTTTATTGAATTTACTCGTTAAACTATTTTTTTATAATAAATTTTCAATTAAATTATAATTTTTTATGTATCCTATTGATATTTTTTTACAAAAGTTTGATAATGGGCTGGCCCGAGGCCCAATGAACTAACCCGGCCCAGTCCAACTCTAAGAAGGACCAAATGGCTTGGGCCAGAAAAGCCCGATTGCTTTTTGGGCCAGCTATTTCGAGGCCCAAGCCCGTCTAAGGCCATGGGCCAATAGATCTGCCCGGTTCATTTTTGACAGCTCTAGCAACTACCACCTATGTGGTTACTGTAAGAAGTTTTTATTTGACTGTAGGTGCAAGGTGAAAATTTGGATCTCGAGAGATATCATATTTAACTTCATCCTTGAAAGATCAAGATATTTGTATAAATGGCCGGCCCTATTTTTCTCTTCCTCCTCTCCATCCTTTCTCTTCATCTCCTTCCTTTGTTCATCCTATAGGGGGTGGTTTTAGGTCATTTTTGGCCTAAAATCACCCCTCTACTCTTGTTTTTTGTTCTGTTTTCATATAAATAAGTGGTTTTCACATATATACCACGTTTTTTCTTGTGTTTTTTGTTAATTTCGTTGTGTTGTTCGTCGTCTTGTACGGCGTTGTGTTGTTCGTCGTCTTGTGCGGCGTTGTGTTGTTCGTCGTCTTGTGCGGCGCTTTTGATTTCCCGTATTATTGCGGTGTTCATTTGATTCTTCTTGGAAGATCGGCTTCAATCAATTACAGAGTCAACTAATGATTTGGGCATCAACGTTGCAGATCCGAAGACAGAGATATTCCGGTGACTTTAAGTTTCTCATATTATTTTTAGTAGGCATTTTGCCGTTATATGCAATTAACTTGGATGCTGTGAGTTTGTTTGCAGATTCATCCTTTACGTTTTTAGCAATGTTGAATGTGATTGTATTTGATGTATTCTATCCATTTGAATGAATGAATGAATGAATGAATATCATTTTATTTTTGTCAAAAAAAAAAACTTCATCCTTGAAAGTATTAGATTTAAAACTAATTTCAAATAGCATTATTTTTAATATACTTGAATATTTTTCTTAACAGTTTGTTTGACATAACAATTTTTGTCGCATGATTTAAGCATGTGTTTAGAGCTGCAATGGGGATGAAACAAGACTCACATTTTCTTTAAAACTATTATTCTTAACTTCTTGTTTTTACGACAAATATTGAGACACTTACACATGTGATAGCAGCAAAAAGAATTGAAATCAAACATACACCAATTACATTATTTTCAAAAGATTATAGTATCAGCAAGTATATATCTTAAACAGTATACTTGACACTAACTAGACTTAAAATTTCTTCCTTGTGTGATTGAGTTTCACACATGTATTTATCATAAGTCCTACTCTTACCTACTAGACTACTACTTAGCTATACATACCATCCTAGTGTTGTGATAGGATGTTGATGGATAATAACATTAGGTCCAAATTCAATGTGAATAGAAATATAATTGGAATTTAAAATTACACAAATCAAATAGTGTTTCATCATATGCATGTACAATTCTTTTTGTTTTCATCCTTTAATTTCTAGCATAAACTAATATAATTGTCTTAAAGTGGTTTAAACGGGCTAAATTGGTGTCATACGTTTGGGAAGGGACTAGTCCTTGGCACCAATTTAAATAGATTCTAGTAGTTCAAAGTTTGGGGTGAGTAGTCCAAAGTTTAATCTTTGATACCAATTTAAATTGACTTAAGTAGTTAAGTAGTCTGAAATTCGGGACGAGTTCTGACATCAAGTAGTTTTAGTCACTTCTCAAACACAATTACGGAGATTGAACTGCGATTTTTCTTATCAAGTACATTGTCAATCATCACTGAATTAATAAACGTATGATTGTACAAATTAATTTTTTAGTATTAATAGACTATTAAGACACATTATAATTCACTTAATTCAAAATAACATTTAATAAAATAAATTTGTACATTGATACAATACCAACTTCGCTCGTACATGACTCTAGCCTCTCAAATGAATAACACTTTGTTTGTGGAAAAAAAATTGATTATTGTAATGTATTTAAACTCTTTGGCTAGATACCAAGTTATAAAGAAAAACCTAACCAAAATGTACACGATGAAACTTCTTTTTTTATTTGGTCAAATAGTTTAGTTATTAGAATTTCATCTCTAAAATTGAATAAATATATGAAACTAGTAATTACGATAGAGTTTAAATTATTTTTAACGGAATGATAGAATTTAATGAGAATTGAGAAAGATGGTAAAAAAAAAATAGAAATTTACAATTTTCTTCATTTTTATACATAAAATCCCACATGGCGGGAATAAAATAAATAGAATATTAATTAAGTTTTAACTTTTTCCACACAAAAAAGAAGAGAGAAGATTGTTTGAAAAATTACTTTATCCTCCGAGAATTTTGTAACAGTCAAAGAAGGAAGCATCTTCTTCAAGTAGGAATTCTTTTGACAATTCAAGTAAGAATGCATGCATTATTATAGCAGCTAAATCCTAGAAGGCATAACTATCCATCAAGTTGGAAGAATTGACAACATAATCATATCTTAACAAAGAAATTTTAATTCTAACTCTCAAGTTTAATTCAATTGTTAAAAATATTATATATAATATACGAAGATCGGAGTTTAATTCAGTTGTTAAAAATATAAATTCCGATGCTTACACCAAATTTAGTCTCCTGGCTGCCCCAATACTACTAAGCGGGTCCAATACACATTTTTTTTGTAGAGGAGACTAAATATATATACATATTTGATATTACGAGAATTGTCAAAATCACAATAATCTACTATAATTTTACATAAATTATAAATTATAAGTTATATACAAATATACAATCATGATAAATCACTATAATTTTAACATTTCTGCCGTGATACCAGACATAAGCTTAAGCGGTTAGAATACCTTACAACGACAACTTAGATAAAAAATCCTAATTATAATAAGAGATTAGCTTAGCAAAAGAAATACTACTATAATTAATAAAAAAAATCGAAACTTAAGAAAAATCACTGCGCGGAATAAAATCTAAGCAAAAAGTAAATGATATTCACAATGATCACATCAACAAGTCAACATTTTCTGTACAACTTGCATTGACATAAATGCCCTTACACATTGCAATTAACAAATTTCAACAAGTTGTAGAAACAACAGTGCAAAATCAAATTCATCTTCAAAAAAAAAAAAAAAGATAAAATCTCACAAAAAAAAAAACGCGATTTTCATTTTTTTCTTCTTTCAAGTTTCAACAAGTTCTTCAACTTGCGCGGTGAAGTGGGACCTACTAGTGTGACTTACCGTTACCGTTACCGTCACCGTCACGGTTCTTTCCTTCTGTAACAGACGCAAGCTTCTGAAGATTAAGCTTCACAACAGTATCAGCAAAAAGACGCGTGTCTTCTTCAGTATTACCTTCAGGAACATCAACAATATAAGATTCCAAAACAACGGTCCAGATCTCATCATCGTTACCGTTATCAAAACCGTGAACGGAAGTAACAGAACGGTAGTTAGTTAACCGATGTTCACCGCCGATGATACTGAATCCGGTGACACGGAGGTTATCGTCAAGAACGTCGAGTCTCTCGGTGCTAGTTGCCGCCGGTAGACCGGAGATTACATTAACGTCTCTAGTGCAACCGACTTTCATTTCGAAACCGTTTTTGACGGAGCAGCTTTTGATGAAGTGTTTGTAGATTTGTGGCTTATCGAAGCTGCGGACGACGGACCAGACGGTTTCCGGTGGCGCGTGGATGCGTTGAGCGAGTAGCGTGGAGCATTGGCCGGGATGTATGAGGTAGGTGTGGTGTTCGGTGACGAAAGGGATGAGTGAGTCGAACTCGTGTTGAGTTAGATTGGATGGGAGTTTTAGGTGGTGGTTTGTGCGGTGGTTTTCGTCGGAATCTTGATCGGAGGTTGAGGCGGTGGAGGTGGTGGCTTTCTCCATGGTGAGGAGAGAGAAAGCGAGGTTCTCTGTGTGAATGAAAAAAGAGAGTGGTGAATTTTCTGTTGCGAAATGAGAATTTGAGGAAGCTAAAAGGGTAATATTGGAAATTCGCTTTTGAAATTCTGTTTTTTCTTCTGTTAGCTTAGCTATATATAGAAATGCGGAATACCCAAAGTATTATTTTTTTCAGATAAATAAGTCTATGATTTCTATAAAAATAAAAAAAATTCATTTTTAATCTTTTAAAAAATATATAATACTTTTTACAAAATACTCCTTCCGTCCTAAAATGTAAGCAAATTTGACTTTTTTGGTACATTTGACTATTGATGTATTTGGTCGATAATATGAGTTAGATACATCAATAGTCAAATGTACCTAAAAAGTCAAATTTGCTTATATGATTGTGTAATTGTTAATGCAATTCATTAGACTATTGATGTATTTGGTCAATAATATGAGTTAGATACATCAATAGTCAAATGTACCTAAAAAGTCAAATTTGCTTATATGATTGTGTAATTGTTAATGCAATTCATTAACTTAATTTTAGATAATATTTTACATTTTAAAATGATATCCTCATATTTTTTTTTTACAGAAATGATAATGTCATTGTCATTCTTAAAAGAATCTATCATGTTTTTTTGTTAAAAAGAAATTTAGTTAAAAAAAACTTATAAATTTTACAAACCTCAAAGTTAAATATTTTCAAAACTCGATCTTTAATTATTGATTGAGATCAATTAAAATAGAGAATTCAAGAGTACTTTAATAAGATAGTAAAAGATCTCTTCTAGCTTAATCAGAAGCTATAGGATCGAAAACAACTCTGAATGTAGTATTATTAAATTTTCTTGAGGGATTGCCACTCTTTGTGGTTCTATTTGGTTTGAGGAATTAGTCACTCTAATTACAAGCAAATGATATCCAATTCAAACCAAAAAAATAAAATGGAGAGCTGAAAAGAATAAACAAGAGAGGATTTTCTTTTTGACATATTTTGTGTTAGGAAGGGTCCTCACATGTTTATAATATAATTCATTTTGATTTGTTATAAAATATTATCATATTATATATTTAAAATTATATTGCTCAAAATTTCAAGTTCTAAAGGTTTAACTTAGACGACTTGATCTATCTTTGATATTGACATATAGAGGAATATACATTTATGTATTTTAAGCTAATTTCTAATGTACAAAAATTCATCCACAAGAATTATATAGATGATAGCATTTTTTATTTTAAATAAGCTGAAATTAATCATTGAACGTATTATAAATAATGGACTAATGCAACAAGTTCATGATTGTCATTGTTTGTTCTTATTGATGTTTAAATTAATTAATACACTATAAACATGATGGAGTCTCCTAAAGAATACAATAGATGATCATAGCACAACTAAAACTGTCCGTTTGTAGCCACCATATCATTGCATCGTTTATCTCCTTTAATGTTAACGATTACTTGTTACATTACATTTTTTTATCAATTTAAATTTTGATTATTCTCTTTATTTTTTTTAACTCTTTTAAACATGATTTCAAATCAGTTGAATTATACGAACACAACCCGGATGATTCCATAGTTACGTTATCATGTGAAAATAATTTTGTTTAAATTTGTTTAGTTCTTTACAAATTAAAATTTGACAAAAGATGACTGCAAGTTGAAAATTCTACTTGCATCATACTATATATGATTTGGGTTCAAGTATGATATTCCGTAGTTGTTAGTTAGATTACAAATAAGTATATTGTAAAGTTTAATGAAATTAATGATTTTCTCTTAAATTGCATAAGAATGTCCCTTTCATAATACAAATTTTAATTAACTATAATTAAAAGTCACAATCTTGTGTGATTAACTATAATTATTTGTTTAGTGTGGTTGTGTTATGAGGTAATCTGAACTAGACACATTGGGTCCCCAAGTTACTCGATCAAAAATTCAAAATTAAGAAAAGATTTCGACCATAAAAACTGAGTCGCCTCCTTTCAGGGTGCGTTATCTTCAAAACTGATCATTAGAATTCGTTAATAATTAACTGAGTTTAATTATATATTTGGTCATTCATTTCTATTTTAGATTTTAAGTTGGTCATGTTTGGCTCCTTTGGCCCGGCTTAACTTCTATTTTTCTATTTTTTTAAAATGAAATAGAGAAATATAAAATTGAATTTAGACATATTTCTATTTAAAAGTATTAGAGAAATGAAGTAAAGAAGTAAAAAATAAAGAGAAGTAAAGTCAAATACAATTTTTTCCTTCTTTACTATTTTTAAGGAGAAAAAAAAAATAGAAAATAAGTCGGGCCAAACGGGGCCAAAACTTCAACATGATCCTTAAATTACTTATGTCAGCATGGTCCTTAAATTACTTATGTCAATATAATAAGTTTGTCATTTTTGTTAAAGTTTGAGTTAGTTTTATCTAATCTTTTATTAATTTTTGAGTTAATTATGTCTAAAATTTTTGTTTGAGATTTTCATAAATTGTTCGTGTATATGCAAATATATTAGTTGTGTGGATAATTTAAACTGAAATTTGACTAATTTAAAACTTTTTAAATGTAAGATACTTAATTAAAATTAGAATAAACACAAGAGATCAAATATATGCAATCAAACATAAGAAAAATGAGTGTGTAGCTATCATCATGCTATCCTTTATTTTTTCTTTTTAAAATTTGATGTCCCCCCGTCATAAGAAAAATTAAATAATAATCATTCCACGTATTTTCCAACTAATTTTCCAACTAAGCATATAACTTTCTCTTGGCATATACATTATCTTCTTTTTTGGTGGTGTTAGCATACATGATCTAATCAGTGATGATAATGTTAATATTACATTTTTCATGTTTATGATATCAAATTTTCTCCCCTTTAATTTCGCGAATAAAAGAAAATTCCCCTATTGCATTTTATAGCTGGCCTATTCCTTGCATTGTAGATTCATAACATGATCAATACATCTCTTTATATTTATATTTTTTCTCATACTGAAATCAACCTTTTTTATTCAATATATGTTGAAGAAGATAGATAATATGTGCTTAAAAATAAATTGAACGACGGAAATAAAAAGTATAATCTACTCATCAAATGCATTAATAACAAAGTGTATACCATTTATAATTAAGAAATCCTCTAAAAATATAGTGAGAATGTAAACCAGATGTCATGTCCCACTAAACCAACCATTAGATTTTGTATATATACATATTGTTTAGCAGCTTAATTAGTCTTCATGATTAAATTAAATTGTCATTAAACTTTAATTAGAAGGTATATACATATTGACTAATGTTATACTTATATAATTCTCACTCTCGTGAAAGATTATAGAAACGTATTATAATAAATTGATTATGGAAAATCATTAAATACACTCGCACAATCAAGTTAAATGGTACATCTCACTTTTGGAACTTGCATTGGCGTGTTGCTTTGATTGATAATGATTCTTGCCAGTTTCTTGAGCTTTAAAATTTGCTGGTTGGTTTTTCTCTTGATTCAGCAAGTTCTGATAGTTGGAGGTGGATTTCCGATGCTAACGGTCCTTTTTCTGTTAGTTCTTGTTATAGGTTGTTGCGTGAATCTCAATTTCCTGCTAGTCTGGATCTTAATATTTTGGGGGCCATTCAAAAACTTTAGAAGAACGATGTTCTTTCTAAGGTTAGTGTTTTTGGTTGGAGACTTTTGTTAGAAAGACTCCCAATGAGGACAACTCTCTATCATAAAGGTGTTTTGCTAAATTCAATTGTTGTCTCTTATTGTTTATGTTCTTTAATTCGCTTCTAAGGAATGTGCACATCTTTTCTTCCGCTGTCATTTTTCTCAAGTAGTGTGGGATGCGGTTTTTCGTTGGTTAGTCAGGGATTTGACGGCAGGTTTTGACGATTGGTTTCATTTTTATGTTTTAGCTTGTTGGTCAATCTAAAAAAAGGAAGTTATCTTCGTCAATTGATTTGGCTAAAAATAAACCTATATTAAAGGCTACAAACCAAATCTACGTCTTAATTTTTATGATCAGCCAAACTTAACCTTACAAAATTTAATTTAATCCCATCCAACTTATCTGCACACCTATCTAGCTATACTTTCCCTCATGTCAATGCTAAGTGATAGTTCATCGATCTCAATTATGACTAAGGTTATATAAATTTCAAATTTGTTGAAGCCATGAGATGAAACAATTAGAGGAACTTGTATTCACACTGTTGCATTGGGACAAAGAGTACCATTTTATTAATTTTATAATAAATAAATGGTCATCAATATTTTGACTGCATGTATACGAAAAATTTCTCTGATGATCACATGAAAGCCAGATTCATAGATGCATCCTCATCCAATAATTCAACTAAAACAATTAAAAATATTAGGTTGTCTGAATCTGAGAGGAAATGGGAGTCTTACACAATTCACACTTTCACATGGCCTTATATTCCTTAAAAATAAAATTTGTGATGGTTCTTTTTCCCAAGCACAACTAAGCAAAGCATGTATATTATATATACTTATACTAAATATATAATTAAATATTAAGTGTATTTTTCATTCCACTTTTAAAAAGTCAAAATTAATTCTAAAAATGTAGAATTGATTTTCTTGATATGTTTGATTTTTTAAAGTTGAAATGATTTTGTTTTTAGAATTAATTCTAATTTTTTTTGGGTTATATAGTTTAAGTAGTTAGAATTTTACTCATAAAATAAATAAGTAGATGTATTAAGATTCAAATCCCGACTCTATACATAACATGCAATATGCCTACTAATTTAGTTAATCTCACGTAGACAAATTAATTCTACTTTATGCTAAAAATTGTAATTTTTAGTTCTAAAATTGACTCTTATATTAAAATTTAATGTTCAAACTTAATTTTATTTGAATGTACATACAAATATAAATCATTTTATTTTATTTTATTTTATTTTTAATTTAATTTTAATTAAAACCAATTTTTTAAAATTAAATAATTTGAAACTAATTTTTATCATCGTAAAATTAAACATACACTAATACTAATATTAGTACAAACAAATTCACTAAAATTTGACCTCACAAACTTCATTATTAAGTAATATAGTACTACTAATTATATATAATTAACCACAAAGTTCAAACATAAATATATAAATGTCTAATAAAGAATTAATGTCAAGAGAAAAACCAAAAATAGTAAAAGAAAATATATAAATCAATGTTAAATTAATTAACCAACTAACAGCCTAATAGTTTTAAATGTGGCCAACTAATAGGAGGCACCGTTTTCTTTTCACCTTTGTGTTTCTTTTCACTCTTCTTGCCTTTATTCTTTGCCACCACCACTTGTTGTTGCTTATTAGTAGAACAGCTGGTTTTTGTGTGTGCATGCACAATCTCTGCTTTTTCCTGCATCAATCAATTTAATTAATTAATCTCAAATTAACATTGATTCGTTTCATAATAATTTTAAAAAAATTTAATTATACGTGTTGATATTAGACATCTGTGTGTGTCGAATACTAGACATATCTTTAATCAGAAGTATCGTAAAAATATATAACCACTCAATTTTTTTATAATATGTTAGATAAGATGTTGACCAAGGTAAATAGTTTAAAATCAGAAAGGTTATAATGACATAGTAATATAGTATACTAGTATGAAGTTTCTAGTAAAAGATTTCCAATTTTTTTTTGTATTATAAACTAATTGGTTGTAGGGCCTTCTGTATAATTTATATAGATACAACTTACAAAGGAAATGGTAAAGATATAAAATACTTGAAGCTCCATTCATGATGCACATGATCCCAATAAATTTCCATGTTAGGTAAGATCAAAACTATATAGTAATCTAAATATCTTAGTGAAATTGAAATTGGCCAATTGGGTATAATTGTTTTTGTGAAAGAGACTGCATAGTGCTATTTTTTTCTCATATGTACCACAATAGCTTACTATTTGTAGTATCATTGCCTTAATAGGACAAAGATCCAATGTTAAATACTCAAGCACTCATAGCACCAAAATAATTTAATTTATTTACACTAAAGATCAATATGGTCCTCACAATTTGTTTGTGGTCCATTTCATTTTATAAAAAAAATAACATTTAAATTAGTTCCTGAATTTTTTTATACAGAAAACAAATTAATCTATGTAAATTTTGATTCATTATTAGAGATTGAATTAGTTATGTAAATTTTACGGGACTAAATTGAGTTTTAATCTTAGTTTAATAAAAAAAAAATCATGAACTTTAGTTAGACTTTAGTGGTGAGAGTATAATAAAAAAAAGTTACATGATTTTAGCTAGAATTAGATTAGAAGCCTATAAAGTATAAACTATAGGTAGAAGTTTAATTTCCATCAATAATATTATATAGGAAATTAATTGATACTAGTTCACACTACTCTTTTATTAGACTAATAATGAATTTGCTTATGTTACCTTGTGTCCAAGTGTGTTATTATGATTGTGAGGCATTATTTCTTTGTCTCCTCCATTTTGATTTTGGACATTATTGAATGTTGGAAATGAGTAACATATTTCTCCTCCCTTGGATTCTTGGCTGGATGAAGACTCTCCAGAAGCTATGGTGGAAGCACGTGACAGAGGATTTGAGCTTCCACTTGAGTCCATCTCTACACAAAGCTACATGAATAAATTAACAAGTTAATATACATTTGCATACTACTAAAACATTGAAACTTTAGAATAATTAAATTCATGTAATGTGCATGTGTGTGTAATGCTAGAAGACTGATGATTTAACATCAAAAATTAGTTGTCAAATATGGTATCAAGTGTTTTTGTATGTATTTTTAAAATGTGTGTAAAGTGTAGAAAGTAAAAAGTAGGAAGAGGAAATACAGAGATAAACACATATAGTGTCACATACAATAGTATTTTATATTCAACTAACACAATTTTACTTTTTTTGAACAGTAAAATTTTATCAATAAAATCAAATCTCTACACAAGATAAGCACGATAAAAGAGAAGAACTATGGCAACTGATAATGTTATGACAATGTTTTTTCCACAAAATACTGCTCCTAACCAATATAAGTGTGACTCTTGTGTTATGTTGTTGTTGATCTCAATTGTCTGATCTTATTGAGTGGCCGAGATCATATCAAATTAATTTAGTTAATATATATTATGAATTTTGCGATATTAAATCAATGATCTATTGATTATATGTAACTATGTGGTATTTAAATTGTAGAGAGTATGGATTTCTAGATTTTGTTGTTGTCAAACAATCACGCAATCGAACAATTTTACAACATTGAATTTCACTCCGTCTTTAACTTTAAGAGCAAGTAGCAAGTAAATGAATGATTAGTCGTATAAATTTACCAATTATGTGACTTCTTAATACCAGATAGTCCAAATCTATGTAACAAATTAAATTTCTAAATTCACACAATAGCTGATTTAAAATATCATACAACTCATATTCCCATTTTATGACATTGTATTAGTCATTTTACAATTATATGATTATTATATCAAGAAGCATGCTTTGTTAGTAATCAAGACAAAGACAACATGCCATTGATATAATTTGTACCCAATTATGGAAAATGATTTGGTTTAATTATAAAAAAAACAATGCTTATTCCATTCAATTAGTACTATAATTGAGTGATAGAATATAATAATCTTAAACCTGAAAAAGTCTGTTTTCAAGAGAAGCTACACGATCCATCAATGTTCCTTTGAAGTATTCAGCAGATTGTTTATCAGCAGTAGTAACAACACCATTGGTTGCACATCTTTGTTTTCTCTCTAAATATTTCATCTGTCACAAAAATTCCAAAAATACACATAGAAAAAATTATTTTGATACAAACATACAAGTATTAATATGTGACAATTAAAATTGATTTCATTATGAGAATTAAAAATAAGCTCACAATGAATTCTAAGTGATCAAGTCTAGCAATAAGAGGAATGGAAGATGAATCATTAGATGGTAGTTTGGGATCTTCCATTTTAGAAATGTTTGTGTTATGATAAAAAATGATGTGTTATGCTATGTTATTGTTGATATATATGTAGTGATTTATTATTAATCAATTTTATTTTATGATATATCACTTAGAAAAAAAATGATAGTTTCTTAGCGAATTTTTTGAGTACACCTCACTAGTCAAACATACATTAGTTAGTTTGTTATGTTTATGTGGCAAAGACAATTTCTTTCATTCTATATTTATGTGAATATGAAAAAAATAAGGTGTCACTTTTTGTTAACTAGGGTATCATTAAGACTAATATGTTCATTAAGACCCATTATGGGCTTATTATGGGCCAAATTTCTGTTTATTAATTTTCTTTCTGTATGACATAAAAATGTACAAGATGTAATTAGGTAAGCAGCATAATCGAGTCGTTTATTAGTTTGAACTTTGAATTGAGTCGAGTTTGAGTTAGAATCATGTTGAACTCAAGATGAGTTTTGAGTTGAACAGAATTCGACTCATTTCCAACCGTAACTCAAACTGTTGTATAATCATTGACTTCAAATTCAATATCCAAATATTGAATACTACTCATTTCTTTCAAAGTTCAAACTTGAAAAGCTGTTGTTCGACAACATGAATATCTCTTTACAAACATTACTATTCTATATTTTAGATGTATCGTATCTTAGTCATGTCATATGTAAAGTTTTAAAATTTTCATATATCCATATTGTACTATGTATCTGGAGCTTCTACGCACAACTTTAAATAAAGAATGATTCTTTGAGGAAAACAATAGACGTGCGTCGTTGTGGCAATATTGCAATGCATGAAATAAAAATGTTGTAGGATTTGAAAATATTAAAGAAAAAGAAAATGAGCACTCATAGTATTCAATGATATCAAATTATGAGTTTTGTTTATAAGTTAATCATCCCAAAGCTGATCTTGTCATCTCGTAAGCCAAGAAGCATGCTGCATTGGCAGGAACACTTCTGAACATTGCAGGACCAAAACCCTTATAAAGGCCTTTAACTCCCTCGGTAGCTTTTATCCTTCTGAAAGCATCAATTGAACCGGAAAACTTTGGATTTTTGTAATCATCAACTTGAATCACGCTCTTGATAACATCAGTTGGATAAACCATCGCCCAAAAAGCACCACCAGCCAAGCCTCCGGAAAGCATCAAAGAACCTCTACCGAGTTTAGAGGTATCGGTTCCTCCTGCCATTAATTGCTTTGTTGCTTCATATACGCCAAACATAGCTGCATTTCCGGGTATTTCACGTGCCATAGTGGGAATCAAGCCCTTGAAAAGACCTTTTATGCCGCCTTCTGATCTTAGAACATGCCTGGCCACATCCATTGGTCCTCCATATTTCACCGCCAATGTTGCTGTTCCTGAACCGGCTAGTGCACTCTGTGCTTGTAACCTGGTATTCATCATGTAACAAAATATTTAGTTACAAGAATAATACATAGAGTACAACTGCTAGAATAATATTTTGAAAAGTAAATTCAGGAAAAGTTAATCAAGACTAATCAGCAAGTTAGACTTATTCTCATGGCATTGATTTCATGTTCTTAAAATCTGGGTTGAGCTAAACTCAACCCTACAAAACAGGCTTGTAAGGTAAGGATTGTTCAAGCTTTATAAGCATAACATAGGCCATATCTCTAGTCGATGTGAGACTCTCAATAGATCTCAACCATGAGAGAAATTATTATGTTTGCTTAAAATGAGCATTTAAATAGATGCATCATAAGAGAAACAAAATAATTTGAAATAAAGCCTAACTCAACCCGGAAAGCTAGTTCAAGAAGGTAGGAATGTCCACATTATATAGGTACTAATTTGACTATATCACTAGTTGATATGGGATTGCAACACACCTCTTATGGCTGGTAATGTTTTTGACGGAAGATGACGGGCCATGGTGGAAAGCCAAAATTGCGCCGTGGCGCCGCCATTCTTCACAAATTGGCCATATAGGTTTTCCAAAAATCCGCCACTGATATCTGTCATGGCGCCGCCAAGGCCGATATTTGACAATACAATACTAATGCTTGGACATCGAAAGTACAGACAAATTCGGGTGGCTTAGTAGCAGAGATATTAACAAAGAACAAGAATAAAAAAAGTTGGTTCCAACTATAAAAGTTTGGTTTTCAAAGAGGTAAAAATTTGTCTAAAAATGTATATGACAAAGTCCACGTTTGGCATCACAGTGAGTTTGACAAAATGACGCTGACACTGTGATTTAGTCGAAGCACCAAAGAATTAGCCAAAATCACAGTGACATATTGTGATTTGTCAAAAAACTCTCGCCCGATAAATCATAAACAAATTGATAGAAAGAATCGCAAATAAAATGTGATCAAATCATGAAAGTTAAAACACCATCAGTGGTATCTAACCTGCATTTGATAAGCTCGGTAGGGCAAGCTAGAAAGGAAACAGAAAGTCCAGCTGCAGCTCCACAAACAATCTGCTGATTTACTGTGAGGACATCACCAGGATGTGACTTTAACAATGTCTCCATTTGTCCTCTAACTGTAAATAGGACAGCATTGAAGGCAGCTACTGTGGCAAGTGGGGCTCCCATACCTTTGTATAAGCCACTTAGACCTTCGGCTGCTATTGTCTGCTTGACAGCATCAATTGCACCGGAAAATTTCGGAACCTGGCCAGGAAGTGGTGTCGGCTGGCTTTGGAGCTTGACCTTTATGGTGTCAAATGGGTGTCCGACTATCAGCTGTGCTGCCCCTCCAATAGTCCCGGCAGTAAGGTCCTTAGCCACATCTCCCATCTGAAAATAAAAGATGACAGAAATAATAAGAAATATGATTTTAGTGAAATATGCTTGACATTGACTTGATGCAAAAGACTAAGCCTCTGTTTAGCAATAAGAGAAACTGAGTTTTATAAGTTTATGATTATATATATTTTTTTTTGACAAAAGTTTATGATTATATGTTACTAGCCTGACATGAGCATAATAGACATAATTGGTATGGTTGTTTAATTAGCTCAAAACTACTCTGCATTATTTTGTTCTTCGACTCTTAAAAGCTGAGCCCAGTAAAAAACCTAAACAACTTCTTCTAACAGACATTTTGTTAAGTTATTACTTCGGTAAGAGCGAAAATGCAGCAGGTATTATGATCAACACTTAGAATTAGGAGATTTATTCAACTTTGAAAATTGAATCAAAGTAAAAAAAGAGGGATTCGATGAAACAAGGCAAATGCATCTTAGGATAAACATCAACTGAATTCTGACACAAATGTTTTTCTTCAACCAGCCCCATTTATTATATGACATTCACAATAATTACAGCTCTTTTAGCACATCCATCATACACTTGATGTGCAAGGGCCATTAACTATTTTGAAGAATTACACAATATACCAAGCTATAGCACCTATATAACCGCTATTTGGCATATTTTATACTAAATCGAGTATCGCAGATCAATAACAGTTTGTTCAGATTCTGCTACGCCATAGCCGCTATTTGACAAAACTGATAAGAATTTCAAAGTTCAATATAGAAAATGACACTCCATCTTCCACTAAATAGCAAAGGTTCATCATACACACTTAAAACCAACACCCCCTATTATAATCTAGAGAAATAAATCAACAAACAGAATGATGATAATAACTGAATTATATTAATCACTCAACAAAACACCAGTAAAATAACAAAATTTATTGAAAATAACAACAAATCAAACAAAAGGGTAGAAATGAAACAATAAAATCAGTGATCATCTATCTAACCAAATTAGATCTAAACAAGAATTAATAATAATAAAAATAAAATGATAAAGTATCATAATTAAGAATCTGATCATAAAGGAAAAAAAGAATGGTACCTTAATTTGTTGGTTTATGGAAGTGGATAGAAGAAAAGAGTAATGTATTATTATAGCAAAAAGGATGAACAATTGTTGGTGAATCAGAACACAGACACACGCGATTTGGTAGCGAATGAATGAGAGTGTTAACTTAACTTATAGTGGACACTCGACAAACACAACACAGAGGAAGCAAACGTCACCAAATGTTTTTAATATTATTATTATGGGAATGGGAATGTGACCAACCTTGTTTCATTATATCAATCATCATGTGCCTATAACAACCTTGTGTGTTAGGTCTAGTATATGGTTCATATATAGACTAGATTCGCAATTTCTCTTTTCTTGTTCGTCAATTAGTAAATTAGTTAGTGTACCATAATCCGAATTTCATGTATAATTTTAATCCTCTATAATATTGAAGTTTGTAAAATAGTCTCTATTTTGACAACTTTTTTGTAAAAGAAATAGATGTTTTTATCTTCTCAAAATAGTCTCTATAAAATGCAAAGTATGGAGTAAAAGTAAATAAATTAGTGAGTGACTAAACCTGAAAGCTAGTGATTTTATAAAGACTAAAATCATACTGTATTCATTTAACTCTTGTAACTTGGTTACAAATTAAGGATCAAAATCTTGTAATTTGGGTTAAAAATAATAAAGTGGTTTGTTTGATTGTTTTCAGGAAAATAGACAAATTGTTTTTAACATTATTTCTCATTTTAGATTTTTTTTATACAAAATGAACCTTCTTGTTTCTCTATCTCGTAAGATAGTTCGAGTGGTAAGAGTTGGAAAATATGTAAGTTAAGTAGAGATAGATTCAAAGTTTGATCATTGGCAGGAACAATTTATATTTCCGATGTATAAAAAAGAAATTTCTTGTTTCTCTATCACAATAGAATTGTTACTTTTTTTCATTTTTTTTTTATCATCTAACATGAAATCAATTTTGTTGGTTAACATTTAACACGTGAAGAATTTGTTTTTGTAATATCCCTATAAAAAAAATTGAATCGTCTCTATAATGTTTATTTTTTTGCAATACCTCGTAAACTCAGTCAACCATATTATAACCACAGCAGAACTCTCGCTAAAATTATGAGTGAATGAGTGCAAAAGATATTGCAAAACAACAAACCTTATAAGAGTTTCTAAATTTTTTTTTTTTATAGAAATATTACAAAACTTACATATTTTACTCATGATATTAACTCGTTTACCTTTATTTTTCTCAGTTAACTATAAAATCTTGCTCGATATTGCCTCCATAAAAGGTGAAAGCGTTTTCATGATCTTTTTTGACGCATTTCAGCTTAACCAGTTGAGCTATCCATCCCCCCAACTAATTAATTTGTTAAATTATAATACTAACTTTCTTCTTCGTTAATTTGTGATTTGTTCTGACATAGTGTAGTATTAACTAAATAAATTTAAATTAGTTAATTTTTTTGATGGAAGGTTTTAGTCAAAGGTATTTTGATCGAAACTCCAATACTCCAATACAAGGAAGGTAATATATTGTTTGTTAATGGTGGAGGAGGTGAAAATTTTGGCGTGGAGATGGTTACAACTTACAAATAAAGGTAAAGTGTTTTTATCTACACAATTGATTGATGGTGTAGTAAACTGTTAGCTTGTTTTTGGGTTCAAGATTGATTTTGGCGTTTTCTATATGATGCTGCTCTTGCATAAGGAGAAAGGGGTGGAGGTTACAATGGTTTTGGTAAAGGAACAAATGCCTATATTTTATGGTTTTGACAGTATCTCAGTCTGTCAAAATACACTGCTGGAAGTGTGCTTCTAGTAAGTAAACCCCACATGTTTTTAGGGGAGGATTGAAATTTTGTTCATGGTTTTTTTATGAATAGTGTCTTGAATGTTTATAAGATGGTTGGTTCAATGGTGATATATTACTGCTTTGTTCATTTATGCTGAATGATTTAAATATAATGTGATAGAGGGCACTACTGTTTTGGTTTTGAAAAGTGCATTTTATTGCCTAAAATGCAGGGGCCAGGGTTCAAATCCGGGATTCCCCAATTATTCATCTTCATGGTGAAATTTTGGCAACTAGGCTACTTGACAAAAAAAGAGTAAAAAGCTAATGCAAATAGCAACACAATGATTTATTAATGAGGTTCTACCATGTAATTGTGCCCCTCGGTGTCCCGCGAGCAGAGCAGAGCAGAGTCGTTAGGTTTTCTGTTATTTCAGATTTAAGAGTTACATTCAGAACTCATTAATACAACAGCACAGCAGATAACATCATTAAACCATGTACTGCTGCGCTCTAGCGTCTGTCTGCTTTTCACAAATACGAACCATACACAGCACATTTCGTGGACCAAAACACAGTTTTTCTGATTAGTAATAGAGAGATAGATGGATGTGACATTGTAAACTTTATTTGGATGCTGAAAAACACTATTGCATTGCATTTGTGGTGACTGTTTTAACTGAATTTTATTTTATGTTTTGTAGTTGCTTGTGGTGGGTCAATTTATGGAGAAAATGTTTTCAACCTTGACTCAAGGAAAGGCCTGCGCTGTTTTCAGATCTTGCTCTAAACTAATAACATAGTTTTATCAAACTTTTATTAGTTTTTTTAATTACAATGCAATTTATTGAAGCACATTCATGATTCTCTTTTTTGGGCTCCTTTTCTCAGATACACATAAACATTGATATTTTGGGTGAAATAGGCATTACTGCTAAGATGAACTCTGTCAATGAAGTTGAAACTATAAGTCGCAGTTCATGAGATTTCTTATACTCTTTCAAAGTTCAATACCTTCCGCCGATTGTTTTGACATGTTTATTACCTAAGTCGTATCCAAGCCACCAACCACCTATATTTTCAATCTCTGTTAAGTGGTTGGAATCTGCGAAGATTTTGAGTTTATGTTCCATGTTGGATTCAATATGGACAGAATAACAAGGGCAAGAAGTAATTTACCATTGGGCAGAATGGTTACATAGTTCTTCACCTTTTCTTCTGGGATTTGATGAGGAGATTAGACTAGGTCCTTACGGTACAAATCATGTTGCGGACGCACATGCAGTTTCAGGCATTGGATGCATTGATGCTGATATTCCTTTTTTATAAAGCTACAACAATGAAAGTTGCCATCAGAACTTCCTTAAAGAATTGCATGAATGTTGCATTTGCTATGGTGAATATCCAGGTAGTTTTCTATTTATGCTTGCTAGACTTGATTTATTCACAGTTTGGTTGTCTAAGATAGTTGGTGATCGGTATTAGTCTTGTTTTGGTGATTTCACAGCCAAAAGTAAATTTTCTTATAGCCCATCTAAACAAAACTCGTTCTTTCAATAGGTTTTTTTATTCATTATGTAATTTTTTTATTTGCAAGTTACATTATACTTAGAAATTATAAACCGATTATCCAAAATGCGCATAATACGACTAGCCATAGGTTGCTTATGTTGTACACTTGTACTATTGTGATGCATGATTTACTTCATGTGCATTTTTTGTTTCTAGAGATGTTCTCTTTACAACATGCTTTACCATTTTCATGAAGACTTGATTATGCTTTTTCCGTGGTTGCTCAAATCA
The DNA here is from genome assembly GCA_951804385.1 of Trifolium dubium. Classification (NCBI taxonomy): domain Eukaryota; kingdom Viridiplantae; phylum Streptophyta; class Magnoliopsida; order Fabales; family Fabaceae; genus Trifolium; species Trifolium dubium. Next base: position 31,637,494 of record OX638069.1, on the reverse strand, counting down.
AATTAATATTGACCATCATTGTTATGTCTGCCACTTAATACCAATTTATTTTGAATTATTAACTTTCTTTGTCATCCAACAGGTGCCGAGTTTGTCCAGTTACCATGCAAACATTTCTTTTGTCGCAAATGCTTGCAAACCTTTACTCAGATATAAGTAAAAGAAGGAAATGTTCGTAATCTTCTATTTCTTGATGCAAAATGCAAGGACATGATTTCACCCGGCCTTTTAAAACACTTTCTTGGTGATGAAGATTACGAACGTTGGGAATCAATAATGTTAGAGAAAACACTTGCATCAATGGCTGACGTTGTTCATTGCCCAAGATGTGAAAGTATAGAGGATGAAGACACTGCTCAATGCCCTAAATGTTTTTTTAGCTTTTTAGCATGCATGACGCTAGAAATGAAGCTTGAGCTTCTGCAGGTTTGGTATATATTTCCAGAGATTCATTGATCTTCTTTCACTGGAAGTTTGAGTTTCAATATCTGAATTATCAGCTCAAACTTTATTCTTTTTTTGCTTTATTACTTTCAAGAGTTCTAAAGAATACTCTTAACCTAGTGATGAAAAATAGCAGCACTATAGCATAGTAGATTTTGATTAACCCACAGTGCGACACTATATCCTAGTTTTGCTATTAGGGCAATAGCGGACACTATTCCAGTTTCTGCTAGCTGATGTAGCGGTAATAAAAGAAAATAGAGAATTTTAGGTTCTTTAAAAATAATAAAAATGAAGAATTTGCATGTGTGCCAAACATGACAAATTTTTATAGAAGAAAAACCAAAGAGACATTGAGTTTTACTCCTATTCACCGTAATATGTAAACCTTGCAGTATGTAAGCTACAATCTGTGTCCCTTCCCTTTTTTATTTGTATGTAGCGTGGCATTTTCTTATATATAGTTGACTTGTTTCAATCGCTATTGGCTTCCGCTATTTGTCCACAACGCTGTCTGCTATTTCACATAGCAGATATTTGGCTTTCCTCAACTTTCCATTATTGATAACACCACTCTTAACTGAACTGTTGGCAACTATGTCAAGCATGACGGTTTTTCTCTTAGAAAATATCCAAACACGGCTTATCAAAAAGCTCGTATCTTGTAGCTTTTTCCCAAACTATTGCTTTTGGGATTCCAAACGAGAATACAAACACACACCTATATAACCGTTGTTATTTTAGACTCAACAAGAGTACTTTGTTTTTCCTCGTATAATAATTTAATCCAAAAAACTTGGGATATTTTGGTTGTTGAATTATATCCAATTATGAGCTAAATGGTAGAGTTTTATAGGTTTCCTTACATCAACAACATAACTGTTTGGATCTTAATATAGTTAGAATATAGGATGTTCCACTAGTTGCACCTGTGGGATTTTGTCATTAATTGTTATCAAACGATGTGATGAAGAATTTGAATGCTTGCATGCACTATGTTGTACTTTCTTGCCCCTTTATTGTTTTGATACTTTGAGTGACATGTGTTTTGCCTGTAATTTTTTTAACCTGAAAAGTGCTTCAATTTTTGTAAATTTTGTCCTTGTCATAGGATCGTCAAAATTTATCTAAATTAAAGGGAAATCAAAGGAAAATTGAACTTGCAAAGATCAATGAAATGCTCAGCATAAAAGAAATTCGCCGTGATTCCAAGTCCTGCCCATCTTGTGAAATGGCAATTTCTCGAACCGAAGGTTGTAATAAAATGATGTGCGGTAATTGTGGGGAGTACTTCTGTTATCGCTGCAACAAACCAATTGATAAATATGATCCATACGGACATTTCAGGTATTGCTTTAGAATATATTTTTTGCATGGTTTTACATGCCAAACATTCCAATTTTAAGAAATCTTGTTTTCTCATTCAAGGGAAGAGGGGTCATGTGAATTGTTCCCACGAGAAATGGTTGATAACCGGCTAGCAGGCATAAATCCTCACCTGGAAATGCAGCAAATACATGCTGAACTCTTTCACCACGGTGGCTCATCATGTCCTAGTTGTCATCAATTTAATGTAAAGGTATGAATTTATCCGTTTTTTTGCTCTAAATTGAATAGTTTAATGATTGCTGAGTTACTGGCCTGACAATAACATGTGGTGTGTTGAGACTTGTGGTTCTGGTTTTAGGTTAGCCTGTGATATATAGCTTGTGTAAACTAAAATATATTTTAGTGGCTACAAGAGAAGTGGCCTTCTGGTTTTTGTTAAGAATTTCATTTGCATGCAGCAATAATATACAATAGTTTTACACAAATATCTAATCAGATCTCAATTTAGATATTTTTGTAGGTATTTTTGGAAATAATGTCATTACTTGTCCAAATAGTGAGATTTGATTGAATGCCTGTGTAAAACTATTTTGTGTATTTTTGAATACAAGTACAGTGCTAAAACCGGAAAGGCAACTCTGCGTTATAATTCAATACATTCTTGCCAGCATTTACTATGTATCTGGTTTTTACTTGAGAAGTCTCTAAAATATTTTCCTATTCACCTTTTCTGTGCTTTTGCAACTCATATGCATACCTTTTTATTTAATGATTAGGAATATTCACCTTTTCTGCATTATAATTCAACTCATGCATATTTTCCTATTTTCATATGCATACCTTTTCTGTGCTTTTGCAACTCATGCATGACGAAGCAGTTGCATCATATTTGTTTTTAATTAGGGCAAATCTTCGATACATTTTTTAGGTGTCTTTCGTGTTCTTTAATTAAAATATTCACTAAATATTTTTAAGGATTTTCTAAATATTTAAGGGTTAAATCCAGAAATTCAGCTCAAATAATCACTTTAAGGGTTTTCTAAATATTTTTGTAATTTCATCGCATTTTGTGTCTAGATTTTGGAGATCTTGTTGGAGATTATTAGGGATTGATTTTTTAGTAGATCAGAAATAGTTTGATAGTGTTTTTGTTTAGATAATTTTTTATTTTTACTTTTTCAGGCAGCCGGAGGATGGGAGATATTTGAAGATCTGATTTTGTTTGTATTATTTATTTATTTGAAGTTAATGTGATGAAGAACAAATAAATGAAGAAGATGAAGAAAAGGAAAATAAAGCTAGGTGTTGATGGTTTATCACAAGATATAGGGTGTGTTTGTTTGAGATTAAAATAAAATAGATTTTTTGAAAAAAATCTATTTTTAAAAAATGATTTATTTTGTAGAGATTTTGAAAAAAATTTAAAGTTGTTTTGTGTTTGTTTATAATTAGAAAAATCATTTTTGAGAACAAACACATGGTTCATGTTCTTAAAAAAATAGATTTTGAAAAAAGCTATTCAAAATAGCTTTTCATTTTGAAGAGAAAAATGATTTTTTTAAAAAAATGATTTTTATAAAATCTAAAACAAACACAAGTAAAATGAAAAAAATGATTTTTTTATCAAAAAAATAGATTTTTTTGAAAAAAAAGCTGAAACAAACACACCCATAATAAACCTACAAGATCCAATGAATCTCATTTAAATAAAACATCAAATGGTTGAAATTAAAAAATTTAGGCTTAAATACATTTCTGGTCCTTTAACTATTTTCGAGGTTTCATTTTAGTCCCCTAACTATTTTATGTTCCACTTAAGTCCCTTAACTCTACTTCCCGTTAAATAAGTTGGTCCAAACCGTTCAAAAAATTGAAAAAACCCTTAACTCCCGAAACCCCAATTCCTTCTACCCCAATTCCTTCTTCATCCACTTCTGTCTAACTAAACAAAGCATTGGATCTTGGTTTTTTCTTTCCCTGGTGTTGTGGTCTTCTGTCTTTGCTTTGTTTCAGCACTCCTGTTTGGGTGGTTAATTCCCACCTTTTATGTGTACTGTTCGTTGGGTTCTCTATGGCATGGCTTGTGCCTTGAACTTGACTTTTATTGATAATAAATAAACATTTTGCTGATTCAAAAATAAAATCCCTTCTTCATCATCTTCATAATTTCATTCATTATTCCTCTTCTGTTACAGTTTAAGGGTGCGTTTGTATGAGATTAAAATAAAATAGATTTTTTTTAAAAAATCTATTTTTAAAAAATAGATTTATTTTGTAGAGATTTTGAAAAAAATCTAAAGTTGTTTTGTGTTTGTTTATAATTAAAAAAATCATTTTTGAGAACAAACACATGATTCATATTCTTAAAAAAATAGATTTTGAAAAAAGCTATTCAAAATAGCTTTTCATTTTGAAGAGAAAAATGATTTTTTTAAAAAATGATTTTTATAAAATCTGAAACAAACACAAGTAAAATAGAAAAAATGATTTTTTTATAAAAAAAATAGATTTTTTTGAAAAAAAAGCTGAAACAAACGCACCCTAAATCTAGTAATTTATAGCCGATTTTATGGTCAACCTTATTCGCTAAATCTGGGTTTGTTCATATTTGCTTTTAAACCAGGGTTTTATTTTCCCCCAAATTTCTCAATTTTCATTTTCTAAATGTTCAATTCTGTTGACAAATATGGTTTTGTTGGATAAATATCTCATTTCAAACTTAGGTTTCTTCAATTTGTATTAAAGCTTTGATTTTTACATTTGATTCTTGCGTTGATTTTTTGCTCTTTTTTCTGTATTATTTTATTTGTAATAAAAGGAAGCTTTTGAGTTATGTGATGGGGGAAGAAAATTCTAATGTAGTGAACAATTTTTTGGCAATTTGAGTAATGCAAATGGATTACAGGCTGGGGAGGAAGTTTGACGGCTGTTGAGAGAACGGAGGAAGATGAGGCGTCTCCGAAAGTGTGTGAGAACAACAATAGAGATTTTGATATTTTATTTTTCTCGATTTGTTTTAAAATTTTGGGTTTAATGAATGAAATTATGAAGATGATGAAGAAGAAATTGAGATAGAAGATGAAGAAGAATAGAAAACATGGAAAACAAATTTGTTGGTGATGGTGGACTATTAAATTTGGCGGGGATGCAAAATCTAATGGTTACTTGTTTACTAATAATATCAAATGATCAAAATTAAAAATAATATTGAGGTCTATGGTAGACTACTATAATATTGTTCCACCTTATACATTTGGTGATGGTGGACTATTAAAAATGATTTTGTAATATATATGTACTTTAAGTTTTCAGTTTGTACCACGTAAGTTTTAAAATTATTTTTGTAACATATATGTCCTTTATATTTTAAAATGTAGCACATTGGTTCTTTTAAATTATGCTCATCATGTTATACAAAAAGCTTAAGGACCTATGTGTTACAGTTTTAAAACTTAAAGAAATTATGTGTTACAAAAAAAAACTTAAAGGATATATGTGGTACAAACTGAAAACTTAAATGACTTATGCCGTACAAACCGAAAACTTAAAAGATCTATAGATGCATTTGGCGTAAAAGTTAATAGAATGGACTAACTTGACTAATATAACTATAATTAAGGGACCTAAATGAAACTTTTAATAGTTAGAGGACCAAAATGAAACAAAAAATAATTTAAAGGACCAAAAGTGTAATTAAGCTTAAAAACAAATAACATGAAAAAAAATAGTTAGATTAAAATTAGGACCTAAATTGTAAATAGATAAATTAAAAAACCTAAAATATAATTAATTATACTAGTATATATTTAAATTAAGAAACTTAAAATTAGGACCTATCAATTATCTTCTATTAAGATGTAATTTAATTATACTAGTATATATTTACGAATATCGAGGCCTAACTCATCCTTACAAAACCGGCTTGTAAGGTGAGGAGTGTCCCCTCTTTATAAACTCTTATCAAGAATCTTATCTATCCAATGTGGGACTAAATCCCACCGAGTGTTGGCCGCTAACACACCCCCTCAGCTTCAACTTGGATGAAGCGTGAACATGTAGGAAGCCCAATGATAGACCCGATAGGCTCTGATACTATGTCACAAATATCGAGGCCTAACTCATCTTTACATGGTACAATATAAAAATTCTATTGTATGGGTACAATAGATTTTTTAAATAATAGAAAAATGAATATATTTGAAAAAAATTAATTCTTTTATCTTTTAAAATATTATAATCACTAAATATCATTCATCAAAATTATCGATATATTTTTTTTTTATTGTTTTTGAATTTTTATTATTCATAATATAGTGAATATTGAATTTTTAATGAAATTATTCATAAAAAATTAGTATAATGTTTATAACAAATAAAATTATGATTTTTATTATAAAACCATGTTCTTTAAAATATAATAGTCAATAAATAACTTTTTAATTTATAAAATATAGTTATTTATTTACATTTTTAAAACATTATAATTTTATTAATGTATTATAGAAATGTCCTATTTATAATTTAAATATAAGATGTTTATAAAAAAATTAAATAAAAATAAAAATTGTTTTAATTATGATATGGTAAAAATTTATTTATTTTATTTAAATAGTGTAGTTCTCGCCCTATAAATTATAATAATACTCTCTAATCTTTGATTTAATCACATTCATTTTTTTTTACTTCGTATTCTCCCTTTCAAAATTATTAAAACTTCGTATTGGATTCGCAATGCAAACTCCGGGAAGCGACGAAGAAAGTGGTTATTCAGTTGTAACCTCCGACGTTGTGTCCACCGGAGGAAAAAAGGTTCAAATGGCGGTGGTTTCAGGTGAAACTGTGATTATCGACGACCCAGTTCTAACCTCGAATCACTCTTCCGACGACCCTTCAGTTTTGAATTATTTCTCCGATCAAGATTATGATGATAATGCGATCAACGGAGACACTTCAGCTCTACCCTCTCCCAAGACTCACTCCGATCATGCGATCACCGGAGACACTTCAGCTCTACCCTCTCCCAAGACTCACTCCAATCAAGATTATGATGATAATGCGATCAACGGAGACACTTCAGCTCTACCCTCTCCCAAGACTCACTCCGATCAAGATTATGATGATAATGCGATCAACGGAGACACTTCAGCTCTACCCTCTCCCAAGACTCACTCCGATCAAGATATTTGAGGGTGTATTTTACCATATATTAATTTAAAGAGGATATTTTAATATAAATATTTATATGCATACTTGTAGTATCTATTATATTATTGTATCAATTCTCCAAGTCTATAAACACATTAACATGTCATAAATTCGTAGTAATATTTTTCAATATAGTCTTTCTATAAGTTTCTATTATTCTTTTGTCACTCCCTTTTGATCAATACGTACCAGATGAAAAATTAGTCAAATAAAAGAAAGAAAAAAATAGATAAGTAAAAGAACATGGTACAATATTTATAACTACAATTTAAACCATAAAATAATAATATCAATAAGAAAAGTTTTTTTTAATAAGTAAACATCATTATTTTGTCAAAAAATAAATAAATAAACATCATTTGATTCTAAAAATAAGTAGTAAACAATATCATTGATAAACACCGACCAAAAACAAGTACTCCCTCCGTCTCAAAATGTAAGAGAAAAAAATTCGAAGTTTTTGTCCCAAAATACAAAAGAAAAAATCCAAACATTTATCTTTCCAAGAAAAGTTTACTCTCTTTCTTTTACTTTTTCTATAACCAACAACCAATAAAAATTGTTTTTACATCTTTCCATACAATTTTTTTCAAAAAAACATACTTCCAATCATTATATTTTACTTTTTCTTAATAAGTGTGATTTTTGTTTTTTCTCTTACATTTTAAGACGGAGGGGAGTACATAACACTCGATTAGTTTGTGTTGCAAAAAAAATAAAACAAACTAGTTCTACAAACGATTGTGTTAAGTTTTTTTTTTTTATCTATATAGATCAAATTGAAAAGCACATCAAATTCGTATTACTATTTACATCTTAATTAACATGCATGTATTACCTCTTTTTGCTCATGAAAACCATACTTGTAGTATATAAGTGAAAACAATATGTATCTACAATATGCTAACGATATGCACCTACAAAGTGCATGCAAAATAAGTGAAAACAAAAATAAGAAACAGATAGTTCTCAAAATAATATGGAAAGACATTGAGGGAGTAACAAAAAAATGATAAAAACACGTGAGAAGAATTTAATTAGTATATACTCTATCAGTGGACAATTATTTTATACATATTATATACAGTATTTAATGATGTATTGGCACGTCAATTGATGAATATAAAAACACGTGAGTTGTCATATTCATTAACTGATATGACAACATATTATTGGATACATGTGTAAAATAATTATACATCAATAGAACAAACTAATTAAACTTTTTTTTTTTATTTCCTACTTCTATTTGTGATGAAATAGTAAAAATGATGAATTATTTTTAGCGGAGACATAATACAACTAACTCACATGGCATTCATTGGCTCCCTCCCAAACGCATGAGCGAGATTTTATTTCCCAGTTTTAGTAAGAGAAAAACTTTTTTTTTCACAAAATATAACATATTCCGCCCCAAAATCTAAAAAAAAGAAAACTCATTTTGTTTGTCATAAATTATATATAAAAAAATCAAAATAATTTTTGCTAGTTTTGCTTTTTGATTGAAGTCAGAACTTAATTACAATAATTACATGGAATGGAATAACAAATATCCACTACTAGTTTCTTTTTCATGGCAAGACTTGAGAATTACATTGCTTACATGGAAACAACGAATATATCATGATGACTGGTTACAAGACTTGAAAATATTTCTGCTGGCTCGTCCGTATCCGATAGCGCTTTTACCAACAAGTATCAAAAGCACCATCCACCATTTTCTATAAGACTGATTATTGGAGAAAAAAATGCCGCTGATCTTTACCTCTTTGACAGATAAATCAGATACTTTCTTTCATTTGCAAATTGTAAGCTTAGTCATAAAAGTGGTGAGAAAATAGAGAAATTAGGCGTGACTGGAAGCTTCACTGCTCCCTTCAAGCAATGGCTTCCTTTCCCCTCTTGGAGTTGTGGTTGATTCGTCTTCATCATCTTTGTTAAACAGATCATCACTTTTCAAAAACGTTCCTGTAGAATTTATACGATTTAGTAACTATAATCTAGCTATATGACAATTCTCAACAGTATAAACTTTCTTCAATAGTTTTCTTGATGAAACTGTCAAATTGTTGGTGTGGTTAACCAGCAATGATCAGTTTTCAAGCAAATTTATATACTCAGCTAGGGGTATATATACCTGCACATCACCTTTGATCTCTACCTCAACAAATAAGTTTGGAACAAAGTTCAACCTTCGTGTTAATTACAAAGTGCAATCATCAAAGAGTAGCCAGGATTGGCATTTCTTTCCAATAATGATGTATAGTATAGCTCCTCTCTTGTTATAAAGAAAGGGAGGAATATGACTAGTAAATTACTAGTAAAACTGCATGGCACTTACCTATGAACCATATTATAGCAGCTATGAAGAAAATTGATGTCAGACAAAGAGCTGTTTTCCTCCAGTCGTTAATATGATCCTGCACATGAAAACTAAGGTGCTTAGAGTTGAGATAATGCTTAAAAGTAAACTATAAATAAAGGCATAAGGCTGAATAATGGCAAAGAATGTTCAACTCTGCAAATCTGGATGATGGCTAAATCAAAATGCAAATCAGAATTCAGTGTGGTTCTTGCAACTAATTTTTCCATCATTTTTGCAACGCATTAGTTCTTCAAAGGGAAAATAACTAATTATCTTCTACTCTAGCAAAATAAGACTTGAAACTCCTTCACGTCGACAGGAGAGGTAAGTAGGGAAAGACACGGGTAAAATAACAGTATTATGAGAAATTAAACTAGGTGTAAAATGTATACTACAACTTGCGTAGGATGGGATTGATGATAAAACGTCAATACAAAAGACAAAACTCACGTCTGATTACAGACCATAACCCTACTAAAAAGCCAGATTCCAGAGTAGATAATAAGATGAACTTCACTAGAGCACTATGAATGAAAATAATCATCTAATAAAATTTATGTATACTAGCTGGTAGTTATCTGTAGTATCCGGTTAAAAATTAACCAAAACATGACAAAAATATCAGGAAATTAGGTGCAACCTGCAGTTTCCCAACGAGTGGTGCAGAAGGGACATCACCAAATATATGGATTGAAACAGTAGAGATTGCCATAGACAGTGGCCTCAAACTTGGTTTTACACAACGAAGAGAAACATAATTTACTGGAGCCTGCAAAAATAGTACTATATCATCAACCAAATATTAACTAGAGAGACTATCAATAAAATAAGAAATAAAATCCAGAAAAATAATATCAATTGATGAACAGATGATTGAGAACTCTATCAAACAATTATTATCCCATTAAAGGAAATCTGGAAGTAGCATATCCAATCAAATGAGGATGTGTTTGGTTAGTAGACATAGAGTGCTTTCATTATTAAATACAAAAAAGAATAATGCTAAGAAAGCACTCTCTGACGCACATTCCAACACACTCTTTTATATTAGTTGAAATTGTGGGATGCATATGAATTTGAACCAATAAAAGAGTGTATTGCTAGCACTCTTCATACAAAAAAATGTAACCTTTTCTATCTACTTCCTGTTTTCTAATGAAATGATTGTACGAGAAATGAATGTTACTATTGTTTTTGGTCCATGCAAAACACACGGTATCCATCAGCGCACAAATAAATCAAGCACCAACAGACTGGCCTAATTAAACAATGCACAAACACACAGAGACCGATATCTGGTCAGCGCGATTGATGTAATAAATATAGACTGTGAGCAATAACCAAGTCCAAATTAAGGCAATGGACAATTTAAGGCAAGAACTCCAAAATCGACTACACAGACTTGTTAGGACTATATTTGCAATTTTATTTAGTCTATCCATGCAAGAGGTAAGTGAAAAGTATGCACCAATCTCAACAGAAAATCCAATACAAAACCAGTAGAATGCAACTTTCATATAAATAAAAAAAGCGGGTGAACACTTCAAGAGATAAAAAAAATGTAATCCAGCAAATGATTAATAAAAGTACCTGGGTCGCGAATATCAGCAGTTCACCCACAGAAAAGAAGACAATGAAACCAGACAAGCTCTTGAAAAGGAAAGCAATCAAGCAAAAGATTGCCCCTAGAAATGTTGCTCCAGAAAGAAGCTGCAATTGTAACAAGGAAAGACAAAGAAGGAATGAATTAAACAACATAGCATAAAATTACCATGTACTATTAAAAAAGAACAATCCGGTGCCATAAAGAAGGGTTAAAATAATGTTGTTAAAAAGTGGCCATAGAGGCGCTATAGCATAGCTGAATTATAACAAATCGCTTTTGTTCTGCGATAGACTGTTTAGGACAAAATGGTGTCACATGGCGGCTATAGCACTATCGGGTAATGGAATTTAAACAACCATTATTTTCTGCTTTCCGCAATTAACAACACTGGTTAAACCTATAAAAGATTTACTGTAGGCGGCCTAACCTTGCATTTAGAAGAGGCTAAACCCATAAATTGAACTCATGACCTCCGGTTACACGGCAACAACTCCTAATTTACCCATGTTTTTTCCACTATATATAAACTTAGTCATATTTATGTGAAGGAAGACAAGGATACACAAAATATTTCTTTTAAAAATTAACTACTACTTAAATATAAGATAGAATACAGTCTCGAGAACGGATAAATAATTATAAATGTTTTCATAACAGTTACAGAAACTTGGAACTTCTCCATAAAAACAAATAAGGATAAAAATTTATTAGCAATCTTTGTTTTATCTTAATCAAAGAAATACACACAGACACACACACAAACGACGTGTGTTTATGTCTGTTTAATGTGGATGACAAAGTCTCATGTACAAGGTAAAAAGATTGCTACAACTGATGAAATTAAATTCAGGAATAGAGATGTATTTTAAAAGATTAAATCCAAGCCACACAACCTTTGTAAGTCTAGGTTTTCAATCGATTGACAGACAACAAATAGGGTGATTCATGAGTCATTTGACTTGTTGTGCATTGTATGTAAATGGCTCGAACTATGTTTACCTTGAAAGCATTTGGGATTGTTGAAGTCATCTTATCAAGAATTAAACCTCCAGATAAAGTCCCCACAATCCCACAAACAATTGTAATACCTCCAAACACCAAGTCAGCATTATTCTGTCAAAACAGAACAGTCAAGGAAGTGCATTCCCAACAGTAATACCAGAAATGTAAGCTAAAGGTAACAATAACACACGAATATTATTAAGCAACAACTAAGTCCGATTCTACTATGTGGTTGAGTAGTTGGATCCTCAAAAACCAAGTTAAAAAAAATACCATTTGGATTAAGGTTTTTTGTAATATTTTCTCAGATTTTTTAATACGATAAAATTATTGAAGGAAACATATAAAAATACCATATGGTAAATACTAAATCCTGCTTTTGGCCCCCAGTAAGAGTAAGCTCCAATGACAAAATTGTATGCAATATACCCTGGCAAAGATTGTACTCTTAAGTAAGAAAAAAATAATATGGTTTGGAATTGACGAGCTTTCCTTATTTTATTTTATTTTATTATTTTATATAATAAACTCAAGTTCCAGAAACAAATAGAGAAAGGTTATTGTCTGCAGCTAAAAGGCACAAGTACCTAAAACATTTATAACATACACACTGTCATGCAAAAGCTCCTGCATATCTTTTGAGAATCTGGTGAACTGATTCCACAATTTGGATGTTAACCTGACAATCATAGGTTAACAAAATCATGGAGGGAAAAAATGTTTTGATTAATCATTTGGGTCACAAAAAGAAAACAGGATCACCAATCTATTTTGACCATAATCATAAATGAGGTCTCAAATTTACTCGAACTTTAGAAGGGGCACTCATCATGAGTGTAAAACTGATTTTTAACCATAACACACATACTTCCTCCGGTCCTTAATATAAGAAGATTTTTACTTTTTAGATACATTGGGAATCTAATGTATCTAGTCAATAATGTGGACTAGATACATTAGATTCTCAATGAATCTAAAAAGTAAAAATCTTCTTATATTAAAGACCGGAGGGAGTACCATTTTAAGAGAAAAATTCTTTGAAAGTGGGATTGGGTGAAAGTGTGGCCATTTGTGATTAATATGTAATGAAACCAAACTCTTTTCAGAAATATTAAGAGCAATGCATTAGTCTAATAGGAAAAGGGAACATGACACCAAGTGAGAGAATCCCATTTCCAGTATGTCATGTATATGAGTATGCATATGCATATGCCTGTGCATGTGTGTTTTTCTCTAACTGTCTGACTGTCTGTTTGCATACTATCATTTTCACTCCGACCTGAGTCTTGACTAGGTTATCAATCTGTAATAGGTGCCACTGCCATAACTGCTTTGTGTGAAATGTTTTAGTTTTATAAATATAACCATATCATTCTTTGTTTCGAAGTTAAAAAATTATGTAATTTTATAAATATAACCATATCATTCTCTGTTTCGAAGTTAAAAAATTATGTTAATGGAACTACAAAATACAAACTCAAAGAAACTTTAGGCCATTGACTGTTCACAGAAGATTAAATAAACAACGAACTACACTGGTTATTTCAAGTGAAAATGACCACTATCTCACTTGGTAAACAATTGAATTTAGGGTAAGGGTAGTCAAATTAAGCTTCTAATTTTATTTTCGTTTTCCTCTTTGTGTGCATCATAAAAGAAATTGCTTAGGCCTTTGGGATTTCCTTTATTTGACATCAGAAGCAAGAAACATTGATTAATAAGAAATTCAAAGGAAACAGAACAACTCACCTGGATCCTCTGATAAAGGCTTGGTCTTCAGCAAGCATGCCATCATCTATATATAAGGGAAACCTTTAATTTGAGCATTTAGTAACTCATGAAAAAAGAACCATACAAAAGTAAACAAAGCTAAGATGGGAAGTAGGAAGCTACAAAAAGTTTCTAAATATTAAAAATACATAAAAATATTCTAATTTTTGAATATTTCCTAACAGACATGGCATCTTCCTTGAAGATGAAAAATAACATTAAAAAACTATGGGAAATATATATAAGTATTATAAAAGAAATGCATTTTCTAGCATTCACTGCAATTGCAGCATTTGACTGAAATACAGACATATTGCAAGACTTGATTTCGGCCTACATTCAACAATTTTTTTCAAATAGTAACAGATACACCCACCTGCCAAAAATGTAGGATGTTCATTTATTTGTATACAAAGAAGACACACCCTATCCTCTTATCTTGGTTAGTATTTACTATTTACTACTGTTTTTCAAAATTTAAATTTATCTTGGCAAATTCTGTCCTGCCTTTGAATTTCTCAAGAGCCTGTTCGGTTTATATTTCCACTATCTGTTTCTTTTTAATTGCAAAAATACCCCTGATTTTCACATTGTTTTATGTATTCAAATATTTGTACAGGGACAGTGAATTAAAATTTCACTGTGTTTCTCATACAAAACATAAAAAATATGAAACTCGGCAACACTTGTGTATTGAAAATGAAAATAGAAACCAAATTTTCCCTAAATTTCTTTGTCCGTGCGCTATAATTTCAAAATGATACCTAAGAAAATATAGAACATAAATTACCAAAGTAGTAGTACGCAAAAGATGTAGAGATACCTCCATTTTCTGAAACATTTGCTTCGGTAGATGTTAGTGTCTGTATGGATTCCGTGGGACCAAAACCTATAATAAAAATTATATAGTGAGTTACTTTACAAAGAATTAGAAAAACTAAGTGTCAAACAGACTAAATGGTTACCTTTCAACTGCAAAGGCTTTATTAAAAAACCCAATATGGGAAAAGGAAGCATCAAAATTGCCTCACCCCAGAATGCAACCCGCCAGTTAAATTGGCCTCCAACCTATACAACAATATTTGAAAATTTGAAGCTGGCTCGTTATCTCAGTAAACACTGTTCAAGGTAAGGTACTGTTGGCTATACATAGAGCCTTCCTTTTAAAAAAAACAGTTTCTTCTGAAAACAGTTTCACAAATATCCTTCCTTTTACATAATAAATTAAAAATGTGAATAACATACTCAATAGTTCTCCAACAGAATTCCATTATTTCTAGTTAATCCTTCATAACCCGGCTATTTTTGAAATGGTTCAACCTATGTCCTTTTCTTTTCCATTCAATTATGTCGTGGATGTACTTGGCCATTGAATTTCGAGAACAGTTGAATTTGCAAAACAGGTCTATTGAAGGAGTTAAAGTGGTGGGCTTGGAAGAGGTATTTTCTCTCATTCACAGTTTTGTAGGCGCACAATATCCTTTTTAGAAAAAGCAAGACGAGATTTCTGATTTATCTCTCTTGCTCTTTCATCTCTATGAACATTACTCTTGGTCAAAGATTAATGTCAAAAAGCAGTGCGGAGGGTGTTAACAGATATGTAGATCATGGAAACGAGGCCGATCCCATTTATTTGGGTCGTACATGGTAATCAAAGAGCTGCTTCTCTTTAGGATCTGGTGTGAAGAAAATCTCAGTTTCTACAGGGTTGGAAAGGAGCTTATTTTTCTCTACACATATACGTTCATATTGTCCTCTAGGGGGTGGGTTATCCTCATTCAGGATAGTCTCTCAAAAAATTCATTCCTTTGCACTACCCATCTGTCTTTTGTATCACAGTTGGGAGTAGCGGATACTAAAAAACTTATAGGGAATTCTTGTCAGGTGCTGCAGATATTAAACATGACTCACATGGTGAATTGGGAGATATGATATTGTCCTAAGAAAGAAATGGGTTTGGGTCCTCACAAGTTGGTTTAATAGAACAGTACTTTAGCAAGTAAGTTATTCTGCCAATTTCCCTTGGAATGTTATACCCTTTCACATCAGGTTATCAAGAGCAAATGGGTGGGATACTATGTGGCAACCCAAAAATGGGATGATCCCACGCATTTGCTATAACTGGGATGCTATGACAAGGTCATATGCATATCTATAGATAAAGATATAAACATATAGATATACACACACAGTCAAGGAAATGAGACTGCACAGTTAACAGGTACAGTAAAAACTGACATGAGTTCATGACAGAAAGAAAACAATTAGGTCACACCACCAACCAAAATAAACAATAAAAACCATCTTAAGTCTTAACACAGCTATATTTTGTGAGTAATCTTACCAATCCACCATAAACATAGCCCAGCGCAGTTCCAGCTGGTATACACATGTAAAATGTAGCAAGCCATGCGGTTTTCTGTCATCAATAAAACACTATACAGCTGAAACTCTGCGTTCAATATTCATAAAGAAATTAATTCTGAAGGGGAGTGGAGAAATAAGTCAAACCTGTGCAGCAGGGGCATTGTCATCTATGAATGGTGCTGCAAGACTTATGAAGGAAGCCTCACCTACACCAACTAGCCTGTGAAAGAAAATGCCGTCAATCTTGACTCACATATAAAATAAGAAAATGGTGAAGGTATTCAAAATTTGAAAGCACTAAAATATTCCCTTACATTCGGCATATTGCAATAGACCAAAAATCAAAAGAACTGCCACATCCAGCTACTGCAAATGTCCAAACAGACAAGCCAACACCAATAAGCCGGAAAGGATTGTGACTGAAAACATGATAATGCATTAGATCTCCATTCAATTAAGGGGGAAATATGGAGTTTGCAAATATTTAACCTCGGTCTAAGCTACCTAAGCTCTATTTTAGTTGAAATAGCCAGTTTCCCATTCATGTGTTTCTCTAGAATCACTTTGTAATAAAATGATATGCTTTCATGACACTTAATATGCTGAAAGATGACATCATTTATTTCATTAAAATGGCTTGAAGGACATATGCAACTCAATTAAAAACCCTCAACTAAAATTAAATTATACAGACATAGGGTTCGTTTGATCTGCAAAAGGTAAGTACCGGACAAAACAGCACAGAACAAACTTTTAAGGTATTGAATAACTTGTTGTCTTATACGATATTTGGTGGACAAAATGTTATTAGCCTAATGTAACATCTAACGTACACGAAATAGTTTTAAAATCAAACATAGTAGTACATGAGACGCGCCTCTAATGTAACATCTACACTGCAAATTTTAGCCTCTACCATCAAATAATGTAAAAACAAAACATCATACAAACATTTCAATGTCACACAGTTAATGCACAAATCTGAAAACCATCAAAAGCGAGTAGCAGCTTATGCAAAATACAATATTGAAGCAACTAACCTTTTGGCAAGAGAAGCAAATATTGGAGAAGCAATTAAAAGACCAACCATAAATGCAGATGACAAAATTCCATCTTGAAAGTTGTTCAAATTAAAATCCCCCCTGAAACATCAAAAACCATGTTACCATAATAAGCTAAATAAACAATTACAATGTTAATTAAATACAATAATTACAGCAACTAAATATTGCAAAAATAGAGAATAATAATAATGAAACATACTGAATTCCAGTGGCTGAAGTACAAATACCAGAATCAGTACAAGTTGCAAGAGTTCCATTTACACCATTACTAGCTATAGCACCACGATCCACATAATTAATCAAATTAATTATACAAAATATTATAAGAAGCCTGAAAATGAAATCAAGATAAATTAGATTAATTTTACGAAATTGTAAAAATTGAAAGAGAGTGAAAAAGAAGAAGAAGAACCTTTTGGGTGTGAACCAAGAAGGATTGGGAGGTTGACCTAATTTGGGAACCATTTTTGGAACTGAATGAAGTAAGTGTTGAATTCAAGTTTGTTTGCTTGTATCGTTGGTTACGCAATTTGTTTTTTTTTTTTTTTTGACTAAAGGTTACGCAATTTGTTGATCTATGGAATATACGGAATCATTGTTTGTTTAAAATTTAAATTTAAATTTGAATCAAGTCTTCTCTTAAATGAAAGTAGTATGGATATGCTTGACAAAATTAACCGACGGCCGATAAGCTAGTTTAGTTTATAGCGGAGAAAGTTAGTACTGTATTTTATAGTAGTAATAGTAATTTATTTTTTGGATCATGGTAAAGAGGGCCTCCGAAGCACTTGTTAAGCATGCTAAAAATGGAAATAAAAGATAAAATAAATATGTTTTTTATACTTTTGATGCATTGAATGCACAAGTTCCAAGACAAAATTTCTTTATTTATATGCTTAATCAATGCCCCGGAGGCACTGTTTAGCATTTTCCTTATTTTTTTACTAAAACAATCTTAACTCATTTCATTCATCAACATAATTTCAATATAGGATGGTATATAATCAAAATCTTGGTGATTAGCAAAAGACAATGTCGCTCTAGCTAACAAATGAGCAACATTGTTGGCTTGTCTCCAAATAAAACTTATCCTAAAGTTTAATAAAGCAACTAAATAGGTTTTACAAGCATGTAATAAAGTACCAAATTCAATGCGGAAATTAAGCTTCTCGGTGATGCTATCAACTACTAGCTTGCAATCTAGTTCTATAACAACACTAGAGTAGCCTAAATTTCGTAACCAAAAAATTGATCCTCTTAGCCCCCATGCTTCAGCTTCATGTGGTAATGGATTACCATATCTCTAGGGCTCGCTGCTGCTATTGTGTGATAGATGAGAAAATCAACGTTGTGTTGTGCATTGTGGTGCTGGGATAAATTAACAATTGAATTTATGGTGTATAGTAATATTAGCAATTGGATTAGTTGATAGAGATAAATTAGTTTATCAAAAGATAATAAAATAAGCTATAAGCTTATAAAAAATGATATTACCTCAATCTCTAAATATAATACTCTTTTTTTTTTATCTTCAAAAAAAAAATACTCTTTTTTTTTGTCGAGACCGGAGTGTCTATTAGAATTTGAGAGACCTATACTCAACCACAAAAGCTAGCCTCAAAATTTAAAGGATTGGATTTACTACATGTTAGAGCAAGCAGACAATGATACTTTAGAGGTGATATTTGCTATGTTTTACAACATTTGGCAAGCTAGAAACACAAAAGTTTTTGAAGATAAAGACGTACCTGTGTGTGAAACAATTACAGCCACCATGAAGTGCAGGCGAGAACACAAGGAAGAGGTTCATCCATACAACAAGGTTAGTAGAACAACACCCAACAAGCACGATTTGTTGGTGAAGTGGAACAAACCTCAACATGGTTGGGTTAAAGCTAACTGTGATGCAACCATTACAAATGATGGAACTTGGGGCCTTGGTGCTGTTATTAGAGATGAAGCCGGAAAGATAATTGCAGCCGCGAATTGGAAGAAGAAAGGAAGCAGCGACGTCACTGAAGCGGAGGCTACGGCTTTATTGTACACAATCCAGTTGGCGAGTGATTTGGGAATGGATTCTATTGTTTTTGAGACAGATTGTCAAACCATTGTTAAGAATTTGCAGCATAGTGACGTGCCTAGAACCTATTGGGGGGGGATATTACGTGTTATCCAAAGATATTTGGGGTTCTTCCATGAATATCAAATAGGCTATATAGGTAGAAATGGGAACAAGCTTGCACATTTAATGGCCCATTTAGCCATCACAGAAAGTGATAGAGTTTGGATAGAGGATTTGCCTTTTGTAATATGTGAACAATCCAATTTGGATGCCGCTAGTTAATAATATGTTTTTTTTCAAAAAAAAAAAAAACCACAAAAGCTAGCTTGAGAGTTGAGGTTTGCACACATTTATAAAGGCTATCTATGTCATATCTCTAGCCAATGTGGGACTTCTAACACACCCCCTCACGTCCAGAACTGAACAAGCTGGAACGTGGAATCAACAATAACGGGTGCCCCAATTATGGGAGGCCTCCACAACAAACAATAAATGGATCTAGGATAAACTCTGATACCATATTAGAATTTGGGAGGCCTATACTCAACCACAAAAGCTAGTTTGAGAGTTGAGGTTTGCACACATTTATAAAGGCTATCTATGTCATATCTCTAGCCAATGTGGGACTTCTAACAGTATCTATCGCCGAATACAGTGACTAATCCCTCGTTAGATTGGAGGCACCTCAAAGGGTGGGATAATTGACCCAGAGATTTAAAGCTGCTCCATACTCAAGGTGACCCAACCGCTCAACCACACCCTCGATCCTTGGTTAAGGAAGGATGAATCTCAACCGCTCAACCACACCCTCTAGGTTAGAATATACGACTCTGTTTGACCACTGCTCGTACGTCAATGTATAATTTTAAAAATACTCATCAAAACAAATCAAACAAGATCTTATATGTTAATATTTACATTTGTATATTATTTAAAAATACGATTTAAACATGATAAATGAATACAATTTAGTCAAATAGAATTTTATAATTAAGGACGGATGTAATAACAAATAGATTTTTTTCAAAATGAGCTTATGAGATATAAGTCATAAGATCAAAATTGGTGGCCGTTAGGTCACCTATTTTTAGTTATTGACACAAAAGACAAGGCCAAAACATGTGTGTCGGGCGTGCGACCCATCAACCTACTAGCAATGGGGGAGAAAACATAGCATGTCGCAACAAAAGCTTGATTCAAGGCGTCAGCAAAACATTGTTGTCTGTTCCAAAAACAAAAGCCCCTTAGCGCCCCGGGACGGGAGTGAGGAACACCCTACGCGCAGTTTGAGATTGTAAAGTAGAGTTGAGAAATGCTAAATATAGCAAACAAATAAATTACGAGAATTTCACGAAGTTGATAAGCAAAGAAAAGTAGGGCTAGCTTTTTCACTATTTTCTTTTCTTTTTTCAATTTAAATAACGTGTTTTTCTTTCTCTCCTCTTCAAACACCGTTTTTATTTTCTTAGGGTGCGTTTGGTCCATCTTTTTTTTTAGTTTAAAAAGTATTTTGAAGTTAAAGTTTAAAATAAGAACTTTGAAGATAAAACTAAAGTTGTTTGGTTATTTCACTTTTTTAATATTTTAATATTACACATATATATATATATATATATATATGGAGTTTGCGGGAGGAAGTTAGCAAATTTTACTCCCGCGCCCCCACCCCCAATTCTCGCACGCCCCCCACCCGACCCCATTTTTTAAAATTTTTTTTTTTGGTTTTTTTATTCCTTTAAAATACATATTATAAGAACTCGTTTTCGATGTTTATATAACTTTATTTTAATTTAAAATTACATACTAAAACATGTACTATAAGTTTGAACTTTAAAAAAAAAAAATGTACTATAATTATGGTTTAATTTATGAAAATTAACATAAAAACCATTAAGTGTATCAAATAGTTTTGGAGTACAATCCTCTGAAATCATTTCACAACAACAATGGTTTTGGCGTAATAATCTCTGAAACCAATGGAGCTTTTATGCAACAAGTGTTCCGTAAAGGACATGTAATTAGACAATGCTTCAAACACTTGTGTAATGCACCAAAGACTTGTGTAAAACGCAGGTTTTGTTGAGGTTTAAAAGCAACATAGGCCTGTAATCACTAACAATGTTTGGATTTGGTTTGAGCAAGAACTTGACATGATTTTTGACCCATAATTTTGCTTCAATATGGCCACTTCTCCTCTTCGAAACTTGCTACTCAGGCAAAATAAATTTATTCTCTTGATACCAATGGAAAGAAGGCATGGTATAATACAACTTTGATGTTGAACACTTGAGCTGAATCAACTTGGATCATGTAGAAAATTGATCATGAAAAACCAATGTTGTAACTTAAAAAACATTGAGAAAAAATTTCGTATAAATTTTTTTCAACAACTTGAAACATCAACCATGAAAAATTTTGTGACTTGAAGAGGAAGTTACAACCATGAAATGTCACCTATAGTGAACATGAATTTTTGTAACTTAAAAATATTTCAAAATCTTAATCTTTGACTTTTTGAACCTTTTTTTAACTTTCTTGATGAAAAAAAAATTCTTGATGATCAAACTTGATAATCTCATATATTTTTCTTGATTCTTGACTTTTGAAATTCAAAATTGACCAAAAGATCAAACTTTAATTTTGACAAACAGTTATATCAATTAATTCAAAAACTCTAAAATTGTTTGTTTAAGAGATTATAAACATATTCCTGAGAACCTAAGATGAGAATCAATATACCCAAGTTTATTTTTAGGAAATAAATAATTATTCCCTAGAATCTAGTATTAGCGGGAACTTTTTATTCTCAGGAATTTGATTTCCCCTTATATGTTTGGAAACATCTCATTCCCAGTGACGGATCCAGAAATTTCAACTTGAGGGGGCAAGATCATTTACTATAAGCATTTATACACACAAAAAATCATAAAAATTTGGTATTCGGCCTCAAGGATCGACTAATATGAGGGAACTTAAGACTTTGTAAGGAGCATACTCTAAAGTCTCAAGCCAATACCACTAAACTAACTCAAGTGAGTTATTTACACACAAAATATGTATGAAAATAAAGTTTATTTCATTTTTGTTTCATTTTGGTCTCTTAAATTACATATATGTTAGATAATTTGGTCCCTTAAGTTTTTCCATTTCATTTTGATCTCTTAAGTTTTGAACGTTGAGCATTTTGGTCCCTTAATTTACAAATTTTAAGATATTTTAGTCTATATTAGAAGGAAAATTGGCCAAATTTTGTAACCTAAAAGATCAAAGTGTCTAACATTTCTAACTTAAGGGAGCACAATGAAACAAAAAAAACTTAAAAAAATCAAATTTATAATATTTATAATTTAAGAGACTGAAATGAAACCAAAAAAAACTTAAAGGAATTAAAATGAAACTTAAAACTAATTTAAGAGACCAAAAGTGTAATTTAACTGAACAAATAATATATTAATTTCTATAAATTTCCATTAGTAAGGCTATGTGGGGGCAAGACAATATTTCATGTGGTGGCAAAACATCAAAATAGCTAGTTACTAGTTAAAAAAAATATTAATTGAGTGGGGTCAGCTGCCCCCAATTTACATAACCTAGATACGTCCCTGCTCATTCCCATTATTTTTGTATGTAATTCTATGCGTCCACTACTTATTGGACGTTTACTTTCATTAAATTGTATATCCCCTGCATATAGCATTTACTTAATTTTTTATTTAAATATTTATGAAAAATAAAAATGAAAAGTTCTTATAGATTTAAAAGCTTAACCTATATGGGTTGGGTAGGGGAAAATCTAGGGTTCGATTCCTGGCGGGAGCAATTTAAATTTCTAATATATCAAAAAAACAAAAAACTTAACCTATATGTTACAATTTCGTCAAAAAAAAACCTATATGTTACAATAATATTATTATTAATATAATTAGTTAATTACTATAATATTATACATATCAAGCTTTAAATGTTTGATAACTAAGATAAAAAAAATATTTAGATAACTTCTGTTTTTTGACTTAATAATGTTTGTAGTAATAATATATTTTTTTTTAAAAGTTTGTGGTAATAAAATTATGAATAAAAAATGACATTCATTAATCTTCATCCCCTTAATTTCAAAACACATTATTCTTCAAAAAATCCATAAGTAAAAATCAGCACTTCAACACCAAATGATTCCTTGGTTGTGTGTGGACTCTTTTCGAAGTAATATTTCAGAAACTCTTTTTAGGATGGCGTGATTGACTGGCCTAGTATTATATCATTTTATTATGGAATTTGATTAAATGAAATCACGAGTAATGGAACCAAAACATCACTTTCAAACATTAATATAAAGTTTTTTCTAATCTA
Organism: Trifolium dubium; assembly: GCA_951804385.1. Classification (NCBI taxonomy): domain Eukaryota; kingdom Viridiplantae; phylum Streptophyta; class Magnoliopsida; order Fabales; family Fabaceae; genus Trifolium; species Trifolium dubium. The sequence continues at coordinate 31,613,930 of OX638069.1, read as the reverse complement.
TCCCTTTAAGATTTAAGGGTGTTTGAATCAATATATATTTTTATAAAATACAATGTTAAATTAAAACTTTACATCAAATAGATTATTTGTGTAAAATTTTAAGACAAATCCAAAATTATGTGATATGTTATTGAGACATATCCAAATTAATAATTTGTATGATTTTTTTAAACATCGTTCATCTTGATGTGTCTCAATAACATACGTCTTAAATGATTTTAGATTTTTTTGAAATTTTTCACAAATAATCTATATGATATAGACTTTTAATCCAACAGTATATTTTATAAAATTTATGACAATTAAAATATTATTGAGTGGTGTAAAAATAGATATCTTTAAATCTTGAAGCAGTACGCATGTTGTCACATCACCTTAATATAATTGAATTAGATAAGTTAAAAAGTCTTCTCTTAGTCTTAGTGATGAACATGTGAAGAGTTAATTTTTAGCCAAATCAATAAAGAAAGTCAAATTAAAGAATCCAAATTCACATTACAAATGGAGTAAAACACATTCAATTCATTCGCATTTCACACACCGATCCTTCTATAAATTGAGGAATTAGCTTGCATTGAAAAAGCAGAGAAGAGAAGTGAAAACACAAAACAGAGCATTTGAGAAAAAAATGGTTTCACTTTCCATTTCCAAAGTTCTTGTTCTAGTTGCTCTTTTCACTGCTGTGGTATCCGCTCGTGATGATTTTGGAGGATCTAAGAAGGATGATTGGTGGTATCATTTTATGCACGGAGTGGTACAAGGAATACCTCCTTTTTCCGCGAGACATTGCAAGCTTGTATGAAGTTTAACATTTACTGTACCTTTCATAGAAGTGGTACCTGAACCTCTTAAGTATTGTTGTAGATTTTTGGTAAAATTATGATTAATCCAATCAAAGTGTTTTTACCAAAAACCTGTACTTAAGAGATTCAAGTACTACTTCTATGAAGGGTACAATATTGGTTGGTAAAATTATGATTAATCCAATCAAAGTGCTTTTACCATGAAGGCCGGTACAGTATTGGTTATAATTGTAATGGGCAATGCCTCCGGAAAAAGGAGGCATTCCTTGTACCACTCCGCACATAAAATGATACCACCGTTCGTCTTTGATCCTCCAAAATCATCATGGGCGGACACCACATCATGCATGAATTAAAAGATTCATGCATGTTTGGTTTGGGAAGAGTGTGAGCTTCTTATATGGCAATTCAGTCGACGATGTGGTACCACCTAGATGGATTCTTGTTTAAAAGATTCATGCTATATGTAATTTTTTGTAAATCCTATTTGTTTAGAAACAGAACCATTTTGATTTGAATGAATGAATGAATCATTACAATGAAAAACATTCATGTATATATAAATCAACTATTTTGCTAAATCAAACTTAGTGGTAGGGTCCACATTAAGGCATGTTTCAAATAACCGAATGTCCGTTCAAATGCTTGCCAGTTGCCATGGAAATTCATGTATGAGGATGCTTATGTCAAATTTGGTGATCCTAAATCCCTCCTCAAGGAACGAGAAAAACAGTAGGTTTATTATATTGAGATAAATTTTCTATTTTTTTTTATAGAGAGATCAATTTTCTATTGAAAAAATGTTTACTTACTACTCCCTCCATTTTAAAATATAAGTTACTTTGAGAAGAAAAAAAAATAAGTTACTTTACAATATCATTAATGCTATTTTTCTTATTATTAACCTTAACTATCTATTACTCTCTCTTATTTAATGTAATATTTCTTGCCAACTGAACTAAACATGTTTTTGAATAACCTTAATTAATAGTATATGCGTCCCAAAATATGATGGAAAACTCGACAACCAAACTTAATATATTGTATCTAGTCTAATTTTTTAATCAAATACATCAATTTTTTTTGAAAAAAAATTGTGCTAAAAAAATAAACATATGATTATATTTAACTACAAAATATTGTTAGTTTATATTTTTTTGTAATGATGTTACTTCTTCTTTTTATAATAGAGCGCAAAATTACTTATCAAACTAAAAATATATCTACTAAATTTACTTTTTTAACAATTTTTTTAAATGATAACAAAATTATTATTATATATATACAGCTTGTTAGTCTCACTGGGACAAAGTGTTCGCCTTTACAGTATTTCAATAAACTTGTACAAAATATCTTTGAATAATTGCTTAAAGCCATATGCCCATTCGTGAAATATTCGCGAGACATCTTTTCGCTATATATATAGCATTGCCCTTGTGACTTTTATACGGTATTCATTATATGATCACTTCATAAAATAAACTGAAGTCAATATTTTTTTTTTTACCAAAATAATAGAGTTCAACATAGAAATTGCCTTTGTAAAAAAAAAACATAAAAATTACTTAGATCTTAAATTAATTTGGATGTAATTATATTGTCAATTTCCCATTTAAGAAAATATGATATTATTAGATTTTCTTTTTCTCTTTCAAGAGATACTTGTTGCCTTGTTAAGGCTGTATGAACTTAAAATATGTTGACTTATGAGTTATGATCCTTGAGGAGAAATATGGAACAACATTAGCAATGTTTTCAATATTGGCAGTTATGTTAGGGAATGCCACCACTAAGCACGTTGGAAGAACTTGTTCATTTTCATCCAGGTTCATCATCCATTGCGGGTCATTTTAATAACTTTTTCTTGCAAGCCTGTTACAAACAGCAAGTACAAATCTAGTTGGTAACCTCAAGTAAAATGTAATTAATAAAATATATACAAGAAAAAAGAATAGAAAGCATCACTTGATAATGATAATATTGTAGCTTAAGTTGGCATTGGCCTTTCTCCCTTAAGGGGAAAAAAAGAAGAAGAAGAGGGTAATACTCATCAATATAGTGCAAAACAGTAACATTTCGGCACAAACTAAAAATTACTCGAAAAGTATTGCAAGTGCATGAAACTTTTTTTTCTATTCAAAGCAGATTCACAAAGCTATATGTTGTGGACTTTTACCATCCCAATACAACTTTTCACTTTAAAAAATTGGGAACATAAATTTCACGGGTAATATAGTCATATGCGCTATGAAAACGAAATCTTTTTTCCATCTTAAACACTAATAATTAGTGATCACTTCATCTGCATTGCTCACACAGAAAAATACTACATACCGTAACATAAGATAACTTTCAATAAAATTTACATTATTAAAAAATATTTTTCAGTGAATGAAGATACATGATGGAATTTTATCAATTTAAAGATAAAAGAACATTTAGGCCGATACTTTGGCCATTTTAAAGTAGTGAGGCCTCATATATGTTATGGTCCTCTAAATTGATGTTTTCTTATAGCTTGTAGTGTTAATAGCCAATTCTAAACAACCAATATGCAACTACATAATTAAAAACAAAGGAAAAGAGGTGAATTGATATATAAATAAATACCTTTAAGATATACTATGTGGATTCAATAGCCAACAATTTGGTGTATATATATAGCATGAAAGTTTCATGTAAGGAAATGAGAAATCTGATAATAAATAACTTCATGTTGGAAAACATTTGTGATGGCGTTACACCAATCTAATAGATTACATAGGGGGTGGTAAATTAGAATGGTATATGCTCACCTTGCACATCAAATGGTGTCTAACTTGATAAGATATGGCAGTAACATCATTAGACCTATGCCAAGGAAGCCTTGTAGCGTTCGATGAAGGTTAGAGGTTGCAAGATTGTTGGTTGTATTGTAATAATTATAATAGATTGGAACATATTGTATTATAATGATTTTATTAACTGAGAGATACACAAGAGTTAATGAAATTTAATTAGTAACAGCAAAACAATTGAAGACTTGGGAAGAGAATGAGAATGGAGCACACAAAACAAAAGAAAATTGGGTAGTAGATTGTTGTGTTTTGAAGAGTGCCATATCAGATTTTAATTGATGTGTCAAAAATTAGATTATGTGGCATGTAAAAGTATGAGTTTTTTTTCTTTCTTTTGACGAAAATGTAAAAGTATGAGTTGTCAATAGAATATTTTGGGTCTTAGATTTAACATTTAAAAATAGAAATAGATAGATAGTAATAAGACTGTGGAAGCTCTCTCGTTTTGTATTCGAAGAAATTCTTAGTTTGGTTTTGTTGTTGCTGAGTATGTACCTTCTTGTTTGTGCATATATGTATTATGTATCAGTGTTGTCAAATAGCGTTTAAGCGTAGCGGAATCTGAACAAACTGTTAGTGATCTGCAATACATTGAGGGATATCAATCCAGGAATGAAATCTACTATGATAATGTTAGTTCAAAGCCTGCAACAAACGCACCGTTTACTACTTATCTCTTAACCAATACTCGTGCTAATTTGTACCTAGGAACCTCATAGATATGAGAACATCCGCTCACTTCCTCTTCAACCAAATTTCCTGATATTTTTGTTATGTTTTGGTTAATTTTTCCCCGGATACTACAAATGACAAGCAGCTAGTATACATGAAATTTTCATTCATAGTGCTCTAGTGAAGTTCATCTTATCTGGAATCTGGCTTTTTAGTAAGACCTGTAATCAGACACGTGAGTTTTGCTTTTTGTATTGACGTTTTATTATCAATCCCATCCCATGCAAGTTGTTGGATACATTTTACACTTGATTTAATTTCTCACAATACTGTTCTTTTAGCCGTGTCTTTCCCTACTTACCTCCCCTGTCGATGTAAAGGAGTTTCAAGTCTTACTTTGCTAGTGTAGAAGATAACTTGTAATTTTTCCCTTCGAAGAACTTTTGCGGTGCAAATATGTTGGAAAAATTAGTTGCAAGAACCACACTGATTTCTATTTTACATTTTGATTTAGCCATCATCCAGATTTGTGGACTTGAACATTCTTGCCATTATTCAGTCTTATGCCTTTATTTATAGTTTAATTTTAAGCATTATCTCAACTCTAAGCACCTTAGTTTCCCTGCGCAGGATCATATTAACAACTGGAGGAAAACAGCTCTTTGTCTAACATCAACTTTCTTCATAGCTGCTATAATATGGTTCATAGGTAAGTGCCATGCAGCTTTACTAGTAATTTACTAGTCATATTCATCCCTTTCTTTATAACATGAGAGGAGCTATACGTCATTAATGGAAAGAAATGCCAAACCTGGGACACTTTGATGATCACACTTTGTAATTCACATGAAGGTTGAACTTTGTAATTCACACCAACAATCTGACAGTGACATCAAGAAAACTCGTGCTACTAATCACTTGAAGAAATTTTATACTATTAACAATTGACATATAGCTGGATTTTAGTTACTAATTAAATCGTATAAATTCTACAGGAACCTTTTGTGAAAAGTGATGATCAGTTTAACAAAGATGATGAAGACGAGAGGGGAACAATGATGAAGGAAAGGAACAATGACATAGTAATATTGTAGTTGCATACACAATTTAAATTTTTGAATCCACTAGAGAGTTAAAATATAGAAGGTTACCTCAGGTAGAAATGCTTGAAGAAATAAGACACTGGTTCTCTCATATGTTTTGTCTCCCTACATTTTGTTTGAAGTGAATACCAGAAAATATTGCAGATATATAGTCTTTTAAGTGTACTCGGTACTCACCATATATTGCATGAAATTGCATGAAAAAACATAAGATGTTTAATGAAATTGAGCTTATAAACAACTTTGTAATGTAACCAACTAATCATTGTCCTGCAAGCTATTATTACAATCTGAAACATCTATTACCATTTGTTTTTTGATAGTTTTTTAACTTCATGCCATTTTGCATTGGAAAAATCCATTGATTATTGTTTAATATCTGTTACTGTCTTGCCATGGATTCCCAGGGTAACCACCTTCAATTATCAATCAACTATCAACTAACAATATAAGAAAACTTATATTGTGCAAAAATCTAATCTACCTTCCCATTTTTACTGCCACATAAGCAAATCAAGGATTAATTGTGCAAATACATTATCATTTGTACTAAACTTGTATTGAAAAATGCATGTTAGAATCATTTTTCAAAGTTTCAAACTTATATTGAACTGCTCAAGAAAGGTAGAGACTAGAGACTATATACTTGCACAACCTAATCCCAAGTACTTCACCTTTTCATTATCATACAAAGGAAAAAAACTTCCTTTGTATGAAAAATCCTACCCTGAAACCTCACACGGCCACGAGGGAATCTGGAGTACAGAGTACTTAAACATTTCCCACAAAGCCAAAAGCAATTGCCATTAGTGAGGGTGCATCTTAATTTACTTATAGTAAAGAGTTCTTAAGGGGATGTGCGCGACTAAACGCCGTGGGTTGGGATGTTAAGCCCATCGAATCTTAAGGACCTTGCTCTGATACCACTTGTAGGATCAAGCGCTTACCTACCACTACGCCAAAAGCAATTGTTATTAGTTCGGGCATAACTTAATTTACTTATAGTATCGTGTTCTTAAGGGGTTGCGCCTAAGCGCCATAGGTTAGGAGTTGGGACGTTAAGCCCATCGAACCTTAAAGGTGACACTGGATTAATTCCAACATCATCAACCATAAATAAAAATGTAAAATATATTGTTATGAAACAAATATGATGTTTATTATTATTATTATTAATTAATTGATACACAGTCAGAGTCGAGCACAAATTCATTGCTTGGTACAATCTGTGGGCTTGAAAGAGACGGTGTTCTTTACAATGTCAAAGCCAACCAAAAAGTTTTGTTGTGCTATGTTCCCAAAGATGGCACCACCTTCTGGTATTCCAATAAATGCAAAGCACGCAACCTCGTCATTAACTTGCATAAAGGTGTTCAAAGCATTCAACTTAACATCTGCTCCACTAAAATGTGCAGTGATTATTGGGGCCTTTAACATATCTAATGTGGTTTTGTAGCAAAGGCTCAACTGTTGCGTAGGATCCTTAACCCGTTTTAACTTGACCATAGTAGCTACTGCAGATTCCAACTTAGAATAAACATTTTTTGATACAATAGTTAATGTTGTTCCGGAATCAATTACGGTATTTCCTTGTTTACCAATTGTCGAGGAGGTGTTCTCCAATTCTATAATGTGGTCTCCCACACTAAATGCTTCTAAAGTTGTAGAGTAAGTGATATTGAAAAAAATTTGTGTGCGGACAGTACCGGGGCCAGAAACGGCTGCTGTATCTCCAAAATTTAGTTTGCTTGAGATATTAGACTTCGAAAATAATGGCACTAAACAATAGGAAAATTTTCCATTAATTGAAGAGCTCAATTGAGATATTAGAGACAAAGGTCCGCGTCCAAGACCAATTATTCCAGAGACATTCCCCTCAAGTGAAAACTTATTTTTGTGCCCACATCCTATGACAAATCTCTGAAATGAGACAGGAGAACCATCATTAGAGTTCAAAGTAAGAGTGTCAATGCTAACATCTCCTAGTGAATATGATTGATCCATATATAAATTTTTATATTCACATTTATTTTTACCATCAAAAGAACAGTTTCTTGGTTCCACATATTTACATGTGGGAGAAGAGCATGAAAGAGTTTTGTAGGTTGAAGATTTTGAAGGGTCAAATTTGGGCGATGTTTGGTTGAAACATGGTTTACACGGTTTACATTGAATCCAACTCAAATCACTTCCGGTATCAATAACACCAACAAGTTGAAATGGAGGGGTACCAATTGAATAACTCATGGTATAACCGGCGCCCATATATGGTGTTAAAATAGTTTGTGGCACGTTGTTTGTGGAAAAAGAAAACAAATTGTGGAGATAACGGACACGATTGATGGAATGATTCACGATATTTGAAACTCGTTGAAGTTGAGTATTTGCGGTATTGTAGAATGGTGATCTTGAAGAATCAGGACTGATGAGTTCCACACTAAAGCCACCATTTTGGTTCTCCGAGAGAGATACTCCACAAAAGCAAAATAACACAAGAACAAAAGATGTATAAAATCTCATTTTGGAATCAATATTTGTATACAATGACCACTACGATATTGTTAACTTGTTTTTATAAGATTATCATTCAACTTCTTTTTTTTGACTAACAATTAATATTCAACTATTAGGAAATTATATTTAGGAAACAAAAATATAAATGTTAACAAATCTCATAATTAGGAATAATTGATTTTAATTAGGATAGTAAAATATCTTAATTTTTTTAAAATGTTATTATTAAATACTCCATCCTTTCACAATAAGTGTCATAATTGACTCAAATATGTCAATGGGCAACTTTGACTAATAATATCCTTAGTTTTTCTGGTTAGGTAGTCTATTTTCTTTCTATAATTTCACCTTTTAAAGGTGAATAAGTGGACGTACAAGAGTTTGAACTTTAATCTCTGCTCATAACGAACGATGTACATACCAATTGAGCTAAGTTCATGAGAATAATTAATATCTTTAATTTCTATGAATACAAATTATAAAAAGTTTATACCGTATTTTAAAAAATATTCATCGAGACAATTTCTTTAAGCAATTGAACAACACTTTATATATTAATATTTGTATTTGTTTAATGGGTCATGCGGGAGGAGATAGAGAAAGGCCTGCTCATGATCTTTGGAAAATTTCTCTTACCCCCCCAACCCCACACTTCTCTAATTGAAAATTTGCCCTTCCACCCCTACATTTAACCTTTCACTCTTATAAATTATTAAATATTCTAATTTTAACCTTTTTGCCAAAAAAAAAAATACACTTCATTTACAAACTTGTGGAGTTCACCGCCACTAGATTTTTACCTACAAATTTTAAATATTTAGTGACAGATTTTACACTTTTAGTGAGAACTTTGTTTGTCACTATAAATCAAATTCCTTCAAAGAAGAAACAAAAAAGTATGAGTCTCTCATTCGTTCAACACTATCCAAATTGTATTCTTTACGATGACGAATATAGTGTACGACTTAAAAATGTTGAATATAAAAGAAGAAACAAAAAATTGAAGCACAAAAAAGGACCATGCACAATCCATATAATATAATGTATTATTGTTAAAATATTTCACTACAAAAAGGACCCTGCACAATCCATATTTTTCTTCTATCCATTTGAACATATGAATTGTAAATTAAATATAATAAATAAAAAGAAAATTATAATTCTTCATTTCTCCTACTACACATGTTATTTAGGTTAAAACAGATGAAAAAAAATAAGCAAATGGGTGATTCTAAGTAAAAATAAATTAAGAAAAACCCAAAATCAGATGAAAAACACTTATAAGAAAGAGTTTATTCTTCTAAAAATTAGGGCCGGCTTATTCACAAAGAAAAGTTAAATATTCATTGTCCAAATTCGGTTTCAATTTCATATTCTACTAATGTAATTTCCACCGTCATTTTTCATTTTATTTAATTTTTTCTCAAAGTGAGATGTCTTTCGATCTTTCATAAAAAAAGGTTATTACCGCAAAAAAGTATAACCTATATGTTGCAATAATATTATTAATATAATTATAATATTATACATATCAAGCTTTAAATGTTTGATAACTAACATAAAATAAATCTTCATCCCCTTAATTAATTTGAAAACGCACACATTATTCTTCAAACCAAAAAATCCATAAGTAAAAATGAGCACTTCAGCACAAAATGCTTCCTTGGTTGTGTGGACTCTTTTCAATGCAAAAAGTGTTCCATAAAGGACATGTAATTGGACAATGCACCAAAGGTTTGTGTAAAACGCAGGTTTGGTTGAGGTCTAGAAGCAACATAGGCATGTAATCACTAACAATGTTTGGTTTGGTTTGATCAAGAACTTGACATGGTTTTTGACCCATAATTCTGCATTAATGTGGCCACTTCTCCTCTTCGAAACTTGCTGCTCAAGAAACATAAATTCATACTCTTAGTACCAATGGAAAGAAGGCATGGCATACTACAACTTTTATGTTGAACACTTGAGCTGAATTAACTTGGATCATGTAGAAAACGGGCCATGAAAAATCAATGTTGTAACCGAAAAAATACTTAGAAAAAATTTCGTATCAGAATTTTTCAACAACTTAGATTATCAACTTTGACCATTCATTTAAGCTTTTTAATGATCCTTTTGACTTCAAATATTTTCACTAAATTTCAATTTGCCATGAGTTCTTGCTATAGAGCCCTTGTTTGCAACATTTGATGACTTGAGGAGGAAGTTGCAACCATGAAAAGTCACTTCTATGAACATGAATTTTTGTAACTTAAAAAATATTTCAAATTCCTAATCTTTGACTTTTTGAAACTTTTGTTGACTTTCTTGATTTTTGATAATCAAACTTGATAATCTCACATGTTTTTCTTGATTCTTGACTTTTGATGTTCAAATTTGACAAAAAAGTCAAACTTTATCTTTGGATAACATTTGACTTTTTATCAATTGATTCAGAAACCCTGAGGGTGTTCCAAAGATTATAAGCTTATTACTCATAGGAATCTAAGATGGGAATAAAATATACTCATGTTTGTTATTAGGAAATAAATAATTATTCCCAAGAATTTAGTATTAGCAGGAACATTTTATTCCGATGAATCTAGGAATTTGATTCCCACCTTATATGCTTCGGAACATCTCATTCCCGTCGTTTTTGTGTATAACTGTATGCGTCCACTACTTATTGGATAGTTACTCTCATTAAAATTGTCTATCCCCTACATATAGCATTTACTTTATTTTTATTTAAATATTTATGAAAATTAAAAATGTTGCAATAATATAATAATATTATACATATGAAGCTTTAAATGTTTGATAACTAAGATAAAATAAATATTTAGAAAACAAATTTATTTTGAGTTAATATGGCCACTTCTCCTCTTCGAAACTTGCTGCTCAAGAAACATAAATTCATACACTTGGTACCAATGGAAAGACGGCATGCCATACTACAACTTTTATGTTGAATACTTGAGCTGAATTAACTTGAATAACGTACAAAACAGGCCATGAAAAACTAATGTTGTAACCGAAAAAACACTTAGAAAAAATTTCGTATCAAAATTTTTCAACAACTTGGACTATCAACTTTGACCATTCATTTAAGCCCTTTAATCATTCACTAAATTTCAATTTGCCGGGAGTCTTGCTATAGAGCCCTTGTTTGCAAAATTTCGTGACTTGAGGAGGAAGTTACAACCATGAAAAATCACGTCAATGAACATGAATTTTTGTAACTTAAAAAATATTTCAAAATTGTAATCTTTGAATTTTATAATATTTTCTTGACTTTCTTGATTCTTGGTGATCAAATATGATAATCTCACATGTTTTTTTTATTCTTGACTTTTGAGGTTCAAAGTTGACCAAAATGTCAAACTTTGACTTTTAACGGGAAAATCTCATTCCCGTCGTTTTTGTATGTAACCGTATGCGTCCGGTACTTATTGTTAGGTTACTTTCATTAAAATTGTGTATCACCTACATATAGCATTTACTTTATTTTTATTTAAATATTTATGAAAATTAAAAATGTTGCAATAATAATATTAATATTATACATATGAAGCTTTAAATGTTTGATAACTAAGATAAAATAAATATTTAGAAAACTAATTTTTTTTGAGTTAAGAGTAATGTTTGTAGTGATAAAATAAAATTATTATGAATAAAAAAATAACATTGATAAATGTTGATTGATTCCCTTAATTAATTTGAAAACACAGACATTATTCTTCAACCAAAAAAAAAAAATCCATAAACTGTTTTTAGGATGGCGTGATTGACTGGCTTAGCATTATATCATGTTATTGTGGAATTTGATTAAATGAAATCACGATTAATGGAATCAAAACAAAAGATCATCAATTCTAATTCTAATTAAATCAGAAAAGTTAAAAAGTCTTCTCTTAGTGATGAACATTTGAGAAGAGTTAATTAATATTTAGCCAAATCAATAAACAAAGTCAAGCCAAATTCACATTACAAATGGAGTAATGCATTCACATGAATTCTTCTATAAATTGAGGGATTGATTTGGTTGAAAAACAAAACACAAAACAGAGCATAGCATTGCATTGCATTTCATTTCAGAAAGAAAAGAAAAACATGGTTTCTGTTGTTTCAGTTTTCAAATTTTTTTTTATAATTTCTCTTTTCGCTTCTCTGGTTTCTGCCCATGAGAACTTTCGAGGATCAAAGACCATAGGTATCCTTTTGTGTCCTGAATGACCAATACTGTGCCGCCACCACCACCACCACCACGGCTGTAGGAGCTCCTCCCCCTTCTTCTCCATCACCGCAGTAGCACCAGCACCGGCAGCAGGAGGTTTATTTATATTACTATCTAAATAAAATGACCTCCCTGTTCTTGTTTGTTCTGTTCTGTTATGTGTGTGTTCTGTGTGTGATATATATATATATATATATATATTATATATTATTATAATGAATGAATGAAAATAAATACTACTTTATATTATGATCATTGTTATTTGTCTCTCTTCTTCTTTATTCATTTCATCAATACATGTTACCTTTTTTTTATACACAAATATTAATAGTTAGTTTGTTAAGACGACCGGAAAATTGTTTGTGTCACTCACGGATCGACCACTTCTTAATATTCGTTCAACGTCTCAACTTATTTTTATATGATGATAAACAAAACAAGTGCATAATAAAATGAATACTCAAATATTCGATAATTTGATAAAATTTGGTGCCTTTTGGTACTTTTTTGTTTTTCTAATTTTGAGATAAATTAATCTCTATATAATTACTTACAGAAATTATCTTCAATGTTATTCATAGTAGAAAAAAGGACATGTACGTACCACCAGTGTAAAGTGTAAACTAGTTTTACACATGCATCCGATAAAAATCAAGTATTCTATAGTTATTTCTTAAATGCGGTTACAAAGTTGGCTTATGAGGCAATGACAAGTTTTCAATATATGTTAATGTAAAACTAATTTGCAGCAGAAAATGCATCTTTATTAAACTCAAATTATAAATCGAACAAAACTGTTAATGCCACTGATCATTTGTTGCTACTTGCTAAGTTGAATGCTTGGTGAGAACTAAGAAAATTAAGCAGATTCCAGCAAAGAAAATTATGATTAATCCAATCAAAGTACTTTTACCAAAAACCTGCAACAGTACTTAAGAGGTTTAACATGCGATGCGACTAAGGCTTAAAGATTTTGTTTCTGAAAAGTATATGTGCCATTCTTGACCAATAGTAGATATTTTTTTAGTTTTTTTCTCAAGCTCTATAAGAAAAACTGCAGTTCCTGCTTTCAAATTTTCTGCAGAATTGCTTCGATTTTCAACATCCTTTTCTTTATTTATAATTTTGTAAAGGTAGAAAATATTAGCATATAGTCAATTGAAGTAATTCCATAAGTTGAACCTTCATATTTAAGGTTCGTACCTATGTTTCCTTCCTGTAAAGAGTCCCTGGCAAAAATAAGAAGATAGTGATAATAGTAAATGAAGACAGCACTATAATCAAATTGAAATTATAAATTATATGGCCAAGCTTGAACGTAATAGCTATATGCAAAGACTTAATATAATACTCCTAATAAAGAAATTTTCAAGAACTATAATTATTTGATTATACATAATGGCTAGATTATTTTGTTTCTAAAAAAATGCCGAAATAACAGAATTTTCTTTCTCCCTTTTAAAAGGAAAAGAAGGCATATAAGGATGAAATATAAAGGTTCAAAAGCATGTTGACAATTAAACTTAGGAATATGTAAGGAAGGTCATAAATATGAAGGATCATAGTGAAGAAGAAGAGTTACTTGCTCTGCAAGTAACTGCTACATGAACTAAAGCTCATCATAGTTATTGTGTAATAGCACATAGCTTATCTTTTATTATTGGAAGTTAGTTAGTGCCAGCTCATAAGTTAGTTGTGAAAGCTGTCATCCGAAAAGTATTGTGTAATAGCACATAGCTGTCGTTTTTGGACGGCCTTAACCGTCCCTATTTATATCAACGGCTTGAATTTCCCGACGGCCATGACCGTCCCTAAAGTAAGCATGATTTCCAGACGGCTTTGACCGTCCCAAATTGTGTCAGACACGTTCTAATATGCGGACGGCTATGACCGTCCCGAAATGTATCCTTTTCCTTCCTCTCTTTTCTGGACGGCTTAGACCGTCCAAATATTTAGTGACCCCCCTTTTACGTATGGATCATGGCCGTCCGGAAATCTTTAATTGTGGACGGTTTTTGGGTGTTTGGGACGGGTTCTGGCCGTCCAGAAATGCAGTAATTCTTGTAGTGACTCCTCCGATGGACAGTCTTCTGTTTCGCTCACACCGGTTCTCAATCATTCGAACTATCACGCATGGGCAGATCAATACGCCGAGCTTTAGGCGCCAAGAACAAGTTCGATTTCGTTGATGGCACCATTCCTGTGGCTACTTCGTTTGATCTAGTTACAAGGCTTGGCTTGGTCACGATGCAACATGTTAGTTCATTCATGGATTATTAACTCGGTGGAGGAATCAATTGCTCAAAGTATCGTTTATCTCGACAATGCCATTGATGTCTGGAATGAACTGAAAGAGAGGTTTTCTCGCGGTGATTTTATTCGAATTACTGAATTGCAGATTGAGATTTTATGGTCTCAATCAAGGTACACGATCGGTTTCTGAATTTTTCACTGCTCTAAAAAATTTGGGAAGAACTTGAAGCATATCTTCCTGCACCAGTTTGTAACTGTCCACACAAGTGTATGAATGTCACTGATGTGCGTAATGCTAAGGTCCAACATGATTTAGTTCGTACCATTAGATTTCTTATTGGATGGAATGATAATTTTGATTTGGTTCGTTCGCAAATTTCGCTCAATGATCCATTACCTCCTATCAATAAGGTGTTTGCAGTGGTTATTCAGTATGAGTGTCAATTTGCCTCAGCTGGAAAATCTTTAGATTCTGATGATTCCAAGGCATTGATCAATGCCACAGATGCCAGAAGAGGGCAAGGACGTGGTAGGGGAGGGTTTAATGGATCCAAGAAGCGAGTGTGTACATTTTGTGGTAGAGATAACCACATTGTTGAAAATTGCTATGGGAAATATGGATTTCCTCCCAATTATGGTAAAAATTCTAGTGTCAATAACACTAATGTTGATGATCAAGTTGATCAAGATGATGCTTCCAGTTCCAAAGGTACAAATTCTTTTGGTTTCACTAAAGCTCAGTATGAGAAGTTGGTGAATCTTCTTCAAGTCAATTCTTCCACTACTCCCAGTACCTCTGCCCCAGTTAATGTGGCTTCTGCTCATGCAAGTGCTTTGAATTCATGTATGACTTGCTTGAAATATTCATGCACTAATTCCAATTATGGTCCTTTTGTAAACATAGATTGTGATATTTGTTATCTAGCAAGACATAAAAAGTTAGCTTATAAACTCAGTGTAAATAAGGCCACTAAGTGTGGTGAATTAATACATTTTGACATTTGGGGCTCAATTTCTACTCCTTCCATTCATGGTTTTAAATACTTCTTAACTGTTGTTGATGATTTCAGCAGATTCACTTGGGTCATTCTATTCAAAACTAAATCTGAAGTTAGTAATTTGGTCCAACAATTCATTATTATGATTGAAACTCAATGCAATACTCTTGTTAAAACTGTTAGGACTGACAATGGTCCAGAATTTCTTATCCCACAATTTTTTGCTGCTAAAGGCATACACCATCAAACCAGCTGTGTTGAAACCCCGCAGCAAAATCGGAGGGTTGAGAGAAGAAGAGTTGCTTGCAGAGCAAGTAACTGCTACATGAACTAAAGCTCATCATAGTTATTGTGTAATAGCACATAGCTTATCTTTTCTTATTGCAAGATAGTTAGTGCCAGCTCATAAGTTAGTTGTGAAAGCTGTCATCCGAAAAGTAATTCATTGTTGTTCCTCTTAAAATCGGAACAAAAATTTAATACTATAGTTCACTACCAGATCATGTTGAAGGGTACACATTTTCTTTAGTGTTCAACATAAATACACTTTTGGTCCCTTTAGTTTTCCTCATTTACGATATTGATTCCCCGTTTTTTCTTTCACCGTAAATATTTTTCTAGGGCTTTGAACTATTGGGTATATCCATTCGCCTTCTTTTTTTTACACACACTTCACTTTCTTTTTCTTGACAAGTACACTCACTTCACTTATATAAAACCCTTGTTTGAGCTATTTGGCGCTGGTGATAACACATATTTGTACGGCACACCAAGTTTGACGTGCTAGTTAATTAGTTGCAAATTATAAGTAAATTATACAGCCATATATCTCAAAATACTAAACAAATAATCTACATATATAGATACATGTATACATATATATCACATCCATTTCACATATTATTTATAGCTGAGTAAGCTGCAACATGAACTTGGTAGCATTCACCATCCCATGATAAATCATGCGCCATTGCTTCCGTTATTCTCTGTTTCCACCTCGTCGGGTTACTCCTCTACAGCCAAATCAAAGTGAATAATTAATTCATTAATGAGCCATAACCTATGAAGCACCGACACAAATATATATAGACACCAGACACAACATTGATACTGATACACATAGACATAGACATCATTAATAATTTAAGAAAATAGAAGTGATACACTGGACATGACTTCAATAGGTGCTATATTGGTCATACGAGAATGAATGGAGTTCTTTAAAACATAGAGTAAAACATAAATAAGAAAAAGCACCAGAAACTACATACAATCTCATCAATGGCAAGGCCAAGTGAAATGTTTCCAAAGGTATTGTTGATTAACTTTGAGTACATAGTGGCCTCGTGGTCATGGTTTATGAAGTTCCGGTCAAAAGTTTTCGCCCTAGAAAATATGAATCGCGTGTGTTATACAAATATGGAAAAGAAATACATATCGGTCACAAATATTTTTATGGACTTGTACCTGTTTGTGTGAGCATTATAGTCAACTGCTATTGGAGCTGCTCCATACCTTAGAGCTTTGAGCTACATATTCAATTTAGAAATATGGTATGATTCAATTGTATGATACCACAGAAAAACAAACTAAGCCTTATTCCGTTAAGGGGGAATTGATTATGTCATAATGTTATTGAATACTACAATAGAAAAATAAAAAATGAAATAAATTGCAAGACGATAAAAGTCAAAGGCGAACCATTAAACATAAGGGATGGACTCACCGGGGTTTCATCAGAAGGATCAAGAAATGATTGACACAAGATAATATCGGATCCTGCGAATAATAAATGCGATAGAGCTTCATCATATGCAAGCACAAATTTAATACTATCATCATCATCCTGCAGATTTTGAAGGGAATGGCAGTGTTAGTAGCACACAAGGCTAAATAAATACTATTAAATGAGCTAACTATATAACATAATATCTTAACGAAGCATTTTTTTGATTAGATAGTTTAAATGTCCATTCTGCATAACAATGACAAGTAGACAACAATAACGAGATAAGTCGAAGCTATCAAATACTCGATACGCCAAGCTAAGTTAGCTAACAATACTTGATGCTTGTTCACAGTGCAACTAGTCGCAAGGAATTTTTATCAAGAAATAATGAAAAATTAAGAGATTATTAGGGCAACCTTGAGTTTCTTCTGAAGTGATTCTAGTGCCTGATTCAAGATTGGTCTTTCATTGGTCTCCATAAATATAAACTGCAAAGAATTAATGATCATTCAAAACAGCTTCTAAACATGAAAATAGAAATCCTCTACCAATGTACACTTCAACTTAACTTCTTCATAAATAAAAAAAGAGTGAGAGACTTATTTTACACTATGCCTTAAACAAATTACAAACATCATCTTTGGAAAATTGAAAAGCGTGGTAATCAACAAAGACAGTTTGGCCGAGTGGTCTAAGGCGCCAGATTTAGGCTCTGGTCCGAAAGGGCGTGGGTTCAAATCCCACAGCTGTCAATTTTTTTTATTTTTTCCTTAAAAATATCTATTAAATTGTTTTTTTATGTTTCCCACAAAGTTAAACAACCAAACTCGTTAACCAACCTTTCTTTTTTTGCTTTAGGAGAACAAAACCAAAGTGACTAACCAACATTACATTGGTCCAAGTGGAACTCGATTCGAATCCCTTAAACAAGATCTCGGGTTTCAGCCTTGTGCATCGGAAAAAAAATGGAGACATAAGAAATGCAACTATAAGTTTCTTTAGAGACAGAAACCTGGACGTCATGCTGCCTAGCATTGAAAACAATATCCTTCAACTTTTTCACATCAATATCAGCTCCTTCAGGAAAATTGCATCCAACCTGATAATTTTTTTCGAATAATGAACAGACAAGCTAAGTAAAAACAACATGCAAAAAATTGGATAAAAGTTATCGTTGCAAATAGATCGGGCCACTTACAAGAATAATAGAAGAATGTTCAGATAACCCCAGCCGCTGTAGCAATGCAACTTTGCAAACAGCTTTTCCGTTCATATTTTCAGCATTAAAATTTTGTGGAAGAAAATAGTCCGTCGAAGGATCCCATGTTGTTTTCTCAAATCCATAAGGAGCTACGGTCAACTTGTCCCTACAACCATAAAGAGAAATAACCCTTTATCAAACATTTAAACAAGATATGAAAAATGCTAAAATGTTACAACTTACAACATCATACTTACCCATGAACATTTAAAGTAGGTTCCAGTTCACGACTCAAATTACGAACAATTGCGTGCTTTGGAAGGATAGATGACATTATGACAATTTTGTTTGAATAGACAACTCCACCCTGCAAATTTGAAGGAAGACTTAAAGAAATTAGACATTGTCATGCGGCAAACCACAAACGGTGTTATTGAACAATTAAATGCTGCAGCATGAGGAGCGATGATGACAAATACACAAGTAACTGAGCAAGAGAACACCTTTAAAATATTGACGAATTGTGTGTTAGTGTTGTCTTGCAGACGGTCATGCTGATGAAGACTTGAAGGATCAAGTCCACATAATGCCAATTTATTTGGTTGCACAATGCCCTATAACATATATAGCACATCCAATAATTACAACATCAACATGATCAAATGAAAACATAAACTCCGTAACAATATGGAAACATGTACAACTAACCTGAGAATTGAAGTCGTGGCATGTTAGTAATATTCTAGTTCGTCCAAGTCCCTCATCAAAGCATATGGTTGAGAATATTGAAAGTGATTTTTGAATTATTTGACGAGAATTGATGATAGAAAATTCCGAAAGAAGATAAATAATAAATCCTCGAATCATGATTCATATTAATGATACAAATTGGACTGATTCATACATGCATCACAAAATTCAAAGTCCTTTGTGATTCATTACATGCTAGCTAGTTGACTGTACCAAACCACATAATCCAAACCGCAAATCAATTGGTTCTAATTATATACAGTATATGCTGAAGATAAGATCCAAGAAAATGTGACATGGATGATGGAACCGATGATATGAACTTACTCATTATATCTATAGCTTTTTCGGAAAGCATGTAGCCAATGACATGACATGACATTCTAAGATGTTTTTATAGAAAATATTGATCGAAAAATTTACAAATTTAAATTTTGACATTCTAAGATGTTTTTACAGAAAATATTGATCGAAAAATTTACAAATTTAAATTATGAAAATTTAAAATTAAGAACAGATACCTTGTTAACAAATATATCCCAGAAAAGTGGACCAACAATGGCAGTTTCCCAGTTATGCAGATGCAATATATCAGGCTGCTTCCCACAGTTTACTATATAATCCAGTGAGGCGCGACAAAAGTACGAGAACCTGACAAAAAAAGATTTCACCTCAAGATTACCGACAATTTTGTATACATAATAGGAAAAATAATCCAGTGAGGCGCGACAAAAGTACGAGAACCTGACAAAAGAAGATTTCACCTCAAGATTATCAACAATTTTGTATACATAATAGAGAGAAAAAAACCTATAATTTGATCAGATTTTATTTTCCACACTCACTTAAAATTTTATTAGGACTGTTAACATAATAGCATATGGAAATTAGATAAACCAATATTAGGACTCTTAACATAATAGCATATGGAAATTCGATAAACCAATATTAGGACTCTTAACAAATAGGACTTCATTTACCTTTCAAAATCGTCGGGGTAACCATATATCATCTCACGGCTGAAAAAGGATGAATAGTCCGATGGATCGATCAAAGTGACTCCAATGCCATAAACAACACTGTCATACACTAAGGGTAAGTATAAAGGAAAGCAATATCAGTAGATTTTATTTTAAACAGAAAACAAGATTACATATAATTCGAATTCATACCAAACGTAATTAAACACGAAAACAAAGCCCAACTAACCCAGTCCAAATTTTGTTTCCATGTAATTGACCATTAAAATACGAGTAAGCTTCAACATTAACTTCACGCAGCCCTTGCACTTCATCTAGGTTTAAACATGCATACCTACATGGTAGTTAATTAGATAAATCTAAATTGAGGAATTATAAGTATCAGGGAAATATTAAATAGCTTAAGAATCTCACGCGTACTTGGGCAATATAACCTCGACCAGGTGGCCTTTTCTTTGAAGTGCACGAGATATGCCGGTTACATATGATGCTACAGGTCCTTTAGAGACCAACGGTGTCATTTCTGTGCAAATGTGAATAATATGAAAGCCGTTCCTAAATGAAGTTGATACCAAGAATGACACGGATTTTAAAATATCGATCAAAGAAAGCGAAAAGCGAGAAAATTAACACAGGAACTAAGTGTGAAAAATAAATAAAATGATCAACTACAGGAAGGATTTACTTTTTGCTTTGATCTGAAAAGTGACGAAGTTCTCCCAGAAGATCAGAATCTCTTTTATGTGAGATGACATTAAAGACATCATCCACACTCACTTTGTGGTTTAACACCAAACTTCGAAATTCATATGCCTCTGCAGGACTAATCACGCTGCCAAGAACCATCGAGTCTATTCGAAGCAGCAATTCAGAACAAATTGATGGTTTATCTGGTTTACAAAATACAAACAGAAACAATAGTTCCATTAATCATCCTACTGATGAATCGTATACATATGCACAATTGACCGAACTCCGTGATCAAGTAACTTGTCTACATATTTCAATAGTAAAACTAAAACAGAAGATAACATATATGCTGTAATAACAAAAATAAGCACTAATCTACGATTGCTTTTACCTGCGGTCTCGTGCTTTTCTGCTTCCAATTTCTTTATCTTATCAAATAGGGACTGTTTTTCTTTCTTTGTTTTGTTAAGTTCCTCAATGGCACGAAGGCGTTGATTGTTTAAGTATAGTATATCTGCATGAAGTATGAATTAAAAAAAACACCAAAAATTACTAAACATTCTTCTACAATCTACAGTCAAAACCACAAGTACGAACGACCGAAGTGAAAAAACTAACTTCGCTGAGCTTCTCTGAACAATTGCCAAACATTATCATCATTAGATAATGACTGAAAAAACAACAATAAGTAAGCAATCAAACACTTGAGATATTAAGATAGAAAAAGCAAAAGGGGTTGTAAAAATCTCCAATTTACAAAGATAAAGTCCTGAAAATATAAAGTTCGGCCACGAGGTAAGTCTGACTTATGATTATTTTAGCTAAGTTTGAACTTAAGTATATATGATTCATTTGACCTTAATTATGAAACACAACATATTTGAATCAAAGGCAAACATACCTTGGAAGACATGCCTTCATTTTTATTACCCTCTAATCTTATTTCATGTAGATTATTGACATCTTCATTATTCCTGAAAACACATTATACAAAAATGAAACAAGAAAATTGAGCTAAAACCAAGTTCAATTACCTTGTAATTTATATAAGAGCTTCTGCATGAAAAATATAATTATGACTTATGATTATTCACTTAAAATAAAGTACTTAGAAATTTTGAAAATGCTTAAAAAAAAAGTTATTAAACAACATCAACATAGCTTCAATTAAAAGCTAAATTCAACTTCCAAAAAAATGCTTAAAAATTTTCTACTTATTCTAATACATCTCATTTTTTTTTTCATTTCTACACAAAACCATACTCTAAATTATGAATAATAAATAAATAAAAAGACAAATTTTTTTGTTGAAGAGGTTTCAAAGATGGAATCTAAAGACACCCCTTTTAGAGTATGAATGTAAAGTGCAAGAATTGATTGGAAAAGAGATGAAAGTGTTAGTTTGAAGAGTGACCTGAAACAAGAAAGAGGAAGAAATGAAATGGGTTTTGAAAAATGAAGAAAATTGGAAGAAAAACCCAAAGTTGGCATCATTGAGTTAAACAATGCCACCATAATTGAACTGAACTGATTTCAGCTATGCCATAATGATGCAAATGCAAGTGAAGAGTGAAATTATTAATATCATCAAATATTGTTGTCACAATGTTTTGTTTGGAAACTACTATAAGACCAAAAATCACAAGACAAACTTGCATACAACAGACACGTGTCCAATCAAAATCAGGAGTTGTTAAAAGATTGATTATGATTAAGGTGAACTTAAAGTTAGGATGTGAATGTGATGATTTTATAGATCCAATATCATTTTTCTTAAAAACTAGGAACATACCCGTGCTTACGCACGGGATGCGCGTTCCGCGCGTTTTTTAAGCAGTATTGACATATAAAGATATTGGACTTCTATCAAAATGTGCTAGTAAGCTGAACTCATAAAAATATAAATAATATTTATTAAATAATCACTTACTTGTATGTATCCAAAAAAAAAAAATAACTTACTACTTAAAAAGATCATATATAGGACTCCATAAGCTTAGCTTAATTAGTAACATCACATTAATTATGTAGAAGTCGGATTCGAATTTCAAACACATCATTTATTTATTTTAAAAGTGAAATTTTTAATCATTATACTACTTGACAAAAAAAATAATTATCGTATATTGTTGCGTATGGAAACAAAATCAAATATTTTATATAATTTGTTTTTACTATACATTAAATCTAGGACAACTAACCATATCAATATTACATAATATTAAAATATCTTAAAAATATCTAGCACAACTGGACAATTTTATTGAATTCAAACTTAAATATCATAATTGTGTGTAAAACTCAAATCTTAAAAATAAAAAAAGAATCTACCTTTGAACCATTTTTAAAAATCTACAAATATGTTTATTAAAAAAAGCTGAAAGTAGTATGTGAGCTTATTAAATTTACAACAGCACTAGCTCCATATTCTTATTCTGAAGAGTGAAATAGTATTTGTGATTCAATTTATATGAACTAACGAGGTTTGCAATGAAGGGAATTGGGTAAAGTTAGGGGGATTTCTTAATAAAAGAAAGCCTATAACTATCAAATTAAACGATAATTTTGGTGGTATAGACTATAGTGTAGTTAGGGGGTTTTAATGGTTGAAATTTGAAAATATTAGATACTCACCCATTCCTTTTTAATTTTTAACTATCGTTTGAATACATGTACATTATTCATAAAGCTTACTTTGACTAACAAATATTAACATGTAAGATAAAATTCCATTTATCACGATGGATATTTTCTAAATATAACTTTTTTTTATCATTTTATAAAATACATCATTAAAGATATTAATCGTCAAAAAATATACAATGACATATGTACAGTGTCAAATGCAACAATTAAAAAGAAATGGAGGGAGTAACCTTAACATAGATAATGAAGAATCAGTATTAAAAACTACGATTATTTTATTTTTAATTATATTTGACTAAAGCGATGATCATTGTGACCATGTTTTGCCGCAACTTCATGAGAAACCTAAATGCATTCTTTTATTATTAAACTCAAAAATCATCTCATCTAAAGAATTTACACAATAAAATTTATGGTTGAAGGCCAAATCTATCAAACTAACTCCACAGCAATTGCCTCCTTTGTAACAATAAAAAATTGCAATCATTGGTTGTATGATTAGCATTATTAGAAATTACAAAATATAATACAAACGAGTTTGACAAAACATGACTTCCTTCTTCATCACCATTGGATTGAATGCCCAAATTTGATCATAGGCACAACATATTTTCCACCATTGAATTGAATTAAGCAATCCAGATTTCATAACAATCAAACCCAATAATTTGAAAGCTAAGTATGATCTTTGATGTTACTAATTACGTCTCTGTCTTCGTCTACGCTCCCGCTCCTCCTCTGCTTGTATCAACTCCAATTCTCGGGCATCCTCCTCTCTAGCAATTCTAGTACTGCATGCACATAATACACAATCATCAGCAAAATATTGGAGTTTATTTTTGTTAGCCTAGAAGATTACTTCATAAGCATTTTTTAGCAAACATTTTTTGTTTTACTTAACTAGAAAAGTTTTTTTTAGTTTTATTTTTACTTAACTACAAACGTATTTTGTAGCATTATATAGAAAACAGTGAAATTTTGCATTAGTAAAACAAAAACATAATTAACATTCTCTAAAACCAAACAAACCACCAAACAAACCCACCCTAAATATGAAAATGTAAGTGAAGGACGTTATCACCATTTACAAGGCAATCAAAGACATCAGGAAAAAGAAAGAAGATTCTCACACAGCCGCTTTTAATTATAATACTCCTAACAGTAAACACTACCTTTTGTTCATTGAAATTCATAGGGATCTCATTTGAATTTCAACGAATAGTAAAGAGTGTGTTGTAAGTGTTTGTTAGTAGTAAGTTACAAAGTTTGAAGCTATAACTCCTCATTTCCTAATTAATAAATAAAGAGTGTATTATCCAAAAAAAAATATAGTGTATTAACATAAAAAATACACACATAATAATTCAACAAACAAACAAGTAGATAGAGGGTTTTTCTATAAGCATGCACACAAAATTCAGAGAACACCCAGTTTTCAGAAAAAATGGAAGGTATTAACAGAAAAAATAGAAGGAAAAACATGAAGGAAGAACTACTTAAATATCATAGTTTAGTTTATGCTTTATAAAAGGAATTGGACACATTGATTTATACCTTCTCCTTTCCTCCCTCTCGATTTCGTCAAAGCCTACCTCCATATTATCAACATCGTCATCATCATCGTGATATCTGTTGCGGTTGTATCTGCAAAAAATCCACAAAAGTATCAATATCAGCTAAAATAAATCATATGAAATGAAAAGACAAGGGAGGATGTTCAGCCATTACAACAAATCTCACCCATTTGTACGTTTTTCAATTATCACTACACACTACACAAAAATCAAGCACCAACAACTAGAAAAAGGGGACTTGAACATAGTAAACTTACCGAAACATTTGTCCGATCAAATTTGAAACACTTTCATAATCCCCTTCATCCTCAGACTCATCAAGGCGTCGTCGTTTCCCAACATTATTTGTGGGGCGCTGATTATGCAAAACAGGTCGCTTAGGAATTTGTTTAAGTGGTGGCTTCCTTACCTATCAAGCAATTGAACATATACCATGATTAGCAGACTCAACAAGTTTATGGGTTCTTTTTGGACGGGGGGTCCTTGATATTGTGTATATATGTGCATATGTATATATCATCATTATACCTGAGCTTTTGATGGTGCAACTGGTTGTCTCGGTAATGTTTTGGGTTTATACTGTTCTCGCGCATCTTTTCTTTGGTCCACACGATGCTTTGGAAGAGACGATGAAACCTTTGAAAGGGGTGGCTTCTGCACACCATTCACAGGATTTCTCATGCCATGTGAGACTGGTTTGCTCCCCATGGTATTAACAGGCATGTTTGAAGGTAAGCCTTTTGGCAACATAGGCCGGCCTGGTCCATTTGCACTGTTGCTACCAAGCTGTTTTCTCCCATCTACAGATGCCTTACTAGCCTGACTGGTAGAACTTAACTTATAATTGGACCGCGGTTTAGGAGCTAAATGACTAGCCCCACCAACAGGCTTCCGGTTCTCACCAGTACTACGAACGAGCTTGCCACCGTTGCTAAAAGACTGTTTACTCTTTCCTGGAACTTGAGCTGCTTGTCCCACTTTAACATCAGCAAAAAGCCTGTATAAGTTTCTTAATAACAGTAAAATATGTATAATCCCTCACAATTAAACACCAGATAGCAATCCAAACAGAAACATACCAGAATTGCGCATAGATGTATTCCTAGAGGAAGGCTCTTTTGATGGAGCAGCAGGAATCTCCGCATCATCAGACAAAAGAAATGAGTAATCTCTAGTAACCTTGAGTTTCTCAGCTTTAACTAGCTTCTGATTAAACACAATAGTTCATCATATTAGAAGATACTGACTAGAGTGTTAGAAAAGAAAATGTATACAGCAGCTACAATACCTCATTGACTCTGGGTGGCTGTTTGTGAGCTGAAGACTTCAATACACCATTAGATACTTTATCTCCGCTTTTGTTCTGTACACAGGATTATTATGAGAAAATTGCATAACATATGTACAACAAAGGAAAACAGATATTAAAGCAATGGGGATAGCATATCCCAAGTAACAGGAGAACAGCATTGAGAAAAAAAATAAACATAAATTAGAGTAATGCTAAATATCAGAGTGAAATAAATAATGAAAAATGTCATAAATATCAGAGTGAAATAATCATTCAATAACTTATTCAATGAGCATTTATTATATGGGAGCTTGGGCATACTGTGTTTCTACAATTAAAGAGGATATGCAGATAAACTATACATAATCACTCTATAAGTTGTTTCTATGAACTATATTGACCTATGAAGGATGGAGACCTACAAGATTACACATATTGTGATGTCCGACACTCATATAACAAACATACAACCCGTGTTACATGTTAGACAACTTAGACAAGTGTCCTAAAATAACTGTTTCTCCTTTGTTCCGACACGTGTTTCTACAATTAAAGAGGACATGCTGGTAAACTGTACATAACCCCTCAACAAGTTGTCTCTATAAACTATAGTGAGCTATGAAGCACTGACACATAATATTGTGTGTGTGTGTGTGTTACATTAGTAGCATCCATGTGTACATGTTGTGTTAGGTGTCTGTTGGAAACCGTGTTTCATTGTCATTGAGAGCTTTTCAAAATAATCAGAAAACAGATAATGAACAAATCATAAGATATAAGCTATTCCAACGCTTGCACTAAATGATAGGCAGAAAACATATAATGAACAAATCATAAGATGTTAATAAGCTATTTCAATGCTGGCACAAGTTCCAGTCATAAAATAAGCCCAAATAAGTAATTCCCAACTCTCACTAAATGATAAGCCCAAATAAGTTATTCCCAACTCCCACTAAATGATAAGACCAATTAAGTTATTATTCGCCCGCTAAATGATAGGTAGTAATGACCTGACCAATTGGAAGTTTAACTCAATGAAGAAGATATGATAATCATATTATAGATGATTTGTTAAACCGACAATGTAAGATTATATATACAGTCATTATAAAGAAAATTAGGATAGTTCCCACTATAGAAAAGATTCCACTATGGAAAAGATTGCAGAGTCTCAACTTAGGTAGTTTGGTCATGTGTAGAGATTAGAGAATATCATAAAGCTGACAGAAACAATGATAAAGAGAGTTCACAAAACATAAAAGGATCAGTAGTTAATAAGGAGAGAGAGGTCAACAGTATAACAATAGACCAAACCATACAATATGTTTATTAGTTTCATTTTTGGTTGGATTACTAAAAAGAGAGCCACCAATATGCAAAAGACACCATGTTATCAGACAAGATCACATTTAAAAAATTCCACAGTATAAATTAATCATAAAAACTGGAAATGAATATTAACAATATCACATGGGAATTGATAAACTAGAATTAGAATGAATGTGGAAAAGTAAAAGTGATGAATACATACAATTTGAGGTGAGTTAGAAGGCCTGGGCGCCAAATGACGGTTTTCCAGCAATGATTTGCTCTCTTGGATTACTCGTTGTGCAATAACCGGTTGAGACGGGCCAAAAAAAGACCCATAACTGCAGCAGCGAATGAAGATTCAAGACAAGTATTTCAACATTATTCCTCTTGGCATATTTCACATATCGTATGTATATGTACTATGCAACAACAAACCATATCAATGAAGAGCACAAAACAAGCATTATTAATAGTTACACAAAATTACAATTTCAATAAGTTACAGGTAGGAAAAGATAGACATCTGAAAAAAGATACGCATGCAACACCAACCAAGACAAATTTGAAAATGCAATCTCAGTTAAAATAACAGAAAGATATATATAGGGCCAATTTATGGGGATAATCAGAGATAAAGGTCGCAAATATGTCAGAACAGAAGCACCTCCAAAAGTGAAGCAAATAATAAAATGAGTTTATATTCCTAAAACAACTGACATAATACAAAATGTAATGCTAAAAACAACATGGTAATGTGACCATGCCCAAAGGCATTGGCATACGATGGTGAATAGAACAAGCAATAAGACTTGCTAACAAATGAGTAAAATAAAATTGTTTTGCACTCATAAACCAGATCATATTCCAATACTCATCAAAACATTAATGTTAAAAGAACTTCAAACATGTAATATTATCAAGTGTATATGGTTAAAAGATGGTTCCAATACTCACTTATCATGATGACCTTGCTTCTTTTTAGCATTAGAATTTGCGAGGGAAGTACTACTCTCCTTCTTCATCTTGTTTCTAATTGATTCTTTCAATTTCTGCCTCAACTCAAGGTATTCCAGTTCTTCCTTAGTAGGTTTCCGAGGTTCTTCCACCACATATTCTTCCCCTTCCTCCTCTTCATATCCCTCCCCTTCCTCCAGTTGTTCATCCTCATAATCATCGTAATCCTCGTATTCCTGAAGACAACCAACCATCCACGAAAACACAGCACCATAAATTCATCACAAAAGCCATATTAAATTCATAGCGAAAACAAGAAAAAAACAATGTTAAAGAATCACAAATTCTCAATCCCTAAAGTTGAGAATGCTTACATCTCTATCATAGCCCCGCATTGCAGTTTCAACCATAACTACTGAATCAAATCAACTGTTACAAAATAGTTAAAAATCAACTCAGAATCCGATTGAAAGGGGGAAAAAAACTCCTCTATTGATACACATAGCAACGCAATTAACATTAGATTCAAAGCTGAATTTCTCAGCCAAAGTAACTGACATAGTTAAAAAAAAACTAAATTGCACAAAAAAAAAACACCCCAAATCAAAAACAAAAAAAAAAGTAACAGAATTAGAGTTTAAAATTAAACGCTTGATTCAAAGCAATTAACATTAAATTCAAAGCTGAATTTCTCATCTAAAGTAACTGAAAGTATTAAAAAAAACTGAATTACACAAAAAAAAACACCCCAGAAGCAAAAACGAATCAAAATTTCCCAAAAATTAGTAAAATTAGGGTTTTCAAAAATCCAAAATTGATTTAATTCCCAAATTATTATACAACAACATGATCACCATACGAAATTGAAGCCAAATACATCAATAAAAACGCAAAAAAACAGTTATATAACCTTCTGAAAGCGAATCGAGTTACAAATTGGGGGAAAATTGAAGAAAAAATCGCGAAAACGAAAAAGGGGAAAAGGAATGAATTGAAAAGATGATGTGAGAAAAAGATGAAATTGATGTTATAAGGAGAAAAAAGGAATGAAAATTGAGAGAGGAAGTACCTTGATTGATGAATGATGAAGTGAGAAATTGAGCAAGCGATGGAATGAAATTGTGCGAATTGGGAATAGGGAAAAGGGGAAGAAATATTATTGTGGAAGAGGGAAGTGTTGTTGTGTTATTATAATTTTTTTTGTTCCAGAATTTTCCATCGTGTGTCTTCCCTCCACGGATTTTCTAATCTACAATCGGACAGTTTAATGAGTTTGTTTGGGCTTTTATATGTTATGGCCCATAAGTGTACTTGGGCTTTTTTTCTCATTATGAAGACAACAAAACTACCGATCGTTATCGTTAGTTGGTTCAACTGTGATTGACGCTGAATTTGGTAGGGAGGATCACGGTTTGATCCTCCCAACTGTGATCAGGAGATGGTTAGAGTTACTTGGTGCCAGAACTGACCTTCGAGCTAGATTAAATTGGTGGTTAAAACAAAAAAAAAAACTATCTTTTGCGGCCCATGACTTGTGCGCCTCCTCTTTCAAATTTATATTTGGCTCGTAAGGTAGTGAATGTGTTAAATTAAAAAAATTGAAATGGAAAAAAATAATTTTTTATTTAAGTAGTGAATTGTGTCGCTATCTAAGTAGCAAACTTTATAACAATCAATTTTTTTGTCCCCCTCACCTTCATTCACCTCTCATTAATTTTTTTGAATAAAACACAATTCGAGTTAAAAGTATGAGCCGTTTCTTCAACCCCAAGAAAATATTTTGAATATAACATTGTATAACCAAGTGACTAAAAAATAAAAGAGCTTTCAGTTTATAGAATTGTATAGTGTGTGATTGTCGATACAATGTTATAGTCGCTATAGTGCCACTCAATATGATCGTGGACAGTGGTCAAATTTTTATAAGGTTCAATGGTTAGATAGCAACATGTGTTTGAGTTTGTTACCTAGTTAGCGAACAATGATTTTTCAAAACAAAATTCACTCAAGGGGCGCGAAGGGTGCAGATGATGGCAATGGGTCATCAAAAAACATGACGTACGCTACTTAGTGTGAGAATTGTGTTTGCTACCTAGGTAGTGAGAGCGTATTATGGTCATTTTTGGAGGCATGCGAAAAATGACAAAGGCGCGAAATGTAGATTTTTAAAGAAAATTACTTTTTTGACGCCTTATATTGCTACTAGATCCTCAATTTTACGAATTTATCCGAACGTTATTTCGGAATGTATGTTCCAAACACTCAAAATTTCGGAATCTAGGATCTGAATTGTCGGTTTCTTTTTTAAAGTTTTTTTTAGAACATATATATGATTCGAAATGTTTTTTTATATTTTTTTATACACAATGTTAATTATTAGTATATTAGTACAAAATTAGTTTTTTCTCTTTTGCCAAGAATTACACCCTAGACCTCCTGCTCCTTAACCCTTAGCTCAACTCGCTTAACCAGTTGAGCTACCCACAATTTTCTAATACTTATCATATAAAAACCCTTTTTTCGTTCAGATGATGTTAAGAGTTTTCTTTCTATGGCATGTCTAAAATGTACAAGTTGATCATTGTTGCACGTGCACGAGTCTTGAATAACACTATAACAATTACGAATTTTACAAAATTCACCGTTGAATTGAAATTGTATATCATATAGATCATCCATGTCACATTTTACATAAAATAAAAATCATTTGATATGTTATTGAGACTCGTCAAGATTATCGATATTTAATAAAAACTCATAAATTGTTAATCTTTGTAAGTCTCAATAACATATCGAATGACTTTCAATTTTTTTAAAATTTAATAAAGATGATCTATATGATATAAACTTTCAATCCAATGGTAAAATTAGAAATTGTAGTTTATGTCTTTGAAATTGACTTTTACACTTAGATTGAATGTTCAGCCACTTAAGCATAAATTATTTTATTTTCAACTCAACTTTACAAAATCAATTAATTCAAAATCATTTTTTTCACCGCAAAATCAAACATACACCGCACATAATAACAAAATAGTTATTACCTATTAATAAGCAATTAAAGTGTGATAAAAAGACTTCAAGAAAAATGAACGTTACATTGTACCCAAAAAGAAAAAGAAAAATGAACGTTACAAACATATTGAAAAAGGAGTTACTGAAAATAGATACACCCATTACCCACATATCTTAAATATTGATGAGTCATGAGCAATTAGTTAGCAAGAATAAACTCAATACAAGATGAACCCCAATCATCCTAATATGGAAACCGTGGAGTTTGTTTCTTTCTATTATGCATGTTCATTGTTCATAGTAATTTTAATAATGTTGCTCATAACTTAGTGTGTTTATCAAACAATGTTGACTCTTGCTGTTGCATGAGGTATGTCCCACACCAATTGAACAATCAAAATTCAGTTTCTGGTTTTTAATGCATCATGGTTATGATATATTTTATTTCATCATTCAAGTTGACAAGGCCTCTTGAGCTCAATAAGAACATGGCATTGGTAAACAACAGAGGAAGGTAGTAGACCTAAATTTTAAGTTTTGATTGCGGTTATAGTTAGTCGTGATATTTGTAATTGCGAAAATTTAATAGTCATAATGTAATTTTCTTTTGTCTTAACTTTCTCGTTCCTAGAACAAAGGATTCTACTAGTCAAGAATTCGACCAAGTGGTTAAGTATTGTTTTAGTTAGTGTTCAAACTCGAGAATTCTCTGTCACAATGCGATTTAAAGTAGCAAATTGTTGATAAGAGAAGTTAAAAAATCAAGGAGATGGCATTTTCATTATAATATAAGGATGTATAATGTAATCTATGACAGAAAATATAAAGACTAGCACACATGACATGAATTACACAGAGACGATAACTTGAAATATCAATCTGACCCGAACCAATTTATTCTAAGGCCGCATTTATTCTACCATCCTAACAATCCCTATCCCACACTCAACAAAACATTGTTTCAAAAGATCGGACCAGCTGCAAGAATCTCTTCTGTGAGGTTGTCATCCGTTCCAATTTTGTAGTTGGTGAAGGTTTCAAAATTGTTCTTGAACAATCCAGCCAGCTTCAACAATGTCTCATTGTAGGCATCTTTGTCCGACCACTGCAATCCATTAAAAACACCGTTTATTGATATCCCGTTTGTTAAAGTGAATGAACGAACTGTGTTATATTAATAGTATATATTATATAGATCGAATAAAGGATAACTAACCGCATTCACAGGATCAAGAATTTCCGAAGGGACACCCTCCACAGCAGTTGGAGTCTCAAGGCCAAAAATCTCACTCTTCTTATACTCTGCCTGCAAGAGGCTTCCATTGTGAATAGCATCAATAATTTTTCTAGTATAGTTCAGTTTGATACGATTTCCGGTACCATAGCTGCATCAAATTAACACAAACAATAACAATAATTTAGATTTTGTATGACACAATCACACCATAATAGTATTTAGAGAGAAAAAAAACAGAAATTCTATACCTGCCACCAGACCAACCAGTGTTAACTAGCCACCCTGTTGCACCATGACTCTCCATTTTCTCAGCAAGCATTGCAGCATATTTTGTAGGGTGTAACATAATAAACGCTGCACCGAAACAAGCTGAAAATGTTGCTTGAGGCTCCTTAATACCATCTTCAGTACCAGCCACCTACGTTTTTTGTATTATTCAAAAATATGGTTAGAATTATACAAACGAAGCAACATTTCACGGAGTCAACACATCAGTGACAGTTGGATCAAGATCAAACGTTCCGATTTCAAACTTGGTATTTTCGGGTTTAGAAAAAAAAAATTAAAATCTGCTTGTTTTCTGCATTGTCGATCTCAATCCAACGATCATCAATGTTTAGTAAGGTAATAAATGTGAAGAAATTAGTTAGTACGAACTATTACCAAAGCGGTATATCCGCTGATGAAATGGTACATGGTCTGCGCCAGGCTCAGTTTACTCACAGGTGGTAGCACACCAAATGCATCACATGCCAAAAGAATAACATTCTTTGGATGAGGTCCAACACATGGTAACTTAGCATTTGGAATGTACTCTATAGGATAGGCCGCACGAGTATTTTCTGCAATTAAAAAAAATTACCACATGTAACTATCAGTAAGGATTTCTTGCTGCAAAACAGACACACAGACACTAACATGTCGACACTGATACTAATAATTTAAAACAGTTATGCTATATAGACCGAAATTTTTTTCCCGATTTTTCACGGAAACAAACTTGAAAATCTTTACTCCTATTTAGTATGCATAACGTGCTAAATGCGGTCTCTTTTTTATTAAGCAAGTTAAATAGTACTAATTTTTTTTTTAATTTTATTTTAAATTAACCTTAAAAATTCTTAATTTTGACCCCCACTTGGGTTGGTCTAGTGGTGTTGGTTTGAGTCTTTGGAGTGTGCTCCTCATAAGGTCTCATGTTCGATTCTCACTGGTGTCAGTTTCGGTGGGTTGGTCCATACAGAACAAAAACTCTGGCTTTAAATGGAGTCTCCGCAAGTGGGCAGTGAGATTGGTCCCCTCGAATTAGTCGGTCCTTTGACCGGACACCGAGCTTTCAAAAAAATAAAATAAAAAAATCTCAATTTTGTCCAAAACTAATTCTAAAAATTCTCAATTTCGCACTAAATTAATCTTAAAAATATCAAAATTTTGACCAAAGGCAGAACAACTATCTAGGCTGGCCGAGTCTTAAAACCGCCTATGGTTCAAATTCTGATACAACCGCTTACTCACTTTTAAGAGGTGAAAGCTACTCCCTCAATCCCAAAATAATTGACACACTTGATTAGTTTACGCTTGCTAATGCACAACTTTGATCGTTAATATCTTTAATTATTTATCTTTAAAAATTATAAAAATTATATATCCTAAAAATATTCGTCAAGACAAATTAAACATCTTATATGCTAATATTTACATTTACATATTAACAAAAAAATTACGGTCAAAGTAAATTATGTGAATAGTGCATAATAGTCAACTGTAACAATTATTTTAAAACGAAAAAAATATTAAATTATCTTACAAAAAATTCATATTTTAAAGGCTGCCTATTATAAAGTACACTGGATACCAAAATATTTATAAAAAATAATTCATTCATAATGTGAGTTTATGCTATATATTAGCATTATGCATTATTTAACATGCAAGTAAATAATAAAAGTGGTGGGTGCCACTGCAAGCAAGCGTATTCGGGACAGTTTCGGGAGTATATTTTCGGTACATGTAGCATTTTCCAATTTAAAAACATTTAAGCGAGTATAATCAAAATTTTCGATTCTAAGAGATTTCTTGTAGCAGATGGTTACAATTTAAAACTTTACAAATTCAATAAAAAAATTCAGTAGCTGGCAAATAGTGGTTTGTGTCTTTTGTTTAATGCTGTCATTATCCCTTGTGCTGTATAACAGGAGGTTTATATTTATATTAATTTACATTTTAATACAAAGTGACCTTTCAGAATAATATATAGATTACTTGTTCATATGAAGTACATGTTTTAACTTTTAAGGATGTACGAAGTCAACTGTTAATTAACAAGACAAAGTCTCAACTTAGTCATCTATGTGTTGTCTGCTATTGAAAAATGATTTTTAAT
The DNA here is from genome assembly GCA_951804385.1 of Trifolium dubium. NCBI lineage: Eukaryota > Viridiplantae > Streptophyta > Magnoliopsida > Fabales > Fabaceae > Trifolium > Trifolium dubium. Next base: position 31,578,773 of record OX638069.1, on the reverse strand, counting down.
GAAACCATCTTAATCATTACACAACCAAAATTGATGAAGTCAACCATTAAACAAAAGAATTAACAAAATCCAAATACTCATCTTAATCTTTGATTAAAAAATCATTGTTTACCTGTAACTGATTTGTCAGTGTAATCAACTTCTCTGGTATGTTCATCAAACACCACGTTTTCCAACACTGTCAATGCAAAAAAAATGCATTTCAATGTTTAAAAAAATACGCAACTACGATATAGACTGCGACGTGAAATGTGTTAAATTAATTAGTCAAAGATAAACGTTATACCTGTACCGAACCTAATTGCATTCCAAATATCAGGTTCTTTCTCCCGGGAGAGATCGATGCATTTAGCATAACAACCACCTTCGATGTTGGAAACACCGTTCTCACTCCAACAATGTTCATCATCTCCAATCAAATACCTATTATGATCGGTTGAAAGAGTAGTCTTTCCGGTACCTATTTCGAACAAAATAAAGAAAATCCATTAGAATTATAAGAAAATGAGAACAAAAGCCATAACTAAAATTGATGGCTAAGTATATATCTAGTTGAGTATAGGACAAGGAAGGGAACATATCGTGAGGCGCATGGCTCGTTAGGGGAGGTAGCCACACGGAATACTATACCTGAGAGTCCAAAGAAGAGAGCAACATCGCCGTCTTTGCCCATATTGGAACCAGAGTGTAAGGAGAGAATTTGACGCTTAGGCATGAGATAATGCATGACACTGAAAAGACCTTTCTTCATTTCCCCGGCGTATTGTGTGCCGAGGATAACCATTTCCCTTCTAGCAAGATTAAGATCAATGCTAGTGGAAGATGTCATGTAGTGAGTGAAACGGTTACATGGAAACTTTCCGGCATTGTATATAGTGAAGTCCGGAGTACCAAAATTCTCCAACTCTTCAGGACTGGGTCGGATACACCTGTAACCAACCCAGTTATCGACTTTTTCACATAGTTTGGATATCTCACATTATCACATTGATTATTTTGCATATGATTTTATTCAAAATTATTATAAGGCTTTCAACGATATAGCATACTTATCTGGCCGAGCTTATATACCTACCATTTTTGTCTTGAAGGAACAAGAGATGAAACCAAACAACTAGTGTTGGCAATTTTGTAAAGTACTCTTTAATTTTTACTTACATGTTGTGCATGAACAATGAATGGTATGCTCTGGCTGAAACAATTCTGACTTTGATTCTGTTCTCTGGATCCCAATTCAAGAATTGGTCATTCACAAACACCTGCAATTAATTAATAAAACACATTACTATTATTTTTATTTTTATTTTTCTTACTAGTAAGATATTCGTACATTCGCACATGTCACTTTCGTTTAAAACATTGTGAAATTTCCAGGAATGCACTACTATGTCTTAGTTTGAATTGAACCATGGTGACATTATATTTGTGAAATTTATTCAAAGTATAACAAAAATCAACTTGACCTCTTAAACTTGTCCAATTGGAATGAATTAGTTTGAATTAATAAATGAAAGACCAAAACAAACCTCAACCCAAATAAGTTTAATAAATTTGATCCATATCCAAAACTAAATTAATCCAACTCAACTTCTAGTCACCCTTAATTATAAAAAGGAACAGAACTACTCAGTCTCTTTGTATCAATAGCATATATTCCTCAACAATGTTTGAAGAAAAAAAAAATATAACAATATTTACCATTCATTGAATAAATATTTTTTAATTGAAATAAAAGGAAATATAAATAAAATCATCGGAATCATTTCTACGTCACTATCTTAACCGAGACAAAGGAATGAAATTAACTTGAATTCGAATTCTGACTGAAACAACTTTATCAAAGTTTACTTATTTCCGACTGAACTCTAAATTCTAAATTACTAGGTTTCTTTCTCTTAGAATCCGAGGATTAAGACAAATTAAGGAACAACTAGATACTTTTCTAGTGGAGGTAATCAACCCATTAGTCAAAACGCAAAATTACATAAATGGACATATCTCAGCACACCATATAGGCATGGTGCTCTATACTGTGAAAGAAAAATATAATTAAGCATATAAACTTATTCTCTATGCATGAATTCTGAGGCTGTGTGATGATTTTCTTAACAAATGGAATGGTCACATATCTTCTATAAGCAAAAGGGTGACAAAAAATATCCCCATATCTATGCTAAAATTCAAAGCACCATAGAAAACGCAATCCATTTGCAAGAAAATGACATCACAACATAATCAAGATTGAAGATAGTGTTGTGTCACAGGCAAAACCCACTTCCACTTGTACAAAATGACAACATAGGCATTAGGCACCATATCCATGTCACTATCTTTTTTTTTTTGTTGAGTTATCCATGTCACTATCTTAACACCCATGAAATTAATGACATACATTATTTTATTTTTTGAATCAAATGACATTATTGGAAAATGTTATCACCCTTTTTGCGTGAAGGTTATGTTATATTATCACTTTAAAAAAAATTATATCATATACTAGCATGCAAACAAATACAGTTGAGTTTTTTTTTAAAAGGTTTAGGATTCGATCTCTGACGGAAGTAATTTATATTTTCGATGTATCAAAAAAATAAACACAGTTGATTTTTTTTAAAAGGTACTGCTCTGGTACAAAATTTTATTTGACTATTATAATCATTTTTTTTTCAAAAAAGAGGAGAGGAATTTTTACCTTGTCCAAAGAATTCAAGTAATCAACTGCTCTTTCTCTATTCACCAAGAAAGTCTGCTCATCCATCTCAATGTTAGGAGAACCCCTACAAATTACAATATTTGCACAATGTTATCATAGATAGCATAAAATATACTTAAAAATAATTAGTTAGGACAAACACTAAAATTGAAAGATAGAAGTATCAAATCAAATAATCAAATGATATAGACAACACATTTGGTGATGGAGTTGTAATTAATTAGTGACTATTTTACTTACTTTCCCCACCAAAGCTCACTTTCAGTAACATCATCCTTAACGACACGCTTGTCTCTAGGAGAACGACCGGTCTTGGCCCCAGAAAGTGTTGCCAATGCGCCACTAGAAGTGACGAACGAGCCTTTCTCATATTTGATCGCCTGCTCATACAGCTCTACACCAAATCCAAACAACGAAAAAAAAAACAAAATCAATTCTATAATTTCACATTAATTATGTAGACATTTTATTAAGTAATGTACGTATGATAGTGACATTTTTAACAAAAAATGAAGTGAGTATAGTATAGTACCAGCTGGGGAGAGATTGTAGAGAACATGAGTAAATTTCAAAGCACTGTCACTAACAGCAATGGTTGGAGCAACATGATGGTGGTGTGTTACATGAGCCACCTTTTGGTTCTTAGATGGATCTCCCTTCACCACCTTTGGTCCAGTTTCTCTTGTCAATGATGCAAGTGATGCACTATTTCAAGAAGAAAAAAAAACCAAAGTTATATATATTCACAAATAATTAAAATCAAATTAATCGATTGAACTCAAGTGATTAAAAGATAAATCGTTTGAAAAATTCGTGTACAATTCTTACATGGTACAATTCCGACTGAATTACGTATTTGTAATTAGCTCAAAATTCTTAGAAAACTCCTTAATTTCATAATTTTTTTATAAATATTTATCACAAAATAAAAGTTGACAAAAACTCAAAAAAATAATTTTTATTTTGGCAGAAAAAAAATGATTCTATATGCAAACGTGTGTGAGAGACTTAAGCTGATTTGGTGACACGCAAGCAACAAAACAGAATCAGAACATTTGGAACCGTCAGATACATAACGTGCATGTACTAAATATTAAATGGACCCACAAAACTCCCTTTTTGCTCGCATTTTCCTTTTAGATTGCCTAAACGGATTTTCCGTTCTCCTTCTATTGACTTTTTTTATTTAAAAGATAAAATAGATTTAGTGAGTTGCACATAATCCAAAATATAAAATATTTTTTTATAAAAAAGTAATAATATTTTCATTAAATTTTATTTTTTACTAACATATTATGAACACTTTAAAATATAAGATGTTTGGTATTATAGTGCGTATATCAAAATCATAATGATTCACCGTGATTATTTTTTTTTTTGACTAAATTCACCGTGATTGTTTAAAAACTATAGTTAATAGTTTTTACAAATTTATGTTAAGTCATCGTAATTCTAATATATTCAAGTAATTCAACGTAGATATTGTTGATCGAAAAGAAAAGAAAAAACTAAACTTTAAAAATATTGAATAGATGTTTTTCATACAATATATTAATCTTATTGTAAGCTTAAAAGTGTATATCATAAAGTGTTTTTATATACTCCCTCCGGTACTTATTATAAGAATAAATTTGCTTTTTAGATACATGAAATGTTTGATGTATCTAGTTCATAATATAGTCTAAATACATCAAACATCCTATGTATCTAAAAAACAAATTTCTTCTTATAATAAGGACCGGAGGGAGTATTTCTAAAATTTATTTTTTGTTGGTTTGACTAAAACGTGTAAACTTTTTCTTACATATACAAAGTCATAAAGTGAATTAAATGAAGACACAAAATTTAATAAAATCGAACTAACTCACCGCTTTACCATCACCAGATACTACCCATATTTCATGGATACGTAACCATTTGTAGTAATCAAAATGTGACACATTGTCACATTTTTATTACTATTTTCTTTACTAAAAATAAAAAATGTGATAAATATTTTACCTAATAGATTGAAGCTGCATTTTCTGGCGTTCTTCATCAGTGAGATTTGTAAACGGAGTTGTAGTCCCTGACCCTGCAGTTGTAGGTGTTGGTGGTTGTGATTTCTTCTTCTGAAGTGAATGAAGTTCATCTATTGTTGAAGCTTTCACGGTTGGACCACTATCATCGTGACAAATTCCATTAGGACTTTTCTTAATTGTTTCAATCTTTTCAAGTCCGTTCTCTGTTGCATAGTTACCATTTCCGTTTGATGCCATTTTCTTCAAATTCTTAATTCAAATATCCTTTTCTCTGCAAAAAAATAAGAATAAATTAAACAATCATGTTGAATAAGTATAAGAAGATTATTGGTGTACATTTATATCGGTGACGTAAGTTTGACAAAATCACTATGATTCAGTAATTTTGTTAGAAGATTAAAGTGTAGTTTCTGTAAAATCAGTCTGATATATTTTGTACATGTTTAGTATATGATGGTGGATTTGTCAAAATAACTCTGAGTCAGTGATTTTATAAAAGTCACAGAGTCTAAAATTACGACGGTTTATCGTAATTTTGACAAACAAATTTAACCACCATAATTTTGATAAATTCATCGTAATATCAAAATTGCACTATGTTGAATGAAACTCACCACTCAGACCACAACATGCATTTTGTACATAAATGTTCATTGTGATTATTATCTGTGTAACCCGACACTTTAGATTGAAAACATTTATGTATTCGACACGACATTGATAGGGTGGTTGAATTCAATTACTTTTAGTACAAAATTTAACATATTGATCGGTGTTTAATAACCATATTAAGTGTATATTTGATATCACGGTGAAGGTGGCATAATCACGATCATCCACCGTAATTTTTTAAAAATTACATTTTGTACCTTAATAAAACATAGAACAAACAACATTGTAACAAAAAACATAAATCAGAACGAACCAGAAATTTGTAACTAGATTGTTGTTGCTGCAGAAATGAGGAAATCTGGAAAATGAAAAAGCTAAAGAGAAACAACAAAAGAAAATATAAAAAAATCAACCATAAGAATTGCACAACGTTGGTGTAGTAATGTAATAATGCAAAGGACAAATGGATGATGGAAATTTGCAAAATTGTGATGTCCTTTTTATAGGTGTATAATAGCCTCTATTTAACTAGAGTTAAATAATTAACCGTGGTTAAGGATAACCATAGTTAAATCCTATCCCTCCTACTCACTTAGCGGTCAAGACTTAATTCATATTATTCGGGAATAAGAAAGTGGCAAGCTGGTTTATGAATGTGAATGAACAAAGGGAGACTAATCCTCTATTTCTCTTATCCAACCTACGTAGCATACACTCATTCACAACTCATGTTACAATGTATTTATTTATTAAAATGTTCATGTTACCATGTATAAACATTTTTCATACTTTATTTGTTTATTTTGGTCAAAAAACAATATTCTTTATTTATTTTATTTTGATTAATTCTTTATTTGTTTATTAACACTTGGAAACTTTGTCAATAACTATATGTATCAATCCTTATATTATCTAAAACATAATACAAAGTACTTCAAATATTTAAGAGTCATAAATTTTGTCAACCAAAAAAAAAGTCATAAACTTTTTTATCTTAAAAATTGAACTACTTGTCAATTTTTCTATGAAATAAATGATTTATCTTATATTAAGGCTTGTTTTATTGAATTATTATTAATTGTTTAAAAAAAATTAATCTATTTTTAAAATTTACCAAAAATTACTACTTGAAGTGGGAGTAAGTAGTTAGACAACCGATAATAGTTTATAATTAGGTAGCTTATTTCTTCTTTTGGTATATCGATCCAAAGATAAACTGCTTCTTTAAAAAATTGATTCATGAGCCTCCTTCTATTCAATTTATATGTCTCTCAGTTCTTACTACTCGAGTTATCTTACAGGAATAATGTAGGTAGCTTATTTTTATTACATGACACGTTAGATTTATCATTTATTTGAGGCTTATGTCACACTACTAAGACTTCTAAAAAAACTGATTTTTTTTAAATAAAATGGTATTTATTGCACCTCATGTATTAGTTAAAAAAATATATTTATATTTATTTTTGAAACATCTCTGACAAGAAAATAAATTTATATTAAAAAATTGTATAATCAATATTTATAAAATACAAAAAGTTTTATTTTCATTGCTAAATTTACTTTTAACACATATGCACTAATTAGCATAATCGTACTACTAAGCTGAAACTTTTCTAACTAAAGAAGGACCTAACTAAATGTATCAAAGTCAACACAATACATAAATCTCTTATAAGTGGTGGTAAGTGTCAGATGACCGATTATCCCAAAAGTTTAAACTGTTAGGAAAGACCACATCAATGGTTTTATATTATTTCTAACACGCCCTATCATGCAAGAGCCCATTTGGCTTGAAGTGTAGATAATTCATAGGTCCACCTACCATATGTTTAAAATTTCACTTTTTTAATTAGAAAGTGAGGATAGCAGGAATCGAACTCTAGACCACTTAGTCATAGAGGCTCTGATACCATGTCAAATGACCGATTATCCCAAAAACTTAAACTATTAGAAAATGTCACGTCAATGATTTTATATTATTTTTAAAAGTAAGGAATATATCATGTCTTATTTCAAATTTTATTAACACAGTACAGTGTCTTATATTATATTATTCACTTAGGAAAGGATTTCAAACAATTTACATATATAGAGGCTAATTCACGCAGTCAAATCACATAACATGTAATTTGCACAAATAGAATTGAATAATGTAAAATACATGCACAACACCTAATAATATTTCTATTTCTCATTTTAGGTTAACTAATCCAATTAAACATTAAATTCATTTAATTATTCTCCCACCTTATCTCAAACCACTTTCAATAACCCATTTTATGTATATAATTATAATTATTAATTAAATTTTACAAAAATATTTGATGTTATGGATGTATACAGCTTATTAGCTTAAGAGAGAAAAAAAATTATTTAATAGTTGTGATAAATAAGTGATATGATATGAAGAGATATATAGCGATAATTAAGATGAGGGTTGAATGAATTTAAGACAATAAAGAATGTTCATAGTTATAAAATATTTTTATATTATTAATTTTTACCATTAGTATCCAACCTATTTGACCGACTAATTCGGTTCAGAGTGAATTTTTTTTAGCATAAAGTCGTTTCAGTCATCTCCCAAACGTAATTTTAGGGGATCGAATAGTGATCATCCCTATCAAGTTCATCGTTAATCATACCTGAATCAATTAATGTTTAGTAATAATATAGTTATAAATTTTAATAGTCTATATATGTTGCTTATATTTTAATACAAAAATGGTTTGTTTATTTTTATGGTAGGTGCGTTACAGAAAGTTATTTTACTAATATATTTTAAATGTCATGTTAACATCTGTCCTAAGAGTACATTTTAAGGATCGAAATAGTAATTTTATCTTAAAATTAACAATGTTTAACTTTTAAAAATATGAAATGCATAAATTCTAACGTTAAATTTCTTTTATTAGTATACTAACAAGTGTCTCAAGAATGCATGTTAACATTTTCCATATTTTAATTATTATAAAAAAGTTGGTAGAGCAAATATGTTTATTTCTAAAATTTTGGAAACATTTCAAAGGAGATGAAATATTTAATGGTTTTAATGAATACGCAATGGCATGGTTGCCTTGCCTCTCCCTGGTTGATAGTTTTTAATAGCACAATTTTAATTTGTACTGTTTTCTTCTTAAGAAAATGTTTCGTACTCTTTTGTACTTCTAGTTCTACATAGGATGTGGTCAAATATATATCGACAAAAGGATATGAGTGTACATTTTATTTATTATGAATGAGACCACATAAATTATAAAAAAAATGACACCACATAAATAATTATAAAAAAAATGACACCACTTAAATAAATAATACAACTACAAAAATTAATGTACAACTGCGAAAAATAATGATAGATGAGTGACAATAATTTAAATAAATAAAACTGTTTACTGAGAAATTTGGTAAACAACAACTAGTTTAGAAGCAAGTGAGATTAACTAGTAAAAATCTCGGACATGTTTGTGCAGAGTGTTTTAAAATGTATTTTCCAAAATTTTGATAAATAAAAAGTCTAACTCTATTCCAATTGCGAGGAACACGTGAATTCGACCCACAATTGTTGATAAACAAGAAAATTTTAAAGTAAAATGAAAGAAAGAGACAAACGTAAGAACTTGTTGAAGAAAGAAAATAAATTGCATAAAAGTTGTAAAAGATTACAAAGAAAATAAAATTGGTGAGCAAACCACGTACATCGATCCTATGTGATTTCGTTTCTCAAGCGTTAGGTACTTAGAAATTCTGCAGGAGTATGTGTACAAAAGGTTTTTCACACCTAAGCTTGCCTACAGGCCCTATATTTATACTAAAACTGCATGCAGTAGTTGTAACCCTAGAAGCGACTAGGACTAGAACGTGTCTCACTAGCACGTTTTTGCAAGTAACTGCCCACTTATTCTTGTCGACTCTGTTCTTTTGTTGCAGCGACCTCCGGTTGCCTCTCCATAGCTTTTTCTTCGCGACCCCTGCAGGCTTCTCTTCTTCTTGTTGTCGCAGTGACACCCTAACCTTGTTGTGGCAATACTTGAAATTTGCTAAGTAATTTAGGTTTCACAACCTTAGAGTATTTTCATGCGGACTTGTCTTGTGGCGACTTGTTCCCTCACTGATCGCGACTAATTCATCAATGTTACGCATCGGCTCTGTTAGCTGGCTAGTCGCGATGACTCCATTTAGTCGCCATAGCCTTAGTCGAAAATATCGACTAACAAAAACATTATATCAATGTTTTATTATTTTTGAGGTTGCTAATACTTGAGATGTTTTTTCCTTCTCCTTTTATTACTCCTTTTAGACAATAATTGTAGAGAAATGTCTTTTCCTCTCAATGTTCTTTAGATTTTCAATGTCATTTCGTATCATAATTTAAGTTATTTAAAAAAAATTGTACTAAAATATAAGTTGTTTTTAACTATATATTTTTCTTTCATTTTTCAATTTTACAATTTTTTTTCTTCATATTATCATCAATAAATGATAATTTTGTGAACTAACTTATAATTTATCTACGAAAAAAAACTCATAATTTTTCTTTTTCATATATTATTAATTACATTTTTTAATTTATATAATATGATAAAAACGACTTATTTTTAATACGGAGGGCGTGGTACTTATCTCTAAAAAATAAAATACAATATATCCTCCCTCTAAAAAAACATATATTGCACTTTCATTTTTTTTTGTCTAATTAATTTAGCGGCTACAAATTCCACTTTTAAAGCGGAAAAGTGGGATGACTGGAGTTTAAATTTCCACCCCTTACATATATAATATGATGTCCAACTAATTAAGCTAAATTCATGAAACATTTCACTTTGATTTATTTCTACGAGTTATTACGATTTGTTTAACAACTTTTGTATGTTCACAATCATGTTTGGATTGGATAACAGCTGTAATGTAAATGAAGTTAGTTGGAATGTTGGATGATTAATTAGTGTAATTTGGAAGGCAGACATGACATATTTCACGTGAAATTCACACTAAAATTAGATTAATGGCTATGATGTTATATATGCTTAAAAAAGTATATAAAGTAACCAAGAAAGTGGAGATTTAGTAAATCAACAAGAATACATACTAATAGGTAATGGATCAATCGAGTTGAAAACTGGGGGAGGGGATATGTGGTAGAGGCTGCATTGTGACTTGTGTCTCTCACTTTTATTTTGTGTTTCCTTTCATTTTCACAGTTCTCGTGACATTTTTATCGATGGATCGGTGTTGTAGTGAAAAATAATTTAATTAGGAGGTGATAAAAACTTTATACTAACATGTATAATAAATTGTCTTGAAGTCTTAGTTTAATAGATAGAAAACGTTAAAATTGTTAGGTTAGATATTAGTGACCATAGTTCGATCCTGATTCATTCACTTTGTGTATTTGAATTTATAAAAGTTTTATCATTTCATCTTCCCGATTCATCCACTTTGTGTATGTGAATTTATGATAGTTTTATCATTTTTTGTTGTCAAATAGTCTAGGGTTAGAATTTCACCCTTTAAAAGTGAATAATTGGACGTACTAGAATTTGAACTATGATCCCTACACATAATATTTTTTTTGTCGAGACTGGGGTATCCACCGCCGAATGCAATGACTAATCTCCGCTATATTGGAGGCACCTCAAAAAATGAGATAGTTGGCCCAAAAATTTAAAGCTGCTCCATATCCAAGATAAAAATCGAACCCTCAATTCTTATTAAGAGAGAATGAACAACAACTGATCAACCACACTCTCTAAGTTATCTCTGCATATAATATATGATGTCATTATCAGCTAAAAAAGAAAACTAAAATTAACTTATTATACACATAAAAAAAAATTGGTCAAAGACAGGATATTTTTAACACTAGACAAATCACTTAACATTATGTATCATTAGTACTACACTACTACTAGTAGTGTTGTTACGTTGTGTTCGGTATGGCAATAATTTGTTGCATTAAGGGGAGGTTTTATTTGTCATATCTTCTTGGAGCAATAAATCATATTCAATTATTATTTACTAAATACAATATACTCCATCACTTTCGAAATAATTGTCCTCTTAAACTTTTCGCACAAATTAAATTACAGTACTATCTCTATCTACATTTCTGTCACATTCATATTTTATGAAAAATTGATTATATGATAGGTGAAGTTTAAACTCTACTACATCCACATATATAATTTATATAATAATTTATTTTGTCAGGTGGTTTAGTAGTTAGAAATTCACCCTTTAAAAATAAATAAATGGGTATACCGAATTCGTACGCCAATCTATACACAAATGTATAATGTCCTTTATCAATTGAGTTAGGCTCACAAGAACTGATATAATAAAATTCTAATTACTAAATTACATAACAAAAATTATTAAAATCTCATAAATATAATTTAAATGATAAAAGTCGAGAGGAATATTTGATATGTTAAAATGCATATTTTAACTATCAATTTTTTCACTTCTCTATTTTAGGGTGTGATTGGAAGAGGTGAAATAGCTGAGAGAGAGACAGAGAAGAGAGAAGTATAGAAGAAAGTGGTCATTTCTCTTGATTGGCATACAAGAGAAATTGAGAAGAGAGACTAAAATAAGCATGGAACCCACCATAATTTTGTTCTCCCCAAAACAGAGAAGAAATGGAAGAGAGAACATAGAGGCTGCTCCTTTTACTTTTTTGTCCTTTCTTTCAACTTAACTTATGTGCTGGTATCAGTGGTATGGATGTATGGTATCTTTAATACTATAATTTGTGAATAATTTCTAAGCCTTCTCCTATTTTTGTCACGTGTACATGTAATTCTTAAAGTCTTGTTCTCCTCTCATCAATTTTATCTTAAATGCTTTTATTACCATTTCATACAAGAAAAAAAGGAAAGTATTTTTTTTAAGGCTATTATTCTTTTCATTTAATACAAATTCCAATTAATTAAAAAAATTTAAATTTAAACATCAAGATGCAAATAAAATAATATGAATATGATGTGTCTTTGAGTTAGATAGAAATATATATAAACAAATTTCAACAAAAAATATAATTATATATAAAAAATATTTATTTCTAGAATATTTTAAATTTATAGTCAACATGAAACAAAAATTAAAACATAATTTTATTTTTCACAGAAGAAAATAAATTACGTGCTTATGAGTTTTTGGCTTAGAAAAACAATTTATAAAATCATGCATGAAGTATACTTTCATTTTAATATTTGATTTTATGGTCAAACAATTTTTTTGACAAAAGAAAATAATTTGTGCATCATTTAATAATTTTTTACAAAAAGGTTAATCATATTTTTTTTTGTAAAATCTTAATCATACATTTTTTGGTAAAACAATTTATAAAATAATGCATGAATTATACTCTAATTTTAATATTTAATTTTATATTGTCTACATTAAATGCTATTGTTTACATTAAATATTAGATGATCATGATAAAATGATGATGATGCACGACACAGTTTTTTACATATAATTTTTTGTTTGAATATATTATTGGTCTCATTCATTCATTTGATATATAACTGCCAATGATTTAAATTTGAATTTGCAAATTCAAATCAATGAATGACATTTATACCTTCTTCCTAATATATATTTTTTCTTCTTAACTTATTTATAAGTACAATGTCAATGATTTTATCTCCTCCTCTTTATTTCCTTTTTTTTTTCTTTCAACTAATTCTAATTTCTTATTTTATTTTTTCAATTATTTTTGCAGGAGTAAATTGAACTCTTCCACCACAACACTACCAATATGTTAACTACGGTAATTCAATTTATCATCGACTTTCACAGTTTTCCTAATTTTTTTTATTGTATTGTATCTTTTTAATATTTATCCAAAAAAAATTATTTGAATTATTTGTAATTTTTTATCTGTAGATGAGCTATATATTTATTTTCTATTAATTTTGCTTCCCAATTTATGTTGTTCTTGCACAATTTCTATCTTTTTGTGTAACTGATTCTTTCTCCTTCTTATTTTTTTTTTATGTTTTGTTTGATCTATTATCAGAATTTGTAAAGTTGGAGATCAAAGTTTGACACACATAACACAAATGAAAATCTTATGGTTAAGTGACGAAAATGAAAATCAAATATATATCAAATATATATACACGTTAATTTGACATAACGTGTAAATATATTTGATATTCAACATCTTATGGTGAAAGTTGGAGAATTTGTAAAGTTAAATATATTTATATTTAACTAACATGTAAATATATTTGATATTCAACATGTACAGTTTCTATTTAGCTAATGTTTATTCATCTAAACCAAAGCTTTCAATCACTATTTTTCATAAACTATATTTACAAATTTCAATTTCAATGGCTCTTAAATATGATTCTATTGATGCAGTTAACGCTTCCATAGAAAACTGTAACTTGATGGTTCGTATCGTAAGACTTTCGAACAAGTTACCATTTTCAATGGAAATGGTGATGATGGACAAAAATGTATGATTATTGTATTGTATTAGATTTATCAATTTTTATATAATATTGTTTGATCCGATTTTTTTATTTCATATAACATAGATTTTTATTTTATTTTATTATTTTAAGAATGATCGTATTCATGCCATTGTTTGAAGAACTCTAATATACAAATTTGAATATGAGATCAAATAAGATGAAGTTTACAATTTTACATGACTAAATTTTTCATATTTTGAAGGATGCTTTTTTTAAATTCTTAAACTATTTCTAAGTTGAAGTATATAAAAATAGTTTATCTATATTCAAATAAAGTATATCAAAACGGCGATTAATATTTGATTTAAAAAATAAGGAATACATCCATTTTAAAATAAATAATATGTGCATATTTTTACGCGCTTCTTAATATGGGCAAATATATATGGTATGTCTTAATTCTATTCTCACCAACAATTAAAACTATATTATTTTTTATGTTTATAAAAAAAAATTATGATATTTTATTTTTATTCCATATGGAAAATATTATAAATATTTTTTTTGTACGGGATTAATATTTATACTATTATATTAATACAAGTGCCTATTTTTTTTTTTTTACATGAGACTTATATTTACATTCATGTATCAATATATCAATATAGTTTTTTTTATAACTGATATGATGACGGGAGAAAAAATATCATATTGTTGAGAACGGAAAGTGGGAGATCACTCTCTAGAGTATTTTATCCTTTTAAAATCTCTATATTTTTCATATTTGAATAAAATCAATATAAAATAAAGTCTAAGTAATATAAAAATAAAAAATCATATACTAATACTTGGACTTCTTTTTTGTAATTTTACGAGAAATATATTTTTATGAGTATCTATATTTGTACCTGTAAATTAATATGGGGTCCTTTTTTCTATAATTTCTATAGTACTTATATTTATACTCATATACAGAGTTTACTTTTTTAGTCAAAAAAAATACAAGGTTTATTTTTTTGTATTTTTTATGAAATTATATTTTTACGAATGTTTTAATACGGAGTTTATTAATATGAGACAAAAGATTTTTTTTTTATGGGAACTTAAATATTTATACACATATTAATACGAGAAACCTATTTTTTTTAACTATGCATTATATTTACACTCATTAATACGAGTGCCTTTTGATTTTATAATTTACACGGGACCAATATTTATACTCATATATTAAATATATTAATACATGACTCTATTTTTTTTGTAATTTCTACAGGACCGGATAGGAAATACTATATTGTTCGAAACTGTGAGCGGGAGATCACTCTCCACCATATGTTATCCCTTTATAATCCCTAAATATATATTATTTGTCATATTTAAATAAAAAATCAATTTCACAAGTAATTGAAAAAATAAAAAAAATGACTTGACAATTTTTTTTATTCATTATAAATAAGATTCTAAAAATTAAAATTTTTAAATAAAAAAAACTAATATCTTAACTAATCCCGATATGTATAATGTATTGGGTTGAATAATAAAAAACACAAACTTTATAAATATAATAGGCGAACTATTTTTCACTTAATTTTTCAGTTTTTCATTTGATTTTTTTATTGGTTATTTGAAATATCAAATTGAGCATACGAAATATTAAAGGTTTATATCCAAAAATAAATTCTTAATATTTAATAAATTATGTGGTGCCAATTCTATTTATTATTATTATTTTTGTATTGAAATCGATGTTATAATTATAATTATAATATTATTATAAAAAATATAATTATATCGTTGACTTATTATATTGTTGAAAGAGTTGACAAACTCTTTGATATTATGTTGTCCATAAAATCTATAATTTTGTATATATAATAATTTTGAATAGATATTCATTAATTTTTATCAAAGAGTGTATTTTTAATTATTTAAATTATATAAGATTGTAAATATTTGTTTCGTTACATAAATAATTTTCTATAAGTAATAAAAAATTTAAGTTATCAGACTAAAATAAAATATATTAAATATATTTTTTATAAGTCAATAAATTTACAAACTATTTTTACCCGTGCTTGGCACGGGTCTGAAAACTAGTATAGTATATCTTGTTTTTTTTTTTTTTTTTTGAAGCAGTATATCTTGTTCTTGGAACCCCTTAAACTAACATAATAATTGCATGATTTATTTTTCTTTTGAAGGAATTGCACGATTTTTTTTAATGATGATTGCACTTTTGTTTTACATAATACTAACTTATTTAATTTATTTATGTATTAATTACTAAAATATATTTAAATTAATTTAATTAGATATTAACTAAATTACATTTAAATAAAACATAATTCAACTTTTAATATAAGGATAGTTTTGTCTTTTCAAAAATTAAACACATTTATCTCTCTCCTATTTCTCTCACATTTCTTTTATACCAATCAATACATCAAATCTACTCTATTTCTCTTTTTTTTCTCTCTTCTCACACTCTCTCTTACCTATTTCTCTCTTTTCAATTTCTTCTCATAACCAAACACACCCTTAGTGTGTGTGACTATACATTTGAGTGTAAAAAATACCAGACAAAAGTCAATATAAAACTCTCTTAAACCTAACATGTCATACTATTTGAATGAATGATCAGTCAGAGAGCAGTGTATATGAGGCCGGACAAGCAAAGTTATGTATTCGGGCCTCTAAAAAAATTAAAATTTAATAATTATACTATTTAGTTGAAATAAGATGTTCAATTAATGATTAACTTTAAGTATAAGAGGTTCAACCAATAGTTTTTATTTATGTTAATTACACAAATAAATGAATATTTTCAAGTTTTTGATGCTATTTGTAATTTAAATAGATGATATTCTTTTAAAAATATTGTTTATTACTCTTTTTTTGTGCAAATTTTTTTATTAGAGGTCCATAATATTTATCTGTCCGGTACCTCTAAATTGTCGTCTACTGCCTTAGGATCTGTTAGGGTCTGTTTGATCTGCAAAATGAAAGTACTGGACAGAACAGTACATGACAGCACAAGGAAGAACAGCACAGGACAAATATTTATAATATTGAACAAATTTTGTTTTGTATGATACTTGATGGAGAAAATGTTATTTTGCTGATTTAGACAAGTTGTGCTGAGGACAAAAAGTTGTCCCATGGTTCTGTGGGGGACAAGAATATCTGATTTTGTCCAGTCCCAGCAGCAGTTTTAAAATCAAACACAGTACAACATAAGTTGTCCTGTCCAGTACCTTATTTTTTAACAGATCAAACACACCCTTAAAGTAGTAAGGATTTTAGGCCCTTTAAATATGTGATCATATTTGATTTATGTCTCATACGTATAAAAAAAAATTCAATTGAAAGGAAAAAATCTACCTTTTGTGCTTCACAAGTTTCCCGGCGGAAATTATCATGCTAACAAAAAAAGGACTATTTCAATAAATATGAAAAGAGGAATGCTAGGAACGTACATTCTCTAATACTCTATTTCAAATTGGTTGAAATTCATGTGAGTCTAACTATTTTATTTGGACCTATTTTCAAAATGCGAGACTTACATGAATTTCAACCAACTAGTATGTATACCCGTACGATGTACGGGGAATATCTTTTTAGAGTTAATTTAAATAACAAATAAAATAATTTGTACTTATATTAATTTAAATTTGTTGTAAGATTTTGGGATTATCCATATCCACGAAAAAATAAAATAAAAAAGTAAGAGAATTTTTATACTTCGTGCTATAATTAAGATAAATAATAAATTGTAACACTACAACATTTTAAACTATAGACCACAATACAAAAAACATGGTCTTAATTATTGTGGCTTAATGTTTAGGCCACAGTTTGATCGCGGTTTATGAGATGTAAGATATGCGATTTTAATTTTCTCTGAAGTCACGGTTTTGTTCACTTTAGCCCACCAATATCAAAAAATTGTGGCTTATAACATTCAAAGAAATCACAACTCTATTACTCATAACAGAAAGTGTGCTATATATATGGGAACAATAAAATTTTTCAAAGAAAAATAACAACAGTTCTAAAAATACAATGATAGACATATTTCGAAAGAAGAAATAATACGTTAAATCAATTCAAATTAAAAGTAACTCATTTATCACCACGACATACTAATTATTTCATCTCTTTCTCATTGAACCAAAGAAAAGGCATAGCAAAAATAATTTATATAAGCAATCCAAAAGAATCTTACCGTAGCAAGTAAGAAAAATGTACACCTACGAAGTGAAAATACATCGGATGACAACCATAAAACCTTTCAAATTAATAAATAGTTATCTCTTTTAATTAGTGTGTAATATTAAAAATTAAGAAATAAAATAATTAAAAATAATAATTTAATGACAATCAAGTAAACATTTACTACTAATAGAAAGTTTAAAAAAGTAAACCACCTTTATCAACCAACAAATGTCAATCTTAATACTACTACATTACTTGTGTCAAAAAAATGTATAAATGTATATTTACTTGTGTCAAAAAAAGTTATATTTACTTTATTCAAATGCTTAAATGTATAGAGTTATCCAAAATTATTCTTGTTAAACTCCCACATTACTTATTGGTACTGAAAGAAAAAAAGTTTATTCTGATTAGTATATTTTCATGTTGACACTAATAAAATGTAGTATAAATATTTAAATTGAAATATTTAAAAAATAGGTAAAGTGATAAGATAATAATAAATAAAAAGTGATAAAACAAAAACCTATTTGTTTAAAAAAATGTAAAATCAAACCAAAAAAAGTAAAAAAGAGAAGAATAAATAAAGACAGAAAGTTTTACCAATATAATGTCAAACATCCATAATTATATAGTGGAATAAAACCATACACTACTAAAAAGAACAGTATAAAGATCATTATTAATTAAATCAATATTTCAGTTTAACACAATAAGAAAATAACATAAAATTGCACAAAAAAAAACATAAAATTAACAAAAAAAATGATCATTTCATCAACTGCAACTCTTTCTGTTGCATAACACATATTGCTTCCATAAAAAATTCTTGTTGAAAACAATGTACACGTACCTGCAATAGAAGGAAAATCAACGCACACGAATATTAATGTCTTATAGCTAACTTTAATATTTGGAGAGGAGATTTGTTCAAAAAAAAATATTTGGAGAGGAGAAGGGATGAAGAAGAGGAGAGACAATACAAAATTGTATCCATATGTCTAAGTTCAACTTTTAATAGATGAATTTGAATTTTGAAATAGTATTTAGATGAAATCAAATTGAATGTATGAAATATGAATAGAAATTAGTAGGTTTCAACTTGACACAACTATCAAATAGTTGAAAAAATGGAAAGGTGAATATCAAAACCAAATACATTAATAGTAATACGTAGCATAGCATGCATAGGTAATATCAAAACCAAATAAATGGTAGCATAGAGAATGTAAAGCACCTTAATGAAAAATGTGCCTCATTCATTAGTAGTCTAGGTAAAACTAATACATTAATAATCAAATATTATTATATAATTAAAAAATAAAAAATAAATTAAATAAACAATAATAGAATTAGTACTATAAATAGCAACTTTAAAAATAGCAAGCTATCTCATTAGATGACAAATGACAAACTTGTCAAACATCTACTTTTGCTTTATTATATTGAGTGATTGAAAAAAAAGTATTAAAGAGTGTTGAAAAAGAAGAGTGTTTTTTTTAGTCGAGACCGGAATATCCACCGCCGAATGAAGTGGCTAATCCCTCGCTAGATTGGAGGCACCTCGAAGGGTGGGATAACTGACTCAAGGATTTAAAGTTGCTCTATATCCAAGGTGAGAATCCAACCATGCATCGACCCTTGGTTAAAGGAGGATAAGCCCCAACCGCTCAACCACACCCTTAAGTTAAAAAAAAAAAAAGAAAAAAAAAGAGTGTTGTTAACACTCATCGTGTGAAAAACATTGTAGTATCTTCAATGTTACTATTATAACATAACAAGTTTTTCTTTATAATTTGCTAAAATTGTGTACTAATTTATTTATTATTTTTTTCACATTTTGATTCTTAGAAGAAATGATCTTAATAGTTCAAAGTTCGAAGCAAATTATTTTTGTTGTTGTTTACTTGTGGTTCCCTCTTTTTTGCTTCTCTTTTATTCCTTGTGGAAGAGAATGATTCAATAAAATATAGCATATTCAAAGAAAAACTAGTCCATAGTTTGAGGCAAATTCTGATATCAAGTAGATATTCTTTATTTAAATAATTGTAAAAGAGTAAATTTTCTTTAATTAAATCTGCAAGTGTATTTTTTTTTTTTGGTAAGCATCTGCAAGTGTATATACTTATTCATAAAGGTAAAAAAATTAGTCACTAAAATACTTGACAAAAAAATATTAATAAATTTTCTTGATTAAAGTAGAGGGAGGGGGACTGCGACGTCTGACTTAATAATCTATTTTTTTGATACATCAAAAATATAAATTGCTCCCATCAGAGATCGAATGGCATATCACCCCCTTACCCAATTTATATGTCCCTAGCTCTTATCACTTGAGCTATCCTACGAGAACCTGACTTAATAATCTATTATCGACCAAAAAAACTATAACAACATACTGTAACAACAAAAAAAAAGTATCACAACCTATAATATTTTTAATTAAAATATAGATTAATTTTATAAATAAAAAATCATTATTGATAAAAAAAATATCACTATTAATTTTTTTTTGTATGATTATTGAATTTAAGATAATTGAAATAAAAAAAAAAAAAGTTAAATTCTTTTCCAAGTTAAAAATATCTCTTTCATAGCCCATATCACCGAGGTTGAGTTCGAATCTATTAATTATGGGCTAATAGCCTAATATATCAAGGGCTTGTCAAGGCTCAAGACCAATCAAACAATACTCCGTTTGATCCTAAGAAGAATTTGTGAAGAGAGAAATGTTCACAAGATATTATTTTTTTTGGCTCAAAATAATATTTATTTATTTATCATTTTTCAAATTTTAAATTAATAATTTAAGGTAAATAATGATTTTGGTCTTATTAATAAGAGCAAAAAAAAAAATTTTGGGTTAGAGAGCAAAATTTTATTTTAGTTACTAACAAAAAAGTTAATATTATGAACCTGAAATTTTAAATTCAACCCTTTTTTTCTCTCAAATGTCAATTTTTGTAGAAAAAAATGTGTTCAATAGAGATTCACCTTTCCATGTTGATATGGTTTAGGTGTGTAAAATGAAATTGGTCTGACAGGTCAATTTGTTTAACATATTTTTTTTGCGCGGTGAGTTGAAGTCCACCGCAATTCGATCCACCTAAAAGATGGGGCGAGCTGGTGTGTTGGGTTATTGCCTAAAAAATGGCTTAATTATTTGGTACTCTAGAGTCCAAAAATTTATGTTCTCTTTTTATTTGACAATAAAATTTATGTTCTTTTAAACTCTTCATAAAGTTAATTAAATGAAAAGTTATAATGTACAAGGGTTTTATCTATGAACAAGTAAAATAGTTTACCAAACGTTAGTTAGTTCGATGATGATTGATGTTGGACTTGGTATGGAGGACCTCGGTTCGATTCCTACAACTGATTTGGAGGGGGACTGAAAACACTTGATGACAGAACTTATTCCAAATTATAGACTACATACTAGGTTCCTTTTTTCCTTACACGGTTAATAAGGAAATTCCCTGGTGTTCACTCTAGTTCCTAACTCATTTACATTGTAGGCATAGAGCTATGGGAATGCTTTCATAGGCTAGGGGGATAACTCTTAATTAAGTAACTAAGCAAGCCCCAAGGCTAGCGAAGGAAAAGGAAGTTACATTAGGGCAACAACTCCGGACTCGAGGGTGAGAATTTGAATCGAATAGATTGAATTAGAAATGCACTTAGAGAGAGGCAGAATAACCGGAAGCCCGAAGAAGGGCTTTAGTTAGGCAGCGAATCTTCATTGAAGTGATGTTAGCTAGGTCCTTTCCTCGAGCCAGTCTTGAAGCAGGAAGTCTTTTACCCGGATACCCGCTTGAAAATGACGTAGAGAGAGTGTTCGAGAACGTCTTTGTGCAGTTTATCGGTTCCAAGTAGCGATGAAAGTAAACGTTGTTGTCATGTTTGATAGTTTGGCAAACTAGCGCCTGAGACCATAGAAGGGAGTCTTTGGTTGTGAACGTAATCAAGACCAGGCTAGTTGGCTCAGCAACATAGTTGTTTGGTAACTGACATCCTCTTATCTTTGAGATCATACTATCATTTGATTCAATGATCTATTTGTAGAAACCAATTTGTACATAATACAAACTTGTTTCACTTATATACCATATAATTGGCCGAGCACAAATTAGGTTGAAATACAATGTGTTCAGTTTTGTGTTTGAAATCCAAAACATACAAAGAATTGGGCTTCAATAAAGGTATGATGGACTGGGCCTTAAGACTGAAAAACATACTGCCTAAGCCCATCGTGAGTAAATGAAACTTGAGACAGAGAGATCTTACATTAAAAAATGGTCATATAAATAACAACACAATCATATTCCTCTCATGCTCTCATTTTGTATACTTTGCTTGTTTATAAAGTCTTATATTGATCCACAAATTCTAACTCAATTAGTAAAAAATTGTCAAAATAATATTAAGCCGTGCGTCCATGATCAGAGTTCGAACTTCAGTCTCTTCACTTTGTATGTGTGAATTTTTAATGATTTGTTATTTCGTCTAAGTACCACATCAAAAAGTTTTCTCTTGAAAAATTTACAAGCATTTCAACCATTGCAAACTTAAGCTTAGTTATCTTCTCCATTTTTGAGATCTCACGGAATGAACATGAATTTTGTCTACTAAAAGTAAGACCAAGTTCAATTTATTTGCATAACAAGAAACACCCTATCAAATTCCCACATTTGTTATTCATATGGACCACCCTCGTGGCAATACATTTATGCTTTAGATCATTAGATGTATATGTAAAGCTTAGCTTAGAAAGAATTTGTCTTTATTATTGGGATTTACAAATTTAAAAAATTAATATTTTTTAATAAAAAAAAAAAAAAAGTAGTCCCATACTTATGAGGAGCACCACAAAAAGGTTCTAAAAGTGGGAGCAAATTAGGGGAAATTCCTCAATAATATTCCTCAAAAGTGAAAGAAACGGCCTTTGGTCCAGCCAAAAAGATTAAAATTATGACTATGTTCAATGGGACCTCTTCGTGGCATAAAAAGTTCATTGTCAATTTCTCAATATACTCTTTTCTCTTTTCAGGAAGATATTGGCTCCATATATCTTGTTAAATTATATTTTTTGTAACTTTCACAAATTTGAGTACGATTTCACCAAAACTACTAGTAAGATATAAAATTTTGTGTTTATTTAGAATTAAAATAAGTTTAACGACATTATAATTGTGTTTAATTATGATGGTACTAATGATGGGTAATGTTGATGAGCATGGTCATGAATAAAAATACAATGAATAATGTTGAGGTTGTAGTTTACTACTGTACTAGTACTAAGGTTAAATCGTGCAGAAATAATTGCACAGTGGAGTAATTATCGTTTTCTAACCAAAATTTCACTGCTCCAAATTATTGAGTCCACCCTATTCCAAAATGATTCATATATAGGTGGACTGTTATCTTTTTTAAAAATAAAAATGCAATTAAAGAAACACACAATGCCGTTAATTGATTGATATAATAAGTACTAGTATAATTTAGTAATAAAAAAAAAACACATCCATTTATATTTTGTAGATCTATACTTTTCATATACATTGTCTCTAGTGTATAAAAGGATTTCTCACATTTAATGTAGAGTTGAGTGCTAGAGCACACTTCTATATAATAATGGAATTGGATTTTATTTTATTTTTATTACAAGGAGAGGAGGGCAAAAGCCCATAATGGAATCGGAAATTTAGATAATATAAATTTAAATTTACAAAAGTTTATTATATTAGATTTTAAGTGGTTATAAGATCTTCTTAAAATAAAAAAAGACAAGTGTTGATAAGTTCAAAAAAAAAATTGTTATTTTTTTTGGTACATGGAGAGAAAGAAAAGCAAAAACAAAAAGGGGATTATCTAGAAAATAAAGTCCTACTAGCGTCATCTAGGAGGAGGAGATTCATTCCATTTGGAGGAATAACAATAGGAGAATAAACTTCTGAGTTACGGGCTTCAAACTTAGCTAAAAAATCAGCACATGCGTTTCCTTCACAAAAATTTGTTATGCTATCAAACATCAACATTTCATACAAGTAATAAATATTTGAGTCTTTTAATTATTTAGTTCAGAATTTTATTCTCTATCGTTGTATATGAAAACTAGTTATTAGAAGAAATTAATTTCTTAAATTGGTCTCAACTACTTTTTTTCAACCATTTCTAACTAAAATATGTGAATATATAATCTTACATTTTATTTGGTTGAAGAGAAAGAGGGAGGAAAGAAAATGAAACACTGAAATTAATAGTGTTAAAACTTTTATTTTGATGACGGTGTTAAAACTTGTTTAACATTAACAAAAACGAAAGAAAAAAAAAACTTCTTTAACTTAATAGTCTTTTGTGAACTTGATTTGTTGGTCCAACCTAACTGTGGTCCTTTAACAAAGGTTAGTAGCAATTTAAGGCTTTCCATTCCTTTTACCCCTTAAAAAACAATAGTAACCAAGATTACCTATAAATTATGAATTATACCTCAAGAACACTTTTTAGAAAACAACCAAAATGGCTTATAAAAAAATAATCAAAATGGGACATAAATAAAGTTTAATGTAAAATTAAAACATCTCTTTTCAAAATTTTAAAATATTAAATGAATTATCCACAAAATTATATCTTCTTTCTTGTTGATTAACAATAAATAATATTTATTCAAAATTTCTTCTTTATTGGTTAAAAAATCTAAAGAAAGTAAATTTTATAACAAAAAATAACATTTTTTTAAAATTTTTGAAGAGTTGACTACACAAACTCTAATGACATGTTATTATATTTATTTTTTTAACCAGTATCTCAAAAACACCGATAACATTTTCCATATATTTATTCAAATCAAAAGAAAAGATCATATATTACAAAATTTGAAATGAACTCACTACTTTACCCCATGGTCAGTTGGTCACAGTCTTAGTATTATTCATACAGAAAATGGCATATGAGTTCACCAACAAAAATTCGTTACCGACAGCATAGCATCAATGATTTGACGCACCACCATCTCACTATTTTGTTTGTTATATATACTTTGCTCCTTTCTCTTTAAAAGGATACTGTACTTGTGACACAAGCTAACATAAATCCAAATTACATGACTCTGCCTTTCCATTGAAAGTTATGTTACATTACATGAATGAATTATATATGAAAGCTATACATCAAATTATTTGTTTCAAATTTGCACAAGATAACAAGGAAGTTCATCATTATTAAAGAAAAATGTTTGTCTTCTAAATAATTCAATAGGAAAATTGGCTTGTCGACAGAAATAATTTTGTCAAATTTTATTTACATTTCAACTAAAGCCGATTCAAAAGTAAGGTAGTTTAATTAAGTAAGGATTTTAATTCTTATAATTTTAGGTCTTTTTAAAATTTAAAGTAATTATGATAGCTGCTCTTTGACCCCTCTGCATTATTCATACTTAAAAAAAGTACTATCTAAAGACATCTTTCAATAAGATTTAAGCTATCAGAGTTATCTCTCAAAAAGATTTGCACTACATGAAATTCTTTAATAAGTGGAAAGAGGCACAAGTTATGGCGCATAAGTCATGCTTATACACCATACATAAATATCCCATTTTACTTAGTGTCCCTTTTAAATTTTTAATGCACCCCAACCAGATTGTTTAGTACACACCCCTAAATTTCTAGATTGGGGGTATACTAAGCAATTTGGTTGGGGATGCACTAAACAATTTTTATTATTTATGCACGGTGCATAAGGAAAAAGCTTATGCACCATAACCACTCCCGTGGAAAGACGTGTGAGATTCTAATTAATTTAGAAAGGACGAATAACAATTGTCTAATTATGAAGACATAATATAAAAAAGAGTCATATGAATGTTTTGGTTTTTGTAAAGGTACATATGGTAAACCATCATTAATTTTATCTTAATTTTCAAAAAAAAAAAATCAAAGTTTTGAGACAGAATTAAAAAATTAAAATTGTTGAGATCTATCAAGTGTGAGTTAAGTCTCAATGTCTCACAATTGTCGGAAGAATTGAAGTTGAGCAACTTATAAGTGAGAGGATTCATTAATCTAATACCTTAAGATTTTGAATAGAAAATTGGTGTCAAAAGTCTCTTGTTTGGTTGTTTGAAGTTCAAATTCAACCGAGTAAAACTCCTCTCGATGGACCAAAATTTTGAAATGGATCAGGAAGTATTAGACAAAAGTTCCTTTGTTTTTTTAAACTTAGTTACTATTTTGAAAATCTTGTTATAAAATTTATTTTAAACTTCTAAATTAATTGGGCCGGCTGTGATCTCAACTGACCTCAGCAAATCAAGGTTATAATGATTAATTTTTCTTTAGGACAAAGGAGTTAATGAGAAAAATAAAACTTGTTAATTGTGATCTATTTTATTTTCAATTTTTTTACCTTATCCATGAAATGAAACTTCCTTAAACTTTTCTTAGACAGTAGAACAATATTGATTCATAATTGCCTTGTATTTCATAAATGTCAATATCCTCTTTGGATTCACCATTAGTAGGGTAGTATTTTACTTTTTAGCACTCATCATCATCTCACTATAACTTTGCACTTTGGAAGTTCTTTTTGGCATAATCCTACTTTTCCAACAAAACTTTGCATTTTAATAGTTTTTGTTTAGCACCATGGAAGCACACACCCCCCACTATAGAGTGCACTACACTATGCTAAATCTAGACAACCTCTTCACTGACCATAGTTCTTAATCAAATGATAGGATATTGATCTAATGTCAGATAGAATTTCACATGCATTGTCCTTGGATAAGATCAAAAAGAAAGAAAGAAAAATTGCCACCTTATCCTAATTAAATCCTTAAACATTAGTAGCAATTGTCATTATCTTACTTTTTTTTTTGACATTAACCTCCTAATTTTTAGAAAAAGATGTTCTAATAATTTATAGTTTAACTGCAAAATAAATTATCTCACGTAAAAATGAAATCAAAATTCTCTCAAAATTTATTATTTGGTGAAATTTGTTAATCTCTTAAAATCAATAATTTAGTTTGCAATTATCATTATCTTTTGTAACTAAACCAACCGTCATCTTCATTAACTTATTAAACTATAATGAGAGAGCTAATTATTTTATTTTATTTTATTCACTCATTGATTTAGACCCTTGAACAACAACCCATCCACTATTATTAATTGATATATTTTGAGTACAAAGAATCAACTTAGGATTCCCAATTTAATATATCTACCTATTCTCTGAACAGAATACTCTTTGAATCGATCTATGGATTAATTCAATAATAAATACATAAATAAATTTTGAGATTTTTCGTAAATTATAAAAGCAAAATAGTAAAAGGACAAAACAGAAGAAAACAAAGCCTCGTAGGCTTCGTAGCCCAATCAACTTCATGTGGGTTCCCTCTGCCATCACTCATTAATCCTATACAGAGAAAAAGGGTATAACCGTCTGTTACCTCTTGTCGCTATTATCATAGAAAATTGGGTTGGTTGGTTCATCTAAAAAATAAAATTCTCTATTAATAATATTTTTTCCCTATGCACAAAATTATAAAAATGAAAATTACAATTAGTGTCATCTAATTACCCTAAAATCTTGCATTTTCAAAGCCATGTAAATCACTAACTCTATTCATAGATTTTCTCATGATAGCAACTTTAGCTAATCTCTCGGCTGCTCTCCAAGCCGAGGTCGGCGTAAGCGGCTCCAATTTCTCCTCGGTGCAAGTATTTCTCGGTCTTTGATTTTGGCTCTGGGTCCGACGTTGCTGCCGACGCTTCTGAAGCTCACTTTGCTCGGCTTCAAGCCAGCGCAAATACTCTTCCTCCACCGGCTTGCTAGATTGCAAGAGAAGTGCTTGAGCCGATGAAAGTAAATGATGAGCTCCGGCGAGATCACTGTGATCAGCGAGCCGGTTAGACTCGGCTACGGCTCGAATAGTGACATGGAGGTTTCTCAACCCTTCGATTTTCGCTGATCGAACGGTGTGGGGACGTGGAATTAACATTGCTTGCTCAATGGGATTCATAGTCTCACGAGTTACCGCATCACGGTAAGAAGACAAAACAGTTAAAACATGGTGGGACCCAGCTGATACAGCTGGCACTTTTAACTCCAATAATAATTCTCTTTCTTCTTCAGCGTATAAATCGCCGATTCGGATTGAACCGGAACTGAGTGGTGCGGGTCGACCCGCGAGTGAATACAGTGCTGCAATCTCAACCGGACGAGCGCGTGAAACAATTTTTAACTGCATTCTAACGTCTTGAGCTACCACGGTTAATAAACAGTTCATCGATTTTGCCAGCATCTCATCCGGAGGCGCGTTGATGCACTCGCTTTCTTTAGGAAAACGTACCGCGTGGATTGGAAAATCAAGGTGGGAAAGGCGCGTGGATGAAACCAGAGAGATTTTCTGAAACGATGCGTTGACGGCGCGTGAATCAACGATATCAGAGAGAACAATGATGCAGGCAACGGAATTTTTCTCACGGCGATCCTCGAGAACTTTCGCGGCTTTCTTCAACGCGTCGTTCTTCGCCGGAACGCCTTCTCTAGTTTGATCTATCGCAGCAAGAGCTTCCACAATCCGCCGCGCGGATCTCTGACCACCGCCGGTCATTCTCTTCAACGGCAACAATCTCTTAGATCCACCGGAGAATGCAACAATCGAGAGACGATCGGTAGGATTCAACGAAGAGATCAAAAGTCTCATCGTGCTCTTCATCAAACGAAGCTTCTGACCTGACATAGCACCTCCGACGTCAAGAACAATAACAACATCCACCGGAGCACGACGGAAAATCTTCTGAGACACCGCAATCGGCGGCGGAGGCTTCAATTTCAAAACAACAACATAAGTCTCATAATTCCTATTACCAGCAACAACAGCAGTTTCCGGCAATAAACACACTTCAAGATTCCTCCTAATCATCGCCGGAGAAGATGAAACACTCCGAACAGGATTAACATTAAATCCTTGAAATTCAACATTTTGATTTTCATTTTCATCTTCATCTTCCGTTTCGTTTTCCGATTCAGGAATAGGATTGAACCGAGAGAGTGAAGCCGGTGACATAAGAGGTTCATCGTCGTTGTAAACTTTGAAATTTCTTACATCTTTGTTTTCAGTTTTCTTCTCGTTGTGAATTGTAAGCACCGGAAGTTCCTTCCAGTTCGTACCACAAACTGGACACACGTGCAACGGTTGCTTTGTCACGTGCTTTGATATGCAAGGAAAATGAAAAGTATGAGAGCATTCTGCAGTAAAAATTGCAGTTCCTTGTCCACTTTTCACACTTTGCATACATATTCCACATCGATTCTGCACACAAAAAATTAAACAAATAAATTAGTATCAGAGCCACGTTGTTACAAAGTGGTATCAGAGCCCCGTAAATTAGGATTGAATTTTGATTTACTTACTCTGGATAACCGCAAAGTAGTTTTGAGGAATGAGAAAGTTGAAGGTGATTTAGGTGAAGAGGGATTAGAGAGGTTAAAAGATGATGATTTAGGTGTTTTTGGATTTGGGTTAATATTATTGCATTGAAGTTTTGGACTATTGGGAACAGAACAAGTTGTAGAAATTGAAGTTTTGCAACGAAGAGTAGATGAACCGGTTGATGAAGGTTGAGATTGACATCTAGGTGTTGATGGGTTTGAAAAAAAACCAAACTTAGAACTGATTCTAGGACTTTGATTTGTTGAAGAGGTTTCACAATGTTGTTGTTTTTTCTCTAATACTGTTTTTGGTTCATTGTTTTTGTCTCTAGGAATGGATGTGCAAAATGCTTTTCTCCACCCAGCAACCATTTTGACTTCACAAATAAGTGATTAATTTGAAATGGATTTTGGGTATTGAAGGTGATATAATGGATTATGAGAATGAAAAAGGTTAGAGATATAGTATAAAGAGGATGAAGAAAAATGGATTAGATTGAGAGAAGCTTTTCATGTTTGTGTTTTTCTTCTTTCTATTTCAGTTCCCTACCATCTATGAGTATTTAACTATGTCTTGAGCTAGGTCTATTTTTCTATATTTCCGTTTTGAGACCCCCAAAAACACAACCCCAATGAAAAAAGCCTTTTGGGTTGCTTCCAAAATTAACACTTTACCCATAGGCCACAGCATTGGGTAAAATGGTGTAGTAGGGTGTTTTTTAATTGGGTTTGCATTAAATTTATTTACACAATTTTTTATGAGTATCATTGTAGTATATTTTTGGACAAGAACAAATTTGATTTTAGAAATATACACTAGAATCAATATGATAATGTGGTAAGTTTTACAAAACTACCACAAAATACTTTAATTTTGTAAAACTTATGTTTTGTACTACTAGTTTGCAAACAAAACACATAATGTCACGGTTATTTTGTCCATTTACAGCGATATCATGCTTAACAAAACACTCCTTGTACTAGAATATTGGAGGTTTGGGTATTCTTGATAAGTGTATGTTTTTTTTTTTTTTTTAATGTTAGAGGTGTTAGAATTAGTTTTAGATGTAGAATTAATTCTGATTTGTTTGATTTTTGTGAAGTAGTTTTTATCTCTATAATTGATTTTTACATTAAAATTTAATTTGATATTCAACCTACATTTAGTAGTTTAATGTATCTAAACATAAATCATTTACCTTTAAGTCAATTTTAGTTAAAATGAAATTTACAAAATCATTCAAAAACAATTTTTCTCATTGCAGAATCAAATATATACTAAAATCGGTTGATTTAAGTCATCTTTTTTTTTTATACAACATGATCTAAGCCAAAAAATAAAAATATACAACCCTTCTAAATAGGGGAAAGACGTATCTTTGTAAATTGGTAATTAAACATGGTTTCACAACTAGTGATAAAACTAATATTGGCCAATTATCCTCACACATTTGCTTCTTTAGGAGTATATTTTAAATCCTAACAATTAAGTCAAAATTCAAAAGCGAATTGATTTTCTTGTTGATATTTCACAGTGCACCCTTAAACATTCTCATTTATGATGAACCACCGTGACATTATTACAGCATCAAGATGTTTTCCAACACCAAATTTATCCTATCACAATTATAAGTTTTGTTCAATTCACCTTTTTTTTAATTTACCACCGGTCTAATTCAGTTAGGGCGAATATTAACATCAAATGATTTAATTTATCTTTTTGTTTAATTCACTTTATTTTTGAAGTATTATGTATTTTAAAATATGTTATTTATACATTCAACCTACTTTTAACTATAAATTAATTATATACTACCAAAAAAACAAAACTTCACAAAGTCAATATTTACCACCATAAACACATATAGTTAAAGTATGTTTTGCCATATATGTACTCCTCCAACTTAAGCAGAAGTGTTAGTCCCCATAATTGTGCAATGAGAATCATGTTTAGACAAAAATAATGAAGACACTTTCTCTTAAAGGAAGCATAATTAACAATAATAACCATTGTTAAAATCTAGAAAAAAACCCTCATTTTCCCATAGATAGCAATATTATTATCCGGGTAAAGTGAAAATATGAACATTGGGATTAACATAAGTAACAAGTCAACGGTGTTATGTCTTGAAATTAGACATCACTATCCTATTCCCACGTTATAGTCACCACCGACCCATGCAAAAACATAACCATTTTCTTCTTAATCTTTACATCATATTTTACCTTACCATGTTTTATGATTCATCCCTTTCGCCTTAATCTTCGTCACTTTTCCTTTTTCCCACTAAGCAAAAATCCACATCAAGGATTATGATTATGATTCTTTCCTATTATTAATATTTAAAATTTTACTAGTATTGTACTAGTAGGGGTAATAAATTGATTGATGGGAAAACCTGCATAAATCACTGACCAAAATTGAAATTACAATGAGCTGTATGTAAGGTGATGGTACTGTGTGATGGTACTACTAGCATTAAGTATAGTAGCTCAGATTATTTTGATACCTATGATATAGTTCGTTGGTAAGTGGGTTCCATTTCGTTGGCAATTGTGGCATGAAAAATACTCCCTCCATTTTGAAATTAATTTAAATTTTTTGTATACATACTCTATTAAAAAATAGGGTCATTTTAAAAATAATGTATTCAATATTTTTTAAAGAATAATTTAAAAAAAATCTTTTTTGCTTAGAATTTTTACTCAACCATTATACTACCTGCACTTTAGCATGTGATATTTACCGAATCGAATTGCTTATGATCAAAACTACATGTATATATAGACATAGTCATACAATTAAGAAAAATCGTCTGATCAAAATTGAACAATCAATTAACTTCGATGGTCAATTTTTATCGAACGGCTAAATTTTTCTTGATTGTATGACTGAATCTGTATCCAATACTAGTACTACAAAGTTATGTGGGAAATTGTGATGTTCAGAGTTTAGACAAGTTCTTCTCAAGGGAAGGGTGTATTGGTCATTTTCAATCTGTGATTCATTTATTACTATGACAATAAAATTATTGATATTTGTGTTTTAGTCGTCGGATCATTGAATAGAATAACGGCAATAAGATGGGTGTGATATTTTTATAGTGTTTTTTAATTGAACATCGATCCCTAGGAGATGTACCATACTAACCAAAGGCTGTAGTAAATTGACCTTATTTCACATGCCAAACATAAAATTGACCTTATTTCTTGTTGAAAAATGCTAGTAGTAGTACAACAAGACATATAAATATAAAAAAGGTCTCGTTAACTAGTGCTCTTGGGGCACTAGTTAAGGTTACTAAAAATGGTATTAATTGTATTGGAAATTGTGTTTATTGTTTTAGAAAAATAGAAAATACAAATTTCGAGAAATTTTTTACTATTTTTGTTTTCTTAACCATTGCCCTTAGGACAATGTTTATCATTTTCTATATAAAGTATAGGTTATTTTGTCAAAAATAAATTAAAATGAGTAGGTCATATTAAAATGTATTTTTTTACTGCGATATGAGTACAAAGTTTTTAGTATCATTAACGACGACTTATCTTTGTCGGAGAACTTATAAGACACACAAAGTAGGTTTCATCTCAATTGAATTTTCTGCATATGCTGCAGGCTGCAGCAGATCAACAACCTTACCATTTAGATCAATTCATTGTTGGTTATTAAAATATGTCTTTAAATCATATAATAAAATACTTAAATATAGAAAAATTATTATTTAATATTAAAAAATTTATTGTTTAAAAAGTTCAAAGTTCAAATTTCAATGTTTAAAATATTTCTTTACATTTCTTCTTGTAGTGCAGGTTGTTACATTTCGATCGTAAGATACTCTTAAATTAATTCATGACTTTCTATACCAAAAAAAAAATTAATTCATGACTTTATCTATTTTAAAAAATCCTTGTTCTATTAATCTATTAAATTGTCCTCTTTAACCACTAATTATTAAATAAATCTTTATATTTTACATCTTACAATCGATTTGGTCTTAACTTTATCTATTTATTCTTAATTTAGTCCTTACATATATTTTTCTTAATAGACAAAAATGATATACTAGTGATATATATATATATATATATATATATATATATATATCAAATAGTCTTTTCGGCACAAGATGTGTCAATAAAGACTATGACAGTTTACAACTAAAATGAACCAAAAGATAGATACAACAAAGCAACATCAATCAATATCCAAATAAAGTATTGTACTCGACTACCAACTATGTTAATTCGCAACTAGACCTCTGATCTTCGGCTTCAACCACCAAAAGAAATACCATTTGACCTTGTCCAGTAATTGCATTAAAGACTTTGTCGAATTCTTGAACTAACGTTGATTTTTTTCATTCCACACAACCCAAATATAACAAGTCAAATGAGCTGCAAAAAGGACCTTCGGTCGCGAATGCCACCTGCTGAATGAATAAACTGAGTAAAGTGAGTAGACGGGATTTGAGATTCAAACGAGGAGTAACCGATTCAAGATCTAACCAACATCCATAGAGAGCCAGAGAAGTCACATGAGAAGAAAAAGTGGTGAACCAATTCTACGCCTCCGCATCCAGAAACCCAGTATTGAGCTTCTGGTGAGATAATGTCTCGGTTAATCAAATTAGTTTTCGTTGGCAATCTATCACGCAATAGTCTCCACGTAAATATAGACACCTTCAAAGATACCTGTTTGTGCTAGATAAGCTCTTCAATGTTACCAACAGTAACAGGACCCTGAGAAATCAAGAGCTGATATATACCGCTAATTGAGTAACCAATCATTGGATCATGCCTCCACTACTACGAAACAGAACACTGACCTTGCATCCGAAAATTATGAAGTAAGGCTAGACACTCCGTCAACATCTCCTCCTCCTACACCCTCAACTGTCTCCTCAACACTCACGCCTCCCCCATACCTCCACCTTAAAGAGAACATATCTGCTACCGTGGTCGAATCAATTGCGGCCAAAACTAACAATCATCCAAACCTCTCACACAACAGAGACCCACCCAACCAAGTATCCGTCTAAAAAAAAGTATCTCTCCTATCTCCCCACCTTCTTCACCACACCCTCTTCGAACCACCTACCCTCTAGCCTCTCTACACCATCCTTAATTTTCACAATCTCCCTCCACCTTGAAGCCCCTCTATGCCCTCCCTCCCTCAAACGGCCTCCCACCATCTCATACTAGTTGTCAACACCTAAACCACAAACCCCTTATCCACCAGCAACCTCCAGCACTATTTCTTCAAAAGAGCTACATTAAACTCCCTCAACCGTCGAACCCACAACCCTTCATACTTCTTCCGTAAGCATATATTTTCAAACTAATTTAATATATTTTTCTAGAATCCTCACACGTCCTCAAAAAAAATGATAATTGAAAAACTAATATTAATAAAATTTAATAGAATCAATAACTTTTTTAATATATTTGTTAAGTTAAAAATTTATTTAAAAGGTTTGGTTGATGACCATTTTAATGGTTTATTCGTTATTTTAATATGGGTAGCGCACATATTTACATTATGCCATAAATGTTTTTAAAATATACTTTTTAAATATTAAAAATGATGTTATTGTATTATTTTAACAATAATGATTCTAATGACAATGAAATATATTACAAATTTTTTAGATATTACTCTTAATACATTTGTTAGCATAATCTTTTAATGAGGCATGTTATGTCCTGATTTTAGAAAAAATATTTAAACTCAAATCAAATTTGAAGATTGTATTGAGCTATTCACCAACCAAACCTACATAAGGACGAGAGCTTTGAATGAGAGATAATTCATGTAGCATATTGTGCATGATACACAAGTCCATGCTTATATTATAATGAAGATAAATTTTACATTAAATTTTTTTATTATATAGATTATTAATTCAAAATTTTAAAAAAAGAAATTTTTTTAATATATTATTGAGATCTATCAAAATTAACTATTTATGAATTTTTATTGAATATTGTTAATCTAGAAAATATAACTTTTTTTTTTCACCCTCTGATTCCTAGGGGAAAGAGCCATGGTAATCAAGAGTTCGACCGCGAGTTAAGTAAAGTCTGGCCAAGAAATTGTTCCACTCAAAAATCAAACTCGTGTTCTCTCGAAATCTATCTTTTGGTGAAACTCATTAACCACTTGAGTCTACTTGGTTAGAAAATATAACCTTTCAATTAAACTATAAATTTTGTATTAATTATAATGTAATCAAAGAAGATTTGTACACTATACACAATACTTCCATTTATGTATGGTAACATTGGCCTTGAATTAGATCTAAATAAACTTTATAAATTAAGTTTGTAAGATCAACGTCTCTAAATATTTTTAGAAAAAGTGTATGTTTCTTTTAATTGGGTACAAATGTTTCTTTCTTTATATAAACTAGTATGTGACCCGTGCCAACGGGTAAGTCAACGGGGTTTGAATAATATTTAATTTTTATATAATTTTTTTTAAGGAATTTAATACAAAAATAATTTAACAATTATTAAAAATGTTACTACTTTAAAGTTAAAATTTAAGATGAGATTGTAATTTATTTACTTGCTTAGAGTTATTAGGTCAATTTTTTTAAAATCTGACATTTTGATTCAATCTATTGGATTGGGAATTAGTTTAGATAATTTAAAAACCAATAATGAAAATCGATGATTAATGAATTGGTCCACGTTGTATCTAAATGGTTGGTCAATATTCATTTTTTTCCGAACCAATAAAATTCTATTTTTTTTTCTCTTTTTCATACTTCATTTCTCATCATCCTGATTTTCTATCTTTTTCATCTCGCAATTTCCTTTTAATTTCTTCATAATTCAAATCTTATAATTAAAATATATGATCCGATTTCCTTTTAATATGGAATTCGTATATGCGGTATGTATTAGTTTTATTTTTATGGGAAAACCATAATATCAATAAGAGTCAGGAACTATTGAACTTTATTAAACTTTATTTTGACACCAAATTTTGTCCATTTATTTTATTTAATTTAACGACTAAGATTAATATCATAATTTATAAAAGGGTTAAATATGTTTTTGGTCCCTATAAATATACCAAATTTTGATTTTAGTCTCTCTAAAAATTTTCTTCAACTTTTAGTCCTTCAAAATTTTTTCATCTTCACGTTTAGTCCCTCCTTCTAAGTAAACTCATATATAGAATTCATATTTTTGAATAAAAATTTGCAGAAAAATTTATAAAATTAAAATAGTCTCTCCCAAAAAAATTAGATTTTTTTAACAAATTAGGAATTAAATAGAAATTTTGTATTTTTTGTAGTTAAAAATTCATATATAATTCATATTTTAGTAAATAATTCCAAAAAAATTTCTGTGAGATTTTCATAATATCTTACACTTTTCTGGATAATTTTTATTAAAAAATACAAAGTCTACACATGCGTTGAATTAAAAATTGGGACTAAAAGTAGTGATTGAAAATTTTATAGGGACTAAAAGTCGAAGAAAATTTTTAGAGGGACTAAAAGTAAAATTTGATATATTTATAGGGACCAAAAACATATTAAACCCTTTATAAAATAGATCAAATCATATAAAATGTCAATGATGTCCTCCCCTAAATTTATCGAGTTCTCTATTAATTCGTCATAATAAACTATATTTGATTGATAAAGAATGAGTCCAAATTCCTTCTTCTGCATCCATATTATCAAAACAAATATTTACTGGTTAAAAGAATAAAAAAAATCTAGAATAAAATACAGCACAATATATTATTCTTACCAATCCTTTAATTTGTTTCATGTATTTCACTATTTTATGCTTCACTCAAGAATCAATTTATTTTATTCATCAAGAAAGCAGTGTTTTTTTTACCAACATCAAGAAAGGAGTTAAAAATCATCAAAAGGCTACGATTTTTTTTTAAAATTTCATTGCGAAATTGGATCATAAAAGATCATGCATCATGAACTATACATATGCAGTTTTATAATATTCAAACCAAAATTCGGTTTATATATTAAATAATAATCTATATTGGAGTACAATTTAGATTAAAACTAAATGGCAAAATATAAAAAGTCAATTAATCACATCATTTTTCATATATTTTGATATAATAGTGCACTTGTAAGATCAATATTAAAGATATAATTAACAATAACAAAAAAATGAAGCAAAATATAGAGAAACTCTATTTAGTAATTATCCATACATGTCAAATAGTGGTGAAAGTGAATCTGAAGAAAATTAGATGAAGAGCATACCACTAAAAAAATAGATGGAGAACAAATTGACATAAATCGAGAAAAGAAAAAATATAGAATTTCTTTTAAACATTGATAAAACAAATGAGAAGTGAGAAATTTTTTCACACTTGAAATGGAATGGAACACAATCCTAAAAACATCTCTTAAATAATATTTATAGCATTAATGAATAATTATTGAATTAGAATTAGAATCAAAATCATTTTTTATGGTATGTTGTGATTACATTTAAAAATAAAAACACGAAGAAACAACAAAGAATAAAAAATTCATCAAAAAAAAAACAAAGAATAAAAAACACTTGAAGTTAAAAAATTTACGTGCATTATTTTTAAATTTCAAATTGTCCACATTTGAAGTACAAAAAGATATTGCACATTTGTTTCCTTTTTAATTTGAAGTAAGAAAAAATTCTCATGATTCTATTTTTTTTTTTCACACTATCCCATAAATATTTTTCATCAAAAAATATTTTTTTTGTTGTATATTTTGAATGATCATAATATAACAAAATAGAAGAATGATAGTAATAAATTATTTATAATAGTAATTAATAATATGAAATGAATGAGAGAAGAGAATACATGAGAGGAGAGGTATTTTGAATAGAGAAAATTGTAAAAAGTTCTGACTTATTATATTTAAAGATATTTATTGTAATAAATGTTAATGACTCTAGATGTTACAATACATATTAATTTTTGATTTTATTTCAGTTTAGAATATTCAAAAATAGATGTTATTAATTTTTTTAATGAGCTTTTTTTTTGGTCAGATTTTAATAAGCTTTTATTTAAGTTTTTAATGTTTTTGGAAATTCATAAAATTGGTCTTCATTTTTTTTTGTACGTATTTATTATTCTTTATTACTCTTGATTCTTTTCGTTTTGTGAAGATTATTCTTTTTTTTTAGGATGATTATTCTTTTTTTGTGAAGATTATATTATTCTTGATTCTATATTATTATTATTGTAATAAATGCAAAACAATTGAGAGAATAAGACTCTTATAAAAAGACCACGTACAAATAATATATCTACTATTTTTTTTGACAGAAATGATATCTACTACTACCTCCGTTCCTTTTTACTTGTCGTTTTAGAAAAAAATATTTGTTCCTTTTTACTTGTTGTTTTGGCAATTTAGGTTATATTTTGCCTATTATACCCTCCTTCATATTTTATTTTATTGACTAAATTTTGTATAATATTTTTTTGTTGAAACAATATAATCTTTTTATTGTATACAAATTTTGTTTGTTTTTAAATAAAGTTTGTTACAATTTTTTTAGAAATAAATAATGTTTGTGAAAAATATGAATTTATTGGTGGATTAAAAATATGATATATATTTAAAAAAGGGCATGATAGGAAATTTAGGTGCAAAAATACACTCTCCTATTTTGGTCTTTTTTTTTCTAAAACGACAAGTAAAAAGGAACGGAGGTA
The DNA here is from genome assembly GCA_951804385.1 of Trifolium dubium. NCBI lineage: Eukaryota > Viridiplantae > Streptophyta > Magnoliopsida > Fabales > Fabaceae > Trifolium > Trifolium dubium. The sequence goes on along the minus strand of OX638069.1, from coordinate 31,539,623 downwards.
GTATTATAATTTGAACCAACACTATTTTTTTTTTACTAAGACATAATTAAAAGTCTCTCAAACAAAAATATTCTATTAGACATAATTAAAAGTCTCTCAAACAAATGTAGATTTTTTTTTTTACTAAGAATGTAGAATTTTTTTGCCAACACAACTTTTTTTTCATATAAAAAATGCAAAATTATTCTATTAGACATAATTTTTAACCTATAAATTAAAAGTCTCTCAAAATAATGTAGAACTATTATTTATCAAAAAAATTAGAACTATTACAATTTTTTTGAGGAAACTATTACAATTAGATCATACAAATTAAATTTTAAAAAAAATGTATTACTAATGTATCATCTTCTACCGCAACCATCTTTGTCTTAATTAATCAATAAGCATCCCATAACTTCTGCAAATATATGAAAGATTATAAATGATTAAATCCAACAAAGTATTTCACCAAACTTGTACATGGATCGAAAGATTCAAATGAATCGCATGAATAATGCACGATTTGTAACTCAATTCAACCTAGAAGAGAATTCAATCACACAAAGTTACACACTTATTCAATTAAAAAAGAAAATCATACAAAACCTAATTTATGGCACATACCTTTCACGAAGCTAGCTTTTTGTATGAAATATGTACTGATGTAGATCATTTATTGGCGGACATGTTGAACCTATATCTTTATATCATGAAGGAAAAAATAATCAATCAAAGATCAAAATAAGAAATCATATATTATATTATATGGTATGACAAATGACAACGAACAAATAGCAATAGAAAAAAGCAAAATAGAAAACGTTAGAAATTGTGTGATGTATATGTAATGTTCACTCTAAAATTGTCTATATAGAAAAATAAGTGGTGCTATATAAGTAAATGAATCATATCTTTATGCAATAATAAATACGTACAATTGTACAGCTATAACAAAAAACAAAAAAAATCTTACATATTTATTTAAAATTTTTTTAATGTGAAATACGTACAACAAAAATAAAACGTATGTAAAATTCATAGAATTGGTATTCATTTCATTTTTGGTATGTTTTCATGATTCTTTATTACTCTTGATTTTTTTTTTTAATTTGAATAATACCAATTAATGTCAAATGAATGAGAAGAGAGAATGTACGTGAGGAGAGCTCTCGTGGGGAGAGAGAATGAAAGGAGAGCTCTTGTGAGGAGAGATGTTTTAAAATCGTCTTGGCTTATTATATATAAAAATAAATTTATGTTTATGACATCTCGTATTTAATGTGCACTTTTTGACATCATACTATTTACTTAGGTGAAAATTTAAAGGTAATATAGAAAAAATGTAATTCCTTCACCTACTACTCCATCCTATTTTTAACGTCAAAATTAATTCATGAGGAAGATTATCAAATTGCTGAGACCCCTGTTGCAATGCAGCACATAAGCTAGGGAGTTACTGTGCTGTATTTTAGACTGGTTATTGTTGAAAATTACCACTAGCTAGGGATATTGATGACACAATAACGCGGTCGTATTATTCGCAGCTTTTATTTGATCTCTTTTTTGACTCCGCAGCCTTTATTTAATGGGACTTATAACTTCCACCAAATTTAAACAGTTTTTAATTCTTAGCAACTGGTATTATTACTTGTAAGATAAATTCTACTCCATAATATTAGTTGATCCACTATTTGACGTTGAATTTGATAAAGAGGATTATAGTTCGATTCTCTATAACTGTATTTGATATGAGAATGAAATTATTTGATACTAGAACTCGTTTCAAATTCTAAACTACAAGTTATTATGGTGAAAAAAAATTCTAATATGCAATTAGACTTTTCCTATAAATCATTTTATAAGTGTTGGGGATTGATGTTTAAAAAATATTTCAATTTTTAATGATCATATATGTGGCAGTGGCAGCACGATCCAGAGCTAGGCTATTTAGTTAGCGGCGTTTATCGCCTTTTGACTTCACAAGGTTCAATTACTTTGACTGATGTGGAAAATCTCGTCTGGCACAGACAGGTTCCTCTGAAGGTGTCGGTACTTGCTTGGAGACTTTTGCGGGATAGATTGCCGACGAAGACAAACTTGTTTAGCAGAGGCATTATTCTACCAGAGGCACAGTTCTGTGTATCTGGGTGCGGCGAGATCGAGTCGGCTAATCATTTATTTTTTACTTGTGAATTTATTGGTTCTCTTTGGCCGTTGGTTCGATCATGGATTGGATTTTTGTCGGTGGACTTCCCTATCCCCACTGCCCATTTTTCTCAGTTTGCGTTTTCAGCAGGAGGCCGTCGAGATAAGAGATCTTTTATGCAGCTCATCTAGCTAGTCTGTGTGTGGGTTGTGTGGACCAAAAGAAATCATCGTGTGTTCAAGAATTCAACAACCTCGGTTATGCAGTTGATGGACAAAGTTAAATGGTACTCTTTTTAGTGGATGAAGACAAGGAACGTAGGCCTAGTTGCTAATTTTCATACTTGGTGGTCAAACCCTCTGCTTTGTTTGGGTCTCGACTGATGTTATCTTGTTGTTTTATTTTTAGTTCTAACTTTTTGATGATGTAAACTACCGTAGACTTTTATATATATATATATATATATATATATATATATATATATATTATTTTGGCTTGTTAAAAAAAAATGATCATATATGTCATTGTTTAAAATATAAAAGTTGACGATGATTTCACTTTTATCTCTATCTCTACTAATATATAAAGAGGATACATAATTTAGACTTGCTTTTTTCTTTCCAATGATACCCTCATTCACCCTCTCCCTATTATAAGAAAATAAAATAAAAAAGAAAAGCTAAAAATTCAAAAAACCAACGGTTAAATAAAATAGTATTGAAGCAACTATTTATGCATAAGTATAAGTGTATAACCACCGAAAAAACCACATTGAACGAAGAACTTTCAAATTAACCAACATTGAACAAAGAAACAACATTGGACTACAACTTTCAAATAAAACATTGAACAAAGAAATCGGCATTGCAGCCATTTCTCAAGTCTCAACTTCTCCTTTCTATGTCTCTCTAATATTTAGTTTGCTTCTCTTTGCATGTAGGGACACGAGGGGGCAGCAGGGAAATCATCCACATTGGGTTTAAGAACATCGATATAAGAGTCGCACACCAAACTCTTACCCAAAATCTTAAAGCATTGGGTTTATGGGTCTTTCTACTTATAAAGTGTTCAACCTCCACTTTTCTAAGCAATGTGGGACTTACTCACACTTGCCACAACATTCTCCCCTCAAGCGTGAGTCTTCATTTATTATGCTCCCCCTCAAGTGTGAGTCTTCATATCATTATGCTCCCCCTCAAGCGGAAGCGTTTCCAACCATATATACTTGCACCGCCGTTTGCCACTTGCACAACGGAACCCGCCGCCTGACCACCATTGTTAGGAAGACTTTCAACACAAGGAGCCCGATCTATAACCATCGGCTCTGATACCACTATTGGGACACGAGGGGGCAGCCGGGGGATCATCCACATTGGGTTCAAGAACATCGATATAAGAGTCGGACACCACACTCTTACCCAAAACCTTAAGGTATTGGGTCTTTCTACTTATAAAGTGTTCAACCTCCACTTTTCTAAGCAATGTGAGACTTACTCACACTTACCACAACATTGCATTCTATTATCATGGCTCTTATTACATTTATTAAAAAAAAAAACAAAAGAAACTAATCAATTTCAAAAACAAAAAAGTAACTGATCTCAAATATATCAAAACTAAAATACACACAATATTCTAAAGTTTGTAATTTGTCAAAAAAAAATATTCTTTTGTATAAAATATATCCAAAAAGTTTGTAATTTGTCAAAAAAAAAAATTCTAAAGTTTGTAATTAAATTTCACTTATTTGCAAACAATTTCTTTTGTATAAATAATGTAATCTATATGTAGATTTTAAAGAACATGCTTTAAAATTGAAGATTAAAGACCTGTGTTAAATTTTTGTTTTCTTAATTTTTAATGTGATTTTGTTCATAATGTAGAAAAGCACCAAAAACACAATATATGCATAGAAAGATACTCACTCAAATTTCAACTTTTCTTCAATATTCTTCTATATTCCGTTTAACAATTTTTGCATTTTGATCTCCCTTTACAATTTTTTTTCAAATCCAACAAAGATGGTTTTATATAGATTATAATTATGCCTTCTTAAATGAATATGAGCAAATATGAGAAATGACCATAAATGACTTTCAAACTGCAAAGTGCATGTGTGATTCGAGTGACACTTAAGGATTCTTCTATGGCATCACATGGTGATCGAAGTATTTTTTGTTTTTTGGAACAACTATAGAAGAAATTACGATGCTAATCGCAAACAAGGAGTTGTTTATACCTAAAGCGTTACTATATTGGTTAATTTCTACTTTGAAAGTAAGTTCTCTATTTGATTGTTGGAAATATAATTAGTAGAGAATAGAATTTTAAATAATTCAGTACTCCGAATTCATATCTAAAATATATCAACTATTTATAAATTACACATTTTAGCGCAATAGAAAAAGCGGGACAAAGTGAAGAGAATGGATTCAACAAATACAGGTCGCGACTACCAAAATATATTCCAAGATAGAGTAGGAGATAAAGAAATATATTTCAATGAAGATGTAATAGGTACATGTTTGTTTTTACAAATTTCGTTTGTATTTTTCGATTGATTTAAGAAGTATACAATTTTATTTAATAGTAACTTACGTTCCTATGTGACTTAATTTATTATTTTTAAATATCAATTATTCATTAAAAAATGTATGAAAAATTTAGAATAATCTTCAACATAAGTTAGCAAACATGGATCACACAGACGGGCACGGGACGTGCCCGTCTGGCCCACTAGTCATAATAATTTAATTGATATTTATTTGATTAAAATAATAAAATATAAAGATATTATTGAATGTTAATTATATCAAAAAATTTGGTATATAGATAAAATGATAAAATCATTGTATTATAAACTCTCACACATATAAAGTGGAGTGACCAGAGATTGAATCTCGATCATTGACGTCAGTCTAGTAATTTCGACATTTTTTTTTTAATTTAAGACTTGTGGACAATTATATCAATATTTAAGCGTAAAGATAAGTCATTAATTTGTACTTCTTTAAAATATTGTCGACCGTAGTTAGAATATTTGTGAAGGTGATCGATAATAACACTCATCAGTCTCTGTAGGATAGCTCAAGTGGTAAGAGCTGAGGGATATATGAGTTGAAAAGAGGGAGATTTATGGATTAAATCCTGGCGGGAGCAATTTATCTTCTCGATATAAAAAAATGATAATAGCACTCATCACCTATATTGGAATACGTTATATATATATTCTACAACGTGATAAACTAAAATTGGTAAAAAAAAGTGATAAATTAAAATTTTCAATTGAGACAAGTATTATTCACATTTATTGTCCAAAATATCTCAAATGTACTCCCTCCGTCCCATTATATAAGCACTTTTACTACAAAAGTGTAGTCTCAAAATATAAGCCCCTTTACAATTTACTAGGTACATTTATTATTTTTTTGCTTACACATACCCTTAATTATTACTACTAAGTTGCATTGGAATACAAAAGTTGTAAAGGGGTTTATATTTTGGGACTAAACTTTTGTAGTAAAGGTGTATATATAATGGGACAGAGGGAGTATATATGGTTAACTTGTAATATTGTGCGGAGAAAAAACAATGGGAAATAATATAATATTTAAAATAAAATAAAAAAGCATTGTAAGTACTTCATCTTTACGCACACCAGAAATTATCATATATGAACGAAAGATATATTCAACTAATATTTTTATGGTTGAATAATTAGCTGTTCAAATTTTATCTCTTAATTTGAAGTGATTAATAAAGAAATTTTGAGTAAGAGTGTTCGTGGGTAAGTCCAATTTTGTTTTTTTTTTGACACAAATAAATTTAGTGCATATCATTAATCAAAAGGTTTGCAATACAAAGAGGAACCGACTCAAAAATACAGCGACTAGACATAGAATATGCCACTTTACCTAAGGTATGGGCGACCATATTCGCTTGTCGCTTGACAAACTTGACCTCAAAGTTGGGATACAAACTTATTAAATTCTTAATGCTAGAGACCAACAAACTAAATTCAAAAATTCCTATGTGATGAGATGAGATAGCATCAACTACAATTTTGGAATCACTCTCAAATATAACATGAGATAACCCTCTGTGGATCATTTCAGACATTGCTTCTTTAATAGCCATGGCTTCTCCCTCCAAATTACTGAGTCGTGCTCGCGTGCCATTAGTTCCGGCTAGAACAAACTGCCCCCTAGGATCTCGTACACACCATCCCCACCGTGTTCCCTCCGCTGTGTTGTAAAAGCTTGCATCAACATTGCACTTCACATACCCAAAGGGCGGCTGCAGCCACTGCTGTGTTGTTCGGTCTAGTGCTTGCTGTTGTTCTTGTATTTGTTGCGCTCCTACAATGCCTTGAACCATCACCCACTCATTCCACATGTGTGCCGCTTGCATACCAATTTGTTGCGCTGTTATGCTACTATTATTCCACACCTTGTTGTTGCGATTCTGCCATATACACCAGAGCAAGGCTGCCACTTTTCCAGCCACCTGTTTACTCTCCTTCCTACAAACATAAAAAATTAAGGCTTTTGTGTCATGAAATTTGTTCCTGCGTGTTTCAATAACATGGTTCAGCCCCATAGTATTCCAAGCCTCCTTACTGCCATCACAGTCAAAGAACATGTGCCTCTCGTCTTCTGGTTCTAATAAGCATATTGGACATTCAATTGGGCACTGGACTGAGCGATTATGCAGCCGTGTTCGCGTTGGTATGCACTCTCTGCATGTCCTCCATAGCAAGTGTTTGGCTTTTGGTGGAGTTTGAATTTTCCATAAAGTGCCCCATGCATCTCCTTCTCTCTGCCTAGTATTAAAACTACTCTCATTCATTAGAGACCTATAACCTGATCGGACCGAGTATTTTCCATCGTTTTCCTCACACCAAATCAATTTATCCTCCTCAACCATTTGTAGTAACGGAACAACAAGGATCATTTTTGCCTCTTTTTCTGGAAATTATGAATTAATCTTCTCAACATCCCAATGTTTTGAATCAGGCATCATAAGTTGTTGGATAGATAAGTTATACACACCTTGAGGTTGTGGCGCGGTTACCCATCTTCCATCTTCTATTCTTAACCACGGTTCACCCATCACGTTGATGTTGCTACCATCACCTATACACCACCTACACCCATATAACAACACTTTTCTTGATCGCCATATGCTTCGCCAAGTAAAACTCGGATTATTACCAAGGTTAGAATCAATAAAAGATGTCCGAGGAAAGTACCTAGCTTTGAAGATTCTAGCCACCAAGGATTTTGGGTTGTTGAGCAAATTCCACCCTTGTTTTGCAACCATGGCCATATTGAACTTGTGAAAATCACGGAATCCTAGCCCTCCAACTTCCTTAGGACACGCCATTTTATCCCAAGCTAGCCATCTAATTCCTTTGTTATTAGCTCCACCACCCCACCAAAAGGCATTAATCATTCTTTCTATATCATTTATCAAAGAATCCGGTAAAAGATAAATACTCATAACATATGCCGGAATGGCTTGTAAAACAGACTTAATCATGATCTCCTTACCGGCACTAGATAGTGGGAGGCTTCTCCATGCATTGATTCTTTTCCATATCCTATCCTTTATATAGGCAAAAGTCGCTTTTTTACTTCTTCCCACCATTGATGGCAATCCTAGGTAAGTACCAGTACCTAACACCTGTTTAACTCCTATCATCTTAGATAAGTCTTCCTGAGCTGCTCTGCTAATGTTACGGCTAAAGAAAACCTCTGACTTTGAAAGATTGATTTCTTGTCCGGATGCTTCCTCATAAACTTTCAGAATCTCCATAAGCTTTCTAGTTTCAGATAGATTGGACCTGCAAAACAGAAAACGGTCGTCGGCAAAAAGTAGATGGGACACCGACGGTGCCCCTCTACAGATGCTAACACCATGTAAGTCTCCACTAGCCACTGCTTTGTTAATTAACTATGTAAGACCTTCAACCATTATAATAAAAAGGTAAGGGGATAAGGGGTCTCCTTGCCTCAGACCTCTACCTGGATGTATAGGGCCAACCTTTTCAAAATTCACTAAAGCCAAGTAGTTCACTGAGCTTACACACAACATCATCCATCGCACCCATTTTTATGAAAAACCCATCTTAACAAGCATGCCTTTCAAGAAGCTCCATTCTACCTTATCATAAGCTTTACTAATATCAATCTTTAGTGCTAGTTCTCCCTTAGCACCTCGAATTTTCCTTTTCAGCGAGTGTATTATTTCAATTGCTATGAGAGCATTATCAATGATAGATCTCCCCTCTACAAAGGCATATTGTGTTTCTGATATGCATTTGTCGAGACATTGCTTCAGCCGATTTGCAAGTAATTTAGACACCATTTTGTATAGCACGTTACATAACGATATCGGACGAAACTCTTTCATTGAACTCGGACTGTCACATTTGGGTATGAGGCAGATGTTAGTCTCATTCAATGAGGAGGTGAAGTAACCTCTCTCTAGCCATTCCGTAGTTGCTACAAAAATTTCATTCCCACAAAGATGCCAAAATTTCTGAAAAAATGCCGGATTAAAACCGTCCAGACCGGGGGATTTGTCTGGATGCATCTGGAATAAGGCCGTTTTAATTTCCTCTTTAGTTATAGGTGCCTCTAGTTGTGCATTGTCTTCAGGTGACACCCTAGGGGTGATGAGTGAAAGGACCGGTTCTTGAGACCCTCCATTCGGCTGAAATAGTTTTTGAAAGTAATTTCTAACTACGTCCTCAATGTTTTGCTGGCCTGTTACCACTTCATTCTCATCATTTCTCAGCTGATCAATCTTCTTTACCTTTGCTCGTGCACTGGCTGATGCGTGAAAAAACTTGGTATTGAGATCTCCATCCTTCAACCAATGCATTTTTGCCCTTTGACGCCAGAAAGTTTCTTCTTGGATAAGGGTCTTGGCGTGTTAATGTTGGGCAGCATTGAATCTTGCAATGCTGGAAGCGTCATTATTGTGTCGTGAACGGTCCATTTCAGCCTCATATTCTTTAATCTCTTCTTTAAATCTTTTCTTCTTCCGTCTTCCCCACCTTTGAATTTTGTCTGCACAATGCAGAAGTCTATGCGTAATTTCATGGCCTTCCCCATTGTTCCATCCCTCTTGTACTACATCTCCTATGTCATCTTCTTGCAGCCAGCTATTTTCGAATTTGAACTCATACTTGTACCGTTGCCTGATCACTGGACTGCACTGAAGAAGAATCGGGCTATGGTAAGAATGAGATGACACTAGGTTGATCAGTTTGGCATTTGGAAAGGTCGAGAGCCACTCCGAAGAAGCTAAAGCTGTATCTAGCCTTTCTTCGATGACTTGGCCATCTTCTCGCTTATTCGTCATGTAAACGGGTAACCTTCAAGGTAAATATCTGTGAGGTTGCACTACGGAAGCCGGAGCATAGCCAGTTCGGATGCGGGAGCATCCCTCTTTTATCTTCTTGAGTCAGTCCAATTTTGTTAAAACATGTTATTTGATTCAATCAAATTTGATTAGTTTGAATTGGATGTAAAATCCGTATTTTTTATGTCAAATTCGAACTGATCCGATCCGGTGATGAGTGGTTTGGTTGTGTTGGACGAACGAGTTATTAGATTCCCCAAAAATTCGCCAAAAAAATATACTTGAATGACATTTTTTTCATAATTTTTTTTAAAATTTAGGCTAAAATATACTTTTTAAAATTTAAACATTTGAATTCACATGAAACACTTCAAATATGTAGTCAAATTCTAAAATTTCGACACGTAAAATTTTAAACTACATTAATTGTAAAAAAAAAAGTAAAAAAATATAACAATGTTTGAGGGCTGGGCTCGAGGGTTCATTACCCGAATCAAACTATTTTAAATTTGAACGGATTAATTCAAGGTAAATCTAAACTTGAACATGCATGTTCTACTAAAATATAGGTTCAGTAGAACGAATCCCCTAAAGCCATGAACAACTCTAATTTAAGATTCAAATCTCGTTTTTCCAAAATATATCTGCTACTAACTAAACTATATATATTCACCGGAACAAATAAGTTCAGCTTTAACAAGATCAAATATGCTAACAAAACTCAAATAATATTAATTACATGATACAATTGGAACAAAAACAATTATACTTAAGGCACCTTGAGACCAGGGGAGTACTCAGTGTGTGGTTAGAAGCCTCCACGCTTGTTTTAATATCAAAATCAAAGCATTGTTGAAAGTTCAGAAGATTTTAAGCCCTACAATTTTTTTTTGCTTACATTACATAAAGTTTCATCTGCAGTCCAATATATTTTCTTATCCTAACCATTTCCACCCACTAGAAGTTGGCATATGATACTTTCTATTTTCTCACTTCCTTTAATTAAATCAAAGTAATAAGTTTAAATCGAGTTTAGCTAAATTTATATCTTTGAATTTTTTTTTGGATTTTTACCACCAGTTTAATCTGGATCGGAGGTCAGTTGTGGCATCAAGTGATTCCAGCCCTCTCTTATTGCTGTTGCGGGGATTGAACTGTGGTCTTCCCTATCAAGTTCAACGTCAATCACCACTGAACCAACTAACGATTGATTTATATCTTTGAATTAAGTTTTAGTTACTAATTTTCAAATAAGATGATAATATTTATTGTTTTCACTAATATATGTTTTCAAAAATTATATTGATGGTGGACTAAACTGAAATTCAATCCCAAGACGATTCAATTTTTTTTATCAGTACATGCCAACACCTTTGCTAATAGGTTGACCCATCAAATCTGATTTAATTTGACAATTCTAAGTATGTATGAGAATAAATTAAGTTATATTTAGACTTTACAATAATAAGAGTCAAGCCTAATCAAAAAAATTCGAAGCCTAAATCCAACTTATTATTTCCCATAACCTTATTTTTTCAGAATGAATGTCTTTTTCGAAAATCCGTATAACAAACACGATAGTTTACTTAAAAACTTATTTCAAATTTACATTTAAATAAGTTATATATATGGTTTATTTTAAATAGATTAACAAGCTATAATTAATATTCTATTGAGATTATGTTTAATTTTGATATTGATACATAGGAAAATATGAATGTTAATTAAGATTATGCTTAATCCATACATTGTTTTTGGAAGCAATGAAACATTGACCTTTTCACGAGGAAAGGTGCTGCGCACAATTTACACTTTGTTTGGTTGAAGAGAAATAATAGGGAGGAGAGAAATTGAAATACGGAAACCAATACATGTATTTCGACTATTTTACAAATACATGCATTGGTTTTCGTGTTTCAATTTCTCTCATTTTTATTTCTCTCCAATCAAACAAGCCCTTAAGGAAAGCTAACTTGCTTATATTTGCTCGGACGCAGATTTCACGCTGTCAAATTTAACATTGTTTTCACATAGTTGTAATTTATGACCGTTCAATTTAAAATGTGTGACCGAGATTATTTTAAGTTACTTTTTAATTTTATTAATATGGTCCGATCAATATTTAATAGTCTAGAATAAAAACACTGAAAACTTTGTGATTTATTAGTGCAACAAAACTCAATCGATATTTGCTCATAGAAAACATGTCTATGAGGGCAGCCCTTAGCTTGCCTCACTGCGTAAAGTTCCAATTCTGATTTCCCTGTAAAGTTTCCATCATCATCAAACTTTTTCTTTCGTTTTTTTTGGTACATACCTTTTCTTTTGTTTTTGATTTAATTTAAATTTATACAAATATTATTGTCTTTCACACCTTCTATATAATACAAAAATGATGTTTGATCATAAGCAGTACAGGCAAAAGCTATATGTAGGTACCAGATAAGATCTCAGACTCAAAGACCTCTCCGTTTTAAAATTAATATTTGTATAAGATTTTGACATATATATCAAGGAAAATAATCATTATGGTAAAAGAAATAATACTTTTATTAAAATAATTAACCTCATTATATATTGGTTTGTTTTTTTGCAAATAGTATACTCTCTCCGTTCCTTTTTGAATATCATTATTCGAACATAATTTTTTTGTTTCTATTAATTTAAGTGTCATTTTGATGGATTAAGATTATAATTTATCGATTACACTATTTTTTATAAGTCAAATTTATAATTATCATAAAAGCCTCCTTTAAAGATATAGGAGGTAGGGAGTGTGATTTAATTTTATTTGGAAAGAGAAAATAAGTGATAAAATATAGGTACAATGGAAAAAACAATTCCAATAACACACTATATTTGTTGAAGAAATTTTTGCTAGAATAACTTATAAATGAACGGAGAAAATATATAGTAATAATTAGAGGGTAGAAGAAAACAACTGAATTTAGAGACCAATTTAGAGGATGAATTTAGAGACTGATTTAAAGACTGAAATAATGACTGATTTTAGTGTCAAGCCCGCACCAGAAACCCCACCCGTTTATATATTCAATTACAAAACTACCCTTGAGTATATATAAGTGTAAAAATTAGGGTTTTGATTCCTTCTTTCACTCTTCTTCTTCTTTTGGATATGGCCGCGCGCATGCATGTTTCCTTCCTTCACTTCTCCAATATTCTGGAGAACGTGAACGTGATTACATAATACAATTGTTAGTCTCCTCCGTCTCCAATCTTCTAGCCGCGCGATTCCTCCTTCGTTCAATTATCTTCTTCAGTTTGTTTTCACTCTCCTTCGTCTCCAATCTTCTTTTATTCGATTATCTTCTTCAATTTGTCTTCTCCAGGTATTACAGTATAGTATTACAATCCGTTCTTTTTTTTTAATTTGTTACCTAATCTAATTTAATTTTTGTTAACTTTTCATTTTGTTGCCTAATTTGATTTTTCATTTTGTTACCTAATATGGATTTTAATCTATTATTGGGCTGCTGTTGTTTTTAATCTATTATAGAACAAGGATATTTATGACTTATAGTTAAATTTTATAACTATAAAATCTTATTACTTAAAGTGTTAGATTATTAATAAAATTTGCTAAAAGGGTATTTGAATTTAAGTCTATGAGATGAGTATTGGCCTTCAACAGTTTAACTTAATAGAAAATTCTCATTTATTTTTGGTCTTTATGTCATTGAATAACATTTTTATTTATTTATTTTTTTTGGTCAGGTAGCCTAGTGGCTATATAATTCACTCCTTAAAGGTGAAATAGTGGGTGTATCCGGGTTCGAACCCGGATCCCGGCACTTTCGTACAATATGTCCAACCAATTGAGTTAAACTCATGGGACGAATAACAATTTTATTTTAGTTGTAATTTAATTTTTATTTTGGATCATTAAGTTATATAATGTTTGAGTTTGAATATCTTAAAAGTTTATGTTAAAGACTATGTTAAATATTGTAGACTTTAATTTTAATGTTGAAGACCTTAATTTCATTGAGCTTGCTGTATTTTTTTCTTTTTCTGACTGCAGGTTTGGATTCGGGAGGAAAAACCCGAACCCATCGGATGCAGGCGCAAGTGAGATTTTGACACCAAAATAGCCTTTAGATTCGGGTGATCATTTTTAAGTGCGGGTTTGAGTAGTGCTAACCCGCACCAACCCTACCCATTGCCATATCCCTATATATGCCATAGCCATTCATTTTATAAAAATTCCAAATTTATTATCTAAACAATAAAATTTAATGAAGTATTTGAATTACCCTCCTAAGATACATTATCTAAAATAAATTAAACACACTTTAAATTAAATATATAAATGACATATATTTGTTAGATCATGAGAGGAACTAGAAAGATTATCCACGTTGAACTTAAGAGCAATTTTATAAATCAGTTTCACACCATATTTTTATCCAAAATATTTAATACAATGAATTTATGAATTTTCTCATTTATAAAATGCTCAATTTTTACCTTTTTAAGCAACGAGAGAAATTTATCTCACACTTGCAACATTAAGTTTTTATAGAGTTTAATTAGTATGGTCTATTAGTGTACAATTATTTTTCACATTCATTTAATAATGTGTTACTACGTCAATTAATGAATAACAACTTATATGTTTATATTCATTTACTGACGTGACAACACATAATTAAAAACATGTGTAAAATAAACATGACATAATATACTAATTAATTTTTTTTATCTCTAACATTTAATTTAATACATATATACATTCATAGTTACTCAAACCCATCAACATCACATGAGGATATCATTTATTTTCTTAATCACTAGGAAAATCTTCTTCCATATTTGGAAAACTCGACAACCTCATATGGGCCGGTGTATGACTGACCCGTTGATTTTTTTTTAAGAAGACCAAGATTTTTTTTTCTTTAAAAATTCAATATGTCATTGAATCTTTGTAAGACACTAAGACTTGAATAAATTAACTCTCTTGCTATAAGACTAAAGTGGAATCAAATACAGAGGATCAAGCAAATTGCCACCCTTGTTAATTTCTTGTTGGTCCATTGTTAAATTTTGTTTTAATGGACATTTAGGAACCTCAAAATCTAATCAACTCAACAAAATCTTCATATAAAAAAAATGTCAAAGTTTGTTTAATTTAGTATTGTCATTTTGTTTCAACTTGCAGTCTTGCATATTGAAAGCATTTTGGCGCAGCATTATTTATAGGAGTGAAATATTGAAGGAATCCATCAATCCAATCATTCACAAAAATGGTTGTACCTTCCAAAAGATTCCTCCAAAAACGACAGAAACCAATGATAGGACCCAACAAATTGCTAGACCTTGACATGTCTAACTAATTAACATATGAGAGATACATAATACTATTGTTTTTCCCTTGACCCTTTTATTTTGTTTCTATTAGAGTGCACATGATTAACGGTTAGTGTAGTTAATATAAATTAGTATTAATATTCCCGTAAATTGTCATTTACTTGTTATATATAGTACCAACTCTATAGTATATAGCGTAAAATAAAAAAACACTATAGTATGTAGTACTAACTCGAATTCTTATATGTACAAGTATATATAGAATGAAACATTTAGAAAATTAAATTGTGATCATAATCAAAATAAGAAGATACTAAAGAGTGTCTTAAAAAAACTTGCGATGAAAACAAATATATAAATTTGAATTTAAAAAATGGTGTATACAACTTTTTTTAAAATTTTAAAATAGTTATTTTTAATAGTACATGCATAATTTCTATATATATATTTTTTGGTTTACAAAAGAGAAGAAAAACAAAAGGGAAAATATATAAACTAGAGGGATTACTCCCCAGCAAAAGCTACTCCTTGAGCATCAGCAAGGAGAGACATAAACATATCGGTAGGAGGTGTATATAGGATCACAAGAGGTGAATTTGTGGAAGGTTCCTTCTTGGTCAAATAATCTGCACACGCATTCCCCTCACGGAAGATGTAATTAATCATAACATTCCAATCTCTGCTATCAAGTGACGAATATTATATATCTCATTCGCAAATTTGTGATGCGGGGACACTCCAATTTCTATTCTATTATGCATACTTAATTGATGTTTTTAAAACATTTGTTAATATAATCTTTAAAATAGTTACTACTTGTGATAACATTTAATTTTTAAATTTTTTTGAATATTTAATTTATACTGAAACATAAATCTTTTTGTGTGGAGTTTTGTTGTTGGTACACCAACCCCTTAACTTGTTTAGGGTGGGGGGGGGGGGGGGATGAGAGGTGGATGTTTTGACAGTTAAATACTATACTTTTCGTTGGTGGTGATGCACTCCTTGTGCTCTTTACATGCTAATATAATTCCATGTTTAGTTACTTCAAAACAAAAATAGATTAAATATAATTTTCTTATGAATGAGAGGGTTAAGAAAAGACTAAATTAAATAAGGTGAAATAACATTCCCATGAATTTAATTCAATTGGTTGAATATATTGCATAAAAGTGTAAGAACCAGAGTTTAAATTCTCACACACTCACTTATTCACCTTTAAGAAGTGAATTTCTAACCACTAAATTATACGACAAAAAAAAAAAAGAACATGGCTAGTAGCTAGATTGCACTAAATATCTTGAGGGCCAAAAGAAAATAATTAAATAATGTTTACATAATGAAAGATTTCTTTAAAGGATGATGATTGGTGTGAGACTTCCGTTATTGGGGTACAGGCCATGACTCATATTAAATGCTAGGATCCTTGCCAACCAAATTAATTATTTAATTAGTAATCTCTTATTGCATATAATTGACCATTCAAAGGATATATATTGGCATGTGCCCGCATGAATATTTATAGTACCTCTATCTCAAATTATACTCTTCTCATGTTACAGTAGTTTTCTGTTTAAATTTCACACTTTAAAAAAAAATGTTCATTTTTTAATAAATAAATAATATTTTATTAAATTAAAGAAATAAAAAATTTGAGACATGTCGCTTTCGGTTAAAATATTAATTTTAAATTTTGTTCAAATCCGAACATAATCTCACAAGGATTGATGAAATAAGCTGCTGGAATCCATAAAATTGTCACCAAAGAAAGTGATGTATTTAAAAAAACACTCTGACACTCAAATCATTAAAGAAATGAAGTGGATTAAAATTTTTGAGAGGATTCCTTTATAGTTAGCTAGAGAAGTGCCCTTACAAGACATGAGAGACATCATTAAATTTATCATCACATAATTGAGCCTTAATAAAAATGAATATTTATACACACAAAACGGGTCAAAACCTATAGATGCATCTCATTTTATTAAAACTTACATTAGTTCTTTTTTTTTTTTTTTTTTTGATAAGCACTTACATTAGTTCCTTCATTTGGTGGCATTTAGCTTGGTCGAGTTATAATTTTTTTACCATATGGTGAAGTTGATTTTTGACTATTAGATCAAATAGATAACATAGTTTTACAATTACCATAGTTCCTCATTTACAATGGTAACAAAATTGAATTTCCAAGTTCTTATGTGGCAATCCTTTTATATTCAAAAGTCATGTCCTATATATTGTGATAGAGATAAGATATGTACTATGTACTAGTACAAAATGTAAATAATAAGAAAGTTTTTATCAATTAAACTATATATATGACATTGATTCAATCCATTGAATTTGATCTGCCACATCAAAACGATGAATATTTATGTACATGTATTTAATTTTTGATAATGGTGACAATGTACAAGTGACATGTGCCTCAAATATATACATGACATTCCATGAAGAGAGTGGTTGAAGAAACGCGTACAATCATTCATTATTGAAGAAGTTAAAGATGGTAGGGAAAGAGATATTTGCTGCCTTAGCTGAATTAACGGTTGATGCATCAATTAATATGTTTGTGCACTATTGTGGCAACGTAGGCCATAAGAATGAAACATTTTATGATATTGATGTGTTTAAGTGGTATAGATAATGATAATTTGTTCATAACGGATATAAATCGTTGAATTACATGTTTATGATTGATGTTTGAATTTTGGTTGATCCATTTTACATGTGACTTTCTAATGATGTGTCGTTTCATCTATGTATTAATAAAAAAAGATGATTTGTCACACTAAGTTGTTTCATCATCTAAAGATGATGTAGTAACTAGAAAGGCATGAAATTCTTGGTGAATATGTGAAAATGAATACAAACTCTTAAAATTAGGAGTCGAGTCTAACTCAACTCTACAAAATCTGCTTGTAATGTGATGATTGTCTCTCACTTACAAATACATATTTAGATCATTTTGCAACTGATGTGAGACTTCTTATCACATATCAAATATACAACATTCCATCACTTTAAGAAAATTCCTAAATTATCTTAAGAAAATTTGAGTTTGAAATATTGCTGAAATATATTGTTGACCAAATCTTAAGATTATGAAGTCACTTTTCCATCAAAATTCATAATTTACTAGTGTTGATTCATTGTGTGATTTAGATGAGATATTTGTTTTACTTGGGATGCTTTTATCGTTTTTTTTTTTTGACGCAAGGGATGCTTTTATATTGTTAAGAATTGTTTGTTTTTAACATTTGTACAAGGCCATGGCTTTCCAACATGTACAAAGTGCCGCTTTAAAAATTGTTATGTCGGACGTGATATTAAAGTTTGAATTCTAATTCTTTCATTTGTGTGTACGAGTTTTCAATAACTATTGTCATTTTATATATCTAACACATACAAAATGGAGCTTTGAAATTATGGAGCATTTGAATAAATGTAAAGAAATAAAATCTCACCTTGTTAACTTTTCAAATAAAAATAAGAATATGAACATTGATTGCCACTTAATCGCTCACTATGAATGGATCTCAAACACATTATGAGTTGAAACTCCTATTAGCATAGCAAGTGAATTGTATAATGTAATGGGGAAAATAATATTATCGTAGTGGGTATGTTCTTAATTCTTTGCTAAGTTGAATTTTATCCCATATCATTGACAAAATTCCAAATTTGTTGATGGAGTATAATTACATATATATGGTTAGTTGGTCATATGTTATTATCATCCACACATTGAATTTTGACTCAACACTATCTTATCACATCAAGGTTAGTTAATAAGAAAACTTACACATCTCATTTTGTAGAGTTACTCATGATGATTTGCATATAAATTTTGATTAGTCCTTTTCTTTTCATTTTTGTTGTCTTAAACTCTTATAATAGGCGGTGTGCACAAAATGGGCTAGATTAGAACAGTGTTTTTATTTTATTTGAAACAACTAAGAAAATACTTTATTAATGCAAGGTGTGCCATGCCAATCTAGGGAAAAAGAGTGTTAAACATACAAACCAAAGCCAACTAAAGCTGGTCAAAGAGACCACAAAAACTAAACACCAAAAAAGTCAGACCCCCTTCCATCCTAGACAAGCCATAGAACAGTGTTTACTGTTTAACAATCATATATACTAAGAATTAACAGAGTCATCTCCGACATTTTTGAGATCTTGTTCGAATATGAAAAATGAACCTTCATAAAAAAGTGAGTTATTTCAAAAAAAAAATCCTATATTAAAATAACAAATAACATGAAAAACACATAAAAAATAATTACCATTGTATAATGTCAAAATGAAACATATCATAAAAAGGTTTAAATTTATTGCAAAAAATTAAATAATATAATGATTAAGTCTAATAAAGATTAAATTAAAAGTATAAAATTATATATAAAAAAAGTAAAAATTAAGATTTCACGTAGGACCTTACACTCACAAACAACATAATTAATTAATCACTATATAGTCTATTTATTTTGAGGCCCTAAATTTTGCCGATATTCTGAAGCCTTGTGTCGTCGCCTACCCCCCGCACATGTGTTGGGGCCGGCCTTGCTAAGAAACATGAAACTTTGTAACTTTGTACTATCAATAAACTTTTTACTCTTTGCAGTTAAAAAAATAAACTTTTACTCTTTATATGGATGAATTTTGGTTTATCTCCTGTAATATTTTTTCGATTACATCCTTTTTTTCGATTACATCCTATAATGTAAAAATTCCATCTTTTATCTTTCATTGTTGATTTTTTACTGACGTGACTGACAAAAAGTCAAATGCCACGTTAGCAAAAATACACTTTCACATCAGCAAAAAAATCAACAAATTAAATAAATGATAGAATCTTCATACTACAATAAATAAATAAAAAATACTCCCTCCGTCCTATTATATAAACACTTTTACTACAAAAGTCTAGTCCCAAAATATAAGCCCCCTTACAATTTACTAGGTACATTTATTACTTTTTTGCTTACACATACCCTTAATTATTACTACTAAGTTGCATTGAAATATAAAAATTGTAAAGGGGCTTATATTTTAGGACTAAACTTTTGTAGTAAAGATGCTTATATAATGGGACGGAGGGAGTATTACAGGTGATAAACTAAAATTCGTTCATTGAAACTTATTAAACCTAATTATATGGACTATATAGGGTAAGAATATTCCAAGCAAGAGTTATAAGTCCAACTTCAATGAACTACTATATAATTGACACACAATGACACAATTGCAACTTCTCCCCGATACAGCTTTTCCACTATATTAGGTAGTAATGATTATAATTAAACCAACCAACACTACTACTGTCATTTTAAGATTCAGGATTGTATCTCGTATACTTTTCTCTAAGATTGTGGATTTGGATAATTTAGGCACTAACTATTAGTACTACTCAAAAGTCTAAACGCACTCTTCTTCCCTATATCCCTATCCAAATAAATAAATAAATAAAATAAAAATATAATAGTAGTGAAAAGGAGTTTATAACTTTAACCAAAGGCTTCAACTTTCAACAAGAGACAAAACTAATATTACTCCTTCTCTCGCAAAATAACTATTAATTATTTGTTAAAAAAGTGTGTAACGACACAGTTGATATGTCAGAATCAAATAATTTAGTATAATTTTGTAGAAGTTACAAAGTGTAAATTTATGATACGCGTACAAAATATCGGACCTCTATTGATAGATGGGAGAAGGTAAAAGCCTTCTCCGCCCCTCTTTGTTGCCATGTTGATAAACTTTTGTCATGTAAATGTTGTGTTTCCTTTTGAGGGAACGCCATCATATTACCATATGTATTATGTAGGCGCAGTGGTCCATACTCCAGCTCCATAGTATAAACCAAGAAGAAATGACAAACAATAATCGGTGTACTTATATTTATATTTGTAGAAATCTGATGCATTAAGAGTTTTACTATGCTTTAATTAGTTTCCTAAAATAAGAGGCATATCTCCTCATTGACTTTCTGTTTTATTCTGAAGTTATTAGGAGTTAACAGAAATTATTTATTTCCTTTTCTGTTTCTAGGCTCCTCAATTTAAACTATTGTAACCCTATTATTTTGATATCAATGAGAATACAAAAACCTTCTATTCTCTGAACTTCTATATGGTATCCAGAGCAAACCGATCCTTCCCATGACCAAATACGGCATGGCTATAGAAAGAAATACCACCATGTCCATAGAGGACGAAAATACATCCTCATCACAAATCAAAACTAATCCTAGTGTGGCCTTGGAGACAACTACCCATCTTCCCATTACAGGACACAAACTGAATGGGAACAACTACCTCCAATGGTCACAATCAGTCTTGATGTTTGTCAGTGGCAAAGGAAAAGATGAATACCTCACTGGTGAAACTGTTGCACCAAAAACAGGAGATCCAACCTTCAAACAATGGAAGACAGAAAACAACATGGTCATGTCATGGCTAATAAATTCCATGACCAATGAAATAGGTGAAAATTTCATTCTCTACACTACAGCTAATGAGATCTGGAATGATGCAAAAGAGTTCTATTCAAGCAAAGACAACACATCAGCCATCTTTGAGATTGAGACAACGCTGCAAGATCTAAGACAAGGAGATCTCTCAGTCACACAATTCTACAACACACTTACACGTCAGTGGCAACAACTTGATGTGTTTGAAGAGCATAAATGGACCTGCACAGCTGATTCCAAGAAATACAAGGAGATCGTGGAAAAGAAAAGAATTTTTAAATTCTTGATGGGACTCAATAAGAACTTGGATGAAGTGAGAGGAAGAATACTTGGAACCAAACCTTTACCAAGTATTAGAGAGATATTTTCTGAAGTGCGTAGGGAAGAAAGCAGGAAGAAAGTGATGCTAGGAGAATCCTTTGTTCTGCCTGTAGCAGAACAGTCAGCACTAGCAGCCCGTGGAGTCCATAACCATGCTGCTGAAAATCGTTTGAAAAATACGAAAAGGCCGTGGTGTGACTATTGCCAAAGATCTGGTCACACACGAGACACATGTTGGAGAATACATGGAAAACCAGCTGATTGGAAGCCCTCAAAACCTGCTAGGGACAAGGAAAGTCGGGGAAATCATGTCTCGAGTGAAGAGGGAAGTCAAGCTCCTCAATCCAGTCCTTTTAATCAAGAACAACTTGAAGCTCTTCAAAAGATGTTCTCTCTGATGTCCTCCCAAAAAGGTCCCAAAGTTGCATCACTAGCACATAAAGGTAATTTCTTAAGTGCTTTTACTGTTAAAACTGGAAATCTGAAACCATGGATAGTGGATTCAGGAGCTTCAGACCACATGACAGGGGATAAATCACTATTCCATCATTATAATCCATGTTATGATGGATTATCTGTAAAAATTGCTGATGGGACACTCTCTAAAGTGGCTGGTACAGGTTCAGTCATTCTCTCCGAAGATATAGAGTTAAAGTCTGTTCTACATGTTCCCAATTTGGATTGCAATTTGTTATCTGTGAGCAAGCTCACTCATGATCTTAATTGTATTGCTAAAATTGTCTCTAATTTGTGTGAATTTCAGACTTTGGATTCGGGGAGGACGATTGGCAGTGCTAGGATTTGCTCAGGACTCTACCTACTTGAAGCAGATCAAACTCCTACAAGACAAACTCACAATGCAGTTCGTGTTGAGTCGTCCAGTCAGTCAAATAAGGATAGTGCAATTATGTTATGGCACTATCGACTAGGTCATCCCAATTTCTTGTACCTTCAGAAAATGTTTCCCTCATTGTCTACAAATAAAAATCCAAAGTTGTTTCAATGTGAAGTTTGTCAATTTTCTAAACATGTTCGTCATTCTTACTCTATGCTACCTTATAAAGCTTCTCATCCATTTTCATTGATTCATAGTGATGTGTGGGGTCCATCTAGAATTAAAAATAGGCTTAATTGTACTTTTGGTCCCCCTATTTTACATATCTTGCAATTTTGGTCCTCCTATTTTAAAATCAAACAATCTAACCCCCCTATTTTGATTTTTGTTGCACTTTTGGTCCCCCAACTCATTTTGTTCACAAAAATTGTTGATGTGGCAGCTGACTGGACAAAATTGATGATGTGGCCATAACACATAATTTTTTATTTATTTATTTATTTTTACTATCTAACTCATTTTAAATATTTATTTTATTTTTTAATAAAATCAGAAGAAAAAAATAAACAGAAATAAAAAATAAACAAAAATTGAAGATTATTAATTATTTTGTCAAAATAAAATAAAATTGAAGATTATTATATTTTCATGTGTTGTGTTCCTATTCCCAGACTTCTTCTTGCTTCTTCAATCTTCATCTATCAAACAACAACAACAACACAAACATCATCATTTTCCCTCTATGCCTGAATCGATTTCAATTCTGAACAAAAACGCAGAACAACAACAGAATCATTAAACCTAGAACAACAACAACAACATATATCGTTTCAAAAAACGAGATCGAGAATCGTTTCAACATCACCGCCGTCGATTTCCTTTTCACGGTGGTTGATTGGTGTTGTTTCCGAACTGGAGCAGAGGACAACAACATAAGCACTGTTCTTCTTCAAAAATCCCCAATTTCAACAAACCCTAATTTCAATTTCTGGTTGTTGGTTTTTTTTTTTGTAAACATTTTTGGTTGTTAGTGATGATGTTATGTTGTTGTTGTTGTTGTTCATTCTTTTGTTCAATTTGGATTTCTTTGATGCTCTTGTTCAATTTCTGGTGGTGGTGATGATGTTGTTGTTGATCAATTTTTTGCCTCCCTGTATTTCACGTTAGAAGAAGAAATAAGTTTTTTTTTTGTTGGAGAAGAAAGAGTTTTTTTCCCCTTTATTTTTTATTTCTGTTTATTTTTTTTCTGATTTTATTAAAAAATAAAATAAATATTTAAAATGAGTTAGATAGTAAAAATAAATAAATAAATAATTTTTTTTTGACAAAATAAATAAATATGTGTTATTGCCACATTATCAATTTTGTCCAGTCAGCTACCACATCAACAATTTTTGTAAATAAAATGGGTTGGGGGACCAAAAGTGCAACAAAAATCAAAATAAGGGGGCTAGATTGTTTAATTTTTAAATAGGAGGACCAAAATTGTAAGATTTGTAAAATAGGGGGACCAAAAGTGCAATTAAGCCTTAAAAATATAACTGGATCTAGATGGTTTGTGTTATTTGTGGATGATCACTCTAGGATAACATGGCTGTTTTTGATGAAAGAAAAATCTGAACTGGGTCATATATTTAAAAGGTTCAATGCCATGATCGAAACTCAATTCCAAACTAAAATCCAAGTTCTAAAAACCGATAATGCAAAAGAATATTTTGAATCATCTCTTAGAGAGTATTTGGACAATCATGGGATAATTCACCAAAGCTCGTGTGTTAACACCCCACAACAGAATGGGGTAGTGGAGCGGAAAAATAGACACATCCTAGAGGTTGCAAGGTCCCTAATGTTCACCACACATGTGCCTAAATTTTTATGGGGTGAGGCTGTCTCAACAGCCACTTACTTGATAAACAGAATGCCCTCCCGTGTCCTTAAATTTCAAACACCCTCACAAGTTATTTCCAACTGTTTTCCTCAAACTCGAGTCTTATCCACACTTCCCATAAAAGTCTTTGGGTGCTCTGTGTTTGTCCACAATCAAGCTAGTAAACTTGACCCAAGGGCTCTCAAGTGTATATTTGTAGGCTACTCTCCAAATCAAAAAGGATACAAATGTTATTCTCCAAATTCAAGAAAATTTTACAACTCTATGGATGTTACATTCTTTGAGAATCAGCCCTTTTATACCAAAACTGATATTCAGGGGGAGAATTTTACTCAAGAATATCAGCTTTGGGATATTGATACCTTGGAGTCAACCTATGGTGAAAGTTCTCTAAATGTGTCACCACGAATAGATCAAACTGATCAAACAGTGTCCACTCACCACGATCTTCCACCTCTGCCCGTGTTAGATCAATCTTGTGATCAACCAGAACTGTCCAACATCGAGTCTCCTGATCTGCTAGTGGCAGATCAGTCTCCTATTCATCCAGACCAGTATAACAGTCCTAGTGTTCAGCCCTCTACTTCAACACATCCTACTGAAATATGTGAGTTACGTGTCTATACTAGGAAAAACAAGAATCAGGAAGGTAAAGAACAACAGCAAAGTCAGCACTGCCTTGAGTCCAATCCAAGTTCAGAAATTGAAAACACACAAGGTAATGAAAATTGTGATTCCATTCCTACTGTCAAATATGATGACAGACCTATTGCCTCAAGAAAAGACAAGCGTGCTTGCACCCACCATCCTATTTGCAAATTTATCTCTTATGACAAATTATCTTCTCATCACTTGGCTTTTGTTAGCAATCTTGACAAAATTCAGGTTCCAAATTCTGTCCATGAAGCCCTTCTCAAACCAGAATGGAAGGAAGCTATATTTGAAGAAATTCATGCACTTGAAAAGAATGGAACTTGGGAATTATCAAACCTACCACCTGGAAAACATCCAGTGGGTTGCAAGTGGATTTTCACTATCAAACAAAACTCGGATGGCAGCATCAACCGATTCAAAGCACGTTTGGTGGCTAAGGGTTTTACACAGTCCTATGAGATTGATTATCAAGAGACATTTGCACCTGTGGCAAAGCTCAACACAGTTCGGATTCTACTCTCACTTGCCTCAAATCTTGATTGGCCTCTTTATCAGATAGATGTGAAAAATGCCTTCCTCAACGGCGACCTTGAAGAGGAAGTTTACATGGACATTCCTCCAGGTTTTGAGGCATCAGAAAATGCAAACAAAGTCTGTAAACTTAAAAAATCTTTGTATGGATTGAAACAGTCACCAAGAGCTTGGTTTGATAGATTCACAAAAGTGGTAAAGAAGTTTGGCTACATCCAGTGTCAGACAGATCATACAATGTTCCTCAAACAGTCACCAACAGGGAAGAAATCGATTCTCATAGTTTACGTTGATGATATTGTTCTAACAGGTGATCACGAGGAAGAGATAAAGAGATTAAAGAGTCTTCTAGCCAAAGAGTTTGAAATAAAAGATTTGGGTAATCTCAAATATTTTTTAGGGATGGAGGTAGCTCGATCCAAGAAAGGAATTTCAGTTTCCCAACGAAAATATGTCCTAGACCTCTTAAAAGAAACAGGAATGCTTGGATGTAAACCATCTGAGACCCCTATGGATGCAAATGTGAAACTTGGCAATTTTGACAAAGGTACACCGGTAGATAAAGGAAGATACCAAAGGTTGGTTGGAAAACTTATTTATCTATCTCACACAAGACCAGACATTAGCTTTGCTGTGAGTACAGTGAGCCAATTCATGAACTGCCCCACAGAAGAACATATGGAAGCATTGTATAGAATTCTCAGATACTTGAAAATGACACCTGGTCAAGGATTATTTTTTGAGAGGTCAACAAACAGGGAAATTGAAATATTCACTGATGCTGATTGGGCAGGCTCAGTGACTGATAGGCGTTCGACATCAGGATACTGTACTTTCGTTTGGGGAAACCTAGTTACTTGGAGGAGTAAAAAGCAACCAGTGGTGTCTCGTAGCTCTGCAGAAGCTGAATTCAGAGCTCTTTCTCAAGGCATATGTGAGGGAATATGGATAAAAAGGGTTCTTGATGAAATTGGAATCCTCAATTTTGATCCCATAAAGGTGTTGTGTGATAACCAGTCTGCCATCAGCATTGCTAAGAATCCGGTTCATCACGATAGAACAAAACATGTAGAGATTGACCGTCATTTCATCAAGGAAAATATTGACAATGGGACTATATCACTCCAGTATACTCCTACAAGTCAACAGACAACAGATATTCTCACCAAAGCAGTACCAAGGAAAACATTTGAAAATCTCACATCCAAGCTAGGATTGCTCAACATCTACAACCTAGCTTGAGGGGGAGTGTAGAAATCTGATGCATTAAGAGTTTTACTATGCTTTAATTAGTTTCCTAAAATAAGAGGCATATCTCCTCATTGACTTTCTGTTTTATTCTGAAGTTATTAGGAGTTAACAGAAATTATTTATTTCCTTTTCTGTTTCTAGGCTCCTCAATTTAAACTATTGTAACCCTATTATTTTAATATCAATGAGAATACAAAAACCTTCTATTCTCTGAACTTCTATAATATTATTAAATTAAATGCTTTAGGCCAATAATTAATCCTTACACTAACCTGGGAATAATTCAAACCCATTATGCATCACTAACAATGTTTAAACTAATAGTATTAGCAACCATAAAGTTCGACAGTACTAATGATGAGGAGTCAAAAGTAGCCAAAGACAACAATACAAAGTTTAAATTAAAATATTTCCTTCGATTTTAATTATAAACAAAAATTACTTTTTAAATATATTGAATAATTAATGTATCTAAGTTACAATAAAGATTAGATATATAATTATTTAATATATCTAAAATAAATTTTTTGTTATAATGAATGTTGGAGAGAGTAACTTAGATTAAGAACATATTATAACATTGTTCATAGTCTAGTCATATGGGAGCTTCTTTATCGTAACATTTTATTCTCCTCCTTTTGTATTTGGATCAGTTGATCATTAGTTATACGAATTAATTTTTTTTTTGAATCAGCAAATATATATATATATATACTCAACCATCAGTATAAGACATATATATGGCGAGAAAAAGTACAAAAGAATCATAAAATACAAAGATTCATACCAACACCAAAGTCCTACCCCTACTCCAACGACTAACCAACCCAACCCACAACACCTCACCCATATCACATGTTTGCAGCTGAGAGACATGATGTTCGGCTCTGAAACCAATTGATACGAACTTTTTGGAAGAAACACATCAGCTATACGAATTAATTAAGTTCACTTTTGCTGAAAAAAAGTTAGCAGGGGGCATGCATCAATTTTTTTTTTTTGGTAGAATGCATCAATTTTTTTTTTTTAAATCTATACATATTGATTATTATGATTGGAAAATACAACTTTTAAAACTGGTGTATAATTAGACCAAAAAAAAAAGTTGACTTTGATCCTCTTTAAGCAGTTTTATGGTGTAACCAATTTCTTAATCTAAAAGTGTAGAGTTGACTGCACCATAAAACCGGATATAGATTATGCAACTTTGTTTATGTAAAGTCAACATCTATACGTCAAACATGTTCGTATAGCTCAAAGTTATGTAATTGATCTAGAGAAGACACGGAGAGTGAAATGTAATTAATTAATCTAGAAATAAAACATTTTTATGTACGAAAAATAAATTTTTGAGTGTTTTTTCCCTAACTGATGAACAAAGTCTTCAGTCAAAATATTACAAAAGTAAAAATAATTTTTTTCCTATAAATCAAGCTAAACCTTTGTTTTTTTACATAGAAAAAATGACAAAATCATTATAAACTCACATACAAAGTGGAGGGATCCGGGATCGAACTTCGGTCATGAACGTCCGGCCTAACAATTTCAATATTTTCCACCAGTTAAACTAAGACTTCTAGACAAGTTAATTTAACTCGATCTATTAACTAGTACTTCCTCCCTCCTAAAATAAATGTCATACTTGCCAAAATTGTTTGTCTCAAAATGACCTATACTATTTATAACATTGGTTTTTCTTATTTTACCCTCTTAAAGCAATCATTTGACGAGAGAAACAAATACTCAAAAATCTACGTTTTAATATTCCAATATCTACTACCAATAAAAAGATGAGCTATTTTTATAAAAATTATATTCTCTCTTTAATTTACACGCTTTTCTTAAAGTGTATGATTTGGTCAATTATGACAAAGAAATTGGGACGAAGGAGTATCAACAAACTCATTATCCAACCAACCTTAGCAAGTCCAACTTAAACTGAGCTAAAAAAATAATAGGTATTATATGTTACTATGAGACATAACTATACTATTGGTATTGAAAATAAGTTTAGGAACTATGCAATTTATGTATAGGCATTGTATCTTGTAGACAATAAAATAAAATCTCCTATTTAAACCTTTTTTTCATTCATTCATTTCTATTATACACTCACTAATAACTGCGACATAATAACAAGTAGGGTACAAAAGATTAATAGCATCAAACTTATTTATTTTCATCTTTTATGCATAGTGCATACCGTACGATATATAAAGGCGTAACTAACAACAGAAAATTTCTCTTTCCACCCCCCAACACTCTCTTTTCCCCCTCCAATATACTCTCATACAAAAAAAAATTTACTCTCATACAAAAATCATTTTAGGGGGGAAAAGAAAATATTAGGAGGTGGAATGAGAAATTTTCCCAACAACATCAACATAAGTTTAGTTATTTTTTTCAAGATTGATAATCAACTACAATTAGAAACATGGCACAGTAAAAGACTCAGTTCAAGTACAAAAGAGCATTGAAATCACACATTCAAAGGACCCTTAAGTTATAAACAGCAAAAGGGTACATGTTTATGTTGCCATTTTCTATCATATCTTGAGTAAAAAAAAGTCACTGAAACACTTCCCTTCTACAATTTTTCTTACTTACAAGATCCAAATATGCACTTCAATTCCACAAAGAAAATTAATTAAAAATAGGATGTGCAAATACCTGCAAATCTATTGCTTAGATCGGCAACTCACAAATTTCAACTTCCTGATCCTGATGCCGCTCGCTCTACTTTCTACAGTTGGCAGATTCATTTGACAAAACAAAATTCAAAGGGTTACTTAGTACACCTCAATTGAATTACATAGAGTGAATTTTAATTTGTATAATTGGCAGATCTAATGGAAAAACCAAGCAATTGTAGAGTTTTGTTTTTGCATACTGCATAGAGAAGGTAAATATTTTATCTGCATTGGCAATAGTAACCTCTAAAGCATGGGTACTCCTAAAATGGTAGGTATCCGTACAGGGTACACTTACGATGATAATTGTATCGATCCATCCCCATTTCTATTGTATTTCAATTATCTCTCTTTGTTTTATATGAATATAGTAAAGGTGGCGGAAAAAAATAGGTTAATGAGGCTTACTTATGACTTATGAGGCTATGGATGGAGCTAAAGAGAAAATACAAATAGAGTTCAATAGGCTCAAAAACATGTACTGTACCTAACTACTATCAATGTTTATAACATCAATAAAATTTTAACTTCAGTTTTCAAATTACACACTAATTCAATATATTATATACTTTGGTCATTTGCCTATATGGAACATCATTGATGAAAGGTGCGAGTGCGACAACCAACTGTGTAGGTCTTTGCATGATGCAGATTATTTCCTTAACCCTGAATTGCATTCCTAATTTTAAAGTTGATTTGCAAGTTAAAAATAAAGTTAAAAAAGGTATAATGAGTTGTATTATATATAAAGGATGGTGGGTGATCTAGAAGAACAAACTACTATTGATCTTCAAGTCGAACATTTTAAGTTGCAACTTGCAACAGAATCAGTATATTACATTTTAAGTTGCAACAGAATCAACCACACTTCAGTGCTATAAGCCGGAGTTTATCCATAACATTTGATATAATAAAATCTGAAGCTGACCTGTCTAAGAACCACGTTGGTTTGGTTCACCACCACATCATTGCGTCGAAGGAGAGTTCTCTTGACTGGCAAATAGGTCTGACGGGCAATTTCTGCAATAATCTTAAGACCCTAAAGCAGAAAACAACATCATTTAGCATACAATATGTGCTAAATTAAAAATTAGGAAAGTAGAAACTACATACTAATAAGTATTAACATATGATGACAGAAAAACTTTTCTAGTGAAGGTGAATAAAAAATAGAAAAGAAAGTATGAGAGAGAACATCACCTTCATATCTGTAGCAGTTGTTTGATTTTTAGATTCAGACTTGATATCTGCAGCAGTTCTTTGATATTTAGATTGAGACAACGATCTACGGCGCCTCCTTGCAAGTTCCGATCGCTCCTCCTGAAGATTTATTAATTAACATCATCATCATCATCATCATCATCATCATGATCAGATAATTATGATTATCTAATAAGGAGAATACACGAGATTAGATGAATAATAATGCAAACACCAGAAGAATGAGGAAAGGTATTTCGGAAACAAAAACACATTCACAACCAGTTTGTTACCTGAGCAGCACGATGGATATAGAACTGATTAATCCTCTGAGCTCGGACTTCTCTGTTAAACAACCACTATGACCAAGATAATAGCACAGTTAGGAATAAATTAGTGAAACCCTAACAATGAATAATAAAGGTGGTTATGTGTCTGATCAATTTTGGTCATCCAAACAGACACACACACACACACATACATACATACATACATACATACATATACATACATACATACATACATACATACATACATACATACATACATACATGGTGCAAATCCCAGCACGCGAATCCTACGGCTACGAGGAAACCGACGCCTAACAAGCCTAAAGAAAGAAAGAAAGAAAGAAAGCAATGAGATGAGCAATAACAACATAAAATCATCATCAGAGTGAATTATGAGATAGGGAAAAAGTACAAACCCAACTAAAAAATGTCAACAAGAGAACGCGGCTGGCGAGGTACGTTGTTGTTGTATTGTTCTCCTTCGAGAAGAGGAGCGAGATAAGGACTGTTCTCATTGTGTTTGGGGAGATGAATACGACGAGGGAAAAGGCGATATATAATAGGATGGATCACGGAGTCGATGATATGATCTGACTCGTGATCGGGTAGGTTATCTAGAGTGTTGTTTACGAGTTTAAATAACTCACGGTCGGAGAGGCAATATATCTGAAATATGCTCAGGTTAGTGCACTGCCTTGCCAATTTGTTGTAGACACCGCGTAATAACGGGCGCAATAAATCGAAATCTTCGGAAGCAGTGTAATACAAAGGCATCCTGATCCTGCTGCTTGCTTTGTTCTACAGAGAGAGAGAGAGAGATAGGGTAATATTTTCCTCAGTATTTCACCCCAAATCCCTATCCCTAATTGGATTCGATTTGATTCCATGTTTATCTCTCCCTAAACCCTAAACCCTAGTACTTTCATTTTAAGATTCTGGATTGTATACTTTACTTCTAAGATTCTGGAGAAATAGACACAATCACATATATCATGTGACAAGCATATGATAACCAAACTCTCATGCTACAGTTTTTTCCGCTCTGTTAGGGTTTCTCAGCCACTCCATGGCTAAACGACGGTGATCCTTTCTTCCCCTGTGTTGATTCGGCAAGCGAGGGTTTAAAGTCCTAGCACGGATCTCCGGCAACGGAGATCCTATCGGTTAGGGATCGGTCTTAACGAATTGTTGTGGGGTGGAGATAGGGTTCGTGTATTACCTTGCGAGCGGTTTTTTTTCTCTGTGGCATTCTCCTTCTCGATTTCTTTCTTCCTTATTCTTCTTTCTTTCTTCTATAACAGTTTGTTCACCAGGTCTGCATCGTTTATATTTCTTTGCCTGCTATTGTTTTTCGGTTTTTTGCGGAGGATCGTTTCGATCATGGGGTACAATGATGACCAAGGATGGAGGTCAGTTCGGGGAAGGAATAGCAGGCGTCAGGTGATAGGTCCAGATATAGCAACAGCGTGGGATTACAATAGGCATGATACTTTGGAAACCACGACGTTCTATTTTACGAGGTTTCCGGAGAGATATGGTGCTAAGGCCATTTTCAATGCGTTCCATAACCACGGGGATGTGGTTGAAGTAATTATTCCTGCCAAAAGGGATAGAGGAGGAAGACGTTTCGGTTTTGCAAGATTTGTACGTGTTACAGACGTTCAGAAACTCGAAACAGCCTTGGATAACATTGTGTTCGGAGGAGAAAAAATTCTTGCTAACATTTCGAGATTCCAACGCTCGGAGAGAGATAGGGAGCAGGAGACGGATGATAGTAGGGAGGGAAGGCAGAAGAAGAGAAACTTTACTCGTACACGATCGCCTTCAAAGGCAAGACAATACAGACCTCTTTCTAATGCAGCTCAACACAAAGAAGATCATTCTTATGCCCAGGCAGTTAGGAAATTTAATAGCAGGACTAGCAATCAGCACAGTGAGGCTCATCCGAAAGTGTCACTAAATTATGTGGCGGAAGAGGGTGATTTGATGACTTTAAGGAAGGCTTTCGTTGGTGTGGCGATTAATCCGGGTTCCACATACACTATCCAGAGTGTCTTTCATTCTCAGGGACACTTCGGAGTGAAGGTAACTCCGTTAGGATCCACTTTGGCCTTACTGGAAGGACATGAGGAAGGGGAAATTGAAGCATTATTGGCAGATGGAGGGGATTGGTTGTATAAATGGTTCAAGGAGATACGGCCGTGGAATCCTAAGGACATCGATACAGAACGTGTTGTTTGGCTTATAATTTACGGTGTTCCCATGCACGCCTGGAATCATAATTTTTTTGCTCAAGTTACAAAACAGTGGGGTATTTTCTTGAATACAGATACAGGGACTTCTCAAAAGTTGACTATGGATGTGGCTAGAGTGCATATATGCTCTACCTGCCAAACTCCGATCGATAAGTTTATTGATGTTAAGGTTAATGGCAATATTTTCCATCTGCGTGTGCTCGAAGACTCGTATGGACCTATGAGAATAGCTTTTCCACATGAGGGGAACGACAGAAGAGATAATGAAGGAGAGAAATCAGAGTCTGATGAAGATGAGGTTAGGTAGATATGGCTGGGGGAGGAGGCTGATGAGGAAAAGGATGATGAGGGTGGAGAAGAAAATTTAGTAGATTTGAATTCCAAGAGTATTGACAAAGAATTTAGCTCCTCTAATACAAGAGGTAATGTTGCAGCCCCTGTTAACAGAAGAGGGGAACTTAAAGGGAATTTTATTTTTTCTTTTACCGGCTTTAACGAGGATGATTTTATATCGGAAGGTGGGCATGTAGGGTCTGGTGATGAGATGGAGATGGAGAATAATTTAGAGGTGCATGCTAGTAAGACTTTGGGCTCAGAGGTAGATGTAGGTGGGATTATTCAATCTAAGAACTCACAAGACATAAGCAAAGGAGGTGTTAGTAGTAATGAAGATACAAATGCTACTGTGGTTCGGTTATACCAGTCCAAATCTGAAACAGGCCATGTTGTTGGAGGGTTGGGTGAACATTGGAAGGGTGTGTATAGTGATGGGCCTAGAAGTATTCTTCATAGATTGAACAAAGGTCCACTAACAGTTGGTTTCTCTTTGGTTGGTGAAGAAAGGGTGGACAGTTTTGTTCCTACTGCCCCCTTATTGTTAACACGCAGTAAGGTGGTTTCTGATAGCATATCTCACGTTTCCAACTCAACCCAATCCGAGCTGCATCCGCTTGTGAACACCACCGACGCTCCTGCGCCATTGTCTTCTCAGACGCTGCCCGCACTTTCACCCTCTAGCGGACATCTTAATTCCTCTTGTTTGCGTGGAGAAGGTGTTGTTCGACGGGAAGTTTTTCAGATTCAACCACAACCAAAGCAATGTCATTGTTCGTTGCCAACTCCTACGATCTCAGACAATACTTTCAGTGGGAATTCCATTTCTTCTTCTAATATAAGGAATTGTAATGCTTTATTTTTGAAGAAACATGAGAAGGAAGTCGCCTTTAAAGTTTGGCGTGGAGCTCAAAATTTGGGAGTTGTGTGTTCAGCAGTTGATCAAGTTAGTGAGGGTATTGAACAGACAGGTCATGTGGAGGAGAGGTGCTTCAGAGAGATTCAAGATAACGAAAAAAGAGATGACTTAGAAAGTATCCGACGGGCGCAATCCAATGCCCGTTTCCAATGAAGGTTTTTTCTCTGAATGTAAGGGGGTGGGGAGGGACGGCCAAGAGTAGAAGGCTTAGTTCTCTGATTCGTAAATCTAATTGTGAGGTGTGTTTGATTCAAGAGACTAAAAAAGCTTCTTTTGAGGATTATACTATTCATAATTTGTAGGGAAACCAAGACGTCGGGTGGGTGGTTCAACCTTCTGTTTGTTTATCCGGAGGTATGATTACTTTATGGAACTCAACTTCTCTTAAATTGTTGGACAGTTTCTCTGGTCATGGCTTTTTGGGTGTTAAACTTGAAAGAAAAGGAAGTGTGTTATTCATTGTTAATGTCTATTCCCCTTGTTCTTTGGTGGGAAAGAAAAGGTTGTGGGAGGAATTATTTACTTTTAAAAGTCAGTGTGGTGTTGGGGAGTGGTGTGTGGGTGGAGATTGCAACGCCGTTCTGTCCGCGTCGGAGAGAGTGGGTTGTAATCTTAATGATAAGTTAGGGGAACGAAATATGTTTCGTAGTTTCGTGGAAAATATGGAATTGATAGATATACCTGTTCTCGGAAAGAAGTTTACGTGGTTTAGTGCGAATGGTCAAGCTATGAGTCGAATTGATCGTTTCTTACTATCTGAAGGCTTCATTCAAAATCATAGTATTTCTAGTCAATGGATAGGCAATCGCGATATCTCTGATCACTGCTCCATATGGCTAGAGGCTGAGGTGTTGGATTGGGGTCCGAAGCCATTCCGTGTGTTTAATGGGTGGTTGGAGCACCCAGATTTTTATATGTTTGTTGAGAAAGAATGGCAGAGCTTTTGCGTGAAAGGTAAAATGGCCTTTGTCGTAAAAGAAAAATTTCGGTTACTCAAAGAGAGATTGAAAATATGGAACCGTGAGGTCTTTGGGTTCCTTGACGTTAATATTGACAAAACGGTGCAAGAATTCAATGATATAGAAGGTTTGATGGGAGGCGAAACTGATGCAGCCGAGTTAACTAGGCGGGCTACGCTGAATAATGAATTTTGGCAACAGCTTATGTTTAAAGAAAGTATGCTGAAACAAAAATCTAGATTGAAGTGGGTAAAGGAAGGTGACTCAAATTCAAAATTCTTCCATGAATCAATTAAGAGTAGGCGGCGTAGGAATCAATTAGTAGCTCTTCATGATGGTGCTCAACTAATTCAGGGCGTTGAAGCAATTAAGAGGTATGTGCAGAATTTTTTTGCAAAGAATTTTACTGAACAGTGGTTACAAAGACCAAATCTGAATGGGCTCCATTTTGAAACTATTTCAGAGGCCGATAATCTCGACTTGATGGCACCTTTTACTATTGATGAGGTTAGAGAAGTGGTGAGATGGAAAGTGACGGCAACCGCTGCCCCGGGCCTGATGGCTTTAATTTCAATTTTATTAAAACTTGTTGGGACATTGTTAAAAGTGACATTATGGCTTTTATGGAGGAATTTCATAGTTCTGCTATTCTACCGAAGGCTATCACCGCATCTTTCTTGACACTTATTCCTAAACGTGATCATCCTCAAACGCTCTCCGATTACCGGCCTATTTGTTTAATTTCGTGTTTGTATAAGATCTTATCCAAGGTGTTGGCGGGTCGGCTGAAAAAAGTTTTGGGTAAAATTATATCGAAATTACAATCCGCTTTCTTACCTAACAGGCAGATTTCAGACGGAGTGGTTGTTGTTAATGAATTACTGGATTTGGCCAAACGAAGGAAAAATCAATGTATGTTCTTCAAGGTAGACTTCGAAAGGGCTTACGATACTGTGAATTGACATTTTCTAGAATACATGATGCGTAGAATGGGTTTTGCGGACGGATGGTGTCAATGGATTAGAGCTTGTGTTTTCCAAAGCTCGATGTCGGTTCTTGTTAACGGAAGTCCTACAGCTGATTTCAAAGTGGGTAAGGGATTGAGGCAAGGTGACCCTTTGTCTCCGTTCCTTTTTCTAATTGTTGCCGAAGGACTAACAGCTCTTATGTGTAAGGCTGACGGTAATTCATCTTTCCAAGGTTTTAAGGTGAGTGATTCTATCAAGTTCCATACTCTTCAATTTGCGGATGACACAATTTTTGTGGGGGAAGGTAACAATGAAAATTTATGGACTATTAAAACTGTACTCAGAAGCTTTGAAATTGTTTCCGGCCTAAAGGTGAATTTTCATAAAAGTAAACTTTACGGGGTCAATCTTGACGACAATTTTTTACGGGCAACAACTTCTTTTCTACATTGTGGAGTTGATAAAATTCCATTTCGGTTCCTTGGCATTCCGGTCGGTGCTAATCCTCGTAGGAAGGCAACTTGGAGTACTATTATTGAGAAAATGAAGAAAAGATTGAGTAATTGGAATGGTCGCCATCTATCAATTGGAGGTAGAGTCACCCTTATTAATTCGGTTCTTTCTAGTCTACCGTTATATTTTTTCTCCTTTTTTAAGGCTCCGGTTTGTGTGATTAAGGAGCTGGTCAATATTCAACGAAAGTTTCTTTGGGGCGGTTGTTTGGATAACCATAAAATGTGTTGGGTTAGTTGGGAGCGTATATGTCAAACTAAAATCAACGGGGGATTGGGAGTTAAGAATTTGACCTTTTTTAATTCTTCTCTCTTGAGTAAATGGAAGTGGAGATGTTTAACGGACACGGAAGCACCTTGGTTTGATCTACTAACTTTTCGTTATGGGGACTTAGCGTCAAATTTTTTACATACTCAGGGTAATTGTGATCTTAGTAAATCATCTCTATGGTGGCGAGACATTCGGCGGTTAGGAAGTGAGGAAGATGGTGGGTGGTTTAGGCAAAATATTAGTAGTGTTTTAGGCGATGGCAAGTGTATTGATTTTTGGAATGACAAATGGATTGGCACAGCCCCGTTACGAGTTTTATATCCAACTCTTTATGTTAATTCTCGGCAGCAGCGGTGCACTGTTTCGGCTATGGGAGGATGGGTTCACAACGAGTGGTCTTGGCACTTTGATTGGTTGGACGAGTTCCAAGGGGCTGATTACAGTTTAGTTGAAGAGCTCTTGACTGTGATTGAAACCGTGAGGCCAAGGAGGGAGGTTGGAGATCGTCGTAAGTGGATTCCGGAGGAGTTGGGTGAATTTTCTGTTAAATCAGCTTACACGGTTCTGCAAAGTACTAAAGTAATGCCGCCTCTGGATGTTTCAACAACCAAAGCTTTGAAGAAGTTGTGGTGCAACAATGTTCCATCTAAAATCCAAATATTCGGATGGCGTTAAATTCTAGACAAGCTTCCCACTAGAATAAAAGGTATTGTTACAAACTTTTTTGGTCATTGTTGTGTTTTTTGTTATCAGCAGGCGGAAGACACAGATCATCTGTTCTTTCTATGTGACATTACCGTTAATGTGTGGCGGGGTATCTATAATTGGATGGGTATTACCGCTATCCCTTTTTCCACAATTCAAGAGCATTTTCTCTCTTTTGGGGATGTCCTTAAAGGAAAGAAGACTAAGAGAGTTAGAAATGTCATATGGTTGGCTACAACATGGTGTATTTGGAGTAAGCGTAACAACATTGTC
Organism: Trifolium dubium; assembly: GCA_951804385.1. Lineage (NCBI taxonomy): Eukaryota > Viridiplantae > Streptophyta > Magnoliopsida > Fabales > Fabaceae > Trifolium > Trifolium dubium. The sequence continues at coordinate 31,501,466 of OX638069.1, read as the reverse complement.
TTTCGAGGTGATCATGTGGTCGTATCTTCTCTTGTGAAACAAATCATCTATATAGCTTTTTTATGGTTGATTGGTAGGACAAAAGCTCCGGCTCCTTTTACTTTTGATGAGTGGTGTATCAATCCGTTAGAATGTTTCCACCGTTTGTAATATCTCATTGATGTATATGGGTTGAGTACCCCTTTTTGTACTCTCTTTTTAATATATTCTTTGCTTATCAAAAAAAACTTCTAAGATTCTGGATTGGATAATTTCTCGGGACTAACTACTAGTACTACTCCAAAGTCTAAACGCATTATTCTTTCTCCAAATTAATAAATAATAAATAAAACCATAGTAAAAAGGAGTTTATAATTTTAACCAAAAGGTTTCAACAAGAGAAAAAACTAATATGATTTTTTAATCATACGTAAATTTGTACATTTTTTAATGCAAATTTACACATAATAAGAAATTGAAAATGATAAATTTGTATTGAAATTTGAGTAGGGTTGACAATGGGTAGAGTCGGGCGCGGGTTTGACATTACCCAAATCCGAATCTGAAATGGCCATCCGAACCTGACTCCGAACTTAAATGAAAATCGGGTGGCAAATTAACACTCAAACTCAAACCTGTTGGGTTTGAATTTTTTCCACCCGAACTTACATTAACAAAAGTAAAAAAAATGGCAAATTCAACGAAATTACAGTTTACAACATGCTAACACTGTTTTCAACATTAAAATAAGGATGAAAAATAGTCTACAACAATAAAATAGTCTACAATATACTAATGTAAGAGAAATAATTATATAATTTAATATATAACGAGTGTGGTTTCGGGTGTGGGTTCTACACTTCCCGAACCCGAATCCGAATCCGAACCCAAATGAAAATCGGGTGGCAAAATATCACCCAAACCCGAACCTGTTGGGTTTGCACCTAAGGATATTCAGTTTAATCTAAATAAAGACATCAATTGGACTAGTTGAAAATAGGCATGATTTAGAGATCACATTGCATGAAATGTTTATGTCACTTATCCGTATCAATCTATTTCATCAAGTATATTCATGTGGTGGTCATCGGGGTTCCTTCACATTATACGTCAGTGACGACAGCCGCGTGTTGGAGTAAGCCCTAAGAGCCAATCTATTTTATAGTATTTGCTTTAGGAGTTTAAATATATATAAGGCATTTATTTCATTGTGTTTGTAAGAGTTCAAAATAATGAAATCCCTAGAATAAATAGTCTGTTTAATATTAAGTGTGCCTTAATCATGAGACTAAATTAAACATAAGGACACTATTCTTAAAAGTATCCGTAGTCGAGCTTTAAGGTGAAATTGGGATAACCTTAAAGCATAAAGACTATTATGAAGATAGACCGATGATCGCATCTCATGGATCATAGGATAAGGAGTTATCAAGTCTTGACATAAGTATAAAATATTAGGAGTAATATTTTATACTGGATTGACCCGCCATAAGAGTATTACATGCCAAGTTATGCAAAGTGTCATAAGTTACTCTTATAATGATAATGGTGTAAACCGCCCTTAGACCTGAAACCACCCTTGTACCCTAGATGTGGAGTTAAGTGTTTTGTTGCTGATCTAACATTGTCCGTAACAGGATAATCATAAAGGCAATTAATGGGTACTTCACAAAGCATGCTATGGGGCAGCGGTGTCCTAGATGGAATTTGCCAATCCTGCATAACAGGATAAATGTCATGGGCCCAATATTGAACTGAACAAAGATGACACCAAGTATGCTTTGTGTTCAATATAGACATAAGGGGCATAGGGGCAATTGTACACACATGTATCATAGTTAAGGTTATGTTTAGATCACATGTAATTTCTCATGACTTGGGTAGCAATGATGTGTTGCTAGATACCGCTCATTGTTTATTATATTGAAGGAAATTTAATATAATTGTCAACGTCATGGAAACCTACAGGGTCACACACATAAGGACTGTCTAATATTGAGATAATTAAGGAACACCATAAGGTATGATGAGTATGCAAAGTGATAAGGGTATCACGGTAATTAAACAAACAAGATACACCGTAGTGTACGGTGGGCGCGCGCGCATGAGCATGTACACTCATGTGGGGCGCGCGCCCTAGTATATCTCTTCAGAGATTTTTGTTTGTTTTATTTTTGTCCAAGATAAAAGATTTGCCTTGTTGCACAAGACAAAATTATCTATATATAGAGAACTCTTGGCAAAAGCAATACACACCAAAAGCATAAGCAATATTTTAGAGTTGGAAACCCTAAAATAATCCTTCTCTCAATATTCTTGAAAGCCTTCATACTTAAGGGCTAGCACTCTTTTGAAGGTGACTGTTCGTGTGGACTAGCTAGAGGCGTCGGTGATCTTCATCAACGCTCGTGATCTATTCTAGTTCGTGGCTTTGAAGGGTTCTGTTCTACAAGAGGTAACAAACCCTAAACACATACCATGCTCATTCGTAAGGATCAATAAAGAAAAATTTTTGAAATTCCGCTGCTTTACTATGCCAATTTTCCTTCACCGCGGTGGTCCCATCATTGGTGTATTAGGTGGACCAGATTGTAAAGTTGAAATCTAAAGATAAATAGTTTTCAGATGCGCGCCTAAAGTACTTTGATATAATTAATAAAATATATAGCCCAAGTGGAAGATTGTTGGAATATTTTATTTAAAGATTATTTAATTATTATATTCCAATCATTATTATGTCGCCATATATATTTATATTAATTATATTAGCTATTTATCGAATTAAGAGCCTTAATTGATTAAGTGATCAAATAAAGTTAAAAGTATTTTAGATTTCTATTAAAAAATTATTTATTTATTTAATTAATTAATTGGGTATGGGCTAAAATATGGGTGGAAGCCGGGGTGACCCATTTTGGGATAATGGGAATCTTAATGGGTCATCACTCTATATAAAAGGCTATGGTCCCCAATATATCAGTACGCACGCAAGAATATTTTCTCTTCTCTCCATCTGAAGAGAGCTTAAGTCATACTGGTATTGGTTGAGAAAGAACCACACAAGCCAACCTTGCATTTCAGGATCGCTACTGCCAAAGAACTCGTCATCTCCATGAATCCAGGTATTCCTACAAATCAACTTGTCGATCTTATAATTTCATACATGCTTCAATGACTATTTCATTCCGCAATAAAGAATATGTCATAATATGTTTTGCATATATTTGTGATTTATTTCCAACAAATAAAATCTCATGTCATTAATTAAATCCACTTTGTTAACTTTTCAAGTTAAAATAAGATATGAATATTATCAAACGTTAGTTGGTTAAGTGGTGATTGACATTGAACTTTATAAAGAGAACCGCAGTTCAATCTCCCATATAACTATTTTTGTGAAGAGATTAAGACCACTTGATGCCAGAATCATCTCAAGGACAGATGTAAGTGTTGACTTGTGTGGGCATATGCCTGCACAAAAAATCTAGAATTTTGTTTACATGTATAATATAATTGATATATTCACCACTTGGCCTACACATATCACATAAAATTTTCTCTAAGCTCTCACACTATTATTACAAGTGACAATAATTTTACAACTTTTTTACTTTCAAACATAAAAAATGAAAAGGTCATGCTAACTAGTGCACTACCTCATGTAATAGTTAAGAGCTGAGGGATATATGTGTTGGGTAGGGGGAGATCTAAATTTTGATCCCTAGTGAGAGCAATTTAAATTTTCGATGTACCAGAAAAAAAGTTAAGCATATAAAAATAAATTTTATATTGAAAACAATAATTTTATATTTTATAAATATTGACACATAAGTTCCGATGTAATTTTAATATATAAAGTTATCTTAATTAGTGCATGGGGTGTTCTACTTAATATTTTTCAAAAATAAAAAATCATTCTCAAAATAAAGAAAGTAAATATAAATTGACAATATTTCTCTTTTTATGTTTCAATTTTGATTTGGGATATTATATAGTGTAATTGTGTTGGTCTCTTTATTGTGTATTTCTGGGGCCTTTATTTCTTTTCTATTTCCTACGTTAAGTGTTAGCAAATCGTTACTTTTATTAGCTTATTTAAAAAAAATGAAATATAATAGTATTTATTTATTTAACGTTGTAAATTTATATATGTAGTGCTCTCACTATTCAAAATTTCTGGACCTGTCACTGCTCGTCTCAAACTCTAAATTACTACGCCCTTCCTCTAGAAACCATATGGTAAAAGAAAAAAGACAGAAGATGAACATTGATCACCACTAAATCGCTCACTATGTATGGATCTCAAACACCTGATATGAGTTGAAATTCCTATTAGCATAGCAAGTGAATTGTATAATGTAACGCGGAAAATAATATTATGGTAGTGTATGTTCTTTTCTAAGTTGAATTTTATCCCATATCATTGACAAAATTCCATATTTGTTCATGGAGTATAATTACATATATATGGTTGGTCATATTTATTATCATCCACACATTGAATTTTGACTCCACACTATCTTGTCACATTAAGGTTAGTTAATAAGAATAACTTACACATCTCATTTCGTAGAGTTACGTACTCATGATGATTTGCATATGAACTTTGTAACTTTGCACAACCATAATTATAATTACTCATTTGTTTCTTTTCGTTTCAAAACAAATATTGTTTTAGCCAAAATATTTATTTTAAAATGATTGTCGTTTTCAATTTTCAATACAATATTTTTCAATTCTACCATCTAATTATACTTTTTGCATTAATTCCAAAAAAACAAAAAGTAAAAATAATTTAGTAAAAATAATATTTCTTTTGGCATAATAATTATATTACTTAATATATCTGCAAACATTTAAAATAACACTCATTTTAAAAAAAAAAATTATAAAATTTATAAGAATATTATTCCAACAAGAATTATATCCAAGATCAACTTCAATGAATCAAGTACTATATATAATCTAACTACTACTTGTACTACTCCAAAGTCTAAACGCACTCATGACTCATCTCCCTCCAAATAAATAAATAAAATAAAACCATAAGTGAAAAGGAGTTTATAACTTTAACCAAAGGCTTCAACAAGAGACAAAACCAATATTACTCCTTCTATTACAAAATAACTATTACTCTTTATATCCCGGAATTTTAATCCTTTTGAAATTTAATTTTTGTTTCAAAACAATAGTTTTTATTTATGAAATCAAGAAATAATTATACATATTCTTTCATTTACACCCACGAAATTGTTTGTAGCTTTAATAATGCTTGCATGTTGTTTTGGACTGGACCTGTCAACGGGCACTTGGTCGAGCAGACCCATTAACTCACGAGCCCAACACGACGCACCCAAGAGTCAGCTGCCGCTTTAAGACCGTAATGCCTGATATCAGGATGATGAGAATTTACTGCTTATTATGACTGCAAGCCAAAATACCGACAACCATTGATGGCTGGGACGAAATCTTCTCCCTCCTCATCATTGCATTGGCCCAGCACTGGAGTATAAATATGTCATTCTCTGAAATGGCCAGGTATCTAACATTCTACATCTATACTTACTTCTCCCTCATTCACTGACTTGAGCGTCGGAGTGGCTTGCAGGTACAACCCGCCCCGCCTTCATCAAGCTTATACAATGGAACGACGATCGGCCATTCCTTCCGATCAGGTAAGATCACCTGTAGTATTGAAGTTGCTTGTAGCTTTAGTAATGTTTATCAATAAAAAAATAAAAATAACGAGGGATAAATCAGTGCATAAATATAAAAATTCATTATTTCTTAATTTTTGTGCCCATAGTCCAAAAGGAGTAAAGTTCTTAGACGGAAGAAGTAATTATTTGATAAAAAGTACATATTTAATATTACGGTTAATATGTTACGATCAAAAGGTGATCCATCATAATTTTGTAGAAGTTAAAAGATGTAACTTTTTAATAAGAGTACAAAATATCTGATCTCCATTGAGAGACAGGAGAAGGTAAAGCTAGCCTTCCTTCTCCGCCCCTCTTTGTTGCCATGTTGATTATTGTTGATTAAATTTTGTCATGTAAATGTTGTGTTTCCTTTTGAGGGAACGCCATCATATTACCATATGTATTATGTAGGCGCAGTGGTCCATACTCCTGCTCCATAGTATAAACCAAGAAGAAATGACAAACAATAATCGGTGTACTCATATTTCTATTATTAAATTAAATGCTTTTGGTCAATAATTAATCCTTGCACTAACCTGGGAACAATTCGTACCCATTATGCATCACTAACAATGTTTAAACTGATACTATTAGCAATCATAAAGTTCGACTGTACTAATGATGAGGAGTCAAAAGTAGCTAGGCAAAGACAACAATGCAAAGTTTAAATTAAAATAACTTGTTATACAATTGGAGATAAAGCAATCACTATTCAGTGGTATAATTCGTGGTATAATTCCTGAGACATCAGAGGTACGATCACGTCGTGGATGAGGTCGATTTCGGGTAGATTAGATATAGTGTTGTTGACGAGGTTAAATATCTCACTGTCTGAGAGGTAAGATATCTGAGCTTTGGTGAGGTTAGTGCAGTCTCTTGCAAAATTGTTGTAGACATCGCGATTGAACGACTTCGATAAATCGTCTGAAGCTCTACAATAATACACAGTCATCCTGATCCTTCTGCTTGCTTCGTTCTGTTATGCATTTCACCCTAAATCCCTAATTCGATTGATTGATTGATTCATTGATTTCATGTTTATCTCTCCCTCCATGCCGGACCTTTGTTGGGTCACTAACGACCAGTACAGTACTACTCAAAAGTCTAAACACACTCTTCTTCTCTATCCCTATCCAAATAAATAAAATAAAACTATAATAGTAGTGAAAACTAATATTATACTCCTTCTCTTGCAAACTACTATATTTTTTTTTTTTTTATAAGTTTCTCTTGCAAACTATAATAGTAGTGAAAACTATGCGTTTATAACTTTAACCAAAAGGTTTCAACAAGAGACAAAACTAATATTACTCCTTCTCTTGCTAAAATATTGTCGTAAAATATAAAGAAAAATAACACTTTTTTGTCGTAAAATATAAGGGAAAAATTAAAACTAAACATTCATTTTTCCCAAGTATGTACTTGGGAAAAAAAAGTGAAAAATACAAATTGTAACTTTTCTCATAAAATTAAATATAAATTGCATTTAATTATATATATATGAATTAGTCCATATTGAATCAGGACTACGGAAATTTCAAAATATTAAATCATATTATTTTTCTTTTATATAAATTAAAATGTCACTTTTCAATCTAAAACTTTATTTTAAAAGATTAAATATGTTTTTAGTCGTTTCTATTTTTCCAAATTTAAAAATTGTTTTATTATCCTTAAACTTTTAACTTTTTAAACGATATTTTTTTAATATAACTTTTACTCTTATTTAATGTTATTTATAAGATTTAGAATATATTTACTCCAAATTTATGTCAAAAATATATCTTTACTTCAACAATGTATATTTAAACAACTCATAAGATATTAATATCTCAAATTCACTATTTAATATTAAAATAAATTAATCAAATAATAATTTAAAATAAATTAACAAATAATATTAAAAAGAAAAATGCTAATTATTCTAGATTCTGAATTTCTTGTGTCACTCTCTTTTCCTATCCCCTTCTACTCTTACATTTTAATTCCTTTAGCAATACAAACAACATTTATGTCTGATAGGCTCTAAAAGCTATCAAGCTATAAACTATAGAAAATTAAGCTACTTCTAAGAAAAGATATTAAAAATTATTTAAGAAAATAAACATAAAATTTCTTCATTTCATTTCTTAGGTTAAGATATTACAATGAGTACATATATATAAGTCTTAAATATACTTTTGGTCCTCTAAATATTTTTAAAGTTTTACTTTGGTCCTTTAACTATTTTTTATTCCGTTTTGGTCCTTTAATTATTTTTTCCTTCTGTTTTGGTCCTCTAACTTTTATTATGTTAATCTATTTGGTCCTAATTATCGTTAGAAAAATGTCAAAAACGTTAATTTTGCGTACGTGACACTTAGGGACTTGGTGGCTTTGGTGTGAGATCCAATAGGAAAATGCCACGTGGTCAGAGACCTTCTTCTTCCTACTTATTCATCGCGTACGGAGCTTCCTCCATCACCGTCTCCGTCCACATCACCGGTGATCTTTTTAGTCTTGAAAACTTACGAAACGATATTCCAAAACTTCTCATTATTCATGATGAATCCAAATCTAATGTTTGTTTTCTCAATAGAGGCTTCTACCTCTCGTTTTTGACATTTTTCGAACGGTTAGGACCAAGTAAGTTAACGGAATGAAAGTTAGAGGACCAAAACGGAACGAAAAATAGTTAAAGGACCAAAGTGAAACTTTGAAAATACTTAGAGGATCAAAAATATATTTAAGCCTATATATAATACTCTAATAGGCCTAAAGACATATAGCCCAACTAAACAATCCAATACATAAAAGCATAACTTATAATATAAATATTTATCTTACTAATATCTAAACTAATTAACTAACTACTACCTAATAATTATTTAATTTAATTATTATCCACTAACTACTCTCTATCAATGTCATTTAGTGACTTATAAGTTACAAAAATTATTTCATCCAGTCAGTTACAAAATAAATTAAATTATTTGATGTCGCTTGTAAAATATCTATTTTAGCTCACTTAGGGAAATATTCCCATCACAATCCTCATTTCTCTTTCTCGATGTATTTTTCTTGATTTTTTCTTCTTTTTCACCATCTTTTATCTTTGATGTTGCTGAATCATGCATAACCTTTTAACTACTTTAGACACTACTTATTGCTTATAACTCAACCCACCAATATTGCTTGCTCTATTGCACAAACACAACCAATTTTATTCTCCTCCTTTAACATTTTCAGCTACGTGTGTAAATCCAAATTGTCCAGGATTTCTTGGGTAAATTCCTTTCTACTACAAATTGCATTGTTACAACTTACTATTACTTCATATTTTGCTTTACCTTGACTATATTTAATCTAAATGCCAATTTTTTTTACTCTCATAATACTTATACTTATACAGTACTATTAACTTATAATAAGTACTATTAACTTATAATAACGCAAATATAAATCCACTCTCTATTGCATACATGCGTTTATTTTATCAGTTATACATCCATTTGTATACTCTATTCTAATGATACTCTTATTTAAATTCATACTAAATTTTTGATATCACATTCAACCCCAAAAGTTAGAACCGAAACAGGATAACTATACATGTATACCTGAATTGAGTAATAGATATCCTTATGTTTTTCATAATTTGATGCTAAATTGATTCGTGTAAAACTTACGACATGAGGAGATTACATGTGCTGCTTGCATGGAAAAACAATCGTGTGGTATTGACTTATAGAGAAATCGTTCGTGAACAATGATATTCAGACTCACAAATCCGACACGGTGTTTTGCGGGTTCCAATGGCGAGGATAACACCGCCATTACAAACATCATTATTTACATAAACAAACCATGATAGTGGAATCTAGAAAGGTGGCTGATCTTGTCTCATATAGTATTATATGTAAATTGTACGGAAAAACAAAGTGAGGAAGAGTATACCACTATAGGCATATTAACTTAATAATGAATTTTATTGAAGTTAACACCCGAATATACCACTATATTTGGTATCTTATTCATATCATTTGTGCATACCATTGAATTCTCACTCATTACACATAGCAATGACTTACCTACTGCAGGAACCTTTCGATTCAAAAAATGGACATGAGAAATGCTGTTCAAAGATTTGAAGGTATTATGTTTGCTGTAACGGACATTCAATTCATCTAAACAAACAGGTTTTCCTATAATGATTACAGACTCCACAAAAACTAATATTAAAAGGCAACTTCACAAGATATTATAATGATAAATATAACAAACATTTCAGGACGTAACAACAAATAACACCGGAATTTTCTCATAAAAACAAAACATCAGAATTCTGTTTAACTGTCAATGCCAGGGAATTGGTCATAATCCTTTGCTTTTTACAGTTCTTGGATCCAGCATTAAAACTTGGTTGGACAAAGGCAGTCATCAGTTCCAGATGCTCTCTAACTCCTGCTTTTGGATTTTTCCATAGCCCTAGGAGCTGTGGAGGAAAGAAAATATACTTGAGCAAAGAGAGGCAGGTGCGGAAAGGGCACTTAGGATCAAGGTTATAATTATCATGTTATGTAGGATTTGCTAACACAAAGTCTTTTCCACAGTTACCACGTGTTACAGAAAACAAACAATGATCTTACTAAAATACACTTCTTTTGTATAGCTGAAAATCTCCAAATAAAATTCCTCAAAAATTACATTGATAAATCCAGTATATAGTTTGTAATCCTTGGTAGTATTTATTTGCAGTATTTAGTTTCAATTACCAATTGACCCAAACAAAGGCAGGAAACAGTATAGAAGAAAATTAATTTGCAATTTATGTCTCCACTTTAATGAATAATTAGTTCATATTTCCAGCGTTTCATATCTCAATTGTAGTGTCTGGCAAATGAATCATCGCCGAAAATACATACCTAAGCCAATGGCATCAGAACCCTTCATGATTTTCAGTCTTCTGCAAGTATCGGTGAACATCCTACACATAGAAAGGAATTGTAATTTAGTGAGGGGTTGCAAGCCAGAGGAAAGAAAATTTCATTTTGTCATTCATCAAGTCCATTTCTTGGTTTTATTATACTAGAATTTGCAACAATACTTAATGCCTATATAGACAAGCCTATGAATTAGAGTTATAAAGTTATAGCCCTATGCAGCAACATGAGCATGGTCGTGATCAAATTCTTCAGTCTGATACTACTGAACAAATCATGCATAAAATTTCTACACTTCTGATAGGAACTTGAATTTCTAAAAAAATGAACATAGACTCCTTGCGGAAAACAAAACCCCTATTAATCCCTTAAAGATGGGAGAAACAAAGAACAAGAAAATATTATTTTTTTCAACAAAAAGAAATATGCTGAAAATCTTTACAGGGGCATGCACATGAGCCTGCCTACCAAAGCCGCATATCCCAACTCAATCATCATATCCCTACTCTTCCTCCTCACGCACCCTGACTGAAATACCCCAATTCTCAATTCTCATTAATTTATCATTGCCATATTGCCATTATATTAGGAAGCAGACCAATATCTGCAATATTCCCCTTTTTATCCTATGTAAAATGCATACTTGAAGCATACACCTCAGTACCAGGTGTACCATTATACTATAAATAGAATATTATATCACAAAAGAGACAAAAATAACAACAATAAAAAAATTCAAAATATACTTCAGTACATTGAATCGAGTCACATTTTCTTAATATGTTGAATTTACAAGGTAATTATAAAGCTGGATTGAAAAGAGAGCAAGAAATCTAAGTACAGTACATGCTGAATTGTCTTGATTTCTGGATAACGTTGCTTCCTTAAAAGGGTTTTTTTTTATACTTTTTCAAGCAAGTGGCAAGTTATTTAGATGAGCAATTGTATGCAATAGTCATTATACTTAGTATCACATCTGTCAAAAAAATTGCATTTCTAATATTTTATGACCAAGTAATTGTTCTTTAACAATTTTGGTAGCCATGAGCACCCACAATTTGCCTATGAACGATGTTAGCATCATTAAATTTACTTGTTCAACCAGTTGCAGTATCAGCTTTCTCTACTCACTATACTCCTCTCCTAATTTGATGAATAACATATGTAACCTTTTATCACAAGATTTTGAATCGAACTGAGTAAGATTAGTGCTTAGTGCTTACCCATGTCGAGAAAATTTCAGGAATCACTAATAAAACATGAGCCCTTGAACTTTTGGTAGTATTTGGAAATTAAAAATAATATCAATACCACAACTGTTTGGCATGAAAAAACATATGTTTGGTCACTAAACCTAGTGTTCAAGGAACAAAACACAAGCAATCAATCTTCTAAACTACAAATATGCCTATGAAAGACTCACCCCCAATATATATATATATATATATATATATATATATATATATATATATGATAGACCTAGTTTCAATCTGCAACTTGATTTAGCTAGAAAATTATTCAACCCAAATGGACATACATATATTTTGAAGTAGAATTGACTCTATACGCATAACCATAATCTCTTCATGTCTAGACTTTGGACTCCATAATGGCTAAAACTAATGATCAATACTAGTTATTAGTTGTGAAACTAACTGACTCTTGCCAAATGGAAATGTATTAAGTGATTTACTTGTCTTATTTTGTAATTTCAAGCATGACTTATGCCTTTTTCAATTCATTAGCCTTTTCGAAAAAAAGTTCCTTACTTGTCAATTATGATTGATTACTTACCTTTTTAGATTATCTATTTGCAAAAGCATTTACTTCAATTGTCTCAAAACTAAATATAGTAACTACTTACCTTGGAAAAATATAACGAGAAAACAAAGATGCCAAAAGCACAAAGAGAACGTAAAAAGATCTTACTCCCATGGTACATCCCCCACAAGCATCCAGTCTCCATCTTTATCTTCATAGGTGAGAACGTATTCTGAACCATGCAAAAGGTCCCTTAGCTTGCTCTCACTCAACATTTCTCTTCCTGGAGCTCCATGGGAACCACACTGGCCTGCCATTTTACCAAAGATTTCAGAATATAATTAAACTTAAAGCAACAACCAATTAAAAGTTAAATCATTGTTAAAGTAAATCAAAATAGCAGCGGCTCACCTAGGATAAAACAGCTGAACATCTTCTCAAGGGCAGAAGATAGTTCTTGATATGTTGTATAAGTTCTTAGATCTACTTTCCTAAGATAGGGAGCACCATCCATGCTAACCTTCACAAAGAGTGCAGTGGGACCTGGTTTTCCATCCACTTCATCGTTGTTATTTTTTGAGGCAGTGGCCATGGAGTTTTTCCTAAATGATCTTATAGGAGGCCAACCAACAACTTGTGCCCTGCCACATATGAGAATTTACCATATTAGTATTAGGATAACTATAAACACAAAGAAAAGTAGAAAAGCCAATAATAAGTGATGGTCCAGCTACTGGTCTACTGAAAGTTAAGATCCTCGATCCGATAGATTTTACTTACTTAGATGCTGGCTGTGAGCCAGCGATAGAAGCGGCACCTGCATGATTATGACCAGTAGTTCCTCTAGCTGTGCAGGGCCTTTCCTGCAACACCTTACTTGGTATGTCTTTCGCTGTGTTGGGCTGAACTACAACAGGTCTAGGCGATAGCATCACATTAATCCCAGTATTACCATTAAACTTACCCTGCATAACAAAGATTGTAAATAATCAAGCTTAACTACAATACGAATCATGCACTTCTAACCACATAAAGCAACTTTATTAAGCTAATCACCTGAGAAAACCCCTCAACGGTATCAGCAAATCCTCTCTTATTGCCGGAAACCACAGTCTTCTGCATTCCATCTTTTGCAGGAAGCAAAGGGAACAACGGTTTCTCATTAAGCTTTGTCGAATAAAAATCCAAATCCCTTTCAGGTGATTGAGATCCAGGAAGACCCAACCTCAACTCCGTAGCTTTCAAATTCAAGTTCACTTTTTTCTCATCAGACATGCTTGGCAGAGTTGAATCACAACTGTCCACCGATGAACAATCCGACAATCCCAAGTAATTTCGTTCTTTCAAATCAACAACACCATTCTGAGCAAAACTGTCTAAGGGTTGTGAAGAAGCGGAAACCAACAGTTTTCTCCGCCCTTCCTCCTCCCCAACCACCACTGCCGGAGACATCACACTAAATAAACTTTAAAATCACAGTTCACTTCGCAAACTGCCACCAAAATACACCAAAAAAAATAAATAATCAATATTAACCTAATACCAAAATCAACACTAAACCCCCTAACATAATAACAACATCATTTAATAACACTAATTTGCAAGATGACAAAGATCAAAAAGGCCTGAATCATAAAGATCACACAATTAGTAACAAATTAACACAAAATAAATCACTAAATAGTGCCATGGAAAATTAGATTTATTTTTTCCATTAATAAAACATGCATGCGTGAAATTAAGAACAAACATAAATAATCATTACATAAACAGATCATTAAGACACATAATCAACTCTTTTTTTGGTACATAGACGAAATGACAAAGTCATTATAAACTCGTACACTGGAGTGACTAGGGATCGAACCCCGGTCATGGGCATCCTGCCTAACAATTTCGGTATTTTCTGTCAGTTGAGCTACGACTTCTAAACGACACATAATCAACTCTTTAAGTAAGCACTTAACTAATCAACAAATTAACTTCACACACAATAAGATTATCATAACATGCATCACACACTCAGATTATTTCCCCAGAAAAATAAAATAAAAAAAATTGAATGCGTTGAAGAAGCTCAATAGATCCATAAGCACACAAAACAAAACCCTTACAGAAAAAAAAAAAAAAAAAAAAAAAAAAAAAAAAAAAAGGAAAAAACTCACACTATCAGCAACAAGTTTATGAAGAACTGAACATAAACAAAACATGAGTTAAAAAAAAAAGCACTTACATAAGAAAATCGATTATTTAAGTTCAGAAATGCAAAGAACAAAGAAAAAGAGAAAACGATTAAGTTCCTTCCATTAAGCAGAAAGCAACAAAAGGTTTTAGAAAGAAAAGAGAAAAAACAGAATGAGTGAAGTTGTTGGTGTAATAAGACGAAAAAGCCAAAAGTTTATTTGGAACGAGTGAGGGTAAAATGGAGAATATGTGGTGAAAGTTTTGTTGTTTATTGATGATGTGGACCAAGCTATAATGGAGTTGAACGGTGGTGATTGATTCTGACGGAGAAATCATAGCCGTTTGTTGTTGTATATTGGCCTGCGGAGGAGACAGGGAAATTAAATATCTTGTCGCTGTTTACAGGTGCTATGAGTGATAATAATGAGTCTGAAATTTTTGTCTTCTTTTTCATTAATCTCAAGGTAAATTACTCTAAACAACTCTTTCTACTTCTAACTTTTTGCTTTGGATTAACTAGTTTCTAATTCTTAGCTTATGGGTATGTTTGGCAATTGCCAATTGGCAAGCATAAAAAAAATTAGAGTCTTATTAATGAGTGCATTCGATATACTTTTTAAACATATTTTTTTTAAAAAAAATTATTCGAAAAGTTAAACAACATAATTTTTAATGTGTTGATTTTATAGATTTTCATAAAAATTTATTATTTAAAGTATTTAAAGAATGTCAAAAAATTAAAAGAGTGTTTGAATAAGACAATTTCAGTTATATTATAGTTGATTTTAAAATTGTCATTAAGACTGAATAAAAATAGATATTTTTGTTTTCTACTAAATTATGGGACAACTTTTATTCTTAGCATAAATTGTCTAAATCGGTAAATTGTAAATCACCAACATGAAACTTTCTTCACCAAAAATGGTAAAATTAAAATTTGTTCAATATCTTAAGAATTTGCCTTGTGTTTATGCCTTGTGTTTATGATATTTTGTACTGTTTTGTCCAATATTTTTATTTTGTTTATCAAACAGACCATTAATATATTTTGTAAAATAAAAAACATGTTTGGTAACATTTTTTTTATTATAAACGTATAACTTATTTTATTAATTTATAATTTATTTTCCATAAGTTATTCAAATAGCTTATGAACTATAGGTAAAATATACTGTAATTTATAGGCAAATGCTAAACATTGCACTCCTTGCACTAATTAAGAAACTAAAAATAGTAAAATTATCTTGGAACTTGTGTATCAAACTTTATCAAAGTGTAAGTTATGTTTCTTTCAATATAAAATTTACTATTTTTGGGTTCCTTAACCATTGCATAGGATGCATTGGTTAGCAAGACCCTAATTTATAAGTTGTAGCCAATCACATCCGATTCATTGATTACCCGAACCTATTCATATGTGGGTAGAATCCAATCAAATCTGCTCTATCCATACGTTATTAGTTCGAGTATTAAAATTTATATTTGACTTTTTTAATCCATGGACCTGCGAACCCAATTCATTCATATGTGGGTAGAATCTAACAACTCGATGAAATTTTATCAATATTTTATTTTATGAACAACCTGCGAGCCCAACTCTAACCTATAAATAACTAGGTCGGTTCAGTTTAGACCAAACTATAAAAATTTGGGTTTAATGATGAACGCCGAACACTCCATGTATTCTACAAAATTGATGTATATGATTCATATTATAAATCAAATAAATTACTTTCTTCTTCCCAAAATAAATGTCCTAGCTAAAATTGTTTGTGTCAAAATGAATAATCTATACTACTATTTATAACATTAGTTTTTCCTATTTTATCCACTTAAAACAATCATTAGGTGAGAGAAATAAATATTCAAAATTCAAAAATCAACTTTTTAGTATTCTAATGTCTACTACCAAAGAGAATATTTTTATAAAAATTATATTTTCTCTCTTTCATTTATACATTTTCCTTAAAGTGTGTGATTGAGTCAACTGTGACAAATAAATTGGAACAATAGGAATAATTTTTTTAATAAATTTAAAAAGTAATTTGTCTCTTATAATAAAGAACAAAAATAATAATAATTTATAAAAAATATATTACATTAATTAATTTAAATTATTATCTAATAAATTATTATTAGGTATAAATTAACTTATAAATCATCTGCTATTTTTACCAAACATAATCTATATTTTTACATATTCATTTACATATTCATCTTGATAGTTGATACCAAACATACTTACGGTTAAATTAATTGTTGTTTTTCCCCTTCTGGAAGCCAGTGTGATATGTTATTTAGCCATATTAGACTATCAGTTGAACTAACAATGTACTACTTATGCAAATTAATATTACAATTCTTTAAGTTAATGTACTATTTATGAATGTTTAGTTAATTAACGGGCAAAGTAAATCATCCATTTCAACTCAATTCTTTTTCATATATAATAGTCAATGATCGAACCATTTAGTAATACTTATTTAGTTGAGTTTGATAATTTTAAACTTTGATGTTATGTTTTATACTTTATAATTTATATGTTTATAAGAAGAAAAAAAAAGGTTAAATTATACTTTTAGTCTCTTATCTTAATACTACTAGGTAATAATTTAGTACTTTATCTTTAATTTTTTACGCTATTTTAAATTTTTTGTCTTTCAGTCGTATTTGTATATGACTTTTCAAGTTTTTTCATACCTATGATTTTTTTAAGGATAATGCTAAACTTAGAGACTAAAAAAAGTAATTTCACCAATTTCAGTTTATATCATCAAAGACCCCAATTAACACTTTATAGTTAAAAAGAAAAAAAATCAACGACAACAATTTTAAAGTGTTACTTAAAAACACTAATAAAAATAACTCTCTTCTCTATTTGGTCGGAGAAAAATAGATAAGAGAGAAAATGAAACAAAGTTGCACATTTGAAAATGATTTTTGTAATTTAATTTTTCTCTTCTCTATTTCTTTTCGACCAAACAAAATTGCACATTCGAAAACAATTTCAAATGCTTCCATTTCAAAAGCATTGCTATTAATTTTTTAGATGAGTAGGATCCAACGTCTTCCAAGTTCGGCCCATCAAACTCAACAAATAATCTTTCCGTATTAAAATATAAATCACTTTGAAAGAAAAAAATTTGTTCAAAAAAGATAAGTCACTTTATAATAATGTTAGTTTTCTTATTATATGACCATTAACTATTTATTATTATATTCTTTTTTTTTACTTCTTTAATTTGTCTTTTCCATATAATTAGTGAAGGACAATTTTATAAAATAAATTATAATTTCTCTTTTCCATGCAATATTAATTACGTTTCTTAATTTGTGTGATATAATCAAAATAATTTATATTTTAGTACGAAAGTAGTATTTTAAAGTAAATGTTCAATCTTCATCGTCAGTCAATAATCGTGAATGAACTATGGAGAGTTTATCATGCACTCTAGTTTGCTTGAAATAAATGTCTTTGAACCAAACATTTACTTTGCGCCAAATGTTTAAAGTTGATATATATATATATATAAAAAAAAAAGGACTTCAACTATGCAGCTCAAACATATATTTATATGGAACAACAAAAAGATAAATATTAGTAATTCATGTTAGTTTAATTTAGTTGATAAGAACATCAAATTTTATATGCAGGAACATATCAGAGAATGTGGAGAGAGAAATTTGATGGGGACGCGTGACAGATTTCTACTACCTGTTTGGATATTTGAGTTATCAATACTTTGAACTCAATTATTTCATAATAAATTGATTTTTTTATTTTTTTTTATCAAAATTCATGATTTTTTTTGTCTATAAATAGATGCTTGATTCATTTGATTTGCACACAAAAAAAACTAAATTTTTCACTATATATCTTAATCTTATTATTATCTTTCTATTAGTGTTTATTTTAAAATTTTAGTCTTTATAGTGAAATGGATCCCAATAATCATTTTAACACCCAAAATTCTTCTAATACATTTTTTTACCGAAATCTCAACACTTACCAAAATCCTAATAATAATTTGTTAAGTGTTTATTATTTTAATTTAATTTTAATCGATAATTTTATATTATTATAAAAACAAAATTTAAATTTAAATATAAATAAATATGAAATAAAAAGTGGTGGGGTAGAATGTTGAATGAAAACCCATTAGAGAGAATAAAAGTAGAATGAATGTTGAATTATTAAGTTGAAAAAAGAGACAATAATGTGGCGTGCTTGGAGTTAAAAAAGTTAATGTTGAACATTAAAACTATCATAGATGATCTAAAAAATTCAAAACTATGCATTTATTTGAAATGGTCTTTTTTCAACCATTAATAATTTAATTAAAAAAATTGTTACAAATTGCAACAAAAAATAAAAGTAGAATAACAAACAAAATGTGAAAAGTAGTAGGTTAGTAGCAGGGCCTCTCTATGTTGTAAAGTTTGACTAGTTTTTTGAATTTCATCCAAATAGAACTATAGTTATTCACCATAAATGCAAGCAATGAAAAAGTAAAGCCCCTCTATTCCTCTTATATCTCTGCAGATTCTTTTTTTCAGCCAAAGCAAGGTACAATCCAAAACTCAAACTCAATTTTATACAATGGTCCACAAAAATTTATCAATGCTCTCCATAAATTGAGATATAAAAGGAAGAAAATACAGAACCAAAACAACAGTGGGAGATAGACATCAAACACATAACCACCATAATCTTTATACTAACCTACGATACCACCCCATCACCAACTTAAAATATACTATTTTTGAAATTAGTTGTGTCATACATTATACATACATAGTTCACTAGTAGTGTAAACTTATAGATTTTGTTTGTGATATTTTGCATATCATTGCGAACCATATTAATATACCAACTAAAATTATGTCTAGCAAGTACTCAGCCTCTTATTTTGCTAATAAGCTTCATATTTCTTTCTCTTGGTCATATTTTTTTCCCCTTCAAGATATTAGTACCTTAATGAAAGTGTATAAATCTTGTAGTGCTTGCATGCATCTTAAACCTGTTGTGAAACTAAGTGGGTGGTGACGCCTACACCTTCAGAATTGGTGATTATGAATGAATGAGCTAATCAGAGTTTGGAAAATTAGGATGGATTCTACTATCTACAGAGCCCTTGTCCTACATGTTTTAAGGTATCCTCTATCACTTTCCAATTCAAAGTGAATATATAACTATAGTGGTGACTATTATGGAAACACACTGATAGTGGTGACTTGCAACTTAAGGATGCTTATCTTTTTAAGATGCAGCAAGTTCAAGAGCTACATTGGGCTAAAAGAATTTGGAGTTCTGACATACCTCCATCTAAATCTCTTTTAGTTTGGAGGTTAATGCATGGAAAAGTTCCAACAGATGATAATCTTCAGCTGAGAGGATGTGCAATTCCTTCCATGTGTAACCTGTGTAACAGGAATGTAGAGACATCTGTCCATTTATTCTTTGATTGTGTTTATGCGGTTAAAGTCTGGTCTTGGTTTTCCAGTAGCATTAATCAAGTTTTGCAAATCAATTCAATGGAGGACATGTGGAAAATTTGTGACAAGAACTGGTCTCCACAATGTAAAATTACTTTAACAGCTGCATTGATCAATCTTCTCAATACTCTTTGGTTTGCTAGAAACCAAGCAAGGTTCAATAGTAAATTCATTTCTTGGCATTCTGCTGTTTCTTTGATTATTGCCAACACTTCTTTATCAGGTAACAATACTAGCAAAGTCTCCAACAATTCCATTAGAGACGTTACTATTCTAAAACATTTCAAAGTTGACATTCATCATCCTAATGCTCTTGTGATTAAAGAAGTACTATGGCAACCTCCACTCTATAATTGGACTAAGTGCAACATTGATGGAGCCTCTAAAGGTAATCCTGGTCTAGCCTCTTGTGGTGGTATTTTTCGAGACAACTTAGCCGATTGCATTCTTTGTTTTGCTGAACCTTTAGGCGTCGCTTCTTCTTATCAAGCTGAGTTATGTGGTGCTATTAGAGCAATTGAAATTGCATTTCAGAGGCATTGGCATAATCTTTGGTTGGAGACTGATTCTACAGCTGTAGTTTTGGCTATTTCTAATCCTGATAAGTTTGTTACTTGGTCTTTAAGAAACCGCTGGAACAATGCGATGTCTCTTTTTAAGCAAATGAATTGCATTGTTTCTCACATTTTTAGGGAGGGTAATCAAGTAGCTGACACTCTTGCAAATCATGGTTTATCTCTTACTGAGATCACACATTGGCATGTGGCCCCATCTTTTATTTCCGAGTGTTTTCTTAAGAACAAATTCGGATTTTCTTGTTTTCGTTTTTGTTCTTCTTAATGGAGTTTAGGTTCATGTCCCCTCCATTTGTAATTCTGCTTGATTTAATGAATTTTGGATGTCTAGCTCTTTACTAGCATCTTTTTGGTTTAAAAAAAAAAAACTATAATTTGTAGCATACCCTTTTTTAGTCTAAGATTAGAGATAACACTATAACACCGTAACCTAAGGGTCCTCTTTTGTATGGGTCAGCCCAAATTATTTTGCTCTTTGAATGAGAGAGGCCTTAGTGGGAATAGCCAATTCCATAAATAGATTATTTATATAATTCAGACATAATGGGTATTGAAAAGAAACAAAATTTCCACATGATTTAGTAACAAAAAATCCACATTATTTGTAATAAAAATGCTTAATAGTATTTGTCGAAAAAAAAAATGTTTAATAGTAATTAAAAATTAAATAATACCTTTGGTTTGACGTTTTACATATTTTGTAACCCGTTGACCTATTTTTGAATTAAATGTATTAAACACATCTGAAATGTTTACGTCTTTGACTATATAGTTCAAACTCTTCTCAAATACCACTTTAAAGACCCATTATGCAGGTGAAAAATAGTTGCATGATTTGATTCTAAATGAGTTATTAACCATTGTTCTGACAAAAAAATGGTTGAAAGGATTCAACAATTTTCTTGTCAGAACAATGGTGAATAACTGCTTTAGAATCAAACCATACAACTATTTTATAAATGCACGTGATCTTAAAGTGGTACTTGAAAAGACTTGTAACTATATAGTCAAAGATTTAAGCATTTCATATGTGTTTAATACACTTACTTCAAAAACACAAAATATGTAGAACCTCAAATGAAAGGTATTACTCCCTCCGTACCAAAATATATGTCGTTCCGACATTTTTACGCATATTAAGGAATTTGTAATTTCTATGAATCTTGTCAAAATTATACATGTTTTTCTTCTTTTAGCCTTTCTCTCTCTTTATTGGTATATGGAAAAATAATAAAGTTGGAAAGAGAGTAGTGACTTTTGTTGATAAAAGGAGTATAAATGCATGGGTAATTTAGGAAGATCAAAATTAATGTTACATTGGTATCGTAAAACGACATATATTGTGGTACAAATTTTATTTCCAAAACGACATATATTGTGGTACGGAGGGAGTATTTAATTTTTAATTACTATTAAACATTTTATTACAAATAATGTGGATATTTTTGTTACAAATCATGTGGAAATTTTGTTTCTTTTCAATACCCATATCTGAATTATAGATATAATCTATCTATGGAATTGGGTATTCCAACTCCCTGTTTCGGCTCAACAAAGCTGCTAAAAACCCAAAAACATTAAATGAAGAGTATAAGCTTAGTTTTTAATTACTATCAAAATGTCATTACTAATATTAGATAATTATTTTAATATGCTTAAGTCACGAATATGTGAATATGGTATTAGAAAACATCAAATGTTTCTACCAAAAAAAAAAATCAAATGAAAAGCATTAGTTTAGTTTTTAATTACTATTAAACATTTTTATTAGTATCAAAATACAATGTCATTATTATTACTCGGAAAACAACTTTCATTTCGGTACCGGGAAAACATCAACACATAATTCAAGACATGGATATTAAAAAAAAAAATTCTTCACCATAAATTCAATTCAAGGAAATAATCTCAAAAAACTCTCATTCCTTCACCATAAATTCAATAAGCAAACTTCATTTTCTAAGGGTATTTTCTTGTCTACCCCCACAAGATTTAAGGGTATTTATCCCCAATCACTTAAAAAAAATTTAACCGATATAAATTTTTATAAAATCAACCGTTGGATTAAAAGTTTATATCATATAGATCATTTGTGTAAAATTTCAGACAAGTCTAAAATCATTTGATATGTTATTGAGACGCGTCAAAATTAACAGTTTCTCTGTGATTTCTTAAACACCGTTAATCTTTATGTGTCTCAATAGCATATCAAATGATTTTAGATTTGTCTGAAATTTTACACAAATGATCTATATGATATAAATTTTAATCCAACGGTGTATTTTATAAAAAATTATATCGCTTAAAACTTTTTATAGTGGTTGGGGATATATACCCCCAAATCTTGTGGGGTACACAAGTTGTCCCCTTTTCTAAGGTGTGCACGAAACATATCAAATTACATATTGTAGCTTCCAAATTGCTTCGTTTGTTAACTTCAAAATAAAATTCAAACAGCAAAATAATTTGGGCTGACCCATAGAAAAGAGACCCACATTCTCATCTCAATGCTACATGTCCCATACAATTTTGTCCACAATTCAGTTATTGCATATTTAAATTTGTTTTGTTTTATGGTTTATTTATGGTTTATTTACGTAGGTTGGAACAGAGTTAGTATTAGCCAAACAAACAATACATATTTATATCACATTCATTTAATGAAGTTGTAGTCAAATACAATGTCAGCTACGGTGCTAGCTAAACAAATCATTCATATATTTAAACATTCATTTATCATTTAACAAAGTTTAAGGCATATATATACTCCCTCCGTCCCAATTTAAGTGTCCTAGTTGACCACTTCACACACTTTAAGAAAAATGTGTAAATGAAAGAGAGAGAATAAGACTTTTACAAAAATACCCTCACTTTTTATTGGTAGTAGATATTGGAATACTAAAAAGTAGATTCTTTAGTTACTTTATTGTCTCCTTTAATCATTATACCATAAAGTAATAAGGGTAAAATAGGGAAAAACAATGTTATAAATAGTATGTGACAATTATTTTGGGACAAACAATTTTGGCAAGTGTGACACTTATTTTGGGACGGAGGGAGTACATTGCTAGTTGTAGTTCTAGTTCCAGCTAAGCAAAACATTTAAAATTCAGTCAAGCTAGGTTCCATATTCCCTTCAACAAGCTTTCATTTTGATTCTGGTCATGACTTAAGGAAATGTGAAAACTCAGTAAAACATGCGAATTATCTTTGAACAATCATAATAAATTACTATTAATACCAACACTAACTAATAATCGTTGAACTCAAATAGGACATAGGAACATTGACGCAACCCAAATTGAAGTCTAGCAGACACAACAAATAATGGCGAAGAGTGAGAACTAATAAACGCCAAAGTTTCATATATATTTCCTCAGTGGAAATAGATTCTCAATCACTCATGAGCTACATTATGAAACATCTACTACTACTATAATAAAATTAAGGGATAATTACACTCACCTCCCTTAAAGTTTATTCAAATATCACTCACACCCCCTCTATTTATTAAATGAACACTTACCTCCCTTATATTTACAACTAATGGCATCATTTACCCCCTCCCTGTAACTTCAATCTAACGTCTGTCAGTATGAAAGGTCTTCACCTTCCCATTGCTTCGATGGTTTTTTGTTTTTCTTCAGATTCAATCACTTTATTTCTTTTTATTCATGTACTCTTGATTTCCTAATAACTCAAGATTTCTAGATTAACTCATCCACCAACCAAGAAGATCTAGGATAAATTGAAAATAAGGAACGTAGAAGTTAATGAAACTTTTGGAGATAAAAGAAATATCGAACAGGGTAGTTGGTAGTTGGGAATTCTCACGTATGCTAAAAACCTTTCTCTTGATGGATTCTAAGGTTGGTACCAACCATAACATTTGTCATAGTTTTGAAAAATTAGTCAATTTGGGTATTTCTCTCTTGATTAAAAATTTAGTTTCACTAAAGTAGGAATATTAAAATATCAAAAACATCTATTACTCACTGTTAGTTTAGTGACCAAGGGATTTGTTTATGCATTCATGGCGACATACGACGAAGACACTCCGGAGAAAAGATGAACTATGAAAGATTAGTTTATCGTTTTAACAAAATAAAAGTTTAGTTAACGGTAGTCAAACGGTGTTAGTATAAGAGGGAGGTCGTTGCTTTTTGAAAAATAGAGGGGGTGTGGGTGATATTTGAGTAGACTTTAAGGGAGGTGAGTGTAATTATTATCCCTAAAATTAATGACTATCAAAATTCCATTTTTGTCTTCATATATTTTGATAAAGTTTCAACTCTTTTACCCTTATGTGTCAAATCACATTTAATTTTCTTTTATTATTTTTTATATATTCTCTTTCTTACTTTTTCAATTTTTTATTATTTCTCTTTCCACTACTATTCTCTCTCTTACTTTTTCATTATTTATTATCTCTCTCTCTTATTTTTTAGTTTTTTCATTAATTTATTTTCATTTTCAACTTTTTTTTTTATTTTTTTCTCTTTTAATTTAATAGTATCTATTTATTATCTAATTTCTATTTCTATTATTCACTTCGTATTTTCACTTTCATTAAAGAATATTCAACATTTTATTAAGATTTATTTTACTAACGTACTATCATCGCTTGATTTGAATTTATATAATTTTGCATTGGTAGATGTTAATTATAAATAAAAATGTAACAAGATGAGTATTTAAAAAAAAAGATGAGTATTTGTCACCCCATGAATGTATAAAAAAATATGAGATGAGTGTTTGTCACTGAGAAACATTAATTTGGTTCAAATATGTTATATATATACTTATCAATTTTTATACTTTTACATGTGATTTAATCAATTATAGAATATAACCGATATTTCATAAGTTCGACAAATGTGACAAAAATATTTGTAAGCACAGATATAAGCATATAGAATTTTCAACGGGCACATGACAATATTTAAACAAATTTCCACATACAAAATAAACAAATATTTTATTGAAATATTGTAATATTATTGATATTTAAAATATCATTTAATCATTACCTTTTGCATTGTAAAAACACAAATAATGACTTTAAATTAAATAAAAACACACGGGACATTAAAAATATTTGTAATAATTCATATTTTTCTAATAATGGATGAATTAAATATGAATTTTTATGTTTTCGGCGCTTAAAATATGAATTTTTGTGTAGTAGTTTTTATAACATTACAAACATTAATATAAAACCTCATTAAAATTTTGTCAAAAAAAAAACCTCATTAAAAATGTAAATAGTACATATAGTTGACTAAAAGAAATATCAAACATCATGACGGGAAATATTTAAAAGACTAAAAATTGGCTAAAACGTTTTGAGGGACTAAAACTCGAAATTTCAAATATTCATATGATAAAAACTTTATTTAGCGCTTCATTATATTGAGACATAAAAAATTTATTGAGCACTTTATTTAGTACTTCATTATATTTCCGCATATAAAAACACATAAAACTAATTCACAACGGGCATAGTATAAATATTTAACAAATCGTTTAAATTATTATTATTTTTAAATTTTAATTTAGAATTAATTATTATCGTAATGTAGATGCACGGGTCTTTTGCTAGTACCTAGCTATAATTCTTATTGCAATGAAAGATCATGTAAACATGTAAAGGAAACATATTCTCCAATTGTATAATTCATGTACACAGATATATCTAAACTTTGCCTATGATAACCATATTGTAAATATCCGCATAATTTGTGTAATAAAGAAGAAGGCAATTCCATAGATAGATTCATTTCACCCCCAAAATACAAAAAATATAAACATGATTAATAATATTTTGGATTTGAGGTTTTAATTCTGTAGCAATACCTTGCCCAATTTTTGAATTAAGCAAGTTGATCAGACAGGGTAGATATTTGACTAGATGATTATAAATTTTTTGAGCCTCCAAATCGAACACTCTTTCTGTCGTCGGGAAATAATTGTATAGTTTTAGTCTAAATGAGCTATTTGGCCATTGATCTTACAAGGAAAATTTAAAAGAATCGTATCTGCCTTCCAGCCATTTTAAGTGATGTGATGTGAACTTAAAATGATCGAAAGGAGGACACATTTCTCTGAAACTTTTCTTGTAAGAGCAATGATTAATAGATCATTTAGACTTAAACCATACAATTATTTCCCACAACATAAAAGAGTGTTTGAAGTGAAGGCTAAGAAAATTTATAATCATCTAATCAAAGATATAACCATGTTTGAAGTAGTCAACTTGCTTAATTCAAAATTGGCCAATGTATTGCTACATAATTAAAACCTCTAATCTAAGATATTGTTTAATTTTTGTTATAAATCATGTTTATATTTTTTGATTTTTTCGGGATGAAATGAATCTTTCTATGGAATTGCCTTGTTCTTTATCACACAAATTATGTGAATATTTACAATATGGTTATCATAGGCAACGTTTAGATATATGTACATGAATTATACAATTGGAGAACATGTTTCCTTTACATGTTTACATGATCTTTCATTGCAATAAGAATTATAGCTAGATATGTTTCATAACGCAGTGCTTGAGTGATTGAGAATCCATTTTCACTAAATATATATGAATCTATCTAAGGAAAATATTTTTTAAAATACAAATGTTTTAGATATAAATTAATATGAAGATATGGCATTATATTAAATTTCGTCTATAAAATAATGATACCCAATAATATAAATTAAATATGAAATTATTATTTTAGAATTATAGAATTAGACAAAGTGGTTAAAGCTTGGGGATATATAGATTGGATATATAGGAGGAAGTCTGATTTAGGGATCAATTTCTGTAAAGAGTAATTTATCTTTTCGATTTATAAAATTAGATTAATTTTACAATACACAAATTCCTCAAATGGTACTTGGTGCACAACACCTAGGATTATATAACTACACTACGAATTTTATAAAAGTTATTGTTGTATTAAAAGTTTATATCATATAGATCATACGTGCAAAAATTAAAAAAAATTGAAAAATTAATTGATATGTTATTGAGATCTATCGAAATTAACAGTTTATGAGTTTTTATTAAATATCATTAATCTTAATGAGTCTCAATATATAACATACCAAATAATTTTTTTTAATTTTTTTTTACATATAGATGATCGAATATAAATTAAACTTTTAATCCAATAATAAACCTTATAAAATTCGTAATGTTACTATGTAATTCAAAAATGAAATACATCTTGTACACCGTGCACAACTTGATTTTGTTGTGGATGATAGAGCTCCATTGTAGATGATCAAACTAAGAAACTTACACATGAGAGAATAAAATGTGATCAATCATTATTCAAATTCACTTTATTTAAAAGTTTATCTGTTTCTCTCTATTGATGAATAATAAAATATCACACTTTACTCTCTCGTGTGTAAATTACACATGAGAAAATTTATTCCCTACAATTCAACCTTCAGAGAAACAAGATCCGACTACAATCTAAATTTATGAAGATACAATGTTTTTTGTCTTCGAAAAATTTTATGTTTCATTTTTTATCCCAAATGATCAATTTATATTTATGTTATTGTCAAAGTTATGAGCCTCTTATATTCAAGATGTATTATGTTCAATCTCGTTCAAAAAATGTCAAAGACATGTCAAAAATTATGTTCAATAGGAACAAAAATCTAAAACAATTTTTTTTGAGAGAAATAAAATTTTTATTTTTATTTTTAAAATTAAAAGGGTCTTGCTAATGAGTGCACCTGGTGCACTCTTTAAGGATACTATTTAAAAAAAGGGTTAATAGGTATATATATACCCCCCTGTAAAATGTGTAAATTTTGCAATACTCCCTGTAATTTTTTTTTTGAGAAATCCCCCCTGTAATGTTTGATTTTTTGCAATACCCCCCTAAACTAACTTAACCTGTTAACCATAATTAAATTCCCGCTAAAATAATATTTTTGCGGCATTTTTATGCGGCGGTTTAAAACCCCTGCTAAAATAATAGTTTAAATAGAATAACACGTTAAGAACACACATTGAAGAATCAAATAGAAAAACATTTTTTGAAACTTGTGTAATCAATTTTTTAAATATTAAATCATTTATATTATTAATGGCATTTGTTTTATTTCGATATATAACTATATAAGGTACGAAGTTACCTTTTCGGACTTATTTTTCACTTTACTCAATAAATAAAATTAGAAAAATTCTTCAATTTTTGCAAAGTCTCCACAATTATGTCCCTGTAGGATAGCTCAAGTGGTAAGAGCTGGGGACATTTGGGTTGGGTAAGGGAAGGTCCAGGGTTCGAACCCTGGCAGGGAGCAATTTATATTTCCGATGTACCAAAAAAAAAAGTCTCCACAATTATATTAAGGCAAATTCTTAAGGATCTAATTTACATTGTTGACATTAAATTTTATTTATAGATATAATATTCAATATTCCACTCAAAAATCGAATCAGAAATTTTTCAAAATTTATTTTTTTGGGTGAAACTCATTAGCGACTTAAGCCTAATATATTAGTTTCATACTTTCATAGAGTATTATTTTGTTTGGTAAGGAGTTTCATATTATTTAGTTTAACATATACAATACGTAAGTTATTATTTTCAGCAAAAAGTTGGAATATGTATGTTTTTTTGATAGAAAGCAAATGTTGGAATTACTAATAGATACAATTTTAACGTTTCTAATTTGTCTTTCTCAAATTTGCAAGTTTTGTAAAATCAAAATATAAAGGACTTCTTAAACCATTTGAGCAACCAAGTGAAGGTATTTGAACTTCACACGACATATCCATTTGAGAAATGACCGTGTCCTTTGAGTTCATGCTTTCCAGCAGGAATTACTTTACATAGCAACATGTTGGATACTAGGAAAGACTTTCCATCTTGTTGTTTCATTATCTGTTTAGAGTGTTTGATGTGTGAAATTATAATGAATGTGATGTGATAGAAAAAAAATAATATCTCTTCTTGAAAAATTTATAAAAAAGAAAAAATCTGTTTAGATTAACCCCTTCAAAATAATTGAGAAGTGTTTGTAAACAAAATCGTGCACAAATTAATTTCTAATTTTGAATCAATAATTCTAAATAAAATATAATGTGATTTATTGGTTTAATGATTAAAAAACACTCAAAACATGCATCATAGTCACTTTACTTTCCTCAACTTGTCATTGTCACTTTCTCTAATATATGGAAAATTCTATTGAAAAGTTTAAATAGGTCAGGTCATGGAGCTCATTGAGGTAGCATAGATCTCAAATTTAAAGATAAAAGTACTCGTCGATCATTCATCAAAGATATGTTTTCTTTTACGTATAAAAAATATGTTGAAAATAATATATTTAAATATTTTTTGAAGATTTTAAAATTAAATTTAAATGTCTTTTAAATTTAAAATAAGATACCTTTAAAATATTATATTCTATATTTCAATTTAGAATATTTTCAAATTTGTTTTATATTTAAAGATATAGTTTAAAAATATGTTTTGAATTATTATAAAAAAAAAAAACAATATTATTTTGTATTGCGATCATCTATTAAAGTAGTATTTTTTTAGTAAATAAACAAAATGACAAAATTATTAAAAACTCAAACTTACAAAATAAAATGACCAAAATTTCAATATTTTCTACAAATTGAACCAGTGAACAATCACGTGTACTCTTTATCAAAATAGTTTTCTCCTAATCAAAATAGCTTATGCAATACAAACACAAAAATTAATCAATCTCACAACAAAATTTAAATTTTCACACTCTGAGTCAACTCTTTACCAATCGAACCAATTTCATCAACTCCCGTTTCTCTGATCTATACACTCTCAAATATTTAAATATATCCGACGCCAACTTTACTTTCCCGCAACACTTGACCAACAACACAATCCATTACCACTTGCTTGCCACTCTTTCTAACTACACAAATACATATATACATAAGTAGTAGTAGTAGTATAGGAAAAACTTCACCACCACCAACATCAGAACAAACAAGTAGTACGTACTTGTTCAACTTATCATCAATGGAGAGCCAAGATCTTACGCCACCACAAGTAGACGCATCTCGACCGTCCCTAGGCTTCCCGCTCGGCACCGCCCTCCTCTTGATCATCATCTTCACCTTAAGTGGTATCTTCTCATGTTGCTACCATTGGGAAAAGTTTCGTTCATTTCATCAATCTCTCTATGATCTTGAGGCTGCACAACCACACGTCCTCACCCATTCCCCACCCTCTAAGAATAAACCTCAATTCAAGGTAACTATTTGATTCTAGTGGCATCTATTCTTAATTTTTCACAATTTTAGTAAACATTTCAGTTCACAATTTGAAATCAATATGTTGGTATACATTAATGTATATATAGATTATTTTTTTCTGTCTGAATAAGTGGTTAATAACATATAGACTTTACGTAACACTTGAAGAAATGTTAGTAAATTGAAATAGTAACATTTTTCTTGATTTAGTAATATTTTCTTAAATAAACAAATATCAGAGATGAATTATATTGTAACTAATTTGAATTAACAAATTTGTTTCTTGGTGAATAGGAAATGGAGAGGGAAAAGAAGGGGCAGAGCTTGACGGTATTGATGCCGGGGGATGATGTGCCGAAGTTTATAGCTATGCCTTGTCCGTGTCAGCCTTTACGGCTGGAAGAGATTTTTGTGAGCATAGAGAAGCCACCGTGACCACCATATAGCATGTTAATGATTAATCATAAATTAACTTGATATGAATTGCCATTCAAAAAAAAAATGATATGAATAGAAGAATCAATGAGCATTCACATTTTGCCACTAATTATTTGTATTTTGATCAGCAAAACATAATGATTTATCAGCAATGATTAATAGGTTTCACCAAAAGATAAATTTTGAAGGAATTTGGATTCGATTCCTAGATGAAACAATTATTGATCAGACTTACTTCGCGAAATTTGGATTCGATCGTAATATATATGTTTTTCTGTACACTCAAAAAACTTATCAAATAACAAATGATAAATTATTCTTTGAAATATGTGGGTTATCATCAAAATTAATTAGGGGCTAAAATTCTCTGTATCTATCTTTAGTTTCTAACAAGAATGGACCAACTAATCCTAAAGTAAAGGGACATATCAAATTCTAACAATTTTAAAACGCACGCATGATACTAAAATGAAACTATAAAACGTAAAGGATTCAATAATTTAAAAAATTATTTTAGTAGCCATGTGAACTTTCAATAGACATTGTCAAAGTGTTTTTATGGATTCTCTATCGTAACATTTGGGACAGTTAAGATGGAGAATCCATCATAATTCATAACATTATTATTAACGTAAGAAAATGAATTGAAAATTTTAAAATATAAGCTATTAAAGTGAAACAAAAAATAAATATAAGAAATTAAATATGCAATTAAGAAGAAAAAAATCTAATATATATATATATATATATATATATATATATATATATATATATATATATATATATATATAGTAATACATAATACTTGAGCCCTATGGTGAAAAGAATTGTACATAAAATAATTGAGCCTTGGTATAACGAGTGGGGCATATGCAATTCAAGCAAAACATAGATATATTTCGATATTGTCAGTAATATCTTTTACAAGGAGATGATGAGATGAGACGAGTACTCATTATATATTGGAAATCCTTGCAAAATATTAGGTACATACATTATTAAATATCATAGACCACAGCTATCATGCAATTGTACAATATCTTAGCACCATATTCCCCTTTTCATTATTTTGCTTTCTAAGTTATACATTATCATGTTCCCTTCTCAATTCCTTTTTATCATCATGGAATATTGTCTCCTTCTAAAAGGTAAGAAAAATATTCA
Organism: Trifolium dubium; assembly: GCA_951804385.1. NCBI lineage: Eukaryota > Viridiplantae > Streptophyta > Magnoliopsida > Fabales > Fabaceae > Trifolium > Trifolium dubium. Next base: position 31,468,969 of record OX638069.1, on the reverse strand, counting down.
AAGACGGCGAATTATTATAAAAAAAAAACTAATACAATGCTTATCATGTTAGTGATTAGCTATGAAGTTCATAGATTTGATATGCTACACATATATATATGAGAAAATTTTAAAATTTAATAAAGATACGATATAGTGAAGATACTTTAATTAATAGTAAAAAATAAATTTAAAATAAAAATAAGTTACTATTTTATGTGTTAGTTATGTATCAGACACTAATATTGTCAAAAAAAAAATGTATTAAACACCAATATACTTTAGTATTTTTGGAGTATCGGAACTTTTCAGGTGATTAGAGGTCTTAAGTTGCAAATACACTTTTTTTTTTTCAATTTAATTAGAAATTTTAAATTCAAATCTAAAAAATATATTTGTGCTAAAATATTGGAAAAGATCTTTGACATGTATGTTGTCCTACTTGGCTTGAGGATTATTTGTGATACTTAATTTTGTATCAAAATGGGAAAGCAATCAAGTATATGTGATCCTACTTGGCTTGAAGATTAGATGAAAATGGTAAAGTGATCAAAATATATATATGTTAATCTATTTGATCTTTTGAAGGTGTTGGATTGGTTTTAGGAAAAGTGGAAGGCAGCTAATGAATAAAATTAGGTGAGATGAGTGTCGTTGTTGTGTCATATGCATGAATGCTGTTTATTAGTTATGGAGGGCCAAACACATTAGACAAATTGCATGAATGATGAATCATGAATGGAATTCTGAGATCAGCTACAACATGTCGTTTTTGTCCTTTAATTTGCAACATGATTAATTTTATGTTTTTTTTTCTTTCATAAAGCAAGGTCTCAATATATACTTTTTTAAAATTAATTCACATATTGTTAGAAGAAAAAAGTCCTGGCAGTTCATACTTCATAATTCGGTCGCAAAATAAATAAAATTTGATAAAAAAAATTATTAAACCCAAGAATTAAATTTTGGTTCTCTCAAAATCTTCTTTTTGAATAACAAAACTTCAAAAAAATATCATACATTTACCGATTTACATTTACTTTTTTGAATTTTTGGTCGTACGAGGATATGTGATTTTTGACACAATAAAATAAATTAAATATATTTTTAATCTTTACAAATATTTTAAATTTTAGTTTCTCAAATTTTTGTTAACACTTTTTGATCGTTTAAATATTTTTTGTCACGATTTTTAGTCTCTGTCATTTCATTTAGTCCAGAAGGTATAAGTATAAATGGGAGGTATGAAGTCAAATTTACCCCAAAACAATACATTTGTAGCCCATATCGTAGCGGCCCAAAACAATTCATTTGCTGAGATTTTTTCATTTCCTGTGTGATATTCACCATTGTTATCATCAAATTTGAATTCACGATCATCCCTCCCAAAAAAAAAAAAACACCAAGTGTTTGTGAAAATGCCAAACAGAAGAAACCCCACCGTCGTATACCCTCCCGGAACACCGCGAAGATCACCGCGTCTTCTCCTCCTCCTCCACGAAAACAACAACAACCCCACCGCCGCCGTCGTATACCCTCCTTGCACACCGCGAAGATCACCCAGACTTCTAAACCTCCACGAAAACAACAATCCCATCACCCCTAAACCTAATTCCACAAACAAATCTTCTATCAAATCTAGAAATGTCTCTGTTTCGTTAAGGAAATCGCCTAGGTTGAACAATGAAGCTCCATCTCTTAGAAGATCTGCTAGATTCTCCAATCAAAAACCCCTTGTGGATTTGCAGAAAATCGATGTTAAATCGAGTGAATTTAATTCTTGTGATTCGGTGAGAGTTAAGCAAGGGAAAACAAATGGTGGGGTTGGTGGAAGAAGGAAAAGGAAGCGCGGTGGAGATGAAGTAGTGGAAGAGGAGATGGAGGAAGAAGTTGAAGGGAAAAGGAAGCGGGGCGGTGATAGAATTGTGGAAGAGAAGAGGAAGGAAGGTGGAGTGAAAGGGAAAGGGAAAAGAAAGAATGGTGGTGGTGAAGTTGTGGAAGGGTGGACTAAGGAACAAGAGTTGGCTTTGCGAATGGCTTATTTTACGGCAAAACCTAGTCCCCATTTCTGGAAGAATGTTTCAAAACTGGTATGGTTTCTCTCCTTTTCTCTGTGTAAGTGTAAAGATCGAACTTTTAGACGAAGAATTGATGTTAAGTAAATGTGAAGTTAACTATGAATTTATGAGTATTTTGTAGAATTATTAGTTATGTGTCGAAATGAGAAAGACGTGGAAAAATTATGTGTGAAATTAATGAGTTGGATAGAGAGATGATATATGTTATTGACAGAACATTATACTTTGTTTGATCTTTAGCCGACCCTTCTTAGTGGAATAAGGCTTGGTTGTTGTTGTTGTTGATGATGTATCTAAATGACTTAGGTAAGGTAGATTTGTTTGGCGTACTGTGAAATCCTTGAAATGACCAGCAAGGTTCAACACAAATTGGTAAATAGGCAAATAGCTGGATCATGTGTCCTAGGTTCAAACTAGTTAGTCCTTTAGTGTTGTGTATAGATTATAGAACAGGCTTGTCAGGAGAGTTGAAATCCGGGTGATGCTGAAATCTCACTGGATCGGTTTCCAATTGTGTGATTTGAAATTTCTGGGAGATTGATTCACCATTTGCCCGCAAAAATTGCTCAAATATGACAACTTTGGTTTATCACTGCCTTATCTAATGCCATATTAAAAACAAGTGCATTGCTTGAAGTGTCACTTGAAACAATGCAAATAGTTGTGATGCTGACACAATGATAAAGAAGCATTGCAGCAGCAGGGCTTACAGCGGTCGCTGCAGAACCGTTGGATCTAATTACAGCGTTTAATACAATGGTTTTATAGAGGCTGTACATCTTTGTGCAATCAATTTTGTTTTTTGGATAACTGGTTCATGGTTGTTATCTGTAACTATTACAAAGAAAAATGTAAACTTAAGTGCATATTTGCTTAATTCTTTTGGTCGTTGAAATTGCTGTACAAAATCTGTTGCAGGTACCTGGGAAGTCTAAACAAGATTGCTTTGACAGAGTTCATCATGACTTCCACACACCACCTCAATGTCAGCCCCGATCAAGGGCGAAGGCAATTAACTCATCACCCCTTCATAAATTCTCAATATCTGCAAGTAAACTTCTCAAACCTACTGAAAAGAAGTCCGGCAAATCAAATATTCTCAAACCAAAAAGCTTCATTAACCAGAAGTCTATCGAGAATCTGTTACAGCGTCATCTTAAAGTTGATCAAGTTTGTAACGGGGACATATTTTCTATTCTTGAACCTAACGTTGATTTTTCTACTAATGCTATTCAGCCTAGTCAAGAACTTTGTACTCCAAAGCAACAAAAGGAAAATCAAGGGTTGCTACAAAAGTGCATTGAGAGATCATCATCATCTTCATGTCATAAGAAGTCACTTTCCAGATTTATTGGCTCATCAGGTGTTCAAGATCTTGGTAGTCCACCTGTTCTAAAGAAAGTAAAGAACAAGGCGCAACATGAAAAATATGTTAATCAATTAAGATTTAGGGACCTTAAGAGAAGAGCAGCATCTACACAGGCAAAAATGTCTAGAGCTGGAGATGGAGACATCATTCAGAAAAAGGATCTTGTTAAAGCTGCAAAAGTTGCATTGGTTTCAGAAGCTAGAGATGCTATCAATAAGTTTCAACAATCGCAAGTCAATCTCATGGACAACACTTGTAGTTCTGATGAGGACGATGGTGGTGACATTGGAGTTGAATGTGAAAGTCAATAGGTTTTTCTCGAGCTAATTGAATGTGAAGCTTTTTGAATACAACTACAATTGTATGTATGGATAGTTGTTTTACTTGAAGTTTTAGCCATTTATCTTAGCCAACATATAACTCTTCAAAAATCCCAAGTTTTGTTGCATTTACTTGTAGGTAATAAAAAAAGAGCAATCTGCTTTTTTCTTGTTCCAAACGGTTCCATTGTAATATGTCAGTGAGAATTCTTTAGATGTAATGCATTTAGATTAGGCTTTAGAACAGTATTAACTGTCTTGTATGAGTTGTAGCCGTCTAGGTACTATGCTTGAAATATAGATCCCAATAGACAAAATGTGTTCACCTTCTCTCCTGAACATGTTTTGAAGGGTTTAATGGAATATAATGTCATTTTTTGAGAGGCATCATAGTTATTTTGACTCTTTTGTAATCAGTAATCCTACTGTCAATATTCCAATTTTATGTCATGATTAGATGTAAATTCTTTGGCTCTTTTGTGGAATGTATATCTGTTGTACCACAATCCTAAGCCCGGAGACATTCTTATTTTTTCATTCACTTTCTCCCCCTAATGGCATTGATTATTACGCCGTAATGGTTATGTCTTCATGTTGGCTATTTGTCTCTCTTATGTTCCAAATTCCAGTTATATTGTAACCTATTTATCAACTTTTGTACTCCAGACAATATTATGGACATCTAAGGATTTTTTTTATCCTTAAATGATGTTCATATAATCTTATGCTATAATTATGCTTTTATTATGACCTTTTTTGTTTGTCTGAAATTTTTTATTTTTAAATTTACAATTCTTATCAATATTTCATTATATCATGCAAATTCATAACTTAATATGTAAGTCAAATTAAATACACTAACTTACATCGAAATGAAAGTCAAATTAAATACACTAACTTACAAATAAGTTGTGAATCCTAATTATTACACTAACTTACATTGAAATGAAAGTCAAATTAAATACACATATAAACAAAATATAATTTAGTAAATTTACACACAAATTAAACACAATAATCACACTAACTAACATTTCTTAATAAACGTGATAATAGTCAAAGGGACTTATATAATACTAGTACGAAGGGAGTATATTCTACTTTGACCAATAATTAATAAGGTTATCAGCCTTTTGACAACATCTGCATGTCTTAACATGCGAGTTAAAATCTTAGATGGCATTTTTGTTAAAATCTTAATAACTTGAATTATTGAAGAACAAGCCAATAATTCATTTTATAATAGTAGGACATTGGATCATAGGATTAATGGCTCTGAATTTGCCCAATTCTAGAGGTTAGTCCGGTTGGGTTCCAACATGTATGATAATTGGCATGGGTGTTGGGTAACTGATAACATAACAAACATGATTGATTGTCTCAATGAATATAAGTTATAACAAAGCATACGTATGTCCATTTTTTACCATATATACATAAACCACATCTCTTCACGAGTATTGTTCACATTAAAAGAAGAAAAAAATAATTATTAGAATAGAAGATATCTTCCGATAAAAATTTTTACTATTGGAAGATACGCTTTCCTCCCGTATTACTTACAATGAAAAAAGCATTATCAAGAGATATTTTTCGGTAAGATTTACACCATCAAAAAATATTTTCTGATAAAATTTGTACTACCGAGAGTTATCTCCCAGTAAAATTTACACTATTTGAAATTGTATCGACTCTCGAACAAATAAAAAACATGAAGAGATTCTGATCAATTTAGACGAGCGAAGAGCAACTGTCATACAGATATCACCGCCCATTATTTCAAAAACAAAGCCTGAAGTTGTGTGCCGGCCCACCATCCTGATTGTCCCAAGATTCTAGTCCTTTTAGCAATGGTAAGACATTCATTAGCTTGCTTGGTAATTTTTGTGATATTGTTTGTTCCTTGTAGTTGATACTTGATTCCATGCTTTTTTGTCTTTGTTTATGAATTATCAACCCCCACATAATATGAATATGATGACCTATTTGTATGAAAGGTGTTTTAGCTATTTCTCAAGTTTAGAATCATGTTCCATTTTTATAACTTTTACGACATGTTTGATTTGAGTCTTCCTCATACTATAACTATTTGGACTTATAAATACATGTATAGACTCACTCATCATATAGATTTTTATTTATTTAGGAATTGAAAAAGATCAAACTTTGGACCCTAAATTATTTTATTTTAGTTAACATTGAATCAAATATCCGGATTTAGATTAAAACATGACCAATTTCTCCTAAAAATCGGAGTGTTTTGATACAAAAAAACTTTAGACCATAGAATCATAGACTTTCTAAAATCATGTAATTAAATTGATTATTCCAAAAGTTTAAATTATTGGATAAAAGGGTAGGAATTGTTTTATACTCTTATTAGCGTAAAATGTTCTTACATTATCAATCAAGCATTACTGTCAAATTTTTAATAAAAATATTGAATTCACGTGATTAATGAACTTCATTAAAAAAATACGAATATAATTCCTAGATTAACATAATCACCTTTAAAATTAGGCACATAATTGACTATAACGAGTCAATAGTGTGAATCTTTTTATTTTAATAGTACATGAAAATTAAACTAATATTTTTATATCACTATAACCTATAGTCATATCATATAAATCTATTTTGACAGGTCATATAAACATATTCCTTACATCCTTCTATCTTAATAATATATCTTTGACTAGTTGGAACATGTATCCATTTCATGTCTTTTACCATGTCCATAATGTAACATCATATCTTGAATATCCCGTTTTATACATGCACTCATTGATGCCAACAAAATCTTTGATATACTAGTAGCATTTTCTAACAGCATATCTTGAATTCTGTAAAAAAAAAGTTTGTTTTTTTCAATTTTTTAGGAACTATATTTGGATTTTGGACATTATTTTTGCCCATCTATTGCAACCTCGAGTTAAAATTAAAATTAATTTTAAAGACAAATCCAGTTCAACTCTAACTATGCGAACACACGTCAAAATTAATTATATATATGTTTCTAAAATCACTTTTTGTCAAGTGCGTATAATTAATCTCACATTGATTATTAATTAGTCTGTTGTTGCTCCAGACGTTCCTCTGGATTCTGAATTAATATGCAACAATCCAAAATGCTACAAATGTGTCTTTGTTTTGATGTTTACTTCACAACCACTCCAATGTACGTTCACCTTGATCTAACTATCTAAGTAACAATATGTTGCTTATTTGTAATTTATGATATATGATTCACAGACATAGCCAAAGATTATTAATGAGTGATATCTCAAAAGTACGTTTGAGTCAACTCATGTAAACATGCACTATATGATTGGTTACATTAGAATGAAAAAGTCACAATACTTTAGTTTGTGGTTGACTTAGCATTAGAGTCACAGTACTTTAATTTGAAAATCACCATTTTGCATCAATAAACTTAGCTCAATTCTTATTGTACTTTAAAACAGGACCAGTAATCCATCAATTATCTTGTATTAGCTGCTAAGGTAATGAAGTGGTGGAGCTCAATTGTTTAATGAACTTCGGTCAAAGGCGAATGATTTTAGAGAATCTGAATACCAATCTTGCTGAAATAATTTTTTTGCCTGACTTTACTTATCTACCGACTGAATTTGGAATTATCAGGACCCTTTTACATGAAAAATCGTAGAGGTCAAGACCCATTTCTTGGATCATGATTTTCTATTGTAAAAACAACACGCATTTTCACACAATTATATACTGGCAACCGTCTAATCAAAATCGGACGGTTCTGATTTAAAATCAGGTTTTTTAATATGGTTTTTTTGAGCCATCCGATCAAAATTGACCGGCCAATAACTCATTAACTGCGTAATTGCGTGAAATGATCTACAAATTTCCCAGTTTTATCAATGTAGCATTTTATCAGTGTTTGACTGTTAGGTATGCAATTTAGTTATCAACATTTTAAAATTGTACCATCAACATTGTGTGTGTGACCACATCAACTTGATACAAATGACATATAATGATATGTTTGATATCTCAAAAAAGAAATTTTGAAGCATATGAAGGAATGTATTAAAATTACTTTGATTCCACTTAGATTTTTGGCAACAACTTTCCATTATCAATTTACTACTAAAAAGGTAGAATTTTATCACAAAGGGAAAGTGAAACTAGCTCTAAAATACCCTAGTGTATGTTAAATACAGGGTAAAGCTCTAAAAGTGATTACATCAATCAAAGCCAACTTATTTAGAAAATTTTTAACACCCTAATTACTTAAACTACAGAAGAGGAAAAAAATTTCTTCTTTTTTTCACCACCTGCAAATTGTTATGTCAGCTTTCCATCATTTTCCTAAAGACATCTCCCACCATAACCTGCATTCCTGAATAGTGATTGCTTTATCTCTTCAGGGTTCATACAATTTCTCTGACCAGTTACCTAAATTCATGAAAACAATATGTTAAAAGAAGTAAGAAACATGTTCTATTTCACATATACACAATTATTGAGTCTAGTTAGTGTATGGTTGGAACATCGGAACATCGATTACTTCAACGAAATCACATTGTCACGGTAATTTTTTTTGGGTGTGTTTGGTTCTGCAGTTATAAAAGTTAATTTTGAACGAATTGATTGTGTAAAATTGAATCTGATTAGAACTGAATTTAATGTAAAGTAATTCGGTTATAGTCGGAAAAAACCAAATGTAGTGAAAATGTCCTAAATTCTCGCTTCAAATTAAATTCAATTATAGAGACAAAATAAGTTTTTACTAAAGAACATCCAAATATCTCGTAATCAATTATACGCATATAGAATTAATTTTATCATGCAAGCACACACTTAAAGCTCTAAAGTGTAGTTTTTATCAAAATTACAGTGGCACACCGTAATTCTGCCAAATTTGCTATCATGCAAAGATGTGCGAAAAAGATTTACTAACCTCCGAGCAAGATGCTTGCAATGAAAAATCATTGAAACTGCTTATAACACACTGGTGAATCTCAAGGCCTAATGCTTCTAATGTGTTCACAGTTGACAGTAATAATCCCGGCTTTGTAGCACAACAGATACTAATCTTTGTGTCTTGTTCTCTCCTCTCAACATCAAACTGAAAAATTATAAAAAAAGCATTACATTAATTACATTTATTCACGAACTCGTCTATGATTATGCCTATGTTTGATATCGCGATAGATATGTCAGACTCTATAGCTTCTGCAAAATCACAGTGAATTACTGTAATTCTGGCATATCTATAATGATACCAAACATATAGTATGCATAATTTCAAGGGTTTGACATACCTTAGGGGAATTTCTTACCATGACTTCATTTGGCTTTAACTCCTTAGAAATTCCTAAAAGGTTTGTCTGATTTGTTCCTTCCTCCTCCATTTCTTCTTGCAACTTATTAATCCTTTCTAGAAGCTCTTTCATGTAATCAATTGTATCTCCAAGAATTGATGTCCTGTCCATCTTACAAAATTTGCATTTTTCTTGTTAGTTCAAATGACTAAACACCAAATCAAACCACAAAATGCAAGTATTAGTCAATTATAGTAATAATCAATCACTAAAGAAAAAAAATTCTAATTGATTTCTATTAATTGAGATATAACATTGTAATAAGAATAAGGCATAAAAGAAACGCACATACATAATTACACACTATGAGCACGGACACAAACACCGAACACAACACTGATACCACCGCCACCAATAGTGGTAATTTAATAAAATAAAATAATTGAATGTAAATACATGTGTTGGTGTTGGTGTCAGTGTTGTGGTGAACACATTGTCGAACGCCAACCACACCTTCGATCTGAGGTGTCGATTTTATATAACATAGACATACAAATACACAAAAACTACACATTATATGTTTTGAATCACCTTGCTGATTTTAGGGACAATTGACCTAAGCATGGAAAGCCTATCATTCAACCTCTTTCTTCTCCTTCTTTCCGCCATAAGATTCTTTGAAGGTTGTCCTTCAACCCTTTTTGACTTAGCTTTTTTCTCACCACACAAACCCATATTAAAAACAGGAATCTCATGACTCACTTGTTCCTCAACTTTACAACTGATTTTCCCTTGTTCCAAACACTTATTCTCATTTCCAACAAAACCAAACTCTTCAACACCTTCTTGTGGTAAAAGGGGTGTTGAATCATCAATCTCTGGCACTGAAAACCCATCAACAAAAGGGTATGATAATGATGATGCATCAGTTCCATAAGGACATTCAAATCTATGGTCTAAAGGTGTTGAAAATGAAGCAAATGATGGATTTAAAGATGGATTGATGAGTAGATTTTCATCAAATGAGTCAAAAGTCCAACCATTAGGGAGTAGTAGTTCATTCAAACCAGTTGATAAAGTATTCCATGTGTCTTTTCTTGGAGCTAAAAGCTCCTCAAGAAAACCAAGTTGAGAAAGCTCCATTTTTTTGTTTATGTTGTTTTCTCTCTTTTTTCCTCTTCCCTTTTTTGTGAACTATGAATAAACTAAAGAAAAAACAAATAGAAGAGTTTTAACAATGGGATGAAAGTTGAAGAAAAAGGGAGGAGTTTCAAGTTTCTATAAATAATGTTTTAGTACTAACTTATAAGTAATGATATGGAATGAGAATTGAAACTTGGTACTATAGTCTCTCTAATCGTTAGAGTCCCACATCGAGTAAATCAATGCACTCAATATGATATTTAAATTATGAGACTCTCGCTCACAGTACCATTTATTGGGTTAGTCTTTTGGGTTGAGCTTTTTTCATGTATTTAATTTATAACAATTGGTGTGTGTTTCACAAATCACAATACTATATTGATAGGTATTTAAGTCATTGAGTATATTAAAGTGTTCAACATGGTACTTAGTCATGAAGTTATTTCACCTATTAAGCTAGTCTTTTGAGCTGGACTCTACTTAAAGTCCTAACACTATTACTCTCTTTCAAACATTATTTATTACTCGGTAAAAATATATATGGGTCCCACTATTTTAGATTATGCTCTCGAATGCAGTTGAGGATTCCTCGCATTCACGTAGGTAGTCTTTCGATCGATTGGATGATCCAAATTCAAAAGTTATTTATTTTTTATTTGAAAAGGGGTAGCGTCGCAGCTTTTTGCCCAATTATCTTCTATTCATATTTTTTTTTTTGACACAATCTTCTATTCATATTTAAAATGCAAAAATTTGAGAAGTTGTTAAAAAGAATTACAAACTATAATTTATAGACCATTTTAATTTGATCGAATAATCATCGATGTCTTGAATGTAGGATCATCTATCACTGAATATTTGAATTCCACTATTATATATGAGACTCGTTTTTAAGGTAGTGTAATCTATATAAAATTATTCTTTTTTTGAAGCAAATATAAATTTATTCTATTAAAAAAAGAAAGTATTGAAAATCAAATATTAGAGTGAATATTGATATTCTTCCTCGCAATGTAATAACTTAGTAGTAAAGTGCATTACATGGTAAGGAAATATCACATATGGTCTACACTAGATCAATATTTGAAAATCATTTGAAACTCGATCAAAGACATTACTTCATTCTTTGGAGCTAGAAAATCATAGTTATTTTTATTCAAAACTGAAATGATTTTACATTTGTCCTCCTGAACTGATGTTGCTCTTTGTAAATACAAACTTTATACCAACTCATTATTGTTCTCAATTATAAGATGTTTGTAATTAGTTTTAAAAGTAAATATCAAATTGGTCCTTGAAATGAAATGACCCTATCAATCTTCACATTATTGATATTCAAATATAATTTTTGAAATTGTAAAATTTTAATCAAATTCTTTTTTTTTCGTGAAGTGATCAAGAATATTGATATTTTGTACCCAAAAAAAAGGAATATTGATATTTCAATATCAAAGACTCAACAAATTTATTATAGAAAAAAGAGAAACTCAACAAACTTATTTAATATTTATTGTCGTTTCAAGATTATTAAATTCTGTCAATAAAAATATTCATAATGTGAAATGTTAAAGTCGTCAAAATCGTATAATTTCAAGAACAAATTTGAATATGTATTCAAAGAAATTCATTTGAATTAGTTGGTGATATTAACTTGAGACCTGAGAGTGTACTCCTCATCGAGGTATCAGATTCCATTATCTTTAGTGGTAATTTTGGTAGGTTAATTTAACTTCTTCAAATAAAATGTATTTAAAGATTTTCATATACACGTTGATTTATTGTAGACTACATGAGACACTTTAAAAGTCACCTAATAAATCTCATTAAGAATTGTTCGATCAAAGACTTGAATTTAAAATTTCTTGAAATTTCATTATTTGATAATTCTCATTAACTATTTTAATCAAACTTATAACCTCCTCATCACTCCACTCTATATCTCATCCACCCTAACAATCAAATCATCCTTATAACTCTCGATTCAGTAGCTACTATTCATCAATGGTGACCAAGTTTTGCTAGCCAAATAATCTCTTATCATTTGCATTAATCAATTCCTTCTAATCACCTAATACTAATAAAGTCCATTTCTATCTTAATCAAACAAACACACATCTATGATTATATTATTTACAGAATGTACTAATCTATAGTGAAAAGTCTAGTGAAGTAGCACCTAGATGTAGCCTCAGATTAAAATGGAATCTCTTTCTCTCTCTCACTCTCAAGGTGAATTAATGTCCTTTTCACCAAAATAATCACCCAGACAGAATTTATATTTAATTCAAATTCTTTGAAAAGTTTGACCCACATTTCTGTCTTTAACGAAATTGGGTGGAATTAGCATCATAGACTCTTATGTACTTCTTCCATTTTTTAGTGCAAACTCATTTCACTCTTTCATATTCACAAACAAATAATGCATCTATTCCCATCATGGTTTTTGTTTATATTCTATACACAATTGTCAATACTTTTCATTATTGTATATAATTCATTTTTAACCAACTTTTAAAAAATTGTTATGTACTTAGAAACATGACAATTTGGAAAACAGTTTAATAATTTTACTTAACAACCATTTAATGCACTTTTTAATTTCTTCATGTTAATCACTTCTATTTCATGCCAGCCTGTTATATCTTCAATTGCAAACAATAGTCTATAGACTATAGTTTGTTTGAAAATGGAGTCTAATAAAAAAGTGGTCCAATTTTCAACAGATAAATGCTCTTTACGGCAACAAATTTATATTTTAAGTTCATGTTTTGTTTTGCTCTCATTTTTTGGCATATATTTTATGCATGATTAATTAGGAAATATGTTTAATTAAAAGAAATTAGTGTCTTTTTTCTACTACTACATTTAGACTTGGTCCTTTCTTTAATGAGCTAAAATTCATCTTCATCCATGTGCATGTCTATATGATTTTTTTTATATACAGATAAAATGACAAAATCATCATAAACTTACACATATAAAATGGAGAAACCGATAATCAAACTCTGATCATAGATGTCCAACCTAACAATTTCAGCATTTTCTGGATCGTCTCTAATCCTTTTTATAAATATATAATATTCCTATCAAACTAAACTATGTTAGCATGATCACTTTTTGAAACCCTTTGTATGGTATAAAATAAAATACTAAGTACTACATAATTTCAGTCACTCATTGTTATATCATTGTATCCAAAAAGCCTATTTGAGCTGAAAAATAGTCTTTTGAAGAATGTAAAGGTGATAAAAGGCTAAAAAAATTTCACTTTACAAAATCTAGAAATGCATATAATTTTCACATCACTCCCAAGACATAGAAGAAATGTGTATGATCACGTTAGTTGATTGAAAAAGTACTTACTGCTACATTACATACAACATAAGCTAGGCGACAATTTATACACATAATATGCGTGCATGGGTCTGGATTTTGTGAAATCACTATATACACTTCAGTGTTGGAACATGTCAATGACCAAAACCATGTTCACTAAATCATCAACTTTATGTTATAAAATTATTATTCATCTGTACTTGTAACAGTAATAATCCAGATAATGTGCCAAACATAGTAAACTATTGCGTGACCAAAATTTATTTATTAGTTTGTTACGTAATTTTTTTTTTATCTAGTATGTTAGTGGCAAGAATTTCGTGAATAAATGAGTGTACAAGGCTTCGAACTATGATCTTGTGCAATGTCTCTACCAATTAAATTATACTCACTAGACATGTTAGTCTTTTTATTTGTAAACAAAAATTAATCATTACTTAGTACTTTGCACGTTGATTTGTAGATTAGGTGACCAAATTGCATTTTCAATTAGCTTTAACTACACTAATATTACACTACATTTTTGTTTTTGGGTCCATACTATATAGATTGTGTCATATATATATATATATATAAAGTTAAAATGGTTCATGTGTCTATATCAATTACTATGGTGCCAGAATTGCTAATTGGGCCACCAGTGATTTGTTTTGTTTATAGTTGAGAATTTTATTATTTTTTAGTTAGGGTGTAACACATGTTAGGAAAAATAATGGTGGAAATAAGAGTTTTTGTGATTATTATTGAGGAGCATTTAATGTGCACAGTGAGAACATATGAGATTCTGCATGGTTGACTGAAAGTCATTGATCATATACTGAAAGGTATTCATCATTTCTGATCACATTAAGGACTCGTCCTTCTTTGGGCCTTGTTTTTTTGATCAGGACAATATATGTTTTCTGTTTTTATTGAGTCATCATGTGATGTCTATAAGATACTTAAATTCATTCTTTTTGTTATTGGAATGCATTGATTATTGGCAGTAATAATGTATATTAGTAGTATGTCACTAATTTACTTATTAGTATTTTTTTTTCGAGACCGGGGTATCCACCGTCAAACGCAGTGACTAATCCTTCACTAAATTAGAGACACTTCGATGGATGGGATAACTGACCCAAAGATTTAAAGTTAATCTATACCCAAAGATTTATTAGTACTTGTTTGGTTACATGGTGAAATTTTTAGGTTTGGTCAGAATTACAGCAATAATTTACATTTCCAGTGAAGCTACAATTGCTGGCTTCTCAAAATTACGGTAACAAAGTCATCAAACATGTCGTAGAGGCAAACAAATGTGGAACTAAATAGAGAAATTAAACTCACTCATTGTGTTTCTATGTACAATGTTATTTAATTATTTTAAAATTGACAACATATATACCGATAATGAATTGATCTAAGTAGTAAAGGTTTTTGAGCTTCTTTAACATGTGGCTTGAGTTCGATTTCTAATTTATGTATATGAAAAAATTGGATTAGAAGGGGAGAATTCAAATTGTGTGCCCCAAATTGTTGACAATATCATGGTAATAAAAAAAATATTGACAACAATTTTAAATTTAGCAATGCATCACTTAGTAATAAAAATACGACAATAAATTTACACGGTATTATATACTTCCTCCGTTCCTAATTATAAGCCTAATTTGACAAAACACATGTATTAAGAAAATTGATTCTAGTATTAAATTGATTGATAATTGGTATTACTTTTACAATTTTATCCTTTAAGAAAGAGAATTAGTTAATGTTTTTTAATGTATTTATTAAGATTGAAGAAAAGATGCAATTTAATCAAAGATATATTGTGATAAAAAAATATATTTCATGCTCTTAAGAATTTGAAAAGAGTCTTATAAAAAAGGACAAATATTTTTTAAAAATAATGATATAATTAGAGACGGAGGGAATATACACTTTATCTAACAACAAAAGTTATTGTTCAAATAACATTTCTCTTTTAGCCTATGAGTTTATGTTTGACTTTTATAAAAGTACACTACAAAAGATAATTTACATTTGTGCGTTTGATCTACTAAATAATAAAGGATTAGACAATGGTTAGACAGGACAATTGCAATTGTATTGTATTTAATCTTAAAACTATCACTAAAACCGAACTAATTGAGGTGTGAAAGAACTGGATAAAAATAGATATTTTGTTCCCGACTGAACTATGGGACACCCTTTTGTTCTTAGCGCAAGTTTTCTAAATCACTAAAATAATATTTTCGCTAACAAACATAATCTTACAAGACAATATTTGTTCTATACCTTAAACGTTTATCTTGTATATATTATTCTGTCTTATATTGTCTTGTACTCAGGGGTGGTTCTTCATCTTGTACTGTTCTGTCTTATACCTTAAAGGAGGTGTTTGTTATTTTTAATTTTTAAAATATTTATTTTTTTATCAAAAAGTCTAGTGCCTAAATTCACACACTTTAACATAATAAAGAAGCGAAGAGTTTAGAGTTTAAACCACAATTCATACAATAATATTTTTTTGATCAGATAATCTAATGATTAGAAATTTCACCATTAAAATAAATTATATAAGTGAATAGTGTTCAGAATTTGAATCTCAAACCTTATATATAAAATATTAAAATATGGTATTTTGCCAATTGAATCAAACTCACATTAACAACTCCTACAATAATTTATCTGGTAATTATCTATCAATTAATCAAGCTATACTTACGAGACACATGTATATGTTTATTTCACTTCCTAACAAAAAGATGTGTTGGATGACTTGGATCAGATGTTGGAGTGAATCAACTAAACTATGTTTGTCAAGTGAACTATGTCAGTTTATATAAGGACACAAATGTATTTCTCTTTAACCATGTTTATTTATTTTATTTTTCTATTCTTTGATTATTTGGTTGGTAATGGACATGGTTGCCCTTAAATAGGGTTAGCTAACTAAAAACGCTGCTCACTTTATTTTTGGATCAAACCCGTGTCTTGCTCATATAGACTATATAGATTTGTGTTAAAATCTAAGAAAAATGAAAACATTATAATAGTGGATCAGAAAATAATGTCACGATATTATACATTATTTGATGCATGTCATTGACATGTTGAAATTATGTTCTACCTTTGCTGATGTGCAATACATGAAAGAAATTTGTACTCGACTAACTCTGTCTTTTAAGGCACATAATTCATAATTACACATTATTTAGGATTTAAAAAGGATAAAAAAAATTATGTTTCACGATACTATATAACCATTACAAACATGTAATCCTTATTTTTTTTTAAATTGTTATTAATTATTTTTTTGATAAATAAAGAGGGCAGAGCCCAAAAAAGAAAAACAACGTAACTATATTAATATAAAGTTCAAAAACTATATTAATTTGCTAATCATGCAAATTCCGAACAAGTCGTTAAAGAAAAGTTGTTGGAGTTGTCTGAGAGGAACCTCCAAAATTTTAACATTATCATACAAACTTTACTCTATAATTAACTAATCAATCTATACATTTATTTTCTTCACGCCAAAAAGACTGGAAAATTATGTGTCGTTGTTATTAATAATCTACAATTTGATGTGGCCATTTTTTTTTTTTAATAATATGCTTTTAAGTGTTTCCAACAATCATTCATAAGACATGTTTACATGAATCAACAAATGATTACACAAAATAAGGAAGTAAATTGACTCACGCAAAAGAAAGAAAATAAGAGGAAAATACTAATAATTACAATGGTACGATTGGTTTAAGGATTTGTAAGCGTGTGAGACCTCAATTATATGGAGATTCTTATGTCTAATAAAAATAGCTTATATATTTATATATTCTTGAGGAGATGATAAAATATTAAAAATATTCATACATAAAGTAAAATGATTGAAGTTCAAATTTCAGTTATACATATTTGATCGAAGTCTGTGCTCGCCGTTTTTAATTTTCATACAGCTTTTTTGGCTATGTTGTGTTTGTGTGATGTAGAATATAATGAACAGAATAACAGAACTTTCAAAGTAAGGGAGAGTTCAATTCATCAGATATTCGATAAAATTATATTACATTCGTACGAGTGGTTAATAATATCAATCTTGATTTCAACTCTCATATACGGTGGTTGAATTATTTTCATTGTATGAGAATCGGCTAAGTTTTGTTCCTTTTTATTTTCTTGATGGTTATTGTATTTTTTTAGCGATTTTTTCTGACATACTTTGTGCTAGAAATAATTCTTTGTGTTTATAATATATTCTATTTTTACTTTAGTAATTATAATATTTGTATCGGTTAAACTAAAATTTGTCGACACATAGCTTATATTATTATTAGATCTCGTTGATAAAGTTAGACAAATGAAATATATTGAAGATTGAGAGGGACGATGGCTAGCTAAAAGGAGATGATGGTGATAGAATGGAAGGGGGGTGTATACAGCAGGCAGCGCCCACAATATTGTGTTTTGAAACCGCTATGTTTTTGTCGATTTTGTATGATTTATGGTCCCACTTTCATTTATGTGCATTAGTTTATAGACACGTCCACTACCTCTACCATGCAACATGTTCCCAATAATATTTAGGGGAATATTTGGTACTTGCTCAAGGTAAATAAATTTGATCAAAGCCCTCTTATTGTATTTTATAAATAATTCATGGATCAAATAGGTAGTGACATATTAAAGACCAAATTAATTTGGGGTATGATTGAGCGGTTGGAGCTCATCATCCCTTAACTAAAGATTGAGAGTTCGATCATCATCTTAGATACGGAAAAACTTTAAATTTCTGAGACAACTGTCTCATTCCTTGAGATGCCTCCAATTCAGTGAGAAAAATAATCACTGCACTCGACGGTGAAAACTCTGGTCTCGAAAAAAAATATATTAAAAACTAAATTGAATGTTTACAATTAATTAGTTATAAATTTTTCTATTTTCCATATATATATTTTGACACAATTTAATCTTTTTTTGGTACATACACAATGTAACCTTATTTGATGTTTTTTTTTTAAAACTAAATCATATAATTATATCTTTTAGTAGTAATTGATATTTAAACATTAATTAATTAATTAATCTTCTTTTTTAGAGAATAGTTCTTTTTTGTTGTGTTTGTCCCTTTTTGCTTCTTGTCTCTTAGCTTTGTAACCAAAACATGATGTAGTATTAGTAACAAGAGCCATAACTTAACTTCCAATAATTAATTATGTAATAACTATGAGTTTTTCTCATTTTTATTTAGATGTGAGACAAAACTAGTCTTTCTTAAACAATAAAAGTGATCATTTGAAAGATCTTTGTACTCTTTGATTAATTAATTGCATGTTTGGTACTACGGTCAATCTACTACAATCACGATAGATCACCGTAATTCACACACCTATACCGTGACATCAAACATAAACGTAAATTATTTTTTACCCTATACCATTAATTTTAACTTGAATTTAGAATTTGAAACTATTATTTGTGGAATTAATTTTTGATCTCAAATCTTTTTTTTTTGAACAAAATTTTTGATCTCAAATGTATCTGCTTAATATGCATGTAATTAAATATAACGTTTTTTGTAACATATGTGATGTGAACATAAACAATACAATATATGAAAATTACGGTGATATTATTGTATAAAGCAGATACATTTGAGATCATTTTGGGGAGAAAAGAGAATTTTGGGGGGGTGGAATGAGAAATTTTCATTTTAAACCGTGTAGAATTTTAAATTATTATTTTTTCTTTGTGTTTGTTCAATTCTATTTTCTTATTTTCAATATTCAATGATAGACAATTGCAAGATATATCGTCAGAAATCGTATATCCAAATAATACAATTGATGATAGTAAAACTTTAGAAAAAAACATCACGGAGGGTGAAGAGAAGTGTTTGCAGTGTTACCTTTTAGGGTGAATGCTGACATAAACGTTAGAACACACCGTACGTACAAATCTCATTGTATCTTAGCAATGGAGCTGAGTAATATATATATATGTAATAGGGGTCCGTGGTACACACACAAAACTCATGCATGGGGTCCTTTCTATGGATCACCATAAAATACTTAAAAGAGCATTTGAGACCACCCAATTATGAGGACAAAAAGTTTCACTAAAAGATGAAATTTTTAACTAACATTGCATGCAGTAGCCATTAGGGGGGACACACCTATTTCTTTCAGGGTGTTCACGTTTCATCTTCTTCCATGCATGATCATCACCACATTCCATCGCCGCATGTGACTCTCATTTGAATTATACTATCTTCGTCCTTAAATATAAATTTTCTTGAGTTTTTTTTACCCGTACGTACTTTTATAAGATTTTCCTCAATGATTAAGTTGGTAATTTGCTAATCTCTCGTTCCAGCTGGTTGTTAATTTAAAGATTTATAACTACTATCAAATATATTTGAATATAGTAATCTGTATACTTTTCAATTAGACAAAACATGACAGTGAATAGTATGTTGTTTTATTTAGTATAAAAGTGACAGTGAAAAAAAAAAATGTTGCATTTTATGTGTTACTTAGGTTAAAATTACAATACATTATTTAGTCACACCAATAATGAATATCAGGATCCGTCACTGATGTGGAGACGACATATATAGCTCCATGCATGTTTTCAATTGCTTACATTGCACAATCACATCCAATATAATTGAAACTTTTGGGTACATAAATTTGAAACTTCTATCGATGTATTCTTTTACTTATTAGCTTGTTTGATTTAAATTTCACTAAGTCACCAAATCAAATCCTAGGAATTATTAACTTTTGTCAAAACTCACATGCTAGAATTTCAAGAGAATATGTGGAAAACAGGATGCTCCATTGACTAAATTCCAAAAATGAGATCATGAATATTATTGTGTATATATATTTGCATCCAAGACCAATAGTATAATTTTATATATTATATATGTGCAGCTGTAATTTCTGTTTACAATCGTGAATTTAGGCTTGAGCTGGATTATAGGTCGCTTTAACAAAATATCAACCTTATATGGATAGAGTTTCAATTATTTAATTTCAGAAGCACAAACAAACATATAAATGTATGATGTGAACACAAGAAACTCTATTAAGTTCTTCTAAATAAACAAGCAAATGGTTATCATCCTTTTTTGGACACACTAAAGCAATAATGAATATATTGATGTGAAATGGCTAATTAAAAAAATATATCATTAGGACCACTCACAATAAATATAATCTCTTTCAAGAACACTTTTCAACAATCTAGTTTTAAAAATCTATCACGTAAATTATTCCAAGTTTATTTCATGTTTAGGGAACACAAATGGTTGTTCATCAATGAAATTGGGTCAACAGAATAAAATGTTCAGTACAAACTTTATAAATGATTATAGAAATGTTTATCTAAACAAACTTTTAATAGATTATTGCACGGTGTCACTCAATCCTAATTTGTTTACTAGTTTCTTGAAGAATCTATTACGAGATTATCCATCAAATAATTAAAAAATATTTGTTTCTTCTTTGAACTATTGGTCAGATTGGGTCAAGATTCTCCTTATTATAGCATCAATCAAACGACATACTAAGAAATATTCCAAGACAAAAAATACCAAATAGACCCAAAAAGAGACATGGCCAACTTAAACTAAACCAAACTTTATTCATTATTTTTCACAAATGGTTTGGAATTAGTTTGGATAAATAAGGACTAAACTAATGAAGAATGATTTAATTTGCGTCGGTTGAGATCGGGGTCGAATAATGTGAATAGAATATATTCCCTAGTTTATGAGAATACATTATTCATAAGTATACTATTATGTATCATGTTGTTTTTTTTTTTGACTCAATTATGTATCTTGTTGTTATTGTATGTTTTCGTGATAAAAAATAAATATTTGGACATTCATGAGAGCACCATAAGCAGAGTCGGCCCAGATATTTAAGTGGCCCTGTTCGAATATTAAAAATAGACCCTTTATAAAAAATGATTTTTAAAAATAAAATATCTTATAATTTAAATTATAAATAACATATAAAAAAATAATTATCATCCAAAAGAAACATATCCTAAGAATGATTAAATTTATTGCAAAGATGTTAAATGATATAATGATTTAGTCTAATAGCTTAAAAAATAAAAATTATGCATTAAAAAATGTAAAAGCTAAGTTTTGAACCTTTGACTTTACACTCACTATGAATATCATTAACCACTAGTCTATTATTGCATAGATGATATTATATGAACATTTAAAATATATAACTATTATTATAAGAATTTACGATTTTGAGGCCTAAAAATTTATCGATATTTTGAGGCCTTGTGCCGTCGCACACCTTGCACGCCCATTGGGGCCGCCCCTGACCATAAGGTTGGTGCATATGGATCAATAATAAAAAAATAAATGATTATGAGTTCGATTTCTGACTTTCGTATATGAAGACAAATTGATTGGGAAAAGGGAAATCATCTTATTTGTTTACTAGGTTTTCCAACAAAGATTAATCATTGATAGATGATAGTGAAAACTTTATATCTATACTATTGTAACTACAAAAGAATTGGTGCAAACAAAAGAAAAATAAGTAAGTTCGTCAAAAAAAAAAAAAAGTTGGTGCATATTGTTTCATAAAAAACAAATGAAAAAAAAGGAGCACTTAAAGCATATGGTGGGGTGTGAAAGTTAAAAAGTTTTCAGTGTGCTTATACTGTCCATTCTTGTAATTGGGCTTGACCTCCAACATCTATTATTTAGTTACTCAGTCTTTAAGCCCGTGTTTCTTTTGATTCTTTAGATCTTAGAAATTTATTTCCATGCAGTCAAATAATGATTGCAGACTTGCAGTGCAATTTCAACCCTTCATCTATTATAATAAATTTTATTTATTAATAATTTTGCATTGTCTGATTTTAATCATAAGATTTACAACGTGTTGAATGCATGATTGTACAATTCTTTGATTGCAGGGAATTCAGGTCCGTAGACTGTTGGAATTTGAAACTAAACATGTGAGAAATTCATTACTCTTTTATCCTTTCATATTGGCTCTTCCTATCTTCTTAAAATAAAACTAGTATTTCCACCCGTGCGATGCCCGGGTCATATTGTGAATGGATATTGAATTTTTATAGTAAAAATACGAATGTATGAAAATTACATGTCCACAGACACAATATATTAGGAACATATATAAGAAAAACAAAAGATTGTATAAAAAAAATATAAAGAGAGAAAAAATCTCAAAATATAATAAAGAAGAGTGGCTTTCGCCCTCCGCACCACCCTTGTCTAGATCTGCAGCAGGTGAGCCCAACCTTGGTGTGTTCGACTGCACCGCCGCCGTCATTGTGGTGGTTTTCAATTTGCTTTTGGATTCTTTTCGTTGATGGTTGCACGAATCTGGAGGTTTTATGTACTTAGACGGTGTTTTGGTGGTGGTGATTCGCAGTCAAGAGGTTTGGTTTTGCTGCGTTTCATGTGGTGGTTGTGGTTTGTGGTGGCAGCTTCTTGTGTTTGAGGAGTTATGTTGCTTCGGTTGCAGCTCAGCAGAGATTTGTGTCATTCTTGCGGTGGGTTAGTGGTGGATGTAAGGTTGTAGTTTAGGAGGTTCTAAATTTATAGATCAACGTGTCCTCCAAGTCCAACATTCATAATTTATAGATCAAAATGAAACGAAATTCTTAAAGGTTCTAAATTATATAATGTTTATAATTTAAGAGATTAAAATGAAATAAATTTTTTTAAGGGTCGATTAAATGAAGTCTTAAATTTTTTTTTTATGCAAGTCTTAAATTATTTTAAGGAGCTATAATAGTGTAATAGCCTAAATTTCTTACTTCAAAATATTTTTTTAAGAATTTAATTAGTATACTTTGTCGGTGTACAATTATTTGGGACTTGCATTCAATGATGTGTTGTCACATCGATTAAGAATGTAATTAAAAACACATGAGTTGTGATATTTATTAATACTTCCATACCAAAACACAAATTAAGAAATGTAGTTAATATTGTGTGGAAAAACGAAATTATGATGTATTTTACATAATTATTCTACATTAATAGTATGAGAAAGATAAATTGTAGAATTAAAAAAAGAAAGAGAAACAATTAATTAATTAATTAAGGGCATAATAGAAAAAATATTATTAAATGTTTCATTTGTAATGTAAAGTGACATATATTTTAGTACAATTTTTTTTCTCAAGACGGCGTATATTTTTGGTACGGAAGGAGTAATTGATGCTACAACTCATTATTAAGTGTTTGTGTAAAATAATTGTACACCGAAATAGCATACTATAATTACACTCTTTTTTTTAATATTTGTAATACTTTTTTGAGATTTTTACAATAACAAACAAATGGTGGGAACAATTGCATAATACTCCCTCCGTCCTAAAATATAAGAAAAAAAAAATTTCACTTATTAAAAAAATATAATCATGAAATTTTGAAATATGATTTTATGGATGGTTTTCTTGAAATAAGTTGCATAAAAGTGTAAAACCATTTTTTATTGTTTATTGAAAAAATGAGAGAGAAGGAAAATTAAATACAATTTAATTTTATGAGATCGAATAAAGAAAAATATATTATTAAAAATGGTTTTTTTCCTTATATTTTAAGACAAAAAAAATGATTTTTTCTCTTATATTTTGAGATGGAGGGAGTAATCGATAATTGCATTGCATTTGTATGTAGAGGCTGAGCAAAGAAAAGGAAATTAGTAGTACCACAATTCCACCAATAAAATTGCAAAGTCTTGGAAAATGCAAGCATAGAAGAATTCATAGGGTCACTTAATTACTGCAGGCATATGTTTAGGCGGGATTGCAACTGGGAAAAAGCAAGCATAGAAAATTCAAAATGCCGCTTAATTATTGCACATGCATATGTTTAGGCGGGATGATTACATATTAGGCGGCAATTTGTTTTCTATCTTAATATATTAAGGATTCATTAAGTGTTGGATTGTTCATCCACCAATATAGAATGAGCTGAATTTAGACTGTGAGATAAATTAATTTTATTGTACTAATGATAGTGTGCAATGCAACCTGCCTACATTATTTTTCTTCATAAATATCAATTTTTTCAACTTTTTTAAAATAAATGTTCGGAAAAAACTATATATCTAGAAACTATATATATATATATATATAGGGGAATGCTAACATTGACCATGTGGGTCAAGGTTAGCAACCATGACCCAAAGGGATTTTGGGGGGGGCGCGCATGGGGGGGGGCGCAGAGAAGGGGGGCGGGGGGCGCGCGGAGAAGGGAGTGGGGGGCGCGCGGAGTAATTATGGGTGGTGGGGGGCGCGCGGAGTAAAAACATGGGGGGGGCGTGTAGCAATTCCTTTGGGTCATAGTTGTTAACCTTGACCTACATAGGTCAATGTTAGAATTCCCCATATATATATATATATAGTTAGTCTTAATGAATTGATCTAAATGGTAAAAGTCTTGAACTGTTAAATAGTGAAAATTTCATACATATATATTTTTTTTTTGAAAATTCGTCATATTAGTATTTTATTTTAGAAAAAATATATTAGTATTTTTTGTTCATTACTCCCTCCGTACCAAAATATAAATCACTTTGAGAAAAAAATTTGTACTAAAATATAAGCCACTTTACAACACTAATGAATCATTTAATGCTATTTTTCTTAGTATACCCTTAACTATTTATTACTCTCTCTTCTTTTATTTCTTCAATTTATTTTTTCCATATCATTAATAAAGGACAGTTTTGTAAACTAATTCATAATTTCTCTTTTTCATTCAATAATGATTACATTTCTTAAATCGCATAATATAATCAAAACGACTTATATTTTAATACAGAGGAAATATATAACTATGTTGACTTACCAAAAAAACGAAGACTTACAACAAAAAATATATAATTATGTTGTTGATTCCTTTTTTTTTTTTGGTAAATGTTGTTGACTCCTTTACAAATAAAAAAAAAATTGTTGTTGACTCCTTTATTGTTTTGGTAAGTATTGTTGACTCCTTTATTTTATTTTTTTTTGACAAATGTTGACTCCTTTAACTCTCAGTCAAAAGTACTAATTTTTTTTTTCAAAGCACTAGTTTTAGTATTAAACATAAAACTAATGTCTCAAGGGCACATGTTAACATTTCTCTAAACATAAATATAGTTACGCAAATTTAAATATCTAATTTAAGTGAACCCTTTGTTATGTTTGGGCATTTGATTGGTGTAGTTTTGTTCATACTTTTTGTTTTGTTGTAAACTTTATCGCCCTGTTTTCGCACACCTTGTGCTTGGGGTCGATCTCTTTATTTATATATAATATCTCATTTTGGCTTGTTCAAAAAAAAGTATCTAATTTTCTTAATTAACATAAATAAAATTGTACAAAGCATTAATAAAACCAACAATAAATTCATCCAAGTGGTAAAGATCTTTATCCGTTTAAGCAAGTAGTCAGAGGTTTGATTCTTTGCTTATGCGTATGCAGAAAATTCAATTGAATGGGGAGAATTCACTTTATATGTGCCCCACAAATTTCCCGACGGAGATAATTAGACAAGTGGTACACAATGCACAAATCGTGAATAACAATATTATGAATACGAAAATTTTAAAATCTATCGTTGAATTGAAAATTTATATTGGTAACATGACCCTAAATAAAATGTACAATGTCGTGAAAATTTTGGTAACATTAAATAATTTCAATTTTTAAAATTTATATGAACAATTTATTTTATTTTCTCAAGTGAAATTGTCAGTAAGACAATCCACTCCCCTGTCAAATAAGCAATATTAAAGGGCAATTTTACACAGATATGGTGAAATAGATCCTTGTTTTGTGTACAGTACAATATTTTAACGAGTTAAAAAACTCATTGCGCATCTTGAGGATAGATGATAACATTAACAAACTCAAATTCAACAAAAGCTACAATATTATTCATTTTATTAGTCTTTCAAACAAGCAACAATATTTTTTTAATCTGCAATTTCTTTTTTAATCCTACAAAACTCGACAAAATCTACCGCGCGGAACACACGGGTATCATACTAATTTGTAAAGAATAAATAAATAAATTATATCTAAAAATTTAATTTAACTGACAAAATCGGACGTCTGTTATAAGAGTTCAATTATGTGCTGGAGTTTATAAGATTTTGTTATTTTATCTAAGTATAAAAATAAAATAAAATAAATTATAGGACAAATGCATTTATAAGTCCTTTAAATTTTCATTTTATACATTATAGGTCTTTTAAGTTTTTTTGTAACACATAAATCTTTAAATTTTCAGTTTGTACCATATAAATTTTTTAAGTTTTTTTTGTAATACATAAATTCTTTAAATTTTAAAAATATAACACACAAGTCATTTTTTCAAGTTATATCATCATGTTATACAAAAAAAAAACTTATAGAACCTATATGCTACAAACTAAAAATTTAAAAGACTTAATATGTTACAATAATACAAACCGAAAACTTAAAAGACTCGTAGATGCATTTAGCCTAAATCAAGTGAGGATTCATTTACTACTCACTCTGTCCCAAAATTATTGTCCTTTTAACTTTTTTATTTTATCCCAAATTGTCCTTTTCAGAAATCAATATAAAATTAATGTTAGTTTACCATTTGTACTTTTACAAAAATTAAAGCATTAATTGAGTTCATAAAAAAGTTAAAACATTAATTAAATACATTTTTTTTTCTTAATAAAGTAAGCCTAAAATAGACTTTATTTTTTCATCTTTGTTGTTTCTTAATCCAAATACATAACTCGATACAATAGTTATTACGTTAGTGTTATCTATAAGTAGAATGGATTTGTCTGTAATCTGAACTAAACTTCAACTCAGGTCACACTGTTATAGTACCAACTGAAGTAATCAAAAACTCAAAAAGCCAATTATGTTCAAATTCAATCAACAAACCTCCATCATCATCTTCATCTTCACACTGTTATTACTACTACACCTCCCACAATTCACCACACCCACCCCACTCCCAAACTACCCATGCAAACCACCACACTCTCACCACCCATTCTGCAACCCAAACCTCTCCATCCCAACCCGAACAACCTCCCTAATCTCTCTCCTAACCCTCTCCGACAAAATCAACCAACTCTCCAACACTGCTTCTCCCATCCCCCATCTCGGCATCCCATCTTACCAATGGTGGTCAGAGTCCCTCCATGGCATCGCTACAAATGGTCCCGGCGTTAACTTTAACGGTTCTGTTAAATCCGCAACTGATTTCCCTCAAGTTATAGTTTCTGCTGCGAGTTTTAACCGGTCTCTTTGGTTTCTTATTGGGTCTGCTGTTGGTGTTGAGGGGAGAAGTATGTATAATGTGGGTTAGGCTGGGTTGAGTTTTTGGGCTCCTAATGTTAATGTTTTTAGGGATCCTAGATGGGGTAGAGGTCAGGAAACTCCTGGGGAAGATCCTATGGTTGTTTCTGCTTATGCTGTTGAGTATGTTAAAGGGATTCAAGGTGGCCGTCAAACAATCAAAAATGTGTTCAATGATCATCATGATCATGATGATGGTCTTATGGTTTCTGCTTGTTGTAAACATTTTACTGCTTATGATTTGGAGAAATGGGGAAAGTTTGCTAGATATAGTTTCAATGCTGTGGTAAGTTTTTTTAATTTTTTTACTTTGGTATGGTCCAATGTTTTATTTTTTCTGGTATAATCCTATGTTTTGTAAGGGATTGAGGATCTGGTAGTTCAGAGTTCGGTGTGAGCAAGTTAAGTAAAGGCTAGTCAAAAATTGTTCTCACCAGGAATCAAATTTGGATTCTCTTGAACAATTTATTCTAGGAGGAGTTTGATTGTTGTATTGATGTTTTAGATTGAAGATGTGTCTGGTGTCGTGTCTGATACTGATAAATGTGGAATCATTTAGGCTCTAGTTTGATAATTGTTGGTTCATTTAGGCTTTGTTTGGATAAATAGCTTAATTAAGTGATGCTTGTAGGATAAGTGCTTATTATGTAAGTGGTTGTGTATAAGCTATTTTTATAACCTTTAAGCTATTTTCATAAGCTATCTTGGAGAGCTTATGGAAATAATCTGAAAGTAACTTAATGACATGTCATATTATAAGCTGTTTTTATATGCTATCTCGAACGGTCTCAGTCTTAATCACATCTATTTTCTTAAGTTTGCGTCCAGTGTGTCTGATTGTCAGTGCTTCATAGGTTTTGGTAAACTGAAAATGCTAATTTAAAATTGTAATAAAAACAAAATGCTAATTTAAAATAGAAAGTATGCATTGAAAAGTATGGTTTTATATTTTGGGAATGGCATGGTCTGTTAGGATAGTTAAGTCTGTTATTGTTGTTAGCTGAAATTACTTGTGCTAGTTAGTAGTTACTTGCCTTCATTAAGTATGTATATCATAGACATGTTTGTTTTTTGATAAGCATATCATAGACATGCTTGATTCATGTAACTGGATTCAATTGTCATATTCATAAATACTTTGTTCGAATATGGTGTTAAGTGAGTGAAATTTTTTTTTGTAGGTATCACAACAGGACCTGGAAGACACTTACCAGCCACCGTTTCGCGGCTGTGTTCAACAAGGGAAAGCTAGCTGCTTGATGTGTTCTTACAATGAAGTTAATGGTGTTCCTGCTTGTGCTAGTGAGGATCTTTCAGGACTGGTTAGAAACAAGTGGGGACTTGAAGGGTAAGGATTTGAGGCATTTCTAAAATTCGAATTTCTGTCATTCAGGAAACACAAGAAAATTAAAAAAAGAATGATCTTTTGTTCGTTATTAAGATGATTGGTGGTTTTATTTGTAGGTACATTACCTCGGATTGTGATGCTGTGGCAACTGTTTACGACTATCAGCATTATGCAAAATCTTCAGAGGAAGCTGTTGCCGATGTTCTCAAAGCAGGTACATTTGTTTGTTTGTCTTTTTAAATTAATGAATGTTTTTGTTGAATTAATTGCAGGAATTTTATATGAATTGCCAAATTGGATAGTTTCCTAGTTATTTTAATTCGTTTTTCGATATTTAGGTGTGGATATTAATTGTGGAACATACATAGTTCGACACACTGAAGCTGCCATTGAACAAGGATTGGTGAAGGAAGAAGATTTAGATAGAGCTCTTTTCAACCTTTTCTCTGTTCAAATGCGCCTTGGTCTGTTTAATGGAGATCCGAAAAAGGGCAAGTTTGGCAAACTGGGACCTAAAGATGTTTGCACACCGGAGCATAAAAAACTAGCACTTGAAGCTGCGAGGCAGGGGATTGTACTACTCAAGAATGACAACAAGTTCCTTCCCTTGGATAGAAATAGTGGTGTCTCCTTAGCTATCATTGGCCCAATGGCAACTACAAGAAGTTTAGGTGGTGGTTATTCCGGTATGATTTTTCATATTGGAGCATTGTAATTTGTCCATCTTCATTTAATTGTTTAGTTCAATTTTTGATGTTGAGAACCTTGTATTATTTATCTAATAATGTAGGAATTCCTTGCTCCCCAAAAAGCTTATATGAGGGACTTAAAGAATATGCGAAGACAATATCGTACGCTTTTGGTTGCCGTGATGTACAATGCGACTCTGATGAAGGTTTTGCTGTGGCTATTGACATTGCAAAAGAAGCAGATTTTGTTGTTGTAGTTGCCGGGCTTAGTACAATACAAGAGACAGAGGATCTTGATCGAGTTAGTCTTCTTTTACCTGGTAAACAAATGGACCTTGTATCGCGTGTTGCTTCTGCTAGTAAAAGACCGGTAATTCTAGTTCTTACTGGTGGAGGACCCCTTGATGTATCTTTTGCTGAAACAAATCAACTAATCGCGAGTATTCTTTGGGTGGGGTACCCTGGTGAAACTGGTGGGAAAGCACTAGCTGAAATCATCTTTGGAGAGATCAATCCAGGTATGTATTTTTTGTTAATAAATGAATATGATCCTCGGAAAGGGTGTTGATATACATAGTGAAAATTTGACGTTGATTTTGATGCAGCTGGAAGGCTTCCGATGACATGGTACCCCGAGTCGTTTACCAATGTTCCCATGAACGACATGAGAATGCGAGCTGATCCTTCACGTGGTTATCCTGGAAGAACTTACCGATTTTATACGGGTAGTAGAGTCTACGGATTCGGGCATGGCTTAAGTTACAGTGATTTCTCATACAAGTTATTGTCAGCTCCAAGTAAACTTAGTTTATCTAGAATCACCGAAGGTGGTTTGAGAAAACGATTACTAAATATGGTAGAAAAAGAGGTGTATGAACTAGATCATGTTCATGTTGATGAGTTACAAAATTGTAACTCATTGAGCTTCTATGTGCATATTTCTGTGATGAACAATGGTGATTTGGATGGAAGTCATGTTGTAATGTTGTTCTCTAAATGGCCTAAAGGTATACAAGGTTCTCCGGAAACTCAGCTTGTCGGATTCAGTCGTGTGCATACGATTTCGAACAAATCTATTGAAACAAGCATTTTGGTGGATCCTTGTGAACATTTGAGCTTTGCAGATGAACAAGGAAAAAGGATATTGCCCTTGGGCCATCACATTTTGAATGTAGGAGATGTAGAGCACACCGTTTCTATTGAATTTTTTTGATTATTAATGGCTTGTAAAATTACTTGATGAGTTTACCTTTTACCAAAAATATTATCAAATATATGTTGTAAAATTAAATTTAATGTATATGTTAACCGTTGATTCATAAATTAATACTCCCTCTGACCATTATTATAAGTAAATTTGACTTTTTTGATATATTTGACAATTGATGTACCTGGTCTATATTATGGCCAGATACATCAGTAGTTAAATGTACCAAAAAAGTAAAATTTACTTATAATACTGGGAAATTTAGGAAGATAAAAAATAATTTTATATTGATATTGTAAAACGATTTATATTTTAGTACAATTTTTTTTCTCTTACATCATAAAAAATCATGAGAGTTGTTACAATCACAACAATATGATATAATATTAAACGATTTATATGATATAAATTTTCAATTTAACGATAAATTTTATAAACATAATATGCTACTGTATCAAATCTTAGGAATTTTCAATCCCCGCACATAGTTATTGGATTTTATTGTTTGAATATTAGACCATGTGACCAACACTTCTTTCCAATAATTAAGTTTGATGTAGCTAGTTTAAAATTTATACTAAACCCTAGACCATAAACTAGTATTTTTTTTTGTAGGTTTTATATAGCTTTCTTTTATTGAAACTTATCTTATTCAGAGTATATCATACACTAAGTAGCTCTTTATGCTGTTAAATCTGATTGATTATTTTTTTAATTAAAAGGAGCAGCAATTCAAGACTGCATTGTACTCACAAAATTTGATTTTGTGGAGTTGGTAAAGCCTATACGCCATCAATTTTGATAGTGATCATATAGCTCTACTTACTTCTCAATCAATTAAACAACTTCATGGAAAATATTATCCATTTCTCTGGGCCATTAATTGACAAGAAATCCTATAAATTCTGCCAAAGTAGGTTGTATAAAATATAAGATAATTTTTTAATTAAAAATGATGAGATAGTAAAATGTGCTATAACTTTTTTTCTCTTCTTTTTGAGTTTTCATCTCTGATTCCTGACATAATGGGTCATAATAATAGAATTTGGCTGCGAAATAAGTAAAGTCTGATCAATTTTTTTTTTCTAGAAATGTGCTATATAACTTTGATGATATAAAAAGTGTACTACTATATATTTAAAATGATTAATTGTATTGATTTTAAAAAATGTGCTATAAACTTTATTTATTATAGTTAGTCAATAATTTAATTGATGAAAATCAACAAATAAGAGTATACTAGTGAAAAATTAATGATAAACATTATAATAATATTTTAAAGTGACAATTTTTTGAAAATAGAAAAATAAAACTTTTTATAAGATGAGATTATAAACTTTGAATCACATATTATTTGCAAAGAGTGATCTAGAGGACCCCTGTGTTGTTTGGAATAGATGGAAATGAATCATTCTCATTGGCAAAGGGGTTTGGAATTTGTAAACCAAACTTGATTGAGTATGTACACATTAATCAATTGGTCAAAAAGTCAAATACAAGAACATATCACAAACCAAAACAAAATTCTTGATGCTACGGGATAAGGTTCTTTCTAGGGGGAGTATATATGATATGAGATAGAGATTAAAGATACTTTACCAACCACACTCTTATAATAATAAATCATTTTCAGTAAGAAAAAATGTAGTAAATGATTTTAATTTTCTAATTCTAGACGGAGGTAGTGATAATTGTAGACAACTTATTTGGATTTAATTTTGCAGAGACAAAAGTATTTTTTTTTTATAGTAGAGACAAAAATAATTCTAGGAGTATTGAATTGATTTTAATTTTACATGTATGATTGTTTTTATTTTCAATTGATTTTGGTTATATCAAATCATTTTAGGATTAATGTGAAATTAATTTGACATGCATGAGTGTTTTTAATTAAGAATTGATTTTGGATTAATGATTCTCATCTCCGTAATATAGATGGAGGACATTTGGATTGGGTAGGAGAATGTCCAAGGTTCGATTCTTAGCAGGAGCAATTTATATTTTCGATGTAGAAAAAAAAAGATTAATGATTCTAGGAGTATTGATTTTTGATTTAGTACCTTATTTTTTACCTAACCAAACATTAAACCCCACAACTATTATTTATTATTATTTTATCAACATATTCTCCCTTATAAGAGCTCAATTTAGAGCTAAACTCCTTGAAGAAAAGAAGAGGAAAAAAGTAGCTTCTATTTGTGAAGTCTTTTTTCTAGAAAGTGGCTTAGTTACCAAAACAAGTATAAACTCAACTTCTTCAAGTAAAGGTTTATAAATACTCCTCATTACATATTTGCAATTAATTAGCTTTAAAAATTTTGTATCATATATTCATATTAATTCTTCTTTGAGATTAATTTTCAAGAAATGAATGATCCTAAGTATGCCTATCCTTACCCTGCTCAAGGTAACTTTATCATCTTTCTTCTCTTCATATTGCTATGTACTTAACCTTGTTGATTATCAAATAAATGTTTGAGGCTATATTTTAAATTTTAAATCAATTTTTTTTTGGTGTTAAATAAGAGCTTTCTAATTTCTATACTGCATGTGCATATAAGTTTCATCCTTTAAAAGTTAAAACCAATATTTTTTAATGTTTTTTCTCATATGGTATGATATATTGATTAATTGAGGTGTAGAAAAAGTTCTAGAAAAAAGATGTATTTAGTTCATAATTATAGTTCAGATATACATCTGTTTTTTAATGAATCTAAAAAATATATTTGTGTATTATAATAAGAAAGATAAGTAGTAATTTTCTTACTTTTTGAGGAGGAAAAAAAATCTATTTTTTCCCTCCTAATTTACCTTGATAAAAAAAATCATGTCCTTAATTTGTTGGGAAATTAATTTATTGTTGATAGGGTATTATCAAGGTCCACCAGTGATGGCACCACCTCAATATGCTGCTCCACCACCCAGAAGACAGAGTGCTGGATTCCTTGAGGGATGGTCAGTTCCCAAATCTTACTAGACTAATTGAAATTTTCAGTCTAATTAATAAGTATAATTATATTTTAATTTTGTTATGTTCTTGTGAACTTATATTAATTTTGATTTATATATATATTTTGTTTCAGTCTTGCAGCTCTATGTTGTTGCTGCCTCATAGATGAATGTTGCTGTGACCCTTCAATCTTATGTATCTTCTGATAACATTAACAAATGAAGTTCCTTAATTAATCACTTTAATTTGTTTGAAGTTTTTAACTATGATACAAATACAATGATAAATCTTGTTTTCATTTTCCTACTTGGTTGTAATTAAGATGATGATTATGTAATGTAATGTGGAAAATAAAAAAATTGTTAATGGACTTATATATATTGGGTCAACGTGGATGATGCATGCTGCGACATATCTAACAAATGTGTGGCACTTAATTTGTAGTAATATTTTGCAATAAATAAATGTTTATGCATAGTAGAAATGTAGAATCCAATGGCTTATTTACCAAAAAAAGAAAAAAGAATTCCAATCGTATGTGTTATGTGCTGTCAATTTCCCTCATTTCTAGTCCTTAGTACAAATTTTCAACTATTGAACTTTTCCTTTACATTATTTTGATATTTGAATTCATTATTATACCATCCTTTATTAGTAGGGGTTGCAGAAGTGAATTACCTCTGATTTTCAGCAACCGATGGTTATTTAGCTTAGCGAGACCACCTTTCCTCACTATGAACTCTTTGTCACATCAGTTGTTAGATGTGAAACCGTTTTAGATCGCTTGAAACTCGCTTAGCGATCATGTAACGAGTAAACTTTGAAAGTTACTGACTTGCTTCGTTTGAGCCTAGTTTTAAGCAAGAGGTAGCTATAGCTCGCTTGATGCTCGTTTAGTCGCGGTGACAACAACTAGATCACTTTTCAATCTAAATTCCAATAAATTCAAAATTACTTATAAAAAGTGTTGGAATTAGATAGAAATAACCAAAATAACTAGTATGACTAATATTTACATATTATTGAGTTTTTGATATGAAATTGCTTATTAAATACTCCCTCAAGCTTTAATTACAAGCAACTTTTTACTTTTTAGTTTCATTGAATAACTAATGTATCAAGTCTTAATTATAGATCAGATACATTAGTTATGACATGAATCTAAAAAGTGGAAAATGATTTATAATTAATGTCGGAGAAAGTAAGTGAATAAGTGCTTAAAATGTATAGGTAAATCGTTGTTTTTTAACACTTATCATACATCGATGTTAAATTCATTTTTTTTAGTCTAATAAATTATTAATGAAAATAACTTCACCTTATAAAGTGGATTAATGGATGTATCAGTTGAGTTAGAATTTTGATCTCTTCATGCAATATACATACTAAGTGAATTATGCTCCCAAAAATTGTTAAACTCATATTTTAGTTAAAATAATTTAAAGTAGATACAACATTAAATGAGAAGATAACTTAGGTACAACATTAAATGGGAAGATAACTTAGGCCCCTCTATTCTATTACTTTTCATAGCTAAATATTTCCATACCATTTCTTTTGTCTAAGTCTCTAACCATCCATATACTCTCCCCATAACAGTCATTGATTTTTAATTTATCAACACATTCTTCCTATATGAGCTCATATGTTAGAGCCAAATTCCTACATTTAGAAAAAATAGAAGTGCTCCTTTTTTTCTAGAAAGTGCTTAGTTACCAAAACAAGTATATATATAAAACTCATCTACATCATGTACAGGGTTAGGAAAGAATTATAAGTGTGGAAAAAATTCAAAACTCACTAGTCAAAAACCAAATCCATTCTACTCAATACATATATATTTGCAGTTTTGCATCATTATTGTGATTTGAGCTCAATTTTCCAGAAATGAGTGACCCCAAGTATGCCTCTCCCTATCCCCCTCAAGGTAATTTTATCATCTTTCTTGTCTTCACACATAAACTAGATCTTATGATTTCTCAACCATGATTATAATGTTTGAATCTTTTAATCATGCTTAAAAGTTGCATCCTTTAATTGAAACCAATGTTTTTTCTTTTGTTTTACTTTATATATATATATATATATATATATATATATATAATATGATTTGTTGATGGTCCACTTCATTTTCTCATTTTGTCCCCCTTTTTTTTTTTTCTTTCTTTCTCATAAGTTGTTTTGGGTATTGTTTTTTTTGGCTAAGTCCTATGCACAACACAACTATTTTAGCAAAACACAACTATTTTATAATGAATATTATTTTCACTTTTTAATAATATAATGGATTAATTTATCCTAAAAGTACCTTCAATTATTATTATGTGTACACCAATTTCACCCTCTAGTTCCTAGGGAAAATGACCCCAGTAATACAGAGTTTGAGACAAATTCTAACATCAGTGATTTCAGTCTATTTTCAAACACCAATTTTAAAATGAACATAATGATATTAACATTCTTTTCTTCGTGAATAAATGTTAATGTCCTTAATTTGTTGGGAACTTAATGTATTGTTGGTAGGGTATTATCAAGGGCCCCCAGTGATGGCACCACCTCAATACGCTGCTCCACCTCCTAGAAATCATAGTACTGGACCTGGTGGTAATGGATTCATTGAGGGATGGTGAGTTCCAAATTTGAAGAATCTAAATATCTTAAATACACTAACTAAATATTGAGTAATGCTATTTTCTTAAATTTTGTTGAGTCTAAATAAATAGAATTATATTGTTTTTCTTCTCATTTTCCATCACTAGAAAGGAATAAAAAAATTATATACTTTCTTTAATTTTAATTTGTTTTCTTCATATTATTTTCGGCACAAGTTATGGTGCATAAACATGACTTATGCACCGTGCATAAATACCTCATATTGCCTAGTGCACCCTCCAAATCTCTAGTGCACCCCAACCAAATTACTTAGTCCACCTCCCAAATTTCTGACACACCCCCCAAAATTGGGGGTGCACTAGAAATTTGGGGGTGCACTAAGCAATTTGGTTGGGGGTGCACTAGAAATTGAGGGGTGTACTAAGTAATTTTTATTACTTATGCACGGTGCATAAGGAAAAAACTTATGCACCATAACCACTCCCATTATTTTCAACTTCTATAAATTTTTAATTCTTTTTTCATTTTTGCTTTAGTATTGCAGCCCTATGTTGTTGTTGCCTCATGGATGAGTGTTGTTGTGACCCTTCAATCTTATGTATCTGCTGTTAATATGAAAGTTCCTTCCTGCAGCTACAACAATATAAATAACGTTCAAGCCGCAATTTAATTCAATTATCAGATGTAACAATTCTTGTGTTAATTACATTGGGTCCCTTATGCTCCCTTAATCATGTGTTAATTATATCTTTGCGAATCAATTTCAATTTGAATTAGATTTTCATTGAAATTGAAACGTGGAATAAAAACAGTCAACGCGGATGAAGCGCGTGACTTTATCTATAGATAGAGTCACAGATAATAAAACTTTAAAAATATATTGAAGAGTTCTCAAATACAGTAGTGTTATTTAAACATAGCTAGAATGTGAGTGCAAATATCCTTTACCTTGAAGTTGCAAATCTTAAAATCCATTAATTCCAAAATGCAGGAGAATTTAACTGTACAGATTATTTTGATACTTTTGCATATTGGAGCATGCATAAATAGAAAAATGTAAGGTCGAGCGCAAGCGCACACACACACAGGTAATTAAATACAAGTAATAGTCTCATTATATATCACACAATCAACTCTCTCATGTTTTTTCTTTACACTTTGTTTCAGTTTAAGAAACACATCAATTCATAGACATAAATTTGCACAGTACTTATTATACATAACAATCAAACATGCTTCATGCAGCAGCAACTGGTTTTTCATTCATGTTGTGAGCTTCCTTGTTCAAATGCTCATTGAAGCCGCAGTTACTGTCCAAAATATCGCTACCGCAGCCACCACATCCTCCACCACAGCCTCCACCACACCCACTGCTCTTCTTCATGCTGTCACTTTCACACCCTCCACTCCCCACCATATTTCCACACCCTCCTCCACAACCTCCACCACAACCACCGCCACAGCCACCACTCTTAATTATATTTCCACACCCTCCTCCACAGCCGCTGCCACAACCACTACCACAGCCTCCACAGCCACTACTCTTAATCATATTTCCACACCCTGAGCCACAACTACCAGCGCCACAGCCGCCACAGCCAGCACTATTCACTGCATTCCCACAGCCACTGCCACAACCACTACCACACCCTCCACTTGAGAGTACAACCTTTTTTGTTACGCCTGCATCTCCACTGCGCACTTCTCTGCTTAACTCCACTTTGTCCAAGTCATTCCTTTCAACTTTCTCCTCTGTGCTATTCACCTCCAAATCTTTACTTTTGCCAAAGATGCCTTCATATCCTTCCTTTTTCATTATATCAGAAGCAATAAAAGCCAATATAATTCCAGGAAGCACCATCCACTTTTCCTTTGCCTATTTAGTTTTAGAAAGAATAAAAAACAGGTAGAAAAGAAAAGGCGTAAATTAATATTACGATCAATGCATGCCTTAAAAAGAAAATATTTAATTTAGTATTAGTCGTAGTAGCAGCAGCTAGCAAGAAAGTAACGTACCGAAACAAGTTTAGATTTCAAGTCCAGCAAAGCAACTGCTTTTCCATAAGGATCTTCTAAAGAGAATTCAACTGCTGTTAAGAAGTCCATTTCATTTCCTTGTTTCACATGATATCTCAGTTCATAATCTCCCTTTCTTCCGGAAAATATTTTGATCTGTGCCGAAAATCAAATGAATTTGATTAATGTTTGAACATTGATAAGATAACATTACCAATCATGGATATCAACCGAGATTCAAATTGTGAAATAGAAGACCTATTTTCTGAATTTTAAATCGAATTATTTTACAAATCATAAGATACATTACCAATATAAATATAACATGTTTAAGTCTAAACAAGTAACATGGACAAATTATAAGATGAAATATCTTATATGAACCTCGAAACAATTCAATATTCAAGTTATGCATGAATCAAATGACAAAAAGTATATGGCTATACAATGTTGACACAAAAAAGTGGTTGATTGCATTAAGTTTAAGTAGTGATTCACTAGAATGAGTCGGGAATCAAAATAGGATTCATGTCAAAATAGATACACACTAGATATTTGTATTGATTGTGTTCTGTTTTGTATCAAATCAAGATACAAATTATGTGTATCATAAGATACTGATAACCATGATGTCAATGACTTAGTTCTAAAAATGTATGCCTTTAAGTGAAGGCCTCTATGCCAGGTTCTTTTTTAATCCTAACATCACCTTGAAGTCTACATTATAGACATCAATGAAGCAGTCATTTGATTTGTGAATAAATCGAATGAAGAAGAATCAGGATCCAAGATATCTCATTGCATGACAAGATGAGTTTAGAACAAGAGAATAAATGCTTACTGTTTTGGTGCCCATAAGCATAAAGAGATGACCATCATTATTGCTTTTGTTTGGAAGGTGTAACAACCAATGGTTGTTCATAAAACTCCACCCATTTTCCATATACTGAGCAAGTGTACGAGTTTCACCAGATTCTATGAGGCCAACAACCTCCTTTCCAAAGTTTTCTAAGTTCTTTGCGTTTTTCAAGTCCCTGGAAGATAATCAAAGATATGAAAAACCATCATGAGCTTCCTGACAAGTGTCAATAATTGTGTATACAGATGTGAACTCTGGAATTCAATCATGATGACAATCAAAATCACTTTGTATAAATTTAATCTCCAACTAAAGTATATGGCAATTGGCAATCATATGGAAAGTATGCTTTAAGCAGATATTGTTTAAGTGCATTTACATACAAGAAGACTTTATAAGTCATACATGACATAAGAAAATGATGTACCTCATTTGCAGGCTGATAATTCTGGTGTCATTTTCATCTGTAACATGAGTCCAGCTCTTGGCATGTTGAGGCTTAACAGGAATTTTAAAGAAACATGTATTTTTGGACACTGGACGAGATTGAGCCAATTGGAGCGTATATGGGGCAGGAATTGGAACAGTAAACGAGATGGCAACTCGTAACAGGATTGGTTCTGTGCTTATAGCACCAGAGTTGGGCACCAACTCCATCCATTTCTCGATGGAAAGCTTTGAAACTGGATGAAGATAGTCTTGCATAGAGAATGCAGCAGAACCCAGTCTCTTTGATGATCTTCTTAATGATAGCTTTGAAGAAGAATGGAACATGAGTTCAAAAAGAAGCTCTCCAGTAGGTTCACATTGGAAAGATGCAACATTTTTCTCTCTAGACTCTGACAAAATACTAAGTCTCCTTTTAGCATCGAAGAAAGCATCAGGCTGTGATTTAGAAAATAAAACAAAGAGACTTCCTTCCAGTCCATTTGGTAAGTTTTTAACATCAACAAACTCCAAGAAAACCTAGAAAAGGATTCAAGAGGAAATTACTTATTGTTATAAATTGTTTTGATGATAGCTTTTCAGTATAAAAGGATAAAATTTTGTAGCAGCACATAGACTAGTCCATTAAACTAAATAACTAATAATCCCCCTAAGCAGGAGCACAAATATTTAACATGTCTAACTTGTTGTAAACGGCATCCTAACCTTGCTTAGATTAGATCCTTCTTAAACAAAACTTGAAACAATTCATTATTCAAAATGTTTATATATCTGTGTTATAATGAAAGGCTTTGCAAGTCACTGAACTATTCTAGGAATCTGTAAGGCTACATGTCATTGCTCTACTACCATTAATCCAGTAAAACAACTTAGTAACACAAAGTTCTCATGATATGTGGCATGCACTTTTATTTGCATATTCATGTACATATCAATAAATGTTGCATCAAATTTTTTATACATGTATGCATATAATTCAGGGCTAGAGCTTAAAACATGTAACAGATGGCAAAAAAATATCTTAAAGTACCTCCACAACTTTCCGGTCTTGTAGCAAATTATCATGCGGCTGCTCATTGGAAGAAACAACCTTTTTACAGATCTTGCTCGATGAAAAAGGGCTGCTTGTGATAGGAGACGGTGCATTACCCTTATACATTGCTCCAGCTTTCCAATACCTTGTACCAAATGTGTCTTCCCACTGTTTGGTGGTTCCAGAAAACCCAACATCCAGTTTCTTTCCTTTAGTTCTGTCAGCGTCCATATCATCATGTTCCAACACTTTTCCTAGTGCCTCATTGAGGTCTTTACTATAAGAAACTGGATTTAACTGATGAGAGTGCCACATTAGGTCGATATCGTATGTTGGAACACAAAAGCGGTTTATACCCTTCTCCTTGTTTTTCTTGATAAGATACAAAAAACCTTTATATCTGGCCTCAGCTTCCTTGATAAACAGGTCAGTTTTTATGTAGGGTCTTGATACCTATCACAAAGACGAGAAATATAGAATCCAATTAGAATATACAGCATTTTATACTAGCTTAGCTGTGCATAAAAAAAGATCACCGGTAAAATCCAACAGACTAGCAACTGAACAGTGCACTCATATCAACATGCATTATATTAATGTTATTTGGAGATGCTATCATACAAAATATAATTAAGGATGTTTTGAATACTTCATAACTGTTTTTAAAGCAAGATATACATCCAATCACAAATTGATAGAACCAAAGATGAGTCAGGTTGAACTCAAAATTCAAACAATGAAACATCCAAATCAAAGCTACGGAAAATAGAGATCACTGGCTTGATAAACCTTGGTGACATAATTAATTTTGTTAGAATATTAAGCATTGAGTATAACAAACAATAACTCAGAAGTTGTGCTATGTAAAATATGACAACTGGACAAACACTACTCTCTCCATTACCTGGTAAAAGAATGGACTCTGCCTCTTAACAGCTGAAATCAGATCATATTTAGTGTATTTTGGAAGATTATCAATCCTCTTAGAGATATCCTCAGGAATAAGATTAGTCAAATCAGAATTGTATGGCTCATCAGGATACAGTTTGTTCCAGATTTCTTCAGTTTGACTGCCACAAATTCCTTGAACAGTAGAGACAACATCAAAGTTGTCAAGAACACGTCCATAAAGCTCCTCACAGTCAAGGTTGTACCTTACCTTTGTAAAGAACGGAAACAAGTATAATTACTAGCAACTCAACTATTCATCAAACAAGCAAAAATGAATAATAAGAAATAATGGCTATATCCTGGACTAAAGCGTACCGGGTTGAGCCTGTGACAGTGCCAAATCCATTCACAGTCAAGAGGAACTACCAAAGGACCTTCAAAAATCCGAGACTCGGAGTGTTTGGCAAGCAAGGGAAGCCAACAAGCATTGTACCTAATCATATACACTTTCGTTGTTGTAAAATCAGCAAAAGAAAAAAAAAAGGTTGAACTTCCTTCAATAGATATACGAAGGGAAAATATATGTGATCGACATCTCATGAATCACATTGCAAAATAATGGTATTTCTCTCCAATGATGGAGCTAATACGGCAACACATCCAAATAACTCACAGATGAGTA
This sequence comes from Trifolium dubium, assembly GCA_951804385.1. Lineage (NCBI taxonomy): Eukaryota > Viridiplantae > Streptophyta > Magnoliopsida > Fabales > Fabaceae > Trifolium > Trifolium dubium. The sequence goes on along the minus strand of OX638069.1, from coordinate 31,426,366 downwards.
CATTTCATAAGACAGAAAATGTCAAAGATCCTTCATTAAGACAATCTAGCGAGTTTCTGACTCAAGTAAGTTTAGTGAATGAAACTTAAAAAAATTGTTCTATGTAACTATTTTGAAGCACCAAACTCAAAAGCTAAAAAGAAGTTGAAGCAACCTTTCATATTATCCTCCCATGGAATGCCTAAAAGAAAATAATTGATTTTGATTCATAAAACAGTCCTATCCTATTAAGCTCTGACACTCCTTAGATTAGGCGTGTCCCGGTGTCAGACACGTGTCGTGCCCGATGTCCGTGTCAGTGTCTCAACGTCAAGTCATAAACTAATCTCTGCCTTTCAAACTATTACTAGATGGTATGTTGAAAACGGTGATGCTCATGAAGAAACATAAGGCTAAAACCAATTAACACACTTTGTGATTTAGGGCCTGTTTGGATTAACCTATTTGAACTTATCCACTGACATAAGCCTTTGTGAGACTGTTTAAGAGAGCATATGGAAAAAAAAAAAAAAAAACTTATGACATGTTCATAAGCTGTATTGAACTTATTTCCATAAATTCTCCAGAATAGCTTATGAAAACAGTTTGACTTAATTTCATCTTTTATTATATAAATAGCTTATACAAAAGCACTTATATACATAAGAATGTTACCTATATATAGCTCTATCAAGGGCAGGACCGTCATAAAGATGCCGATTCCTATCAACAGCAGCAAGAAACTGAAGCTGATTTTTCGCCACACGAACAAGATCAACACTTATTGAAATCTTTTGCGCTTCATTCCATTCCAGTTGTTGTTGTGATCCCATCTCTCACTCAATAAATAAACTGCAATCTTCAAAAACTATTTCAATTCAAAATTCTCTATTTGTCTCAAATTTATAGTCAACTCAAAATTGAAAATTCATCAACCAGAAAAACAGATTTCATAGATAATAAATACATCAAAAAAAAAAAAAAAAACAATCTACTGGATAAGAATTAAGTTTCGGATGATATCCGAAAATTATTATTAATAATATATTTGCTGTTCAAACAAAAAATATCGAAAGCAACGAATTACATGCAGATAAAATCTACTAGATGGAATAAGAATTACATGCAGATAAAGAATTACGAATTTGCGAATCATCGATCGATATAGAAATTGAAAAGACAAACGAACCTGAAGGAAGAAGAAGAATCTGTTTTGTATTGTATTGTATAGAGAGTTTTTGTTATGAGTGACATTGCATTGCAACTACCTTACGTTATTATATAGTACTAGCTTCATACGGTAACGATTTGTCTCTTTTCCTTTTTTATTTCTCCCTTTTTCCTTATATTTTCATTAAATTCAGTTACTATGAGAATATTAAAAGTACTATTTTTGTCAAAAAAAAAAACTTTTTGTAAATAAAAAAATGAGTCCTTATCTACTAGACATTTTTTTTTGACGAGAATAGTAATTTATCCAAAATAAAAAAATTACAAATTCTATATGATTAATGATTATCTACAAATTATCAAAGACTTAAATTGTTTTTAGTTATACCCTTGTCTCGACCAAAAACAATTTAAATCTTTGTTAATTTGTAGATTAATTTGGTAAAAAGTGATAATATGATAAGTAAAATAATTTAAATAATAAAAGATAAAAGGTTTTGTTTTTCTGCTATTTTTGACAAGAAATTAAAATTGTTATTATTGATATAAATAAAGTGAATGCTTGAAAGAAGAAGATAAAAAAGAGAATTGTACAATTTGTACTACAAATGAGACTAGTACACTAGTACTACTGTCTACTAGTACCACTACCAATATGCAATGGCAGCAATGTGATCCAAACCAATGCATGTCAGCCAGCATATACTTAAAAATAAGAATATTTTAAATTTGTGATTGCTTGTAGGGTCCGTTTGGTTAGAAGGAAAGAAAGTAGGAAGAAATAAAAATACGGAAACCAATACATGTATTTGGACTATTTTATAATTCAAATACATCTCTCGAATTCTGTGTTTTCTTTCCTTCCTACTTTCTTTTCTTCAAACCAAACGGACTAGTAGAGTCGTTTGGTGGTTGGTGAATTATTCTAAGAACTTTTTTCTATTGTTAATTCCTATATCAAGTCTATTATTTTAATCAACTTCATTTGAATTATGTGTATTGAATATTATTAGGTTTAATTATAGTTTTGGTCTCTCTATTTCAGTTATTCACAGTTTTGGTTCCTCTATTTTCAAATTATACAGTTTTGGTCCCTCTATTATAATTTTATACTTAAAAACGGTGATTTAACATATTTTAAATGACGTGACATACAATTAAATGATATTCAATAATCAGAAGTTATGAAACTACAAATTAACTTGTTAAAAACTTAGATTTTAATTTAAGAAGTTACTCATTTTTTGTAATTGAATTAATAAAAAATAAACAATTAATCCACCTTGATAAATCCACATCATCACATCATATCGTATGTCACAACATTTAAAATATGTTAAATCACTATTTTTAAATATAAAAATATGATAGGGAGATCAAAATTGTATGATTTGAAATAAGGAAATCAAAACTATGAAATGACTCAAAATAGGGGACTAAAACTGTAATTAAATCTATATTATTATTTTTCTTTCCGCTGAAGTATATTTAGAAAGGCATATTACAATATTCAAACTGCAAAGGTCCCTAATGTCCCATTGTGACGTTGACTTTTGACTATGATCAGAAAGCAACAAGGCCAATAATGCATTGAACTATTGAAGAAAAACTTTGATTGATGCAGTATATTATTAATTATTCAGCTAAATTGGTAATCTAACGTTATATGAGTTAAATTTCTTTGTGTAGTTCAGGTAACTCAAGTTTGAAGGATTTCTTGGGTCTTACGGTATAACAGCCAATACTAATGCAGAAGTTTCTGCCATAGCCCACGGTTTATAGCATTTGTCGGACGAGGGCTATAGACAAGTGATCTGAGTCGGATTCTCAAGATCTTATCTCCGAATGTACCTCTATTACGTGAATCATATTAGAAGGTTTCGAGGATTGGCATTTGGATTTCATCTATACTTTATGGAAAGACAGATTTTGTGCAGATTGGTTAACTAAACATAGAACAGCTAGCTGCCTCTCATGATCATGTGTCCCTGACCTCTATCTCACACTCTAATGGCAGATGTCATGGGAATCTGCCATGAAACTAGCATTTGGATTCGGCTTTTCATTTTTTCTGTTGCTTTTCTTTTCCTTTTGATAACCGAAAGTTAAGTTTCTTTTGTTACAAAGTGCGATTTTTCATTTGGTATGGAGAATTACAGTTCCATCCCCACAACTGCGTTTGAGAGGGGCTGGAACCACTTGATGTCAAAACTGACCCCCTAAGAAAAACAATCATTTCCAACAAAAATTTACGATAGAATTTTCATATAACCTACGAACCGTAGAACTATAGAACGAAATCTAAGTCGGAGCTAATCACTTTCTAAGTTTCTATTACATATCAACTAAATCTTCAATGGTTCAACTAGAAACACACATAAGCAACTACTTCTGGTTCTATACTACATTACACTTACTCGAAATAATTTGAAAGCGTAGGCTGCGTAGCCACATCATTCTTCTTACATTCAACTCTGCCTCAAGTTTCTCTCGATCAAAAAAGGGTGTCACGAATGGGCAAGAATGAACGCTTAAGATTATGACAAGCAACTTAAAAGATTTCTGATTGAGAGTCATTTTCTGTCTCAGACTTCGGAACTGTGTTGTTTTCCATGTATTCCTTCTCAATAGTATCCTTGAGTATAAACAACCTCTGAATAACTATAGGATCAGTCATTTGTCTAGCTTCTCTCAAATCTGATTCTTCCTTGTTCATATTATATGCATCAAGCATGATCTGAATCCATTTGTGCAGCTCCTTTGGTGTGCTGTTTAAATTAATCACATACAAATTAGAGAAGCATCATTATCAGCATGATCATAAGAGAAAGATATATACGAAAGAATTAACGAGTAGGAAACTCTCTTACGTGTATAAAGCATTTGGATCTTTGGATTCACGTTCATCACCAGGGGAGAAAGCCGTTGCCAACGCAGAGAATCGTTCTTCAGGATCTATGATGTTTAACAAATGCTTGAGTAGCTTTATTTCTTTTGGAGCAATAGTCCTTAAGCTGCTCTTTGTGGTCTTGTACAATTGGTACATTATCTCTTTCACCTGCACCATATCGAGCAAGATTGTTGAGTAAACTGTCCACATCATGCACTGTCTTATGACTCCTCTCGATCTAATGTGAAATCAATCATTCGTATGTTACTCTTTCTAGAAGCCTTCCAAGGCCTGCTCCTTGTCTGTGCTTTACTTTTTACATTGACGATCACAGATTTAGATCCTGTCGGGGCCCATGGAATTTCCCTATTGTACATACATGTTTAATCGTAGCATAGATTTTGGATCAATTTAGAGTTGTGAGCATAGTGTCTCAGCTGAGCAAGTTTTCATACAGCTGTATAGACTTTCGCCACATGTGATCATCAGAAGGACCATGCAGAGATTTCGACACATTTATGATTTAATATTATGTGCTAAAAACTTAAAAAATAAGAACGCACAGCCAAATCTTAAAATAAGTAAAACATGCAGATAAAACCAGAAAATGCAATTCTAAAAATGCTTGTAAAATGTATCTGTTAATCTTTCTATGATGATCGGATAGAAGAACATAATGAAAGCCATGGTGCATCATATTTTAAATTCATACCTCATTCTTCATTGTTGTAGATTCTTTTGCTTTAGCCCAAGCACTGCTTATCAACAATATCAACGAAGAATCAAGTTCCTTTGCCTTTGCAAGGCTTTTGATTTTATTACAAGCTACGTCTATGGAAGGAGAATTGAGGATATCATCAAATTTGGCCTGCGCAGCATCTAACGTCTCAATATTCATTAGAGTATTATCGTAAGCACCGACAGCAGATAAGCATTTAGCCCCCAACCTTGCAATCCCTGCTCGAAAAATAGGACAAAGATTAATCAAGAGAAAAATAATCATTCTTTCTGGTGATTACTAGATTTAGAACAAATAAATCAAGAGAAAAAGTGAAAAACAACCAAAACAAAAACAAAATGCACTCGTATACAATTACCATCACGGTCCTCCAAGCTGTCATAATTGTCTGCAATAAGAGAGAGGTAGCGGAAAAATTCTCCTGTGAAGTCTTTACGCCTTCGTGCGACTATGGCATTAATGTCGGTCGGAAAGTCTTGTATCTCCTTCAGAAGTTCATAGTGTAGTTCCATTTCATCGTCAATCTGCAATGCTTACTCCTGATCAAACAGAACCGAGAAAGAAGCTAAACCAATAAAATGCCTAGATATGATAGTCAATTTTGAAGCATTGGTAATCTTTTGTTTTCATTATATTTTGAGCCAAAATTCCAAAACATATTATATAACAAGTTAAGGGGAAAAAAATGTTTACTTGTTTTTTCCAACTTTCATTTGGTAAAAGAAGATTCTTTCATACAATCGACAACATTACAAGGGGGCATTGATTGTGAAGAACTTAAGAAACATAGCGATAGAAATAGATAATATGTTACCTTCTTCACTCTTCTCCCTAATGAAGCGAATTTTTCCTTCATTGTTGTATCATTCTCCATATCAGCTCTTCTTTGGCACCTAATGAAAAAGCTATCCCTATATTTCTTCCATTCCTCCCTATATACCAAATACTTCCTCCAATCTTTTGATTTGGTTTTCTCGTTCAAAAATAAATCTATCATTTTGTCACAAAATTGAGTCATAGTGTAACCCTTTACAATTTCAACCTCTGCTTGCTCCTCCACTTGAACCATTGAAGCACTACTAGCTTGTGTGCCTAAAAGGAACTTCATTTTTAGTAAGACACAAAAAAATACACCTAGAGACTATAAATTAGTAACCAAAAAAGAACAATGTAGGCATAAAGATATAAACAATGAACTATGAAGATGCTCACTTCTCTTGTTGTTTATTTCCTAACACGACCGGAAAATAACTTAGTAACATTCAAATCTCTTTACACCATCAACAATTTAGGGCTTTTTCGGATTAACATTAGTACTTGTAAAAGTGATTGGGAGAGCTTATAGAAACAGCGTATGGCATGTCTATAGTTGTTTATAGTGTATTTCAATGAGTCCTTCAAACTAGCTTATTGCTTATATGAAAGCAATTTGACTTTGTTTTATCTTTTGTTATAGAAATAGCTTATAATTAAGCTGGTTATCCAAACATGTTATTGATAAAATAGAACAAGAAAAATTGATATGGATAAACAACATTAAATTAAAAAAAAGAAGGTAAATGAACCTTTCTAGTGGAATTTCTAACTATCTTAGAATTTAGGTTTAGCATAACTCAACCCTACATAATTCATCGGCTTGAAGGTGAAAATTATCGACACTTATAAACATATATTCAGGTCATCTCTCATCCAATTTGAGACTCATAACATACACACCCGTGGACACATGGAGCGTGACCCACGTGGCCCGATAGCAAAAACCTGATAGCAGATAGCCAACATAAACTCTATTGACCTAACTCAAACTTACAAAAAATGTATTCAATTCAAATTTCAAACTCCTATTCTAACTCTAATGAGACCCCTATGACTTCAAATAAAAACCAAGGTTTAATCTTTTTAACAAACCCATGTTAAGAAAACTCAAAAAACAACAAATTGAGATGGAAAATAATACTTACTAGGAAGAGAAGCGCATAACAGAATATGGGGTGGTTTGAAATTAAGAGTTATAAGTTTTGTATTCTGGTTTTGGAATGAAGGAATGAGACAATTATCAGTGAAAGGGAAGAAGGTGGTGGTGGTGAATGTTGAGGTGTAACTCTTCATGTTTGTTTGTTTTGAGTTGAGGTTGTTCCTTCACTTCACTTCACTCTTCGGAACACAATCGATACAATGTTTCGTTATATGTCATCTTATCCGTTTCATCAACAAGACAAGAGTTCACAAAAAATATTTTTAATTAATATTAAAAAATTGGTTAAATTACATTTTTTTTTGATGTGTTTATAGCCTATCATTGATTAAAATATGTTCAATACGATCTATATTAACCAGAATTTGGACATTAATTAAAAATAGAGCCGCCGTAGCAAGAATATGATCAACCTCATTTGTTTTTCTCTTAATAAATTCAACATTAGAGTTTATATAAAAGAGAAAAACATAAGTTTTTACCATTTTTTTCTTGAACCGCCGCCCCTCCTTCATAACCCTACTTTTTTTCTTTTGATTTCTTCTAGTTCTTCCCACTAGAGAGGGGTGATTTAAGGTCATTTTGACCTATAATCACCCCTCTTGATTGTTTTCTTATTTATTTTATTTCGATAAGTGATTACTCCACATATTTTTAGTTTTTGTTTAAAATTTTCTTTGTGGTTTTTTCAGTGTTGTTTCTTATCTGTCTTAGTGCGGAGTTGTTTTGTTTTCTCGTCATAATACGGTGTTGTTTTGATTTCCCGTCTTAGTGCGGTGTTTTGATTTTCCGTCTCAGTGCGGTGTTTTGATTTTCCGTCTCAGTACGGTGTTTATTTTGTTCAAATTTGCAGATTTGCTTCGATCTAAATTCAGAGCACATTCAATGATTTCAGCATCTTCAACGTTGCAGATCCGGAGGCATGAACATGACTACTTCGGACATTTGAGTTTTATTATATCAATTGTAGGCTTCGTCACATTTGTAGACATTAAGCCGTTTTATGCTATTAACTCGGATGATGTGAGCTTGTTCGCAGATACATCCTTTTTAGTTTTTAGCAAAATTGAATATGTAATGATTTCGATTGATGTACTCTACTGATTTGAATGAATGAATATCATTGTTTTTAGTCAAAAAAAAAAAGAGAAAAACAAAATTTTACAAATTTGAAAGATAACACCAAATTCTGTAAAATCTATAGTGTGGTTTAATTACACTTTTGTTTGTATAGTCTATAAAATCTATTGTTCTATTTACATAATTTTATAATATTCTGTAAAATCTTTAGTGTGGTAGAAATCTTCATTTTTTTTCTTTCTATTGTTCTTCATTTTCATCAACTCAAACTTAATTACCGCTCAAAAAATTCTTTCACTAATTGATTGAATCTCTAGTCATTGTTGATTTACGATTTTCACTCATCTATTTTTATTTCTAAAATTTTGTTCTCTTATTTTTCAAATGGCACAGGTTTAATTTAACTATTAACTTTACCATAAAATACTATTTAACTAGATTGATAGTATGGCCATGAAATACAACAATCTATATAATAGAGAATACGAAGTCCCTGGTGATTAACCTTGACCAACTCATAAAACTCAATTGAAGGTTGATGGTAAAATTGGTTATACAAATGAAACTTTTTTCTATCAGGTACTTTAGTGGTTATAAATGGGCATTTTGGGATACAAATTGTGATCTCTATAATTTATGTATAATGTCTCTATTAACAGAGTTAAATTCACATTTGTCAAAATAAAATCTGAGTTAAATTCACAAGAACAATTGAAAAACATATCTATAATTAACTAATACATAAATATCATCCATGTAAACATTTATTTTATTAGTACCAAAAAATGTCAAAAATATTTCTAATTGACCAAAATTTAGTTTTTTTTTAGGTAACTAAAATTTAGTTACCATAACATAAGTAAATTTATTTAGAAAAGTCCACAAATTCATGCTCAATAAGTAGAAAATGCCAATATTGATAAATCAAAAGTTTGTTTATTTTATTTTATGTGTGATTTTTCAATGATTTATTATTTCGTCTATATACTAAACAAAGATTAAATAAAAAGAATGATTTATGTAATTGTGATGTACACGGAAGGATCAAGATTAGAGGGGAGGTTCCTAATAATTTTTATGTTGTATACAATATATTTTCATTATCGGATGTGAACGGTGTGGGGAATGTGTGGAGGTTGTTGTTTCCCCGTTCCCTGCCCCACCTCCAGAATTTCCCCTGTCCCCGATCCCCGCCATGGGAGAAAATTTCTCCCCATCCATACGGATCTCCACAGTATCCACATAGCTCCACAGACATAAAAAATTAACAAAATTGTTGTACCTTTTAATCAAATGTACAACACAAATATCTTGTTTTTTTTTCCTCTAAAAAATATACATATTTTCTATCTTTCATTTTTTTAAATAAAAATATATTTCGCATCAATAACAAAAAAAATGCAAAAATACTTTCTAATTTTTTTTATAAAAATAAACAACTATTCCTTTTTTGGTACGTTCATGTTTTTTGGTCGAAACCGGGGTATCCACCGCCAAACGCAGTGACTAATCCCTCGCTAGATTGGAGCCACCTCGATGGGTGGGATAGCTAGCCCAAGGATTTAAAGCTGCTCCATACCCAAGGTGAGGATCGAACCCTCGACCCTTGATTAAGGAAGGATGAGCCCCAACCGCTCAACCACACCCCTTGAGTTTTTTTTTGGTACGTTCATGTAAAAATAAATAACTATTCAAATGAATTTGTTGTCACTATACATAATATTAATCATTATAATCTTTATAATGTATTAGTTATTAGTATTTTTTATAAAGAAAAACATATAAAGTAATATAAATATACATTATATACATAATTTAAATAATATGGCCGGGGTCGGGGAATGCGCGGTGACGGAGGGACGTTCCCCGTTCTCCGCTCCAAATTAACCACAATGTAATTTCTCCCTCCATCCACATCCCCATGGAGAAAAAATCTGCGACTTTGGATCCCCGTACAGATAATCTCCGTAGATAATCCGTTACTAGATGTAAATTGACATCCCTAAGAGTATGTTATCCACAAATATGTAGTTTATACGATTTATTTAGGGTTTTTTATTCTTGAAACAATAATTAAATTTCATATTTTCTCTTATAAAAAAATTGGCATATTTTTCGTCCCTATAATTTTTTATGCCCGTAATTCTTAAACTTGTAAGATTTTGAATGAATCTCTTCAGACGTGTTTTAGATGATTTAAAATAAAATTTTAAAAGTTTCAAAAGATCAAAATAAAAGTAACGAAAAAAACATTTAAAATTGTGTGCTCTTTTTCTTATGAACGTTAAAAATGTTCTAAATATAATTGCAAATTAATCATTCAAAATTACATATTGACTTACAAAAATGGACTAATAATATGGGATTCTTTTTCGATTTTTTTATTGGAGTTCTCTTGTATTGTAAGGAGTACGCATCCCAATGCTCCTTATAATACAATTTTTTATTATAAAAAAAAGAAAGGAAAAATAATAAAGTAGACAAATACTAAGAATAAACTAAAAAAATATTAGTGTTGATTGGGTTCATTCACCTCCTATACAAAAGTATATAGATTCATTTTACTTAATTTTTAAGAGAATAGATTCATTTTTATATTTACTTAAAATGGTAAATCAATTTTATATTCTAATTTTGAGTTATTATCAAAAAAAATAAAATTCTAATTTTGACTTGACTTTGACGCAATTCATTCGAGAACCACCATCACAAAAACACAACACAACTTAAAATATAAACAAAAACACTCAAGATTGATAGTGAGACAACCACCATCATCAACAAAACAATTAAAGAGCATATTATAAAATATGGTGGTAGCTACTAATAATGGTTCTTCTCCTCTTTGTTACTCTAATGGCATAATATCCATCTCCACTTTCTCACCTAATTCATTTGTTAATGTCGAGAAGTAATTAATTTTCATATTTCTTTTCACCTCCTTTTTTCAATTCATGCATTATTTTCCTTTGCTATTATTATTATTATTATTATTATTATTATTATTATTATTGTTGTTGTTGTTGTTGTTGTATTAAAATTTTAATTCATATACAATATCAATTTATAAATTTTTATATTGTCAATTAATCATAACTCTTAGATCATAAAAGTTACATATTTTATTTACAACTATTTTAAAATTTACACATATAAACTATTATAATTTATTGACAATGAAAAATATTTTTCATTTGTACCAAAAAATTAATGAGCAAAAATTAACAGGGGTGATCCAGTAGCATTCAAGTCATACTGGGAGAAAGTGAATGATAAATGTACGGTGGAGATCAAAGGAGAAGAATTTATGAGTTACATCGGTGATGGAAACAACTTATGCTGGTACATGGTGCGACAAATGGGTGATGCAATTTTGAGACTCCACAATATGGTTGGTAATGTTGATACAAAAGATAAGTACTTAGTGTTAGGAACAGGTTCTTCTCAACTCTACCAAGCTCTTTTGTATGCACTTTCTCCTTCACAATCCTTTGATCGACCCATCAATGTTGTTGCAGCGGCTCCTTATTACTCGGTAAGAAAATGAAATATTCTTTTCAACTCTAACATGAGTTTGTCTATTTAGTGTCAACTAATTTACTCATAGTAAGAAAATAAAAAATTTGTCCTTTATTTTATAACTTTAGTCCCTAGAAAATACAAAAGATATGTATTTTTAGTGTTTATTTATGAATTCTTTTTCATGAATAAAAACATTTAAATTATGTTTTTTAAATTTGAAAATTAATTCTTAAAACGGATTGATCTAATTTGATAGATAAATTGCAATTATTAGTGTTCGATTGGAGAATTAACTAAGAATGTGTTTATGTTTAATTTGTAGGAATACCAAGATTCAACTGATATCTTGCAATCAAAGTTATTTCAATGGGCAGGTGATGCTGCTTTATATGAGAAAAATGACCCTTACATAGAGGTTGTGACCTCCCCAAACAACCCTGATGGGAATCTTCGTGTGCCGGTAGTGAACTCTAATGTTGAAGGGAAAACTATTTATGACTTGGCCTATTATTGGCCACAATACACTCCAATTACTTATGAGGCTGACCATGATGTTATGCTCTTCACACTCTCTAAATGTACTGGTCATGGTGGTTCTCGTATCGGGTGAGTCTGTGAGATTGATCTTATTTATTACATTTGCGGCCGCAATTGTAATTTTCCATTGAACCTTTATAGTGTGATAAAATAACAGTGGTAAACATGGTCTATGTAGCCACAATTTTGATAGCCATGTCGATGCGGAAACCTCAAATTCGTTGTAATATTGAGCTGCAATTATGGACCACAATTTACAACTATTAATATAGTTAAATTTATCAACTATGTGATACTTTTGTCAAACCACCTTTGTATGGATGTGTTAGGTCTAACTCTAATTTTGAAATACTATCGGAGCTTATTTAAAATCCTTTTGGTCATCTTCCACCAAAATTACAACTAGCGAATTAGTTGTCTTATGATCAAGTTCTAAGACGGACAGAGTCTAGAAAACTCATCACATATGTACATAATTTCTTTTGCTAAGTTTGTACTTTTTATTTTTCTATGAAGGTGGACATTTGTGAAGGACATTGAAGTTGCTAAGAAGATGATAAGATTCATCCAACTGAACTCCATTGGTGTGTCAAGAGAATCTCAAATTCGAGCAGCTAATATAATTGAAGTGATTTGTGATGGTTACCAAAATTTAAAATCAGTTAAATCCGATCATCTCTTTTTTGATTATAGCAAAAGACTAATGAAAGAAAGGTGGGATGTATTTAAGGGAGCTATTGAGAAAAGCAAAGTTTTTACCTTGTCCAAGTATCCAACATTCTATTGTCTCTTCACCAAAGACCTATCTGAGCAATACCCTGGTAATGTATTTCCACTTATGAAGCGCGAACATATGCACATATATCGTACACGGCACAAATATAATACATCAACAATATACTTAATAATGTGAAAAATAAATAAATTAATTGGATGTATTACACGTGTCAATGTCATTTCGACCTTGAAAACACATTCAATAAAAAATGTCTATTTTAGAAACTTTCGGTACGTAGTTAATTTTTTTAGTTGTCCTTATTTATATTTTTTTCACATACAGCTTTTGCTTGGTTGAAGTGTGTGGATGATATAGAGGATGGTGAAAGTTATTTGGAAAAACTGAAGATTCGCGTAAGAGGAGGGAAGCGATTTGGTGTCAATGCAAAGTATGTTAGGATTAGCATGATCGGTACACATGATGAGTTCATTGAATTGTGTACAAGGTTGTCAAATGCTAAAAGAGAATGATATTAGACACTTTCAAATAAATGTTTTTTGTAGCATTATAGCTAGCATATACTCCCTCCGGTCCTTATTAAAAGAAGAAATTTGTTTTTTAGATTCATGAAATGTTTTATGTATATTATATGAACTAGATACATTAAACATTGTATGAATTTGAAAAGTCAATTTCTTCTTACAATAAAAAACCGAAATAAATGTTTGTTTTCGATGTCATTTGGTTGTTGTAATATTTTATAATCTGCTTCTTGTAAGTCAAGAACCAAAGTTATCCTAAAAGATCAAGAACTACATAACAATTATTTCGATATCATTGTGATGATGAATTCTAAGCAGTAAGCAGAAGCAGCTGGTACCTCAATTGTACGAATTTAAAAATTAAAAATAATCTTTGTGTTTGTAATGACTGAAAATAGACAAGGAAATATTTGTGCGAAAACATTCTGTTGTATTTTTTTTAACCTTAGTGGAAATGCTAGCTGGAAGATCATATCATGTTGTTTATCTATATATACTTCCAGTTTTGAATTAAAAATAAAATATGTACTTATTTTAAGTTGACTTCGTCATTGAAATATGAGTTTGATAACCAATGCAATATGGTGTAGATTTCTTTTACATGGATAGAGATATTGTATTAATATGTAAAAATTTATCAAGTTCGAATTTTGACACGTCCACTTATTTACCTTTAAAAAAAAGATAGACTCCCAATCGTTACGAAGTCACAACTCAAAAAAATGATTTTAGATATGGCAAAGATTTTTTTTTCTTTTTCAAAACAAAATGTAATAATACCTTTCTAAATTTAATTAAAAGTAAAGAGAAAATATAAACAAACTAAAGCACATATAAATAACATATCTTTTAGCAAATAAATAAATAACATATATCTTGTTAAAAATTTTACGATAGATAAATTTAATGAGATAAAACTTTGGTGAAGAAAAAAAGAAAGTGTGTAAACAATCAAATACTGTAAAAGAATTATTGAAATATATGAATTCTTGAAATATATCAACATAAACAATAATCAGGAAGCTCTAACCTATTTCGTTTAAATAAATCAAAAAGTATAATTCCACCAAACAAAACAATTATCTTGGAGCCCAAGGGAAATAAAATCACACAGCAACTGCCTTTTCGTGAGTTTAACTCAAATGGTAAGGACATCGTATGTTATGTGAAAGGATCAGAATTCGACTCTAGTATACACACTTATTCACTTTTAAGAAGTAAAATTCTAACCCCTATATTACATGACAAAGAAAAAATAATAAAAAAAATCACATATTTTTAAATAAATACTCAACATGATTCATCAATAAGTTTCTTCTGAATTACTATTTACTATTTATATGATTGGACTTTTGAGTAGGAACAAAGTTTGTGCAATCAATGTAACCTAATTAAATTAGTAAAATATACTACATCCGTTCTTAATTATAAGACTTTGTTTGACCACTGCACGCATCCAGATATACAATTTTAATCACTAATATCTTTAATTATCTAGTAGTAAAAATTATAAAAATTTGATATTTTGAAAATACTCACAAAAACAAATCAAACAATATCTTACATGCTAATATTTACATCTATATATTATTAAAAAAAATACGGTCAAAACATGATAGATGAATAGTACAATTTAGTCAAACAGTATCTCATATTAAGGGACGAATATAGTACACCATAAAACTCCCCGTTTCAGGTTGATGTTGTCACGTAATTTCAACTCATCAATTTTTTTTATCAAATAGCTTAACAATCAAAATTTTATTCTTATTTTTTTTTTTTTAAAGTTTGGTATCCGGCCTAAAGACCGACTAATTTAAGAGGATCAATCCTACCGTCCACTTGCGGGACCTCATTTTATTCTTATTCTTAAAGTGAAGTAGAAAATTTTAGATTCAAACTTCAACCCTATATCCTTTTAAAAAAAAAACTTCAACTTTATAACCAAAATGCCTCTAAAAACTGAATTATATTCACGGATACTCGTGAATAGTAATATGTTCTCTCTTAATATAAATTTAAGAGTGTCTCATGAATTTAACTCAATTGGTTGGACATAGTGCACGAAAGTGCAGGGATCCGGGTTCGAACTCGGGTACATCCACTTATTTCACCTTTAAGGGGCAAATTTCTAGCCATTAGACTACCTGACAAAAAAAATAAAAAATATAAATTTAAGAGTAAGAAAATAGTATTAATTACCCATTGGTGAAAAAGGAGATAACATTTTTTACTCATGTGATAAACCTTATTTCATTGTTAATCCAAAATGACCAGTTGTTTTATATCTCATTATAGAATTGTTAAGTCCGTTTGATTGTTACTCATACAATAAGGATAACATAAATCCAAATAAAGTATTAGTCATAGCCAGCATTTAATTCTTTGATATAATAATATACATATGATCACGTATATGCATGCATAAGTTCATAATAAAATTAATCAAAATGATGAAGAAACCAAGAATCAAATAGTTATAATCTTTTCAATAAAAACAACCTTAAATCCATCCTTTCAATAAAGACAACATTGAATTAACTTTGTAACAATCTCCTCAAAAAAACACAAACCGGCCATACAATGTTCTTCTTATATACATCCTCAGTACACTATCCCCTCAGTTTAGGAGCCATTCACAACATGCTATCTTGATTTGAAAATTTTCATTATATTGAAACATTTTATCAAAAACACTTAACTTGCATTTCAAGAAAATGAACAACAAACAACCTACAAAAAGCCTTGAAACAGTGATTGACATAAAACATAATAAGCCTGTGAGTTTCACTGGAGGACTTGAATTTGAGTCTCTTACTTACACAGTGATAAAGAAGAAGAAAATCGACGGAAAATGGTTAAATGAAGATGTTGATTTGTTGCATGATATAACTGGTTATGCACCAAAGGGTTGTATAACTGCAGTTATGGGACCAAGTGGTGCTGGAAAATCAACTTTGTTAGATGGACTTGCTGGTAGAATTGCTAGTGGAAGTCTTAAAGGGAAAGTTTCATTAGATGGAAAGAGTGTTAATGCAAGTTTGATTAAAAGAACTTCTGCTTATATTATGCAAGAAGATAGGCTTTTTCCTATGCTTACTGTTTATGAGACTTTGATGTTTGCTGCTGACTTCAGATTAGGGCCACTTTCTGTTGTTGATAAGAAGCAAAGAGTTGAGAAGCTTATTGAACAGCTTGGCTTATCAGTAAGTTCTTTTTTACAACTTCAAAATAATTAATCCTCCATGTACTTATATTTGTTAATAATTATTTACCACCGACGCCTCAAATTGAAAGTGTGTCTCGTATCTGACAGTGTATGTGTGACACTGACACGACACTGTCACATGTGGTTACATTCAAAAAAATTCAAATTATTACTGATGTCGACGTATCAATGTCGTGTCAGGTGTTTGTGTTACTGTTAATAATTCATAGGTCATTAAGTGAATTGTTTGAATAATTGTTTTTAAAGATGTAAAGATACTGAGCACACACATATGTATATATAAAGTAAAATATGTAAATTGAGAATCATGATTTATATTAGTACTTCAATATTGGTCATTATTAGTTATATTATATAGTTAAACAATAATTTGAATTAGTTCAATATTGTTTAAGGTAGTTACAGATTAGTTATGATTAGTTATATTAGTAGTTCAATATTTGTCATATTAGTGATCCAAGGTAACTAATATAAGCAACTTCTAACTAGCCATAACTACCTTGTAACTACCTTAAACAATATTGAACTAATTCAAACTAATATCCATCTATATTTAACAATATTTTGACACCGGAACATAGAATAAATGTTCAGTACGGTCATATGAGTGTTCAAACACTCAGACACATTTTCAACCTGAAGTGTCGGTGGCTCGGTGCCACAACTAAAAACAAACTAAGAAAATAGTATAAACTAAACCATAAATTTGTCACTAAACTTACACCCTTTCAAATTTTCCCTTTTGTTTTCTTGATTGTGATTTTTGTGCTGTGTATGCAGTCATCTAGGAACACCTACATAGGAGATGAAGGAACAAGAGGAGTCTCCGGCGGAGAACGTCGCAGAGTCTCAATCGGGGTTGACATAATCCATGGACCCTCACTCCTTTTTCTAGATGAACCAACATCAGGACTAGACTCAACAAGTGCTCTTAGTGTGATTGAAAAAGTACATGACATAGCAAGAAATGGAAGCACAGTTATTCTCACAATCCATCAACCTTCATCAAGAATTCAGCTTCTACTTGATCATCTCATCATTCTTGCTAGAGGACAACTCATGTTTCAAGGATCATTCAAAGATGTAACTCTTCATTTGAACCGAATGGGACGAAAAGTACCTAAAGGAGAGAATCCAATTGAGAATCTCATTGATGTGATACAAGAGTATGATCAGTGTGATGTTGGTGTTGAGGTGTTAGCTGAGTTCGCAAAAACAGGAATGAAACCACCTCTTTTGAGTGACTTGGAGGAAATTTCGATGGCGAATTCTGTTGCGCCTTCTCCTTTGCATAGAGGGTCTAGATTTGAGGAAAAATCTCAAGACTTTTCTTACTCATCACAAGTTAGTAGAAAGAGTTTGAATGATGGATTTGATCACAGTATTAGAAGTCCATATAATAGCACACCAATGTCATGGAGTGCTAGTAATAGTGCAGCTTTCTTGAAATTCACACCCTCAAGACTTAAAAATGAGCGCAAGGCGCCGACGCCTGCCAGGTAAAAGAAATTTAATCAATAATACTAATTTCTGACAATTCTTGTTAGGTATTTGATAAAATTTTAATCTATTTTGGCTAAACTCTACAGCATATCAATTAACGGTTTTTATGTCATGTCACGAACTAATTCCAAGAGTTAGGCAACATGGTGAATTAAATAAAGGGGACTTGAATCTTCTGCTAGCTCTCCAGTTGCACCTCGACTCTTGCAATAATCTAATGGTAACATTGATCGTTAGTTAGATTAATCCAACTTTTGAGGTGTGGTTGGCAAGGCTGCAGAGAAAGTAGAAGATTCAGACCGATGTGAATGTGACTCATAATTTACCATATTGTTTTTTGTGTGATGTGCAGCCATGCTTCCCCTGGCTACTACTCATACTCAAGTGATATCCTTCCAGCAACACCAACACCGCATAGCAGCGACTACGTAGTGGATGAGAATGACTACCTCACACCAACAAACGGTACATCAGAACATCTAGGCCCAAAGTTTTCGAATTCCTACATAGGAGAGACATGGATCCTAATGCGCCGCAACTTCATAAACATACGGAGAACCCCTGAGCTTTTTCTATCAAGACTAATGGTCCTCACTTTCATGGGATTCATGATGGCAACAATGTTCAAAAATCCAAAAGACACCTTACAAGGAATCACAAACCGTCTCAGCTTCTTCATCTTCACAGTTTGTCTCTTTTTCTTCTCTTCCAATGACGCTGTCCCCGCTTTCATCCAAGAGAGGTTCATCTTCATCCGCGAAACCTCACATAATGCCTATAGAGCTTCCACTTACACCATAGCTAGCCTAATCACTCACATGCCATTTCTTGCTCTCCAAGCTTTAGCTTATGCAGGCATTGTTTGGTTTGCTTTACAACTTAGAGGCCCTTTTATATACTTCTTCCTTGTTCTCTTCATTTCTCTTCTTTCGACAAATTCATTCGTTGTGTTTGTGAGTTCAGTGGTTCCAAACTATATCTTGGGCTATGCTGCAGTCATTGCCTTCACTGCTTTGTTCTTCTTGTTCTGTGGATACTTCTTGAGCAGCGAGGATATTCCGAAATATTGGCGTTGGATGAACAAGGTTTCGACAATGACATATCCTTACGAAGGACTCTTGATGAATGAGTATCAAACTAATGTTACTTTTGGATTAAATGATGGTGTACCTGTTACTGGTTACGATATCTTGCATAGTCTTCATATCGGCATTGAAGAGGTTAAGAAGAGGAATAATGTGCTTATAATGTTAGGTTGGGCTGTTTTATATAGGATTTTATTTTACATTATTCTTCGTTTCGCATCGAAAAATCAAAGGTCTTAGTGTGTGATAAAGTTAACCATTTTATTTGTTTTGTACACTGCAAACATATTGTTTGAATATCTGTTGCTTCAATGTATTGTATTTGAAAAAATTGAATTTGTTTTGCTTACTGAAACATATTGTATTGTAACCTCTCTCAATAATTCAAATCAAGGGGACTATAGAGAAAGTTTGTTTGAAACTTTGAGTAAAAAATGATAGTTCTAAGAGTTTATGGAAATAACTCATACCATGTTTTTCAGCATATTTCTATAGCACTCTTGGATAGCTTATGAAAATGGTTTAACTTTAGGAAAATGCTAAACAGTGTTCCTGGGCATTGGCTCTGCATACGTATGAGCCATAAATCAAACAATTGACCACATGCTTAACCGAACCAAATTTTTTTCCATTTTTAATTAGTATGCTTAACTTTATCATATCTTTTGTTATAGAAATATAAGCTTTATCATAATCACCAATTGAAAGATGAGTATGATACCATCAAATCCATAGATAGGGTATTTTTTTTTAATCAAACCAAGTTAACTCCATAGATAGAGATGAGTGTGAAAAGAAATTGATACTCCACATTTCTTCATGGTCTTATGAAATATTAGGTGACAATGATTACTAGAGAAATATGCCAACAAAAATCATGGGAAGCATCAATTCCCTTTGTCTATAGAGAAATATGCCAACAATAATATTTGCTAAATTTTCCCAATATTTTATACATAATGTCAATGATGAAAAATCTCTAGTAATACCTAAAGATTATTTTATTTTTGTTGTTTTTTGAAGAGAAAAGTTAATTTATTGTCATATACATATGTTCTTATATATATGTAAGATCTTTTTTATCCATGTACAAGAATTAAGAAAAATGATACTTGAATTATTAAGACATAAAAATGATTTCTCTTTAAATTCTCTTCATTTAATTAGAGATATTTTATAAAAAACAATATGTATCTTATAACATAACATAAAATACATATTATCAGAGACAAATAGAATTTGTATGAGAGGATCTTACATTTAAAGAGAGAGGGCATATATCACTATAATCATATTATGAGACAAGCTAATGAAATTGTCCACCGCGCAACTCCTAATATAAGGTTATAGTGACATATAATTTTTTTTACATCTATCCCACTTTGTATTGCTTTTGCTTATATATTATTAGTCCATCTGATCCTATATATATATATATAACAAAAATTGATGTATTTTTATACGTATTTTGGACCAAATACATTAATTATGTTGACTAGACTTCCTCTTATGTATACAACCAGATCAGAGCAAGTAATAGTGAAATAAATAAATTGATTTCTATCAAAAACACTTAATTATTTTTTTTTTAACAAAAAGAATAAAGATAATGAAGACATATGGTTGGCTAGCTTGGTATAGTGACTGCATCAAAGTTTTAAAAATCCAATTCACACCGAGCTTTGAAATTACCGCAATATATAAGATTTTATGCAACTTGTAACGCTGACTAATAATACCAAAAGTAACAAAACAAGTAACTTATTCAAATTATTTGTATACTAATCACAACTCAATTACTTGAAATATGCTAAGGGGTGGACTAAGTAAAACATATCAACATCTATCCTTTCTGTATTTACAATGCTTTCCAATAGTTTGGATTTTCATGCCTTGGGTTGATTCCATAACAAAAAATTGTGAGAATGTGGAATCAGTAAAAATGCAGTTAGTAAACTAAGAGTTATGAATTTTTTTTGAGTACATAGACGAAATGACAAAGTTACTGAAACTTACACACAAATTAGAGTGATCAGGGTTCGAAACCTTGATTATAGATGTACGACCTAACAATTTCGGCATTTTCTGTCAGTTGATCTAAGACTTTTGGATAGAGTTATGAATTTTAACATGCTTAATTTTGACATGGGGGATTAGAATGTACTACATAATTAAATTAATAATTACAAACTAATTTCTTAAATCTATAATATCATTAAATATGGCAGTTAAGGTTTCTCAACGCGACAGCACTCCAAACACATTATGAAATGTTGCCTCCAACAACTTTCTTGTTCATATTATGTCAAAAAAAAAAACTTTCTTGTTCATATTAGAATTAGTCATATCACATACCATATACTAAAACTGCTACATTTTTTCTTGTACAAAATTCTACTATTCAACATGAAAAGGAAAATAGGAAGTGTTAAGAATTATGACTTAAGAATATGTTTATAAGTAGGGTTAGTCTCTATACCTTATTATAAGTCGATTTTGTAAGGTTGAGTTAGACTCAATTTAAATTTTAAGATAGTATTAGAGTTTATCTAAGATCTGTTGGAACATTTGTTATCCAATCACTATTATCGGGTCATGCTCCTGATGTTCGGTCCTGAGCATGAGGATATGTGTTAAGAGTTTCGGAATGAATGAGATATAATCTAAAAATTTGTTTATAAATGAAGACAATATTCATCTTAAAAGTCAATTTTATAAGATTGAGATAGAATTAATTTAAATCTTAAGGAGAAGAACAACTTTTACAGTATATTGTATAATCATATTAAGCTAAAACAAAATAATCATGCATATAATACCTCAATCCTACCATATATAACAGCATGATATCCTGTAAAAACAGTATAATCTTTTCTGGTGTTAACCATCATGGACAAATTTAATCAATATGTGCTCACCTATGAAACATTGACACTTATCAAAATAGACGTGTCCCAGTGTCTGACACGCGTCGTATCCGATATCGATACGACACCGGCACTTACCATTACTTTGAAATATATCATGTTTTCAAAAAAAGTATCCGTGTTGACTTGTTAGTGTCCCGTGTTCGTGTTTGTGTTCGTGCTTCATAGGTGCTCACAGTTGACAAACTAATTTTTGACGCAGTATTTATAATATTTAATCAATATGGTATAAAAAAGTTCATCAAAAATAATCAATACTTTTTCTTTTCATTTTGGAGCATACATTTTTTAATATAATTGTGTGAACCCTCTAATCTAGGACCAGGAACTAATCAGAATCATTTAAATAAAAGACAGACATTTTGCAACAAATATTTTTACACAAAAAAACCAAATCACTCTTCACTTGATTTAGCAGTGTTATTTTATTATCCAACCAACATATATATGGTAATAGTAAATCTGTAACAATATATGTAAACAATTAGGTAGACAAAAAATTATGACAAATCTTTATAAATGGATGTGTTAGCTTAACTTTAATTTGTGATGTAGTTTTCAGTCAGCTCATGCTGAACAGTTGTAGTAGTATTACAAGTATTGTAAGGGGTTACTTGCTCTTTTGGGGTATCATTGAGCCATTTCCCAATTTCTTAATCCATTGGTATCAAATTTAAATATATTATTTTAGAAAATATGAAGAAGAAACAGTATATGCTTTAATTGTGCTAAGCATAAGAAACAAAAAAAAGTCTAAATCTCTTTTGATAGGAAATCACCCTTTGTCAATTGTCATTCAAGGATTTTACAGACAATTTCAAAAAAAATTAGGCTGGACACCTTCACTTTAGTTCGAACCCGAAACCTTACACTTGTGTGAATTTTAATGATGTTTGTCATTTTATATACAGACTCAAAATAAAAACTATGTGCCCCTTCTCAAAAGTGTGTTTTTGCGAGGATCGAATAATGAACCTCTTCCACAAGTTCAACGCTCCTTAACCAATCGAGTCACACTCATGGTAAAAAAAAGTCTTAGCTTTGAAAACTCTATAAATTCCTTTCTTTTTAATTAGTTTCTAAATTACTAGGAGCATATATCTTAGAATTAACGTTGAAACTAACTCAACCCTAACAAAACCGGTTTGCATATGAGAACAATCCGTAACTTATAAACACATTATCAGACCTTATCGCATCTAACGTAAGACTTTAAACCATATATAAATATAACATACTTGAAGTATATTTATATCTCAGCAACATTAAATAAGTATACCAGAAAAAAGTTTTAAATTAGTTCCAACGGTACCACTAACTAATTTCATTGTGCTGCATCCATGAAATGAGAAGGAAGAAATCATAAGAAGACCAATGACTGGTCTATCTAATTATTTAAACCATATCAATATTTTTATATATACAGATAATGAAGCAACCACCACCAAAACAATAAGAATAATAATGTTCAACATCAACAATAATAACAATATTAATGTTTAACATCAACAATAAAACTATAGGAAAAAAACATATTAACAATGCACTTGTACTAATTCAATCTCTAACACATCTTCCATCTTTTTCCTAGCTACCTCCTGCAGTTTCCAGGCCTAAAGTCAAACCCCATTTTTAAACAATATTCTTTCTTCTAACTTCTAATTCTCCATCAAATTGAAAACTTTTGGAAAGTGCCTTCAAATTCTTTCATAAGGGTATAACAGGTTCACTATATAAGAGAAATGATCAAGGTTCATTTTTTTCTTTCTTTGAAAAAATCTGATAGCATATAAGAAAACTATAGGGTGTTGTTTCCAAAGAAGAGAGTGAAATATAATTCAGAAGAATTTTTATGGTACTAAAGGGAAGATGAATACCCTTTGGGGTAACCTCTCTTTCAGATCATGATGGAGCTACAACTTATTTGGATACTAAAATTTGTTGTGGCATGTGTTCTTTGTCTGTGTATATTTATCGGATCGGCTTCTTCTGCAACTGAAGGTTAGTAACTTAATACTATAATTCTCTTAGATCATAATAATATTTATCTATCACTTGATTAATGATTACACAGAATACTTACTGAGAGAATCTCGAAACCATTTCGCCTTTTTTTTATGTTTCTAAAATTTATTCGGGAAAATAGAAATTGTACAAAGCGAATATAACCTGTGAAAAATTTCTTGCAGGTTTTAAGAGCATAGCATGCTGTGCTGATTCAGATTACACAGATCGATTGACAACTCTAAATTATACAACAGATTACCATTGGTACTCTGATAAAAGAGGTTGCAAAGAAATACCCGAAATTGTGTTTAGCCACAGAAGCAATGAAAACGTTAGAATTTTCGATATAGATGAAGGAAAGAGATGTTACAAATTGCCAACAATTCAGGATCAAGTATATCTGATAAGGGGAACATTTCCATTCAATAGTTTAAATTCTTCGTTTTATGTTTCAATTGGTGTAACAGAAATAGGCGAAGTAAGATCATCTAGGCTCCAAGACTTTGAACTTGAGGGAGTTTTCCGAGCCACCAAAGACTACATAGATTTCTGTGTATTGAAGGAGGAGGTCAATCCGTTTATTTCTCAGCTTGAATTAAGGCCATTACCTGAAGAATACCTACATGATTTCTCTAACAGTGTTTTAAAACTGATAAGCAGAAATAATCTTTGCGGCACAAAAGATGAAATCAGGTATGTGATCTACTTTATTTTGATAGAGAGAGTGTATCTCTTAGGAAACCTATAAAGCTTAGAGGTTATCACTATTTGGATTTTATGGAAGCATCATAATCATATGCAGAGTAGATATGAAATAAAAATAAACATATTTCTCTGTAAGAGATATATAATATAACTGCAATTTGTGCTATATCAAACATGTTTTAGACTATATGAATTTAAGCAGCATATTATAATAACCTCTCTGATTAATGCATAAGATAACCTATGCTTCACTTTATAGAATAAACCAAAATGTCTAAAGACTTTTATGATGCAATGAGATGTACCTGAATGAAAATAAGAATTAGAGAAACAAGAATATAGAAATCTATCATTCGATATATTATAATATGCACCTCATAGGAATCATGATTGCCGCTTCGGATTGGATATCTTAAGCGGTGTAAACTGCAAACGGAGAATCTCAAGCTAGTGTAGACTTAGTGTTTTGTTGAAGTGATTTGTGCTTAGTGTTTGGTCCGAAACTTTGATCTGTTTCTCAAAATATCGGTATCTATGAATTTTAGGTTCCCAGTTGACCAAAATGATAGAATCTGGAAAGCAACTTCAACTCCATCATCTGCCCTTCCACTGTATTCCAATGTCAGCGATATTGACGTCAAAGGCAGCGTCACACCTCCTCTAGAAGTCCTACAAACAGCTCTTACTCACCCTGACCAGTTGGTTTTCATCCATGATGACCTCGACACCGATGATTATGAATACTTTGTGTTTCTCTACTTCCTTGAGTTAAATAGCACTGTCAAAGCAGGAGAAAGGGTATTTGATATCTATCTAAACAGTGAGATTAAACAGCAGAGTTTTGATGTATTGGGAGGATCCAAGAACAGTTACACTGTCTTGAACATTTCAGCAAATGGAGCACTCAATATAACCCTAGTCAAAACATCTGGATCTAAGTTTGGACCCCTTTTAAACGCCTACGAGATCCTGCAAGCCCGACCATGGATCGACGAGACCAAGCAAACAGATGGTAAGTTTTATTATTCATTATTCATCTATGCACTAAGATTGCCATATTAATGAATTTTTTTAACCTTTAACCAATCATCTATTCCCTTCTGCCTCTTACACAAACACTTTTTTCGGCAGTGGTAATTATTCAAAAGATGAGAGAAGAACTGCTGCTGCAAAACAAAGATAATGAAGCATTGGTGAGTTGGAGTGGAGATCCTTGTATGCTTTTCCCATGGAAAGGAATAGAATGTGACAGTTCAAATGGTTCATCTATTATCACTAAGCTGTAAGTCCTTTGACTTTTGAGGACCTATTTGAATATGTATATTTGAGCTTACCTACTGACATAATATAAGCACTTCTTAGACTTTTGGGAGAAACTTATATTCATAAGCTGTTTCAAGCTTATTTTGATAAGGTGTTCTCCTTTTCTGATTTCCTCCAGGGATCTTTCCTCCAATAATCTCAAAGGACCAATTCCTTCCAATGTCACTAAGATGGCCAATTTACAAATACTGTACTGCTTCCAAATCTCTCATTTAAAACCTTTCACATTATTTCTATGGGAAACAATGGACTGTTGCTATACATTATGTAATAATGTAATAACAATTTTGTTATGCGCAGGAACCTGAGCCACAACCATTTCGATGGTTATATCCCTTCGTTTCCACCGTCCTCCTTGCTGATATCAGTGTAATTATCTCTTCTCATGTTTAACCATGACCTATGATGATACTGTATGAACTTATAGCACTTCTATTATCCTTGTAAATGTTAACATAAACAAGCACATGCATGCTATAAAACTAAAATACGACAAAATATGCTGCATATAATCCAACAAATACAATTTATAGAAGTTCTTATCTATATGTCCTAGGATGATACTATATGAGCTTATAGCATTTCTAGATGGTCTAGGATGATACTTTATGTTGCATATTCCTTCACTATGGTTCCAATCATAGAGAAATTTCCTTCTGTTATCAGTGCCACTAAATTAAAAACTGACCACTGAAACTTTTTCAAATGATTGATTTACATTTGTGGAACAGAGATCTGAGCTACAATGACCTTATCGGACAGCTTCCAGAATCCATTATCTCACTGCCGCATTTAAAATCATTGTAAGTTTTATAAGTTGGCGTTCTACTTCATGTACATTTTATTTTTTTGACAAATACTTCATGTACATATTTAAGAAGCTATTTTCAATCATTGTATACATTCTATATTTATTCAGCTAATATTTGATTTATTTACAGATATTTTGGCTGCAATCAACACATGAACGATGAGGATCAAGCCAAATTGAACGGTTCACTGATCAATACAGAGTATGAAGAATTCTGTGATGCATGACAATAGAAGTTCTTAAAGTAAAACAACTCAAAATTTATGTTTCTGTTTTCACAGTTATGGGAGATGCAGAGGAAAAAAACCAAAATTTGGACAAGTTTTTGTGATTGGAGCTATTACAAGTGGATCACTGTTGATTTCTTTGGCTATTGGAATTCTTTTTGTTTGCCGTTATAGACACAAGTCAATTTCTTTGGAAGGATTTGGTGGAAAGAACTATCCAATGGCAACTAGTAAGCATTTTATCTTCTATATTCCTCAGTATCCTATGTGAATCTGCATTCTAAACAAAAATAATAGTCACATCACTCTATATAAACAATCTATGATCACAAGCAAAGATGAAGATATAACATTCTCCAACAAAACATGCAGATATAATTTTCTCATTGCCAAGCAAAGATGATTTCTTCATAAAGTCTGTATCAGTTAAACCATTCACTTTGGAGTATATAGAACTCGCTACACAAACCTACAAAACTTTGATAGGTGAAGGAGGATTTGGCTCTGTTTACCGAGGTACTCTAGACGATGGTCAAGAAGTAGCGGTGAAAGTCCGATCAGCAACATCAACTCAGGGAACCCGAGAATTCGATAATGAGGTATAATATGCACTATCACTTTATTAGAGCAACAAGATTCCAACAAAATGTTCCTAATTAAAAGTTGGTCCTCTATAGTAGTTAAGGAAATTTTTTATTCCTATCGCACCATCTGATATGATGCATCATGCAGCTAACCCTACTTTCAGCTATACAACATGAGAACTTGGTGCCTCTTCTTGGCTTCTGTAATGAGTATGATCAACAAATTCTTGTGTATCCTTTCATGTCCAATGGCTCTTTGCTAGATAGACTATATGGTAAATATCTCGCAATTTTTTCAGCTGATATGTTTTAATACACAGTAATTCTGAAATTCAATTTCGTGATAACAGGGGAACCAGCAAAGAGAAAAATATTAGACTGGCCAACTAGACTCTCTATTGCTCTAGGTGCAGCTCGAGGTATGTAATATAATGTTTTATTTTTACTAAGTAGTGCTTATGCCTATGCACTAAGAAATAAGCTTGCATTGCATCATATCAGGGAGGATAAAACATGAAATTGTATGTAAATATTCCAGATGAAATTATAAAACTAATTCAAATGAACAATGAAAAAGATGAAAGGTATACACAAACACCTAAGTGTTGCCACAGGCATAGACGTGTAGTCACTTATGAATTTCTATAATAAACCTACTTTGGTGTAAAAGAAAACATTTTGGCTTGATGAATCCTAAAATTAAGTATCCTTCACATAGTAAACTCAATTGTAGACCTAACTGACTTCACTACAATTTTCATCTATAACATATTGAGGACAATAAAATGTTGACAAGTTTTCTGATTGAGCAGGTTTGGCATATCTTCACACATTTCCTGGACGCTCTGTAATACACAGGGACGTAAAATCAAGCAACATACTGCTTGATCATAGCATGTGTGCTAAGGTTGCAGATTTTGGTTTTTCAAAGTATGCTCCCCAGGAAGGAGACAGTTATGTTTCCCTTGAAGTAAGAGGAACCGCAGGGTATTTGGATCCTGAGTAAGTGAACATCTAAAACTATCTTAATTTAAGCCTCTCATACTGAGATGAAGAAGAATCCAGCACTTTTACACCTATTTCTTTCATGCTTTACAGATAGTAACCATGAACAAATTTCCCAATAGCTAACATTTATCTCTATACAGGTACTACAAAACCCAACAATTATCTGAAAAGAGTGATGTTTTCAGCTTTGGCGTGGTTCTACTTGAAATTGTAAGTGGCAGGGAACCTCTCAACATAAAGAGACCACGGGTCGAGTGGAGTTTGGTTGAATGGGTATGATCTATGTTCCCTTTCTTTTATTATCATTTTTAATCCTATATTTAGTAGGCCCTAACTTATAACTTTGCTTGTAGGCCAAACCATATATAAGAGCATCGAAGGTGGATGAAATTGTAGATCCTGGCATCAAGGGAGGATATCATGCAGAAGCATTGTGGAGAGTGGTGGAAGTAGCACTGCAATGTCTTGAACCCTACTCAACATATAGGCCATGCATGGTTGATATCGTCCGTGAGTTGGAGGATGCTCTCATTATCGAAAACAATGCATCTGAGTACATGAAATCCATTGACAGCCTCGGAGGATCCAACCGCTACTCAATTGTCATGGACAAAAGGGCGCTGCCCTCAACTACATCTACAGCAGAATCAACCATCACAACCCAAACCTTATCACACCCTCAACCGAGATAGTAAATGGGTCAATGGAATTCTTTGGATTATTTTTTGATATTTGCTTTAGTAATATGACATTCTAAATGGTAAAAGAGAAAAATACTACTTCTGATTGTACTTTCATCCACTCTATGCTTCATGAAACTGAACCTCTCTTTCTCATGCCCAGTTTTTATGCGTGAAAAGAATAATTTGGGTCAAATGCATGTGAAAAAAACCATATGGCGAGTAATTTAAAAGCCATATTTTATTATTTGCTAAGCCCAAACATGACAAGTAAAGACTTCACAAACAAGTTGGATAATGATTTAAACTAAGAAAGTTCAACAATGCATTCAACATAACCATTTACACTTTGGTTGGACTAGCGACAAATTCGGTCTAGCACGAAAAACACACACACACACACACACACACACACACATATATATATATATATATATGGGGAATACTTTTAGACCTATTTTGTTTTTAGAAATGAAAATATTCTGTTTTAATTGTGTTTTGAATACAAACAAAAAATTATATAAGATATAATTTGTTTTATGCATGATATTAAATAGCGGTTATGGTGCGAAAGTTGTTACTGCAGCAAAATTAAGCTGCAATTTTCGTTGTTATTCTGTTGCACACGTATAACTCAAGTGGTCGTTTCTAAGGTGGCATTATCGAACTTCGTCTCTTTACAAATTGAAGTTTGGGATTACACTCTCTCAAATGGTGATAAGGAAAGGAAAGATTGTCGTGTTTTATGAAACAACTATATTGAAAAATATTAGCAAAAACAACTAACTTGAAACAATTAATCTTCTTTTCTTAAAATGTGTTCCCAAAATGCCCATTTCTTCAATTGTGTAGGGAAATAATGACTAATATAGAGCATAATTTTCAATAAGCTTGAAATAGATACGAACATTTGAATAAATGTGCTAGTATTGTATTGGATGGGAGTGGGACCACTGAGCAATAAGAAATTGTCATTGATGCTTGATTCAGCCAAAGGTTTTTCTTTTTAAAATTCTGTTTACCGTTTCAGATAAACGAAGTACATTTTTTTAATATTTGACAAACAATTCTTACACTCTTGGTTTTCATTTTTTTTTTCAATCCCATTCCCCTTATATAGTGCTTATTTTGAGAAATAATGAGTTAAAGTCTAGGAAAGATCTGAAATTGTAGCAACGGCGTATCTGTCAGAGTTATAAAGTAGAAAAACTAGAAGTTCACATAACAATTCATATCTCAGAATTCAAACTTGAACTCTGCAGGTACAGTAAAGTGGTAATATAGTTTTTCCCCTCAGAAAATTTGACCTACACAATCATATTGAACAACATTGCAGTCAATTTGATTTTTGATGCTAAGTTACTCTACTCTACTATAAGTCTATAACTACATTGTTTCTTCCATGTTGAATTGTTTCTTTAAAAACACTCTAATAAGGAGAATGAGAACAAGAACAAGCTATGAAGAAGGAGAAAGAAGATTATGGTACCATATGGTAAACAAGTTAGAACAATAGGAACATCACATGTGTTTAGTTCTATGCAAGTCAAACAAGATTAAGCAGAACCTGAGCAACAAAATATAGTTGATGATGACTTGGGTATTACAAGGTGCTTACGTCTCACAATGAGTAGTATGAGGCATTCGACGAGTGCTTGGGCACTTATCAAATTCTGAACTAGATAATGGCCCCTCAGAACGAAGTACCTACTGAGGGGCTGACTGAAAAAAGGCCGAGTGAAACGTCGTCGAGTGTCAGTAGCAAGGAAGTCAGCTCTCAGGTGCGACACTATGACAGAGACTTAAGTATTATGGATGCCTAAGCCCTACATCAAAAATAGTACGAGATGCTCGGTGGAGTACTTAATTGGCTTGTTTCTTCTCCCTTGATAGCTAGCTTTTAAGGGAAGGTTATCCGAGTGCCTCAGTTCTTGTCAACAGTTAAGAAACAGTTTAGTTGTCATCCAAACTGAAGAGAATGTTGATATGAGTGTTCAGCAACGAGTATGATTTATTTCTATCCAGATGAAGGAATCCAGAATTTGCACAAAGATTTTCCTTTTTCCTACAAAAAGGAAGGTACCAAAGGTGTACTACAAGTCCTCATCCATTGATGTATTATTTCCAATTCTTTTACTATCTTACTATAAATAAGATAACATATATGGACCTCAAGTGACTAGATCGAGCATATAAGCATGTACCATGAAAACACAAGGCTGCATTTAAAGGTACTGAAATCTAACTTGGATTAACCTCTAATTTAAGAGAACTTCTCAATAAAATAAAGTTATAGCTCTATTACTTATAAATTTATAAGGAAGTTAAAATATAAAAATTGCAACAAATGCATTTATGAAACACAAGATTTAACTAGTCCAAATTTGCTAATAAACCAATGCAATAAACCATATAATATAATAACCCAATAAATTGCAAATCAAGCACTAGATTTACACAACAAACAAAGCATCAGATTACACTAACCAAACACATAAACTTTTGATTTAGAATAATATTCCATTTAGATCATACTACATTATATATATAGGTATAAAGAGATCTTACTAGAAACATGAATCACACACAATTCATTAAAAATCTCAAGTTGCAAAAAGAGAAGGATTAGCAGAAGCATTTCCAACTTGAACTTCAAGTAATTCCAAACGACGTTCCAACACATCAAGCTTTTCATTCAATGAAGCTAATTTACTCTTTGTTGTAGCTTCTGAAAACAACAATAACAATAAAAACAAACCCATCAGAAAAAGATTATAAATTTCGATTAATAACTCAAATGGGTCAAAGAAAAACACAAAATTGAAATGAAAAATTGTGTTTACCAAATTGAACAAGGAAATCGAAGAGACGACGAACGTTGAGAGAAATGTGTGAAATGAATTCGCGATTCTCCCAATCTGCTTGAACTGCTATTCCTACGTTAACTGCGTTTGTGATTCCTCCTGCTCGTGCCATTTTTGTTGTTCTTCTTCTTCTTTGATTTTGGTTTTTTTGTTTCTCTTTCAGTTTCAACTTTTTCAATTCTAGTTTACTTCGAAGGACTTTCTTTCAACTTTGTTTAACCTTTTCTGTTTGACATCAGCTTCTTATTCTCAATGCTTAAATAATTTATGATCCCGGTAAGTTTTTGTGTTTTTTGTTTTAGTCTCTCTGTATGTTATTTTTTTTATTTAATTGATCTTTGAATGTTAAAATTATTTTGGTTTTAGTGTATAAAACTAAAATTTGGAGGAAAATTTGCAAGTTTTCTACGGATTTTCTTCGAATTATCCTGCAAATTGTATCTTTAGAGACCAAAATAAAATAATATTAATATTCATGGATGATTTCCAAAAAAAAATAATATACAGAGATTAAAACCAAAAACACGCGAACTTACATGATCAAAAGATTATTTAAGCCTATTCTCGATTCTAGTTTACTTTTTATTTACCTTTAGATTGATTTTAGTAATCTAGAATTCCATGAAAAAATAATTAAATTATCTTCCTTGAATTTAGCTCAATTGACACACATTGTATTATATATACAAAGAGTTGGAATTTGAACTCCGGTCATTACACTTATAATGTTAAAGGTGAAAGTTTTAGCCATTAAACTACTTAATCAAAATAAATAAATTAAAATCTAACAAAAAAAATTGTTCAACTCATAAATTGAACTTAAATTTTTACAAATAATACCTTTTTTTAGTGGAATTGATTAATCAGTTTAACTCAATTACTGAATTTGTTGGCATAAAAGAATAGTTTATTTTGAAGAAAGAAAATTATACCTACCTAGTTACAATTAACAAGACTATTTAGATTTGTTTCAAGAAGGGGCAAGATCATTTAGATTGAAACTAAGCATTGTGTTTGGTTCTACATTAACAAAAATTGATATTGATTTAGTTTAAAAATTGGTTTAAGCTGAATTATGTGGTATCTTAACAGGGCTCAGTCTTGCTTGGATAAAGGGTGCCGCAAAATAGCGTTGGAGACGGATTCCGCTGTAGCTATCACTATAATTTTGAAGGATTGTTCTGAATTTCACCAATGTGCTTCTATTGTTAATCTCGTCAATTGTCTTAGGATGAGAGGGTGGCAATTGGCAAGTCTTTATCACTCATATATACAGACAGGTAAACCAGGTTGCTAACCGGCTTGCGAGTATGCTCTTTCTCTATCTACGGGTATTCACTTTCTTAGTCGTCCTCCACTGGGTTCAATTAATTTGTTATGGTAGGATGTTGTTAGAGGTTGCTTCATGTTAGATCAGCTAACCCACCTTCACTTCACCCACCACTTCTGTAAGACGTGAAGGCACAAAATTCAAAAGTTGTTCCAACGTACCTTTCACAACAAACAATTAATCATGTTTTGGTCTTGTAAAATACTAACAATTATATTAAGAGAAAAGTGTTTGTAAAATAACAAAATTTAAAATGTGACAACAATCTCTAAAACGTTAAGAACCACAATTATATTATTAAACTAATTTATAGTCAACAGAAAATTGTGGATGATATGATTCTATTCTATCCCTAAGCTGCTGCAATTAGGCCATTGTGTCTGAGCAATGCATCTGGTGTTGGTTCTCTCCCACGGAATTGCACAAACACCTGCCATCAAATAAAACCACATTGCATTAAATCTTCAAATGAAATACTAATGAAAGAATCTAATTGTATTATCTGAATTCTTACATCCAATGGTGCCTTGCCACCACCAAGAGCAAGAATGGTCTCCCGGAATTTGCGACCAGTTTCTATAACGGCCTGTGTGAATGAATGTAAATATATATTTAGTTATAATGATCACAATCAAACAAAGGTCCGCTTATTCAGCGACTAAACTGATGGTTTACTCTTCGAAATATATATAATAGGTGACAAAACAAGATAAGCTATGTTGCATATTTTTTCAATTATAAGAAATCACATAAAAACTAGGGGATTTTGAAGATTAATCAAATATACATTGTTATTATCCAATCCTGCATCCTCAAATGCAGAGAAAGCATCTGCAGACAGCACTTCAGCCCACTGCATAACAGATAAATTCACCATGAGATATGAATAGTTTTTTCGATTTTTGTTGCAGAGAGAAACTCTCTTTATACGAAACAAAATGTCTGTAATTATCAAAGCAATACAAAATATACCTTGTAGCTATAGTATCCAGCAGCATATCCACCTAACAAATGTAAAGTCCAGAAGAAAAAAAGTAAAATATGAGTTTCATCAAGATGGTAATTGCATACTTCCTCTGTTCATGGTTAATTATTGGTCTAGTAAGAAAAATTTGTCCTTTATTTACTTTTCATTTTCAAGTTTTAAGATTATATAAACCATTTCTTAGTTTGTTCAAAAGAACTTAAAAGATGTGTATATAGAATCAGAAGGTGTAATCAACAAAGAGGTATAACTTATAAGAGACACAACAAACCTGCAAATATATGACTAAAGCTGCAAAGGAACCTGTCCTCTGGCAATGGAGGAATCACTTGAGTTTTCTCGGAAACTCTGCGGTCAACATCATAGATGGATTCTGATCCCCCAGGAACATATTTTGTGTGAAGTTGCAGATCTACTGTTGCAAATCTTATCTGCAACAAATATAGATTACGGAGAAAGTCAGTTATTTAAAACATTTGTAACAAGTAACAACAGAAGAAAGAATCAGCATTAAACACTAGAAACACTTGATAGAATATGGATAAGAATCAATAGCAAAAGAAAGGTCAATTAGTGTATCTTTGTTTTGACTTTTGACAATTAGCTTGTCATATTAGGGCGCATTACTGTGATTTTAACATCGTGGAATGATAGTGATTTCGTCTAACTGGTTGAAACATGTACTTAGTTGCATTGTTTGCTGTATTGTACATAAGCATTTTTAGGATGTTTTTATGAATTTGAAATTTACATGCTTGATTTGTCTGCAGAAATGAATGCACTATATCAAACTATTGATCAAAATAAAAAAATAAAGGAAACTTCATTGTCAACCAGATGCAACACTTTCCGCAGTTATGTAATCTGTACCGTCGGAAGACACATTGAATTGACCAAACATCTCACAAATGCAACCTTAAGTCAGATTGCATGACTTATACTTGTCGTATGAATTTCGAATTCTCAATATAAAAAAAAAAAAAACAAAAAAAAAACCTCAATTATAATGTAGAAGAAACTAGCCAAGTTTCTGAAAATCAGAAATTTATCCAACATAATACATTTTGAAATCTGAATCAACAATATGTGGAGAGTGTTGAATGCCTTCTGGTTCCTAAAGTCTTCTTATTGCTTACAACATCCAAATTGGGCTAATCATCATATTTAGATTAGGCCTATGCACGCCCCCAAATACTTTGGAGGGTCAGCGAGCATATGAAGGGGGTCTTAAAAGCACTTTCCCTTATTGTTTCTATTATGTGGGGCACCTGTTTGATTTGAATTGCATTGAATTATGCGCCCAAATTTCAAGTTGTTGATGATGTGCGTGATTTACATTTTTTTGTCAATCGAACGATAAGCTACTGAAATGTGGGAGACCAATATGAAAAATTAAATGGTGTATTTCAAGTTTAGAACAAAAATCAATTTGATTGGTTTCATAAAAAAAAAATCAATTTGATTTAAGAGTGAAAGAAAATGTTCATAAACCATGTAAGTATGTAAAACCTAACTGAACGGACAGATGCCGCTATTATTAAACTATATTTTTACACATGTTCAAATTTGAGACCTCATACTAGTGTGTATTTTTATGATGATTGATTATTCGTCTATAGACAAAAAAAATGTTCATAAACATTTGAAGTAAAGTACATAAGTCATTTTCTTTCTTGTCTTCCCACATGATCTGAGTTATCATATAAGAGCAACTTATTTCTCTCTAAAATCATAATTCTCTCCCTTTTCCACCTCTTTATCCAAAACTACGTGCTCACAATGTAACTATTTGATTTCGTGACCGACATTGGATTCGATGGGTTGTGTTTGTAGTATGTATTTGTCTACTTTGCATTTGGGTTCATCAATCGAATTTTTGTCCGGTTGTGTCTAATGAATTTCATCATACCACTTTTGTGTAGGTTGTTTATGGTTGTAATATACTTTTAGAGATGATTCATACACTTTTGTATGGTTACTAATTTAGGTTTACCCCCCCAACTTTGTTGTATTTCCTTTTTCTTATTTAATATAACTTGTTGTCAGAAAAAATATAAGAGAAACAAATTAAGCCTCTTTTTTACCACTTTTAAAAAAAATTATAGTATATTATTTTTTTTTTTTGATAATATAGTATATTATTTTATTTATTACAAAAATATATTATATTTTTGTTATTATCATTTTAAAAGAATAAATTCAATATTGATTTAATATTCATCTTTTGTTTTTTTTTTGTTACAATTCATCTATAATATTTTTTTTTTGAATAATCATCTATAATAGTTTTTTTTTTGGTTTAACTCACATTTTGTTAAAAAAAAATAATAATCTGTACCAATATCAAAAAACCATTAAAAAATATGAGAGTACACACATGAATTGGAATAAAAACTTACTGAAATTTTTAATAAAAATAAAAATAAATAAAAAAAAAGGGTTAGGTAGGGGGAGATCCAGGGATCAATTCCTGCAGAGCGCAATTTATCTTTTCGATGTACCAAAAATAAAATTATAAGGATCAAAAACAGTTATATATATGTAACAAAAAAAAAAAACATATTACATAATAATCTAGTACTATTATACATATTATTAGTGGATGTCCAGGTCATTGGCCCGTTATGTTTGCTAATATATGCAACTTATGTATCGTGTAAACCTAATCATTCCTTTTCTGTCCTCTTTCTCTCCTTTGAATCTTCATTCTTACGCTAATTTCATAACACGTTATAGCTGTAATTGTTGTAAGTCTGATGAATGTATTTTTATTTTATTTTTTTGAAATTTTTCATGTTAATATTCATGTTAATATTTTATATATCATGCATATTTATTCCTATGTATTCCAAAAAAAATATTCAACGATGCATGTGTCCTTTGACTTTTAGAGTTCAATATTCTTTTTTGATAATAATAGAGTTCAATATTCATGTGTCCATGAAGGACTACTTGTTAATAAAATTTCTTTTGTTATTATTTATGATCTTCTTTAATTCTTTACCATATTTTCCCTTCTTAAAGAAAGTTAGTTATTGGGATTTGCTTCAATTCTTTTGCTTTAAATTTTATCATCATAAGTGAATCCTACCATTACAGGTCCTTTACTCACAAATGGGATCACTAGGCAATGATGATGACAAAAACCACACCGATCGATCTCAGCCAGTGGAAACGACTGTCTTGACAAGGCAGAAATTGGCCGCCGCCACCACCTCAGGAACCTTAACATTACCCACTCTTCCATTTGAGCTCATAACAGAAATTCTATATAAGCTCCCTGTGAAATTCCTCCTGACACTTAAGTGTGTCTGCAAAAATTGGAATTCCCTAATTTCCGATCGCAAGTTCGCAAAGAAACAAATTCACACGTCAATCATAAACCTTAACATCATTTTAAACTTCAGTCATCCCTCACCTGAATACTCTCACATTGTTTATCCTCTCCGCTCATTCATGACTGATCTGACCACGAACGGCACACATATTAACTATCCTCTCAAGTTCAACACTAAAAACAGCTACATTCATATAGCTGGCTCTTGCGACGGCATGCTTTGTTTAATTCAAAGTAACTCCGGTTGGAGCCCTCGCAGCCGACAGTTTTATTCATGCTGTTTTGTGGAACCCTTCCATTAGAAAATACAAGATATTGCCCTCTCCATACCATCCACGCCAAGAGCTTGACAAGATTGTATTTGAAAAGACCAGATATGGCTTTGGTTATGATTATTTAACTGGTAATTATAAAGTTGTTGCTGTTCTAAGGTATACACATGTTAATAGTAATAATACTGTTTACAAAAATCAAGTGAAGGTTCATACTTTAGGGACCAATTCTTGGTGATTAATAGATGATTTTCCTTCTGTAAGTGCTAGTGGCTCTTATCTTGCATGGGGAAAATTTGTGAGTGGCACAATTAATTGGTTGATACCTACTTATGATTCAATTACTTTTCAGCCCATTGTTTCTCTTGATTTGGGAACAGAGTCCTATCAAGAGATTTTGCAGCCTGATTACGGAGAAGGGGTAGTCATGGTTGCTTGTATATTGAGTGTATTGAGGAATTCCTTGTGCATCATTTGTGACCGTAGAGGTTCACATTCATCAGATATTTGGCTTATGAAGGAATATGGAAATAGAGATTCTTGGACTAAATTGTTCAATTCTCCTCGGGTGAACTAAACGTATTTTAGTAATGTACTTTATATTTCTGAGGATGAACAAATGCTGTTGAAGTTTTATAACTCTCGCAAATTAGACTTGGCTGTTTATGATTCCGTAAATGGTTCTTTAAAGAATCTAGATGTTGACAAGTTCAATGGTTTGCGCCTCCCGGAAGTATACATTGAAAGTTTGATATCGCCGTGTTCTTGAAGTTAGTATATACATGTTGTGCTATATCATTTATGCATCATATTCAACGGCAGTTTTATGTCAAACTTTTGTTCTTGTCATTGTTACATATTTTATGTTTTTCTTATAACTTAATGCATCATTGTTTGTACAACTTGAGCAATTGTTATGTTAGTATCTTAAATCAGTTTGTTCTATCCTTCAGAAACACACAACAATAAAAAATAAAAAAAGTGGAAAGACAATTTAGGGGTTAAAAAACCATAAGACACTGTTAAAAACAAGGCAAAGACATACCTCGATGAGGATAGAGTAAAATATGCAACTTTCAATTTCAAATGAAGATAGAGAAAATCTGTAGTTAATCAATACATTCATACTGACCTGTCGAAGACTTTGAGAGCCGGCACGATAAGTTCTGGCAGCAACAAGCTTCAAATATACGTCTTCAGGGAGAGTTTCCCCAGTTTCAAAATGTTTTGCAATGCCCAATAAAGTGTCTCTAAAGCAACCAAAAAAATTACATAAATATAAAAATACATGATATATAAGTTAAAAAATATAAGGCTAATAACATCCCGGTAATACAAGCGCATAAACTTTTTACGGTTTTATATATATTTATTACTTACTTATGGTAACACCAGTTTTCCATAAATTGAGAAGGTAATTCAACAGCATCCCACTCTATTCCCCTAATACCAGCAACCAGACCCTCATCTTCCTTTGTAAGCATATGTTGAAGTGCGTGGCCAAATTCATGGAAGACAGTCTCAACCTGAGAAAAAGGAGAAGACGAAAAAAGATATTTTATGAACTATTTTCAAACTATTAGTGATCATTGATCAACATGAAAAAACTTGTAACTGGAGCTAGTCCATCAAAAACAGGCAGTAACATACTGTATTGTATCATAGTTGATAATATCATGCCTTAATGATCAATCAATTTTATTATGACAAAATGTAATTACTAGTAATACATTGTTACATCCATTCCACATGAAATTTTCTAGTATAACTTTAGAAGTTAGAAGTTTACTAATTACTAGTATAACTTTGTTACATCCAACATGAAATTTTCAAGATTGAAACCCATTCCATAGTTACAGTCTTCCTTAAAATTTAAAACAGGTGATAATCTATTCCATTTTCTATAACATACAAATTTAATGAAGTTTTTGATTGCACTGATAATATTATGAACAATTTATTATCAATTACCAACCAAAGTCCTTATTATCAATTATATTACCCATTATATTCAAAGTCCTTATGATCCTTGCTCTCCTTCTCTTATCTAAAACTCATAATATCAACACAAAATATGCCTTAGAATCCAGCTAATTGAGAAAATAGTGAGATTACTCATATCCATTTAGACCAAATATTTAAGTTCAGAATCTATTGATAAAATATGTAATCATGTGAAGACCAGAAACTGCTATAAGCAATTAGTGCTCCGATTTTATTTTTTGTTACATAGATGAAATGGCAAAGCCATCATTAAAACTTACACACACAAAGTGGAGTGACCAGGGATCGAACCCTGGTCATGGACGTCCGGCCTAGCAATTTCGGCATTTTTTGCCAATTGAGCTAGGACTTCTGGACAGTGCTCCCATCTTATACACCTTTTACATGGACAATACTTATGTACAATGCCTTACACAGGGTTCATCCAGTTTCTCACAATTTGTAAAGAAACATGTTTATATCTGTCTTTGGATGCACAAATTGGCAAAGATTTTGGCAGTTTTTGTCTTTTCAATATAAAACCGGATGAACAGTTTTTAAAGCAATGTACATAGTATTTTCGTTTTATTAATACACAAATTTAGCTTAAAAATATAAATAGATAAATAAATAAATAAATAAATAAATAAATAAATAAATTAATAAATAAATAAATAAATAGAGTACAATATGGGTTACCTCACGGAATGTCATTAAGCTTGGCTTGCTTCCTACAGGGGGTGTTTGATTGCACACCATGTGGGCAACAGGCAACCTTGATGAGTTACCATCAGGTGACAGTACGCGACTACGAGCAACAACTTCATCCATCCATGCACCTTGCCTTTTTTCAGAAGGACGACTGTAGGGATCAAAATAAAAATAGGCGACTGGACTACCAGAAGAATCTTTAACACGGAAGAACTTGACATCTTTATTCCAAACCTGAATAACAATAATCATGTGTCAGAAAGGTCAAAATAAATGCTCCCCAATACCTGAACAACAGCTGAACAACAGATAACTTGATTACCGGAGCTAGACCGTCTGCTGGCTCAATTTCAATGCCAAAAAGTGTTTTTGCAAGGTCAAAGAGTCCATCCATAACATTTGGCAGAGAGAAAAATGGGCGAAGTTCTTCCTATGAGACAAAAGTAGCAGATGTATGAACTTTCTTATGCAGATTAAAA
Organism: Trifolium dubium; assembly: GCA_951804385.1. Taxonomy (NCBI): domain Eukaryota; kingdom Viridiplantae; phylum Streptophyta; class Magnoliopsida; order Fabales; family Fabaceae; genus Trifolium; species Trifolium dubium. The sequence goes on along the minus strand of OX638069.1, from coordinate 31,385,164 downwards.
GTTTCAAATTCAATAACCCTTCCCTAGAATCCACCTCGGCAAGGCTTTATAGCATAAAATCGCTATTCTTTTATAAATAAAAAATAAAAAAAGAAGACATTATAACTGCATGGGGCATCCCTGGTACAATTTTGTGAAAATCTGTTTTGGAAGGATATTTACAACATTCAACCAAATAGTTGAAAATATATTGCAGGCTTATCATAATTTCTTGTAAATTTTCTTCAAAATGGACCTTCAATTCAAGTTTTAAAAATTATCGAGAGTGAAGTTATTCTATACATGAACAATATATTAAATTTTCTTTCTCATCCAAACTAACAATCAGTTGTCGAAACTATAACCTTATGTTCTTAAAGTGTCTTTTCAAAATGATTACTGTGAGTGAGTGAGTGAGTGAGTGAGCAACCTCGTTAATGTCATATTTTGATTCACGGAGCCTCTCACTCCAAAAGCTAATGTCCCAATGCGTCAAATCATTAGCTTCCGATGCACCCTTGTCTTTAGAAAATTTCTTAAGGTCTTCCATATCTGCAAGAAAGAACGATGGAGTGTCTAAGTTATTTGCTCATTAAAGGAAGATACACATGTACACATAATGCAATTTTCTCATATAAGATATATCTCAAATTTATCAGGTGTTGGAAATTTGGAATCCTACAAAAGTAGAAAAAGACTATTTTTTTTGCTATTTTAGAATAGTCAATGAGAATAAGGAGCTAACTCATAATATATAGACGGTGCAATTTCCCCGTACATGTAACTAATAGAATAAATTGCATACCATTTAATTCATGATGATAAAACTACACCATAGACACAACTTATACACTACCTTGTACTGCAGCATCCCAGGAAGCTTTACGAAGCTTCTCGAGAAGTTCTTCAGCTTTATCAACCGTTGCCATTTTAGTTGCCATGCTAACCTGATAGATAATATAAATCAGCAACCAACATAGAATTATATTCTTAACAATGAAAACTGAAAGAGTCATACCTCAGCATAGTTATAGTAGTTGAGAAGCTTGGCCTTTTCCAACCTAAGCTTTAAAATTTGCTCAATAAGTGCAGTATTATCCAAATCTCCACTAGATGCACGTGTTATATATGCACGGTAGACTTCCTCACGCAAAGAACGGTTTTGAGCATGTTGCATAACAGCAATATAACTTGGAGCATCCAGTGTAATTATCCATGGCCCATTCTCAGCGGTGGCATTTTCATGCCCCTGCATTATTCCATTTAAGTAATCAAAACTCAAAAAGATAGTTGCTTGTTGTAACTTGGGAATAATAAAATAACATGTCAACAAGATATACTTTGGATACTGCGCTTTGTGCGGCCAACCCAAGAGCAGTAGCTGGTAATCCGTCAATCTCTTTCTTATCTGTAATGAGCTTTTCAAACTTTTTGGTTGCATCCAGAACATGCTCCCCAAATTTTTCTGATAATCTTTCCAGCTCCTACGCATGAAACCATGACAAAAAAGTAAATAAAAGAAAAATACAACGAAGAGCAAGAATCATCAACTGAGTTTTATTTAGTTATGATGTACAATCACTTTGCTTCTGAAATTTGAGCACATGTGTATGCGTTTAGAATCACTATATCAAAATCTCATCACTATATTTGGTTTATTAAGGTGTTTGCATATTAACCAAAATTCCTTGCTGAGATATACTGCCAATGAAATTGGAATTTCAGGCAGTTGCATATGGCTCCTTGCTGATTTTTTTAATTTTCATTTCAAAAGAATTTTACCAGTTAATGTTGCATGTCCTATTTATTTGTAAGACACATAAATTTTCAAAATATGTACAATAACAAACCCACGGTCGATCAAAATGGTGGGAAATTGGGAATCAAATAGCTCAAATTATTAATAGCCACAATTTACATATGTTTGTAGATATTAAAATAACACACCTGTTCAATTTTGTTAAACTGTTCTCTTTTATCATTGTCAAGAGAAACACCATTAAGAACTGCCTCCTTTATTTGGTCTGCAAAGGCACAAATACAATTGTTACAATGTAAACTAACAAACCAGAAAACTTCATAACTACAAATTCCACATCTTTAACAATTCTCCATCACCAAATAAAAATCTAGAAGCTGAGAACCAGCGTCATAACGCATTGCAAAGCAACTTAAGAGTGTAAAATAACGTGTCAATACAATAGAAACAAAACATCATATCACAAGAACAGCATAAACAATGAGTCAATAAGACATTTTGTAACTTACTCTCAACAATTCGTTTGCGAGCTTCGCTTAGTGTACTCCAATCAGGAGACTCTTGAATTGCCTTGAATGCATTATAAAGAGGCTTGCTTTGACCAAGCCTAAGCTGAAACTTAACTTTTTCTGCCTGCAAATATAAATTAATCACGGTTAGCACAACAAAATTACAACAATCAAAACCCAAAATTAAAATACATAGTTGACAAAAAACCCATGAAAATGTTTTAAACAAAGGAGCAAAACAACATAATAACATGTTGCAATATGGCTCAGAAAATCATCATGTGCTAAAATAGAAGCCAATAAAAAAATCACCAGTGTTGTCAATATCTCATCACAAAAAATAACAATTTTTTCAAATTCAGCTACGGTAACACATTATAGCCACTATTTGACCGTATTTCATACTAAATTGCACATCACAGAACAATAATAGTTTGTTAAAATCCTCCTACATTACACCAATATAGCACCACTATTTGATATAACATGCAAGTAAATAAAAGTATTCCCCTACATCCTAAATGCACAAATAATCAAATCAATACAAATACAAAAATATATCAATCCCATCAACAGAAGAAACGATCGAAAAATGCACAATTACACATAACAAAATCAAATACCTGCACATCTTCAATGGCGGAACGAAGGTCAGAACTATCCTTAACAGATTTGAGATGATTAACCATCCCCCAAACAACAGCCAACCGATCAACAATCTTCTCCAACGGTTCTACCAACTTAGGCCATGAAGGTTCCACATTTCGTTCAAGTTCCTCCAAATCACGTTCCTACAAAACCCAAAACACAAAATCAACAAACACCCATTAATCAAAACACAAAATCAACAAAAACCCATTAATCAAAACATAAAACCAATCAAAACCCATTAATCAAAACACAAAACCAATCAAAACCCATTAATCAAAACACATAATCAACAAAAACCCATTAATCAAAACACAAAACCAATCAAGACCCATTAATTAAAACCCTATAAACAATCAAAAAGATTAAAACTTTTTAGTTCTTACCAGTTTCTCAAGAAGGGCACGAATGCCAGGTCGAACATGTTTAGCCTCAACAACATCAAATGGCGGAAAAACAAATTGTTGAAGAAGAGGATTTGCTCCAACGTCTTCGCTCAACGCAGAAGTAGCCATGGAAAAAGAAGAAAAACGACGAGAAGAAGAAGAAAAAGTGGTGAATGAAGGAGAAGTAGACTTGTGAAGTGAATCGATGCAGAAGGAAAAGGAAGAAGACCAGAGAGGACAAGGAAGGGATTTATGGAAATGTTTAGGGCGAAAAATGGAACGAGAAGTGCGTTTAAGAAGAGAGTGTGTGAATGTAAGACGTGTTGCCATTAGCATGTTTGCTATAAGAAGGATTCCTAGGATTGTTTGGTGTCTCATTTTTGAAAGTGTTATCTGTATAATAAGCACTTTTTTAGTTAGATTCTTGAAATAGAGTGTTACCTAAGATAAGTACCATAGTAGAATTTAATAATTAATGTAGTAAAGATTTTTTATGCTTTAATCGATGATAATCGTTATAATTTATAATTTTTATATTTGTTTTATATGATGTGGTAATTTATGATATTTAATTTACACATATCTGTGAGGTTCCGCATTCGAACCTAATTTACAACATTCAACTTAACAATTTCGGCATTTGTCCATTTTAGGGTTGCATTTGTGAGTTGTTTATTCGATTTTATGTTGAAAAGGCACTTTTGATTACATAACTGCGGAAAGTGCACCCTTTTCTAACAGGGGCAATTCGGATCCATAATTTCCTAACATGCTAACTAATGTGATGACTGATTATTTTTAAGTTGTAGTTCATTGAGAGATGAACCTGTTTCACGAGTACCGCAAAAATATTATTGTTGCATTTGGTTGGCAATGAAGTTTCCTGCTAAATAGTAGTCACTAAAATTGTTGTAATTGTTGAAAGAATAACGATGGAAGTTTCATACTACAAAAATGAAGTCATATCACCAACGATATGAATCATATGTAGGTAATTGTTTATGTGAAAATATGAACAATTCTTGACATATTGAGTAATGATAAATTTGGTTATTCTACACCTTAGTTGCATTTGCTTAGTGTTAGATAGAATGTTTTAAATGTTGCTTACAAAATATATTAAAGAGTGGTTCTAAATAGCACGACACTTTTAATCTAAAATGATATTTTTTTTTAGTGAGATAAATGATAAAATATAATTCATTAGAAACTAAAGTAATTAACTGAATCGTGCAACTAAACGACTCTGTTTGTCGTACAGTTTATAATTTCCCTATACTAAACAACATTTAATTAATTTAATGTGTTGGCTTTGGATTTCAAAATATTAAGAGACAACTTTCTCTCTCTTCCTCTCTCAGTACTCTCACAAAACTATATAGGTAGTATCAAATTAAGTAGTGAGAAATTTATTAATCAATGGCATTGATGCTTGCTACTTTTGTCTTGATTATGTCAATGCTAATTCTTAGCTATGATATGAAATTTAACATTGGTGGCAAAGATGGTTGGGGAGTGAAACCTTCAAAGTGGTATGGTCCATGTGCTTGGGCTGAGAAAAATATGTTTCTAATCAACGATGCACTTTATTATTTAAAATATACAAAAAATGTGATTCTGTATTGGTGGTAAGCACTTTATTATCTTTTATAAGGTGAAATTATATCTTAAATTTTTTTACAATTGCAATTTTTATCAGTACTAAAATTGTAATTTCTCTCAACTATAATTTTTGCACAGAAAAATTGTAAATTCTCGCAACTACAATTTTTGTTGCGCAGTTGAAAAGTAAAATTGAAATAATTTATTTATAGGTAAAAATATCAAGTTATCAATAGTGTGCTAGGAGAGTTGATGATATATCTCTCCTCTAGAATAAAAAATTGGATTCAATTTATAAAGTTATCCATATTAAAGGGAAACCAAAATCCTGTTAAAAAAAAATATATATGTATAAGCTATGTGGTTATACTTAGACTTCTACTAAACAAAACAAAAAATATTTTGTGACAACAATCAAATTTTAAAAGTAATTTGCTACAAGATAAAATGAATTGGCTATTATCATGTGATATTATATATGAAAGTGGTATAATATAATTAAAAATATACTTATGAGTACCATAAAATCTTAATTTTGTATAAAATATTGTTTATGAAATTTAATAAAAAAAATTAAACTTTGGTCAAAAAAAATAAAAAAAAATTAAACTACACATTTAAAAGGTTATTATATGTTATTTTTTATACACTTGTAATCACTACTATGAAGAGTAAAGTCTACGAAGGATACAGTGAAAAAAAATCAAGAATTTGAATCAGGTTGATGAATTTTTATCTATTTTTCATGTCTTACTTGCTTTCGTATCGGTAGTTGAACATGTTTTATTTTTAAAGTGCCGGCATGTGTTTGACATGCAAATCAAACACAAAATATAATCATATCAAAGAAATCATAACTATTGTGGTAAACACATACTACAACACATTTAAAAAGTGATATTATTTATATATACATATATAAATAATATCATTCTCATGTAGGAGGAAGTTAGCAAACCTCCTCCCACATGAATTACTCTACGTCCCCCATTAATTGCTGCGCGCCCCCCCAAATTACTCATGCGTGCCCCCAACCCCCATTGCTGCCCCCCCCCCCCCCAATTGCTGCGCGCGCCCCCCACCTTTATCTTTTTTTTTTGTTTGTTCATGTATTTTAGTAGGAGGAGGGTTGCTAACTTCCTCCCACATGATTTTAGGTGGGAAGATGTTAGCAGCCCCCTATATATATATATATATATATATATGAATAAAAAAAATGGGAGATGTAAATATTACCGACGACAGGTTAGAGGAGTGTGGTGTTGAGCAGATTTGGAATAGTGGGTCATCCATCACTCACATTTGCCTCAAACATATGGTAAAATTATGTAATTAGAGAAACAGCGAGATTCTACAAAAAAAATTATACGATAGAAATATTTTTGACCATATAAACAGAGAAATCGAATAGTAAGATTGAGTAAATAGAATCAAACTTAATAAGCAAATATACGTTACTATATATATATATATATATATATATATATATATATATATATTTATTAAATACAATATATATATCTATAGTTGTGGGACGAAGTTAGCAAGCCTCCTCACACATGTTTTACTCGCACATACCCCATATATATGGGAGGTGCGTGAGAAATGAGGAATAGATGGGGGTGCGCAGGAAATATCTTTATATATGGAAGGTGCGGGGAGTAAAATATGTGGGAGGAAGCTTGCAACTTGCTCCCAAGAGAAAGTTAGTAAACCCCACACAAGAGAAACACAAACTATAAAAGTACACAGGTCACCCAAGACACAGGGAGTAAGATCCGCCACAACCACATTACAAACACAACAACGAAACAAAAGCTGCAAATAACTACCAAAGCTACAAAAGATTGGAACATATTAAAAAAAAAACCAGAGATCAAAAGCCAAGAACTGATGATAACACCAACAGGCCAGTAAGGACAAAGACAAACCCACATAACTAAACAAAAAGCACCCACAAAAAAACCCGACAACTACACGCAGACATGAGCCACATCAGCTGACCAAGAGCACACAAACAGCAAACGACCGGAGCATACAATCACCCGGAGCATGGTGCATGGAGCATACAACGGGCAAGACCCCTTAGAAGACTTATACAAAAACCAGGTCCAAGATAGGTGTTGATTGAGTAGTGTAACGGTAGAAGAAGTATAAGAAAAGGCCAAAATACATAAAATAGGAAATAAAAGAGTAATATTAAAATGAATGGAATTGAATGAGTAGTGTAACGATAGAAGAAAGATAAAAAAATGCCAAAAATACATCAAATAGAATAAGAATTGGAGATTATAAACATAGTGGCACATATGAATTTAAACGGCGTGGCACAATTGTATCATGTGACAAAAATTTGATGACATGTCGATAAGATAATTTAAGACTTTAATTTAATAAAGAGATAGATAAATAGATAGTTATAACTACAAATAAACCACCACCTTTATATAGATTTTATGTTCATGTCATTGTCAGGATCATACATATGATATATATGTTGTTATAAGTTGTTGCGAATCCGAAGAAAAACCACACTAATAATGCTTTTTTGAAATTTTCGAATGACCTAGATAAAGCGCACAACAAATGGAAAGCCTTGTCCTCTTCTTTCAAATTCATATTAATATTCGCCAAATCGTCAATGATTTCATTAAACTCCGCAGGTTGCTCCACCACAAACTTGTTCTCCACCATACGATAACAATATAGTTGTTGTTATCAGACACCATCTACATGCTAAGGACTTGGTCATATACAATGCATCAAGTTTGGTCCATAGCCCCACCACCAAAGTCTCACTCAAAACCTTTCTCAACACCTTATTCTTGAGGCACAAGATAATGGCGCTAACCGCCTTATTATTTATCTCGGTCTTCTCTTCAGCTGAGAGATGCGCAAGCATCTCTGTTGGTCCCTTCAACGCTTCAACACAGTTTGTTGAACCAAAACCGCCTTTTGCCCCACTGTGGGCGCCAATTGTGAAGCGGATTGGCCCCAACGTCGTCATTTAAAGCAGAAGTAGCCGTGGAAAAAGAAGAAAAACGACGAGAAGAAGTGGAAAATGTGGTGAAGGAAGGAGAAGTAGATTTGTGAAGTGAATCGATGCAGAATGAAAAGGAAGAAGACCAGAGAGGACGAGGAAGGGATTTATGGAAATGTTTAGGGCGAAAAATGGAACGAGAAGTTCGTTTAAGAAGAGAGTGTGTGAATGTAAGACGTGTTGCCATTAGCATGTTTGCTATAAGAAGGATTACAAGGATTGTTTGGTGTGTCATTTTTGAAAGGTGTTATCTGTATAATAAGCACTTTTTTGGTCAGATTCTTGAGATTATTAGAGTGTTGCCTAAGATAACTACTATAGTAGAATTTAATAATTAATATATCAGTAAAATAATGATTTTTTATTCTTTAATCGAAGATAGTCGTTATAATATTAAAATATTTTATTTTATAGTATACTCTTAGAGTTATAGATATTGATTGTTCCGATGTACAAAAAAAAGAGTTATTGGCTTTGGATTTCACAGTGATTTCACAGTGTTGGCTTTGGATTTCAGTGTTATGAAACAATACAAATACAAATAAACCACAACCTTTATATAGATTTTATGTTTGTGTCTTCGACAAGATTATACATCTGTAATGTTGTTATAAGTTATCAATGTCTTTTGACATCAAGGAACTATTTGAGTTTATCTACTAACATAATCACTTGTGAGATTATCTGACAGAACTTATGGAAACAAATTATGACATGCCATAAGCTATTTTCAACTTATTTTAAAACTCTCCAAGCCGCTTGTAAAAATAGTTTATATCAGAACAGTTTCACATTACTTTAATTTTTGTTATTGAAATAGTTATGCAGAAGTGTTGAATTAAGTTGTTTTTTTTCCACCACCAGTTTATTCTGGTTCCGAGGTCAGTTATGACATCAAATGGTTTCTGCCCCCTCCCGGTCGTCCTCCCTGAATTAAGTTGTTATCCAAATGAATGTTGAAAATATTGACTTCACAACTTAAATGCTCGTGAGTTGCAATTCACATTTAATAGATTATAAATAGATGATGTATCTATACATTGCAAGAAGATATCTGATCAAGTTTTTCAAGTTTCATACATAAGAAAGTTCCAGCCTAATGCTTTTCATCTGCTATATATAATCCTCTTCTTCCATTTATCACGAAAACTGATCACCTCGAACCACTTGACCATAGTGTTGACCGCCACTACTACATAGCAAACAAAATACATCAGAGAATATCAGACTGCAGTTTTGTATAATCTAATGGAGGAAATTTATTGGATCTTAGAATCAGAAGTGTCTAAAGCTTTTCAGTCTTTAAAAAAAAACGGATTCAAAATCACGCGTTCAAAATTTTCAGAAGTTCCTCACAAGCTTAATAACAGATTACTGATATCATGTAGTCTTTGAATCATTCTCTTCGTTATACTGAATTGGACAATCAAATTAATTAAATTCATGATGTACACAAGCTTTTGATGGAAAATGAAACAAAGAATGGTGGACATGCGCGCCTCTTCAACATAAGTGCATACCTGGTGGAAATTTTCCTTTTTCTTATTTCTTGTACTTCATTGTTGCCTTTTCAAAACCAATGGTTGGGAATTGTTTTGCGAACTCCTCAACATCATGGCGAAGCTTGGCAATCTCGGATTGCACGTAAGAGGATGACTGCAATGTTTCCACGAAGTCCTTTAATTTTGTTCCTAATGAAAGTTCATCAGTAACAACATGTCAGTGTCTAGATAAAAGTCGTAAAACAAAAATAAACACACAGGAAGGGTATAGAAAATTTATGAACCTTTGCTGTCTGCCTTAACCTTCAAAGCCAAGTTCACAGATGCATCAAAATACTCGGCTACCTTAACGAAATCCTCCTCAACAAATCCCCTTGAAGTAAGAGCAGGAGTTCCTGAAATCGACAAGAGTTATCAAGATCAAGTAGTTGAACAAGGAAAATTCAAAATCAAAATGTAAGATATGATTCTTATGAAGAGCCTGTACCCATCCTGATTCCACCGGGAACCATAGCAGACACATCTCCTGGAACTGTGTTTTTATTAGCTGCAATATGTACTGCTTCCAACACCTTTTCAACTCTAGAGCCATCAATACCCTAAACAAATATTTTATGAAAAAGAAAATCAGTCTCACTTTTATATTATTATTTAGATGAAACAGAAGTTTTTATGGATCTGGCGTCCTTTAACAAGTTTCTCTCTAACAAAATTCGATAATTAGTATTTTCATGTCCGTTATGACTAACAAATACACAAATAATTAGTAATGGATGTTATTATCGTATAACATAGAAGACTCCAAAATGCTTATATGAAAAGTCAAAGTAGTTGTGTGGTTACCTTGTTCTTCAAGTTCACCAAAACTAAATGATTCTCAGTCCCACCAGAAACAAGCTCATAGCCTTTCTCAGTCAGAGCCTGCAATATATTTAGTTTCAATTAATAATACACAAGTTATTTTCTGTGGTCAAACAAGGAAACCAACCCGTATGTTGCGCTGCGGCTGACTGATATCCAATATCTTTAAGAAGAGACAATTGAATTATCCTTTTTAACGTACCTGTGCAAATTTTGCGGAATTGCTGAGAACCTGCTCTTGATATGCTTTATACTCTGGAGTTGTAGCCTAAATCCACAAAAGAAAAAACAAAAGATATTATCGCATGATGAACATACATCACACGCTGCACAAACTCTCAATCAGTATTGCTAGAATCACTCAAAAACTTGATCACTATTCAAATAAATCACTCAGATGAACCCTCTGGTTAAGCTAAAACTATAAATATGAAGAAATCTTACTTCATATCCATTTTAATGTCTGCTGCAGTAAGTGATTTAAAAACCTCAATATCAAGAAAAATGTAGACAATGACACAATTAAAACGAAAGTAAAATAATGGTCATCATTATTTTTTCGTACTTATTTACCTGCTTCAATGCAACAGCTAAACCAGTAATGGTATGGTTGTGAGGACCACCTTGTAGTCCGGGGAAGACAGCTTGATTGATTTTGTCCTCGTAGTCATAGAACACCTTCAAATAAGTAAGAAGAATTAGTATATCTTTTTGGATACTGCCATGAACTTGAATAAATATGTGTAGGGAGTAAGAATAACTTGATAAAATAATGTAAACAATATATGAAATAGAATATAGAAATGAATAAAAAATATCAACGAATTTTGTTCAGGCCTTCCGGGATATACCTCTTTTCCTTGTTTGTTGACCTCTTTTAATCCCTTCCTGAAAAAAATCATAGCTCCACGTGGTCCACGAAGTGACTTGTGAGTTGTGGTAGTCACTATATCTGCATAATCAAATGGTGAAGGGATAACACCAGCTGCAACCAATCCACTGATGTGTGCCATATCTGCTAACAACACAGCTTTCTGTTTGTCGCACACCTGTTGAAGTTGTAATATGCTTCATGAGTTCAACTTAAGGTGTTTCAAATAACCATTCAACTTAAAAGCAACAGATTCAAAGGACAACTAACTATATTTAAAAAATCATTTTGTAATATTTATGCATTACCTTGCGTACGCGAGCATAATCATACAAACGTGCATAGGCACTAGCACCAGCAACTATTAATTTTGGCCTGAAGAGTGTAGCCGATTTCTCCAGCTGCATTTTAAAGTTGTTTTCAATTAATAAAAACATTGAGCTGACACAAAGGTGGTAGGTACATAAATAAATTCTGATCTTATGGAGCAAAAATTGAATACTATGCTTCCTAATTGAGAAATGGATAAAATGGGCCAAATTGAGTTTGTGATCACATGGGAAATACAAATTCTTCAATTAATTCATGGTGTACTTATTTGAGTATGATAAAGCTAATTGTGTTTAGAAAACTAATCTAGAAATGAGGATTATTTGCAAGACAATAATGAACATGATAAAAGAAAATGCAAACATACCTGGTCATAGTCAATGTATCCTGTGCTCTCATCCAATCTATATGGCATTGTCTCAAAAAATATAGAGACTGCAGATATCTTTTTGGTGTCGGTCTGCACAGTGAAAATAGTAACTAATAATTTTCTTCTTGAAAGAAAGTGCATAAGTCGTCGGGAAAATGTAAAGAATATTGAATATAATACAATACATTGTTGAAGTCAAAACAATGTCCCAATAATATCAATAAAAATGCATAGAATTCAATATTTCATTAAAATACTGTGCACTTAAGATATTCTCGGAAACATGTCAAGGATTTAAGACCATAAGCTAGCGAATCCATACATCATTTGTAGATTTCGCTATAACAGGAAATGAAAGATGATGGGAGTTGATAATACCTGGTATCCATGAGAAAGATGACCTCCATGAGGGAGATCAAGTGCCATGATTCTATCATGAGGTTTCAGCAATGCAGTGTAAACTTGAAAATTTGAAGGTGAACCAGAAAGAGGCTGCACGTTCACTGCAAATCAGAGGTAACGAAGATGAGAAAACCTCCATTGTAATGTATTTAAAAAAGCTATTCACCCTAAGAAAAACTCATGGAAGATTGTTTCAAATTTTAATAAGAAAAGTCCATTGTAGACTTCAAACCTTAGCATATTCATTTCGGATTTTGATTTCTTGAAAAAATAATATCACTCAAGAGCTTAACTTAAGCCCAAACAAGTGATAGAACCCATTTTGCAGCTACCAAGTACTAACAAAGAATTTTAATGAGAAATGGAAAAATATATGTTTTTCTTACTGATATGTTTCTCTTGCATTCTTACCTCCCCATTTAGCAGGATCCAATCGAAATGCTTCCAAGGCACGCTTCTGGCATAGTGTTTCTGCCATGTCAATATACCTGCAACAAAAAATATGCACAATCTTTGAATTTGATCCAATTTGGTACTTAAAGAATAAAATCCAATTTTTCTTGCTTCCATGAATGATTAAAGACAAGCACACACATCAAATGATAGAATGACATACTCATTTCCTCCATAATATCTTGCTCCAGGATAACCTTCACTGTATTTGTTTGTCATGATAGAACCCACAGCTTGCATAACAGATAAAGATGTGAAATTTTCTGATGGTATCAATTCCAGCCCCTTCACCAAAATAAAAAACAAACAATCAAGTTCTCTTTAAGATAAAATCCAAAATTTAAACAAAATCCTAAAGATGCCAAATTTAGTATACCATATCATACTTCACCACAACACGATTAAACAAACAGTTGGTGGATTATTTTGAAGTTCAATATTGTTAAAAGTTAAAACAACAAACTCGACTTGAAGGAAAACAAATTACTAAACGCACTCAAGACATAAAGGATTGATGACAAAGCTCGACCAATGATGCATACATCTCTGATAACAGATTGACCATTGTAGTTTTTCTATTATGTAATACCGAGTAAAAAATTGTGATTAAATACAAGATTATCCATGAACCGTACTGTGGAGGCACGCTACACTTGAGCGTTTGTCCACTTATCAGTGAATATGAGTCATACTCGAATATGATAAAACTAAAAATCCTATATATACCTTCCATTGTCTAGCTTTCTCAAGCTCAATAATATCAGCAATTTCAGGATCAACTTCTTCAAGAGAAGAATTCAATTGCTTTGGCCACTGCAAAAAAGTAACAAATTTTCAATTATCTAATCAAAACATCATGAACAATACTACATATGAATAAGCTTCCAATCAATCACAAACATATATAATATAATCAATGGTATCATCATTTATAATAATAATAATAATAAGCATACCGATACGCGTGAATTTTCCTTGTCGTAAACAGCTTCATCAGGCAAAGAAGACTACACATTTCAAAGAAAAAAACAATGAATTATGGAATGGAAATGGATTTGAATTATGAAAGGAAGAGTGTAAAGGAAGAAGAAGAACCTTGTAGTAAACAGAAGAAGCACTGAAGAGAGGACGTGAAGATTTGTTGACGGAAGTGGAAAGCCTTCGAAGCGCCATAGCCATTGCCATCTTTGAGATGGATAGTATGTTTGAGATGGAAAACAATTTGTTGAATTATAGTTTTGGCCGTTTTGTTTTTTGTACTATAAATAAAATCTAAGATTTGGTGAATGGTCATGATCCACTCCAAAATATTACTAATATATTTATTTTTACATAGACGAAATGATAAACTATTGAAAACTCACGCGCACAAAGCCGAGGGAAAACTCCAATTATAGATGTTCGGCCGAGTAATTTCAACATTTTTTGCTATTTGATCTAGCAATTTTGGACAGAAAATACTAATATTTTATATGATATATATGATAGTATTAAGTTTACAATGTGTCGTGACCTCATCTCAATTAGTAGAAATATTGTATATGATATGTAGAAATTAAATTCGAATATGATGCACTCACTTATTCATCTTAAAAACAATAAGGTCATCATGCTATGCAAGAATCTAAAAATAGAAAGATTTTTTAAAATTTATGCATCTAATCTTAGAAAGATCTTTTTGATGTCAAATATAGTGTCTTGAATTTTTTGTGTATTTATTTTTTTGTTACTATTAGTATAAAGTTTCTACCAGCGTTAGCAATGATTAATCTTTGTTGAGAAATATATGTATGAGTTAGAAATTGAATTCATGGCTTATGTTTAAGAGACCAAAACTCTTACTACTTAGACTAATTTGTTGTTGGTTGTATATTTTAAAATGTGTTATAGTAGAAGATAAATATAAGAAAAATAGAGATAAACGCATAGTGTTGCATACGATATCTATATATATTTTGATTTTAAAATAACATGATTTTAATAAATATACAAAACTATACTATGTAAAAAATGTGATAACAAGAACATAAATATTTGTATAAAAATAATTATGTAAAATTAACATAATATTAATTTTACTTGGTCATGGTCTTGATTATTATTATTATTATTATTATTATTATTATTATTATTATTATTATTATTATTATTATTATTATTATTATTATTATTATTATTATTATTATTATTATTATTATTATTATTATTATCTCACAACTCCTAAAATTTTCTTTGTCGTTTTTTTAACAAAATAATAGCAATAATTTGTGCATGAATTGTGATATATATGTTGAGAAGTAAAGCAGGCCAGAAATGCCCTATCCGTGAGAGCCATTTGATGGCCACAAAATGAATGTGAGTTGATAAGGTAAAAAATCAAATCAAAATGATTGTGAAACGTATGTTGCCACCAAAGCTTTGTCTCTTTTATTTTGTTTGCGGAAGGATCCCACCTCAAACTATGTCTTGTGGATGTGCACTTTAATTTAAACACCAAAGCATAGAACATGGTTTTCATTGCTAAAACTAAAAGCATAAAAGACATTTGGATTAAAACTTCTCAAAATCCAATTAATTATTTCTTGTGTGCTTATGCACTTAACAGGAGATTAACTAATTTTATATATAGTCATACCCTGGAGTCTTTTCTTTAATTTTATAAAGAAACCTTCACCAAGACACTTACACGTACACTAATGATATGTTTGATATTACGGTTGATGTGCCAGAATTGCGGTGATTCACCGTGATACCAAACATATGCACTAAGACACTTAGAACCACCCTTTGCGATCCACACGTGAACCTTCACCACCAATCTCAATTCAATTGTATTCCTCATACACTTAGACTTGTTAATTAGTATTTAGAGTTTATTTTTATTTTTTGGGTGAACTAGTACTTAGAGTTTAGACCATGCTATTATGATGACTACATATTCAATATTTCAGTAGACCATATTTAACTTATAAGTCCCAACACATATCATATATCTCTCTCCCATTGTACGAGCACCATCATGGGCTAGGGTTCATATGATACATTAATTTCACATAATTGACACAAATGCATTTAACATGATTCATTATGATTCGTATAAATAATACATTCACATATTATTGATTCGTATATTGTTTATGTTAAAAGAATAACTTTTTTTTATGCAAGTTCAATGAATAACTTGAATTTAGTTGATTATGTGTAACATAATTTGTTTATTTTAAAATGGAAATAATTTTTTCTTATAAATAGATTATTATGAGTTATAGTTTTGTAAAATATGTATTTAGGTTTGTTAAAATGTACATTAATATTTACATATATTTAGAAAATAATGAGTAATTATCCTAAAGTATTAGCTCAACTGATAGAAAATATCGAAATTGTTAGACAGAATGTCTATGATCGGGATTCCATCACCGATCACTTCATTTTATGTGTGTGAGTTTATGATGACTTGTTATTTCTTCTATGCGCAAAAAAAAGAATGATGAATATGTATTTAAAATGGATTAAAAAAATTAAATAGCATGTAAAATTAATAGTTTTTTTTTTGACTAAATGTAAAATTAATAGTTAGTTATTATCAATAAACAACATAAACTTATAACTGAAAAATAAATTATATCACAAAAAAAGTTTATGATATGGAATCAAATGATTATAATTGTTAAATTTAATATGTAATGGGTCTCGGGTCTCTAATTTATTGTTTAGAGTAGAATATATATATATAACAAATTTTAAAATCAAAATAAAAATTATTTTATTATTATCAAAAAGTAAAAAAATAATAATAATTAAAAAAATGTAATTAGCAATAGTCTTGAGGGGAACTTAATGAAAATGAAAAATGATTTATATATATATGTCTAGAGACAAAGAAACATAAAGCTAGATTTTTATTTGCAACCAAACCTTTTCTTATATTTAAGATTAGAGAGAATATTTGTTAGTTTTAGCCCTCTTGATTAAGAAGTTCATTTCAATGTAACGTGTACAATTTAGATTTTAGACCCCACTAATTGAATCGAGATATTTGTTTTAAAAAAAATTGAACGGGATATGTATAGTGTGAAACAAACATGCAACTCCATAATTTTCAAGACACTAATAATTTTTTATAAACTCATAAATTTGATAATAACAATGACATTTGACTTTTTTCCTACAAAGAAATTTAGAATTGGATGTCAAAGAGTTCATAATACACATACTCGATAATAGCATAATCTATATGTTTGATTCTACACTTACATAATAATAAAGCAAATGTAAAATAAAAGGAAAAAAAAATGTAAAAGGTTTGTACCTTGGTATATACATATTGTAAAAATTATGTGATTCTATGGAAATGAAAATATATAAAATTAAGTAAAAAAATGAAGAAAATAGTGAAGAACAATAAGAGAAATTAATCTTCAAGAAAGTAGAAGGTTAGTTGGTGTTGTCATGAGGAAGATCTAGAAATCACATTACATGATATAATTGCTTTGAATTGGGAATATGGAATGAAGCTTCTAATTATTGTCTCATGGAAAAGGATGGTGTGGAATATAAAATGGTTTGTTGGATTAATGTGGATTATCTAAGGAGAAGTGAATAAATGATCTTTATAGACTCTCAAATAAAGGAAATTGGAGAGTTTGGAAAAATGGTACTAATAATAATGGAAAAGCTTGAATATAGTAACTCATGACTTTTGAAATCATGTTAATTGTAGTTTGTATTACAATAAGAATATAAGAATATATAAGAATATATAAGAATATTTTCAAAAAAAAAAGAATATATAAGAATAAGAATAAGAATATGAGAGTAATATGAATGCCACATAGGAAAAATGAATGATGTGGCAAAATAACTTTACTTGGCAAAAAATGATGAGATGTCATGTTGATAACTTGAGGCTCTAATTTAATATATAAAATAGATAGATTGCACAATTCACATGATTCACATAGTTCATAGTTGTCTATATTGCACATATAAGTCGCACACGCATATTACAACACATTATTTAATGTAAGGCACACAATGTGACACCCTAATTCTCAATTTGAAATACATACACCAATTCTGAGCAAAATAATTATAACATTATAATATGTTTTAACATGTCACGTTAAGATATACATAAGTTTTTTTTTTGACACAAGATATACATAAGTTAAATTGGATAAAAAATGGAACATGTGGACTAAACATGAATAACATATTTAGTACTAACTAGTTAGTATTAAAACCGTTGCTATATATCTAATCATTGCAATATTAATAATATTTTTAGATAAGAATGGAGAAATGAAAGAAATACAATAAATTGAAACAGTTAAAGAAAGATATGGCACCAAACACAAGGAATGGGTATGGGCTGAATATTTTTGGCTAAGAACAGTACTGTCCTCTGTTTCATCACTTAGTGAAATAGAGAAACATACACGACAGATTTTCAAGTCCCCACACCACATTGAGAGAGAGAGCTAGGTAGCTGTGTCTTATGGAGCTTTCATAATTGACTATCACCAAAATCATATGCCACCATTTTTAATACTCTGATCTCTTCCTATAATATAGTGTGATTATAATTGTAGTAGTATGAAGTGGAGTTTGATGCGGAAATTTGAATTTATAATTAAGATTGGAAGGAGTTAAATATAATTGTAATTAGTATGTTAATCCGTGCCACGTAATATTTATATTGTACTTTTTCTGTTTCAAAATAAGTGTCACAATTGATCAGTTTATGTATGTCAATGCACTTCTTTGATCACAAATATCTTTAATTTTGCATTATAAAAAATTCCAAAAAATTTATATTTTGAAAATATTCATCGAAAAAAATTGAACATCATATATACTAATATTTATTTTTATATATTAATCAAAAATCAAAATATACGGTCAAAATATGTTATATGAATAATGCGCACGTAACGACACTTATTTTAAAATGAAGAGAGTATCTTTTTCGCAGCATCGTCGTCTTTATTTCTAAAAAGAGGATGAAAAAAGCAAAAAGATTCACAAATTAAAATCAGTGATTAACTACTAACTAATTATACAAATTATAAATGTGAAAATGAGAGCCCCGCAATTTTAGCTGCCACTTTACCAAGGTTTTGTCATTTTTGGTGTATGCATTATGTAACCCTTTCTTGTCCTCTCTTTAGCCGTTGTTTATAAAGTAAACTATTATCTCTTACCTAGGATGAGATAGTTTAAATGGTAAGTAATTTGGATCTTTTAAGTAATATAAGTGTCACAATTTGATCTTTGTTTCTTCTTTATAAATTTTTATTTTTTTTAAGTAAATTTTGTTTTTTCTTTATAATTTTTATTTTTTTATCTTTTAAGTAAATTTACTAGACATTTAGTTGTGGAATATGACACCAATTTTTTGTTTATTTAGTTAGTCATGGAATATTACCCTTCCTATACATATCTTTTTATCATGATATCATTATTTTCTTTTTTTTAAAGTTGATGAGTTTTTGTGTGTAAATTACATATTATCTTTTTTATCAAAAAATTATTATTAGGTAAGATCATAATAAACGGTAAAATGGTCTCTCGAAAGTTACAACTTTGATGTATTTCTTAGAACTGAATTTAAAATTAGCCTCAAATTATGCTAGAAGTTATCAAAATCATTGCATCAAATCGCTATAGGGTCAATAAAAGAATTTAATAACATAGCGGCCAAATATTTATATAATGGTATGAGTTGTGACATCGTAGCAGTATTTAGAAGGAGAATTCTAATCATTACACAACTTGACTAAAAACAGAAGAAGAAGAAGAAGAAGAAGAAGAAGAAGATTGAGATTCAAAATTTGATCCATATTGCTAACAAGTAAATTTGTTTTACATTCTTGGTACTATATCATAATTAAATATTTTAAAGAGACTTCACAAAAGAAGTAGAGTTACATAAACTTAGAAAAAGAGTTACCCTTTTACAGCATAGTACTATGTACAACTGGTAACAAACATTAGATCCTCACCCACCACATTGCCAAACAAAATAATTGACAAGATAAAGAAGCATATACCCACCTCAAAAACAAAAAAACCACATAGTGTTCAACATCTCATAAAACTCCATTATTCAAATGGAACAAGATCTCACAATTAAAAAAGTGCAAAGACCCTCTTACATATCCAATTGTATAATGTCTCCACCTTGTTTACCTCTCCCTAATGAGTTACAATACTCTAAACTCCATTATAGTCCTATAAAGAGAAAATGGAGGTTGAGGAACCTACTTATGAAGTTCTTGAGGGATAGGAAGATCTTGTGTAGACACAAACATATTTCTTTTCAATATGATCCTCTTAGCTACTCTCAAAATTTCGATGAAGGGGTTCATCTTGATGATGAACCGAGACGCCTTTCTCATGTGTGTCAAGATGTGAGGTGTGATTTATATCGATAATTTTTTTTATAGACAAATGTTAGTATATTATTAAGTGTTTTGTTAGTGTTTTTTCGACACCAGAGTTAGAATCTCGATCTTTTAACTTCTTTATGTAAATTTGCAATCATTTATTCTTATAACTTATTTTACAATCTTTTGATGGTTGCTATATTCGGTTTTTGGTTATATGTATAGTGATGCTGCGTTTCATCGGTTCAATTCTCAATGCAAAACTTGAAGCAGTTAGCTAGTTACGGATCGGATCAATGATAGTAGAAAAAGGACACAGTAACACACATCAGTCCATCTCGGTCATTAATTTGAGATCGGTTTGCTCATGACACGCCTTCACTAAATCGACATCAAATCATCTTCACCATCGATTTCGATTACAGTGGCTTATCCAACTATGTTAGTTACCTATGTCAGTGAAATTCCACTTCTGGGATAAAGATGGAAGAAAAGTGATACTCTGCAGGAAATTGTTTATGGACTATATAATGGCCAAATAACAGAACAAAATGCAGATTATTGAGCTGTTCAATTATTTCCTTTTTGCACAGTGAAAGTCTTAGCAGGAACCAATCCTGTATATATGATGTATTGATTGATAATTTATGACTTATGAAAGTGAGTTAAAGTTGTGAAGATTATAAGAGCATTTTTCAATGTTGTAATAGTTGTTTAATTAGTTAAAGATTTAAAATTGCTATGATATGTTCCTATATCATGCCTATCATGGTAACAAAAAAATAAAATGGCTCTGATATGTTTGTATACTAATATACACATCTTTATATATTTTTTTTAAAAAAAAATTATTCTTATTCTATCTTAAACAATTATAAGAAATTTAAGTGTTATTTATATAAGGACTGTTCTTAAGGACTTTTATATATTTGATAACCAAGTAATTAAGAAGCTATTCTTAGTCATAATACTTAATTAATTAATAAGTTGGAGATCCTCTAATAAGTTTTCAAATTTGTAATGAGCTTGTTTGTTCATTTATCATTTTGGGCAGGGGTAGCTAGTTGTGGGACATATTCTTAATTTACATGTACACAAAGTATATTCTAGTGGTTCCTTTTATCCTTTTTCCTTTAATTTTGGAATGTATAGATACATTTTACTAGTCATTCTTTTCTCTTTAAGTAACTTAGATTTGGAGAGTTCAGTAAGATCATGAAAACTTCAAAGTTCAAGGAGTTCTTACATTTTTATTTACATCTCGGTTTAACTAGATTTTTACGACAACAATATTAAAACTCACATATAAACTTAATTCTTACTAGTACCAAAAGAAAAAAACTTAATTCTTACTAATTAGATCGATCTTTTTTATCATTCCACAAATCACATGATGATGGGAATAAATTGATACTAAAGTTAAGTTCCAAAAATCATGCTCGCAATACAAAAGAATAAAAAAAGTGAAAAAGAGTAAAAAAAATGACAATCATGCATATTAGCTTTTGTTTTCACCCTCTGACATCAAGTGATTCAAATCCCTTTCCAAACAAAGTTGCGGGATCAAACCGTAGTCATTTTCTTTTCTCTCCATATATTTTCCTTTGTCTTTTGGTCGTCTCTTATATATAGAGATACAATTTGTTTCAAAAATAGCATAACACTCAACTTGTTGCACGGATATTGTTAGGTTAGACTCTTAGACATTTTCTTCCGAGACTTTAGTTATGTGTGTGAGTTTCAGGTGATACTTGACACTTCGTCTACCTAATAAACAAAAATGTTTTATAGTCGGTTATTATAGTCAAATTATGAAAAATATTTGACTTTAATTAAAACTATTTTTAAAATCAATATATAATTGATTGTAATGATTTGTAAAAATTAACCTTGAATGTAGCTTTTATCATAATCAAAGTAATCCAATTTCATAAAATGTGAAATCATGTGGATTCTTCTCTGCTGTAATGGATTCTCTGAGTACTGGAGTGAATTGCATTAATCAACAAAAAACTATTTTAACTTCACTAGATGTGATTATTATGTTGCATAGCATAACATTACATAGCAATATTAATTATATCATTCTTTTCCAAATTTATTACTAAAATCTCATAAGACTTAAGTCTCAACATTTTCATTTTGTTGCACTTCCACTGCCTGAGGTCTCACAGTACTGTTCTTGATCAGGTGGACATAACTGAAGTTGGAATAATGTTTGTGGACTTTCTCCTCCTTCGCAAACACCGAATGGATATTGAACAAACGCGTTTTTGCTTGTTGCGGTTGTCGCCATATCTGATGTGCCATAGACCTAGAACATTCACATTAACCCCATTGTTAAGTAAAGACTATAGCACTTTAGCGTAACAGAATTTTAACAAACTACTATTGTTCTGTGATACACGAATTCAATAGTGGCTATAGCCTATAGCGCTATAGGATTGCGAAATTTGAACAAACTTCTTTTTTATGTGATTGGCGCCTCACAACACTAATGTGATGCGAGTCACTTGTGGTTTTGGGAATTCCGCGTAGATTAATTATCTAAACTTCGGGTTACCTTTTTGTGTAGCTGTGTGTTTTCTTGTTGAATGAGGCTTACCTTCTTGTAGAGTTCCACATTTTCTTGATGGATTAGGTTTCCCTGTATTTGAGGAAATTGAAACAAAAATTTCAGTGAGTTATGTGAAATTGTTAGAGAAAAAAATAGTGAAACTGACCAGTGCAAAATTAGAATTACCTTTCGGTTCAGCTCTTGGATTTCATCGGTCAGAATTTTCTCCTGCAGAATTTCATTAGGCTTGTTAATTGCTTTCTAGTTTTTAGCATGGTAGATACATTGAAAAGTTGATGTATTTAGTCTATAATATGAATCAGATACAACAGTTATTCAATATACCAAAAAAGTCAAATTTGTTTATAATACTGATACCGACTAGAAGGAGTATGACGTATGTACAAGGTAGTTGACCTTTTTCATGCGGACTCCTTGAAGACTCAGTTCCAGTTGACTCTCTAGATCTTGAAGGTTACTGATACTCAAGCCATAAAGATGTTCTCCCATCATTTGCCTGTATTCTCAAAATGTTAGTTACCTATGGTTTTCTAGTAGAATAGAATTGAAAAAAATAAGAGATGAATAAGTTAGCTGGAAAAATTTCTACCTATGATTTTCTTGTAGACTCTGTAATTGTTGCCTTAAAATGTCTGCTTCCCTTTGCCAAAACTATAGTTATGAAGTAAAACAATGTAAATAAAGTAATGCAAATGAGTCATACTGTTTTTTTTTTCTTCTGTTTGATCAAAAATATCTACTTATATCTACTTATATCAGTATGTTTTAAATTATAAGCTCATCTGAGTAGAGAGGGTTAATATGACTTTTTTACACATAAGAACAAAACTATATGCAATTTTTTTTTTTTTGGCGTAAATCAAATATCTTTTACGTGCAACTGCAGAGACTAATCTCTCGAATTTTGTGGGACTTTAATAGGCGGCAAACTCTCCCTAAGAGTTTTATTGCCACTGCATGCCCAAGCTAAGGATGAAACTCAAAACCTTAGTTAAGCTAGAAGAGATCCGCGCCATCCGATCTAAAGGCTCTTGGGTATACTATATGCAGTTCTGTTTTGAGGTTCTATGCACAATTACAATTTACAAGCTTAATTGTACCATTCAATAAATTCATTATTCATGTATAAAAAAAAATTAATGTTGATAATAATTGATAAACATCAAATACACTTTGCTTTTATCTGTTATTTATGGTAGAAAAAGATATGGGAGATGACTCAGAGTATCTCCGATGTCGATATCACTTTGAATATCATACATTACTGATAAGTAGTCCCTACAATGTCATGTAGTAATAATTATGCAACTCATACATATTTTATTTCAATGGCGACACCACTTTGAATATCATACATTAATAACAAAAGGTCTTTTTTATATTTATTTTTTTAATTTTGTCTAAATCATAAAAATGATATTAAATAAAATACCGTATCATCATCATTTTTGTTACTCTCTGTATCACATTATAAAACTCCAATGGTAAAATAATTAAAATATGTATCATTAATTTGTGAAACTTTCTTAAATACTCCTATTGGAGATGCTATAAAGAATGATTAATGCAGCATATATATACCTTGAGTTCAGATTCTGGATTTGTCAGTTGTTGGTCTTCTTTGCAACTGTTATATCTCTCAATCACTGATTTCATGCTGGCCACAAGAAAGAATAATTTGTTAATTTGTTTCACAAATCACTTATTAACATCACAGATTATAAAAAGCTGTATAGTGTATGTATCCTAGATAAGTCATGACGAAAACACATTCAGTGTATTCCACGACCAGGAAAATGTACGTTAATTACTAGCTTTCGATGAGAAGTATATACATATCATACAATCCAGCGATGAAACAGTTTTATCAAATATGTATAAGAGATCCATTGCATTATATATATGGTGGCTGTTACAAATGTATATAGAATCTATATATAGATCTCCATCATGCATAATAATCATCCTCGATCCTCATAGTTTTATTACTAGTGTCTCATTGTTGACTCGAGTTCAAAGTTTGTACAATTCTTATGCATCCTCTCATTGATGTGAGAGTACTATATATTTGATTAAATTAAGATAAGAAATGAGAGTATTACTATTACTCTATTAGTACACTCACTACACTGTCTAAATTAAATAATCAAATGTTAGTTAGTCGAGTGATGATTGAAGTTGGACTTGATAGGAGACTATGATTTGATCCCCCAACTCGCTCTGAATCGGATTAGATGGGACAATGAAGCTGTACGTGGGCCGGACTAGGATTGATTATTTGATCAAAACCAAAACCCGAATCACTTAGAGTGATGTTGGTTGGGTTTAGTAAAATAACCACCTACTTTAAAATTGAGTTGGGTAAACCCACTAATTTTCGAATTGGGTTGGGTGGGTTACCCAGATTAATTTTTTTTATTTCTTATATTAAATTATTATATCATGAATTATCGTATTTTTTCTCCTTAATAATTACTCAACCTATTTATTTTCTTAAAAAATAGTGTAACCCATTATAATTATGTTTTTAGCACTATAAAATGATAATATCATCGTTTTTCTTTAAAAATAATCTACTTTCACTATTTTCAAAGAATTATACTTTGCTTGCATCATTATTTTTAAATGACATAAAGAAGTCAAAAGATAAAAACTCAACGGAAATAATCAGATAATATATTGAAAGTGTAAAGTACTGAAGACTAATGCATTTTTCGTTTGATATATACATGCATATATACAAGTTGTTTTGGAAATTTAAATATTGGACCTTGAAATTTTCACTTTTAATGATCAAATGATAAAAACAAACATTTTATGTTTATATGAAAAATATTTTTAAAAAATCATAAAACTACTAATGGAGTGCGTCAGTGAGTTTTATAGGTTAAGTCCGGTTTTACCTGAAATTTTTTTTTCAATGTATTTTCACTTTCAAATCCATATCACCCGATTAAAGATTTATTCATAAAGCCTTTATTCTATGTGAAGTTGTAGATTGGCTTGGTGAAAATCTAACATACTCTATTTAGAAAGTAAGAACATGCATAATATGTATGAGATGATATTGACAAATATTTATAAACTAATTAAGCGCCAGTTTTCACCTTACAAATTGATTTTGGGAAAATGAATTAAACTCATTTATTTCTAACAGAATACAAGATTGAATTAGGATCTCATCCCAACCACACTAACAAGAAAAATGATACCAGTAATGAAACCTATATATCTACAAAGGTAATTTATATTTAATAAGCTAAGCTAGTTGCTAGTTTTTATTAGAAAGTAAGAATACAAGATTGAATTAGCTAGGATCTCATCCCTATCTACAAAGGTAATTTCTATTTAATTAGCTAAGCTAGCTGCTAGGTTTTATTATACTATATGGTTTGTATAATACTTACCCAAAAAAAAAAATATGGTTTGTATATTAAAACTAGTGGAGACAATGTGTGCATTAGCCAATGATGATGATCCTAATTAAAACATGACTTACATATTACTTTTGGGATGGGACAAACATGTTCAACCGACTAGTATATATGCTTATGCCTGTTACTTCCACAACATGGATATACTTGACATTGACTATAAAGGCTTGTATCAACCTTAAAAAAAATAGATCAGAAGCTATGCAAATAATTGAATCTTGCATACCAAATTGTTTTGGCAATCTTTAAATCGGTAAAACATTCTTTTTTATATGATTAGTTTGTTAGAAGCAGATGAAAATATTTTTTTAAAATTCGGTATTCTAACTTAAGGATAACCTAATTCAAATAACATCAATCTAGTTGACCGCTACCACGTCAGTGTTGACTGTTTGAAAACGGATTATGAAATAAAATTTATCTGCTTGGATATTCATTCTACCGTTGTCCGATTAACTTTTGACTCACAAAGTTTAGATTCTACTAAGAGGGTCTATTTAAAACTAGAACTTTGGGGGAGATGAATTTTCTATCCAATATTTTTGTGATGATTGAACTAGAGCAAATTTTGGCTTTTTTTATCATCTCTAATTTTGGTTATATGTATAATATTTAAATCCAAACAACATAGTATAGCATAATCTAAGTGGAATGCAGTTCCATTGGCGCCCATGGTTGGGGGATTTAATATAGAATATATGTTGTTATGTCTTTTTCCTATTATGGGTACAAAAGTTACCTTAGTTTTCCCTTCACAATATTTCCTTAATTAACATGCTTATTATTATGTTGAATAAACCATTTGCAAGTTGACACTTTTCATAATATTTTGTTCAATAAGATTCCACTTGCAGGACTAATTGCGCATCTTAAAGTGTTATCATCTCATGGAAGTGGTTTCTAACAATGAAATATGTGTGTCAAAAACAAAAAAAAACTAAGAAATGAATAGCAATGGCAAAGTCAAGACTCTAATTTAGGATGTTTAGTCTTTTTAGTTTTGAGCTTCAGAAGTTAGTAATGTATGTAAAAAAAATAAAAATATTCTTGTGTTCAAAATGCAAAATATATAAAAGTATATTTGTATTATTTAATTATTTTAAAATACATATCTTTAATTTGGTGAATTCTTTCTTGTTGTATTACTATTTTAATTGTGTGTCTAAATGATATTTATTTGAGATTAAGACCACACAATCCTCATTCATTGTTTTTACTAGTTTGGTTGGGAGCTCACTATGCGGCCAAACTTCTTCTTTCAATTATTCTCAATGATCTGTTCTGTTAAAATTGGCTGTCAACTTAATCATGACTAGTCTTTAGTTTGACAAGTTGTGATGTGGTAGATTTGAAATTTACAAAATGATGTTATTTTCTCTAATAAGGTGTGGTGAATGCAACACAATTTTTATTAATTTCTCTCTTTTTTTTTTGCCAGTTTTAATATAAATTTGTTATTAAAAAAATTTTGTCTACATGGAAAAAGAAATTTAGGTAACTCCTCATAGTGGGCTATGAAACTCACCATTTATTTTATTGAGATAGTTCGTCGGGTCTTGAACTGAATTTTGATTTACTTTTATCTGAATTCTTGATTTTAGTTGTATTGTTTTTATTTTCTTTTCGTTATTGTTTTAATTGGAGTACGATCTTATAGTCCTTGGACTCGGTTTCTTTCTATAATTTGATTTGTCATTGAAAAAACATATTTAGAAATCAAAATATATTGAAAAATCTAATTCAGTATTTCAAAATTTACGACACAACTTACGCACCAACCAATTAACCTAGATCTTGATGGTGTTTATAAATTGGTGTAACCGATCAACATCATCTAGGTTCAAAATCTGATATATGTTAGTAGTTCTATCAAAAGCATATGATATATCCATATATACATATATAAACAAAAAATATATCCATTATGATCGATCCATATGATTTGTAATTTTGTATTGCAAATTAAAATTAAGAAATGAATGATGATGAATTAAATAAACCTGGTGTTTGCATATTCATAAAGCTTTCCAGTGCTAGAGAATATAAAAAGTCCAAC
The DNA here is from genome assembly GCA_951804385.1 of Trifolium dubium. Lineage (NCBI taxonomy): Eukaryota > Viridiplantae > Streptophyta > Magnoliopsida > Fabales > Fabaceae > Trifolium > Trifolium dubium. Next base: position 31,356,993 of record OX638069.1, on the reverse strand, counting down.
TTGTGCATCACATAAGATTGCTAACTCTTTGGCTTTCTTGATCAATCCTTTTCTCCTCTTTGAGAAAGTCACTTGCCTGCTTGTACAATTGTCGATCCTTCTTATCACAATCTTTCCCCTTCCCATATTCTTAATTTATTCCTCTAGGGTTTCATAAACAGTACTTAGCTTAGATATGATTGATAATTATATAATAATATTTGAAGAAAGAAATAAAAACCTTAAGGATGTTAAAGATGAGTAGTAAGAGTTTTGGATGATAAAGGAAGAAGAGTTTCCATTTTTGGTGTTGTAAGTTGTAAGAGAAGTTTTATAAGCATAAAGGTATTAAGAAGTTGGGTGAAAATTAGGGAAGGTGATTAAGGGGTAGATTAGAATATGTATGATGATTTGTCTGGTGACTTGGTAAGGACATTACATGTGATATGCATATAAATCGATATTCAAAAACAGATACGTCTACTTATTTATTTTTAAAGGTGAAATTAAAGTTATTAATTTTTATATGTCTCAATCACATATTAAATGATTTTAAATTTGTCTGCAATTTTACCTAAATAATCTATATGATATAAACTTTCAATCTAATGATGTATTTTATAAAAAATTATATTGCTTAAATTTTTTTGTAGTAATTGGGGGTAAATACCCCCAAATCTTAAGGAAGTACACAAATTATCACCTGATTTAAAATAAATAAATAATATCAATTGTAGATTTTTATAGGTAGCATATGTTTTGATATTTTCATTGATATTTTGTATACGACATCTTTATTTTATAACTCTTATTTTATCGATCTTTATTTATCTTGTGTAGAGTCTTGATCTTATTATTAATAATATTTATAAGTTAAAAAAAATATATTAATTGTAGATCACCGCAGAAACTCGTGAGTTGTGAATAGTGCACTTTCTACAATGAAGTAGTATTTGATTTCGTTATTCAATGAAGGAAAGGAAGTAGCTAGAAGTAGAACTATACATGAATATGAATAAAATAATACTGCGTTTAGTCTTGAGCATTTTTATGGCGCCGTCAGCCGTATAAGTCATTGACACGTTACAAATACACGTTTAGTCTTGTTAAAACATTACCTTTTTTTTTTCTTCTTTTCTTTTTCATGAAGGATGAGTGATTTCGTTAATTAGATGTATCATGGATGTTAGTTAGTTATTTTGTAAGAAATGAAAGTCATAAACTAGAGTATGTAAGTGGACATATAAATGTTCAAAGAAATAATAGGCTTAAACTTGACATGTTATTTTGATATTCATATCCACATTATTTCTAAACACTCTTTCAATAACTCATTTTTTTTCTTTCTCTAACTCCCTTTTCCTATCACATCATCAATATATCATATGTATCAAATCACTTTATTAATGTGTATATTTCTCAAAATTAAAAGTGTCAAAAGTTAATTGTAACGTTTAATTTTTTTTATTAAATATCGTTAATTTTGATATGTCTCAAATAACATAATAAATAATTTTTAATTTTTGTAAAATTTAACATGTTTGTTCTATAGATATAAATTTTCAATTCAATGATAGATTTTAATAAAATTTGTATTTCTTATAATATTTTTTTCGACTTGTTCATGATAAAAGACTTAAACAAGTCTTTCATTAGATTTGAATTATGCCCATTCTACTCTAATTTGGTCCATTATTCTTCTGTGTTTTTCTCTTTCTTTCTGCTATGTTATTTTTTTATTTTAAACAATCAACCATCGCGGATCAATGGAAGGAGAGAGGGCAGAACTAAAACTGAAGGAGATGATCCAAATTCTTCTTTCACCTTAGACAAAACCTCTCTCACAATGTATACATCTCATAAAAATGACAATGTAATAATTTTTGAGTTAGATACAATTGATTTTAATATAATTGAGTTTAACATAATTATAAAAATATATAAAATATTGTTTTCAATGTAAACTTACCACTTTTGTTACCTTAATTAGTGCCCTAAGAACTTTATATTATTTGATTCAGAGGTGAGTTTAACTAATATAACTAAATTTATACTCCCTCCGTCCTAAAACTATTGTCCTTTTAGAGTTATGCACGTGCATTAAGAAACAACAAAGATTAATAAGTTAAGTCTATTTTACCCTTACTTTATTAAGAAAGAGAAAATATATTTAATTATTGCTTTAACTTTTACAAGGGTACAATTGATAAACTAACATTAACTTTACATTGGTTTGCGAAAAAGACAATAATTTTGAGATAAAACTAAAATGCTAAAAGGACAATAGTTTTGGGACGGAGGGAGTATCCCGTAAAGTAGAGGGACATCCCCACGCGCTACTATACTTAGAAACATAACTTTTGATTTTAATGTTCCTCAAAACATAGAACCAATCAAAATTACTCAATTTGTCTACATTATTAAAACCAAAATGCTAACATGGCAATGTGCAAGTTGTCATAAAGCTTAAACATATTGTCTCTAATTCAAGTTTTCTATTGGTTAAACCCATGTGAACAGTGTACAAATTTTCATTCACCAATAAGATTCGATCTTTACCTGAATTCTTAAGATTGCACTTTTATTAAATTAAGGTTTAATGTAGCTAATGCTTGATTAATTATTGTTATTTTAGTGCCCCCATTAAGGGATTAGCCAGGTGTCAATGATCAGGAAATGATATGAGTACGAAGTCCAAGTAAGATAGACTTTTGTCATTAGTTCAAAAAATACTTTATTTGATCAATTATTCTAACTTTGGAAAATTGCCACTTTTACTAGTCATTTGTGCCAATTGATAATCACTTTTTTATTTTGGGTTACAAATAATCAATTCATTTTAGTTTGTAGTCTTATGGAAGTGTACATAACATATGTGGGAGCATGTACAGTAATCAGTGAAGCACGCACGTGAAAATTAATCATTAATATACTCACTTAAAAGCTAAACATAGGTTTATAATTAGAAGTAGTGTCCACCCAACTTACTTACAAGTCCATTTGTAGAATTGAGTTATAATGTAAAGGAAAATGATAAACATTGCCCTTAGGGCAATGGTTAAGGAAACAAAAGTGGTAATAAATTCTTGGAACTTGTGCATTACACTTTTCTAAACTAATACATACACTATTTTCAATACAAATATTATCTTTTTTAGTAATCTTAACTAGTGCCTTGAGGGCACTAGTTAACAAGACCCTAATGTAAAAGTTGAGTCACTTGTTATCGGACCATTTTTATCGAACAATACTTTAAATATTCTTACTTAATAAGTTGATTTTGTAAAATTGTGTTAGATTCAATTCTAAATTTAATGAGAGTAAAAATTAATTTGACTAGACATTACTTAATTCTGACTGAAATACAAACAAACATATATCTTTAAGACGTACATGTTAATTAATGATTTAAAAGAAAAAACAAATAATTGAAATATGTGCATTAGATTTAACTTTTAAACTTTACATAATTTAAATACACAAATATTAAGTTAATTTTATTATTTTTAGATTCTTAACATGTGCTCTTATGAGTCACATGTTAAAAAGAAATTGCTTCACCGAACCATCAACATTCCGCCACATCGATCTCCCCCAAACCCCAACTTATGATTTCTCCTTAAAAGAATAAAGTTATAGTCCCACCTCCTATGAAGAAAACCAAGCACATGGTTAAGAAAACAAGTTATTAACAAAATAAAACAAAACTAGACAAACTTTAACAATCCATATATGTCATGGTGAGAGGAATACAATCTAGTAAAAATATTTGCACCCCTGATAGAGGATTGGATCTGCCACTATAGATAAGTATCAACATTATTTTGCAAAGTGAAGTTGGTTTTGGTTTTCAGTATTCACCACATCATTTTAATTTGGTTTGGGAGTCAATTTCAAGCATCAAGTGGTTCCAACTCCTTTCCAAACGCAATTGCAGGGGATTGAATTGTGGTATTTTCTATCAAGTTCAACGTCAATCACCACTGAACCAACTAATGTTTGGTAAAAATGAAGTTGGTTTATATCCAAGAGGTTGGAGTAGAGCCTCCTGACCTTATATTTACGCATTTTTACTAGTCTGTTAGACTTGTTTACATTTAGGCATAGGTTGAGATACAACTCTCCTATAGATACTTGCATCATTCATCTCAGATGACTTTGTCCACAATAAGAATGACCTTTTTATTTTTTATTTTTTTTCATTTATGTTGCTATCCTTTTTGGTTTTGGTTTACTAATGTACTTTAACATTGATTTTCTTTAGTTATTTCCATCTGCACTCTTTTCACCAAATTTTATCTCTTTAAGGTTTTACTGATGAGAATTTTAAGGAGGCAGATGTTATCAATCATTTGATTTTTAACCTTGGGTAATGGCATATAGTCTCTCCAAGTCTCTTTATCCTTTTTTAATTATAATTACAACTATTGAGGTGCTACTAATGATAGGTTGTGGTTGCGAGATATCAACATAGTTGGAATGTCATGTCTGCCATGGGATGTCTTTCCTCTTTGATTTTGCTTGAAAAACATGTTGACCATTGAGCTTAAAAATAATTAAAAGATCGAAGTAATTTAAGAGTTTGTTTAAAAGTTTCTGACTTAAGATTAGTAAAATATAATTTTATGTATGATTGGAGTGAATTGATCAAAGACCGTTTGGGGTAAGTATCAATGTTTCCATTGTTCCTTCCTATATTTTGAAATCGAGAAAAATTCAAACTCGAATTCAATCAATTCAAAATTCTTCCATCAAAATCGGAACAAATTAGGGCAGATATTCATAAATCATAAGTACAAATTATGTTTATCATGCCTACTAAATATTATTTTTGTACCGTTTTTAAGAATTAAAGTAAGTTACTTGTTAAACAACTTGGTCCGACCCAATATATTTTAGACTGGACTGAAACAACAAATCTATTATATGGCCCAATGAAACTGTGGTGGGCTGGCTAACTAGCTAAGTTTCATTTACTTGGCCACATTATCAATATTTCGACCAATTTTTTTTTCCCCACCCATTGTAAACATCATTGTTTACTAATCTTTTATTTTGTTGGTGAATATTGTTTATCAATCTTTTATACACATGTATTCTCTCCGTTCTAAAATATAAAAAAAAAGTTGGTAAAAGAATTGATATATTTGACTTAAATTTTTAATTAAATACATTAATTTTTTTTGACAAATTTTTTCATATATTTTGTGACAAGAGAGTATACAAACTATTCTCTTCAAATTAACGACAAAAAGTGATGTCCAACAACATATAGACAAACGTAATACAGTTAATTAATAGGTTTAATTAGTTCACTTAGGAGAAACTTCCTCTCTCTTTTCACCTTAGTTTGGTCAACGTAATTATAATTAAGTACTCCCTTAATTTTACTAGTTGATAAAATCTATGAAGATTTTGTTTACTTTGCTCAGGCGATTTATATTTAGTGTGTAATTTTATTAGCTGTATTTCGTTGTAAATGTCATCGTTTAACTATATATTAATAATTGTTTATCTTGTTTGAAACCATTCCATCCATCCATGTATAGCTAATAAAGTTCAAAAAATTTAATTTTTTTCAGCCTTGTTTTTCAGCCTGCAAGATATATAATAATTAAAAAAATGTAACATATCAACTCAAACAAAGTACTACAACGTGTGCATGCTAGACAATAAATTTCGTTGCTTTAATCTAACCAAATTATATTGGATTTTGTTTTCGAAAAGTAACCTTAAGAAAAAATCCAAACACAAAAGCCTATATATAGATGGATTAACCCCTTTGCTCTATGCATCAATTCACATTACTACAATGGCCAACTCCAAAACAATACTCTTTGCAACACAAAACTTCTTCTATGTTTTCCTTTTAACTCTTCTCTTGTTAATCACCAATGTCAAATCAGACTCATTTTCTTTTGGCATCCCAAAGTTTGACAACGCCATCGAAAATGTATTCTTCGGCGGTGATGCAAAAATTAATGGTGGAGTGCTACAATTGACTAAAAAGGACCAACAAGGAAAACCATCTCCCCATAGTTTTGGTCTCTCAGCATTCACTGGATTTATTCATCTCTCTGACAAGAAAAATGGTAAAGTTGCCGACTTTACCACCGAATTTTTGTTTGTTGTGAATCCAAAGGGTTCAGAACTTCACGGAGATGGATTCACATTCTTTATTTCATCATTGGGTTTTGAGTTCCCGGACAATTCATCATCAGAAGGTGGATTCCTTGGTCTTTTTGATAAAGGAACCGCCTTCAATACCTCCAAAAACTCTATTGTTGCTGTTGAGTTTGATAGTTTTACAAACGAATGGGATCCTCTCTTCCCAGAGAACATACCTCATATAGGAATTGACATCAACACAATCAAGTCTTCGGTCGCTGCTCCATGGCCAATTGATCGTCAACCGGAAGGATCGATAGGGAAGGCGCGCATAACTTATAATTCTTCCACAAAAGAATTGAGTGTGCTTGTAACTTATCCAAATAGTCCTGTCAAAGTGGAAGTTCTTTTATCTTACCCAGTTGATTTTGGGGCTCTTCTGTCTGAATGGGTCCTTATTGGTTTCTCAGGTTCCACGGGCGATGTTGCCGAAACACACGACATTCTTTCTTGGTCTTTCGCTTCGAACTTGTAAGAGAGCATCAAAGCTGGGAAAAGAAAATAAATTGTATGTTCAAAGAATATTGCTATTGCTAAGCTCTTTTATGTTGCTATTGTTGTAACGTTTATGTTTCTTTAATAAGGAAGAACTTAATTGATGATATGGATATATGTTGTATTTATCAAACTAAATAAACTTTAATTTCGGCATGTTTATGCACTTGCTAATTAGATGCTGCTTTATAGTTTCAACAAAGAAGGAAAAGATTTTGGCTATAGACTCATATAGGTCACTAGAAGTAATATTATTCACACTTATTAACATTTGTTTTGGTGATCTTATATTACTTATGGAAAATAACTGACTAAATCAACTACTTACATTTCAATCTCCATAGTTAGAATAGTTCTTAAAATTAAAATTGTACCAAAAAAAAGACTAGTTTTTAAAAAACAAATCCCCAAATACAAAAGGTATGGCTTAATGAAATTATCCTTCATCAAAATTACTAAGTGAATAATAATTTACAAAAGGTTCACTAATAGGCTTGCATGATAACAATTTACAAAAAAGTATTCTTTTTTCTATCAACTAAGGTGAGCATAGAGTAGTTCACCAAAAAAAAAAGGTGAACATAGAATAGACTACTCTCGAAGAATTGTGAATAATTCATTTAACATCTAATGTGAATTAATCACATGAATAAATTTATAAGTAATATCAACAAATTAATTTTTACTCAACTTACAAATTTACTTATATGGTTAATTTTTATTCGTTTGTTGGATATATTACCTTCAATTCTTTAAGATATTTGTAAACATGTGCTTTAAGATATTGAAGAATGTCTCTCTAAGAATGAAATTAGAAGTAGATATCTTTTAAGTAATTTAAATTTTAGTATTTTCATTGATATTTTGCATATATACGGCGTCATTGATTTCTCTTTTACCGGTCTCTGCTAATTTTATACAGAAATTTGATTTTATTAATAAAATATTTACTGTTAGAAAAACAAACATGCGGCTTAAAATTTAAGACAGTGCCTATATAATCACACAAATTATAAAGCAAAGACACTTGTGCATCTGATAAAATTTAAGCTCATAAATCTCAACCAAATTAAAGAAAAATACATAAAAGAAATACAAAATAAAAGCTCGCATTCAACACAACTCAAATAGAAATTTGTAAGTCTTAATTTCATTGACAAATGTTAATATTATTAGGCTGCACACTCCGTACCTCAGAATTTAGCTCAGTACAGGTTGTAATTTTTTTTAGAGTTAATATTCTTTTATCCTTGTAAAATATCTGAAAATTGATTTACCCTCTTATAAAAAAAGTTTATTGTTTTACCTCTCTGTAATACATAGATTCTGTATTTTTTTCTATTGACTTAGTCAACCAAAATTGACTTGGCGAATCTGGAAAATAACATTTATAGTGACGGCGTTCAAAGCATTAATGACGGTATCCAAACACATTCTTATATATAGTGGTTGTGTTCATAACTTTTAGTGACGGTATTCAAAGTTTTCAAAATAAAAGAATGCAAAAATTTTAAAATGAATTCAAAATTTGTGAAACAAAAGTCTATTCCATTTTTTTCCTCCCGATCGCAAATCTGAACTCAAATTTCACATTAGAGGCCTCAAAATTCAAAAAATGAAAATAAATTTAATGTGTTTGAATACCGTCACTAAAATAAATTAAAATTTTAAATGAGTTTTGCTTAGAAGATATTGGTACCTAACTTTATAAGCCGATCCTAATTTTTAGAGAGATTAACTCCTTTTTTCTCTAAGTTTTCTTCATCTTCTCTATTTTGACCCGGGTCCACCCATTTGCATACTTTTTCATATACTTTAACCCAAATAAGTGATTTCAACAAGTTTTTTTTGTTGCAATTTAGACATTTCAGTGCGATAATGTTTGATTTTCTGTTTTTGTGCAGTGTTTGTATGATTTCTCATCTTTGTGTGGTGTTTGTCTGTTTTCCCGTCTTTGTATGCAGTGTCGTTTGTTTGGAATGACAAATCAACTTCGGTCGCCGATTCATTTCCGAAAGCATGTGTATTTCGGTTACTTTAGTTATATTACATTATTTGTAGGCACGAGTTAGATTCAGCCGTTTTTATTTTTAGTAGTATTAAATTTGTACTTGAATCTGATATACTCTACCAATTTACATGAATGAATATCTTTTTATTTTAATAAATAAAAATAATACCTAATTAAAAATTTACCCCCAAATCCAAATTGTAAGCAAAAACTCCACTTTTTTTTTCTTTCAAATTATAAGAAAAAAGATTAATATAATATTGGATTAATTATACATTTGGTCACAAACGTTTATTTTAGATTTTAATTTGGTCGAAAACATTTTAAAAGTTTCATATTGGTGCCAAACGTTTATTTTAAGTTTCAAATCTCCTAAATTTTCTCATCCCATAATGTAAACCTCTAGATCTACAAGCCAATCAAACTATTTTGGCTCGCCATAGTTAACCCATCCAGGTGAATGTATTATTTATAAATGATTTGTAAAATGAGAAATGTTGTAGCTTTTTTATAAACTCATTTTATTTCATACTTTCTATTTCATCCAATGTAGAAGACTTTCGTTCATCCAATGTAGAGCAAGATTTTTCCACTACATTTGACCAATATAGCTAATTACTCTCTATGATTAAATAATTGATATATCTATTTTATATAAAAATTAAATTATTTTTTATAAAAGGGATTGGAGGGAGTATTTTCCAAAAATAAAATTAAAAAATCAAAACAATTAAAAAAGCTCCTATATATAGATGGATTAACCCCTTGCTAATTTTTTCTATGCATCATTACTACCATGGCTAACTCCAAACCAAAATTCCTTGCAACACAAAACCCCTTGTCTATTTTCCTTATAACCTTTGTCTTGTTCATCACCAATGTCAAATCTGACTCATTTTCTTACGACTTCCGCGATTTTAATAACATTAACCATAGGATAGCCGTTAACGGTGATGCTAATATAAATGGTGGAGTGCTACAACTAACTAAAAGGGACCAAGTTGGAAAACCATCTCCACATAGTTATGGCCTCGCCGGTATTAATGATATTATTCATCTCTTCGACAAAAATGGTGAAGTTGCTGACTTTACCACCAATTTTTCGTTTGTTGTAAATCCAAAGGGTTCACAACTCCATGGCGATGGATTCACCTTCTTTATTGCATCATTGAGCTTCGAGTTCCCAGACAAATCATCATCAGAGGGTGGATTTCTTGGTCTTTTTGATAAAGAAACCGCCTTCAATACCTCAAAAAACTCTATCATTGCAGTTGAGTTTGATAGTTTTACAAATGAATGGGACCCTCTCTTCCCAAAGAACGTACCTCATATAGGAATCAACATTAACGCAATCAAGTCTTCAATCAGTGTTCCATGGCCAATAGATCGTCAACCAGAAGGATCAATAGGAAAGGCATTCATAAGTTATGACAGTGCCTCAAATGAATTGAGTGTGCTTGTAACTTATCCAAATAGTCCTGATAATGTTGATGTTCTCGTATCATATCCGATTGATTTCACGGATGTTCTTCACGAATGGGTGATTGTTGGTTTCTCAGGTTCCTCAGATCAAGTTACTGAGACACATGACATTCTTTCTTGGTCTTTCACTTCAAATTAAACTTATAGAGAGAGTATCACAGCTGGGAGAAGAAAATAAATTGTTTGTTCAAAGAATATATTATTATTATTATTGATAAGCTCTTTATGTTGCTATTGGTTGTAATATTGTTTATGTTTCTTTAATAAGGATGAACTTAATTAATTGATGATATGAGAATATGTTATATAGTATTTATCAAACTAATAGTATTTCACTTGATCATTGATGGATATATCTTGAACAAACTTTAATTTCGGCATGTTTATGCACTTGCTAATAATATGATGCTGCCTTGCTTAAAAATAAAATAAAAAATATGATGCTGCCTTAGAGCCTTATTGGCACACTTTACTTGTACATGGTTTCCCAAGAGTTTTTATTTTTTTGTTTAGGCCTAGTGATTACTTCAATAAAAAAGGAAATGATTTTTTTGGTCATAGTCTCATAGGTTACTAGAAGTATTATTCACACTTATTAACATTTGTTTTGGATTGTACCAAAAAAAAAAAAATTGTACCAAAAAAAAAAAAATTTGTTTTGGTGATCACATATTATTTAAGGCCATGTCTAATATCAAACAATGTTATGGAAAATAACCGACTAAATATATCAACTAGTCCATATAGTTTTTCCATAGATAATCTTCAAGAGTTATTTTCTATAGTTTTTCATTATATAATTTGTGATTTTTCTAGTAGTATACTTACTAGACTATATATAATAGGGTTGAATGATTACAAAAATGTATTCATTTTCTTTTTCTATCAAATGTATTTCTTTTTCTATCAATTAAGGTGAGTATATATAGAATACAACTTGAAAAATTATGGATTAATGAATTACTATGATATATTTTGATTAAATATGTATGCATAAAAATATTTACACCATTAGATATATAACAATTAAACTCATTGATCCTTGTTATTTTGTAATAATAGTAATAATAGTAATTTTTAATTTATGAGCAACATATAAATGAAATGATTTTTAAATTCAATGTTGCTCTTAATTTTAATGTGTTGATCTAACCTAGTGGTGAGTCAAAGAGTGTGAATTATCTAACCTCTCATGGTCAAAGAGTGTGAATTATCTAACCTAGTGGTGTAAATTATAACAATGTTGTCTATTCTAAATCTATAAATATAAAGGGTTTTGTTAACATGTTCTCTAAGGGCATATGTTAAGGAATTTAAAAGTAGAAGTTTTACATTGAAAAACATAATATTTTGACTTTAAAAAGTTGAATGCACGGCTTTTGAGACAAATATTTCTACTTTTAATTAATTCTTTATCATGTGCCTTTGGGGCACATTTTAACATTTGCCAAATATAAATTATCAAAAGATTAATTTTGTTATTTTCTAAAATTTAACGGCACATTTTGTTGTCCATTTAACTATCATTTATGTGTAATTATCTTAATCTTATACACATACATATAATATTTTTTTAATATATTAATTGTTATATTTTACATAAAAAATGTTACTTACTTTGTTGTGACTTAAAAGTCAATTAAATTAATTACTATAGTTGATAAAATATATTCCCTCCGTTTAAAACTATTGTCTTTTTAGAGTTATGCACGTGGATTAAGAAACAATAAAGATAGATAAGTTAAGTCTCTTTTACCCCTTATTTTATTAAGAAAGAGAAAATATATTTAATTAATGTTTTAACTTTAATAAGAGTACAATGATAAATTAACATTAATTTTATATTGGTTTTTGAAAAGGACAATAGTTTTGGGACAAAACTAAAAAACTATTTTGTACCCTAAGGGAGCGTTTGATCTGCTAAAAAATAGAGGACTGAACATGACAACTTTTTGTACCCTGTTTGATTTAAAAACTGATTATGGGACTTGACAAAATAGGTAGCAAGAGACAGGACAAAATCAAGAATTTTTGTCCTTCACTAAACCACATGACAACTTTTGTCCACAATACAACTATAAAAAATACGAAAAATTCCTTTTTTATTCTGTTCTGTACTACAACTTTGCGAATCAAATGGACCTTAATAAAACAATAATTTTAGAACGGAAAGAGTATCAAGATTTTGTTTTTTTAGAGGTACATACTCCTATTATAAAGATTTTGTTTACTTGGTCAGACTATTTATAATTTACACCACTCTAATTTGTTGTATTTCATTGTAAATGTCATCAGTTATTTCTTTATCTATTTTTTTTGACAACGAGTTATTTACTTATCTATTAAAAATTGCTTATACCTTGTTTGCAAACCAATGTTGAAAAAGGTGCCGGACATTAATCCAACTGTTAATCGAATCGGTATATGATTCCTCATGAATTTTACTCTAATTCATGTTCTCAAAACTTCTATCATTCAACTTCTTCCAATTCTCAAAATCTTAACAATAAGTTGCAAATTTTTCCCAACTAAAACTATATGATTCACATCTAATATGAACGTTAAAAGTTTAATGGTGGACCGTTAAAAATTGAGTTAGACCTAACTCAATTTTAAAGTGCACGGTTAGAAATTGAGTTGGACTTATAAATATTAACATTAACATGTATATTTGGAATACTTGTTAGAATACTATTAAAAGAAATTTGATTTTGAAACTTTTGTATATTATATTTTTAAAAATTAAATATTGTTTTTTTCAAGATAAAATTACTATTTAGAGTATCTCCTTTAAGGTACAGATTAACATGACTCTTAAAATGGTGAGGTCATGTTAAGAAGTTTCACATTAAATGTGAGATAGTTTGAACATTTTTTTTTTTGAACGGCAAATATTATTAATAAAACCGAATCTCTGTTCAAGACGAACAAAGATCGATAAAGTGGAGTTTACAAACAAACAAAGGCGTCCAAAAGACACCAAACACCAATGAAAAAGCTAATACATATACTACCTAAAAGAAGAACAACTCCTAAACCCATTCTTAGAAGACATTCCCCTGCTTTCTAACTACCAGAGAGACCCCGACCCAAAATAATGGCACTAGACGCTAACTCCGATCTCGAATCAAAAGTGATCGGCCCATCAAAATCCAAAGTGCAGCCCCCGAGAGCCGAAGTTGAAGGGACAAAAGTAGTAAGAAAACCTAGGCAGATAAGTCTCGGCTTGTAACCCCCTCCAAACAGTTAATATCAACGTAGTATAGGTTAACCAGATACCGAGAAACCTGCAAATCTCAGCAAATTTGGAAACCATCAGAGACTCAAAACGAATCCTGCAAATCTCAACAGATTTGTAAGCGGTCAGAAAATCAAGGAACTAAGAAAACCAATTCTACGTGACATCAACCTCACACCGGTAGTACCAAATCCAAACATCTCACCATAACAACCCTACAACACTTCCAACCACCACCGAGATAATTTGAACATGAGTTTATAAAGTAGAGACAATTTTCACTTTATACAAGTTAATTTTTGTGGTCGAATATATATGATATCAGAGTCTCTCTAAAATCCGTTTAGACATCTATCAAATTTGTGTTATTAAGTCACTCATATTCACGCATCAAGTCTAATTGTATTGGAGATATGTTAAGAAATCCCACATTATATATAAAATGGGTGATATATTTTTCCCTTAGTGAGTATTTTGTTTTTTAACAAGTCTTAGTGAGTATTATAACTAATCTTTTGTTCATACTATATTTTTAATGTAGCATATGCATGCTACCTCGACAATTTCAATGCTTTGCTTTGACCAATGTTGCTAACTATATTCCAAAAACAACCAAAAAAAAAAATCAAAATTGCACCTATATATAGATGTATTAAACCCTTTGCTATATGCATCATTCACATCATTATTACTACCATGGCCAACTCCAAAACAATACTCCTTGCAGCACAAAACCTCTTCTCTGTTTTTTTAACCTTTCTCTTGTCAATCACCAATGTCAAATCTGACTCATTTTCTTTCAACTTCCCAGAGTTTGACAACAGTACAAGAAGCATCGACCTCGGCGGCGATGCCATAATAACCGGTGGAGTGTTACAACTGACATAAAAAGACCAACTTGGAAAACCATCTCCACATAGTTTTGGCCTTTCGGCATTCAATGATATTATTCAACTCTCAGACAAAAGTGGTGAAGTTGCCAACTTCACCACCGATTTTTTGTTCGTTGTGAATCCAAAGGGTTCAAAACCTCACGGTGATGGATTCACCTTTTTTATTGCATCATTGGGTTACGAGTTCCCAGACAATTCATCATCAGAGGGTGGATTCCTAGGACTTTTCGATAAAGAAACAGCATTCAATACCTCAAAAAACTCTATTGTTGCAATTGAGTTTGATAGTTTTACAAATGAATGGGACCCTCTCTTCCCACAAATCTTCCCTCATATAGGAATTGACATCAACACTATCAAGTCTTCGATCACTGCTCCATGGCCAATCGATCGTCAACCAGAAGGATCGATAGGGAAGGCATACATAAGTTATAATTCCGCCTCAAAAGAATTGAGTGCCATTGTATCTTATCCAAATAGTCCTGTTCAAGTGGAAGTTTTTGTATCTTATCCGGTTGATCTCGGATCTATTCTATCCGAATGGGTCATTGTTGGTTTCTCAGGCTCAACGGGCCAACTTGCCGAAACACATGACATTCTTTCATGGTCTTTTGCTTTGAATTTGTAGAGAGCATCACAGCTGGGAGAAGAAAATAAATTGTGTGTTTAAAGAATTTTATTATTGATAAGCTCTTTTATATATGTTGCTATTGTTGTAATGTTTTATGTTTCTTAATAAGGGATGAACTTAATTGATTATTTGAATATGTTATATTTTAAATTTATCAAACTAATGGTACTTCACTTGATCATTGGTCGTTGATATATTGAACAAATCTGCTTATGCTTAAGTTAACAAACAAACTTTAACTCCGGCATGTTTATGAAACATAATGAAACCATACATGTAATGCGATCTCATGATAAAATGATTATTTGTGTTAATTTTTTATGTGATCCTTCACAAAAAATACTTATGTTAATTTAGATGATAAAATAAGTTTCAATTTTCATGTTGACATGTTGGTATATACTTAATTGGACGTATAAAAGATATTTTTTGAAGTAGATTTTTAAAGATCGAATAATCCAAAGTGACACACTATAGGGTGCGTTTGTTTGAGATTTTTTTTAGAAAAAATCTATTTTTTTCTAAAAAAAATCATTTTTTTCATTTTTGATGTGTTTGTTTCAGATTTTTATAAAAATCATTTTGTTAAAAAAATCATTTTTGAGTCCAAAATGAAAAGCTATTTTCAAGTGATTCTCTCAAAATCTATTTTTTCAAAAACAAGGACTTTGTGTTTGTTCTCAAAAATGATTTTTATAATTGTAAACAAACACAAAACAACTTTAGATTTTTTTCAAAATCTCTACAAAATAAATCTATTTTTTTAAAATAGATTTTTTTAAAAAAATCTATTTTATTTTAATCTCAAACAAACACACCCATAATCTGGATGCACTTAAGGTAAAGGACACGATAAACATAGGATGCATGTGGCAATCTATTTCATGATTCATATATGCATGGTAGTATGGTACATATATGTACGTTGATGGATCAAAACTACACTATAAAATCTAAACTAATAATGAGAAATGTGTGATGGCTTGGACATACCTTAAAGGGAGGGCTCACATTTTAATTATATATGGTGGAAAGTAAATTTTGATAGACATAATTTCTAATAATTTTAAGTATATTATTGAAAAATTTCCATTATGGTTCAGATATCCTAAAGTTGTAAAGGCAAATTAAAGTGGTATGAAAAAATCAATCATATTTGTTAATCAAAAAAAAAAATCAATCATAATTAGTTGTTTGGCTAGCAAATTTCACTATTCCTTTGAATCATTTGAATTTGCTCATTTTTTTGAAGACTCCTCCACCTAATGAGTTGCAAAGACTCCTTTCATAATATTTTCGAGACTTGTATGCTTAAGAATATCTATTTAATTCTGTAATAATTTTTATTTTAGGCTTTGCCCTCTATTAAAAAAAATCATTTATTAAAATGCATTTATTAATTATATAATTAGCAAACTAGTTAGATCAATATTTTTTTGGTATGAAAATAGTTAGATCAATTGAAATACAATATATAGTAAAAGTATATTGGGGGATAAAATAATGAATGCTTCATTGATATATATATATATATATATATATATATATATATATAAACAAAAATTATTATAATCACCTTTCAATTTTTTTTTTTATTATAATCAAACAGAAATGAAGCAGGCATACAATAGTAATATTTGCCGGATATTGCAATTCAAATCAGGAAAAAGACAAGTCAAATCTAAACTCCGAAATAGACAGTGTTTAATTTGTTTTGCATTGGACTGTACTAAACTAAGTTTTCATATGTTGCAATTTAAACAAGTATTATATTCAAAGTAAAGATAATGGCAACAACTAGACGGTTAAACAGAGGCAGCAATTTGGAAGCAAAGGATTGTACTAATGTTGTATAGTGTCAATCTTAGATCCTCTACAACAACAATATCGTAACCAAACGTTAGTTAACTCAATGGTGATGATATTCGCTTGACTTAAAAGAGACTAAGAGAGGACTATCATCCGATCTTTTGCAATTATGTTTGAAAGGGGATTAAAATTACTTGATGAGCTGAAACTATTTGATATCAGAACTAGCTCGAACTAGATTAAATTAGTGTGAAAAAAAAAAACATTATCGTACTTAGTTGGCAAATGGCAACACATAGAGAATTCAAATCCTTATTCATTTCGGCAATTGATTCTACTTTGTTTTCTTCTACACTGCCAATACAACTATATAGATTACCTTATTCTTCCCACTGTCTCTTGCATCACAAAATGGTTTTTTCAAACTTCAAATCCAACCCCATTCAATCTAGACTCATTTCTTCATCAATTTTCATTACTTTTCTCTTACTACAGTACCACAATGTCAAGTCACAAGCACCGGCGACACCATCAAAAAACATTGCTTTCAGCATAACACAATTCGAGGAAGAAAATCCCGACCTATTTATAAAGGGTGATGCCACAATCTCCGGAGGCATTCTAAGACTAACAAAAACCGACCAATATGGTAAACCAATCCCTCATAGCGTCGGACATGCAACATATGCCACGCCGATTCATATCTGGGATAAAACTAGTGGAGAACTAGCAGATTTCTCCACTAGTTTCTCCTTTAACGTGAACACAAACGGTGAACCACTTCATGGAGACGGATTTGCTTTCTTTATAGGACCACTTAATTTCGACATTCCGAAAAATTCAAGTGGAGGATATCTTGGTCTTTTCAACCCTAAAACTGCACTTGTTCCTTCTAAAAATCCTATACTAGCTATTGAGTTTGATGGTTTTACAAATGTGTGGGACCCTCCTTCATCATTTCAGTCTCCTCACATTGGAATAGATGTTGGGTCTATTAGTTCAAAAGCATATACACTTTGGCATGTTAATTTTGTGCCAAAAAATGCTATAGGAGAAGCTAGTATAAGCTATAACTCTGAGTCAAAAAGCTTGAGTGTGTTTGTGGCTTATCCTGGAACTGAGTGGAATTCAACTAGAGTATCGGTTGTTGTTGATTTGAGGAGTGTTCTTCCTGAATGGGTTAGAGTTGGATTCTCTGCTGCTACTGGAGATTTGGTTGAAACACATGATATCATTAATTGGTCTTTTGAATCAGCTTTATAACCAACAGTGCATGGAGGCGTAGCTCGTTGTTGGTCTACTTTTATTCATGTGTAATTATCTTAATATATATTTAAAGTATGAATTTTTGGAAAAGTTAAAAAATCGTAGTCATTGCAAACTTTGACACAACATGTATATTTTCTATGTTTTTGTGTCATTGAACATGAGCAGCTAAACTTATTCATTAGACTAGGATTAAATGAACCTCATTGAAACTATGATATAATCGAATTCTTGTATGGATTATTATGTAATGAATATGTTTGTTTTGATTTAGCATTTGATCTCACTTCTAATTAGGGATTTGTTTTGATTTAGCATTTGATCTCACTTCTTATATATAAAATTTTGATTTTAGACCCCTTAAATGATAGCCTACTGTTTGGGCAACTGACAAACACTAGAACCTATTTTAATTTAATTTATATTCCTATTTTTATATGTAGATTTCTTTTAACTAAAAATTATTATCCTTTTTCTTCCAATTTTTATGTTTTGTATCTTTTTTTATCTTTAAAATAAAATTACATTTAAGAGCATAAGATATGAAATAGTATCATAATTGACGAGCAAAAATTATGTTTAATTTTTTAGTAGTAGCCTTCATCAAACTTTCTGTTTCTTTTCTTTTTTGACGTATAATGTTTCTATTTTTATGCGTAGATTTCTTTTAAATAATTTTTTTTTAATTTTGATATCCGGCCTAAAGACCTACTAATTTGAGGGGATCAATTCTATCGCCTACTTGTGGAGCCTCATTTAAAGCCAGAGTTTTTTATCTGTATGGACAAGCCACTAATATTGGCACCAGAGGAAATCGAACCTGAGATATTGTGAAAAACACACTCTAAAGACCCAAGCCAACAACGGTAAGTCAACCCAAGTGTTTTTTTTTTAATTTTTTTTTTATTTTTATTGATCCTATTTCTATGTTTTGTATTTTTTTTGAAGGAATGTCTTGTATTTCTTTTTATCGATCTAGAGGTAAAATTATATTTCAAGGTAGAAAATTTGAAATATTACGAAACGTTATTTGGTTTAGTGGTGATTTGCGTTGGACTTCATAGGGAGCACCACGGTTTAATCCTCCTCAAAACTGTGTTTAGGAGAGAATTGAAATCACTTGATGTTAGAACTCGCCTCAAACTTTATACTATTATAATCCTTTTCCCCGAGAAACCAGATGATGAAAGTAAATTTTTTTTTTAAATATTATTAAAATTGATGAGGAGAAATTAGATTGTTTAGTATAGTAGTTTCTTTATTTAATATAATTTTTAGTAGTAGTTTTTTTTTTAATATATTGTTAGTAGACAATGTATTATGTATGCCAACAATAATATTGTAACCAAAAAAACAAGAACAAAAAACATTGTATGCCATCACAAGAGTTTTTTTACCAGTAAATTAAAATAACATCATTTTTCTTGTGACAAGTAAATCGAAACAACAAAATCAAAACTATAGTTGGGACACGGAGGGGGAAGCCGGGGGTCATCTATATTGGGTTCAAGAATATCGATATAAGAGTTGGACACTACACTCTTACCTAAAACCTTAAGGCTATGGGTTTATGGGTCTTTTTACTTATAAAGTGTTAAACCTCCACTTTTCTAAGCAATGTGGGACTTACTCACACTTGCTACAACATTCTCCCCCTCAAGTGTGAGTCTTCATATCATTATGTTCCCCCTCAAGCGGAAGCTTTTATCCAACAATCCAATTACTTGTACCGCCGTTGCCACTTGCACACGGAACCCGCCGCCTGACCACATCTTTGTCAGGAAGACTTTCGGCACAAGGAGCCCGATCTATAACCATCGACTCTGATACCACTGTTGGGACACGATAGGGGCAGCCAGGGGATCATCCACATTGGGTCTAGAACAACGATATAAGAGTCGGACACCACACTCTTACCCAAAACCTTAAGGCAATGTGGGACTTAACCACACTTGCCACAACATAAACCCATAAACCCAATGCCTTAAGGTTTTGGGTAAGAGTGTGGTGTCCGACTCTTATATCGTTGTTCTAGACCCAATGTGGATGATCCCCCGGCTGCCCCCTCGTTGACCCAACAGTGGTATCAGAGCTGATGGTTATAGATCGGGCTCCTTGTGTCGAAAGTCTTCCTGAGAATGGTGGTCAGGCGGCGGGTTCCGTGTGCAAGTGGCAACGGTGGTGCAAGTGTTTACGGTTGGAGAAGCTTCTGCTTGAGGGTGAGCATAAAAGAATTGAAGGACTCACACTTGAGGGGGAAATTGTTGTGGCAAGTGTGAGTTAAGTCTCACATTGCTTAAAAAAGTTGAGGTTGAACACTTTATAAGTAGAAAGACCCATAAACTCATTGCCTTAAGATTTTGGGTAAGAGTGTGGTGTCTGACTCTTATATCGATGATCTTGAACTCAATATGGATAATCCCCCGGCTGCCCCCTCCGTGTCCCAACAACTATAAGATGAAATCATATTCACAACTCTATATTTTTTTGTCAAAAAAAAAAACTAGATATTTTTTCTCTTATCCAATATAAAAAAATATTCCCTTATCCGTATAAAGAAAACACTCTAGTTGATGGTGTAGGAGATGTGTTGTTATTATTCTTATGTACTTTTTATCACCATAGTATATATATGTCTTATACTTATGGTTATATATATATAATATATATGCCGTTTCAAAAAAAAAAAAACACTCTAGTGTTTTCACTATATATATAGAAACAATGTGTGCCCATTAAAAATTAAAAATAATTCTTAAATCTCAAAAGACTTTTACGATTTGATTCAAGTATCCTCTGCATCCTCTGCGCATAACTGCAGAGATTACTTTCTCGAATTAAGTAGGACTACAAAGAGTGGAAAAATTCTCGCTCAAGAGAATTTAACGTTACTTTATTCCCAATCCCAAAACGACTTGATACTTAGTTAATCCATGGAGAGCATCATTGAGGTATATGCAGCTCCTGTCGTTGAACCAATCTATTCTAAATTACAAGACAATCCTTATTTGTGGGATTGCTTCTGCATTAATTTAAATTTTATGGAGCAGACTCTAACTTCTGAAATCGTCTCAACAACTACAATCGTTAATGGCTTCTACTTTCCTTGTGAGGTCTTATGCAATCTTACGGAGGAGGTACATAAACTTCAATTTTACCATATTTTTGTTTCTGTCCCTACTTATGTATTAGATATGATTCTACCTCTTGTGAAAGAATGTGCTAGACAAATGGTTGTAAATAATATCGATGAAAGACGCGACATATTAATTGGAGATGGATCTCTTGATTGATGTTTTCACCAAACAAATTATACAAGAGGAAGATGAAGATCATGATTATAGTCAAGGTCAGCAAATTGTTAATTTGTTGGAGAAATTAGAAATTGATCGTTCTTGCTCCGACTTATCTACAGAACGATGTTCAATTTGTTTGGAGGAGTTTTGCACAAGCTTAAAATCAGACATTGTTTATACTAAATGTTCTCATGCGTTTCATAAACGTTGTATTGTTCCATGGATCCAAAATTGCATCAACAGTTCATCGTGTTATTCTTGTCCAATGTGTCGCCGTCAAGTAATATGAATGTAAACTTGTTCCTTAGAGTGTGATCTTATTTGTATTTTTTTTGGTAGCATATTTATTTTTATGATAAAGTATTGTATTTATGTGACACTTCTTAATACAATTTCTTGAATTAATGGCTTTTTATCTATGAAGCATTGATACGGATATCGGATACGACACCGACACTGGCACATTGATATAGATAAATGTTTAAAAAACTGATATAGTTCAATGTAATTGGAAGTGCCAGTGTCTGAGCTTCATTATGCGTTCTGTTTTACAAAAAAAAAATATGTATACAACAATTGCTCACTTTCAAAATTTAAATAGAATATATGATGTTTTTCTATATATAAGCAAAATTTTATTAATAAGGGTACTTAAGCCCTTATAACAAGAGTTTTCCAAACCTAATATCATAGTGGAAAAAGTTTATTTATTTTCTCTGATCATGCTCGAAAATTGGATAAAATTCATGATAATTAACAAATCTTCACAGGTTTGTTTAAATACATCAAGGCATCTACATCAAATCTATTTCTAAAAAAAAAAACATCTCTAGATGCAATTTGTCATGTATCTTTGGTAGGAAGTAAATCTTATACAAATACATATTTTTAAACAACAAGAGAATATAATTAAAAGAAGAAAGAGATAGAAGGAAATTTGAAGTCATCGTAGGAGAGGTATAAATTACAGTTACTCTTGGTGGAGGAATAAAGTCTTTCGGTAAACCAAAAGCAAGGTGGTACACTTAACACTAGTAGTGTTTGTTCTTCAATTTAATTTATCTCAATAAACAAATTTTTAGCTAGTAATAAAGTTTGTTGACTCAAAAAAAAAAAAACTATGGTTATTAATTAAGTGATTCAATGAATTTGTAATACGTTTTTTAATCAATATATCCCCTTGAGTATATTCCTTACCAACCCTTCTTCTCATTATTGTTTTCAATATATAGTGACATTCAAATCTTTTAACACTACTTGGACTAATTTCTAGCTTTTATATAAACAATACATTGGTTTTTCCACCAAAATAGTTGGCAAATGGCAACACACGTACTCTATGCAAGTTGCTTATCGTATTCATTTTTGCAATTTTATCTATACTTTATTTTCTCCAATACAACACAACACAACCCTATAAATAACCAAAGTCTCCCTTGGTTAATTTGTAGAATATCAAAATGGCTCTTTTTTCACCACTCATTAAAATCTTTATTGCATTCCTCTTCCTTCAATACCACAATGTCAATTCACAATATTCACAATCCCCATCACCACAACCATCACAATCAGAAACCTTTTTTTTCGCCATAACACAATTCGATGAAGAAAATCCCAACATATTTTTAGGTGGAGATGCCTCAACCTCAGAAGGCATTTTAAAACTAACAAAAGCCGACCAATATGGTAAACTAATCCAAAACAGCGTTGGACACGCAACACATTTCACACCAATTCATCTTTGGGATAAAGCCAGTGGAAAATTAGCAGATTTCTCTACTCTTTTTACCTTTCATGTGAACACAAGCGGTTCAACACTTCATGGAGACGGATTCACTTTCTTTATAGCACCCGCCGATTATAACTTACCAAAAAATTCAAGTGGAGGGTATCTCGGTCTTTTCAACCCTAAAACCGCATTTATTCCATCTCAAAATCCAATAATAGCTATTGAGTTTGATAGTTTTACAAATGGATGGGATCCTGCTACACCATCTCAAAATCCTCACATTGGAATTGATGTTGGTTCTATTAATTCAGTTGCAACTACAAATTGGCCTATTGATTTTGTACAAAATATTGCATTTGGAAAAGCTAGTGTTGACTATAATTCCGAGTCTAAAAAATTGAGAGTGTTTGTGGAATATCCAGGGAGTGAGAGGGAGGGATCTAGTGTCTCATTTGTTGTTGATTTAAGGAGTGTTTTGCCTGAATGGGTTAGAGTTGGTTTCACTGCTTCCACAGGAGAATTAGTTGAAACACATGATATTATTAATTGGTCATTTGAATCATCTTTATAGCTATATATATAAACTCTTAGAATTGGGGAGTTTAATAATTACTTTCAATAAAAATATGTTTATTTCTTGTTGATTGTCAAATGATCGATGTTTCCAAGAAATTTACCAAAATAATCCTCATTTCAGAAGTTTTAAAAATTAATAAATATTCATAATGTTTTTGTCCAAATAAAAAAGGTGTTAATTCAATACTAATTTACATCATATTTTTTATGGATGAAAATTACTGCGCAACAAAATTTGTAGTAAAAGGCGAACAAAACTCTTTGACAAAACTTATGATTCTTAACATAAAATTTACTTTTTTGTATTATAACAAACTTTGAGAAAATTATGAATTTGAAGAAATCGTAGTTTATTATATTAAATATCATAGGAAATGTTATATGTACCTAAGCAAATGCATCGAAATTTTATCCCATTAATAAATCAAATTTTCATGTTGATATTTCATATGCCTTTAAGAGACCCCAACTCAATCTTTGGGTTTGCTCAAAAACTTATTTAATATTGCTATTTATTATTTGCTCTTAATTTTTCTTTTTGAAGCATTTGCGTCAAATTTAAAGTAATATAAAATACGAAGTATAAAATAAAATATTTTATTTTTATTCTTCAAAAACAAAATTAATTGATTCAATGAAAGCAAGACACGAGTATACACACTAGTTTTAGTTATATATTTTATAATTTATTTGTTGTGCTTTCTTGAATTTTTTTAATACATGATCATTTTGATGAATTTTAATCGATTGAATCAAACCAAACTAATTTTTCTTCATCGGATTGACTCAAATTTCGTATGAAAAAATTACTAAATTTTTTTAATCGACTACTTCTTACTAGTCCAATTCTTTTTCTAAAAGTGAAACTTAAATGATCCATGACACTATAACTAGAACCAATTTCAACTACTCATCATTTTATACATATCAGATAACGAATTTCAAAAA
The DNA here is from genome assembly GCA_951804385.1 of Trifolium dubium. Lineage (NCBI taxonomy): Eukaryota > Viridiplantae > Streptophyta > Magnoliopsida > Fabales > Fabaceae > Trifolium > Trifolium dubium. The sequence continues at coordinate 31,332,472 of OX638069.1, read as the reverse complement.
AAAATTATAAAATAGAATAACTTAATTAAAAGCGGTGGATCCGCCACCGTCACACAGCCACCCTTTTTAAGGGGCTAAGTTATGGTGCATAAACCGTTGTCATGCATAAATAATCATTCAAAATCACAAAAACTTCAAAACTTCACCAAAACTCAAAATTAAATATACCAAAAGCTGTCCTCATGAACTTAGCTCAATTGGTAAAGAACATTGCACATTTGTGCAGGGACCGGGGTTCAAACCCGATATGCTCATTTATTCACCTTTAAAAAGTGAATTTCAAGCCGCTAGACTACCTGACCAAAAAAATATATATATACCAAAAGCTTCTAAAACAATTCCTAAACACGAAACCATCATCAATTTCACTGAAAACGGAACCAAAATGAGCAGATTGGGATTCTTATTTCTTGAAAATTTCAGTTTCGGTTCAGCTCGATTTAGGCACCAAATAAGGTAGTTTCAAGTTAGTTTTTGTTCCTGGAACCATGTAGAACCCTTTCCAATCACCAGTTTTGTTCAATTTCGTGTAGATCGTGACTTTTGAGTTTTTGGATCCGGCACATTTTTGGATCGTATTCGTTCTTACAACCACCGACTGAGAATACTAATTGTAGATTTAAAATCTACGCGAGAAATACTTTGAAATGGAGTATTCGTTTGTGTGATTCGGTGACCGTTTGATCCCTTGTTGTTTGAACCCAAGCTCTATCGTATAACAATGGCGGAAGGACAGGTTTGTGTGGCTTTGAAGAAGAAGAAACACTCATGCTACCTGTCATGCAAATATTGGGGGTTTGGGGGGCGCGCGAGAACATTTGGGGAGTAACTTGAGCAATTTTCTTTGTTTATACATATAGTGCATAAATGATGTTTATGTATTAACCTATCCCCTTTTTAAGGTCCCTTCGTGCTTCGATTTGTCAATTTCATGACGCACCTTCCAACCTTGAATAACCTCAATGATCAATGGTATAAGGGCTTAATTATATGTAAGTTATTTCTATAATAAGATAAAATAAAGTCAAACTGTTATGATAAGCTATATATCTTAGAAAGTCTCACAACACAAGTGATTATGTACGTAGATAAGCTCAAATAAGTCAATCCCAAGACATTGGGCCTATTTGGATTGACTTATCTACTAGCAAAATCACTTATTTACGAAAACACACTAGTGGAAAAATGACTTTTTAAATCGGTTAAAAAAGACATTTTAAATCGGTTTTGGTCCGATTTAATTCCAGCCAATTTAGTATGTTTGTTTGTTTTAAATCAGATGTTGAACCGATTTAAAAATATTTATTAAATCGGTTGGTCCGATTTAAAAAACTTATTTAAATCTGTTAGACTGTTGTACCGATATAAAAGACCAAATTTTAAATCACCACACCAGATTTAATTATCACATTTTAAATCGGATTAACAGATTTAAAAGCACCATCTCAATTTTTTTTAAATAGACATCTCATTTTTTTTATAACCATGTTTCTCCCACAATATTGTACATAATTATTAATAAAACAGTAATTGATACATAACCATTAATACAAAATATCATAAAATCAAATTTTATTACCACTAAAGTGTAAAACATTCAGTTACAAAATATTCATGAAACACTTACAAAAAGTACCATTAGAGCTAAATATCTCTCATCACTAACTTAAGCAAAGCTAAACAACCTTAGAGTCTACAAACAAGCAAAAAACCAAACAAACTTAACCTAGGATTTTTCACCTAATCATACTACTTCAAATGAATTCAAGAATTGAATTTGCACAACGCTCTTGAACATTCGTAACTTCTTCTGCATAAAATGGTGTTGAGTTTCCAAATATCTGAATAAATGTTAAATAATATTAGAATATTGTATTAAGAATATATGCACTCAAAAATTCTTTAGTTAAGAAACAAAACATTGGTAGAATATATCTTTAATTGATAGCATGTGGTAGAAGGTTTATAACTTTTTAAATCTAAAATAAAATAAAAATAAAAAATAGAAGATGAATACCTTTTTCTACACATATTTGAGCGTGTACCTTTTTCCAAAGCTCTAAAATTGAGAGTTACATGAGTTGGTTCTGTTTAAATCAAAGTAATAAAAATCCATACTTCAATAATGACTAGTAACAAAGAACAAATTGTAGTTAATTGAAGAATGAAATTTAAGTATAATTGTATAAAGAAGTGATAACTACATAGAAGTTCTTTGAGACTCATTAAACTCAAACCTTCACCCTTTGTAGAAGATCAATCTTTGCCTTCAGTCTTGTATATTCATTTGTCCAATTTCCCTAAACAATTAACACAAACACACACAAACACATATGTAATAATATACCTTGAGATTGAATTCAATACAAAGTCATTTCACACAACAGAGAGAGACACACACACACACACAAATACACACCAATTTAAGCTAAAATACCATAAGCATAACACTTATTCCATTAACACTATTCAATAAACACATATCTAATTTCATGTTCCATCTTAGAGAGGCTAAAAACACTCAAAATTGCATACACGAGAGGAATTGACATTACCATGGCTAGAACATGTCCAATCATCTTCCCTACGACTACCTACAAATAAAAAAACATGAAATCCTAATTAAAACGATAATTATCATAATTAGGAGGGATATAATTGAAAAAAATCCTAATTAAGGTGAGATAAGTTAGATGTGAGTGCTGCGAGGGAAAAGATCTAGAGGCTTAGGCTCTTGATTCTCTGAAGAAAAAGATCAAGATCAAGCAAGACACTATCATATTTGGAAATGTATCAAAAAAAGGCTTGTGTAAACAATCACTTACTAATCAACCTCTAGGTCAGTTATATGATTGGTTGTTTCACTAGAAACTGCTCAACTCCTTCTTCATATCTATGGAAAAAAGGATGTTGTGTTAGTTATAAAAATCTTTCATTTTGGAGAAACTAAAAAAGTATTAACCATATCACATGCTAAAATTAAACTGCTCAATAGATGTATGGGGGAAAAGGACATTTTTCTTCCAAATTCCAATTTAGTTTGTCATTACAAATTTATGCATAAAAAGTATTAACAACATCACATACACAATTTGCAACCAAACTCATATATCATACAATTAATTTGTCAAAACCAAGTATGAGGTACAAACTGAAAAGGTAAAATCCCTAACACGACACCCCATCATCTTGATTCAATCCTTAATACAATTCACTCCAACAAAGTAACAACTAGAACACAAAGGGAAAGACAAATTAATGAATTTGTAAGCTAGAAAATCACATTAAGCTTTTGTAGTAGTTCATGACATCCTTTAATTTATTATAGTTTGAAACTATAAGACAACAAACACAAGTATTATCATGAACATAATTTGATACAAACAGAATGTTCAAAAATTACGATGCTAATCACTATTGTAACCTTCCTTCTTTAAAATCAGAGTTGATACATGTTCATAAATATTACACAAACTAGTTTAGCAATTATAACCCACACCAGTTTAGAAACAACACAAATAGGGGTTTATAAATCTTGTTACACAGCAAGAAACAAGAGCAAAAATCAATGGACACCTATACAAGCCAAAATTCAGTTACATAATCAAACAAAAGTTAGCACAAATAACATGCAAAAGTTCTAAATTGATATTTGAACAGCCAAAGTATCAATTCCACCGCCACAATCCTACAGCTATCAACAAAAACAAATTAAAATTGACCAAAAAATGTATACTTTAATAAAACTTAATAACAAAAGCCAATTAAAACTACCAATATCCATTGGCAAGAGTAAATTAAAATAAAACAAGCACAAATTCTACAACATACTTTCATTTGATTCACTACTTTCTTCATTCTTCTTCTCTCAACATACTAGTTTCTTCTATTTTTTTTATCACATAAACACCTAAGTTTCATCCAATTCCTCTTTCACTTTGGTAAAATATGTAAACTTTGTGTGTCTATAATGAGATCACACAAATTGTATTTATACTGATGTTATAACAAGTTACAAGTACATAGAATCTCAAAAAATAAGCACTAATAACCTAAGAAGAGGACCTTCAAAATTGAGCTTCAAAACTCAATTTTAATTCGAATGAAGCGACTGAATGCGAAGATGAAGGCGGCAGCTGCAGCGAAGAGGACCTTCAAAACTCTGAACGCAGCGAAATAAAAAGAAATCAAAATTATAGAGATGGAAGACCAAAATTGAAAACTAAATTGAGCTTACCTTGGAAATATGAAATTGAAGCAGCAGTGTTTAGGTTTTGCATAGAGATGGAACGATTTGTTATTCGTTGCCGAGAGAGGAAGTCGCTGAAGGAGGTAATCTGTCTTCAGGGTTTGTCGCGCGCAAAGAGAGAGGGAAGCTTAAGGTTCTCGACTTCCCGCTTAGGGTTAATTTTGGATTTGCGTTTGTGATTTTGTGACGGGTAGAGGAAACTGATTTTGGTATTATTTATTTATTTTAATTATAATTATAAATTTCTTTTAAATCAGCTAACTTGATTTAACTCTAATTCAATTAAAAGCCAAACCTCCGTCTCTCTCCTTTTTAGTTTTTTAAATCAAGTGGATGATGGCTAATTTAATATCTATAATTTAATAAGTGTTTTTTCCACTAGTGACAACTTATAACATGCTCATAGACTTTTGAATATAACTTATGAAAACAGTTTATACGAAAACAATATACCTTTATATTTTATCTTCTATTATAAAACCAACTTATACATAAAGCATTTATCTTGTATATGCTACAAATTAAGCTATTTATCCTATAGTTTACAACTTATAACTTTTGACACAATCACATGATGGTCCTGGTTGGATTGACTTATTTTTTAGCTTAAGAAAATAGCTTATGCAAATAAATAAGCTCAAAAACAAGTCAATCGAAATAGACCTGATAACTAGTGGTAAACTAATGTGAAAGTATAGCTGGGATATCATGGCACAGAGAGAGAGAGAAAGATATGATAGAGGAATTATAACCCTTTGCAAACGGTGTCTCTTTGATCTCCGGCGGCGTCTCTTTGATCTCCGGCGCGGTTGATTTCACTCCTTCTTTGACCTTATCGTCTGTCTCCGGTGTAATGCCGGTTTCCGGCGCGGTTGATTTCATTCCTTCTTTTATGTTTGATAAGATTTATTAATTAAAGTTTAAACTAAATTTGCTTCCTAGACAACAAACTGCAGTTTAGTTCGCCCTCTAGAGTGAGAACTAAGTTTGAGTTCGCTAATTAAAATAGCGAACTACAGTTTAGTTCGCACTATAGAATGCGAACTGTGTTTTTCATAGTATTTCCTTCAAGGATGGACGAAAAAAGTCTGTTGAGTCATGACAAATATCGTTCGCTACTTAGATAACGAACTCAGAAAATATTAGGATCATTTCCAATAACACGTGAGATAATGCAGAGTGCGATAAAAGAATAAATCATTAAAAATCTCAACTCATCGAATCAAAAATAATGTGAGTGACCCAAAGGATTCAATCTATTTTACTAGTATTATCTAATAGTAGTTTGTACTAAACACCTCAAATTATACTTGTAATCTTCATGAATAGTCTTCAGTCTTCTCGCTATCAAGTTATCAAAATAAATCTTATATCAATAAAAGAAAGAAAAAAATTATTAAAAAAAAATCAATATAAATATCTCAGTTCTGTGAACCTTTCTTTATAAGGACAGAAAAAAAAATTAAGTAGACATTTGAACTAATCTTAACTATAGTCCTTGTCAAAAAAATTCTAGGTATAAAAATGCTTTTCAATTTTTTTTTACTATTGTTGGTAATTAAATTTCAGTCTTCCTATATACTGTAGTAATTATTTGAGGTCATTCACTTAGCTTTATGTAAATGATTGCACGTGTTCGATTTGAAAATGTGCTTTTACAAGGTTCTATAAGGATTTTTGTGTTAGTTTGTTAATTCACAATCATCAAATTAGTTTGAATAAATGTTAGTTAGCTACTAAGTTAAGATTGTTGTAACTAAAACTAGGTAGTTAAGAAGTTAATTGAAGTAGTTACTTGTATATGAAGTAAACTCTAGAATGTATAAATACACTCATGTAATGTGATGAAAAATCACTTCTCATTTTTGTTAAATAACAATTCCACATTACAAACACTCTTCTCTCAATCCTCTTCTCTCTTTGCTACTCTTTCATTGTTTTCTCCATTACACTTCATAGACCTATAATTTATCTAACTCTTCCGCGCGCGCAAGCATCACCACTACCATAACTTCTGATACAATTATGTCATATGTGTGCTATACCATTACCAGTAGGTGTGTTTGTATATGCTCTCTGTGCTAACATTTTGTACACACATACATAAAAGGTTATACGTACAAAGATTTCAATAATTATTCATAAATATTCATAGTAATGCATGCATTGCAATGTAAACAAAACTTGATATCACCTAATTTCATATATTCATAGCTTTATCAAAACATTGTTGATCATGTTCACCACAAAAATCATAAATTACGAATTTGAGTTTTTGCGTTGACTTGAATTTTCAGATAAATTTGATTTTGTAAAAGGGATTCTTGTGAATGCATATTGTTGGAGTAATTTAAATCAAAAATGTTTTAAATGTATAATTATTAAAAATAGTACTTCTCAATGTGTATATAAAATTACAAAAAATTATAGTAATTGAATTGGCCTGAACATAAAAGCTACAAATATAGTAGTAGTTGTTATCTCAAAATTAATTCTAAAATAATAATAAAAAAAACATTCCAACATGAATTCTAAAAAATAATACATTCCAACATGCAAACTCTCAAACTAAGCTCAAGTTTGAGAGTTTTTGCTTAGATATATATGACAACTGATGCAAACTCTTAAAAAAATACTTCGTCGATCTGTCTAGAAATATAAGAAAGAAAAAAATTTACTTTTTAAACTATTTTCAAAAATAAGTTTTTTTTTCTTATTTTTATAAAATTAAATGCAAATATTCTCTCTCCTTTTCTCAATAAACAATAGCCAATAAAAAAATGGTTTTACACTTTCAATTCAGTGTCGGCTCAATGTTGGGTGAGACCTAAAACAAACTTTAAAGTGAGGCCCTTTTATTTTTATTTAAAGAAATTTTCTCTTAGGTATAAAACAAATTTTATTTACAATTTCTTAAGAAGTTGCAAAGTTATTGTCTCATTTTTATAATATTTTTTCTAAAAGGCTTTTATGTTTTTATTTGAGGCTTTTTCTAAAGAGTTTATGACTTATTTTAGGCTTTTTTCTTTAATAAATTTTATATATTTTTCGGGAGCCTAAAGTCATTGTTTGGGTTGCTTTACCCTTGAGTCGGCCCTGACTTTCGTATACAACTTATTTCAAGAAAAATCCCACAAACTATATTTTAAATTTTCATAATTATATTTTCTTAAGATTATTTTTTTTTTCTTTATATTTTAGGATGGAGGAAGTACCACTAATTCAGCTAGAAAAAATGGATAACAAAAACCCAAATATAAACGCTCGCTAATACAAAAACTCTTGTAAAGTAAAATGTCCAAATAGTCACTCAGTTTTCCACTCACAACGAAAGCATGAAATTTGTTGATCCCCATGGGACCTATTCTAACAACCATAAACACTGAACCCGAATCCTCTACGTCACAAAACAACCCTGCCACCCAGCTACACTCCATCAATTAAATCTACACCATTGAATTTATTTCGTTGAGACACGTGAACTCATCGCATTCAATTATAGAGAATCAATGTGAAAATAAAAGATTTCCAGAGAATCGCTTTAGTTTTTACTCAACTTTAGAATAAACTAGTAGGAACCTGTGCGCAGACACACAGACGTATTAGGTTTTAATTTTAAATTAGTAATTTTTAATGACAAATAGTAATATAAATTAATTTAACTATAAAATAGGATTCCATGTTTATACGTAATTGTACTTGTATAAGAATTTATTAACCTTACCAAACAAAGATTTTATTAAAAAAGTATTTAAAAGTAGCCCTTATTATTGAAATTTTTTTATTAGCAAAGTATTTAAAAAAATGTTTACAAATAACAAACATTGCCAAATAAACCTACTAAAAAGTTCATGGATCAAATTTCGGTGGAAGCATTTATATATGTTCGATGTACTAGAAAAAAAAACCTACCAAAAAAAAAGGATTTTGGATTAAAAAAGAGTAAAGAAAAAATATGTCAAAAAAAGAAGAAGAGAGATATAAAAAAATTATTTATTAGTAAAATGTTTAAAAAAAAGACCTTTATAAATAACTAACATTGTCAAATAAATCTAAATAAAAAAATGAACTCTGAAAAAAAAAGGGTGCATAAAAATCTACCCAACAAAAGAAGAAGAGAGATATAAAAATAATATGTTGCATAAAAAAATAGCAAAAATAACAAAAAATGTTCCAAATTATTAAGTTGGTAATTGGTGCTCCATTTCTACAAATTTAATTCAAATGGGTGATAATTGTTTTTAAAATGGGTAGTGACCCAAAACCCATATATAACAATGAAATTAAATGTGAAAAAAACTACATGTACCCATTTTTTGTCCTTGCAATCTTGGCTCTTCAGATTTTAACATGCAATTTTGACTCTTAACTAGAGGTGGCGTAAGTTGAGACACCTTTGTGGGTGGTGTATTTCAGACTTAACCTAAAAATTATGGTTCTTAACTCTTTGACAAAACTATTTCAGACACCTTTTGTATTTATAACAAATTTTGAGAAAATCATGAATTTGACGAAATCGTAGTTTGTTATGTTAAAAATCATATGAAATGTTATGTACCTAAAGAAATGCATCTAAATTTTATCCCATTAATAAATTAAATTTTCATGTTGATACTTCATATCCCTTTAAGAGACCCCAACTCATTCTTTGGGTTTGCTCAAAAACTTATTTGATATTGTTATTTGCTCTTAATTTTTCTTTCTGAAGCATATTTGCGTCAAATTTAAAGTAATATAAAATACGAAGTATTTATTTTTATTCTTCAAAAACAAAATTAATTTGATTCAAAGTAAGCAAGGCACGAGTATATATACACACTAGTGTTAGTTATATATTTTATAATTTATGTGTAGTGCTTTCATGAATTTTTTTAATACATGATCATTTTGACGCATTTTAATCTGATTGAATCAAACCAAACTAATTTTTCTTCATCGGTTTGGTTTGATTCAAATCAGTGACAGAGCTAGATAATTTATAAAGTTCAGGCAAAATATCAAACTTAAATAAAAAAATTAGTTTTGCAATGAAAAATTTCAGTTTTTTCCTAAATTAATCCTTAAGAATTTCAATTTTACTCTAAACTAACTCTTAAAACACCAAGTGTTTTGTTTTGAAATGAAAAATCTCAATTTTAAACAAAAAAAAAATTCAATTTTACCATAAACTAATTTATAAAAATATCAATTTTATCCTAAATTAACTCTTAAAATACCAAAAAAATCCGACTGAACCCAGGCTACAGCCCTGGCAGCCCTTATGGTGGATTTGTCCATGACTCAAATTTCGTATGAAACAAACAGCTGAGATTACCTTTCTCCATGGACCAGATCTTGATGATGAATGAGTCTGGCTGTTTGACTGCATATGCAAAAAACCACTACTAATTCTAATCAATCTTCAATATTTAAATAATTAAATTCAACATAATATGTGGAAGAATACTCAACATAATAAACCATAAATAAGTATTAAATTCAAAACAAAAAACAAATTTCCATTAAACTGTACATTGTATAATAATTTCCATTAAACTGTAAGTTGTACAATATTGTGTTTTCAATTGATTTTTTACAAACAGGCCCTTATCATCACCCTAAGACAACAGAAAGCTGATACTAATATATAAATCCCGAAAGCCACTAGCAGTAAGCTTAAGAAAGAGCACAATGCTCCACTAACTGGTTTCTGGTCCTGAATTGAAAAGCTAATCTCAGTAATTATGGCACACTAGGTGATGAAGGCGTGGACTAAAACAAAGGTGAATGGAATCGATAAGACCAAACGGATAAACGTTTTTTTTCCAATTCCAAAATGCAGTCCACTGTCAAACAAAACCATCAATATACTACCGAATAACACTAGCAAGGCAGCTAGCCACGAAGTGGCAGGCCCAATGACTTTGAAGGAGCGAGAAATTGAAAAAGACTGTTCAGAGGATTCATCGAACGGAGGTATAACCGCAAAAAAGACACCGAATATTGTTGTTAAAACAACCAAGACCGTTGCGAGTCTGATGATGTCTCCATCTCCATCTTCCTTTCTCCCTCCACCATCCCTCCATCGTTGTGTCCAATTTCGCTTTTTCCGGTAGTTGAAGAGCTTGCTTCATCCAATTTAGGTTTTTTATCATACCTTGAAGGTGGAGATTTGTCATTTTTATTGTCCATCTGAATCCCACGGCCTCTTTCAAGGTCAAAGTTCGCAGCATAAATATCTAACAAAGAAAGAACAAGATCTCAAAATTAGGAACAACTACATTGAACCTAAGATATTATATAATCAATATATATTACTTGAATCTAAGTATATCACTGATTCTTACCTAAAGAATCCTAATAAAATCTAGTTTTAGGAACTAATTATGCAGAGAATAAGAAATTACCCTTTGGTGGCTTCCTAGTTTGTGGGATTTCTCCAAGAACGCATTTGATTTGTCATAGTTTGAATTCTAGTAAAGAAATCAGAAATCTTTTCGTTATCTTCCATTCCTATCAATTCATATTGTCTCCTTAGGGTTTGCAATCTTACATTCTTCAATTTTTGATCGCCGACATAGGAATTCGCAAGAATGTCCCACGTCGCTTTGGTCGACTCCGATCTTGCAATCTTCTCAAAAATTGATGTATTCACGCACTGGTGAAGAATACACAAGCCTTTGAAATCTTTCCTCTTCGCATCTTTATGGGTCGCTTGTTGCACATCAGTTGAGTTCGCCGGCAGCGGATCAAGGCCGTTCACCGCCACATCCCACACATCTTGAGAGCCAAGAATCGCTTTCATCTTCACACTACATTGATCGTAATTGCTGTCATCAAGAACCAGAAATGTCACCGGAAAATGTCCGTTCAGATTCGCCATTGTTCAATCACTATTTTTCTCGCAATTGAACTTTTCACTCACTTCACTTGTACTTTTTACTTTCAATCTTCAAGCTTCAACAACCGTGCTCTAGATACCATTTGTTGGAGTTTGATCAAGAATGGTGGATTTTCACTGATCACACACACACAGACGCACAGACTTGTAGAGAGAGTGAGAGAGAAGTTTGTTGTAATATAGTAATTTTTAGATGAAAGGAAATAACTTTTTATTCATTGTGTAAAGCTATTTATATCACATACAATTGTACTATATATATACACCTTATAAAGTGTATGCTATATGTGAACACGGTACAAACTAGATTATTTATTAATCAACTAACAATTTGTGGATGATTTACTGTTTAGGGTATTCTTTTGGCACTTTGTTATGCTATGGGACGCTGGCTTTTATAGCATCATCATCATCCTGCAATTTTCTTTGGGAGTGATTTTTTTTTCTTCTTTTTTTTTCTCTTTATTTGTTGAGTACTACAAGGTTTTGAAAAGATAGAATAAGATATGGACATAAGGTTTTTTAGATAAAAGATAAAGTAACATGGTTAATTTAATGATAAAAAAATGACCAATTGAAAGTTTAAAATACTTCTTAAAAAATATCTAAATTAAGCCAACAAGACAACAAAAGTAAACAAGTTAATAAGTTCACCAATTCAAAAAATATCAAAATTAAAAACTTCAAATTATAAAATCAGATAGATACCGAGTTTTTTAAGAAAATTATAAAATAGAATAACTTAAGTAAATTATTTTTTTCTCTGTCCATAAGTTCTAGACCGGATGTTCATGACTAGTTCGATCATTTCACTTTATATATGTGAGTTTATGATGACTTTATCATATCATTTATGTATTAAAGAAAAATTCTCTACTTCAATTTATAAGTCAAATAAGAAGATAAAAAATTATTACTATTAGCCCCAATAGGCCAACCTTCCACTCCATTATCATTGTCTCACTTTCGAGCCGCTAAATGGAGAGGACCAATTATTAGTGGCTAATTAAAAATAAATTTTCTTTTAGGGCCCCAATAGTATAGCGCGCCCACTGCATTTTCATTTTTATATTTGATAAGATTCAATAATTAAAATTTAAACTAAGTTTGCTATCTAGACCGTAAACTGCAGTTTAGTTCGCATTATAGAGTGCAAATTGTATTTTTCATAATATTTTCTTTTAAAGATGGACGGAAAATGTGTGTTGAGTCATGAAAAATATCGTTCGTTACTTAGGTAACAAACTCAAAAGATATTATGATCATTTCCAGTAACACGTTAGATAACATAGTGCGATAAAAGAATAAATCATTAAAAAACTCCAGTCTCAACTCATCCAATCAAAAATAATGTGAGTGACCTAACAGATCCAATCTATTTTACTAGTATCATCTAATAGTAGTTTCTACTAAACAACTCAAATTATACTTGTAATCTTCATGAATAGTAGACATTTGCTAATAAAAGAAAGAAAAAACTTATTAAAAAAAAAAGTCAATATAAATATCTCAGTTCTGTGAACCTTTCTTTATAAGGACAGAAAAAAAAATTAAGTAGACATTTGAACTAATCTTAATTATAGTCCTTGTCAAAAAAAATTCTAGGTATAAAAATGCTTTTCAATTTTTTTTTACTATTGTTGGTAATTAAATTTCAGTCTTTCTATATACTGTAGTAATTATTTGAGGTCATTCACTTAGCTTTATGTAAATGATTGCACGTGTTCGATTTGAAAATGTGCTTTTACAAGGTTCTATAAGGATTTTTGTGTTAGTTTGTTAATTCACAATCATCAAATTAGTTTGAATAAATGTTAGTTAGCTACTAAGTTAAGGTTGTTGTAACTAAAACTAGGTAGTTAAGAAGTTAGTTGAAGTAGTTACTTGTATATGAAGTAAACTCTATAATGTATAAATACACTCATGTAATGTGATGAAAAATCACTTCTCATTTTTGTTAAATAACAATTCCACATTACAAACACTCTTCTCTCAATCCTCTTCTCTCTTTGCTACTCTTTCATTGTTTTCTCCATTACACTTCATAGACCTATAATTTGTCTAACCCTTCCGAACGCGCAAGCATCACCACTACCGTAACTTCTAATACAGTTATGTCATATGTGTGCTATACCATTACCAGTAGGTGTGTTTGTATATGCTCTATGTGCTAACATTTTGTACACACATCCATAAAAGGTAACGTTATACGTACAAAGATTTAAATAATTATTCATAAATATTCATAGTAAGGCATGCATTGCAATGTAAACAAAACTTGATATCACCTGATTTCATATATTCATAGTTTTATCAAAACATTGTTGATCATGTTCACCACAAAAAATCGTAAATTACGAATTTGAGTTTTTGTGTTGACTTGAATTTTCAGATAAATTTGATTTTGTAAAAGGGATTCTTGTGAATGCATATTGTTGGAATAATTTAAATCAATTTTTTTTTAAATCTATAATTATTAAAAATAGTTCTCAATATGTATATAAAATTACAAAAAATTATAGTAATTCAATTGGCCTGAACATAAAAGCTACAAATATAGTAGTAGTTGTTATCTCAAAATTAATTCTAAAAAAAAAAAAACATTCCAACATGAATTCTCAAAAATAATACATTCCAACATGCAAACTCTCAAACTAAGCTCAAGTTTGAGAGTTTTTGTTTAGATATGACAACTGATGCAAACTCTTAAAGAAATACTTCCTCTGTCTAGAAATATAAGAAAGAAAAAAAATTACTTTTTTAATCCTAAAATATAAAGAAAAAGCTATTTTTAAGAATATGTATTTTTCTTATTTTTATAAAATTAAATGCAAATATTCTCTCTACTTTTTTCAATAAACAATAACCAATAAAAAAATGGTTTTACACTTTCAATTCAGTGCCGGCTCAATGTTTGGTGAGGCCTAAAACAAACTTTAAAGTGAGGCCCTTTTATTTTTATTTAAAGAATTTTTCTCTTAAGTATAAAACAAATTTTATTTATAATTTCTTAAGAAGTTGCAAAATTATCATCTCATTTTTATAATATTTTTTTAAAAGGCTTTTATGTTTTTATTTGAGGCTTTTTCTAAAGAGTTTCTGACTTATTTTAGGCTTTTTTCTTTAATAAATTTTTTATATTTTTCGGGAGCCTAAAGTCATTGCTTGGGTTGCCTTACCTTTGAGTCGGCCCTGACTTTCGTATACAACTTATTTCAAGAAAAATCCCACAAATTATATTTTAAATTTTCATAATTATATTTTCGTTAAGCTTATTTTTTTGTCTTTATATTTTAGGATGGAGAAAGTACTACTAATTCAGCTAGAAAAAGTGGATAACAAAAACCCAAATATAAACCCTCGCTAATACAAAAACTCTTGTAAAGTAAAATGTCCAAATAGTCACTCAGTTTTCCACTCACAACCATAAACACTGAACCCGAATCCTCTATGTCACAAAACAACCCTGCCACCCAGCTACACTCCATCAATTAAATCTACACCGTTGAATTTAATTCGTTGAGACACGTGAACTCATCACATTCAATTATAGAGAATCAATGTGCAAATAAAAGATTTTCAGAGAATTGCTTTAGTTTTTACTCAACTTTAAAATAAATTAGTAGGAACCTGTGCGCGGACGCACAGATGTATTAGGTTTTAATTTTAAATTAGTAATTTTTAATGATAAATAGTAATATAAATTAATTTAACTATAAAATAGAATTCCATGTTTATACGTAATTGTACTTGTATAAGAATTTATTAACCTTAGCAAACAAAGATTTTATTAAAAAAGTATTTAAAAGTAGCCCTTATTATTGAAATTTTTTTATTAGCAAAGTATGTAATTAAAAATATGTTTAAAAATAACTAACATTGCCAAATAAACCTACTAAAAAGTTCATGGATCAAATTTCGGTGGAAGCATTTATATATGTCCGATGTACTAGAAAAAAAACCTACCATAAAAAAGAAGTTTGGAATAAAAAAGAGTAAAGAAAAAATATGTCAAAAAAAGAAGAAGAGAGATATAAAAAAATTATTTATTAGTAAAGTATTTAAAAAAAGATCTTTATAAATAACTAATATTGTCAAATAAATCTAAATAAAAAACGGACTCTGAAAAAAAAAGGGTGAATAAAAATCTACACAAAAAAAGAAGAAGAGAGATATTAATATGTTGCATAAAAAAATAGCAAAAATAACAAAATATGTTCCAAATTATTAATGTTGGTAATTGGTGCTCCATTTCTACAAATATAATTTAAATGGATGATAATTGTTTTTAAAATGGGTAATGACCCAAAACCCATAACATTGAAATTAAATGTGAAAAAAACTACATGTACCCACTTTTTGGTCCTTGCAATCTTGGCTCTTCAGATTTTAACATGCAATCTTGACTCTTAACTAGAGGTGGCGTAAGTTGAGACACCTTTGTGGGTGGTGTATTTCAGACTTAACCTAAAAATTATGGTTCTTAACTCTTTGACAAAACTATTTCAGACACCTTTTGTATTTATAACAAACTTTGAGAAAATCATGAATTTGAGGAAGTCGTAGTTTGTTATGTTAAAAATCATATGAAATGTTATGTACCTAAAGAAATGCATCTAAATTTTATCTCATTAATAAATTAAATTTTCATGTTGATACTTCATATCCCTTTAAGAGACCCCAACTCGTTCTTTGGATTTGCTCAAAAACTTATTTGATATTGCTATTTTCTCTTAATTTTTCTTTCTGAAGCATATTTGTGTCAAATTTAAAGTAATATAAAATACGAAGTATTTATTTTTATTCTTCAAAAACAAAATTAATTTGATTCAAAGTAAGCAAGACACGAGTATATATACACACTAGTGTTTTTTTTTTTTTTGACTAAATATACACACTAGTGTTAGTTATATATTTTATAATTTATGTGTAGTGCTTTCATGAATTTTTTCAATACATGATCATTTTGACGCATTTTAATCTGATTGAATCAAACCAAACTAATTTTTCTTCATCAGTTTGGTTTGACTCAAATTAGTGGCAGAGCCAGATAATTTATAAAGTTCAGGAAAAATATCAAACTTAAATAAAAAATTTTGTTTTGCAATGAAAAATTTCAGTTTTTTCCTAAATTAATCTTTAAGAATTTCAATTTTACTCTAAACTAACTCTTAAAACACCAAAGGTTTTGTTTTGAAATGAAAAATCTCAATTTTAAATAAGAAAAAATTCAATTTTGCCATAACTTAATTTCTAAAAATATCAATTTTATCCTGAATTAACTCTTAAAATACCAAAAAAATCCGACTGAGTCTGACCTACAGCCCTGGCAACCCTTATGGTGGATTCGTCCATGACTCAAATTTCGTATGAAAATATTACTAAAATTTTTGAATCGACTACTTCTTACTAGTTCAATTTTTTCTAAAGGTGAAACTTAAGCGATCCATGACACTATAACTCGAACCGATTTCAACTACTCGTTATTATGATTATATTTGTTATTCCTTTTGTTGTCATATATTTTGTGCAAACAATATGTTAGACGACATCTTGTCACAGTCTGTGCGCACCAGCTCAATTAGATCATAACTATACGTTTGATTTATTTTAATCACATCACAATACATCAACGTTCAGAGCTATAACACACCCTTATAGCCCTAACAATACAAAAATTAAATGCTTTGACAATTACAAATCCGGCTAAGATAAACAGCAAAAAGGGGAATCCGTTTATCGAAGTGTGGTGTGAAAAAATGATTGTATAGGTGATCATTCTGGCTGAACAACACACTAAAGCATGGAGAAAAAGATATGAAAAGGAGATAGTGATCAACCATTATCCAATCATTCATTGTACAGTTAAAAAAATAAAATGAAAATTCAAAAAAAAATCCAATCATACAGGTGGTTGCTGGACCTATGACACTATAAGCGTTTGAAATATGAATGGGTGTTTTAGGTGAGGGATTGAAAGGGGGTATCCCTGTTAAATGGGCACCTCCTCTAGTCTTGCATTTGTTTCGAAAAACACCATATTTTCCTTTTTTGCTCTACGGTAAAATATCAATTGAAAATTAGATTATAAGTCCACATATTAGGGTCTCAAACAATGTAATTTTATTACCTTAAGGATTTGGATTGTAGATTTTCAGTATTGATTACTCTTAGAAACTTGTCATACCTCATCTAGTCATCTAACATAGTACATAGAACTATAAAGCAATGTAATTTAAACATAAGAGAATATGAGACAACAAAATTGAATGAAATATAAACTAACAAATATTTGTTGATTTCTGAACTATAAATTAGCACAGTTCTCTACTACTGGTTTATGAACTTACTCATTAGTAATCAATGTTCAATAATAAAAACATAAAAACATCTAAACAAAACATAGAAAAAAAGAAGAAAAAAAAAACCGAAAAGGTCTCTTGTGTTAATGACAAGTGACAACCAACAAGTTGTTGAGAATAATGCCTAAATAGTTTTTTGAAGATTTTAGATTAAAATATATTTTAGATTTATATTTAAAATAAATTAATATTAGATCTAAGATTTATATTTATGTTTAGAATATTTATATTTTTGTTTAGAATATTTATAATGAGAGAAAGAGAATGAGAACAATGAATAATGTATTTGTTATATTCTCCAATCTCCAAAGCTTCTCCGTATAAAAATATATCCTACCAAATTCCACAATACAAAAACAAAATCACATCAATGGTATATATACCAAAATATACCCAACAGTTGTAGCCTATAGCAACCTTTCCAAGACTCTCTCCCAAGCTGTGGCCTGTGGCAACCAACAACCTTATCATATAACTGCTCAAGTGCCCTATGTAGTGAGTTTTTTTTTTTCTTTTCTATTTTTAAAATAAATTTAGAAGTCCGTCTTGTATGTCCAACCAATCTGGAATTTTCAAGATATTTATGGAAAGGTGTGGAATTTTCAAGATATTTTTGCAAAGAATGATTATCATAGAGTCACTCAACAATAAAGACGGGCGCATTTCAGAATACTACATTTTAATTTCCTAGACCCGCCATTGTGGGAGTTTTATAGCCCTGAGTTACCATTGTATCACAAAACAAACAACTATAATATTAAAAAAACATAAAAACCTCTAAGCAGTTGCAATGACTAAACAGATTTGCATACATTTGCATATATATATCAAACACAACCAGGAACAAAAGGAACACATCACAAGTGCATTGTGTATTCATACACACAAATAAATAAAGCAAGCCACAACACACCAAGCAGCGCTGACCTCGGCAAACATACTTTGAAACACAAACCAGTGTTGTCAATCAATCGTGTATTGTGGAAATTAGAGGTTTGTTCTTCAAATTGCAATCCGCAATAGCCAGTATTTGACAAAACTTCATAACAAATAAGCTGTCACTGAACAATAACAACTTGTTCAAATTTCGTTATGCTAAAGTGCTATACCTAGCTATAGCTTCTACCGTAACACAATGACACAAACTAATTACACAAACTAATTACACTGTAAAATTTAAAAGAATTGTCTTACTATTTGATTTAACTAAATTTGAAAATATGCCTTTTACTGTGCCACGCAGCATGCAATCATTGGGCAACTAGGCATTCCATTCCATTTATAAATATAAATTTAGATAATTAATAAACCTAAAATATTGAAAATGTCAATTCCAGGTTGGTCTTGTAAGTCTAAAATAAATTTTTTTACGGTACGTAGCATTGTATTTTAGCTAAATAAATTTCAACGTATCCAAAGCATGTATATATATGCTGCAACTTGTTTGCTAAACAAACCGTATCCAAAGTTAAACAACTTGTGTGTCACGTGTCACTTACAAGTGCTACTTCAAATTGCAATCAGCAATCCGCAAGTGATTCTTGACCGCTTTCAAATTTGTTGAGATTTGCAGGATTCTTTTTGAGTCTCTGATGGTTTCCAAATCTCATAAGATTTGCAGGTTTCTTTGTAACTGGTTAATCTCTACCACATCGGTGTTGACCGTTTGAAAGAGGTCTGCAAGCTGAGACTTATCTGTCTAAGTTTCTTTATACTGTTGCCCCTCAACTTTTGACTAAAAAGTTGTTATTTGGATGATTCTGATGGGCCGAGTAATTTTGATTCGAGTTCGGGAGTTAGTGTTTAGTGACATCTTTTTAGGTCGGGTCGAGGATTCTCTTCTAGTGGTTTTGAAGCTGAGAAGTGTCTTCTAATAATGGGATTAGAAGTTTACTTCTTTTAGGTAGTGTGGGTTTTGGTATCTACATTAGTGTTCCGCCTATATACGGCGCCTTTGTTTTGTAGCCCTCTTATACCGGTCTCGGTTCATCTTGTGCCGAGATTTGGTCTTATTAATAATATTTTGCCGTTAAAAAAAAAAGTGCTACTTCAAGACTACATATTTTGCAACATTTTTATTTAATTAATAGGCAATCTCTAAGTAAAAAAAATAAAATTAATAGGCAATCTCCAACAGATATAAATTTAAACATCATAAAAGTTTTATGCAAAAAGTTTAAGTTTCGATCCTTGAAACTACTCCTATCATACTAAAATATATGTTTTAGAAAAAAATTTGTACTAAAATATATGTCACTTTACATTACTAATGAAACATTAAATATTATTTTCCTTATACTCTTAACTATTTATTTCTCTTTCTTCTTTCAAATCTACAATTTATCTTTCCTATACCATTAGTGAAGGATAATTTTGTAAACAAACTCATAATTTCTCTTTTTCATGTAACATTAATTACATTTTTTAATTTGTGTGATATGGTCAAAATGTCATATATATATATATATGGGGGCTGCTAACTACGACCATGTGGATCGTAGTTAGCAACTATGACCAATGGGAAAGTGGGGGGGGGGGGGGGGAGGAGAAAAAAGGGGGGCGCACGGAGAAATTCGTTGGGGGGAGATGCGGAGAAAGGGAGGTGCGTGAGAAAAGTGAGGGGGGCGCGGAGAACAAGGGGGGTGCGCGAGCAATTCCTTCAGGTCATAGTTGATAACTACGATCTACATGAGGCGTAGTTAGCAATCCTCTATATATATATATATATATATATATTCTGCCACAAATAGTCAAATTAACCATTAACTATTTATGAAAAAATTACATTGGAGAGTTTATTTAAACAAACGTGTATCTTACTTAATACTCTATCCGTCATAAAATATAAAAGAAAATTGGTCAAAAAAATTAATATATCTAAATAAAAATTTAGATCAAATACATCAACTTTCTTTTAGTAATATTCTCTTATATTTTAAGACAAAGAGTATACTATATTAATTTTTGACTCCCCCATATAGATAATCGAAATGGAGAAAAAGAAGATATTTGTTTTAACGTTAAGTGTTGATACTATCAATGAATTTGTAAACATTTTTAACCAATATCCCCGTGAGCATATTCCTCAACAATTATACACCCTTCCCTTTGTTACCTACTTACCTTGTAGTTGTATGTGTACCATAATACCTCATGATATGATTGTTTTCAAAAGTGACATAATATTCAATCTTTTTTAATCATCATACTTTGGACTTAAAAGTAATTTCTAGCTTTTGTTTCCATTGGTTTTTCCAACTTCATGAGTTGGCAAATGCAATACAGTTACACTATGCGACTTGCTAGTCGTATTCATTTGGACAAGGTGTTCTATACTAGATGGTCAACACAACACAACCCTATAAATAATTAACCACATTCTCCCTTGATTTCTATCATCACAAAATGGCTGTCTCAAACATGAAATCTACACTTATTAAAATCTTCATTACTTTCCTCTTCCTACAATACAACAATGTCAATTCACAATATTCACCGGTACCATCACCACCATCACCATCACCGATACCTCCACGACCAGAAAGTACCGTTTCTTTCACCATAGAACAATTTCAAGACGAAGATCCCAACATATTTCTCAAGGGAGATGCCTCAATCTCAGGCGGCATTCTAAGCCTAACAGAAGTTGACCAATATGGTAAACCACTACAAAAAAGTGCCGGACAACTAACATATTTCACACCAATTCATATTTGGGATAAAACCACCGGAAAATTAGCCGATTTTTCTACAAGTTTTTCCTTTATCGTGAACACAAATAGTTCATCACTCCACGGAGATGGATTCACTTTCTTTTTAGGACCACTTGATTTAGAGTTTACAAAAAATTCAAGTGGAGGGTATCTTGGTCTTTTTAACCCAAAAACTGCTCTTATTGCAACTCAAAATCCAATAGTAGCTATTGAGTTTGATAGTTTTACAAATGGGTGGGACCCAGCTTCACCATCTCAATTTCCTCACATTGGAATTGATATTGGTTCTATTAATTCAGTTGCAACTACAAATTGGCCTATTGATTTTATACAAAAAAATGGTGCTTTAGGAGAAGCTAGTATAAACTATAATTCTGAGTCTAAAAAATTGAGAGTGTTTGTGGATTATCCTGAGAGTGAGAGAGAGGGATCTAGTGTCTCATTTGTTGTTGATTTAAGGACAGTTCTTCCAGAATGGGTTAGAGTTGGTTTCTCTGGTGCTACTGGAGAGTTGGTTGAAACACATGATATTACTACTTGGTCTTTTGAATCAGCTTTATAATAGAAACTCTTGGAGTTTGAGGAGTTTAATAATTACTTTAAATAAAGACATGCTCCTTTGTTCTGGATTGTTGGTAGATTGATGTTTTCACGATTACATATTTTGTGAAGATTTGATTTAAAATCATGAAGAATTCTATGGTACTTTTGTTAAAATCTATTGTATTGGTACTATAAGATTTTTAACTAATAAAAATGTAAACTTTGTCCAAATCAGCATTTATATTTTATAGTTTAATAATAATAATATGACACGTGTCATAAATTATTGGTCATCATGTTTAATGTACCGAGCTACCGATACATGACATTTCTTCATTGTACCGTAGTATTCATAATTATATTTGAGAATTTTGTGCAAGATTTTGTTTGGTCAAAATTGTAAAAATACAGAGAATTTTTTTCTCAAAATTAAAAAAAAAAAATCTCAAAATCAAAGATTTTTTTCGAGAGTTTTTATCTCAAAATCAGGCCCGGCACTGTAGGGTGTGCCGGGTGAGCTACCGCGTAAGGCCTCTAAAATTTTTTGTGTCTATTAAAATTTAAAAATATGTATAAAAAGATAATGACTTTGTTATTGCTTAAAAATATTTTATTTTTGCTAAAGAAATAAATTTAGTAGACATATTTTTAATTTGATAAGTAACTTTGTGATCTATTGTAAAAAAAAGACATAACATCACTTAAAATTTTTTGTAAACTAACAATATTTTGTAGTTAAATACAATCACATGTTCATTTTTAAACATAAAATGTTTTCAAAGGAAATTGATGTATTTGATTAAAAAATTGACTATATACATTAACTTGGCCGGACCAATTTTGCATTATATTTTGAGACGGAGAGAATATTAATTAAGATTACTATAAAATATGTTAAACTTAGTTGTTGGCATGGGGACTTGCATTTTATAGGTGAAATTTTTAGTCAGTAGACAATTTGAAATAAAAACAATATGTTGTGTGGAATAAAGATGAGACCCTATTGATATACTAATAAACTTTTTGAAAGACGTGATTTAATTTTTTTTTCTAACATAGTTATTGATTATTTTGTCATAGTTGTCTCGGTAAAATGACTTATTTTATGTAAGTTAGACTATGTTGTTATTGATTAGATTATGAATCTTTTTATTCTAGTTACAAATTTTTTTATGTTATTTATAATTTAAATTAAAGATCGGTTATTTTTTAAAACAATTATATTTTTTTATTAAAGACCTATATTTAATTTTTGCACAAGACCTCTAAAAACACCGGGCCGGCTCTGCTCAAAATTGAAAAAAAATTCGAAAACTCTTTTTAATTTCAAAATCGAAAAAAATTCCGAAAACTTCGAAATCAAAAAACATTTAAGAATTTTTTTCACGAAATCGAAAATATTTCCAAGAATTTTTTTCTCGAAATCGCAAAAATTTTCAAAAACTTTTTTTTTTTGATCGAAAATAAAGTTAGCCAATGATTCGGTTGATAAACATTAATAGTGATTCTCTTTTTTTTCAAATGATTATACTATGAAGAAACTCATGTTCTTTAACGACATACTCTAAAAGGTATTAAGAGACACAATCGATGTTTGAGGGTTTGTGAGCTAAATTATGAGTAAAATGAGTTATTTTTTTTAATTAAGTTGTCTACTATTGATATTTACATGTGTGATATTTATAGACAATGATTGTCGTAATAAGTTAAAGCATTTGTTGCGTTTGTCTGCAAGCAAGAGGAAAACTTTGTTAGTAGCTATGGTGATTGCTAAGGAAGAAATTATTAAACTCAAAGAACCAAAATGTCTTCCAAGAGCCATTGAGAGATCAAATAACTTCTTTTTCTTTTGATGTTTGGAGGCACTTCTAATTTTAACGATTGGAGAAAATGGGTGACATTGCATGATGACAAATCTAAAGTGGCTGAAGATTATACATGTTTTTGGTGCTAAAATTGCGTTAAACTTTAAAGGTTGCAAAGAAAATATCAATACTTTTTTGAAGACATGGAAGTTAGAGATATTAATAAGAATGATAATATTGGGTGCAAGAGTGAAAATTCTTTGTTTATAATGTTAGATGGTTCGTTCGGCCAAAAGGAAGCAAATTCAAAATCTTATTTAGAGTAAAAAAGCAGATGTTATTTGCATGAAAAATGCTCTTGCATGAAAAATGATACAAGGTACGACAAAAACGTGCACGACTGAGGCACGATCTATAGAATGTATATGTGGCACAATCTCTTCATTTTCTACCTATCATGTATTCCAATAAATTAAATATCCAATAGTTACTAATTGTTTGTTGGGTTGTCGTACATGATTTTATCGTCCCATGTAGCATAACTCTATTTGTATTTAAGAGACTAAAATTTGAAGTGGTGGACATTTTTCTTTGTGAATTGTTAATTCTTTGAAACAATGTTTTGAGAACCGGTCTGCAATTTATCTACAACCAAAATTGCCTTTTTTTTTCCTATAGAAAAAGACAAAATATTGACGTTGCTAACTAATGTTTACTAGTTTGTCATCTTTCCCTTCTATTATGATTCGTTGACTCTTCTCAAATAACAAACATGTTATACTTTATACTATTGGATGCATTTTGTCCATTTTATATTTCTTAACTTCCAAATAGAAAACAATATTCTTTTTCAACATATGTACAATATATTATATACAACTCATGAATCATGATGATGGCATCGGTTTTAAAATACTATACTACGTAATACCATGAAAAATATTAGTAACTATCTTTTAAATAGATAAATAAAGGAAGAAGGAGTTTTGTATAAATAAAAGTGACACGAAAGACATTTTACAATTGTTTTCAGCGAGTTTAATTCAGTTGGTACACTATTTTAAACACTAACACATATTACCTCCGTCTTTAAATATAAAATATTGTTTGACCACTGCACATACATTAATGTAAAATTTTGATCACTAATATTTTTAATTATCTAGCAGTAAAAATAATAAAAATTTGATATTTTGAAAATATTCATCAAAACAAACTAAACAAGATTTTATATGCTAATATTTACATTTATATATTATAAAAAAATACGGTCAAAGCAAGATAGATGGATAATACAATTTGGTCAAACAAGATTTTACATTTAAGGACGGAAGTGTATTTTATTTTTATTTTTTAGCTTCTTGATAGCGTCTGCTTTGGCCAATGCTATATTAAATGACTCTTTAAAAATTAAAATTAAATTGAGAAAAAAGGTAGCATCTGCTAAGCAAACGTAAGGGAGATGCTAGTAGCATCCGTACGTGTCGTGGCCGACGCTAATAAATTTGAAGCTACAACACATCTTTCTTGTAGTGGTGGTAGAATAGAGAGATATTACATGAAATAAATATTTAAGTGATCAGGATTCGTAAGTGATCAGGATTCAAACGAATATGCTTACTTATTCATCTTTAAAGGATGAAATTCTACGGCATATATTTATATATAGTACTGTCAAGTATATAACTGATGAAGCCTGATGGTTCATATATTGGTTACTTTACTACAACGTAACTTATTAATTATGGAAAATTAAGGTTCATATATGATGAACATTTCTGGGTATACACAATAACACACACGATTTATTCCAAATTATATTCCAAAATACTCCTACTTTTTAAATATATTCAAAATTGTTGCTACCTCAAAATTTTCCAAGGTGAGAAGTCGTCATGGGGGTGCAAGTGCAACTTCTCACAATATTTTTTTTATATGGTGAGAAGTCTCATTTGGGAGGGTATGACTGCTTACCTTCTTTTCTGTCTTCAAATAATTATTAAAAATATTCATTACAAATTATAAAAAATAAGTTATAATTTGGAAAAAATTACGGTCCTATTTTGCACTTGCAGGCTTAAGTTTTTTCCTTACAATATATGATTCTTGTAGTGGAATGATTTTATTTTTTTGAACAAGTAGTGGAATGAAATTTTAAAACCAAAAAATATATTTTTCAGAATATAAGTTTTAATAGGTAATAAACAATATTATTTTAGAGTCTATTTCTTTTTTGACCAGATTTTAGAGTCTATTTTGGTAGTCAAAGATATGATAAAGAGATTTATAAAATAGAAAAGATTGATAAACATATAATAAGATATGGACTTGATAAGGTCTTTCGATAAAGTGACATGATTAGTTTTAATGTTAAACAATGAACTAAGACAAAATAAAATAGTTTAATTTATAATGTCTATTTTATCCTAAATCACCAAACGAACTTTTTTTCTGACAAAACCAAACTAAATTTTTAAGATGTAATACTTGAAAAAAAATATATATAATTTTTTTTTCTTTAAAATATTAGAAAATCTATTTATTATTTTAAAACATCTTGAAATATTTCTCAGGATTATATATATTATATATTTTTATTATTATTTCATTGCTTTATTGTTGATTTAAATGTGAGTTGAGGTATCTTATAAATTAATAATGGAACAATATTAATTTATCATATCAATTTTTTTAATTACAAAGAGGACTAAACATCAAAAAAAGAGAAAACTACAACACTAAACTTTAATCAAAACATGTTTTTTCTCTACTTTATAAGTCAAATATTAGAGAAAATTAAAAAATTGTTTCACTCATACAGAAAAACAAATGAAGAGTCCCGTGAACATGACTTTATTGATAAGGATATTGACATAATGTACGTCATGTACAATGATTGGGTTCGAAGTTTGATACACTCACTATTCACTAAATTAATTTGTATTACTATTAGGCCCAATTGGCCAACCTACTCCGTCCCATTATTGTCTCACTTTCGAGCGGGTTAAGTGGAGTGGACTAATTACTAATAGATGCCGGTTTAAAATCTCAACTCATCCGACTAAAAATAATCGGAGCAACCTGGTAGGTCCAATCAAATTTGTCACCTAATATTTGTAGTAAATGCCTCAAATTTATCCGTTGGAATACATTAAGCTATAAAGTCGTTCGGTGTTTATATCAATTTATCAAAATAAATCATATATCATTTTCCGATGAAGCAAAAAAAAAACTTATATCAAAAAAAGAAAAAAGAAAAAAAGCAAAAAAAAATCAGTATAAATGCCTCAGATTCTTTGACCCTTAATTTTTGTATAAGGACAGAAAAACATTCATCGCATAAGCACCTTTTTCCTAAATATATCAATGATAAACAATTAAGTAGACATTTGAACCAATCTTAATTATAGTCCTTGTCAAACTTTTTTCTATGTATAAAAATGCCTTTAAATTTTTTTTTACTAAAGTTGGTCATTGAATTTCAGTCTTTGTGTATAATTATTTGAGGTCATTCACTTAGCTTTATGTAAATGCATGCACGTGTTCGATTTGAAAATGTGCTTATATAAGGTTCTATAAGGATTTTGGTACACATACAAAAGGTTCAATAGAGATTTCAATTTTTCATAAATATTCATACTATTGCATGCATTGCAATTTAAACAAAACCTGATCTGCAGATTTCATATATTCATAGTTTTATCAAAACATTGTTGATCATTATCAAGGTTCTTTATCTTTCATCTTTTTTTTTTTGATAAATTTTTTGTAGTTGATTAATTAATTATTGCTTCTCTGTTCTTAACAATATAGAAGCATTAATTAATATCAAAGTTTTTATTTTGAAATTCTATGACATATATATATATATCATTTGAGGTGCTTATGAGAATGTCTTTTTGAAATCAAATTTTCAAAATATTTGCAGGTTCATATTTGTTAAAGAAGAAGATGGAACGTGGCATGAGTAAACAATTTCAATTGATGTTATGGCTTAGAATGGCTTTGCAACTCTGTTTCATGTTTGGTGCTTATTCTGAACATATCTCATTCAGGTTCTCCATATTTAATCTTGCTTCTAACAATTATTTTAAATTGCGGTCGCAATAACGATTGTGGTCATGTTGTTATGTATGATTTTTTGAAAAAATTTAGATTCAAATTTGGTCAATGTATTGTTGATTACGGTTGCGTTGCAGTTTCAATAATTTTTTGTTTTGTCGTAACCCAGATTACAATCACGTATTTTTATATAAAACACTCATTTTTATTTTACTAAACACTTGTAATAAAATAAATTTATTAATTAGTCAAAAAAAAATATTAACAAAAAAGTAATTAAAAAACATAAGAGGTTTAAGAAAGAGAAATATTCTATAAATAGAAGAAAAAAATAGGATAAATTAGAAAAATACTCGTGTTTTTAGTCAAAGGTGTCTTGTGTCTATCAAGAACAAAGAGTCTTAGAATTTTATATCCTTTATTTATCTTTTTGTTATTATGGTTCCATTTGCATGCAACATTTCACTTGTATGTTATTTTCTTATGGTGATGAAATGCAGAGTTTATTAGTTAATAGCTAACTAGTTTGCATCAAAATATTACGTTGTACCATGTGAGACAATATATATATATTAGGTGCACCTCAGTACCGTCTGATTTTGATCAAACAGTTCAAATCAGACCTTAAGATATATTTTAACGTTTGATTATTAATATAAATTTTAAGATTAATATTAAACTATTTAGTTTTGATCAAACGGCTACAAATTTATCATGCTACATTTTTTTTACTGCACTCAAAATCCATTGATGAAAATGTAATTAACTCTTACATTGTTGCACTCAAACCCATTGATGAAAATGTAATTAACTGTTACACTTGTGATTATTAAATCTCAGCTAGATTGCTTTATAGTAATTGACTTCTCATCATAATTACTAATGGTTAAAATCCATTAATTCACAATTTACTCATAAGTAAAAGTTACACATGTTTTTGTTTCACATCACTTTCATTTTTATAGCTTTCACTTTTACTGATTTACATCCACATACACATTGAATGCTCATCCAAGCACATTAAATTTTCTTTCACTATATGATCACATGCACTATGTTTCAATTAATTGATTTATATAGTGAGAGTATATTTTTAAAAATTAATTAATTTTGTTCTACAATTATAATTAAAAATTAAACTTAGGAAAACAATGGAGATATTCCATTTGATTCATCCCACTGAAATAATTTTAACTGTTTGAGTAAATATGGAAAAAAAAAATTTATTGCTTTAAAAAATAAAGTAAATTAAGAAGAGGTTTTAGGAATATTTCCAAAGTGCAAATATTGATATTCTGTCATTTCTAGGTGAGTGTCTCTCCGTTTGTATTTGATTCCAATTCCAATATAGGCTTCCAAAAGGGGTATTTTATTTAAAGGGAAAAATAGGCATTACCTACAACTAATTATTAGAAAAGAAAATTGAACCCTTTACCATAATTGGAAAATCAAATATATTTTTTGTTTTGTTAAAAAATTAGAAATGTTTTTGGCAGTACTCAATTGTCCTTTTTGTACATTTGTCATATTCTTTAATTTCCTCTATCTATTATAAAATTTTCAATTAAAGTGGCAAAATATAAAATAAATATATTCTACATTTTTATTTTTTATTTTTACTCATTTTCATTGCATTGTTTAATTTACACTTGCAGAAGAAGTGTAAGTGAGGGAAGTAATGCTCAATCTCCAGTCGTGCTGAATAATAATCCAAATCAAAATCCACAGGTACTTGGATTTTGAAATAGAAATAATAGTGACAAATATTTTGGTTGACTAAATTATGATAATAATGACTTTTTTTTTCCTTATTTTTCAAGAATAAACATTTTATGTATGCGTCAAAAAAAACATTTTATGTCTCAAAAAAAAATAAATGTAATTAGCAAAAGTATATTTCGCGAAAATATTTAAAATTGCAATTACAATTGTGGTTACAATGCAAATTTTATAATTTTAGTAAAATACAATCGATGTGATCACGATTGCAATAAAAAATATTGTCTTAATTTTCTTGTTGATTTTCAGGTGGTGATTAGTAATGGCATATTTTCTCTCACTTTGGCAAATCCTGGGGGTTATGTCTTAGGAATATCATATGCTGGAATAGAAAATGTCCTTGAAGGTGGAAATGAAGAAGTTGATAGAGGGTACCTAATTCTTATTATTAAATAAATTCTATATACATTTTGGATTTTCTACAAGCTTATAGTGATGACGTATATATGGCATAAAAATATGATCCATTGACTTAATTATGCTTTCATATTATTGATAGGTACTTTGACGATGTTTTTGGCAAAACATTTCAAAGGTACCATGATCTAATTTAATTCATATATTCTCGAGTTAAAATGCTATTAATCACGGACACAAGTGAATATTAGATCAAACATAACATTGACACAGACACTGAGACACGTCAATATTATCATTGATATGTGTCTGAAATCAACATATTTTTAATAAATAATATTGGTGGCACATAGATGTAATTTATAACTGAAATTCCCATTGCAGAGTCCACGGGACAAGTTACTCCGTCATAACCAAAAATGAGAATATAGTGGAAGTTTCATTTTTAAGGACATGGCAATCTTCGATGGATGCTTCAAGTGCCCCTATAAACATAGATCAAAGGTTAATTCCTAGTCTCAATTATTTGGTACATTTTGTGAAAATTTAGTATGGACATTTGTGTCTTAGTTTTGATGATTAACTTATGTTTTAAGGACAAAAGTCGATCATTGGTTTTACTTTTATTAGCAGATATTTTAACTCATAACTTTTTATCGCTCAAATCACCTTATCACTTCACATTTTGATGACTAATATTAATTCTTTCTTTTGTATAAATTTAATTTTACAGGTACATAGTACGAAAAGGTGATTCAGGATTTTATACTTATGTGATATTTGAACGACCAGAAGGATTCCCTGCTATATCTATTGATCAAATAAGGAGCGTTTTTAAGCCGAATGAAAAACTGTAAGTAACTACCAAGAAAAATGTGTTGAAAATAAAATTCTTTGAAATTATTTTCTAAAACAAATATTAGTTCTTTTCAACTACTCATATCATCATGGATGCAAATTTATGAAATTTTCATATGAAAAGAAGAAAACAAATTTTATTTATTCCAATTCAAAATTTGAAAAATAAATATATGCAGATTCAACTATATGGCCGTATCAGATACTATACAAAGAAGAATGCCATCGATGATCGATAGAAAAACAGGTCAACCTTTATTGTTTCCTGAAGCCGTTCTCTTAACAAATCCAACGGATCCTCAATTTAAAGGAGAGGTAACTCTCTTCCTCTATCCACCCTCTTGTTTCCATGGAACTTTTTATTGTTTATATATAATGTGTCATTTCTAAATGTATAAATGTATGATTGGTTTGTGTTGGATTTAGGTGGATGATAAATACCAATATTCAAGTGAAAACCAGTACAACCAAGTGAATGGATGGATTACTGCAGATTCTGAAAAGCCCGTGGGCTTTTGGATCATAACACCTAGTAATGAGTTCCGTAATGGTGGGCCTGTTAAGCAAGATCTCACATCTCATGTTGGCCCAATTAGCCTCTCTGTAAGTTCAACAAAATTCATCAATATTATTTTCTTTTCCGGATTTTACTCTCTAGTTGCTAGAGGAAAGACTCTAGTAGTCTAGAGTTTTGGGCGAGTTATGTCATCAAGTGATCTCAGTTCCCTCTAAAACGCAATTGCAACTTGTAAGAAATCGAACTGTAATCCTCTCTACCAAGTTCAACGTCAATCACTAGATCAACTAAAATTTTGTTAATTTATCAATATTAGAGTAACAAAGTTTTTTCAATAGAACTTAATAAATGTTATTAGAATGTAAAAGGGACCTTAATATCAATTTTTTTTTTCCTTATGCTTCTTTTATTTTGTATGTGTAGATGTTTGTGAGCACCCATTATGCTGGCAAATCAGTAGCCATAGAATACAAACAAGGAGAGACATGTAAAAAGGTTTTTGGGCCTATTTTTATTTACTTGAATTCTGCACCAAGTAAAGATAAATTCAAATCACTATGGTCAGATGCTAAACAAAAGGTTAATATTCCCTTACAATTTACAAGTGATTTTTTTTTATTTCCCTTTATTAGTAGTATCTAATGACACAATTAATTTTTTTTCTTTGGTTTATCAGCTAGCAAATGAACTCAAAAGTTGGCCTTATAATTTTCTTCAATCAAAAGATTTCATTCCAGCTAATCAACGTGGAACACTATCAGGACATTTAGTAGTCCAAGACGGGTATACATTTCACGAATCTTACAATATATAATGATTGTATCAGAGTTCGAAGTGATCAATCTCTTGACCAATTGATGTTACATTCATTTATAACAAACTATAAACATATTTTGAACATAAATTCGGTCATTTCAATAATTTTGTTTATCTACATTATGTTCTTTGATTATACTAATTTTTTGCTTTACCATGTTCATTAGGGGAAAATCTCAAAATGCTAAAAATGCTTACATTGGTCTAGCTTTGCCTGGGCCTGCAGGATATTGGCAGAGAGAAAGCAAGGTACATTTAAAATTTGATCCAATTAAATTTAATTTTCTTAAATATTTGAATTTTTTTATATTTATATGTAATGTAGCTAAAAATGATTTGATTTCTATGAAATTCACAGGGCTATCAGTTTTGGACCCAATCAGACGTAAATGGAAACTTTGTTATAAACAACATTGTACCTGGAATATACAGCTTGTATGGATGGGTTCCAGGCTACATTGGAGATTACATATATAAGGATCAAATTACAATTAAACAAGGTAAGATATGAAAATAAATTTCCAACATTCAAAATAATATCACATGATTATTGCAAAAACTATTAGAGACGTAATTAGTTAATAAATTATGTAGTTTTTTTTTTGACAAAAATAAATTATGTAGTTTGTTGTATATGTTATTAACTAATTACGTCTCTAATAAAAACAGACAATTCAAATTT
This sequence comes from Trifolium dubium, assembly GCA_951804385.1. Lineage (NCBI taxonomy): Eukaryota > Viridiplantae > Streptophyta > Magnoliopsida > Fabales > Fabaceae > Trifolium > Trifolium dubium. The sequence continues at coordinate 31,299,849 of OX638069.1, read as the reverse complement.
TGGATTATTTGTTAAAATCGAATTGTCAATCTTAAAATATCAATAAAAGATCCAACTTAGTGACTACATTATAATGTGGTTGTGTTTTTTTATAACCTAAAGAATTTATAACTTAATGACTTTGTGATAATGTGTATATATGTAGGAAGCAACATGAACTTGAATGCACTTGTATATAATCCTCCAAGAAATGGCCCAACTCTTTGGGAAATTGGTATTCCAGATCGCTCAGCCGGCGAATTTTTCGTACCAAGTCCGTACCCTAATCTCATCAACAAATTATTTGTGAACGACAACAAAGCCGGGTTAGTCGATAAACCATTGTTAAAAGTTTATACTCATGAAAAAAAAGAAAGAGTTGATGTTAGCTTCTACTATATATCTTATCTTTGTTCTTAATTATAAGTCTCTTTTGTAGAGTGAAAATGAATGCATTCACTTTCCACTAACTCAGACGAAAATTTTATTCTACGATAGGTTTAGGCAATACGGGATATGGAGTCGTTACACCGATTTATATCCGAAAAATGATCTTGTTTTCACAGTTGGTGTTAGTAAATTTGAAAAGGATTGGTTTTATGCTCATGTTCCAAGGTAATTAATTAGTTTTGTAAATTTAATTTGTTATAATTGTTCTGTTTTGGTGGTATTTTTTAATCTAAACTTCACTTGTATATGCAGGATCATAGCAAATAAAACATTCGAAGCAGCCACATGGAAGGTTTCTTTTAAACTTCAAAGTATAATGAATGGGAACTACACATTACAATTGGCCCTTGCAAGTGCCTCTAATGCTGAAGTTCAGGTACACTAATTTATTTCTTTCATAATTATTTTTTGCTAACCAAGTTTAGTTTGGTCAACACAATATCATATAGTCTTAAATGTATTTTTAATCCTTACAATAATAAATATTTTTAGTCCTTTAAAAATATTTTCTTAGCAATTTTACCTTTTTTCTAAAAATGATCACAAAATTAACTCATATATGTAAATCTCTAGTCAATCACATATTCCTACGTGGAGTCGAGTCAGACAATATTATAGACACCACCGCATTTAAAAATTCGATGTAATCCATGTTGCACGACACAATGTTTGCCATAGAGAATTTGTTTTACAAAAAATATGACAAAAATTTATGAAAATATTTTGGTGACCATAAGTCGTAACCTCTATTTTAGTCGACTAAAAATATATATTAACTAATGTAATTTGATATTTTTTATGGATGATTAGGTTTGGTTCAATAATGCTAAGCATCCTTTCTTCACAACAAAGCGAATAGGCGACGACAACGCGATACCAAGACATGGAATCCATGGATTATATTGGTTGTTTACCATAGAAATACCTAGTGCTCAATTGGTGAAAGGAGACAACACGTTACATTTGAGACAATCAAGATTTCAATCATTTTTTCAAGGCGTTCTATATGATTATCTTCGCTTAGAAAGTCCAGCAGCTATGAAGTTACATGCGTGATTCTTGCGGTTATGGAGGAAAAAGATTATATACATATAAGCATGAGTTTGCATTACGATTAATTCTCTTCTCATATATAATTTATCAAATAATTAGCAAGCTAAGAAAAAATAAATTTTATGAAAATGGTTAAACTAGTCGATTTATTGAATGTATGTATACATCCCTTTATGAAAGCAATAATAATAAAGTAGATAGATATTTTCAATTTTGTGCTTATTTTTCCTTATGTTGTTATAATTTTTGTTCAACTTTTAATGCTTATAAAGAATGAAATGAGTCAAAAAAAAAAAAAAGATGAGGTTCTAAATTACTAGTGTTCAACACGTCCCGCGCGAAGACAAATCCAATCTAATCAAGAAAAATCTTAGTATTCAGACAGTCACTACGACAGTGACCGTTGGATCAAAATTAAATAAATAAAATTTTGTTGTTTAGAAAACAGATTACAAATCATTGTGATAAATATATGTCTTGTATGTGTAATAGATTATAAATGTGATGTAAAAGAAACAGAATTACAACAATGAAAAATAATGTAAAAGAGATCATTTTCTATAAGTACGTTTGTCATTAAGTTAGGTATACTTAAGAGCTTGCCTTCAACGTGTTTCCAATGTCGATAACAAATCGATATTTGACATCCGCTTTGAGTAGACGCTCCATTGCAGTATTTACATAATCTACTGGAACAATCTCAATATCAGGTTTAACATCATGTTTGGCTGCAAAATCAATCATGTCTTGTGTTTCCTTTATTCCTCCGATCATGCTTCCGCTAATCGTTTTTCTCCCTACCAAAATTGTGAAGTATTAGTCTCGTAAATGTAGATCAGTTAATTAATTAACAACCTTTTTAATTATATATTAATATTGCATAAGCTATATATGAAATTATTTATCATATGCTTACCCCCAATTATAGAAAATGGTGGAACCTCCAAAGGCTTCTCAGGAGCTCCAACCATAACAAATTTACCATGATTCTTCAATAGACCAAGCAAAGGCACTAGTGGATGTTGTGCTGAAACAGTGTCAATGATACCATCAAAGGTACCCATTACAGCCTGCAACATAATGACATTTTTAGATCTTTATAATTGATTTCAAATTTGTCACATATTAGATATACTTTAAAAATTTGTCAAATCAATCGCTAAATCGAACACTATTAAAAACTAATGATTTCACGGTAGTTTAAAATTTGTCTCTATATAATTATCACACTTATTTACTGACTAAATTAGAAACCGATTTTTTAGACCGGTCAACAAATAGAATACTAAAGACAAAATATTGGTTTCTAAAGTAGTCATTAAAATCAAATCATCGCTACGCACCTGCATCTGATCTTGTTCGCGGCTAACCACGAATCCATCAGCTCCTAATCGTTCCGTAGCTTCCTTCTTTTTACTAGGAGAAGTGCTTATCACTGTTACATGAGCACCAAAAGCTTTGGCGAATTTCACAGCCATATGACCTAATCCACCAAGACCAACAACACCTAGACGCAAACTTGGTTTATCGAGTCCAAAATATTTCAACGGACTATACACCGTGATCCCGGCACAAAGAAGAGGCGCAGCAGCCTCAAGCGATAAGGCATCAGGAATACGGATCACGAAGTGTTCAGTGCAAACCATGGTGTCAGAATAACCTCCGTATGTGATTGTTCCATCGACATCTTTCACACTATATGTGAGAACTATCTTTGAACAATAATTCTCAAGATCTTCACCACAACTTTGACATGAGCAGCATGATCCAACCATGCACCCTACACCTACTCTGTCTCCAACTTTGAACTTTGTCACCTTGCTTCCTACCTCTGTCACTACACCTGCAACTTCATGGCTTTACACAATATGAACAAAAAAAATTAACAAGCAATTAGTTTGTTTTATGATGGAGTAATGTTTAAGTTATTGTAAAAAAAAAAAGTAATTTGTTTTATGATGTTAGAGTACCCAGGAACTATTGGATAAATGGTATTGCCCCACTCATTCTTCACCATGTGAAGATCTGAGTGACATATACCACAATATAGTACTTTGAATGCCACATCTTTCTCCCCTGTTTCCCTGAAAAAAGAATATAAAAAAAATTATGCATTTCAATATAAAAATTAATAATCAGCATTTGACATCAAATTTTTTTTTTTGTAAGGTAAAGTGTCTTCACTCTCTAATTTCTATTATAATATATTTTATAAAAGATAATTACATATGTGTCGAAGGTAAACAGGCAACAAACTGCGCCGTTACTCCTTTTTGAATTGCAAAACCAATTCGCTTAAAAACCACATTTACAGATTTAGGAGAAACAACATTGTTATGCATGACTTTTTGGAATATTGTCCAAAAGTCCTAAATCAACTAGTAGAAAATGTCTAAATTGTTATGTCGGACGTATATTGTGACAGGTGTGAGGTGTGTTAAGTCCCTCAATTCTTTAAGGTTTTAAGTAAAAGTGTAGTGTCTAACTTGCTTGTATTGATGTTCTTGACTCAATGTGGATGATCTCTGGACTACCCCTTCGTAATCCAACAGGACGTCCAGAGTCGGGATTCGAACATTGGTCTCTCTACTTTGTGTGCGTGAGTTTTTAATGACTTGCTATTTCAACCATGTAATAAAAAAACCTCATATTTTCTCGTGTATACAATCTACACTTTAATATTTAAATTTTCTATTTTTTATGGTTTAAATTTCACTAGACTCCTCTTTCATGGAAGATGATATCCTAATGTATATAATATATGTTAATGTTAATTAACATTAACATACTATATACAAAAAAATATATAACTAACAAATTTTTAATTATGTGATATACTAATAAACAGATATAGTAATAACAGTTTTATTGATGAAAAAAATGAAGAAATGGTTACCTTCTAGAGAACTTGAATGGAGAGAGGACTCCAGATGTGTCCCTAGCTGCCCATCCAAAAGCCTTTTTGGGATGCTCCGTCTCTGGTTGTCCAGCCATTTTCAATTACAATGAAATTTCTGTTCAAAAAAAAATTACAATGAAATAGGAAGCGTTAGTTATTATCACAAAAAAACCAACAGGAGTGTTTTATGTGGCAGTTTCATAACCATATGTGGTGCTACTTACATGGGTTAGTGGGTGTGACTTTGTCAAAAGGGCATTGGGAATTCACTTTCCACGACACACCACTCCTTAGTCCTTGGAACGTGGTCGGTGCTATACATTCTCATCACTCATCTTATTCTTACAAAGGATACCAAAAATATACTTTTTGTTTTTTACGATTTAATATTTAATTAAAGAAAAAATGTTAATTAGTGTTTTTTTTTGTATGTAGCATAGTGTTAGAATAGTGTTAGAAATTATGTACCAAAAAAAAAATAATGTTAGAAATTGTATCTTTAAAATAAATAAGTGATGAGGTGTTCAAGGAAAAATGAACAATTCATATATATCAAATATGATATTTCAATTAACTAAGCGTGTGTTGTATAATTTATGATTGATGGCGGTAAAATTGTTTGATTTACAAAATTGCATTATGCTGACATTTCTATGTGTGCACTTGATCAATGATAACTTAGATTCATTAAGGGTTGATCTCTCCCAATAAATATTTCTCCATATGCACCGGTTGGAAATCAGACTCAAGACCAAATGATTAATACTGACACCTCACGATTTTCTTCATCCCTATCTCCACGGATTCTCATAGTACCCACGGAAGTCCACGAACATAAAAAATTAACAAAATTTCTATACATTTTAATCAAAAGCATGACACTAATATAATAACTTTTTTTCTTCATTTTTTCTAAAAGAAATAAATAAATATTTTGTATCTTTCATTTTTAAAAAACTAAAACTACATTTTGCATCAATAACAAAAAAATGCAAAAATACTTTTGAATTTTTCTTTTTTGTCAAAAAAATAATTATCCAATTGCACTTGTTGCTACGATATATAATCATAATCTTTATAATGTAGTATTATATATATAATTTAAATAATATAATAGGGGTTGGAGAATCGGTGGTGGCGGAGGGACATTCCCCGTTCCCCGCCCCGAATTACCCGCGGGGGAATTTTTCTCTCCATCTCTGTTTCTGCGGGGGGGGGGGGGATTTGCCGCTAGTGAGGGGGTGGAGAAGATCGCGAGGTGGCAGCTGGGTCATTGACTAAAAGAATAATGGGGCTCCAACTGTTACACTATAAATCTTCAATTTGCAATTATTCATAAGCAATTGTAATCTTTCTTTGCTTCAATGTAATTTACATTTAAATTTGTGAACTATTTATCAAATCATACAAGCTGAAGATGATACTCTTATTGACATATTTCATTATATTACAAGACTTGATTCTTTTGTAACGCTAAAAAAATGACTTAATTCTTTTCCAAATACTTATATAATTTATAGAATAAAGTTAACAATTCATATAATCGTTATTTCGGAGGAACGAAGTTTTTCATAACAAAAATTAATTAAATCTTATGTTAGTTCAACAATGTCTTTATAAAGATTAAATAGATTGACTTTATTATTGATTAAAAAATGTTAAGTGAATATGATAATTTAACAAATGATTTAGCATTTCAAAAATCTTGAAAAATAAATTTTAAGTAGTAAAATTTTTTCATAATTTTTTTTATTTATAAAAAAGCCTCATTTTAACATTTTACTTTAAACCTCAAGTAGTGTTGGGCAAACCAATGCGGTTTTGATTGGATTAGTTTGTAGGATTTATCACGATATAAAAAATATGATAATATTATTAATTTATTACAAAATAAACATAAAAAATATAATTTTATTGTTTACATGATATAATATGTATATGCAGAAATAACATATATTCTAAAACTTTTTTATATTTATAAAAATAATTTGACATTATAGTTCTGAATCGTGTGAAAAGATATATTTTGATAACCTACTATTTTATAGACTCAGTTTGAATTGATTTTGTTAAGTTAAATTATATAATAGATTGATTGTTTTTAATTAATAAGTTAAATTAAATACTCCCTCCGGTCTTAATTATAAGAAGAATTTTACTTTTTAGATATATAGTATGTTTGATGTATCTAAACTATATTATGAACTAGATACATCAAACATTTAATGTATCTAAAAAATAAATTTCTTCTTATAATAAAGACCGGAAGAAGTATTATAGTTTGATTTTAGGCCGAAATATGACATAATTTAGGCGGAAGTATGACATAGTTTTGTCGACAAAGCTTGTGTATTAAGGAAAAGGAAAAGGAAATTAAGGATAAGTTATTCCGTGCATGGACGACACGGACTAGTAGAAATTTCAAACGAGAAAGAAAGAAATAACAAAATGAAGAATTTGTCAAAAAATAAAATGAAGAAGGAAGGACACGTGGTTACATTTAAAGCCTACGCGTGTATTAGATGACGTATATTAAAAATAATTATACGTATAATAGTAGCAATTTGAGATAAATATAATGATTAATTAAAAACATGGTATTAGATTCGTCAAAAAAAAAAAACATGGTATTAGACAACATCACATCATGGAGTACGTCATCACACGAGTACTACAAAACAAATTGGTCATTATAATTATAAATAGCTCCGTTTAACATATTGATACTAATAACTTATACTTTCATTGCTATTCACTACTTTTAGAGACACTTCAAATTCATCACTTAATTGAAAAAAAATGGCAACACAACATGAACTTGAACATCCTAAGAACTCTTCTGGTGTTTTCTCTCCTTTCAATTTCCCTAGAAGGTACATTTCTTCATTTTTTTAGTACAACTTTCATTATTTGTTAAACAAATCTCAAGAAGCTATGAACAAGTCTCAAAACGCTATGAACAAAGCTCACAAACGCTATGTTACAGCAATGTTGTTAGCTAAATAACTCACTTTTGATGTGTTATAAAATTTCAGGGAAACCGGTGAAAAGGATGTTGTGTTTGAAGTATTGTATTGTGGGATATGTCACTCTGATCTCCACAACATGGTGAAGAACGAATGGGGCGTGTCGACTTATCCACTAGTTCCGGGGTATGCTTTGAACTATTTCTAATTGATGAGTATTCTTAAGACATTGTTTAGGTAATAATTTCTTAGAATTGTTTTAGCATTTTCCACTTGCTTCAATTTTATAATAAAATTTACTTGTAATTATAGGCATGAGATTGCTGGTATAGTGACAGAAGTAGGAAGCAAAGTAGAGAAATTCAAAGTTGGAGACCGAGTTGGTGTGGGATGCTTAGTTGATTCGTGTCGCACTTGTCAAAATTGTGAGGATGATCTTGAGAATTATTGTCCTCGATATACACTCACATATGGTGCAAAATATACTGGTGAAACAATCAAGTACGGAGGCTACTCTGACTCGATGGTTGCAGAGGAGCACTTTGTGGTTCGCATTCCTGATGGCTTACCACTTGAAGCTGCTGCTCCTCTGCTTTGTGCTGGCATCACGGTGTATAGTCCTCTTAAGTATTTTGGACTCGACAAGCCCAAGCTTAATATAGGTGTTGTTGGGCTTGGCGGGCTTGGTCATGTGGCTGTGAAGTTTGCCAAAGCTTTTGGTGCTAATGTCACAGTAGTTAGTACATTGCCTAACAAAGAAAAGGAAGCAATAGGAAACTTAGGAGCTGATTCATTTCTGATAAATCGCGACCAAGATAAGATACAGGTAATTACAATGTTACAAATACAATATATAGTTCAATAAACGAATGAATTGGCAATAGTAATCAAATATTTCAGATACATCAGTTATTCAATGAATCTGAAAAATGAATTGTTGCTTATATATGAGACCAGAGAGAGTAATTAACTAATGAATGTAAATGATTTTATAGGGTGCAATAGGTACTCTGGATGGTATGAACGATACAGTTTCAGCGAATCATCCGGTCTTACCTCCACTTGGATTACTAAAGTCTCATGGAAAACTTGTCATGGTCGGTGCATCTGAGAAGCTTCTGGAGCTCTCTGTCGATCCTTTAATTATGGGTAAGCTGTAAGCTGCGATATATTTGACAATATCTCATTGATCTCGTGTTTCATTTAAAATAATAACTACTTTTAAAGTCATACAACATATGATTGATTGTAATGTTTTGACATTGTAATTTGTAACTATTTGTTGGCAGGGAGAAAGACATTAGCTGAAAGTGGAATTGGAGGAATGAAAGAGACTCAAAAAATGATTGATTTTGCTGCTAAACACAACATAAAACGACATTGAAGTCATTCTTGTCGATTATGTTAACACTGCAATGGAGCGTCTGTAGTTAAAAATGATAGCAATTCAAATTTAGCATTATTTAGAATTATGAGAATGAGCAATGTACACATTTTATGATGTGATAACATCATTATTTGATGAGTTATGAAAGCTATGAATGCTGTGGAATGTTGATCTTAAACTTTTGGAAAATACTGATGAAAATTATCTAGAAGATTATGCTAAAAATGTAGTTAAAGTCTAACAATGATCTTGCAAATTGTCTCATGATGGAGCATTTTATTCAAAACCAAAATAAATTTTATTCAAAATAGCATGATTAACCATAATACATGTTATTTTCTCTAAGAAAACAACATTACAATAACAAATCCTGCAGAGCTTAAGAGCTTTCTTTCAGTGTGTTTCCGATATCAATCACAAATCGATATTTCACATCTCCTTTAGCGAGGCGCTCCATTGCCGTGTTGACATAAATCAATAGGAACAACTTCAATATCTGGTTTCACATCATGTTTAGCAGAAAAATCAATCATTTCTTGAGTGTCCTTTATCCCTCCAATAATGTGAAGAAATTAATTAACACAAAGTAAGCATAAAATTCTACATGACCCGAATATTTAATTATTGAGCACTATTTTTCATATGGTTACCTCCAAGGCTCCAACAATAACCCAAGTTTCTTGGATGTGTTTCGACCACCGTATAGTAAAATTGATAGGTTTAGATTGTATTTCGGATGATTTCATGAAAACCAAATTAATCTAAATCTAACTGAAGTTTGTGTCATATATTCAACAATTTCTCTATTTTTGTGATCATAAAAAATATTATTTCTTTTTGTAAGGTGCGTGTGCGCTAAAATGAAAAACATTTTTCCGCCATAGCAATACACAAAAGAAATTATGTTCTCACAATCCATCACTCCATGTCCCCGTAGGATAGCTCCAGTGGTATGTAGGGGAAGGTTCAGAGATCAAATTATGGTGAGTACATTTATCTTTCCGGTGTACTAAAAAAATTCATCAATTTTCAATACAAATATTATCTTTTTTGGTAATCGTAGGACATTAGTTAGCAAGACTCATATAATTATTACTGCAGTTGCTTGCATAACTTTAATATTTTTTTTAGTGAACTACTTTTAATAGTTAAAATAAATTTTTTATATTGACAAGTATTTATATTTATTTAAAAACTAACTGAATAAAATTGAATAAACAGAACCGAAGTAAACCGGATAAAATTGGATTGAATAATTTTTTTATTCCTCCAAAAATTCAACCAACCGTATACTATTTTCTCTTTGAATCGGATGACATTTTGTTTCCTAAACCATCTGATAAGTGCCAAAAAGTAGTTATATTTCACATTTAAATAGGGCATTTGTTAACTTGTTTTGTTAGTTATTTGTACATAAAGTCCCCAAGATCTTGTATATATTTATTTAATGATCTTTTGTCTTATGTTATCTAAATTTAAGCTTATTTTGACAGGTTTTTGTGCTTAGAATGAATTGTTGGCAAAGTGGAGCATTTTTGGAGTGTCAGGAGCTCGCCAGACCTCGCCAGCCAGCGAGCTGCCCCCTGTTATGGTCGCCAGCTCTCGCCAGTGCTCGCTAGCCAGCGAGCTGCTCCTGTTTTGGTCGCCAGCTTCTCGCCCAGCGAGCTTCAGCGAGGAAGGCATGAGTCAGCAGTACTAATCCACGTGTCAGCAAACCCATTGGTGAAGAAAGCTTAGCTCGCTCAGCGAGGATAGCTCGCCCAGCGAGAAAAACAGAGCAACTTATATAAATAGCTTTTTGAAAACAGATTTCATTATTCTATTCAGTTGTTTTTAGATCTAAATCAGAGAGAACGCAAAGGAGAGAGTATTAGGTGCTTGAAGGTGGATTCATACAACTTGAGACATCAAGTGTTGATGTTCATCTCTTGTTCTTCTTATCATCATCTTTGTAAGAACCCCATGACAATGGGTAGCTAAACTTCTCTTTGTTGGGATTAGATGTAACTTGTTCATGACTATGTTTCTATTTTGATCTTAATATATATATGCTTTAGATTATTCATCAATATGAGTGTTATCCTTGATTTTCATGTTTATTTTAAGATTTGAATGATATAGACATATGTTATTTGAATCAAAGATTTAGGATAATACTTGTTAAAACTTTAAACTCTAGACATAGATTTAGGTTTTAATATTCACACTTAGTATCGAAACTTAATGCTATTGAAGTGGTCGGATCGTCCGAGACATCGGAATTCGAGTAATTCAATATAGCCGTTGTATTGATTGATCATCCGAGACATCGGAGGTTAATAGGTATAAACGGGTTTTTCAACGTTCTCTGGACACGGAAACGTTAGAGTAGCGATACGTGAAAGTATTGATTAATAAGCTAAAGTGTATGTATAATTGATTAAGATGGTGCATAGGAGTGAATGAATAAGTCTAATCCCGACAATTTTATCTCTGAAACTAAATCAACTTTTATTTGAAATTTTATGTTTGAACACTTTACAAACGAAAACCATTGAAACCTTAACTTGAAATGAGTATAATTGTTGAACGGTATCTAATATCACACTAGTCCCTGTGGATACGATATATGCAAAATACTTGCTTTTGTACTTTAACACCATCCAAAACGAAGAACGATTTTGAGTGTGAAAAGCGTGTTTGGCATAGCATAGTGCATTGAATATTTGAATCTTTATTTCAGACAAGTAACGATTTTGAGTAGCACTGTTCTTTTAGTACAAGATACTTTGACTTTGAGTACTTACGTTAGTGAAACAAAAACGTCACCAAGTATGTCAAAAAAACGGTATTAGATAGCGTCACTGAATACGTTAATACAAGACCAACCCCTTTCACAAGTCACACATGCTTCATTACTTCATTACTATAAAAGTCAAATGGTTATAAATAGCTCCGTCCCACATGCTTTGTAACATACTCATACACTAATAAACTTATAGTACTTCAAATTCATCACTTAATTGATAATATGGCAACACAACATGAATTGGAGCATCCTAAGAAGGCTTTTGGTTGGGCAGCTAGAGACTCTTCTGGTGTTCTTTCCCCTTTCAATTTCTCTAGAAGGTTCATTTCTTCATTTTTTTCATCTTTTTTTAGTATTAGTTTCATTATTTGTTATTGCATAATTTATACAAATGATAGAAATTTGATGGATCATGTTGTGTAATTTGGATTTGGATTCGTTGCTGTAATTATTACATGCAGTTTAGATTGAAAACTGTGTTTTTTAACTAACGACAATTTTGACCGTTAAAAATCCATGGGACGGTCTAGATTCGCTATTGCGTCAATTTTGTTAGCTAAATAACTCACTTTTGATGTATTGTATAAAATTTCAGGGAAACCGGTGAAAAAGATGTTGCATTTAAAGTATTGTATTGTGGGATATGTCACTCTGATCTTCACATGGTGAAGAACGAATGGGGTGTGTCTACTTATCCACTAGTTCCGGGGTACGTTTTAACGAGTATTCTTAGGACATTGTTTATGTAATAATTTCTTAGAATTGTTTTAGCATTTTTCATTACTTCAATTTTGTAATATATTTGATATATGATTATAGGCATGAGATTGCTGGTATAGTGACAGAAGTAGGAAGCAGAGTAGAGAAATTCAAAGTTGGAGATAGAGTGGGTGTAGGATGCATGGTTGATTCGTGTCGCACATGTCAAAATTGTGAGGACGATCTTGAGAATTATTGCCCTCGATTTACACTCACATATGGCGCAAAATATAGTGATGGAACAATCACTTACGGAGGCTACTCTGACTCGATGGTTGCAGATGAGCACTTTGTTGTTCGCATTCCTGATGGTTTACCACTTGAAGCTGCTGCTCCTCTGCTTTGTGCTGGGATCACAGTGTATAGTCCTCTTAAATATTATGGACTCGACAAGCCCGGGCTTCATATAGGTGTTGTTGGGCTTGGCGGACTGGGACATATGGCTGTGAAGTTTGCCAAAGCTTTTGGGGCTAATGTCACGGTAATTAGTACATCACCTAACAAAGAAAAGGAAGCAATAGAACACTTAGGAGCTGATTCATTTCTGATAAGTCGCGACCAAGATAAGATGCAGGTACTTACAATGTTACAATTACAATATATAGTTCAATATAATTATCAGAAACTAGCACTAGTAGTCAAATATTTCAGATACATCAATTATTCAATGAATCTGACAAATGAATTGTTGCTTATATATAAGATCAGAGAGAATAATTAACTAATTAATGTAAATGATTTTATAGGCTGCAACCGGTACTTTGGATGGTATTATTGATACAGTTTCCGCAAATCACCCTCTCTTACCGCTACTTGGATTACTAAAGTCTCATGGAAAACTTGTAATGGTCGGCGCACCTGAGAAGCCTCTGGAGCTCTCTGTTGGTCCTTTAATTATGGGTAAGCTGCGATATATTTGACAATATTTCATTGATCTCATGTTTGATATAAAATAATAACTACTTCTAAAGTCACACATATGATTGATTGTAATGTGCTGACAATATTTGTTGGCAGGGAGAAAGATGATAGCTGGAAGTGGAATTGGAGGGATGAAAGAGACTCAAGAGATGATAGATTTTGCTGCTAAGCACAACATACAACCCGACATTGAAGTCATTTCTGTCGATTATGTTAACACTGCAATGGAGAGACTCCTTAAAGCAGATGTTAAATATCGATTTGTGATCGACATTGGAAACACTCTAAAATCAAGCTCTTAAATTCATATCTATAATTCCAATTTCTAAAGTTTGGATCACATTCACAATTACTATTATTTGTTTGTTTATCGAATATTGTCGATTGTTGTTTGTTCTACTTCTTGTATTGTTTGTTTATGAGAATGAGAATGAGCAATGTACACATTTTATGATGTGATAACATCATTATTTAATGAGTTATAAAAGTTATGAAAGCTGTTGAATGTAATTGATATTAGACTTATGCAAATATTGGTGGAAGTTATCTTGAAAATGATGCTAAATGGAGTTAAAATCTAACAATGAGTCTCCAAAGAGTCTCATGTTAGAGCATTTTATTCAAAACCCAAAGAAATTTTATTCAGAATAACATGAAATATCCTTGCCAAGTGCATCATTCAATGAAATACATATCCTGCAAAGCTTAAGAATTTTGTTTCAGCGTGTTTCCGATATCAATCACAAATCGAAATTTCACGTCTCCTTTAGCGAGGCGCTCCATTGCCGTGTTAACATAATTGATAGGAACAACTTCAATATCCGGTTTCACATCATGTTTGGCAGCAAAATCAATCATTTCTTGAGTCTCCTTTATCCCTCCAGTCTGACTCCCAGCTATTAATTTTCTCCCTACCAAAAATGTAAAGAAATTATCACAAAGTGAAAATAAAATTCAACATGATCCAAATATTTAATTATTTCGCAATATTTTTCATATGCTTACCTCCAAGTAAAGCATACTCAGGAAGATCAAGAGGCTTTACTATTACACCAAGCATTACAAGTTTTCCATTAGTTTTCAATAAACCAATCATTGATAAAAGAGGATGACCATATGGAACTGTGTCAATAATACCATCCATAGTACCTAATGCAGCCTACAAAATATGATATAATGTTAATTTATTGATTATATAATTGTTAATTTTTTATTCAATAATGAATTATCTTTATATATATATTAAATAGATTCTGTTAAATGTTACTACCTCCGTTCCTTATTATAAGAGACAAGTCACTTTTTAGATACATTGAATAATTAATGTATCTGATGAATATATAGACTAAATACATTAATTATTCAATCAATCTAAAAAGTGACTTGTCCCTTATAATAAGGAACGGAGGTAGTAATAATTAATTACATAAGAAATTAATTATATATAATGTAATGTACCTTCATCTGATTCGGGTCGCGGCTTATTAGAAATGAGTCAGCTCCTAAGTGATCAATTGCTTTGGTTTCTTTGTTAGGCGATGTACTAATTACTGTTACATTAGCACCAAAAGCTTTGGCGAATTTCACAGCCATATGACCAAGTCCGCCGAGACCAACAACACCTATATGTAGACCGGGTTTGTCAAGTCCAAAATATCTAAGTGGACTATACACACTAACACCGGCGCAAAGGAGAGGACCGGCAACATCAAGGGGTAGGTTATCAGGAATGTGGATCACAAAATGTTCGTCTACAACCATTGAGTTAGAGTAGCCTCCGTAGGTGATGGTGCCATCGCGATACTTAGCACCAGATGTGCTTGTATATTTGGGGCAGTAATTCTCAAGATTGTCAGCACAATTTTGACATGATCGACATGAATCAACCATGTCGCCCACACCTACTTTGTCTCCAACTTTGAATTTTTCTACTTTGCTTCCTACCTCTGTTACTATACCAACAAGCTCATGCCTGTGTATATACATCAATTACAAGCTAAAATATATAAAATTATATTATAAAATTTTATAAAATTTTTCTACTTTACTATATTGTTTACTTTTATAAAATTCACAATCAAAAAATATATTATAAAATTCTTTTTTTTTTATCAATGATAAGGGTTCACCTTTAAATTTTTTTTTAAGATAAATGATATTTGAAATTTTGAACAACAATTTTGTTATCCAACACCGTATAATTTTTTTTTTTGACTAAACAACACCGTATAATTATACATGTAAATATAATTTAATTTTATTATTAAATATTTCTCTTTGAATTAAATTAATATTATGAATGTTACCAAAAAATGAATATTATGAATGATGCATATTTAAAGACTAATTGATGATAATCATAAAAAGGAGTTGAAAAAATACCCGGGAACAAAGGGATAGATGGAATTGCCCCATTCATTCTTTGACATATGAAGGTCGGAGTGGCATATCCCACAATACAACACCTTGAATGCTACATCTTTCTCACCTGTTTCCCTAATGTTTTGATGCACCAAAGTTGAATTAATTTAGTAGCCAACCACATCGATCAAAACATCAAATATTTATTCAACTGAACTGTCTTATTTAAACATCAAAATTCCACTAATGTCGTATGTGACAATATATATGTTTTTTCGCTTCAAAAAAATATATATATATATATGAGGAAGGATCCGTTGACTCCGGATGTAAGTGTTTATACTTACTCTACATATTAATCGTTGATCTCAATATTAATGTACAGTTATGATTTGTTTTAATTACCACTCCCATGTGTTTTATTTACAAGGCAACACTTGGATCAAAAAATCAAAAGAATCAAATGCATTTACAAAAGAATCAAAAAATGAATTAATGCTCTCACTTTACATCGTTGCAAAGAATCAAAAGAGTTTTTTGATTCTTTTGTAAATGCATCAACAACATTGCAAGAATTTGTGTCAAAATTTGAAAAAATGAATTTGTGTCAAAAAATGAATTAAGTCTACATTTGATCTAATGCAGATTTATGACACCGATTGGACGAGCATCATAGTGATTTATGGGTTATTAGAGTATTAGAGTATTTTTTAGGTAGTGGCACAATGTGTGATCAAAATAAACCTTTTCTGTTAGAGGAATTGGAATTTTTGCAGTTTTATCAATGAATTCTTTAGCTCTTGTTATGTTTTTATGGCCTGAGTTAATATTGTTTCTTTATGTTATGTTGAATTGATATGTTTTTTAATTGGCCGTATATCTTTTTTTTTTGTTGTATCTCTTATCATTAAATGACGATCAAAGTGTAAATATATTTGTTCCAAAAATAAATTCCGGTAGTATATCAAGTGTTGCCTTGTAAATAAAACACATGGGAGTGGTAATTAAAACAAATCATAACCGTACATTAATATTGAGATCAACGGTTAATATGTAGAGTAAGTATAAACACTTAAACCCGGAGTCAACGGATCCTTCCTCTATATATATGGTTTTAATTTTAACTATTTATCGGTGGAAATATTAATTTTAGGTAATCCATCATTTTGGTCTATAATATATCAAAATTACAAGAAATATCATTAAATATTTCTTTAGTCAAAAAAAAAATCATTAAATATTTCTTTAGTTAGTCATTATTTTAATCATTAAATGTGTCTTTTATTAATTATTTTAGTTACATCTGTTAAAATGAATTAATTCATTTGTGCTATCCTGAACGACGTGGTGTATATGGCGTTGGCATAACAATATTTTATGGTGTGATCAATGAACAGATTAATATTCCTTTTATTAGTTAGAAATTAAATGTGCATGAAATTATGAAAAAGGTGATTAATTAGTGAAGTAAAAACTACCTTCTAGAGAAATTGAAAGGAGAAAGAACACCAGTAGGATCTCTAGCTGCCCATCCAAAGGCCTTCACAGGATGCTCATCTACTACTTTAGCTTCTGTTGCCATTTCAAACTATGTTACTATAATTCAATTATTTGATCAAAATGTGGTTGTAGTATTTATTAAGAAAAATGTCCAAAGGACGATTAAGTTATGGATGAGATCTTTATAAGGCTGTCAGGAAGTTGTTGTATTGTATTATGCCCACACCCGCATTTCATCAAATTTAGTTGCCCATTTGGGTCGCAAAAGGGGTTGAGAATTAATGAACTAAATCTAAAAATTTTATGGTACTCGTTTGTTTTCGTTGGAACAGATATATATTTCATAAAATACATCGTTGGATTAAAAATTTATATCACATAAATTATTGTGTAAAGTTTTAGATAAATCTAAAATCATTTGATATGTTATTGAGACATAAAAATTAACGACGCTTAAAACAAACTGTTAGTTTTGATATAAATAAAAGAATAAAAACTAAATTTAAATATGCATTTTATTACAATATAAACAACAAATTATAATTTAGGAGAGTATAAATATTTTATCAAACTCATGTTCTGTAGAGGGGTGTAAGCGGATCGATTTGGATCCATTTTGAGTGAATCAAGTGTCTGAACCAATGAACTCTCAATTGGTTTGGTTTGGTTCAATTTTGCGTGTTTTTCAAAGATGAATCCGAACCAAACTAATTGATTTAGTTCGGTTTGGATCGGATATTATACTCGGTTTGCAACATTTTGTTTTTCTAGTGTAATTTCTGCTACTATTTTTTCAAACGGTATATTTCAAGTTCTATATTTTTTCAAACGATATATATTTCAAGCTCTATTTTTCAAACAACTTAGAATAATAACATAAATCGAGTAAACAATAACATAGTTTTGAAATACAAAATATAACACATAGATAAAATGAAGGTTACCATCAAATTCAAAATACAAGTCTTAGGTGGTGTTCACCACCAAATACTATATATTGGTTTAATTCGGTTTTGTTCGGTTAATCCTTTGGATCTGAAAATTGGATCCGAGAACCGAACCAAACCACTTTAGTTTTCAATTAGTTTGGTTCAATTTTTTATCCGAACCATAAAATTCGATTTTATTTTTAGTTTGAATTGGTTTAGATCATCAATTTAATTGATTTTTTCGATCCATTTACATCCCTTTGCATCACACGTACTTATTTATATGGGAGCTATCAACATTTTAATATCTATATTGTTGCGATGTTCATGATCATATATAGGTACAAAATTATTTCGACCCACAAGATCAGATTATTGAGCAAGATTTATTAAGCACTAATCAATAAATTGGAATTCATTTATCATTAGAAATTATTTTTTCATTTGAGCTATTAATATTAGTGATTTAATAGGTGCAATAGCTTACCGGTAAAGAAATCTTTATGAAAGCTGTTCAATGTTCTTAAAGTCTAATTAATTAACAATGAGCCTGCAAAGGGCCTCATGTAAAAGCATTTTATTCAAAACCCAAAGAAATTTTTATTCAAAATAACATGATTAACCATAAATCATGTTATTTTCTCTAAATCTAGAAAACAACATTACAACAATAACATAAAGATGGAAATTAATCTAAAATATCCTTGGCAAGTGCATTATATATTCCATGAAATACATATCCTGCAAAGCTTAAGAGCTTTGTTTCAGTGTGTTTCCGATATCAATCACAAATCGATATTTCACATCTCCTTTAGCGAGGCGCTCCATTGCCGTGTTGACATAATCAATAGGAACAACTTCAATATCTGGTTTCACATCATATTTCGCAGCGAAATCAATCATTTCTTGAGTCTCCTTTATCCCTCCAATCTGACTCCCAGCTAATAATTTTCTCCCTACCAATAATGTGAAGAAATTAACACAAAGTGAGCATAAAATTCTACATAATTCAAATATTTAATTATTTAATTAGCATTTGGTCATGAATGATGAACCATCCTATGAAAATATTGAAATATATGTTTCATATGCTTACCTCCAAGTAAAGCATATTCAGGAAGATCAAGAGGCTTTACTATTACACCAAGCATTACAAGTTTTCCATTAGTTTTCAATAAACCAATCATTGGTAAAAGAGGATGAACTGCTGAAACTGTGTCAATAATACCATCCAAAGTACCCAATGCAGCCTACAAAATAAAATTTAATGTCAATTTATTGATTATATAATTGTCAAATTTTTGAAATAATGAATTTTACATAACAATTTATAATCATATATTGTAATGTACCTGGATCTGTTTCGGGTCACGGCTTATCAGAAACGAGTCAGCTCCTAAGTGTTCTATCGCTTCCTTTTCTTTGCTAGGCGATGTACTAATTACTGTCACATGAGCACCAAAAGCTTTGGCGAATTTCACAGCCATATGACCAAGTCCGCCAAGACCAACAACGCCTACATGTAGACCAGGTTTGTCGAGTCCAAAATATCTAAGAGGACTATAGACAGTGATACCGGCGCAAAGGAGAGGACCGGCAACTTCAAGTGGTAGGTTATCAGGAATGCGGATCACAAAATGTTCGTCGGCAACCATTGAGTCAGAGTAGCCTCCGTAGGTGATGGTGCCATCGCGATACTTGGCACCGCATGTGGTTGTATATTTGGGGCAGTAATTCTCAAGATTGTCATCACAATTTTTGCATGATAGACATGAATCAATCATGTAGCCTACACCTACTTTGTCTCCAACTTTGAATTTTTCAACTTTGCTTCCTACCTCTGTTACTATACCAACAAGCTCATGGCTGTATTTATTACATTCATCAATTCTTGTTACAGCTAAAATATATTAAGAAAATTGTATAATGTACAAATTTATCAATTTTATGTATTAGTATTTTATGATCCTTAGCCCATAATATGAAATGATTTAATTAGAGATTGTGGGGTTACTCTTTGTTGATTTGGGAGCACTGTGTGCTTTAGGATTGTCAGTAGTCAGTACCTTACTAACAGTTTATTATTTGTCTTTTTCATTCTGCTACTACTTGTAATTGTTTACCACCATTAATACAATTACAACTTTCCGCTATAATCATTCTATTAGTCTATTGTTTCATTCACATATTCATACCCATCAACTCAATTATGTCTCCCATTCGCATCTACCTTGAATCCGATACAGTGTGGTTTTTATCCGGTAGGTTGGACCAGTTGATGGGTATAATATGTGAATGAAACAATAGATTAATAAAAGGACTATAGAGGAAAACTTGTAGTTGTATTAATGATAGTGAACAATTACAAATATTAGCAGTGCAAAAAAAGAAAATAACAAACTATTAGTAAGGTACTGATGATGACAACCTCAAAACACGTGGTGTTACCAAATCACCAAGGAGTGATCCCACAATTTCTAATTAAAATCTTTCATATTTTGGCTAGGATCATAATTAAGGCCAACTTCATCATTCAAGTCTCTATCACAAAGTCGGTCTAAAAGGAATTGAAAGCATACCCGGGAACCAGGGGATAGATGGAATTGCCCCATTCATTCTTTGACATATGAAGGTCAGAGTGGCATATCCCACAATACAATATCTTGAATGCTACATCTTTCTCACCAGTTTCCCTAAAGTTTTGATACACCAAAGTTGAATTAATTCAGTAGCCAACCATACATAGATCTAAATATTAAATATTAATTCAATTCAATCGTGTTATTTGAATATAAACACAGTACTAAGGTATGTGACAACATATATCTATTACTCGTTACATATATTTCCAACAAAATACAGAAAAATTACACTTGACCAAAATTTTAATGTCCAAACTCCAAACATCATTTATCAATTCAATTAAACATCCTATCCAAATTCCTTGTTTTAACTGTTTATCGGTCGAGTTTTCAAAATATATATAAAAAAATAAAAAATAAAAACTGTTTATAAGTGGAAATATTAATTTTAGACAATCCATCATTTTGTGTCAAAAAAATCATTTTGGTCCATAATATGTGAGGTGTTGTCATCACTATAATATATTTGAGTGTATAAAAATTGCAAAAACATCATTAAATATTTCTTTAGTTAGTCGTCAATTTGATCATTAAATGTGTCTTATATTGGTCACTTTAATTAGAGCGGTTAAAATGAGCTAACTCTTTTAGGGTCGGGATAGTCTATTTTGACAGCTCTAACTTTAGACTCTAAATGAATTTTTGTTACTCAATTTAATCTATAAATTACAATGAAAGATATGAGCTTGTATTTATAATTTTGATATATTAAAAGACTATAATTACAACGCATTCCACATCTAGAGATAAAAGTTTCTTACACTGTGTGTTCACTATTATAAATAAAGTATCACTGATGTAACTGATCTTTAAGTATATAAGATGAATCGGTTATTCAATGAATATAAAAATAATTTTTGGATGTATCTAATAATTTCCTTGAAACTAATAGATCAAGAGTTGTTGGGAAATGATACAACATGACAAATTATAATCAGTTAGAAATATGCATGCCATTCAAAAGAAAAAATATAGTTAGAAATTAAATGTGCATGAAATTATGAAAAAGGTGATTAATTAGTGAAGTAAACTACCTTCTAGAGAAATTGAAAGGAGAAAGAACACCAGTAGGATCTCTAGCTGCCCATCCAAAGGCCTTCTTAGGATGCTCTACTACTTTAGCTTCTGTTGCCATTTCAAACTATGTCACTACAATTCAATTATGTGCTCAACATGTGGTTGTAGTATAGTAGTATTTATTAAGAAAAAATGTGCCAAGGACGATTAAGTTATGGATATTATTAAGAAGATGTATGGTGGTTACATTATGGATGAGATCTTTATAAGGCTGTCAGAAAGTTGTTGTACTATGCCATGCCCACATTTCATCACATTGCCCATGTGGGTTGCGAAGGGTTGAGAATCAATTAAGTTAAATCGGTCACATAAATGAACTTACTTGCCATTAAAAAAAAAACATAAATGAATATACACCACATTTTAATTAAAATCGGATGACATTCAATTTACAAGTTTACCATTTTTCTATACATGAGACAATGATAGTTTAGAGATTAAATGAAGAGTTTCTTCTTTGATTGATAGATGAAAGATGGAAAGAAAGAGAATGAAAATATTCTTTTTATAAGTTAAAAGTAGATTAAAAATCAAGGAAAGAAAATAACTAACATCGTGCTAACATCCTAATCCTAACAACTAAGGGTTAAAGAGCAACGAGACAAATTAATATTGTATTAATATACTGACAACTAATATTGTCTATCCAAAAAAAACGGAAAGAAAATAAAGTTAAAATAAGAGAAAAATAATAAATTGCTTTTAGTTTAATTGCATTTTTGGTCCCCCAAATTTTATAGTTTTAAATTTTTAATCTCCTTATTTTCAAAATCAACTTTTTGGACCTCAAGTTTCAAATAAACTCTTTTTATAATAATATCCCTCTAATTTTAATGATGTGGCGCCTTTGGCACTAACGTGGTACTGCTGATTGGATTAAAAAAGTGTCATGTAATAATTTTTTATTTCTACAATTTTTATTTTTATATTAATATTAATAATTATAATTATTTAAATTAAAACAAAAAAAAAACTTAGAGGAGGATTATAAAAAAGTTGACTTTGAAACTTGAGAGACCAAAAATTTTAAACTATGAAAATAGGTGGACTAATTAGAATGGCATGTGAGAAAATGAAAATAAAAGATAAGAGATAAATAGGTTTGTATATATGTTTAAAAAATGATATAAACGTCTTTAAACTAAAATTAGATATAATAAAAAAAAAGTTTTTTTTATGCATAGATGAGATGACAAAGTCATCATTAACTCACACACACAACATAGAGTGGCTAAAGATAGAATCCTGATCATAGACGTTCGACCTAACAATTTTAGCATTCTCTGTCAGTTGATCTAAAACTTCTGGACAAATTCTGAAAAAAAAAAAAAAAGAAGAAAACAAAATAAGCCTTTATTAATTACAATATCAACAAAAAATTATAAAATTGTATAATATATTTTATCAAACTTTATCAAACTCATGAATGTGTTTGCATCCGACCAACTTATTTATGAGGGAGCTATTAAAATTTTAATATTGTTGGAACTGTTATTCTAGATACGTCATGGTACAAAATTCTTTCAACTAGAAGACCAAATCAAATTATTGAGCAAGATTTGATAAAACAGTAGTTAACAAAATGGAATTCATCCATCAATAGATTTTTTTCTATTTGAATTAATTTCAATAAATCTCTTAGTTGTTTTAATAGGTGCAATTTCCATAGCTTGACATATAAATCTTTAGAGAACTATATATTTTTTTAATTGACATTTATTTTTGTCAAATTCTATGTGAATTGAAAGAGTTAAAGTTGTGCGAAGAAAAATTCTATTTTCCTCGCTCTTGCTGCATTTAAGCAATCATCTTGGGATAAATTCGTCCAACCCAAAAATAGGTACAATTTTTTGAGTTCTTTGTAATGTTTGTTTAACTGCTTGCACAATTTCATAAAAAACGATCTAAGGTTATAGCATGGTTTGACGTTGAAGGCAAAAACTTAATGTCTTTGATGGGTTTGCAAAGCAAATAAAATCATCAACAATGATTAGAAAATAATTAGTGGGCGCCCAAAATGTGCTCCCTAAATATCCCAATGAATTAAAAGCCAAAGAAATTTTATTAAAAATAGCATGATTACAAAGACAGATGAAATTAAACCACAACAATATAATAAAGATAGAAATCTAAAATATCCTCAACAAGAGGTACTCACAAACTTTCTGAAAGTTATGTGCTTATTATTATTTGTTCACACATGTAAATTATTCTATGAATAAATCCAACAAAATTTAAGAGCTTTCTTTCAGTGAGTTTCCAATATCAATCACAAATCGATATTTCACGTCTGCTTTCTCAAGACGCTCTATTGCCGTGTTTACATAATCAATAGGAACGAGCTCAATCTCCGGCTTAACATTGTGTTCTGCCGCAAAATCAACCATTTCTTGAGTTTCTTTTATCCCTCCGATTAAACTTCCGGCCACTAACTTTCTCCCTACAAAAAATGTGAAATTAATACAATCGAGACTAAAATGTACCGCACATTTATCATTTTTTTCATGAATATATCGAAATTTCTTTCGTACGCTTACCTCCAAGTAAAGAAAATGCAGGAAGCTCTAGAGGCTTTGCCACGCCACCGACCATGACAAGCTTTCCATTAGTTTTTAGTAAACCAATCAGTGGTAAGATAGGATGACTGGCAGAAACTGTGTCAATGATACCATTCAACGTACCCGTTGCAGCCTATAAAATGTTACACAATATATTTAGGCTTAATTGTTTACAATTGCCAGTTTCTGAAATAATGAATTTCACGGTGGATCAAATGAATTATATACTGTAATGTACCTGCATCTGATCTGCGTCACGACTTATTAGAAACGAGTCAGCTCCTAAATGTTCTATCGCTTCCTTTTCTTTACTAGGCGATGTACTAATTACTGTTACATTAGCACCCAAAGCTTTGGCGAATTTCACAGCCATATGACCGAGTCCACCAAGACCAACAACGCCTATATTCATACCGGGCTTGTCGAGTCCAAAATGTCGAAGAGGACTATACACTGTGACACCAGCGCAGAGGAGAGGACCGGCAATATCAAGAGGTAAGCTATCAGGAATGCGGATCACAAAGTGTTCGTCTGCAACCATTGAGTCGGAGTAACCTCCATATGTGACAGTGCCATCGCGATACTTGGCATTACATGTGACTGTCAGTTTGGGGCAATAATTCTCAAGATCCTCGGAACAATTTTGGCACGAACGACATGAATCAACAATGTATCCGACACCTACTTTGTCTCCAACTTTGAACTTTTCTACTTTGCTTCCCACCTCTGTTACTATACCCACAAGTTCATGCCTGTATTGATAACATCAATTATAACAAAACTGAGCAAATATTAAGAGCTCATTTCTTAAGATTGTTTTGTCCAAATTAAATTATGTCTAATTAGTTATAAGCAATTCAAAATACTCTTACTTTTGATTGACTGATTCAAATTTTTACTCTTTTTCAACGTAAGCATATAAATTTAGGGGTAATGATATAATAATTCATAGAGTAGAAGTATAATTGACAAATGGTGTGTTTAATCGGCTAAAAAACTAAAGACTGAACAACCTTTTTTGTCCTCTGTTTGATTTAGAAATTGATCATCATATTTCTCAAAATTGGTAGCAACAGATTGAACTAAAACGATAATTTTTATCCTTCACTAAATTACAAAACTATTTTTTGTCTAAAATACGAATTATTAAAAATATCAAAATACCATTTTTATTTTTCATAAAAAAAGTATTATCTCTCTCCGGGACAATTCTGTTTTGTCCCGTACTATTACGTCTCTGTCAAGTCATGTTCAAGTCATGTTCTTTCAAATTAAACACTCCCAAAAATCATTTAAAATTGCAAAACAACAAATATTTAAAATTGACTCTTCATAAAAAAAAGTATACATTATCTCTCTTCGGGACAGTTCTTTTATGTCCAGTACTATTATGTTAGTGTCATATCATGTTCTATCTCTCTTTTGCCGATTAAACTAAACACACGCAAAAAATATTTAAAATTTTAAAACAACAAATATTTATAAAAATAAATCTTTAAAACGTGACAATTAAAAAAAACGGAGGAATAAATTAGAATTATATTCACTCCGTCCCAAAATAAAAAGGAAAATAAAAAAAACACACTTATTAAGAAAATATAAACATGAGAATTAGAAATATGATTTTATAGGATTTTTCTTCGAATAAGTGCATGGAAAGATGTAAAATCAATTTTAATTGGTTGTTGTTTGTTTATAGGGAAAAGTGGAGAGAGAGAAAGAAAATTAAATGCAATTTATATTTACTTTCATGAGAATAAGTAAAAACATTATTGAAATTGATTTTTTTTCTTTATATTTTGGAACAAAAATATGTGATTTTTTTTCCCTTATATTTCGGGACGGAAGGAGTAGTATAGAAGGAATTGAGAGAGCATACCCTGGAACTAAATTAAACACACGCAAAAAATATTTAAAATTTTAAAACAACAAATATTTAAAAAATAAATCATTAAAACGTGAAAATTAAGAAAAAAAAACGGAGAAATAAATTAGAATCGTATTCACTCCGTCCCGAAATATAAAGGAAAATAAAAAAAATACACTTATTAAGAAAATATAAATATGAGAATTAGAAATATGGTTTTGTAGGATTTTTCTTAGAATAAGTGCATGGAAAAATGTAAAATCAATTTTGATTGGTTGTTGTTTATAGAGAAAAGTGGAGAGAGAGAAAATTAAATAAAATTTATATTTAATTTCATGAGAATAAGCAAAAACATTCTTAAAATTGATTTTTTTTCCCTTATATTTTGGGATAAAAAATGTGGTTTTTATCCTTTATATTTCGGGATATTTCGGGACGGAGGGAGTAGTATAGAAGGAATTGAGAGATCATACCCTGGAACTAATGGATAGATTGAATTGCCCCATTCATTATGTATCATATGAAGATCAGTGTGACATATCCCACAATACAACACCTTGAATGCTACATCTTTCTCACCTGTTTCCCTAAAAAAAAATATTGATGTACCAAAGTTGAATTAATTAGTAGACAACAACGTAGATCTAAGAGCCAGTGCCGGTCCTGAGTATTTAGAGGTCCTAGACAAATTGTAAAACGAGGCCCTTTAAAGAAATATATTTTTTTAAAAGAATTCATTTTTTAAAAGAGAAATTTAAAATATAAATAACATCAATAATATAAAAAATAGTCATATTCTAATTTATAATAACAAAATACATATTTGAGTTAATATCATTAAAAACTAATAGTATTTTTAACAAATATTGCAATTTCATTTTAAAAGAATGAAAGAAGTATAGTTTTTTTATAAAATAAAATAGTAAACCAGAGTCTCTTATTTACAGATAATATCATTTGGTAAAAGAAAAAATAAATTAACAAAATTTATTGCAAGTAATGAACTACAATAATATATATTATTAAAATTTTCTATGTGTATAGTAAATTCAATAATTTACAAAAACATATAATGAATAATAATATAATTAGTTATTTGGAAAAAAAAATGATTCTATTTAAAGCTAATATGCTTATTGTAGATTTGATATCTCCAACACAATTTTTAAGGTTATTTTATTTTTATGACTCACTAATTAATTATTTAGTTAAAATATAAAAAAAAAAAAGTTGAAGACTTTGGGGCGTACATGATGCCATGCAACCATATGATATTTCATGATTCTTGTTCCGCGAGTTAACTACTTAACACATATTAGGATGATTGATCTGAAGAAAAAAAATATAGAGGCCCCATAAAATTTGAGGCCCAAGGCTATGGCCTAGCTTGCCTTGCCTTTGGGCCGGGCCTGCTAAGAGCATCTCTAATAGAAGTATCATAAAATTTCTTAATAATAAAATATTAACTTGTCTTGTTACATAGAATTTTGAGTTTCATAAATTTAGTCAAAGTTGTTTATTTAAAGTTTTTAAAAATGAGTTTCATATAATTAATACATTAATTATATACAATTAAAAATGTAAAAATGAGAGAAAATATGAAATATGAAAGAGAGAAATGATATTTTTGAGTTAAGCAACATAGGAATGAAATCACTTATTGGAATAAAAAAATTATGAATATCTACAATTGAATTTACACACATGAACTCACTTAAAATTATAAAATGAGCATTTTAAAATTCTACCATTTTAAATGCTCTAAACATCAAGTATTAATTCAATTAACACATATTAAGATAGAAAACTGCATTAAATTAATGAAGAGGTGATCATAAAGTGAAGTAAACTACCTTCTGGAGAAATTGTAAGGGGAGAGAACACCAGTTGGATCTCTAGCTGCCCATCCAAAGGCCTTCTTAGGATGCTCTATAACCTTACCTTCTGATGCCATTTATGTTATAATTCAATTATATGTTATTATAATTCAGGTTTGTGTTATGTATTTATTAAGGAAAAAGCTTAGAGTATGAAATAATGTATTGTTAACAAAGATGTGGGAGATAGATACTTAGCTTTATGGATATTTATAAGAGCTATAGTTGTATTGTGTCCACGCAATGGATGACATTATCTATATAGCAAATTGCCAACAAATATAATACATCTTGTGTGTGAACTTGATGTTTTTTGTATACTTTTTCTTCTTCGAGGACCAAAGTGTACGGATTCAAATAATTTAACTAATGAAGGCATCACTATCATGAACGAGGAGAAGAGATCCTCTCTCATAGAACAGGCGTGGTATTGGAACACGCAAGTATTCACAACAGTTTCACAAACATGCGGTACTGTTTACTAATACATCAATTTATATTTATTTTTAATTTAAAAAATAAAACCCACACGTGAGAGAAACCTGTGGTGGTCGTCCTCTCTCTTCCCTTGTATTCTCTCTCCCCTGCTTCCTATATTTCTTTATCCCATTTTTTAAAGTGCATATTATCTTCAACAAGAGCATCAACAACAACGTTACAATGGGAGGAAACATAACAAAAAATTGAAATTTCTCAAAAACCAGATCTAACAGTATAAAAACATCTAAAAACACCAAAAAAACACGGCATCTCGCTCACTCGCACGTCTCTCTTCCTCTGGTCTACTTCTCTCGCCGCCGACCTCTCTTTCTCTCGCCGTATTTCTCTCTCTCTTTCTCCCTCGTGTTTTTTTTCTTTTAATGTCCATTTTTTCCTGCAGAGAAAGGTTGTTCCGGATCTATTTATTGAGGAAGAGAAAGAGGGTAGGAAAAAAGTACGTGTGATGAAGATGAATAGATGATGATTTGATGGGATTGTTGTTGCTGATGTTGTTGTTCTTGTTGACGATGATGTTCTTAGTGGTCTTCATGATACATAGATCCAATTTTCTTTTTAATTAAAAAAATATTAATAAAAAATTCAATAATAATGAATTAAAAAACCATCTAAACAATTTTTTTCTGTCAGATTTTTTATTTTTTTTATCTATGTGTAAATAAACAAAGAAAAATTATAGAAAAATGGAGATTAATATTTGGAGATCAGTTAATGTAAAAAAAACAAATTGGAGATTTTTTTTGATAGGTAAATGTTTGTTATTAGTGTATTGTTATTATATTATCAATTTTTTCTCTTTTATCAAGATTCGAACCATGGACCTCTAGTAGCTCTTTAACTCTTAGTTCAACTTGTCAGCTTAACTAACTGAGTTATCCATCCCACAAATTGGACATTAGTATTTTTATCTTGTTTTTTTAATTAAAAGTAAATTAAAAAACCACCTAAGCAATATATATCTACTAGTATGTTAGCCCGTACGGGATTATTTTCTTTTAATATTATTTATGAATTGGTTTAAAGTTATTATGGGAGTAATTTATTTTAGTATTAAATAGTGAATTTGATATATTATATTTTATAAGTTGCTTAAATATATTATTGGAATAAAAATTAGATTAAATATACTATGATTCGTATTAACGACATTAAATAAAAATATAAGTTATATTAAAATAATCTATTTTAAAAGCTTAAAAGTAATACGATACAAAAACAATTTTAAAAGTTTAAAAAAATAGCATAACAAAAAACATAGTTAATCAGTTTTTTTTATAATAAAAAGACACTTTTAAACTATTAAAATAAAACTTTAGATTAAAAAGTGAAGTCATATTTTAATGTTTTTTTTTTATAATGAACAAACATTATAATTTGTATTAAAGAAAAATAATGAAATTTAATATTTTGAAATTTTCATAGTCTTTTAGATTCAATATGGCATAATTCCTATGTGTCATACACTAAATAGTTCATTCAATTATTACAATTAAAAAGAGATTAAATTAAATATTTGGTCGCTTAACTTATTTTATTTGTCATTATAACAAAATAAAGCATGAGCATCGTGAAATTGGCGAGAAAACATAAATAAAGTATACAAATTCTATTAAAAAATGTTATAATGAAAAATTAAAACCGGACAAAAAATATATGATGTAAAATTAAAAACTTAAACATTATAATACTCGTTTGCTTCATTTATCAAAAAACAAACTCGTTTGCTTCATTTTTTTTTTGATAAGCAAACTTGTTTGCTTCATTATCTACCTTTATAGACCTTTATAATCGATAATTAAGTGAGATATATTAATGTGCGAGATATATAAGTTTGAGAATAGTGATTTAATCGTCTAACAATCTCAAAGATGTTGACAATTGATATTTAAGTGGGATAAGAGTGATCGAGTCGTATAAGAATTTCATATATATTTATAATCGATTTTTTTAATGGGAGATATTAATGTGCGAGATATGTAATTTTGAGAATAGTGATTCGAACGTCTAACAATCTCATAGACATTTATAATTAATATTTAAGTGGAATACGAGTGACCGAGTCGTATAAGAATAGTGATCTCGTTATACAAGAATTCAATAGACATTTATAATTGATATTTATGTGGGAGATATTAATATGTGAGATATGTAAGTTCGAGAATAGTGATTCGGTCGTGTATAGGCATGTTTGTTTCAGCTTTAAAAAAATAGATTTTTTTGTGTTAAATAATTTTGTGTAAAAAAATTTACAAAGAATTTTTTTATAAAAGCATTAAATGAAAATTTGCTTTGAATAGTTATTCTTAAAATCTTATTTTAAATATTTCATCATTTTATCAAAAAAAAAATTGGATATTAAAATTTCAAAAAATTACTTAATTTTGAAGCTATTTCAAATAGATTTTCATAAAAATTATTTTTGAAATACTATTTTTTGAAAAAATTGAGATTTTGACTATGTATTGATCTTCAATGATGCGTGTTTATGTTAAATGATGTCCAAATTAGTGTTTCAATTTAGAAAAAAAGAATATAAAAAAACTTGTAATATTTTAAAAAACAATTTTATAAAATCTATTTTCCAAAATATAAAGAAAAATCTATTTTTTTTAAAGCCGAAACAAACGCACCCATAAATGTACCAAAAAATTAAAAAATAAATGAAAGATATTAGTGTGTGAGATATGTAAGTGCGAAAATATTGATTCGGTCGTCTAAGAATCTCAATTCTCATAGACGTTTATAATGGAAATTTAAAGGGGATAAGAGTGATCGAGTTGTATAAGAATCTTATAAATGTTTATAATCAATACTCCCTATCCCCCAATATTGATTTTAAAAAAAAAAATCAAAAAAATCTTATTATTTACACATCTATATAATATACTATTTACGAATTCAATATAAGAAAATTATTTTAGAAAAAAATTAAATGCTCTTCTCACATTCATCGAGTAATTATTACTTCTTAAGACACATTAATGAGATTTAATTGAGAAGATTTTTTTTGAAAAAATTATTTGTTTAATTGTAAAAAAATATTTATGTAATTAATTTAATACTTTAATTTGTAAAAAGATTTATTTTTAATACTCTATAATGCACAAAATATAATAGAAAAAGAATTAATAATATTATGATCAAGTTTATATAAATAATAACAATTTTAACTAACTAGGTCAAAATTAATAAGATTTTTATTGAAAAAATGATTTATTTAATTGTAAAAAAACATTTACGTAATTAATTTAATTTAATTAATTTAATACTCTTATTTAAAAAAAGATTTATTTTTAATACTCTATAATGCACATAATATAAAAGAAAAATAATTAATAGTATTATGATCAAGTTTAAATAAATAATAACTTCCTAAAAAATTTTAGGCTAAATTTCTTGATCAAAATCAATCATTTTTTACCAATTGAGTCAACTTTCATTAATTATCCACACAAATCAAGGAATTATTAAATTTAAGTTATTAAAATCGAGTAATTGTGAAATTTTGTGAGTTAAAATCAAGTAATTGAATTATCAATGCAAAATCTCCGTGGAAAATCACACGGGATACACACACATTAAGATACTATTCAATATAATTATTTTTATTTAAAAAATTTATAAGAAAACACATGTAATACACCATTCAAGGTACCCTTTAGAAATATATAGGGTACACGCAATCAAAAAATTATAAGAAAAACACGGGATACAAACACACTTAAAAACATATTTCATTTAAAATACCACGTTAGTAATTTTTATTTAAAAAAAGACAACGGGGCTAGTAAATACAAAACGTGGTAAACTTTAGGGTAAAAATTGAATAATTGAAATTTAGGTTACTAAAATTGAACAATTGTGAAATTTAGGGAATTAAAATCAAATAATTTAATTATCAATGTAAAATCACACGGGATAGATACACTGTCAATATACCATTCAATATAATTATTTTTTCTTAAAAAAATTAAGAAAATACACGGGATACACACACATCCAAGATATCATTTAGAAACACACGGGGCACACACATTAAAAAAAATATAAGAAAACACACGGGGTACAAACAAATTTAAAAGCATATTTTATTTAAAATACCACATAAGTAATTTTAATTAAAAAAAGTCAATAGAACTAGGAAATGCAAAATGGGGTAAACTTGAGGGCCAAAATAGAACAATTGAAATTTAGGTGACTAAAATCGAACAATTGTGAAACTTAGGGAGTTAAAATCAAGTAATTGAGTTAAAATCTCTTTAAGCAATAAAGTTTTACTTCTTCTACTCTGTTATTTAAAATATCATTATGGAAATTTTTTATCAGTTGAATTATCGATGAAAAATATATATAGATTTCAGTTAACCTAATATTCATTTTATATGGTTAAAATGTTAAAATAAATGGACAAGGTAAAAATAAAATTAATTCTAGAAATTAAATATTGTGCATGAATTTTATTTTTCTTTCTCGCCAAGTAGTTTAATGGTAAGAAATTTATCTCTTAAAATAATTAGGCAAAGTATCTTGATTTCAAACTCTGATTGAGACGTCTCGACTCTTACCAAATAAATTATATTCATAGGAATTATTGTACAAAAAATTCTAACTAATCAAAATATGATGATTTTTATATTATTATTAAAATCAATACAAAGAAATACAACATCAATTATATATGAGACATGTGATAGATACTCATGTACTTAGATTTTCCCTATGGATACGGTATCCAACAATGTAAGTTGGACACCAATTTTTTTTCCAAAATATTATATACATATTTAAAAATAAATTTATTTAAATTTAATTATTATTAAATAATTTTAAAAAAAAAAATTATATCATAATCAAACAATTTATATTTTTATAAGTAAAAACTAACCCGTGCAAAACTTATACTAGTATGGTAACAAAGAGAATGAACCACATTTATGACTTTGTTCAGCTAATAGAGTTAAAATTGAATGGTTTATCTACGCTAAACATACTACATGAGAATTAACCAAACTTGTTCTTCTTTGAACCACTTTTTTACAAAGGATCCCCCAAAATTGTTTTTCAACAAAATTCAAAAGTATCTAACTATTTACATCCATGATACATTGATAACATAATCGATGAACTACACTTATGATTTTTTGAACTTATAGAGTTAAAAAATTAAATATTTTATCTATATTATACATACTGCACAAGAATTAACCAAATTTGTTCTTTTGTGAACCACATTTTTACAAAAGACTCCCAATTATTAATTTTTAAAAAAATTGTCAAAAATATCTTACTATTATTAACACATATGGTAACCGAGTAAATGAGCCACATTTATGACTTTATTCGGTTATTGCAAACGAATTACCCAAATTTGTTCTCCGATGAACCTTATTTTTACATAGGATCTCCCAATATTGTTTTTAGGAAATATTTAAAAACATCTAACCATTTACGCATATGGTAACTTAGTGAATGATTCACACTAATAATTTTGTCAATCTAATAGAGTTAAAATTGAAGGTTTTATCTATGTTAATTATAGTGCACAGGAATTAAAACATAAATTATAAAAACATACTCATTCATTAGACATACTACACAAGAATTAACCAAATGTGTGCTTCAATATACCACATTCTTACAAAGGACCTCCAAGGTTTTTTTCTAAAATATTCAAAAGCATATAAAAATTTACACACATGAATATGAGTTAATGAGCCACACTTATTAATTTATTGAGTTAATAGAGTTAAAATAGAAGGTTTTATCTATGTTAGACATACTGCAAAAGAATTAACTAAATGTGTGCTTCAATAAACCACATTTTAACAAAGGACCTCCAAGATTATTTTTCTAAAATATTCAAAAGCATATAAAAATTTACACACATGAATATGAGTTAATGAGCCACACTTATTAATTTATTGAGTTAATAGAGTTAAAATAGAAGGTTTTATCTATGTTAGACATACTGCACAAGAATTAACCAAATGTGTGCTTCAATATACCACATTTTTACAAAGAACCTCCAAGATTGTTTTTCTAAAATATTCAAAAGCATATAAAAATTTACACACATGATTATGAGTTAATGAGCCACACTTATTATTGAGATAATAGAGTTAAAATAGAAAGTTTTATCTATGTTAGACATACTGCACAAGAATTAACCAAATGTGTGCTTCAATATACCACATTTTTACAAAGGACCTCCAAGATTGTTTTTCTAAAATATTCAAAAGCATATAAAAATTTACACACATGAATATGAGTTAATGAGCCACACTTATTAATTTATTGAGTTAATAGAGTTAAAATAGAAAGTTTTATCTATGTTAGACATACTGCACAAAAATTAACCAAATGTGTGCTTTAATATACCACATTTTTACAAAGGACCTCCAAGATTGTTTTTCTAAAATATTCAAAAGCATATAAAAATTTACACACATGAATATGAGTTAATGAGCCATACTTATTAATTTATTGAGTTAATAGAGTTAAAATAGAAGGTTTTATCTATGTTAGACATACTGCACAAGAATTAACCAAATATGTGCTTCAATAAGCCACATTTTTACAAAGGACCCCCAAGATTGTTTTTCTAAAATATTCAAAATCATATAAAAATTTACACATATGACACATGAATATGAGTTAATGAGCCACACTTATTAATTTATTGAATTAATAGAGTTAAAATAGAAAGTTTTATTTATGTTAGACATACTACACAAGAATTAACCAAATTTAGTCTTCAATGAACCACAATGGTAGAAATGACTCCCCACAGTTAATTTTCAAAAAAAATTCTAGGGAGAAAAGGAATAGAAAGGCTCACGTGTGGTTTAACTTTTGCAAATTAAAAATAAATAAAAATTAGTGTATTAATGAACAGGATATAGTATGTGTGTGAAGGTGTTGTGAAAAATAGATGTAAGAATATCATTTTTGCTCATAGAAATAATACGTAAGAGTCTAACTCACTTTTATAAAATCAGTTTATATTCAAGTCATCTCATATTCAATGTGATTTTTACGCTATGAATTAATGTGTTAATTCAACTTTCCAATCCTTTTTTTCGACCATGATAAACTCGCAACAAAAAAAATAATATGTGATTGGGATTTTAGTGAATACATATTTAAATAGAGAGAATCCCCTTCCATGAACGAGTAACTAAAGTATACCTATGATGTTTTGATACTTTAAAATTGATCAAATATCGTGTCAGATATCATATCCGACACGGATACGTGTCAGATACTTTTGATACATATCAGAGAAGTATCCATTATTTAAATTTTATTTTAATAAAAAATTCGGACACTTCTATGATATTTTTCCGATACTTCCCAATATATATGAGAGAAGTATCCGGTTTTTTAATTTTATTCATTCTTTGAAAAGAAATTAAATGGGTTTAAAAAGGATAATGATTTGGTTTATGTAAATACAACTCTTCGACTTTTGTCAAAGGAAGACATAGGAAATAGAAAAGGAAAGATAAAATAATTGACATTAGTGAAGATGTGCATGAATGGTTTTTTGAATAGTATTTAAGATATGTATTTTCTATGTTTTGATAATTTGTGAATGTTTCTTTATTATCAATTTTAGTTATGCTTATATATTTTGAATTTTTATAATTAATTTATTATTAAAGTTTCTTGGCCGTATCATATCATAAATTTTTTAAAAAATCCGTATCGTCGTATGTGTCGTATCAACTATATATCTGATCTTCATAGTATACAATGTATCAATTGTGAATAACACTATAATGGATATAAATTTTATAATAATTATTGTCAAATCGAAAGTTTATCTTATATAGATCATTTATATAAATTTTAAAAAAATTGAAAATTATTTAATGTGTTATATTGAGACTCATCATGATTAACAAATTATGGATTTATATTGATTATCGTTAATCTTGTTGGATCTCAATAATACATCAAAGACTTAAATTCAGTTTTAACCCTCTTATTTTGACAGATTTGCTATTTCAACCCCCTATTTTAAAATTTAGAATTTCAATCCTCCTATTTTAGATTTTTCAGGATTTTTCACCTCCAGTCGCATTTGACCTATTTTAGATTTTTAAATATGTGAATTGTTCACGATCAACTTCTTGGATAATTTCTATTGCCTTTAAGTTGACCATATATGTTTGATCATGTGACAACGTCACACCCCTTTTCAAATGGCGAGAGCAGTCAATTTTTTCATTTTCATTTCAGGAGTATATCGGAGTGTATTCACAATTTATTTAACAACCAAATTCGTTTTAACTTATCTACTTCTAAATGTCATGTAACATAAATGATCATCTATAAAGCTTACATATTTTATCAAACTCATGTATCATAAATGTCATGTAACATAAATGATCATCTATGAGGGAGCTATTAAAATTTTAATATTGTTGGAACTGTTATTCTAGATAATTCATGGTACATAATTATTTTAACAAGAAGACCAAATCAAATTATTGAACAAGATTTGATAAAGCACTAGCTAGTCAACAAAATGGAATTCATTCATCAATAATTTTTTTTTCTATTTGAATTAATTTCAATAAAGAAGTAAAATTTGTATTGGAGATAGTGTTTTTATAGTTTAGAAAAGTAGAATGCATAAATTTCAAGAATTTTTTTACCATTTTACTTCCTTAACCATTGTTTTGAGGGCAATATTTAACATTTATTTTTGTAAAATTATATGTATAGTGAAAGAGTTGAAGTTGTGCGAAGAAAAATTATATTTTCCTCACTCTTGCTACATTTAAGCAATCATCTTCGTCCAACCCAAGAATAGGTACAATTTTTTGAAGTTCTTTGTAATGTTTGTTTAACTCCTTGCGCGATTTCATATATATATATATATATTCTTAAAAAACGATCCAAGGTTGTAGCATGGTTGACGTTGAAGGCAAAAATTTAGAGCCTGTTTGAAATGGTTTTTAAAAACAGTATTTTAGTTTTCAAAATTAAAAAACTAAAAAATGACTTTGGTGGTTGTTGACTTGTTGTTAGAAGTTTGCTTTGGCATATTGTCATTTTTCAATATTGTAGTGCTTAATTTCTCAAAATAAATAAATTAATATAGCGTGTAATTCGTCACAATCACATTTTTATTGTAAATACAATAGTTTATAGATATAGGTTGCAAAAAAAAAATTTTAAATTTAATTATCAAACAAATTTTATAATTTTCTTGTTTTGAAAACTGTTTTTGAAAAATAGATTACCAAATGAGTTTTCTCTTTTTCTTGTTTTAGAAACTGTTTTTGAAAATTACCTAACCAAACACATTTTTTTTCTTTCTTATTTTGAAAACAGTTTTTAAAATCTAATTTTTAAAACACATTTTAAAAACTAAAAAACAAAAGTGTTTCAAACAGGCCCTTAATGTCTCGATGGGCTTGAGATTTAAAACAAATAAGATCTGTCCAAGTAAAGCGAATAAAATCATCAACAATGGTAAGAAAATAATTAGTGAGCGCCCCAAATGTTTGTGAATTTTGTGTGCTCCCTAAATATCCAAATGAATTAAAAGCCAAAGAAATTTTATTAGAAATATCATGATTACAAGACAGATAAAATTAGACCACAACAATATATTACAAAAATACAAATCTAAAATATCCTCAACAAGAGGTACAAACAAACTTTCTCAAAGTTATGTGCTTATTATTATTTGTTCACACATGTGAATTATTCTATGAATAAATCCTACAAAGTTTAAGAGCTTTCTTTCAGTGAGTTTCCAATATCAATCACAAATCGATATTTCACGTCTGCTTTCGCAAGACGCTCCATTGCCGTGTTGACATAATCAATAGGAACGAGCTCAATCAACGGCTTAACATTGTGTTCTGCGGCAAAATCAATCATTTCTTGAGTTTCTTTTATCCCTCCGATTAAACTTCCGGCCACTAATTTTCTCCCTACAAAAAATGTGAAATTAATACAATCAAGACTAAAATGTACCATACATTTATCATTTTTTTCATGAATATATCGAAATTTCTTTCGTATGCTTACCTCCAAGTAAAGAAAATACAGGAAGCTCTAGAGGCTTTGCTACTCCACCAACCATTACAAGCTTTCCATTAGTTTTCAGTAAACCAATCAGTGGTAAGATAGGATGGCCGGCCGAAACTGTGTCAATGATACCATTCAACGTACCCGTTGCAGCCTATAAAATGTTACACAATATATTACTTAA
Source organism: Trifolium dubium (assembly GCA_951804385.1). Lineage (NCBI taxonomy): Eukaryota > Viridiplantae > Streptophyta > Magnoliopsida > Fabales > Fabaceae > Trifolium > Trifolium dubium. The sequence continues at coordinate 31,261,104 of OX638069.1, read as the reverse complement.
TTGTTTACAATTGCCAATTTCTGAAATAATGAATTTCACAGTGGATCAAATGAATTATATACGGTAATGTACCTGCATCTGATCTGCATCACGACTTATTAGAAACGAGTCAGCCCCTAAGTGTTCTATCGCTTCCTTTTCTTTGCTAGGCGATGTACTTATTACTGTTACATTGGCACCCAAAGCTTTGGCGAATTTCACAGCCATATGACCGAGTCCACCAAGACCGACAACACCTATATTCATACCGGGCTTGTCGAGTCCAAAATGTCGAAGAGGACTATACACTGTGACGCCAGCGCAGAGGAGAGGACCGGCAACATCAAGAGGTAAGTTATCAGGAATGCGGATCACAAAGTGTTCGTCTGCAACCATTGAGTCAGAGTAACCTCCATATGTGACGGTGCCATCGCGATACTTGGCACCACATGTGACTGTCTGTTTGGGACAATAATTCTCAAGATCGTCGGAGCAATTTTGGCATGAACGACATGAATCAACCATGTATCCCACTCCTACTTTGTCTCCAACTTTGAATTTTTCTACTTTGCTTCCTACCTCTGTTACTATACCCACAAGCTCATGCCTGTATTGATTGCATCAATTATAACCAAATTGAGCAAATATTTAGAACTCATTTCTTAAGGTTGTTTTGTCCAAATTAAATTATGTCTAATTAGTTATAAGCAATTCAAAATACTCTTACTTTTGATTGACTGATTCAATTTTTTACCCTCTTCTTCAAAGTAAGCATATAATAATTGATGGAGTAGAAGTATAATTGACAAATGGTACGTTTAATCGGCTAAAAAATTAGGAACTGAACAACTTTTTTTGTCCCCTATTTGATGTAGAAATGATCATCATATTTGACAATAATTTTTATCCTTCACGGATTCATGAAATAACTTTTTGTTTAAATTACAAGCTATCAAAATTATTAAAATACAATTTTTATTTTCCATTATAAAAAGTATTGTATTATCTCTCTCCGGGACAATTATATTTTGTCCCGTAATATTATGTTCCTGTCAAGTCATCTTCTATCAAATTAAACACTCTCAAAAAATATTTAAAATTACAAAACAACAAATATTTAAAATTGACTCCTCATAAAAAAAAGTATACATTATCTCTCTTCGGGACAGTTCTCTTTTGTCTCGTACTATTATGTATGTGTCATTTCATGTTCTATCTCTCTTTTGCCAATCAAACTAAACACACGCAAAAAGTATTTAAAATTTTAAAACAACAAATATTTATAAATAAAAAAATCTTTAAAACTTGACAATTAAAAAGAAACAGATCAATAAATTAGAATCATAGTATAGAAGGAATTGAGAGAGCATACCCTGGAACTAATGGATAGATTGAATTGCCCCATTCATTATGTATCATATGAAGATCAGTGTGACATATCCCACAATACAACACCTTGAATGCTACATCTTTCTCACCTGTTTCCCTAAAAAAAAATATTGATGTACCAAAGTTGAATTAATTAGTAGACAACAACATATATCTAAACATCAAATATTAATCCAATTAACACATATTAAAGAAAACTGCATTAAATTAATGAAGAGGTGATCATAAAGTGAAGTAAAGTACCTTCTGGAGAAATTGTAAGGGGAGAGAACACCAGTTGGATCTCTAGCTGCCCATCCAAAGGCCTTCTTAGGATGCTCTACAACTTTACTTTCTGATGCCATTTTTGTTATAATTCAGGTTGTGTTATGTATTTATTAGGAAAAAGCATAGAGTATGAAATAATGTATTATTAACAAAGATGTGGGAGATAGATACTTAACTTTATGGATATTTATAAGAGCTAGCTGTATTGTGTCCACGCAATGGATGACATTATCACTATAGCAAATTGCCGACAAATATAATATATCTTGTGTGTGAACTTGATGTTTTTTGTATACTTTTTCTTATTTGAGGATTAAATTAATGCAACTTTTACTTAGACCAAAGTGTACGGATTCAAAGAATTTAACTAGTAAAGGTATCACTATCATGAACGAAGGGAGGGAATCTTCTCTGATAGAAATAATTATGAATCTAATTTACTTTTACAAAATCAATTTATAAAATAGGTGACAACTTGGGATATTTATCCCTACACTACTCATTAATATTTTAATCGATATAAATTTTATAAAATACACCGTTGGATTGAAAGTTTATATCATATAGATCATTTGTGTAAAGTTTTAGAAAAATCTAAAATTATTTAATATGTTATTGAGACACATAAAGATTAACGGTGTTTAACCAAAATCATAGAAACCGTTAATTTTGATGTGTCTTAATAACATATCACATAATTTTATATTTGTCTGAAACTTTACACAAATGATTTATATGATATAAACTTTCAATCTAACGGTGTATTTTATAAAAATATATATCTCTTAAAATATTATTGAGATTATTTAGTGGCTGAGGAGATAAATATCCCTAAATCTTGTGGGGTAGATAAGAAAAAACCAATAAAATATTGTCACTTGTTTATAAAAAGATATTTAGATCATCTCATATTTAATATAATTTTTACAGAAGAGATTAATGTGTTTTTTTTATTAAATAAAAAATAGAAAAGAACAAGAGCTGAGAGGGCAAACACCTGACCAGCAACAACAAAAAAAAAATGATCTACTTGCAACAAAAAAAATGTGATTGGAATTTACTAATACATATTTAAATATTTAAATAGAAAGAATCCTCTTCCTTGAAAGAGTAACTCAAGTGGTATGCTTATGAAATTTCCATACAAATTGATTAAATATTGTGTCAGATATCATATCCGACACTAATATGTATCAGGTACTTTTGATACATATCGGTATTTAATATTTAAATTTTATTTTAATAAAAAATTCGGACATTCCTACGATATTTTTCCGATACTTCGCAATACATATCAGAAAAGTATCCAATTTTTAAATTGTATTCATTCTTTGAAAAGAAATTAAATGGGTTCAAAAGGGATAAAAATTTGATTTATGTGCATACAACTCTTCGACTCTTGTCAAAGGAAGACATAGGAAATAGAAAAGGAAAGATAAAATTATAGACATTAGTGATTAGTGGAGATGCGAATGAATGATTTTTTGAATAGTATTTAATATATGTATTTCCTATGTCTTGATAATTTGTGAATGTTTCTTTATTATCAATTTTATTTATGTTTATATATTTTGAATTTTTATAATTAATTTATTATTAAAGTATCTTGGCCGTATTATATCATAAATTTTAAAAAATTTCTCGTATCTTCGTATCTGTGTCATATCGTATTTGTATCAAGTATCTGATCTTCATAGTATACGGTATATCACCTCTTATTTTAGATTTTTTTAGATTTTTCACCTCCAGTTACATTTTTCACCTCTTATTTTAGATTTTAAAATATATGAATTGTTCATGATCAGCTTCTTGGACAATTTCTATTGCCCTTAAGTTGACCATGTATCTTTGATCATGTGACAACGTCACACCCCATTTTTCAATAGTCAGAGCAGTCAACCCTTTCATTTTCATTTTAGGAGTATGTTAGAGTGTATTCATAATTTTTTTAGCAATCAAATTTATTTTGGCTTGTCTATTTCTAGGTGACATGTGACATGAGTGATCATCTATGAAACTTACATAAACAAAAATAAACTAAATGTGATTGGGGGTGAAAAAGGCTGAAGATTCTAATATAGGAGGGTTGATATTCCAAATTTTAAAATAGGAGGTTTAAAATTTCAAAGTTGTCAAAATAGGAGGGTTAAAACTACATTTAAACCTATATCAAATAATTTTCAATTTTTAAAAAATTTATATTTAATGATTTATATGAGATTACAAAAATTACAGAATTACATATTTAAAAATTGTAAATGCCTTATATTTAAGACTTATAGTTATTTAATTATAGTTCACATTAAGAAAGGTTTTGATTGGACCTCAAATAGAAGAAGAGGCAAAAAAGCAATATTTATATGAATACAACTACAAATAAAACTCATTTACGGCACAAGTTATGGTGCATAAGTCATACACCGTGCATAAATATTCCATATTGTTTGACGCACCTCCCAAATTTATAGTGTACCCCCAACTAAATTGCTTAGTGCACCCCAAATTTCTAGCGCACCTCCTAAATTGGGGGGTGCGCGCTAGAAATTTAGGGGGTGCGCTTGGGGGTGTGCTAGAAATTTGAAGGGTGTATTAAGCAATTTTCATTATTTATGCACGGTGCATAAGGAAAAAGCTTATGCACCATAACCACTCCCCATTTAATTTAGACATACATTCATAAAACCGGGACAATTAAATTCCACTGATGTAACATTTGAATAATCTTATCAACTTCATAACGCTTTTACAAATATAAATTTTACGAAATTTATCATTGAATTGAAATCTTATATTCAATTTGTATTGTCGGATACGATACTTCATATAGATAAAAGTGATTTTTTGTTTATAGAATATCATATCCAACAATATAAATTGGATACCGGAATATTCACATTGTATTATTACTTACACCAAAAACAAAACCACAATACATATGAAACTTCATTTTCCTTCTTCAGAAGTGACATTACTTCAAAAATACAACAAAAAAACAAAACCACAATACATATAAAATCTTATTGGCAAGTGATACACTATAAACTAAGTTTTATTATCATCATTCAATCACTGAATTGTTCTCTATAATATTTGAATATCCTTCCAAATTCAAAAGCTTGGTTTCAATGTGTTTCCAATATCAATCACAAATCGATATTTCACATCTGCTTTAAGAAGACGCTCCATTGCTATGTTAACATAATCAATAGGAATGATCTCAATATCAGGCTTTACATTATGTTGTGCTGCAAAATCAATCATTTCTTGAGTCTCTTTTATTCCTCCAATTAAACTTCCAGCTACTATTTTTCTCCCTAAAAATAATATGAAATACTTGTGAGTTTCAAGGTTCAAAGTTTAATTTTAAACATTTCAAAGTGCATATTAAGTATCATATCTTATTGTACACGTATCCAATGTAAGTACATGCTCTGATCACTATTATAAATAAATTAGACTTATTTGATATATTGAATAATTGATGTATCTGATTTTTTTTTCAAATTCGTATACCTGCAAGTAAAGGAAAAACCGGAAGCTCTAGAGGATTTTCAGGTGCACCAACCATTACAAGTTTTCCATGACACTTAAGTAAACCAATCAAAGGTAATAGAGGATGATCCGCGGAAACTGTGTCGATAATGCCATCCAAAGTACCGATTGCAGCCTACAAACCATTCTTCATTAATCAGTACACTAATTCTCATTGTCAACCAAATTCACCACTAAAAATTCACTATTGTGCGAGTGCCACCGATTCAATGACCAAATTTTGAAATTGGGCTCTAAAGTGGTTGCTATATAATTTTTTGATCAAGACCAATTTGAAAAATGTCGAAAAACCACTAGTTGGTAAGGCTAGTAGTGACCGGTTTTACATTCCAGGTCTTTAAATCGGTCAATATACGACAATTTTTTGCAGTTAAATAAATAAATTTTTGTAACTTCATCTGATCTTGGTCGCGACTTATTAGAAATGAATCTGCACCCAAGTTTTCAATTGCTTCCTTTTCTTTGTTAGGCGATGTACTGATTACTGTGACATTAGCACCAAAAGCTTTGGCAAATTTCACAGCCATATGACCTAGTCCACCAAGACCAACAACGCCTATATTCATACCAGGCTTGTCGAGTCCAAAATATCTAAGAGGACTATACACTGTTATTCCAGCGCAGAGGAGAGGTGCGGCGGCATCAAGAGGTAACTCATCTGGAATGCGAAACACAAAGTGCTCATCCGAAACCAATGAATCAGAGTAGCCTCCATGTGTGCTGGTTCCATCACTAGTTTTGGAACCATCAGTGAGTGTAAATTTGGGACAATAATTCTCAAGATTATTAGCACAATTTTGGCATGAGTGACAAGAATCAACCAAGCATCCTACACCTACTGTTGAAAAAGCAATTACAGAATTTGCAAAAAACAAAGTTTTGAAAACAGTAACTAAAAATGCCAACCGAAAAATCGTAGCTGAGTCACGACCAGGTCGCTTTCTTTAAGACGTTTCGTGGTACTGCCAATTGTGCAAGCAGCTCTTAAGTTTACCGCGACGCCTCCAGGATAAAACAACTTCGTTCAAAGTATACCGATAATCTACTGCACTTGTAGAAAACCGGTCAAGAATTACACCCTCGATGATAATGATTAGTAAACTAATCACTCGAATATTGGTAAAGAATTACCAATTCTGTTTCTGAAACAAAAAGCAAAATAACGATTGTGAAGTATTTTGCCGAGAGAAATTTTTCTTTTTGTGTTTGTTGTTTTGTGTTCTGTATTTCGTATGTGGAGAAGAAGAATGGCAACGCAATATATTCTGATTACTGAATAATTAGCAATGAAAAGCAATGAATACAAAAAATAAAACTGAAGACAAAGGGAATAATGGAATTGAATCAATTGGATCAGAAAACGCAAGACTTAATTTTTCGGTCACCAAAAATTTAATACATCACACAAGCAAGCCCAAAGCCCAGATCCAGATCCGATCCGAGCCGGCCGGACGGACGGCGGCGCGCGCGTGATGGTCAAGATTGATTGCGCTCTCTCCCATCCACAAAACATTTATACCCCAAGGGCACACCCTTGTAAGTGGGACTTTAGTATATAAACACTCATAAGATGTTAAGGTTTTCCAATGTGGGACTTAACAACTTTTCAAAATTCACAACAACAAAAAATGTTGTGTTCTTATAAAACCAAGCTCTTTTGCACATCATTTCCATTCAATTTCCAACAATCCCCCACTTGAATTTAGAAGAGTTGTTTCAGAAGTAACGTTAAAACGTTTCTGAAAAATTGTGCATAAGCAAAGGTGTCTCTTGACTTGAACCTTTACATAGCAAGTAAGAGTCTGATTTAACAAGAGTGACTCATGTCTTGAACTCTATCTCAGCTTTTCCTCAAACCTGCACACAACCTTTCTCTTTAGGGTGTATTCTAATAAGCCCGTGCTTTAATGGCCCTGCACGTCTATTCCAGATTTCATGAACGCTCTAGGAATTCTGCCTCAAAATTCCATAGGAACCGGCCTAAGTTCCACATTCACATAGGTGGGTCTATCAGAGGTACTCCTGTAGCTTGGTACCTCACTCGTAAAGAGTACAGACCTCATTAAGAGTTTCTATTATCTCAACCTATCGCTTCATGATTCATGCGTACCTTACACTTGCATGATTCTTTCATATTGTTCATGACTTGTTGTTTACCCATTGTAACCTATTTCTTGGGATCTCCAGTCTATTAGGTTGGGTTACCATCATGACAATTCATAGGCATTAGTCCCATCTTCATAGATGTATTTAGGACTTTCTCTCTAGCTAATCCTTTCGTCAAAGGATCTGCTATATTATCATTACTGCGTACATGATCCACTCTCACAGCACCTTTTGTGATGAAATCTCTCACAGTGCTGTGCTTTCTTCTAATTTGACGTCTTTTACCGTTGTAATAACGGTTCTCAATTTTTGCAATAGTCGCGGTACTATCGCAGTGGATCAACACAGCTGGCATAGGTTTTTCCCACAGGGGAATCTCAGCAAGTAAGCATCTCAACCAACTTGCTTCTTCACTAGCATTCGCTAGTGCTATCATTTCAGACTCCATAGTGGATTGCGCCAATATGGTCTGTTTCTTTGATTTCCAAGATACTGCTCCCCCTGCTATATTAAAAATATAACCACTTGTTGCCTTGGAATCATCTGACAAGGTGTTCCAATCGGCATCACAGTATCCTTCAAGTACAGCTGGAAACCTCTGATAGTGTAAGCCGAGTGTCATGGTCTTTTTTAAGTATCTCATGACTCTCTCTATAGCTTGCCAATGCTCATTACTAGGTCTACTAGTAAACCTGCATAACAATCCCACGACATAGGCAATGTCGGGTCTAGTACAATCAGTGGCATACCTAAGGCTACCAATGATGCTCGCATATTCTTTTTGTCTTACACCTTCACCAGTGTTCGCGAAAAGTTTTACACTGTGATCGTAAGGGGTGCTAGCAGGTTTACAGTCAAAGTAATTATATTTCTTTAAGATCTTTTCCACATAGTGGGATTGATCCAAAGAGATTCCATTTTCAGACCTAGTGATCTTGATTCCAAGAATTACACTTGCTTCTCCGAGATCTTTCATGTCAAAGCTGTTACACAACAATGATTTCACTGCATTCACTGCAGGCAAATTTGATCCAAATATGAGTAAGTCGTCTACATATAGACATATGATAGTGCAAATGCTATTTTCTGATTTATAATAAATACATTTGTCACTTTCATTCACTTTGTACCCATTCGATATGATCAAATTATCAAATTTTTCATGCCACTGTTTAGGAGCCTGTTTTAGCCCATACAATGACTTGTCTAATTTGCAGACCTTATTTTCTTGTCCATGAACTACAAAACCCTCTGGTTGTTCCATATAGATTTCTTCTTCTAGATCACCATTTAAAAAAGCTATTTTCACATCCATTTGGTGTACTATTAAATTATAAATCGAAGCAACTGCTATTAGTACCCTTATGGACGTGATTCTTGTGACCGGAGAAAAAGTGTCGAAGAAATCTATATTTTCTTTTTGTCTAAAACCCTTGGCTACAAGGCGAGCCTTGTATTTATCAACAGTGCCATCAGGTTTTAGTTTCTTTTTCAAAACCCATTTACAACCAATTGGTTTGCATCCAGGTGGCAAGTCAACTAAGTGCCAGGTCTGATTGGATTCTAAAGAATCCATTTCATCGTTAATAGCTTCTTGCCATAAATCTGCATCCAGAGATGACAAGGCTTCTTGAAGATTTGCTGGATCTTCTTCTATTGCAAAGGACACATATTCTGGTCCAAATTCTTTAGCAACTCTTACTCGTTTACTTCTTCGAAGTTCTGATTCATTTGTGTCGTTGCTTTCAGAATCTCTTATCACAGGAATGTGACTCGTTTCAGTGCCCCCACTGTTTCCGTTGCCCCCACTATTTTTTAATTTGAAGGGAAATTTATTTTCATAGAAATCAGCATCATTTGATTCTATGACAATTTTAGCATTTAGATCAAAAAATCTATATGCCTTACTGTTTGCCGCATACCCAATGAATACACATTCATAGGCTCTGCTAGCGAGTTTAACTCGCTTCGGGTCTGGAATCCTGACATATGCCAGACATCCCCAAGTTCTTAAATAAGACAAGTTTGGTTGTCTTTTCTTTAATATCTCATACGGAGATATTTTCGTTTTTGACTTGGGAACTCTATTCAAGACAAAGCAAACAGTCAATATAATTTCCCCCCACCAGTGAGTAGCGGCACCTGAATTCAACATTATAGCAACGACTAATTCTGTAAGAGTTCTATTCTTTCTTTCTGCTTTACCATTCATTTCAGGGGAATATGGTGCAGTCGTTTCATGTATAATTCCATGTTGTTTATAAAATTCATTAAATAAACTGGAATTATATTCAGTTCCTCGATCACTTCGGAACTTCTTTATTTTACAACTAAATTGATTTTCAATTTCAGTCATAAAATTCTTAAACACATCAAAAGCATCGCTTTTATTTTTCATTAGATAAACAAAGGTGAAATCAGAGCAATCATCGATAAAGGTAATAAAATAACGTTTCCCATTTCTAGTTAAAGTTCCGTCAAGTTCACAAATATCTGAATGTATTAAATCAAACGGTTCAGATTCTCTTGTTACGGACTTATGAGAACTTTTAGTTATTTTAGCTTGACTGCAAAATTCACATTTATCTAATTCATTTGTGTTTAGTTTCGGTATATGTCCCAAATTACTTAAATTTGAGATGCAACGATAATTAACATGACAAAGTCTATTATGCCATAAATTAAAATCACACAAAGAGTAAACGGAAGGAGACATTTTATTCATATCAATGTTAAGCTTAAACATACCATCAGTTGCATACCCTTTCCCAACAAAAATACCATTTTTAGTAATGGTGTACAAATCAGCCCCTATAACCTGATTAAACCCAGCCTTATTCAAAAGATACCCAGATACAAGATTTTTCCTAATTTCAGGAGCATGCATAACATCCTTTAGGATCAAAGTTTTTCCAGAAGTGAAGTTCAGCTCCACATCACCAATACCAGCAACATTAGTGGTGTGAGCATCTCCCAACAGCACCTTTTTGTCCTCAACAGCTGTGTATGTTTTGAACATAGCACGATCATAACAGACATGACGAGAGGCACCAGTGTCCATCCACCAACCATCAGTTCCACCAACCATGTTCAGTTCAGCAATCATGGCGATGAATTCTTCAGTCAGGTTAGCCTGAGCATTAGAAGCACCAGGTTTAGGCCTGTTCTTACATTTTTTAGCCATATGACCTGGTTTTCCACAGTTGTAGCATAGGAATTGACCAGCATCATTTCTAGGTGGTGGCTGTTGCTGCTGCTGTTTACCATTGGGAGCCTGTGAAGGATTCCCATTCTTAATTCGGTTCGCCTGATTAGGATTGCGGTTCTGTTTCTTAAGTGGTTTGCCCGTAGGCTTCAGAACCGCACCGAATTTCTTTTTGTTGTTATTAGCAACAATCATGACTTCTTCCTTCTGGTCTTGTCTCCGAGAATCTTCCTCAATTCTAAGGCTAGTAATCAGACTTTCGATTGAAAATTCTTTTCTTTCATGACGAAGAGTATTTTTAAAATCTTTCCAACCAGGGGGCAGTTTGTCAATGATAACAGCAATCTGAAATTGTTCATCAAGAGTCATACCTTCGTTCATGATTTCATGAGCAATCTTTTGCAGCTCGTGGGACTGCACTTCAACAGACCTTTCATCCACCATCTGATACCTGAGATAGCGGCTCACAGCATATTTTTTGACACCTGCTTCCTCAGTATCGTACTTCTTTTTCAGAGCCTCCCAAACCTCTTTAGCAGTAGCACATTTACAGTAATAATCATATAGGTCATCAGCAAGACCATTCAGAATATGATTCTTACAGAGATAATCATTTTCTTTCCATAGGAGTAATTCTTTCTTAAGCTGTAAAATATCCGCAGCCGTAGGCTGTGTTGATGATTCAATTGCATTAGAAGCACTTGCATCATCCACAGGTTTCTTACCATTGGTGCTATCAATTTCTGGAACAATAGGCATAGGCTCACTCAACATGTTAGCAACCTTTTTTAAGGTTAAGAAGAAAAACATTTTCTGTTGCCAACGGTTGAAGTGAGTGCCTTCGAATTTGAATGGCTTATCAGTAGCACCAGTGGCAGTAGCAACAATATCTTCGGTCGACATGGCAGTTTGAAAACGTCTTAAAAGTGTTGAAAAAGCAATTACAGAATTTGCAAAAAACAAAGTTTTGAAAACAGTAACTAAAAATGCCAACCGAAAAATCGTAGCTGAGTCACGACCAGGTCGCTTTCTTTAAGACGTTTCGTGGTACTGCCAATTGTGCAAGCAGCTCTTAAGTTTGCCGCGACGCCTCCAGGATAAAACAACTTCGTTCAAAGTATACCGATAATCTACTGCACTTGTAGAAAACCGGTCAAGAATTACACCCTCGATGATAATGATTAGTAAACTAATCACTCGAATATTGGTAAAGAATTACCAATTCTGTTTCTGAAACAAAAAGCAAAATAACGATTGTGAAGTATTTTGCCGAGAGAAATTTTTCTTTTTGTGTTTGTTGTTCTGTATTCTGTATTTCGTATGTGGAGAAGAAGAATGGCAAGGCAATATATTCTGATTACTGAATAATTAGCAATGAAAAGCAATGAATACAAAAAATAAAACTGAAGACAAAGGGAATAATGGAATTGAATCAATTAGATCAGAAAACGGATTTGTCATAAACCGTTTTTATGACTTGGTCTTTTCTTAATTCTGTGCTCTTTTTGTTTAGGTTAAGAAAACGCAAGACTTAATTTTTCGGTCACCAAAAAATTAATACATCACACAAGCAAGCCCAAAGCCCAAGGCCCAAGCCCATATCCAGATCCGAGCCAATGGCGGCGCGCGCATGATGGTCAAGATTGATTGCGCTCTCTCCCATCCACAAAACATTTATACCCCAAGGGCACACCCTTGTAGGTGGGACTTTAGTATATAAACACTCATAAGATGTTAAGGTTTTCCAATGTGGGACTTAACAACTTTTCAAAATTCACAACAACAAAAAATGTTGTGTTCTTATAAAACCAAGCTCTTTTGCACATCATTTCCATTCAATTTCCAACACCTACTCTGTCTCCAACTTTGAACTTTCTCACTTTGTTTCCAACCTCAGTCACTATGCCAACAATCTCATGTCTGTAAATATTTGATACATTAATTAGAATCAAATTGCATTTATAGTTCAAATTTGGGGGTGGGGGTTCATTTTGCAATTAGGGATGAAGTTAAGGGGGGAAAAAATGTTATTTTCAAGTATGGGAGCTAAAAAATGATTGATTGTGAATCAATTTAATTATTTTTTGTATGTAGACGAAATGACATGTCATTGAAACCTTTCACACACACAAACTAAGAGACCGAGTTTGAACCCGATCGTGGCGTCTGACCTAACAGTTTCGACATTTTCTATTAGTTGAGTTAGAATTTGTCGACCGAACAAATTTTTTAAAAAATGGAAGAAAATTGGAAAACGTACCCTGGAACAAGTGGATAGTTGGTAGTGCCCCATTCATTCTTCATCTTATGAAGGTCTGAATGACATATGCCACAATACAATATTTTAAATGTTACATCTTTCTCACCAATTTTCCTGAAAATATTGACACAATATTAGAAGAATGAAATACTAACACCTAACAACAAAACATTTATCATTCTAAAACACTAAAAAAGTTTAAAGACAAAAAAAAAATGGTGTAACAAATAATTAAAGTTGATACCGCAGGAAGTGTCGCTATGACGGCGTGGTGCATTTGGAACAATCGTAACAATCTTGTGTGGAATGGCCTCAAAGATCCACCAAGGAGCATTGCCATGCGTGCGTCACACATGCTTGCTGAATGGAGGGCTGTTCACGCATCACAACATCAGCCCAACATGCTGCAGCAACAGAATAGTAGAAGTGCTGCAATGCAGGACAGAATTCAGCCTACCAGAACAGCGCAGTGGCAGCAACCGAGCAACGGATGGTGCAAGTGTAACGTTGACGCAAGTTTTGATGCATTATCTGGTCGGACAGCATGGGGTTGGTGCCTCCGAAATTCCTCTGGGGAGTTTGTTGCAGCAGGAACAAACACTAGTATGCATAAGTTAACTATCATGGAAGGTGAAGCCATGGCACTTTTGGAGGCAGTCCACGAAGCAACTAATAGAGGTTGCAGCAACATTGTGTTTAAGAGTGACTCTAAAGTTGTGGTGGATCTTATCCAAGCTAATCACTCCGGCATGTCGGAATTGAGCCAAATCATCACATCTATTAAATCTATATATGCTTTTATGTAATTCGAACTTTGAGATCAAGTTCACTACGCGACAAGCGAATATGGTGGCTCACACGTTAGCTAGAGCGGCCATCTCTTGGTCTAGTCGCAAGTTTTATGATTATGTACCTCCGTGTATTAAACTTTTTATTATTAATAAAATGAGTTAATTTGCTTTGCTTCAAAAAAAGAAAAGATGCATATAAAATGAAGAGGTTATTACATGAGTACTGAAGAGTTATATAAAAATGTGACTAATTTTTGTCAATTATACTCTTCACTCATATTAATAACCTCTTCATCATTAGTTTTTAATGACACGCTATTTCGTTGTAGAATTGATGTATTTAGATTATATTATTGTTTAGATACATCAATTCTACAATGAATTTAAAAATCAACTTTTTCTTATAAATAGAATGATTTCCAATGCACCTCAACAAGTCAAAAAATACTCCTAAGTCCTCCCATTATAAACTTCACTGATTTTATTATAGATATCTGCTTTTAGATCATGCGCACTTTTAAAAAAATTCTAATTAATTATATTATCTTAAATTTTCTGGTCAATTATGAATGCGTAGAATCTAAAATACTTTTCTAATTCTTAATTATTTGATTATAGGTTCGATTTCGGCCGGTGCATATAGAGAATTATTTGTTGAGAGAAATCAACCCTTTTAAATGAATCTCAGTTATCTCAAGGCGATTAGTGATATATACAGTTGCGCACGGAGAATACTTTTGATTTACCACAAAAAAAAAATACTTAACTAATTAATTTTGTCCAGAAGTCCTAGCTCAACTGGCAGAAAATGCCGAAATTGATAGGCCGGACATCCATGACCTGGGTTCGAACCCCGATCACTCCACTTGTGTGTGTGAGTTTATTGGTGGTTTTGTCATCTCATCTATGTACCAAAAAAAAATATTAGATAGTATGATTTCTCTTTATCAATCTAGTTTTATTCCTGGTTGTACCATCCATATCATAATATTATTGTCGCACAAGAGATGGTCCACTCGATGGCTAAAATGAAAGGTAAAAAAATATTCATGTCTATCAAAATTGATCTTAAAAAAGCTTTTGATCGTCTTAACTGAAATTTTGTTGAGAATTGTCTAACAGAATGTAAGTTTCCTCCTAAATTTATTAGCATTATCCACCATTGCATTACTTCTCCCTCCTATAAAATCACGTGGAATGATGAGAAACTAATATTTTCACCCCTACGAGAGGTATTCCACAAGGAAACCCCTTGTCTTCTTATTTGTTTGTCATATGTATAGATCGACTATCTCATATTATTGCCGATCAAGTGGATGTTAATTATTGGATTCCAATGTGTGCAGGTAGATTTGATCCTCAAATTTTTCATTTACATTTTGCTAATATAATTCTTTTTGTTTTTAGAAGCTTCTATTGAGCAGACTCATTGTACGATGCATTGTCTTGACCTTTTTTGTAAAGCATCTGGCTAAAAGATTAATAATCTAAAGACCCAAATTTTTTTTCTCTAAAAATGTTGACCAACATCTTAGACAACACATTTGTTACACACGGGTTTTACTCTAGCTAATACTTTGGAAAAATATTTGGCAGCCAATATTGCCCCAGGCATAATTACTAGGGGAAAGTTTAACCACATTATTGATAAAATTCAGAATAGATTGAGTGGATGGAAAAATCAGTGCTTAAGCTTTGCAGGAAGACTTACTCTCTCTAAATATGTTCTCAGTTATATTCCTTACTATCACATGCAGCATGCTAAGCTTCCAAAAATGATTTGTGATGAGATGGAAAATATTCAAATAAGTTTTATGTAGGGAGACACTAATCAAGCTCGCAAACCACAT
The DNA here is from genome assembly GCA_951804385.1 of Trifolium dubium. Classification (NCBI taxonomy): domain Eukaryota; kingdom Viridiplantae; phylum Streptophyta; class Magnoliopsida; order Fabales; family Fabaceae; genus Trifolium; species Trifolium dubium. The sequence goes on along the minus strand of OX638069.1, from coordinate 31,245,705 downwards.
TTAATTGGATGGGATGTTTGTTGCGTACCTAAGTGAGATGGGGTCTTGGAATAAAAAGACTCCATCAAATAAATGAAGTTTTTCTTATGAAGATGCTTTGGAACTCGATTCACAAACCAAATGATCTGTGTAAGGAAGCATGGCAGGAATAAAGATCTTCAGCAAACCATTAACTCTCAACCTTATGACTCTCCTCTATGGAAAGGTTTAGCAGGTATTTAGGATGAGTTTCAAAGACACATGGTCTGGCAATTGGGGGATGAAAACCACATAAATTTTTGGCTGGATAAATTTGCTCCTACTGATAGTTCTCTTATGAATTTTTCTACTCAGTCTTTTATTGATTCAACACTTACGGTAAGAAATATCCTAATACATGAAGGAAATTGGAATTTAAATTTTCTTAATATGCACTTGCCTTCTAACATTATAAACCATATTGTTGCACACCCTACCCCAAATCCTAGTGACGGGGTTGATTCTTTGGGTTGGGGGGTACCAATACGCGACAATTCACATGGCAAAGCCCTTATAATCTTCAGTGGGGTGATAATAAACCTATAGAGGAAAATTGAAAAGCTATTTGGGATTGGAATGACCTCCATAGAATTCAAATTTTATTTGGACTGCTACGCATGAGCGTCTTCTAACTAATTACCGTAGGAGTGGATGGGGAATCAGGATTTCTCTTATTTGCCAGGCTTGCAGAAATGGGGAGGAAAGTAGCATTCATGTCTTGAAAGATTTTGCTCAAGCAACTCAAATTTGGTTAAACTGTTAAAGTTAGTAGCTTCTAATTGTATAACTAATTTCTTTTCTTTGAGTTGTAGGGATTTGATCTTTAAGAACCTCACTACCCAGATGACAAGGAGGCAAAAGGACAAATGGAAAACTATTTTTGTTAGGAAAGGCCACATCAACGGTTTTATATTATTTGTCAAATGACCGATTATCCCAAAAGCTTAAGCTGTTTGGAAAGGCCACATCAATGATTTTATATTATTTGTAACACGCTCCCTCACGCAAGAGCCCATTGGGCTTGAAGTGTGGATAATGCATAGGCCCACCTACCATATGCTTAAAATTCCACTTTTTAATTAGAAAGTGAGGGGAGCGGGAATCGAACTCTAGACCACTTAGTCATAGAGGCTCTGATACCATGTCAAATGACCGATTATCCCCAAAGCTTAAGCTGTTAGGAAATGCCACATCAACAGTTTTATATTATTTCTAACAATTTTCATGATTGCGTGTTGGCACTTGTGGACATGGAGGAACGAAGCAATTTTTGAGGTAGACTTTCGATGCCCATGAAAGCCGACTCAAGTGATTCTAAAAATGGCAACAAAAATTGACAACTACATAACAAATCAATTGTTTGAAGAGATTCAACTTTGAAATAATGTGTTCATTTGTTGGAAGTAACCGTAGTAGTCTATCATTCATCAACCTTAAAAGCTTTAATATCATACAACTTGTCGCGCCGCGAAAATCGCCCGAGCGTTTAGGACACTCGGTATGACACAGAGTCGCCACCGAATTTTTTTAAAGGAAAAATATCGATAAAACCTAAAATAATGGAAGGATGGTCATCGCAACCATCTCCAAGTTCGGGAGTTGGTTATGCAAGGGGAAGGTATTAGCACCCCTCACATCCATTGTACTCAACGGAAACCTCCTAATTAATTCTAGGGTATTAAGTGTTTTTTAGAGTTTTATTTACATGTTGTTTATTATTAGATTTATTAGATTTTTATTTACAAGACATATTTACAAGAAAGGGGGAAATTTAAGTTTTTTATTATTATGCTTGACAAGATGACTCTTGCTCCTACGTATCCTCCGGTGCGATGAGGAATTCAAAGCTACGTAGTTCTGGGTACAAGTGGACGGAGGTGGACACGGAGGCGGCGCTAGCGGTAATGCAGTAACGGCAGCAGAGCTTCTTTCTCCTTTTGTTTCTTATTCAATTCATGTTTCCTTCTAGAGGTGGACACGGATGATGTTGTAGTTTTTCTTTCAAGAAAGAAAGTGGCGCAAAGCCACTGTAATAATGTCACTATTTTTGGTTTGTGACTTTTCTGTATGGCTATGCTGAATTTTTGTTGTAGAGAAATTGGTTGCAGGTTTTTTTGTTGTGTAGGGGAGAATTGATTGTAGTTTGTGAAGAATTTTTTGTATGAGTGAAGAATTGGTGTGTGTTATAATGTGTAGAAAAGACCCCTATTTATAGTTTTGAATTAGGTCTACTAAAACTTGAATGAATCTTGGGGAGATTTGCTTTGTAAATTAGTATGGACATATTTGCTTGATTTTTATGATTGATTTGCTCTTATTTTATGTTTTAGTGTTAATTCCCTTGCTTGCTCTCCAAGACCAAAGATTTTGTCCTCTTTTGTTTTGATTTACTTCTTTTTTTATATTTTTGTGTCTTTCTTATTTTCTTTCTACATAAGTCTATATATTTTCTTTCTTTTTATATATATGTTTTATTTTTTTTATAATTTTGGACAAACAAAAAAAGTGATAATAAATATTTTTAAAACAAAAAGTTTCTTGTTAGAAAAATAAGTAAAATTGACTAAAATAAATATGTACTAAAAATTTGGAGGGTAAAATTTGGGGTATGACAGCTGCCCCTATTTAAATATCTTTAAATGCCTTTGAAAGATAGTTAAATATAAGAAATACCCATAATTTTGCCTTATGAAAGTGAAAGATCGATTATCGCCTTGACGATGTTTAGATCTTAAGGATAGTCCCCGCCCCGAAGGGTGCTTAAACCAAAAATAGGCATTGTCCCGTAGGGTGCCTAATTTTTTGAAAGATAACCATTTCCCCGTAGGGTGATCAAACCATGAAGAAGTCATCGCCCCGTAGGGTACTTCAACTAAAAGTAGGCATTGTCCCGAATGATGCCTAACTTTGAAAGATAACCATCCCCCGTAGGGTAATAAACCAAGAAGAAGTCATCACCCCGTAGGGTACTTTAACTAAAAGTAGGCATTGTCCCGAATGATGCCTAACTTTGAAAGATAACCATTCGTCACCTCGAAAGATGTTTCTATCCAAAAGTTTTCCATTGTCACCTTGAAAGGTGCATCTATCCAAAAGTTTTCCATTTGTCACCTTGAAAGGTGCATCTATCCAAAAGGCGTTGCCCCTGAGGGTGCCTGTATACCAATGATATGAAATCATTACCCCTTGGGGTGAGTAAGAAGAGTTAGGTCATTTCCTCTTAGGGATCTAAATCCTAGGAATAAGCATGATTGCCGCAGGCCCATGGCCGGACAAAAGTTGAAAGATAAGTTGTCGCAGGCTTGTTGGGCCGGGCATAAATTGGTTAAATTGTCGCAGGCTTTATGGGCCGGACAGAGACAAATTGTCGCAGGCTTTTGAGCCGGACAAAGATTGATTAAATTGTCGCAGGATTTATGGACCGGACAAGGATAAGCTGTCGCAGGCTTATGGGCCGGACAGAGATTGATGAATCAGTTGTCGCAGGCTGGTGTGCCGGACAGAGATAAATTGTCGCAGGCATTTGAGCCAGACAAAGATTGATTAAATTGTCGCAGGATTTATGGACCGGACAAGGGTAAGCTGTCGCAGGCTTATGGGCCGGACAAAAATTGTCGCAGGCTTGTTCGCCGGACAAAGGTAAATTGTCGCAGGCTTGCAAGCCGGACAAATATACAAAAAAAAGTTATCGCCGCTGGCTTACAGGCCGGGCAAAGACTGAAAGACACATTGTCGCAGAAGTACGTGCTTGAGGGGTATCATTTCTTGGTATGCATGACTTATGCTCATGAATTATATGTCATGGCCTATGCTGTAAGAAATGCATGATGTATTGCATGAAATGAAATGCTGGCGGAGATTGAGCTTTGAGTGCATTGTGATGCAGACGCATTTGTGATTACGCGTAGTATATGTTATGCACAAAAAGTTTCTTGTTAGAAAAATAAGTAAAATTGACTAAAATAAATATGTACTAAAAATTTGGAGGGTAAAATTTGGGGTATGACACAACTTTTTGATTAAAAAATGTTTCATATGGTCTAAAGTGTATCAATAATTAAAATTGTTGGCATCTACTAATTAACAAGGACCAGTGAAACTGCATTACGGCAATGTGCATATTGTATTTTTTTTAGTTTAAATCAGTGTGACAATTGTAGCGACTAATTCTTCGAACTAAAAAGGACCACAAAAAGTGATAAAACTCTTTCTCAAGAGAATTTAACACTGCTACATTCTCATAACTTGTTTCAATCACATAATCTCTAGTTAAGCTAGAAGAGATCCAATTGCATATTTGATTCATATAACAGTGATAATCATATGTACATCGTATGGTCATTTCATTTTATTTATTTGTTAATACTGTTGTTTCGGTTAGTCATATCATACATAATGCTATGTTGACAAATAAAAGTCAATTGTCATGTTAGTAAAAAGTTGATTTTTTTTTTATGTGACGTTAGTAAAAAGTCAACAGAAACGGAGTAAATATGATAAAATTTTCACATTGTAGAGGGTAATCCAAAAGAGTAATTTTACAAATGTAAACTAAAATTCACTCATTTTCGGTGGTAAAAGTTTATTAATCTAAAAAAATAATAGTTATGACTTTTTTAATGTTTTTTTTTTCAATATTCAAAAAAATAATTGAAAAAGTGATTTTAAGAGTCACTAAAAAGGTAGTTAATTAGTGTTATTTTAGTTTATTCTTAATTGTTTTTCATAAAACAAATAAATTATAATTATTTATTAAAATTTTGTATTTAACACTTTAAATACTATATAAACAAGTAATCATCGTGAGCTTAACTCAGTTGATAGAGAAATTACACCTAAAGGGCCGGGGTGAAATAAAAAACAAATATCTAAGTTTTCAAAGATTACTTAATATTAAGTTTTTTTTTTTAAAAAACCCACTAAAATTAGTCCCAAAAAAAACCACTAAAGGGTAATTATAGTGTTCTTTTAGTTTATTCTTAAATTTTTTCATAAAATGTATAAATTATAATTATTTACTTCTTTTTGACGGAGTTATAATTATTTACTAAAATTTTGTATTGAAAACCTTTTTAAGTTTTTAAGTTTCCATAGAATATTTTTACAAATTAGGTAAGTTTCCATAAAACATTTTTCACCTTTTTAAGTTTTTTTCTGATATTAAAAAAAATTAAAAGTGATTTATAAGTTACTGAAAAAGTAGTTAGTACTATTTTAGTTTATTCTTAATTTTTCGTCAAAAGAAGATTTTAAAAAAATATACGCCTTAAGTATTTTTCTTAAAATGGATGGTTTTAGTCCATAAGTCCTAGCTCAACCGACAGAAAATACCAAAATTGTTAGACCGGATGTTTATGATCGAGATTCGTACCCTAGTCACTCTATTTTGTATCTGTAAATTTTTAATGACTTTATCATTTAATCTACATATATATCAAATAAAATAGATGGTTTTAAATCCAAATTTTCGAGACATCATGGAAGCTTAGTTCTTACCAATTGAGCTATGTTTTTTCATATGGAGTCCTAACAGTGCTTAGCATAATAAAAAATCAAACAAATTGAATAGTCATATTGTAAAAATAAAAATTGAATATGCACCAACAGTTTAAACTAAATTTATACTATTAACTAATAACAATCATGTATACCACCATATCACGCCACTTAATCTCACTTTCTTGATATCATATAAAAATTTAAATAATTTTTATTAACATGTCAGTGTACAATTAATTTACATCAACAATGCATATCTTTTAAACTCATGTAATAACATGATAATATCTTCTTTTTTTGTTTGACCAAGCGATAATATCATTTTAATACCAACATTTACGTCTATTGTAATATACATATGATAAGGACATTGTTTTTTTACAAATAAGGACTTTTATTTTAGGTGAAACAAATTAGGACATTTTATTATTATTATTCCAAAAATAATAATAGAGAGGATATTTATGACCAAAGAAAATATTAATAAACAATAGTATTTTTTTTATTGATTGAGTGTATAAATAAATTGTAACCTATCTATGGGCATTCACACAAGAAAAAAAACATATCTTTGGGAGTGCGGCGAGTATAGGGTTCATTTTTTTGTTTTCTTCCATCTAACTACAGTCTTTGCTTCATATTCATCAATGACTTCCAATGTTAATAGTAGCATTGAAAAGGTGAGAAATAATCATATACCTCATCATCTTGCCTTGTCAATTTTATTTAAGCTACCTATTAAATCTTTACTAAGATTTCGATCCGTACGTAAATCATGGTTTCAAGACTCTCATTTTATCACCATGTTCAACAATAATTTTATATTTAAAGACCATAATTCATTGCTTCTCCTACAAGCATATGTACATTTTACTGTTGATATCAACTATTTTACTCATTTGTATTCTCTTTCTGGGGAGAGATTTGAGAGTGTGATCAAATTAGATTGGCCAAATGTACTTCGTGATGACCCAGATTCTCATCCTGAGTTTAATCCATTCGACCCACATGATTTTGAGTTTTGTGGGTTTGCTAGTATTAATGGCATAATTTGTTTACTTAAATATTATTATTATCAAAGAGTTTTAAAAATTGTGTTGTGGAACCCAGCCACTAAACAACTCAAGATCATTCCTCAGAGTTCTCCTGAATCGTGCCTCCTTGATCAGTTTTCTTTCCGTGGTCAACCCAAACCGAGGTTTAATGTTCATGGATTTGGCTATGACCATGTTACTGACGACTATAAGGTGATACGTTGTACATCATTTGAATATTATCATCCGAACTATGAAAATGATTACTTTGTCCTATTAAATGTAGAAGAATTACATACTATATGGGAGATATATAGTCTAAGAGGTAACTTTTGGCGTGTGCTCGATTTTTATATTCCTACTTCTTGTCAAAATGACAATGTGCATGTTGATGGACTTTGTCATTGGTTGTGTTTAAATAGAAAAACACATGAATTATTTGAAGTATGTTTGGTTTCATTTGAGTTAAGTACAGAGACATACATTATCACACCCATAGATGATAATGATTTATTAGTGTCGCAGAGACACTTGTCGGTGTTAAATGGATCCATTGCATTGATGTCATATCATGAACAGTCAACGACTTTTCACATATCAATTTTAGTCGAACTCGGTGTAAAAGAATCATGGACCAAACTCTTCATTGTTGTTGGACCTTTGTCTAATGTTCAACGTTCTATTGGATTGGGAAAGAAAGCTGAAATATTCTTCATAAGACAATCAGACAATAGATTAATTTGTTTGGATTTAAGTACGCAAATGGTTGTGGAGATTGATGATAAAGATTGGAGACACAAGTATGTCTTTTACCAAGAGAATCTTCTTCCAATCGAAGGATTAAATAGTACTTAGTTACTTTTCTAATTTCCTGGCACATTTAAGTATTTTTCTCTCTTTTTTTACTTCATGCAATTTCTGGTCGTAGTTTGAAAACCCTATTAGGATTTATGTATTCAAGTATGAGGTTCAATATTAATACAAAGATCTTTCGTCTTTAAATATTTCGTATTTTATTACATGTATGAATGCTCTAAATAATTTATGTTCTTTCTCTTTTAAAAAAAGACAACGATTAATGATGCTATCGAACAAAAAAACACAATGATTTATTTTTATATTCATGGATTTTAATTTTAATAAAAAAAATTGAACAAGCAAAAATAAATTATACTTGGGTTTTTGATCGTATTTGGAAAAGCCCGACACCTTCTAAGGTTATAGCGTTTTCTTGGCAACTTCTTCATGATAGGATTCCAACTAGGAATAACCTCGACTACCATCATGTCCTTGCGCCGGAGGCGTCTAGGAATTGTGTTGGGTGCGTTGGTGTTGTTGAGTCGGCCACGCATCTTTTCTTACATTGTTCGGGTGCTTTATTGATTTGGTATGAGCTTTTTAGATGGTTGGGTGTTGTTATTGTTATCCCTCGAAACTTGTTTGTCCTCTTTGAAGTTTTTTATAGTGCGGCGAAAAATAACAAGGTTCGCCAAGGCTTTTTGATGATTTGGCATGCAACATTGTGATCAATTTGGAAGGCTAGAAATGGGACCATTTTTGCAAACGGCATTTTCAACCCAACGGACTTGGTCGATGAAATCAAAATTTTGAGTTGGAAGTGGAGTTTGGCGAGATTAAAGTTGCCCCCTTGTTTATTTTATGAGTGGGATAGGATCATAGGAACCCCGATGATTGTTTAATGCGTTGATTGTCGGCTTGTGGGTTGTGTTGTTGGTTCCTTTTTTAGTGTGGTGTTGTGTTGTGTTGTAGGCTTTGGTGTTTTTTCTTTATTCTCGCTATTGCTACTCTTGTACACCTTGTATTGAGTTGCTTAATAATAATAATATTTGCCATTTCAAAAAAAAAAAAACAAAAAAAAAAACCAAGAGTATGTGCTAGCAAGCAAGTGTGTCAAAAAAAACCTCAAAATAATACCATCAACATCCAACCAAAAAGCAAAAAGTAAATTAATATTATTAATCTCTTTAAATTTTATAAAATAAAAAATATTAACATGATAATTTTTAAAAAGTGATTGTCTTTTTTTTTGTTAACTTCTGGTTTGCAAAAGAAGGGAGTCTAATGTATGGAATTTGATTATTAACTAGTATATTTTTTTTTAAGAAGCCAAATAATATATTGAAAACTCCCAATAGGATAACTCAAATGGTAAGAGTGAGAGACATATGGTTCGGTAGGGGGAGATCTAGAGATCAAATCCTGGCAGAAACAATTTATCTTTCTAATATACTAAAATAAATATATAAATAATTAATTCTCCTACGAATTTTGATTCTTTCTAAGAATTTGTCTTATGGGGAGGAAAAATTCATAAATCACTTGAGCTCAAGTAAATGTTTTTAATATAAGATTTTTGTAAGAGTTTGAATATTATATTTAAAATTTATAATAAAATATATTAACCTCCTCCAAGAAGGATGCAATATTTTCAATAGGTTTTCAATGCTTGAAATATGAGGGGATGGCATCGATGTGCCAAAAATGGTGCTAAATATGACAATCTTAAGATAGTGTTTAATTTGATCTACTAATTCACCATACATCTAATCTATTCAACTATATATCTATCTAATTCATCCATCAAAGTAAAAAATTTAACTAATAGATTAGATTCAATTCATCCATTTAAAAATATGGATGAATTCAATTCATCTACAATTACTCTAAAAATCCAATGGATTATTTGTTAGCATTCATTTTTTATTGTTTTTTTTGGACAATATTCATTTTTTATTGTTGATAATTTATTTTTAGTAGTAAAATAAATTTATATAAAAACAATATATAAATAATTTTTTTAAGAAAAATTCTGAAGAAAAACTAAAAAAAAAAAATTAATTTTCAAATTATTTTATAATTTAATAATAATAATAATAATAATATGTTAAAAGCTGAAAAATTATTTAAAAACTAGAATTTTTTTCGAATTTTTTAAAAATGTTTCTTAATATAATTCGATATTTTTAGTAAAAATAAATTAAAACTGTGATGTGATATGTCAAAGTTGTATGTCACTTATAAATACTAAAAAATCATTATATTGTTGGTCATTAGAGAACTTCGTTATGACCACCAAGCATCATTATATTGTTGGTCAACTGGAGTTCTGTTATGACCACAGTAGCAATAGGGTGGGGGTGAGAATTATTGGACAAAAATGACGCTATTGATGTTTTTTTTTCCTTAAAATTAAGAAAAGTTTTTTTTTCTTACAAAAAAAAATAAAGAGGTTAAAGAATTACTATCTTAGGAAGAAAGTGCCCAAAACATCAGTATTTATAAGTGCTAAAGTCAAAAGTCGGAATTGTATCATGAAGAACATTCAAAGCATTGTCAAAATCATAGTCCATACCACATGTTTCACTATATCTCAAGATATGATCTTGCAATACCCAAGACTGAGCTCTAGAAGCTACAAAAGCGTATGAGGCGGTCTCTACTGCTGAATATAAACCCAAACCTCCGTCCTTAATAAGTAAGGAAGCTAACCTCCATTGAAGGTCCCCAAAAAAGGGACCTCCGCCAACCACAATATTTTCAAACGAAAGATAAAGGGTCAATTAAAAAGATCAAAATTTATTACAAATTAAAAAGATAAATGGTCAATTTATTACAAACGAAAGATAAAAGATCAAAGTGTTACTAATAAAAGATCAAAATTTTCTTAGTAATAAATGGGGTAGAGGGAGTGATTTAGTGACGCATCTTCAAAACCTTACTCCTCATCTTAAGGAGTGGAATAAAGAGACGTTGGGAAATATCTTCAAAAGAAAAAAAAAAGAGCTTTTGGTCAGATTGGTAGGTATTCAAAATAGTACTGGTTATGGCTACAACGCTTTTTTAGAAAACTTAGAGAAAGAGCTACAAGATCAACTTGCTATCACTTTATATCAAGACGAGTGCTTGTGGTTCCAAAAGTCTAGAGGTCAATAGATTGCTGATGGTGACAGGAATACTAAATACTACTCCCTCCGTTCTAAAACTATTGTCCTTGTTGACTTTTAAAATTTATTTTGATTGCCTTTTTTTACTAATATATAAAGACAAATATTAGCAAATAAGATCTTGTTTGATTTGTCTCAATGGATACTTTCACAATATTAAATTTTTATAATTTTTTCATAAAAGAAAATTAAAGATATAAATAATTCAAATTATGCATTGATATACGTAAGGACAATAGTTTTGGGACGGAGGTAGTATTATTCTAAAACTATTGTTAGAAGAAGAAAAAATAATATTATTTCTCTTCGGAATGATGAGGGAAATTGGGAGGAAGACTCGAATTGTCTCAAGAATTTGGTACGTGACTTCTATATTAATCTTTACAAGGAGGAGCAGCCTATTCGAGAGTCAATTATCTCTTGGACGACTTATCCCATGAACTTGGAAAATGAGCAGACAACTTAAGTGCCTCTGTGCGTTTTGCAGAGGGCAAGCGAGCCATTTTTGATATGGGGCCTAATAAATCCCTAGAGAAGATGGTTATCCAGCATTATTTTTTCAACATTACTGGGACATTGTTGCACATTCTCTTCACCAGTACGTGAATTAGGTTTAGTCTAACCCTTCTCTTATTTCTTTGATTAACAACACTATGCTCGAGATGATTCCTAAAGTGGATAAGCCAGAGTTTGTGTCCCAGTTTCGGCCAATTGCTTTGTGTAATGTCATTTACAAAATCATCACAAAGATTATTTTTATTTGTTAATAGAATTAAACATTTGCTTAACAATATTTTATCTCCTTATCAGTCTAGTTTTATACCTGGGCGCACCATTCATCATAATATTATTGTAGCCCAAGAGATGGTGCATTCTATGGCTAAAATGAAAGGTAATAAAAGTTTCATGTCTATTAAAATTGACCTAGAAAAAGCCTATGACCGTCTTAATTGGAATTTTATTGAAGAATGTCTTGCTGAATGTAAGTTTCCTAATAAACTTATAAGTGTTATTCATCATTGCATATCTTCTCCTTTGTTTAAAATTTTGTAGAATGGCGATAAAACATATTCCTTTACTCCTACGAGAGGGATCCGACAGGGAGATCCTTTGTCCCCTTATTTATTTGTTATTTGTATGGACCGTCTTTCTCATATTATTGCAGATCATGTGAAAGCAAATTACTGGAAGCCTATGCGTGCAGGTAGATCTAGGCCAAAAATTTCTCATCTCCTTTTTACTGATGATCTTCTTCTTTTTGCAGAGGCTTCTATTAAACAGTCGCATTGTGTTTTGCACTGCCTTGACCAATTTTGTCTAGCATCTGGCCAAAAGATTAATAGCCAAAAAACACAGGTTTTCTTCTCCAAGAATGTAGATTAGAGGACTCGAGATGATATTATTCAACACACAGGTTTCACTCAGGTCAACAACTTGGGTAAATACTTGGGGGAGAATATTGCGCTAGGACGTACTACTAGGGGAAGTTTCAACACATCATCGGCAAGATACAAAATAAACTTAGTGCATGGAAGCAACAATGCCTTAGCTTTGCTGGCAGACTTACTTTAACAAAATTTGTGCTTAGTTTTATCCCTTATTATCACATGCAATACGCAAAACTTCTGAAGACTCTTTGTGATGATACGGAGAAGATTAAAAGGGGTTTTTTTATGGGGAGACAAATAAGAGCGGCGCAAACCTCATCTTGTTGGGTGGGACATTTGTTGTTTATCTAAGAGTGAAGTGGGGTTGGAAATAAAGAGTCCTCATTTAATGAATGAAGCTTTTCTTATGAAGATTCTTTGGAACTTGATTAACAAGCCTAATGATATTTGGTGTCAAGTGCTTTATAGTAAGTACGGGAGAAAGAAAGATCTCTGAACTGAGATTATTTCCCAACCCTATGACTCCCCTATGTGGAAAGCTTTGTCTTGTATTTGGGAGCAATTCCAAAATCACATTGTGTTGTAGTTGGGAAATGGCAACAATATCAACTTTTGGATGGATAAATGGACTCCTAATGGCTCTCCTCTAATGCTAAATGCCACAAATAACACTATTGACACAACCCTCTTGGTTAAAGATGTTTTGACTACTGAAGGAGAGTGGGATCTTAATTTTCTCAATACACATCTCAATCCCAACACATTGATCCAAATAATGGCTATTCCAGCGCCTATTGGTACAGATGGAGATGATACTATCGGCTGAAAATGCACTAATACCCATCATTTTACCATTTGAAGTGCTTATGATTTGCAATATGGAAACAACCATCACATAAATGGGGACTGGAATAAAATTTGGGATTGGAAAAGCCCTCATCGGATCCAGACCTTCATGTGGATTGCGGCTCATGAACGTCTTCTAACGAATGTCCACAGAAGCAGATGAGGGGTGGGAGTTTCGCCTATTTGCTCTATGTGTGGGAATGAGGATGAGACCGTTATCTAAACTCTTAGGGACTGCGTTCATGCAACCCGCATTTGGCTCAGGTTAGTGAGTTCTAATCAAATTACTAATTTTTTCTCTTCTTTTGACTGCTTGAATTGGATCTTCATGAACTTAGACAACAAAGACTTTGGGGATAAAGAGGAGAGTTGGAAATATATTTCCATGGTCACATGTTGGCATCTTTGGTCTAAACAAAATTATTTTTGAAGACGACTTTCGACGCCCAAATGACCCATCCTATGTGATTCTTAGGATGGCCAAGGATATTGAGCAACATGAGCATACTCTTATAACGGGAAGACATAGACAACATGAGACAACTTACATCGGCTGGAAGTATCCTCATGGAGAATGGATTAAGCTTAACTGTGATGGGGCTTAAAAGGATTATGTGAGCATTGCGGGATGTGGCGGTCTTTTTCGAGACTCAGATGATCGATGGCTAAAAGGGTATACACAAAGGATCGGAGATTGTGATGCCCTACATGTTTAAATGTGGGGAATATATACAGGAATGCAAATTGCAAGAAGACAAGGGTAACACACATCTCATAGTGGAGAGTGACTCTAAGATTCTGATAGGTATGGTAACAGGTAGCTGTAAACTAAATGGAAGCACTCCTATATTGGTTCATCGCATCCAAGACCTATCAAACTTGCAGTGGCACATTATCATTAAGCACACCTGGCGTAAAGGAAATAGCCGATTGGCTTGCTAGTTTTAGTCTCAACCAGAATTCATATGATGTAAGAATGCTAGAGAATCCTCCTAGGGATCTCCAAAACCTCCTTTTTGATGATTTATCCGGGGCTTGCATGTCTAGAAATGTTAGAGTAATCTTGTAATATTTTTTTGTTTGGGCTTGGCCCACTTAGTTCACCAAAAAAAAAAGTAATCAATGCTTAGGTGCAAAAGAAATATTTATATCACTTACACTAAAAACAAAATCACAATACATATGAAACTTCATTTTCCTTCTTAAGAAGTGACATTATTCTCTATAATATTGGCAAGTGATACACTATAAACTAACTTTTATTATCATCATTCAATCACTGAATAATTATTCTCTATAATATTTGAATATCCTTCCAAATTCAAGAGCTTGGTTTCAATGTGTTTCCAATATCAATCACAAATCGATATTTCACATCTGCTTTAAGAAGACGTTCCATTGCTGTATTAACATAATCAATAGGAATGATCTCAATATCAGGTTTTACATTATGTTGTGCTGCAAAATCAATCATTTCTTGAGTCTCTTTTATCCCTCCAATTAAACTTCCAGCTACTATCTTTCTCCCTACAAATAATATGAAATACTTGTGAGTTTTCAAGGTTCAAAGTTTAATTTTAAACATTTCAAAGTGCATATTAAGTATCATATTCTTAGATGTTTTTGGTATATTGAATAATTGATGTATCTGATTTTTTTTCAAATTCGTATACCTGCAAGTAAAGGAAAAACCGGAAGCTCTAGGGGATTTTCAGGTGCACCAACCATTACAAGTTTTCCATGACACTTAAGTAAACCAATCAAAGGTAACAAAGGATGATCCGCGGAAACTGTGTCGATAATGCCATCCAAAGTACCGATTGCAGCCTATACAAACCATTCTTCATTAATTAGTATACAATTATCATTGTCAACCGAATTCACTACTAAAAATTCACTATTGTGCGACCGATTCAATGACCAAATTTTTAAATTGGACTCTAAAGTGGTTGCTATAATTTTTTGATCAAGACCAATTTGAAAAATGTCGAAAAACCACTAGTTGGTAATGCTAGTAGTGACCAGTTTTACATTCCAGGTCTTTAAATGGTCAAAATACGACAATTTTTTGCAGTTAAATAAATAAATTTTTGTACCTTCATCTGATCTTGGTCGCGACTTATTAGAAATGAATCTGCGCCCAAGTTTTCGATTGCTTCCTTTTCTTTGTTAGGCGATGTACTGATTACTGTGACATTAGCACCAAAAGCTTTGGCAAATTTCACAGCCATATGGCCAAGTCCACCAAGACCAACAACGCCTATATTCATACCGGGCTTGTCGAGTCCAAAATATCTAAGAGGACTATATACTGTTATTCCGGCGCAAAGGAGAGGTGCGGCGGCATCAAGAGGTAACTCATCTGGAATGCGAAACACAAAGTGCTCATCCGAAACCATTGAATCAGAGTAGCCTCCATGTGTGGTGGTTCCATCACTAGTTTTGGAACCATCAGTGAGTGTAAATTTGGGACAATAATTCTCAAGATTATTAGCACAATTTTGGCATGAGTGACAGGAATCAACCAAGCATCCTACACCTACTCTGTCTCCAACTTTGAACTTTCTCACTTTGTTTCCAACCTCAGTCACTATGCCAACAATCTCATGTCTGTAAATATTTGTTACATTAATTAGAATCAAATTGCATTTATAAGTTGGTTTACTACAGTTCAAATTTAGGGGTGGGGGTTCATTTTGCAATTAGGATGGGAGCTAAAAAATGCTCGATTGTGATTCAATTTAACTATTTTTTTTGTATGTAGATAAAATGACATGTCATTGAAAACTTTCACACACACAAACTAAGAGATCGAGTTTGAACTCGATCGTAGCATCTGATCTAATAGTTTCGACATTTTCTACCAGCTGAGTTAAAATTTGTTGACCTAACGAATTTTTTGAAAAATGGAAGAAAAGTGGAAACCGTACCCTGGAACAAGTGGATAGTTGGTAGTGCCCCATTCATTCTTCATCTTATGAAGGTCTGAATGACATATGCCACAATACAATATTTTAAATGTTACATCTTTCTCACCAGTTTTCCTGAAAATATTGACACAATATTAGAAGAATGAAATACTAACACCTAACAACAAAACAATTATCACTCTAAAACACTAAAAAAGTTTAAAGACAAAAAAAAATGGTGTAACAAATGATTAAAGGGGATAGAAAAGATGTATATAAAATGAAGAGGCTATTAACATGAGTACTGAAGAGCTATATAAAAATATGTGACTAATTTTTGTCAATTATACTCTTCACTCATATTAATAAGTAATAACCTCTTCATCATTAGTTTTCAATGACATGTTATTTCGTTGTAGAATTGAAGTATTTAGATTATATTATTGTCTAGATACATCAATTCTACAATGAATTTAAAAAATCAATTTTTTCTTATAAATAAAACCGAAGGGAGTAGTATATAAAAAAAGATGTATATAAAATGAAGAGGTTATTAATATAATGAATGAACCTTCTAGAGAAATTGAAAGGGGATAGAACACCAGAAGGATTTCTAGCTGCCCAACCAAAAGCTTTGTTAGGATGCTCAAATTCATGTTGTGTTGCCATTATTTTTAGTTCTTGTTCGTTCAACTTTCTTGGTATAGGAGGTAGAAAACACACTATGATCGGTGACTTGATTTTGAGTGAAGAGCTAGCTACTTATATATGCTTATTGGGGTTTGCAATGACGTGTATGGTTACGTTTTTCATATACTATGATCGGTGACATTGTTGACTTATTTTTCCATTCATGACCTTATATATCTTGTACTATGATTTCCAATGCACCTCAACAAGTCAAAAAATACTCCTAAGTCCTCCCATTATAAACTTCACTTATTTTATTATAAATATCTGCTTTTAGATCATGCGCACTTTAAAAAAAATTCTAATTAATTATATTATCTTAAATTTTCTGGTCAACTATGAATGCGTAGAATCTAAAATACTTATCTAACTCTTAACTATTTGATTATGGGTTCGATTTCGGCAGGTGCATATGGAAAAGTATTTGTTGAGAGAAATCAACTTTTTTAAATAAATCTCAGTTATCTCAAGGCGATAGTGATATGTGCAGTTGCGCGCGGAGAATACCTTTGATTTACCAAAAAAAAATACTTAACTAATTAATTTTGTTCTACTAATAAAATAATAGATAGTATGATTTCTCCATATCAATCTAGTTTTATTCCTCGTTGTACCATCCATATCATAATATTATTGTCTCACAAGAGATGGTCCACTCGATGGCTAAAATGAAAGGTAAAAAAATATTCATGTCTACCAAAATTAATCTTAAAAAAGCTTTTGATCGTCTTAACTGAAATTTTGTTGAGAATTGTCTAACAGAATGTAAGTTTCCTAAGCTTATTAGCATTATCCACCATTGCATTACTTCTCCCTCCTATAAAATCACGTGGAATGATGAGAAACTAATATTTTCACCCCTACGAGAGGTATTCGACAAGGAAACCCCTTGTCTTCTTATTTGTTTGTCATATGTATAGATCGACTATCTCATATTATTGCCGATCAAGTGGATGTTAATTATTTGATTCCAATGTGTGCAGGTAGATTTGATCCTCAAAATTTTCATTTACTTTTTGCTAATATAATTCTTTTTGTTTTTAGAAGCTTCTATTGAGCAGGCTCATTGTGCGATGCATTGTCTTGACCTTTTTTGTAAAGCATCTGGCTAAAAGATTAATAATCTAAAGACCCAGATTTTTTTCTCTAAAACTGTTGACCAACATCTTAGACAAGACATTTGTTACACACGGGTTTTACTCTAGCTAATACTTTGGAAAAATATTTGGCAGCCAATATTGCCCCAGACATAATTACCAGGGGAAAATTTAACCACATTATTGGTAAAATTCAGAATAGATTGAGTGGATGGAAAAATCAGTGCTTAAGATTTGTAGGAAGATTTACTCTCTCTAAATATGTGCTCAGTTATATTCCTTACTATTACATGCAATATGCTAAGCTTCCAAAAATGATTTGTGATGAGATGGAAAAAATTCAAATAAGTTTTTTGTGGGGAGACACTAATCAAGCTCGTAAACCACATTTAATTGGATGGGATGTTTGTTGTGTACCTAAGTGTGATGGGGTCTTGGAATAAAAAGACCCCATCAAATGAATGAAGTTTTTCTTATGAAGATGCTTTGGAACTCGATTCACAAACTAAATGATCTGTGTAAGGAAGTATGGAAGGAATAAAGATCTTCAGCAAACCATTAACTCTCAACCTTATGACTCTCCTGTATGGAAAGGTTTAGCAGGTATTTGGGATGAGTTTCAAAGACACATGGTCTGGCAATTGGGGGATGAAAACCACATAAATTTTTGGCCGGATAAATTGGCTCCTACTGATAGTTCTCTTATGAATTTTCCTACTCGGTGTTTTATTGATTCAACACTTACGGTAAGAAATATCCTAATACATGAAGGAAATTGGAATTTAAATTTTCTTAATATGCATTTTCCTTCTAACATTATAAACCATATTGTTGCACACCCTACCCCAAATCCTAGTGACAGGGTTGATTCTTTGGGTTTGGGGGTACCAATACGCGACAATTCACAGTGCAAAGCCCTTATAATCTTCAGTGGGGTGATAATAAACCTATAGAGGGATATTGGAAAGGTATTTTGGATTGGAATGACCTCCATAGAATTCAAACTTTTATTTGGACTGCTACGCATGGGCGTCTTCTAACTAATTACCGTAGGAGTAGATGGGGAATCAGGATTTCTCTTGTTTGCTAGGCTTGCAGAAATGGGGAGGAAAGTAGCATTCATGTCTTGAAAGATTGTGCTCAAGCAACTCAAATTTGGTTAAACTGTTAAAGTTAGTAGCTTCTAATTGTATAACTAATTTCTTTTCTATGAATTGTAGGGATTTGATCTTTAAGAACCTCACTACCCAGACGACAAGGAGGCAAAAGGATAAATGGAAAACTATTTTCATGGTTGCGTGTTGGCACTTCTGGACATGGAGGAACAAAGCAATTTTTGAGGTAGACTTTCGATGCCCATGAAAGCTGACTCAAGTGATTCTAAAAATGGCAACAAAAATTGACAACTACATAACAAATCAATCGTTTGAAGAGATTCAACTTTGAGATAATGTGTTCATTTGTTGGAAGTACCCTCCAAAAGAGTGGATCAAACTCAGCTGCGCATCTGATCGCATAATTGTGTTAGTGTATATGAGACTTTCAAATAATGTTTAGGACTTTGACTAACACGACAAAAAAGAAAAAAGAAAAAGAAAGACCTTGTACGAGCTAGGGAAATATCCATAGTAGTCTATCATTCATCAACCTTAAAAGCTTTAATATCATACAACTTTTTGATTAAAAAAATGTTTCATATGGTCTAAAGTGTATCAATAATTAAAATTGTTGGCATCTACTATTAACAAGGACCAGTGCAAGACAGCTGCATTACGGCAGTATGCATATTGTATTGTTTTTAGTTTAAATCAGATATCTTCTGCGACAATTATAGCGACTAATTCTTCGAACTGAGAAGGAAAGTGATAAAACTCTTTCTCAAGAGAATTTAACACTGTTACATTCTAATAACTTGTTTCAATCACATAATCTCTAGTTAAGCTAGAAAGATCCAATTGCATATTTGATTCATATAACGGTGATAATCATATGTACAGCGTATGGTCATTTCATTTTATTTATTTGTTAATACTGTTGTTTCGGTTAGTCATATCATACATAATGCTATGTTGACAAATAAAAGTCAATTGCCAAGTTAGCAAAAGTGTAATGTCACGTTAGTAAAAAATTGATTTTTTTTATGTGACGTTAGTAAAAAGTCAACAGAAACGGAGTAAATATGATAAAATTTTTACATTGTAGAGGGTAATCCAAAAGAATAATTTTACAGATGTAAACTAAAATTCACTCATTTTCAGTGGTAAAAGTTTATTAATCTAAAAAAATAATAGTTATGATTTTTTTAATGTTTTTTTTCAATATTCAAAAAAATAATTGAAAAGGTGATTTTAAGATTCACTAAAAAGGTAGTTAATTAGTGTTATTTTAGTTTATTCTTAATTGTTTTTCATAAAACATATAAATTATAATTATTTATTAAAATTTTGTATTTAACACTTTAAATACTATATAAATAAATAATCATCGTGAGCTTAACTCAGTTGATAGAGAAATTACACCTAAAGGGCCGGGGTGAAATAAAAAACAAATATCTAAGTTTTCAAAGATTACTTAATATTAAGATTTTTTTTTAAAAAAAACCACTAAAATTAGTCCAAAAAAAACCACTAAAGGGTAATTATAGTGTTCTTTTAGTTTATTCTTAAATTTTTTCATAAAATGTATAAATTATAATTATTTACTTCTTTTTGACGGAGTTATAATTATTCACTAAAATTTTGTATTGAACACCTTTTTAAGTTTTTAAGTTTCCATAGAATATTTTTACAAATTAGGTAAGTTTCCATAAAATATTTTTTCACCTTTTTAAGTTTTTTTATGATATTAAAAAAATTTAGTGATTTAAAAGTTACTGAAAAAGTAGTTAGTACTATTTTAGTTTATTCTTAATTTTTCGTCAAAAGAAGATTTTAAAAAAATATACGCCTTAAGTATTTTTCTTAAAATGGATGGTTTTAGTCCATAAGTCATAGTTCAACCGACAGAAAATACCAAAATTGTTAGATTGGATGTTTATGATCGAGATTCGTACCCTAGTCACTCTATTTTGTATCTGTAAATTTTCAATGACTTTATCATTTCATCTACATATATATCAAATAAAACAGATGGTTTTAAATCCAAATTTTCGAGACATCATGGAAGCTTAGTTCTTACCACTTGAGCTATGTTTTTTCATATGGAGTCCTAATAGTGCTTAGCATAATAAAAAATCAAACAAATTGAATAGTCATATTGTAAAAATAAAATTTGAATATGCACCAACAGTTTAAACTAAATTTATACTATTAACTAATAACAATCATTTATACCACCATATCACGCCACTTAATCTCACTTTCTAGATATCATATAAAAATTTAAATAACTTTTATTAACATGTCAGTGTAAAATTAATTTACATCAACAATGCATATCTTTTAAACTCATGTAATAACACGATAATATCTTCTTTTTTTTGTTTGACCAAGCTATAATATCTTTTTAATACCAACATTTACGTCTATTGTAATATACATATGATAAGGACATTGTTTTTTACAAATAAGGACTTTTATTTTTGGAAAAACAAATAAGGACATTTTATTATTATTATTCCAAAAATAATAATAGAGAGGATATTTTTGACCAAAGAAAATATTAATAAACAATAGTATTTTTTTATTGATTGAGTGTATAAATAAATTGTAACCTATCTATGAGCATTCACACAAGAAGAAAAACATATCTTGGGCAGTGCGGCGAGTATAGGGTTCATTTTTTTTGTTTTCTTCCATCTAACTACAGTCTTTGCTTCATATTCATCAATGGCTTCCAATGTTAATAGTAGCATTGAAAAGGTGAGAAATAATCATATACCTCATCATCTTGCCTTGTCCATTTTATTTAAGCTACCTATTAAATCTTTACTAAGATTTCGATCCGTACGTAAATCATGGTTTCAAGACTCTCATTTTATCACCATGTTCAACAATAATTTTATATTTAAAGACCATAATTCATCGCTTCTCCTACAAGCATATGTACATTTTACTGTTGATATCAACTATTTTACTCATTTGTATTCTCTTTCTGGGGAGAGATTTGAGAGTGTGATTAAATTAGATTGGCCAAATGTACTTCGTGATGACCCAGATTCTCATCCTGAGTTTAATCCATTCGACCCACATGATTTTGAGTTTTTTGGGTTTTCTAGTATTAATGGCATAATTTGTTTACTTAAATATTATTATTATCAAAGAGTTTTAAAAATTGTGTTGTGGAACCCAGCCACTAAACAACTCAAGATCATTCCCCAGAGTTCTCCTGAATCGTGCCTCCTTGATCAGTTTTCTTTCCGTGGTCAACCCAAACCGAGGTTTAATGTTCATGGATTTGGCTATGACCATGTTACTGACGACTATAAGGTGATACGTTGTACATCATTTGTATATTATTATCCGAACTATGAAAATGATTACTTTGTCCTATTAAATGTAGAAGAATTACATACTATATGGGAGATATATAGTCTAAGAGGTAATGTTTGGCGTGTGCTCGATTTTTATATTCCTACTTCTTGTCAAAATGACAATGTGCATGTTGATGGACTTTGTCATTGGTTGTGTTTAAATAGAAAAACACATGAATTATTTGAAGTATGTTTGGTTTCATTTGAGTTAAGTACAGAGACATACATTATCACACCCATAGATGATAATGATTTATTAGTGTCGCAGAGACACTTGTCGGTGTTAAATGGATCCATTGCGTTGATGTCATATCATGAACAGTCAACGACTTTTCACATATCAATTTTAGTCGAACTCGGTGTAAAAGAATCATGGACCAAACTCTTCATTGTTGTTGGACCTTTGTCTAATGTTCAACGTTCTATTGGATTGGGAAAGAAAGCTGAAATATTCTTCATAAGACAATCAGACAATAGATTAATTTGTTTGGATTTAAGTACGCAAATGGTTGTGGAGATTGATGATAAAGTTTGGAGACACAAGTATGTCTTTTACCAAGAGAATCTTCTTCCAATCGAAGGATTAAATAGTACTTAGTTACTTTTCTAATTTCCTGGCACATTTAAGTATTTTTCTCTCTTTTTTTACTTCATGCAATATCTGGTTGTAGTTTGAAAACCCTATTAGAATTTATGTATTCAAGTATTAGGTTCAATATTAATACAAAGATCTTTCGTCTTTAAATATTTCGTATTTTATTACATGTATGAATGCTCTAAATAATTTATGTTCTTTCTCTTTTAAAAAAAGACAACGATTAATGATGCTATCGAACAAAAAAACACAACGATTTATGTATATATTCATGGATTTTAATTTTAATAAAAAAAAATTGAACAAGCAAAAATAAATTATACTAATAATAACCAAGAGTCTGTGCTAGCTGGCAAGTGTGTCAGAAAGAACCTCAAAATAATACCATCAACATCCAACCAAAAAGCAAAAAGTAAATTAATATTATTAATCTTATTTATCTCTTTAAATTTTATAAAAAAATTATTAACATGATAATTTTTAAAAAGTGATTGTCTTTTTTTGTTTTTTGTTAACTTCTGGTTTGCAAAAGAAGGGAGTCTAATGTATGGAATTCGATTATTAACTAGTATATTTTTTTTTAAGAAGCCAAATAATATATTGAAAGCTCCCAGTAGGATAACTCAAATGGTAAGAGTTGAGAGACATATGATTCGGTGGGAGAGATCTAGAGAACAAATCATGACAGAAGCAGTTTATATTTCTAATATACCAAAATAAATATGTAAATAATTAATTCTCCTTCGAATTTTGATTCTGTCTAAGAATTTGTCTTATGGGGAGGAAAAATTCATAAATCACTCGAGCTCAAGTGAATGTTTTTAATATAAGATTTTTGTGAGAGTCTGAATATTATATTTAAAATTTATAATAAAATATATTAACCTCCTCCAAGAAGGATGCAATATTTTCACTAGGTTTTCAATGCTTGAAATATGAGGGGATGGCATTGATGTGCCAAAAATGGTGCTAAATATGACAATCTTTTTTTTTTTTTGACAAAACAAATATGACAATCTTAAGATAGTGTTTAATCTGATCTACTAATTCACCATACATTTCAACTATATATCTATCTAATTCATCCACCAAAGTAAAAAATTTAACTAATAGATTAGATTCAATTCATCTACAATTACTCTAAAAATCCAATGGATTATTTGTTAGCATTCATTTTTTATTGTTGATTATTTATTGTTAGTAGTAAAATAAATATATAAAAATAATATATAAATAATATTTTTAAGAAAAATTCTGAAGAAAAACTAAAAAAAAACTAATTTTCAAATTATTTTATAATTTAATAATAATAATAATAATAATAATAATAACAATAATAATAATAATAATATGTTAAAAGCTGAAAATTTATTTAAAAAATAGAATTTTTTCGATTTTTTTAAAAATATTTCTTAATATAATTCGATATTTTTAGTTAAAATAAATTAAAACGGTGATGCGATAGGTCAAAGTTATATGTCACTAATAAATACTAAAAAAGTCATTATATTGTTGGTCATTAGAGCTTCGTTGTGACCACCAAGTATCATTATATTGTTGGTCAACCGGAGTTCTGTTATGACTACAGTGGCAATGGGGTGGGGCCGGGTTAGAATTATTGGACAAAAATGACGCTATTGATGTTTTTTTTCTTAAAAATAAGAAAAGTTTTTTTCTTACAAAAAAAAATTAAAGAGGTTAAAGAATTTATCTCTTAGGAAGAAAGTGCCCAAAACATCAGTCTCCTCTAAAGAAGATCAATAATCCCATCTAGAGTGGGATACATGAATTTCATGCTCAAGGTTAACCCTCAAATTTTAAAGGGTTTAGACTAGGTCTTGTTAACTCTATGATGATAATTAAGAAAATTATCATTTTGTTAACTCTTTTACGAAAATTAGGAAGATCTGGTCTAAACTCTCAAAGTTAACTAAATGATAATTAGGAAGACATAGTCTATTACAAAAGAAATCTTCACTAAGAAAATTGAGGAGCTGATCCCACCAATGCAAATATCATCATGAATAGATATGTCATGATTAGTCAACTTATCTGCACAATGATTTCCTTCACAAAAGATATGACTGACAAAGAACAACATGTTATTGATCAACAACAGGCAATTAGACCATCTATTTTTGAACTTTTTCATGTTTATATAGTACTCCATCCGTATCACAATATATGTCATTTTGACAACAAAAAATTTGTACCATAATATATGTCATTTTACATTACCAATAAAGCATTTAATGTTCTTTTTCCTCTTATATCATTAATTAATTATTTCTCTTTCTTCTTTCAATTCTATAATTTATCTTTCAGATATAATTAATGAAGGATAATTTTGTAAACTAACCTACAATTTATCTTTTTCATACAACAAAGATTACATTTCTTAATTTGTGTGATATAGTCAAAACAACATATATTTTGATATGGAGGTAGTACAATGGAAATAAAAATTGTTCTTAGGAAATAATTATACCCTAGAAAAAAAAAGGCAAAAATACACCATTGATCATTTATCTTATTTATTTGTAACATTTTGATCCTTTATCTTTTGTTTGTAATAAATTGGTTATTTACTTTTTAATTTATAACACTTCAGTTTTTTATCTTTTTTGTTTCCCATTTAGGTCCTTTATCTTTTATAATGCTCACATATAAATTCATTTTCTCATTTTTATTTATAAAAAAACATAGGATAATTCTATTTTAATTTTTAAAATATATTTTTATTAAAAATTAAAAACAAAATCTAGAATAAGTTGAACATATTCATCATCTTCATCTTCTTCCTTTAAATCTTCAACATTTTCCTTCGATCAAAAAATTTTCAATTCAAATATACTTCCAAATATCATAAATTTAACCTATTAATATTCTTTTAAACACAAAAATTAAAATCCTAAATTCTCATTATACCCTAAAAACCCAAATTTGTCAATTCAAGTGAAAATTGAGATGAGATAAAGGGGCATTTCATCGAACAGTTAGAAGGCATTGTGAAAAGCGAATGTAAATGGTAATAATGAATGATGATAATGGACCTTGTCAAAAGCACAACAATGGTGACGCCCCGATTGAAGGGTGATCTACAGCAGTGGCAAACGACAAGGGGTATATTGAGGAGGCTTGATGCAGAGATGAAGATTGAATTAAGAGATGGACAAAAATATGGGTTAGATTCATTGAGAATTTTAATTTTTGTGTTTAAAAGAATATTAATAGGTTAGATTCATCATATTTAGAAGTATATTTGAGTATAAATTTTTTGATTGAAGGAAAATGTTGAAGATTTAAAGGAAGAAGATGAGGATGAAGAATATATTCATCTTATTCTAATTTCTTTTAAAAATTTTAATAAAAATATATTTTAAAAATTAAAATAGAATTATCTTATGTTTTTTAATAAATAAAAATGAGAAAATGGGTTTATATGTGAGCATTATAAAAGATAAAGGACCTAAATGGTAAATAAAAAAATAAAGGACTAACGTGTTATAAATTAAAAAGAAAAAGATCAATTTATTACAAACAAAAGATAAAATATCAAAATGTTATAAATAAATAAATAAATAAATAAGATAAATAATTGTATTGGTGTATTTTTGCCAAAAAAAAAATTGACTATGTTGCTTGCTTTCTAGTCCCCTAGGTGGAAAATTTTTATTCCCAAGATAATTTGAGTGGTTTTATGTAAAAATAATGGCTACCCCACTAACCAATGCACGATTTCACCCTACATATTAAAAATAGCGATGCTACATGACACGACGGCCATGTCGTTGTAATTGCACGAACATGTGCACTAGCTAGTTATATAGTGTGTGTCTATATATATATGGCAAATGTTAACATGTGTACACTTATGTTTGTCATATATTTTGCACCCTATATATATATATATATATAAAAGTTTTTGTACACTTATGTTTGTCATATATTTTGCAATTTGCATGTAAATTATACTTAAATATTGTTTTAGAAAATTAGGTGACACATGTGTACCCCTTCAAAATTTACAGTTATTTACCTCTGATTAAAAAATAATATTTTATTTGATATAAATTTTTATAAAATACAAATTTAGATTGAAAGTTTATATCATATAGATCATTTATGTAAAGTTTCAGATAAATCTAAAATTATTTGATATGTTATTGAAACACATAAAAATTAATGACATTTAAAAAATCACACAAACCGTTAATTTTTGCACATAATTTTTTTCGATGAATTTTTTTACATATAATTTTAGTCTCTACCAAAAATAAATTTGTTTAGTTATAATTAAGTTGTTTTGTCTTTGATTTATTTTAGATTAGGGCTTAAAGTGGCCCATATAAGTAATATATTATATACTAGAATGTGCGGTCGTACATCTTTCGTCGGATTTCATATCGTGCTATTAATCATTTTTCTATTGGAAAAGAAATATGTACAGTATTAATTATTTTTAAAGCTTTAAAATAAAATATTCCTAGGAACCGAAAATATTAGCCAAACACTTTTCTAAAAAATTTATACCCTGGATATTTATACCCGGGAAAGTTATAATAAGGATTAATTTTTCGTTTTTGTTGTCTACCCCCTTAAGATTTGGGGGTATTTACTCCCAATCATTTAAAAAAATTTTAACCAATATAAATTTTTATAAAATACACCGTTTGATTAAAAGTTTATATCATATATATCATTTGTGTAAAATTTTGGACAAATTTAAAATCATTTAATATGTTTTTGAGACGCATCGAAATTAACGGTTTCTGTGATATCTTAAACACCGTTAATCTTTATGTGTCTCAATAACATATCAAATAATTTTAGATTTGTTTGAAATTTTACACAAATGATCTATATGATATAAACTTTCAATCCAACGGTATATTTTATAAAAAATTATACCACTTAAAACTTTTTATAGTGGTTGGGAGTATATACCCCTAAATCTTATAGAGGTACACAAGTTGTCACCTTAATTTTTTATACCGTTAAACAAACATCCCCTTAGTTATATTTTAAGAAGACTAATTAATCATAATTCAATGACATATTCTTATAGTTGAGAAATGCTAGCCAACACTCTTTTTTTTTAGCACTTTTTAATATTCTCTTTGTAATTACTTGAAATTCATACGAGTCTAACTATTTTATATGAATCCATTTTCAAATTGAAATACTCACATGAATTTTAACTTATTAAAAGGAAAATATTATATATAGAATATACGAAAAAGAAAATATTGCTAACACTCTTCCTTTTTTATTTGAATATGGGGTTTTATTTTTGGTATGTCTGAAAGATAAATTGTTCCCTCCAAAAATTGATCTCTGAACATTTCCCTACTCAACTCATATGTCTTCAACTCATTCTACTAGAGTTATCCTACGGAGACACTAGCACTCCTCCTGTAGTTTTAGGGAACAAACATTTTGTTGATTTAAATACTCCATTAATTCTTTAATACAAGTCACTTTTAGACTTTTTTCAATCGACAAATTAATTTGGTTAATAAATTTTGTTAATTTTTGGTTAGATAGTCTGATAGCTATATTTCACCTTTTAAGATAGATAAATAGATATTCGAGAGTTTGAACTTTGATTCCTATGTATTACATACAATATCAGTATCACCTGAGTTAAACATATGAGACAAGACAAATTAAGATATAAGTATTTTTTTCTTTCTATAACGCATTTAATCGTTTACTAATATTACTTCATTTAATATTTCTTTCTTTGCAATAAATACTTAGTGTCATTATTGATAAAAACAACAATAAATGTTATTGGAGATGGAGTTATTGGATTGGTGGAGTCATTAGAGGGAGTGAGGGAGAATGGTTAATGGGTTTCTCAAAATTAATCGATAGAGGTGATGCATATATATATAGCAGAGTTATGAGGTTTGTTTGAAGGTCTTAAGTTGGCTAGAGGATGAATTTCTCTAAAGTTGATGAGATGCTGTGAATTCTCAAAGAGTTGTGAATGATATTATTATTCACAAAAAGAATATATTGGTGGGAAGGTTTTTGCTGATAAAATATGTAGAATGTTAAAATATTGACTTAAATATACTTTTGGTCCTCTAACTATTTGCAAGGTTTCACTTTGGTCCTTTAACTATTTTCCGTTTCGATTTGGTCCTTTAACTTTTCTTCCGTTAATCAACTTGGTCTTTTCCGTTAACTTTTAATCCCAAAATTATAAGGTGGACCAACATTGTATGTGGTCCACCAAAGACCTCATTTAATTTTTAAACTTTAACCATTTGATATTTTTTTGATAAAAAGAGTCATCAGATTTTGTTGGTCTATTATATCAAATCATGAACCACCAACACCTAATACTATTTTATTTTCCATAAAATACAATTGCTTCATCTTCTTCATCACTAAATTCATCATCAAATTCAGAAAATAAAATTTCCAACAAAAAAAAAAACTATGAACTCATTAAGAACCTTAACCAACATCAACATCTCATCACCCTCCATCACTTGAATCAAAATTCCTCATAATTTTCTTTCTACTCCTCCCCAAAACCTGAACAATTTCCTTCACCTCTCTCAAATTTCGCACCACCCTAAACCCAAAATCAAATAGCAAGATCTTCAATTTAACTTAAATCAAACCATGGATGTAATAACAAACAAAGAAAAGAAATAAATGGAGAAATTGGAGTGAGAAAAACACATTAGCAAAATCCATGGCCTCATCTTATCCTTCAAAATTCTTTCTCCAACACAATTGATATTGTGCAAGTTCAGATTTGGTGATATTGATGGAGTTTGATGATGGAATGATGAAGATGGCAAAGGGATTGAGAAAGAAGATGAATAAAATGGAAGGAAAGAGTTATGTTTTTCTGGATTTTATGAATTTTCTAGGTTTAATGATGAATTTAGTGATGAAGATGATGAAGAAATTCATAATTTCTGGGTTTGGATAGAAGTTAACTTTTTGTTGGAAAAATCTAACGGAAAGGACCAAATTGATTAACGGAAGAAAAGTTAAAGGACTAATTCGGAACGAAAAATAGTTAGAGGACCAAAGTGAAACCTTGAAAATATT
This sequence comes from Trifolium dubium, assembly GCA_951804385.1. Classification (NCBI taxonomy): domain Eukaryota; kingdom Viridiplantae; phylum Streptophyta; class Magnoliopsida; order Fabales; family Fabaceae; genus Trifolium; species Trifolium dubium. The sequence goes on along the minus strand of OX638069.1, from coordinate 31,216,113 downwards.
TAGAGGACCAAAAGTATATTTAAGCCTAAAATATTTGATTGAGAAGTTGTTGTTAATCACTCTTACAAAGGAAACTAATAATTGATTAGCGCATACTCTAGCCCGACATAATTATTCTTTGACTGATGTATGTCTTTCTTGAGGATTGTTCTTATGATTTTAAGTACCTTTTAGTTGTTGATGAGAAGGCGATTGCTATCCCTAAAAACATCTTATAGTTTTTATTTTTTCGAACTTTAGCCCTCTTTATAATAAAAAAAAACAATACAACCACAATAAATTGTTACTTTTAATATAATATAATTATTTCTCTTTTCTTCCCCCACAATACTTTTAATTATTTATAACCGTTTCTTTTCATCTAATATTTCTCTTGATGCAAGAAATAGTACTTAATGACTTTTTGACAAAACAAAAATAAATATTTGTACTCTTTCTCGGCACAACTTGTACTGAGGGGATTACATGACGATCTTGATTTTTATATATAATTTTATTTTGGCTTGTAAAATAACACAATAAATATGCAAAAGTTCTACAAAAAAGAAAAGTTACAAGAAACCGAGTGAATAAATAGAAACAAAACAATTCTAAAAAACATGTAATAAATAACTAGGTGAGTATTCAAATTACACAATGGTAAACAAAAAAATTTAGAGTAACCAAAAAATACATTTACACAATCATTTTCATTTGTTTTAGGGGGTTATTATATGTATGAGTAGCAATCACACGACATAAAAAATTAGAATATATGATGAGTTGACGTATTGAATGATGTACTAATTTAACTAAACATGTTTAATCGTCACCAAAGACGTAAAAACATCAAAAGTCTGGTTTTAATTTGAGTATCAATGGACAATTTTTTCAAAAGGCTTTGTATAAAAAACTATAAGAGCACCATTATCTTGATTTCTCCAAAATATCCAAATTCAAAGGAATGCCCCTAAACATGACTGTCATTCTCAATATCACATGTGTAATTTTCAAAGTTTCACTTTTTTATTTTTTTTTATTTTCACTATCGCTATTCAGTTCATTGTATCAACTAATTCAATTCGAGACAATTTTTGATATCAAGTAGTTTTAATCTCATTTCAACCGTTCTTGCAGAAGATCAAACCGTAATCTTCCCTACTAAATCAAACACCAACTAACATTTAGTAATATATTTCACTTTATATTAATATAAAACATACACAACAAGACATTATAACTTATAAGGGTTTGTAAACCAACAAAAAAAAAAGACACAATAAGGGTTATTCTTTAAAAAAAAAATTACATAAAAATACTATTTTCCCCCTTTTATTTGTAACTTCTCTTAGCTGCCAAGAAATAAAAGTATTTTTTTTACATAGAAATACTATTCTCCCCCTTTTGAAAGGTCTTGTCTTCTTTTTAAAGTAAACAAGTTTGAAAAATAATCTTGATTTGTTCAACATATCTATGAATATTTTGAAGCTTTTATTCATAATTAAACACAACACGTACCCCCCCACATCCCCACTATATATACATTATATCTTACCCCATTAAGATAAATAAAGTTATCATTTTCTCATACTCTTACCCCATTATATATACCATTTTTAATATTTGATACAAAACATGGCAAACACTTTATCAAATGAAAATGAAGTACCTGTCTTTGGGTGGGCTGCTAGAGATTCATCAGGAATTCTCTCCCCCTTCCACTTCTCTAGAAGGTAAGCAAATTACATAGTAATACTAACAAAGTAACAACAAACTCTTTTAAATTTTTTAATTAGTTTACCAGTTAGATTTCTTTTGACAAAAGTTTAGAGAAGAAGATAATTTAGAGTCCGAATCTCAATTCCTTTAAATAAATAATGTTCTTAGTAATTACTACCAATTATGTTATATTTACCGGACCATATGTGTTTTTTGTAAATAGCAAAAAAATGTGCTATATCAAACATCATTTTTTTTTCTACAATTCAATGTCTATTTTGAAAATATAGGACAAATGGAGATCATGATATCACCATCAAGATACTCTATTGTGGGATTTGCCACGGAGATGTTCATTTTGCCAAGAATGAACTAGGCTGGCATATCAACTATCCTATAGTTCCCGGGTATGTTTCTTGTCACAAGCTAATATATTCTTCAAATTTTAATCTAGTACCTTCTCTTTAGTCTTAAATATAAACAAAAGTTAAATTATATTTGGTTCAAATGGATGCATGGCTCAATTTTGATTTGACAATCCATGCACTTTGGACTTCATTTCTTAAAACTTGTTCTGCAAGTTATCATATAAATTAGATGGTTTTATTTATGTGTCAGTAATGATCGAAATATTTCAATCTTTTTAGTGAATAGCGACTGATTTGAAAAAAATACCATCAAATTGGTCTTTAAATTGATTGCTAAATAAATTTGTGACTAATAATTTATATACCAAATTGTAAACAATCGTTAACCTACCAATAGTTGCTAACATTAGTGATCAATTTAACATTTTTAATCTCTAAATTGATCATTATATAGAGTGCGTTTTCGTAAAAAAAAATTCATTGACTAATGGTTGCAAATTTAATTTAGACATGAGATAGTGGGTGAAGTGACAAAGATTGGTCCAAGTGTCAAAAAATTCAAAATTGGTGACATAGCAGGAGTGGGTCCAATATGTGGTTCATGTGGTACATGTTCCAATTGCACCAAAAGTTGGGAGAATTTTTGCCCCAAAACAATTTTAACATATAATTCACAAGACTATGATGGATCAATAACCTATGGTGGATACTCAAATAAAATAGTGGTTAATGAACATTTTGCAATTATAATACCAAAAGGGTTAACACTTCAAGGTGTAGCTCCATTGTTATGTGCTGGATTAACAGTTTATAGCCCAATGAAGCATTATGGATTGTGTGAAAGTGGACAACATTTGGGTGTTGTTGGGTTAGGTGGACTTGGTCATGTTGCAGTTAAGTTTGCTAAGGCTTTTAACATGAAAGTTACTGTGATAAGTATTTCTCCTGGAAAGAAAGAGGAAGCTTTGGAAAGACTTGGTGCTGATTCTTTCTTGCTCATCAATGATCATCAACAATTGGAGGTAATTAATTTGAATACAATAAAGTGTAACAATTTATTATATTATAGCTAGGCAGGAAATGTCAAAATTGCTAGATCGGATATCCATGACCACCAGAGTTTGAACCTCGGTCTCTCCACTTTGTGTGTGTGTGTGTGAGTTTCTAATGACTTGACATTTCGTCCACGTAAAAAAAAATTGTAACAATTTGTTAATCATCAAATGAACACAATTAATTATGATTTTGAACCTATATTTGAAAAACAAATTAATTAATTGTTTGTTTGTTCTTAGGAAGCAAAGGACACAATGGATGGCATCATAGACACAGCTTCAGGGCCTCACTCACTGCAACCATTAATTGATATGCTAAAGATATGTGGAAAATTGGTTTTAGTAGGTGCATCAGTTACACCTCCTGTCTTGCCATATATGTCATTGATGCTTGGTAAGTTTTAAAAGCTTTTTAATGATCTAATAATACTTTTGGTTCTTGATCAAAAGTTTAATTTCTGTGTATGTTTAGTATCACAACGATTATGGCAGAATTAAATTGATCAACCGTGATTTTTAAAAAACTATAAAGTGTAGTTTCTATAAAATTAAAGTGGATTACTTGATTCTGATGACATATTCATTATGATACCAAACATAAGCTGTATTTGAAATTAATTAATTAAGAAACATTTTTTTTTATAAATTAGGGAGGAAGATAATTGCTGGTAGTGCTGCTGGAGGAATGAAAGAGAGCCAAGACATGATTGATTTTGCAGCAAAGCACAATATCACAGCAGATATTGAAGTGATTTCAATGGATTATGTGAACACTGCTTTTGAAAGACTTGCCAAAAATGATGTTAAATACAGATTTGTCATTGATGTGGCTAACACTCTTAATGCCTCTCATGTTGATTAATGGGTGGCTTAGTTAGTTTAATAATACATCAACAAAAAATAAGCTTGCCAGCTTAGCAAGCAATTTCAGTTATCATTATTCACTATATGTATGGCAATAAAACAAAATTACTTGTTGATGTTATTGGTTCAATTGTATCTAATATTAGAAATTTTTTACATTTTGGTTATAATTTTGAGGTAAAATTATTCGACGCAAACGATAATGGTCGCCTACTCTTTAGTTAAGGTGGTTAATTTCAATGTTAGTCGTTTTATATATAATTATGTTCTTGTTAATTTGTATTCATCAATTTTTAATAAATAGTAGAGTTTAATTTTGATATACTATTTTGAATTAAATTATTTTTATTGCAGTAATAAAAGAAAAAGAAGTTAAAGAATATGAAATGTGTGGGTAGGAGATACAATTGGAGGGTATAAATAGAATAATCTCTTTGATAAGCATGTCATTCATTGGCCCACAAAAAACAATCTATCTGGGCTACTCCACCCCAAACCCAATCTGTTGTTAAGTTTCCATCTTAAATTTCAATTTAAATGTCAATGTCAAAATTTAATTCTACTAGAATTTACTCCCTCCGTTCTAAAATATAAGGAAAAAAATAATCTCACTTATAAAGAAAATATAATCATGAAAATTTAAAATATGATTTTGTGGAATTTTTCTTGAAATAAATTGTATAGGAAGGTGTAAAACCATTTTTTATTAATTATAATTTATTGAAAAAAGGAGAGAGAAAGAAAATTAAATGTAATTTACATTTAATTTATGAGAATAAGAAAAAAGAAAACAAGGAGTTGGTACCCTTTCCGTTGGATTTAGTGTAGAGTTAATCCAACCAAATCCAATAGTTTTGGACCATTATATACTGTTCAATGCTACACTGATTTTTTAGTGTTTATGTACAATTTATAGTGTTGGAGAGTTATATTGATTCTTCTCTCTTTCATTTCACATGTAATAGATCTAAATTGCATATATCTGTAAAGGAAATTGATGGTGATATTACTGATATGAAGGAGATGAAGAAAATAAAGAACCTTAATTTCTTAGAAGAGTAATATAATTTTATGCCAACATTATTATAGAGCGATACTTGTACATAAGTTAACAATTTTTTCACAAAAGTATTTGAAGAGACCAAAATAGCTAATTGAAGTACAATTAAAGAACCAAAACAGAATAAAAACTAATTAACAGACTAAATTAAAATAAAAAATATATTAGGCCAAATGCATTCAAGACTCTTTAAATTTTGGATTTGTACTAGATAAGTCTTTTAAGTATTTTGTTTTTTGTAATAGATAAATCATCTAAGTGTTTAACCAGAATAGTAACTATGCAACACTTTAAACACTTAAATAACTAAGCCTTGAATGCACTTTGTTGTTTGGAGGATGAAGACATTAACCATGTGTTTTTTTCATGTCCCTTTTCGGTTCAGGTTTGGTGTCGTGTCTTTGGTTGGCTCGGTATTAATGACACTCCTTTTGCTTCCGTTTGGCAACATTTTCTTTGGTTTGGAGGTTTAGCAAAAGGTCGGTTGAAGGCAAAATATCGTCATATTGTTTGGTTAGCCACCACTTGGTGTATTTGGCGTTTGCGAAACAATGTAATTTTTAGAGGTGGTAGCGTTAGTATGGATGCTTTAGTCGACCATATTGTGTATATTTCTTGGTTTTGGGTTATAGGACGCATCGGACAGCTTAGTTCTGTGACTTTTTCTGACTGGCGTAGTAACCCGTTAGATTGCTTTGTTCCTTTATAATGGGTTATGTATTCTGAATTGTAAGGATTGAGTACCCCTTGTACTCTTTATAATTCAATTTTTGCTTATCAAAAAAAACTTAAATAACATATCTCTATTACATAAAAGTCTTAAAAGACCTATCTAGTATAAACCTAAAATTCAAAGAATTCTTGAATGTATTTGACCTAAAAGATAAGTTAAGGACCAAAAAACAATTTAGCCATTAATTTTATTAGTATTAACCTTTTTTTAGTCTTTGTAGACTGTAGTACAAATTTTACTCACTAATTTTATTACTAGTTAGTTCAATAATTTAGCTACTAATTTTTTTAATCATGGTAAATAATTTGTTGAGAAAAATATATACTTAGAACTCATTTATCCAAGAGAATAGTAGTAATAACTAGATAAATAAAAATAATGAAGTGTGACAAATGTGTAGCATAGGAGCATGGGACAGAGAAAGCATGAAGTTAAGAGATGTTAATGAGAGAGTTAGGATTGAATAAACTATTCCATAACAGAGAGAAAGACAGTGCAGACACACACAGCTGGTGTAGTAGCATTAGCATAGCATGTTGCATGCATGCTTATCGATTTTCGCCATTTCTTTGGAAGATTTTTATGAATCAAAAACGGCTATAGCTTGCAGCAATATCATCAGTTGACAGATTTCTGATACATGCAGTATGGTATGTAGCTATCTATCTAAAGATCATACATCAATGAGAGGATGAAAAAAAGGACAAAACTTTGTTCTTTTTTATCTTTTTATATATTACTATGAATTTATGATTATGATATATAATGTTTATTTTTTTGTTGGTATTCAGATTGAGTCAAATAGTCAACCATATGTATATGTTTCAATCAGAATTCAGAAATGATAGTGACTCTTCATTTGAAGAACCTTAATACCTTGGTGAAGGATAAAGTATACTTCTGCATTTTGTCGTTAATATTTATTTCTATCCATCAAATAAATGTAGTACTACAAAATATTGTTATTTTGGTTTAATATATTACGATATAATTGTATGTCCAATGAACTTAGTTTAATTGATTGGACATCACATTATATAAAAAAAATTACGATATAAATCAAATTAAATTATAAAATTATAGTATATATTTGAGAATAGCCCACAAAGAACAATATATATTATATGTGATCTACACTGCTTAAAATTTTTGGAGTCATGAATCCGGCTTATGATGACCACTTATTTAAAGGGTTCTACCATTTAAATTAATTTTTTTTATATCATGATATAAGTATGAAATCTCCACCATTGGCATCGTTAGTAATGACTAATTTCTATCTGATGACCTATGAAATAAATAAGGTGAATTCTCTTCTTCCAATCAAATTCTTTCCATAGCGTAAGCCAGAAATCATTTAAAATTTGGTATAAATCCATCAATAGTACATATTTTTTTTGTTTTTTTTGAGTAATAGTACATCTTTGTTGTTGGCTTCGTTCTACTATTTTACTTTTTGCATTTACTCATTAGCAATATACAGTAAAATTTCTATAAATTAATAGAGTCGGGACCGAAGAAATTTATTAATTTAGAGAGTTATTAATTTATCGATAAATTAATAATTATTAATTTAAAGAGTTTTTAATGACTTGTAAATCAATAATGACTTTAATTAGTAATATGCATCGGAAATCAATAATGAATTTAGTAATATGCATTGGAATTCAATAATGACTTTTGATGTAAATAAGAGAAACAAATGAGTTCAATGTATTCTTAAACAAGTTTGCCATATATAAATTAGATGAATGTGAGAGTATTAACACCATATCTCACAAGATGGGTTCTCATCTAAAAGGTATTGCAAAATCAACTATGTCAGATCAAATACAACATCTGAGCTATTGGATGCAATAAGAAAAGTTAGAGATAAACTCCAAATGGACTTGAACTTTAAAGGAAAACAAATAACTATTGAATCATATTTTAATAGAGTGTAATATATTTTTTTTAGTTTCTATGAATTATTAATTTATGATTTTCTTGGGACTGAAAATTACAAAGGGATCTCCCTAAAAATTATTATCTTATTATTTTATCGAATTTTTCAATTTTTTACACTGACCCAAGTCGGGACCGGACAACTTTATTATTTTAGAGAGTTTATTAATTTACCGAGTATTAATTTAAAGAGATTTTACTGTAATACGTACTGAGAAATAGAGAGGGAAATTAAGTTAATAGTACATTATATCACACGTAGCCATAATTTCAATATTTCAGTAATTTCACAAATAAAACTTTTAGCAGGACAAAAAGTTATATTTTGGTTCCACTTAAGTGAATACAATGACTAACTTTTTGTAGAGAATTGTGACTAATTAAAATTGGCATTTAACAACAACTCACAAAATAGAACTAGAGATAGATCAAACACGATATAAATTAGAGTTTTGAATGTTGAGAGCTCTAGTACTGAAGTTCTAGGATAAAGAAATATATTGTAAACATATTGTTTAACTCGATTGTATTATTAGGAAAATGATTCAAGACTTTCATCCGTGACTTCTTGAGTGATATCTATCAAATGAGGTTGAGAGAAAATGAGAAAAATTGAATATTATTTTTGGTGAACAATTGAGAATAATTTTTTGGTCGTTTTTGTAACGCTCTTGTTATGAGAAATTGGGACAAAATGGTAAAATATAGGATTTGTTCTTGGAGAACTCTTAAAAATTAAAATTATTTTAGCCTCCTTTCTTAATTAGATGTGTGGTTGCTCCGGGGGTGGATCATCTTCGGAGTTTTTATTGGGGGGCAGGGGTTTACCGTGGTTTGATACGTGGGTTTCAACTAATCGCTAAGGTTTAGACAATGTTGTAGACTTAGACCTTACCTTAAGATGTATTCTCTATGGACCTCGAGTTTCCCTCATATTTAGTCGTCTTTGGGTAGGATACCAAATTTTAAAAAATTACAAAATTCAATTAATAAATGTAAGCCTTTTAGTTTATAGTTTCTATGTTTAATTTGTCTTAGCATTTTGTTCCTTAATTAATATGTGTTCTAAAAAGTTAAATGTCAATTATATAACCAAGTTTACATAGACACATTGAATCACTCTATATTTTATCTTAATTACTAATTAATTAGTTCTAATGAGCCTAGGGTAGCTACTAGCGGCAAAATGCACACACTCTTATCATTTATTTTTACCTTCTTATTGCTAGAAGATGAAAATTATGAATGCTAGCTATGTAGTAGACGATGGTAAAAGTATGTAACTCGTGAGATGTAACATTATTGAAAGAAAAACCTTGTTGATATCATATCATATCATATTATTCATATGTAACGTAACGTTATGTTATGTTATACTGTTGAGTTACATATATATGGTTTGGTCTCACGGGAATCCAGCCACCACTCTCATAATTCACATGTTGTTTGTTGGCTTAGAACAAAAACTATGGCAATATTGCTACGTCTTTGCACGTTTCTTGTCAACCATATATATTAAGCTTAATAATTTAGTCGGTGGTTCCATCTCTATTATTTGCTTGCTAGTGCTACCTACCTATTTGTACCTAGCTAGTGTTACACTCTTATAAAATCGTTACAACACCACAACGGTAATAAAAGTCTATTTTTCTTTCTATATTTAGAAGGATAACTTGTGTCTCAATATTCTGCAATGGACACACAATTTCAATCCAACTTTATAATTATATCAAATATGTCATATGTTCGTGTTGATATGATATCCATATATCATATTTTGTTTTGAGATTTAGCATGAAATTATTGAATTAATAAAAATTAGTGAATTAATAAAAATTATTTTCCAATTACTTTATTAAGAAAATAAATTAATTGTATATATACCAAAGGATAAAATAAAATTGTTCTAGATGACTTAAGGTTCATTTTCGTCATGTCAGTTCGGTTTAAAAAATACAAAGGTTCAAAAATACAATGTCCAACTGGCCCAATTCAAAAGGCGCTTGGCCTCCCTAACCTCAACAGTTGACATCTAATCGTAACGCCTCTGTGGCATTTAAACAACGGCATTATTGATTGATGTCACCACGTAACGGTCTGACTTCAATGCTCCAACGACCTCAATATCCTCTCTACAGGGCGGACACCTCAAGGTATACAATTCTATTTCTAAAAACTTCTCATATTTTCATGTTGTTATACTAACTTAAGCGTTATATAGTGTTTGTAAGTATCCCACTAACTTCAACTTTTAATTTGGCGGTAATTCACTATTCGACGCCGCCGACTTCTCCGATCATTCCAAATCAAAAGGATATTAATTTTCATATACTTTTAAAATTAAGTATAATTAAGTATAATTATTTTCAAAATTTCTATATATGTTAATCAAAATAAGTTTAATCTAAATTGTTTCTTGATTGATAATAACTCAATTAATGTAGATCATTACTTTCCCCCTAATAGCCGGCAATAAGAGACATGTCCAATGTCCTCACTAGTACTTATATTTTGTAACTTTGCATATAATAATCTCAAAGTAAGTAAAAGGGTCACTTTTATTGTTATTCAACTTTAAATTAACCATCTCCTGGTTCCCATAAAGGTATTCAAAAATCAATTTTCTTGTATCAAGTAAGCTAGAACAAGACAAACATGTAAATTGTTAATCACAACCGTTAAATTCATAGATTTGGTATCTTTGCAGTTATGAGCATTTTCATAACTGTACTTTATCTTCCTTATGTCAGATTCAAATATAGAAACAGACATTAAACAGAGTGGATTGAATCAACAATTTACTATTTTTACTTTTTCTTTTTTTCACACTTTGGTTCTTTAAGAGAAGGAGTCGTAGTAGTCTAGAGTTCGCGACGAGTTCTGATATTCAGTGGTTTCAATCTCCTCTCAATGCAGTTATGGAGAATGAACTGTGATTCTCCATATCAAGTATAACGTCAGTCACCACTGAACCAACTAACGTTTAAGTTATTACTTTTAATTTTAATAATGTAGTTATGGAGCAAAAGAAACTAAGGTTTATGTGTGGTCTATTCTACTAGTACTTGTTTGTTTTTAATACTTTATATAAAATAAAATCTGAGTCTTTGAGTTCAATTAATTAATCAACTTTCCTTTTCTAACTGAACATAACTTTTATAGGGCTTGTACTATTCTTGCTCAATCTGTTGTTTATTAATTTAAGTGAAAAACCAAAGGGTTGTGGTTTGATTGAGATGGGCCATGTGTCCATATGTACTAGGATTGACTTAGGTAACATTTTCACATTGTTAAAAAAATATGAACTGTTTGATCAGAGTCGAGCTTGATTCACAATAGATTGTCTTAAATTGTTTGTACTGTGAGAATCACAAACTAAGCATACAATACAAGCAATGATGTTAATGCAATATAATTATAAAACTTAAACTACATTTGACTATTTCATTTAACTTATTCACTTGACATTTATATCATCTTAGCATAAGCATACATCATAATCACATTATCAAGATCAAAAAAATATTCCCATTCAAATTCAACATTGTATTTGAGATATATATTGTTCAAGTGTTATCTATTCTCATTAAATTTGATTGAACCGAGTTAAATTACGGTTCAACTGTTCATTTTATAAAACAAAAATAATTTATCATTCATGTGATTCAAAGGTTATCCAACTAATTGAACCATGACACTAAAGTTGTTGAGATATATCAAATGTGACTTAAAGTCTCACATTATAATTGAAACAGTTGAGGTCGAACAACATATAAGCGAGAGGATAAGTAAACTCGAAATCTTAAAATTTTGGATGAAAATATAGTGTCTAACCTTAATATATTAGCTATATGAATATGATTACTCTTGATTTAGTGTATTGATTCAATCCATCAAAAGTTGTAGAAAACATTGGCCAAAATTGAGCATGAGTTAAATTTTTTTTTTTGAACAGCGGATAATTTTATTTATATAATGGAATGGAAAAAGTACAAGAGGTACTCCACCCACACACGTAGGAAAAGTACATGTAGTACTATACCCACACGAAACAATAAGAAAAAACTTCAATTAAGCAACTATCTGACTATCTAAGAATACAATCCAAAAGTTTTACAAACCATTCGTAAAATAAACAAGACAAGTTAGCCTTATTTGAAAACAAACCATTCGTAAAATAAACAAGACAAGTTAGCCTTATTTGAAAGCAACCACCAAGATGTATACTTGATCAATTCCATAATTTAATTAATTAATTAAGTGCAATCAACCAAAGCTAATTAAGCATGATTTGAGGGATGTAAAAAAAAAAGATCACACGTACGTGTGAGAATTTTGTTAGAGGCTTTTGATGATGGAATGGAAATTAAAGTAAAGTTAAAGAGAGGTGCAGTTATCTTTGGTGGAAAAGGGACGTATCAAAGAAAGAAAATAAAATAGACAGTGCACAGAGCACCCAGTTCTGTTCTGTTGTACTACTCCTGTCTGTCTTTGTGTTGTTGTTCCCCTTTACTCTCTTCCTTCCTTCCTCATACTCATTCTTTCTCATAGCTGGTTCCAATTCTAGCTTATATTCTATTCTATGGTTATTAATATCATCATCTAGCTTATGTACCATCTCATCTCAACTATTATTAAATTCTTTTTATTTTAATCCCGATGTCGTGAGTTTAACTCAATTGACAAGATCGACATTTCTTGTAATATGTAGCGATCAGAGTTTAAATCTTAGTAAGTTCATTTACTCACTTTAAAACGTGAATTCTAAACCCACTTAGGTTGATCTGATGACATTGGTTTGGCATCTGAGAGTGTGCTTCTCCTCGCAGTTCCAATTTCAATTCTTTCTAATGTCAATTTAGGTGAATTAATTTAACTTCTTAAAAAAAAACGTGAATTTTAACTACTAAATTAAATTATCTGGAGAAAAAAAATAAAACAAATTGTTTTTACTTTATAGAAATGACATTCTTTACTTTTATGCTTTTTATCACTTACTACTACTGCCTGTAAGACAGAGTTTGTTAATTAATGCTATTTTTGAATTTTATAGAGAACAAACTATAGGATTTAATTCAACACTAGTTAAGAAATAGTATGGGCTATACTCTATTTTTAACTGTAATAATTAATATATTCCTCAGACTTTTTCCTTTACAAATTTATAGAATTGAGTTATTGTACTCTTTTAGACTCAGCATTTGGACTAGAAGATATATATGAAGGATGTGTTTGTGATAAAAATTAATTAATTATGAATGAACGATTTTTGTAAAATAAATTTTAATTTTTTTCTAAGTGAGTTTAATCTAAAACTATTAATTTATTCTTGAATATGTTGAGGTTAAAGTTGTACAATAAATTGAGGAATATTTGCATGTTCCATTAGCATTTGGACGCAATTTGATCACACAGATATAATGAAGAAAAAGGTAGAGAAAAAAATAATTAAAAATAATATGTATTTTAAAATAATTAAATGATATGTGTTATTATGTGTGTCTTACTAAATTGAATGACTAAACATGAGATCATACAAGTAATTTTTCAATAAATCATGTTTGAAAGCAAAACTGCAAATCTCAATCTTAAATTAAATAATCAAAATATGTCAATAGTCTTTTCCAATTTAATCATTGCCTCCAAATTTAAATTTAGTGATGGCAATAGAGTTGTGTTAAAAGTTGAACTCTTGGATAAACTATGATCCTGATCCACAAGTATGTTCATATCGATATTGTTAGATTAGACGTTTTTATTCAAGTTTGAATTTTAAACCTTATTGTATATATGAATTTTAATGAGGCTCGATTTTAATTTATTCGACTTGAGAATTATTTTTTTGCAGTTATATATGTTGAAATACAAATTTATCTCAAAAAAATGTATATTGACTATTGAGGCAACACCCTCATTGAATTGGGAGAATACGTTTTCAAGTTTTTTTTATTAATAATAATTAGATTATTTCTACACAAGACGTACAGAGATCGATAAAAAAAAAACTATATAAATAAAAATACTGTATATAAACAGAATACCAATACAAAAATTCAAAACAGTCACTACTTAAAAGAGGTCCACTCTATTCTCATTCTTAAAAAGACATTCTTCAGTTCGCAAACTACCACGTAAGACGTTTTAAAGTGATCTTTTGGCACTTATTTATGAGCTAGTTACCAAAACCAATTCTAAAACCAATAGTACTGATTAATTATAAAGAGTAATAAAGTAATTATAATCTTGGTCCGCAATGTTTGTGACGAAGACAAGAATCTTTCAATTCAATTATTAATATTGCAAGCACAAGTGTCAATTTCCACGTCTATATATGTAACTTAAAAGAGAAAGAAAGGACATGCATGTGTGACGACAAAGTTTGTTAAACATGTCCCAGCTGAGAAAGGAAAGTTATGTGTACTAATCACGCAATATTACAAAACAACAACAGCAACAATGTTACTACTAGCTAGTGCCACTATGCTTTGCAAATTTGAAGAGCATTATGCAACAACGTAATACCCCAATACACAATTCCACCATCAGTAATCAATACACAATTCCACTCTCATTTTAGTTCATTATACGCGGAATTTTGATTTTAATTTCTGTATAGTTTTAAATAAGTCCTTAAATCAACAAAACTTTTTTATTTTAGTTTTTAAAACAAAAATATGCAGGAAAATTTATAGGAAAATTTGCAGGAAATTTACGAATTTTCCTACAAATTTTAACTTTATGGATCAAAAACAAAAAAATTAGTTGATTCAGAGACTTATTTAAAATAAAATTTAATACAGAGACTAAAATCAAAATTTCACTAAAAAAAACATATTATAAGACTTGTTTCATTTTAGAATAGATAATCACAATTTGGATTTTTTTACTGTCACTTACTGCACGCATTCACACACCATAACATTTTTTTTTTTACATTAGGCTATATTTGTTTTGCCAACGACTTAAAATTAGTTATTTTAATGGAAACTAAACAACTAATTTTGAAGTGTTGTCAAGTTTTACATTTTTGTCTATTCCTTATAAGAAAAACCATAATAAGGTTAGAAAAGTGTGAGCATAAAAAACTAATGTATATTTCTTTTTAGACTATAGCTTGATAATTCCGGTCCATATTTCAAATTTTCGATGAATTTAGTTTTTTCAAAAAGATCAAAATATTTTTATTATTTGGATTTTTATCTCTATTTGATGGTTATATATCTAAATACATTTATATATCCAATCATGTTCGAACAATAATTTTGATATATATCTAAATATTTGAACCAGTGTCATTATAATTTTTAAATATATATATATATATATATATATATATATATATATATATATATATATATATATATATATATATATATATATATATATATATATAGTAATTTCATAAACCAAACTTAATTACATATAAAAATTACATTTAAAAATTAAATTAACTTAACATAAAATACATTTAAGGACCAAACCTTATTATAGTGAATGACAACTTTCATAATTTTTATATAACTTTGAAACATTCACACCAAAATAGTTTAATCTTTACTGAGAAGAATCTCAAATCTAAACGAAAAATAAACGTGAACCTAAACAAAAAATAAACGTGATTCTATGTATTTGGATGGACGTTTATGCAAATGCTACAAGTTTCAATTTCTAATTTTTACATATATAGAAAAATCTTTTAAATGTGAGTCTAAATGAAAAATAAACGTGAGTCTATGTATTTGGATGGACGTTTACGCAAATGCTACATGTTTCAACTTCTAATTATTACATAGAAGAATCTCTTAAACGTGTGTCTAAACGAAAAATAAACGTGAGTCTATGTATTTGGATGGACGTTTATGCAAATGCGTACAAGTTTCAACTTCTAATTTTTGCATATAAGAATCTCTTAAATGTGAGTCTAAACGAAAAATAAACGTGAGTCTATGTATTTGAATGGACGTTTATGCAAATGCGACAAATTTCAACTTCTAATTTTCACAAAGAAGAATCTCTTAACCATGAGTCTAAACGAAAAATAAACGTGAACCTAAACGAGAAAACGCGATCCAACACATGTACATACGTTTAATCTTTATTTTCTCTATAATACTAGTTTTGTTGTATTGTGGCGGATCGGATATGGATTCGCTGTTGTAACTGCAGCACGCAGTTACACGCAATAATCAATTTCGACTCAACAAATCAGATCACACGGCTGTGATGCATCGAGTACAATTTCTCACAATTTCAATCTCGACCGTTAATATTTAATCGGACGGTAACACAGTAACTGCATGATATCTGTATATATCCGTGGTGAATCCCTTCATACTGACACAACTGTTTTGGATGATCTAGTGCCATCTGTGCCCCACACTCTCTGTCTTCTTCCATATCCATCACCATATATACACAATTATGTCTATACACACCAACACACACATTCACCTTTCTTTATTCCATTAGATCTGAAAAAGACTACTTACCCAACTTCACATACATACACTCTTTTTCTCAATCACCTTCTTTCATCACAATCACAACTATAACCACCAAAACTCAACTACACCATCATCATTCATTCAATCCTTTCCATGCATGAAACCATTCAATATCAACAATAACAAAAAAAAACAACTTTTTTCTACCCCATTAGGCTAAAGTTTCTTATTTTTACTACCAAAACTCATCAAACTTCAAAATCAAAACTATGTCACATGATGAAACAAAAACCTCAAAATCTTCAAAAGACAACAACAATAGCATAAACAACCAACAAGGTTCTGGTGGTGGTAGAAAAACATGTTCAACATCTACAACTTCAACAACAAAACCACAAGAACAACAACAAAACATGAAGTGTCCAAGATGTGATTCACCCAACACAAAATTCTGCTACTACAACAATTACAGCTTAACACAACCAAGACATTTCTGTAAAACATGTAGAAGATATTGGACAAAAGGTGGTGCTTTACGCAACGTTCCGATCGGCGGTGGATGTAGAAAAAACAAGAAAATGAAATCATCATCATCATCATCTTCTAGATTACTCTCTTGTGATTCAAAAGACTCTTCTTCTTCTGAGCTTGTTGGTGGTTTAAAATTTCTTCATTCACTTTCTTCACCTTCCATGGATTTTCATCTTGCTACTGGTTTACCTTTTCCAAGGCTTCAACTTCAGCAAAATCATCATAATCTTTCTCCAGTGTATAACCAGTTTTCATCTTTTGGAGAAACTTCTTCTGCTATGAATAATAATAATAATTACCCTCTTTCTGCTTCTGCTATGAATTTTCCATTTTCAACAGGTAATAGTAATAATAATAGTTATAATGGTGCAATTCAAGGTATGAGTTCAATGAATATTCATAGTAATGTTGCTTCTTCTATTGAATCATTGAGTTCTATGAATCAAGACTTGCACTGGAAGTTACAGCAGCAGAGATTATCTATGCTGTTTGGTGGTGGAGAAAACCAGCAGAAAGAAAATAATCAGACAGAGAAACCACTTCAACCTATTCTGTTTCAGAATCTTGAAGTTACAAAGCAAGATGGTGGAAATTTTTCTGTTGGAAATTCAAGAAGAGAAAGTGTTAATGGTGGAGATACACCAACTGAGTGGTTTTTTGGTAATTCTTATGGTTCTGTTGCTGCTACACCAACTGCAAGTAGTGGGGTCGGCGGCGGCGGTGGTGGACATGATAGTGGAAGCAACTGGAATGGTGGTGGTGTTCATGGTTGGAGTGATGTGCAGCAGCAATACAGTGCTTTGCCCTAGTTTGAGGTAAGTGCGTGTTTGGAATGACAGAGAAGTTGTCAGAATCACGATGAGTCACTGTCAAAGCCAGACCAAACTGGAGACTAAGTAAGAGGTAGAAATTTTTCTAGAAATTACTTAGAAGAAATGAACTAATAGGCCAACTTTGATATTTGAATCAAATTTCTTTAGGATTAATATGTTAGTTATTATGTAATATTATTTGGTGTTTACAATGGCTTTAAAAGAAAACATATATGTAATGTAACAAATGGGAAAATTAAGACTATAATCTTTGTCATATAAACTTATTACTATGCCTCATGTGTTCATATATATTTTTTCATTAATTTTCTACATTCTAAATTCTTATTCTTAGTCGATATTTTAGATAGTACTATAGTAGTATATAATTTATTGTGTCCTACAAAAACCTATTCGTTTATGTGGATCCTCCTCCATTATTAATTGTTACCTTTATTATTAGTCCCACATAAAAGAGAAAGCAAAATTTGGTGTTTTTTCTTTACATGCACTCTATGTCATATGAAATTCAATAGGCTAACCCCACAATTTTAAATTGCGGTTTCAATCACAATTTCACTGCAGGAAAATGCCCAACTATAATTTTATTAAACCATGCAAGATGTATATGTATTTGTGAGTGACTGCAATTTAAATTTTTAAAGTGTCAATTGTATTTTGCCACAATTTATAGCAATTCTTTTCAGATAATAGTACAACAGTACAAGAGCCGGGTACTCAAACTCTTACAATCTGAACTCGGCATCATAACAAAAGCCAGCTACTTACAAGTTGTAATATATTAAAATTTGATTTTGATTTGTTTGATTTCTTAAAATGTATAATTGATTTTATTTAAAGTTAGAAATCGTAACTTTTGATTTTAAAATTGATTTCTACAATCAAATTTTTTGTCAACTCATTTTATATAAATATATCCAAATATAAATCATTTTATCAAAATCAATTTTTTTAAAATTAATTTTTTTTACCGCAGAACTAAAGATAAAGATGTAGACTGAATTGTAGTGAAGGTAATAAGAATTTTACCGTTTTGACTAGTACTCAGCAATAGTATATTGGGATCAGTGACAATGAAGGATAATTTTGGAGTGTTGTGAATAAAAATGAAGCACAAAGTTGTGAAGAATTGAATGTGATATCTTTGATTTGTTTTATATATATACATACAAACAGAAGAAACATGCTGTATTATTATTATTATTATATCTTCTGAACTCATCAACTAGTAGCATATATATATATATATATATATATATATATATATATATATATATAGCATGTCTGTTACTGTATCTATCATGATCTAAGAGTGATGAGCAGCTAGGTACTGAACAATGGAAGCAATATAACACAAAACACGCAGTGGCTGGGCGTAGTTTTCGCTGCTTGCCCTCTTATTAGCCCTGCATTATATAGGCTCCCTCTATTCTCTCTCTCTCTCTCTACTCTTATTGTTTTGTTGCACTTGCTTGCAGTGTGTAGTGTGATTTGGTGCTGTCTCATAAAGTGTTCTATAGTTTAAAGTGAATTCAATGAATGAATCAAACACTGTCAACATATACATACATAGGATAGATAGGGATTTGGATTTCCTGTTGTTACACCGGGATGTTTTAACAGATCAGGACCGTTCGATTTTAAATGTATGATTGAAATTTTTTTATAATGATTTTATATATGAGTTCAGCTGATCCGGTCCGATCTAACAATTAAATGGCTGAGATGTAAAACAATGTGAAACTAACTATGGATTTATTTACTGCACGAAATCCTAATCCATAGAATAATAGTATGTGTTTGATTCTGTCGTGATGAGAATTGATTTTGATATAACAATCAGTAATTTCTATAAAAAAATTATTATCTCCACCTTTAAATATATAAAAATTAATATCAACAAAAAATTATGTGCTAAATTTTGAACTAATTATATTAATTTTTTATTTATATTATATATACTACATCTCGTCTATCTCATGGTCATAGTAGAGTTGTTTGTTAACTGTCTTCTTTTACTAGCTTAAAAAAAATAATTGATAAGGCTTACATTTTTTTTTTGATTAGAAATTAATAGTTTTTTTATGTGCTATTTCAATTAGTGTTTTAATTTATAGTTTGTAGTGCATTATTTTAAAATTTATTATTGTAATTGAAAAATTAATTAATATTGGTTAAAATTATTGTTTTATGTCATTTCATGTTTTATTTTTTTAAATTTTGTCGAACACTTCAAATGTTATATGTTAATTTATCTGCTATCAACTATTTGCTAGCTTACTTACTATCTAATATAATCCGCTATAAGTCTATCTTCGACTATTTGTTAGCTTAATTATTTCATGTGTGATTTATACACGATAAAGTAAAGTGTGATCCTATTACTATTCAAACTCACTTCATGTAAAATATTCTTGTGTGTTTCTCTCTTTTGTTGAATGAATTGTTTCAACTACACAGAAATGACGAACCCCAACTATGGATATACAAGAGCTAAAAATCCTAAGAGCATTACATCTAACGTAAGCAGCTGGATAATCTAGAATCTGATTTGGAATGCTCGAAAACCCTAAAAAATGCACGGGAAAGAGGGTCGGATTAACGTAAAAGTGATTCAAAAATATTTGACCAAAAGTTTTAATGTATGTCCAACCAAAGATTTCATCCGATTGATCTCATACATAAATTACACATGAAATAATTCATTCTTGGAATAGTTACATATATTATATACTAGCAATAAAAACAGAAAGTTATGTTTAGTTTAGTTTAGTTTAATTTAGCTTAGTTTAGTTTAGTTTAGTTTATTAAGTGTTGGAGAATGAGCCCTTGATAACTTGATTCATCCGTGCTATTTTGCATGCTTGCTTGCCATTGATTAATTATATAGATTTCTCATTGAGACTGTGTGATGTACACTACAGACAGAGAGAGAGGAAAAGCAAAGCAGTGAATGAGTGAGTGAGGATTACTTTTGTTGCTTGTTTGTCGTCTTTATTCTTCACTTTCATTCTTAGCTCAAAACAACTTAGACCCCACAAATGCGTCAAACACTTGCTTGCATTATTATATGCTACCTCTTTATACTCCTTCATTCCTCACATTTATCTATACACATGTTTTTTCATGAAAACCTATTTACTCTAATTTACCCATATAGTTGTACAATTTAATTAATGAACATCTACCAACAATATATTAAATTTTTACCCACCGTTAAAAAGAATTAAATTTAGTCACAAAATTAGTTGAATTATTCCATATTTTCCCTCTAAGTTTTTCACCTATTTAATTTTTATTAGCAAAAATGTTAGACATGTACAACATTTACTACCAAAAAAAACTATTAGACAACATTTTATTTGTAAGTAGATGGAATGACAAACTATTAAAAACTCACACACACAAAAGTGGACAGACGGAAGTTAGAACTCCGGTCATGGACGTCCGACAATTTCGACTTTTCTGCTAGTTGAGCTAGGATTTGTGGATTAATTCTACCTCTTTTTATTTCTTCCATTAGAACAAATAAAACACCTTTTTTAAAAACAAAGCTCAAATTTGAGTTTGTCTAGTAAATAAACCTTTCTCAAAAAAGATCAAAAGATAAATTGGTATCTTTTTTAATAAATTTTAATAAAATATTAAATGTTTCTTGTAACCAAAAAAAAAAGTTTCTATTTTCTTACTATAATTGGCAACAACAATTTAACTTTGAATCTTCTTTTTATACTTTTGTTGAGTCACATGAGTCATGCAAGAGAAGGAGATAAACAGAAAACGAAAAAGAAAGAGTGACCTACAAAATGAAGAACATGAAGGTACGTGATTAACGTGAGTTAGACAGAGACACTTTTGTTGTTGGATTGGTTGTGTTTCATAATAGTAATTGTAATAGTAATAGTGCAAGAAGCTCATGACATATACGAGAACAAAAACTATACTCCATCCATATTACATACATATATTTGTCATAACTCATTCTTGTTCGTTCCTTATCCTACGCCGAAAACTTTGGGACCCATTATACTTTAATCACTCGATAGTTTCTTCCACTAACCAAATATATGCAATCATATGTATGACCAGGAACATAAAGGAAGACACGATGCATGTACAAACAAAGACCAACAAATTTTCTTAGGTCACTTGAGAACTATATAGTTCATGACTTCATGGATTTGTAATTAGTTGATTTAATCAACTTTTAGTTCATGGATTTATAATTACTCGATCCAGAACTATGTAGACTGTAGTTTTGTAATTATAGTGTTATTTTTTATTTTTTTTAGTTCATGTAAGTTTTTTTTGTTTGAGTTCGGTTCTTATAAATTTAAAAAGGTGATCCAATAGTAATTAATCAGTGGCAAGCAAGCAAAATAGCAAGGACTACCGTAGTTAAAACTGAAAAATTGTTAGATTAGACATCCTTACCCGAGTTTGAACCTGGAGTCTCAAAATATATAGTATATCTCTGTCACTTTGTCTATAGACCAAAATTAAATCAATTTAAAAAATAGCAAGTGGTCCACTTTGAGACCTAGTTTGAGAGGTTGATATTAAACAAACTAAATTTTATTTCACTTAAATCTATTAAAGTATATATTTTTTTTATCAAAATATGATGAATTCTTTAGTACCCAACTTATATCATTGGGTTGGATGTCCTGTTTGTTTATCAATGTGGATTGGATTGTATTTATATACAGTATATAGCAAAAGATACCTAATTAAGAGAGAAAAAAGTTTGAAAGGGAAAATTGAAAAGATGGAATTAAGTGGACAAAAGTACAAGAAGATCAATAATGGGGTGGCAGCTGATTATGAATATCTATTTTGAATTTCAGTCCTCCAAATTTTAAAAGTAAAAACCAGCGGGGTAAGAATAGAATAAAACAAAAATGGTGATGGAAATAAATAAATATAGGTTATTAGCTAGTTAGTTAGAAGACTAATTTACGAGAAGTTCAAGTATTTATCGTGTATATATGCCAATGCCACACTATATTAGTGAAAACAAGTCTTGGTTCAAGGTCAAGCAATTCAACCAAGATATTTATACCTCAAAATTTTAGACATAAAAAAGAATAGTTATAAACATATAATAATAAATTATTTATAAAAAGTTGCTTAGCTCAATTATTTGTGATAAAGACGTTATATTTTCTAGGATATGGATTTAAATTTTGGACTTAGGAAAAGTTGATTAATTATTTTATGTTTTATGATATATGTTAAGAATTAAAAAATAGAATTATTCTTTTAAAATTTATTTTTTCTAATGTACCAAAAAAAATATTCTCTTAAAATTTATACAATTAAATTACGAAAAGTTTAAAAATTTATAATTAAATGTACGAAATATTATAAAATATTTAATTTAAATTTTAACACATGCACAAAAACATGCTAACATAACACAAGGGATGTGGTTGAGTGGTTGGGGTTCATCCTCGCTTAACCAAGG
Organism: Trifolium dubium; assembly: GCA_951804385.1. Classification (NCBI taxonomy): domain Eukaryota; kingdom Viridiplantae; phylum Streptophyta; class Magnoliopsida; order Fabales; family Fabaceae; genus Trifolium; species Trifolium dubium. The sequence goes on along the minus strand of OX638069.1, from coordinate 31,193,116 downwards.
GTCGAGGGTTCGATCCTCACCTTGAGTATGGAGCAACTTTAAATCCTTGGGCCAGCTATCCCACCCATCGAGGTGCCTCCAATCTAGCGAGGGATTAGTCACTGCGTTCGGCGGTAGATACCCTGGTCTCGACCAAAAAAAACATGCTAACATTCCCCTATTTTTTTATAAGCATTGTGTTCTTATTTTAAAATATCTTACTGTAAAAATTGTTTTAAACTCTAAAGATGCTGGACAGGCATGATACTTTTATCCAAAAGATTTCTTTTACATGTTAATTTCAATATATTTGGACAGTTGTAAGATACTGAGTTATATATAACTCATAATATGTTAACACTAAAAAAAAGTTCAATTACCTAGTTTTTTTTTGAAGAAGTTCAATTATCTAGTTACTTTGGAGTAATCCAAATATTCCCAAATATAGGGAATAGATGGATGGAATGGAGGTGCCCAAATAACATTATCTCAGTAAGCATAATAATTTGAGATAGTATATAACACAAGGCTGTATATTCTAGACAAAAATAAATAAATTCAAATCACACTTTCATGATAAGAGAAGGTGGAGATTCTATGTAAAAATTACACACAAGTAATATCCAATTATCAATAGTTGTTACATGAGACTTTCTTCAACTATCTTGACCATATTTTCTTCTTACTGTCCCTCTCTTTAACTCCTTGAACCGGATCTCTGCTTGTGCTAGCTCTCTTATGAGACAAAGGAGCTTGACTAGCAATGACAGGCGGTCTTGTTATTAGCCTACCAGTCCTTACAATCTTAGGCGGATCAGATTTCCTTGTGATTTTTCTATCACGTAAAGAGGTTGATGGCGCGACAAAATGGTTCTCAATGTCGTTGCTTCTGAGCTGCCTTTTGTTTCTCATCTGATGAGTAGAATCGTTCCCTTTTAACGAAGCAGAGCCTTGACTTATCTGGCGGTTTACTGAGTTTGAACTACATAAAATGCGAGTCTCAATCTCGTTTGGACATTCATCGCTCGTGTGGGTTTTAACCATGTCAGGTGTGGCCACGGCCTTTACTGCTTCAACATAACAATGAGTTTGCTGCCACTGTTGCTCTCGTTCTTTGTATCTCTCATCTAGTTCCTTCATCTGACATAACATATTGCCACATGAATTATTAATCATTGTATAAATTAAACAACTCACAAAATAGACGCCAGAGATAAAAATGATAAAAGTTACACGTATAGGCTATGATTACTATTACTTTCCTTCACTCATGGTAAGCATGTAAATGTGACTGTATGTGATCAAACAAAATTTCAAATGTAGTGTGCAACAGAAACAAATTAGTACCTGTTGTTTAAGCAAGCATTCTGAGCTCTGCTCCTGCTCTTTCAGTTTTCTCTCAAGCTCCTTGATCTGGAGAATGTGATGCAATGTATATAAAAAGATGTTACTGAAAATATCCATTTAACAAACATGCAGAATATCGTACTATAGGAGCAACTATAATGATTGACAACCTTATCTTTTAAAAAGGAAGATTCAGACTCAGACCCTTGCAACTGATCTTTCAGCTTTTTTTCTAGATCCCAAACCTGCATAACGTACAAGAATTAACTCAACTTTTATTGAGGACTAAACTGATTGTTCATTCAAACAAAGAGGGATAAACTTGTCTCCGATATATTCAATTTATAATGATGCATGTTCTTCATGCTAAGGTTTTCACAAGAATAAAGAATTAGAGAAGAGTGGAAGAAGCTGTTTTCCGACTGTGTTACAAACCTTCTGTTGGAAATTTGCTGTCTCCGACTGTAATTGTTCTTTTATTTTTCTCTCTAGCTCTTTGACCTTCAGAAGAAGCAAGTGTCTAGTTAGATATAATGTCGAATGACCCAATAACCAAAGCAAATAACCTATGCTATTTGTTTGTAATTATAACTTCAAACACTGACTTTCATTCGTAATACCAAAACCATGCTACACAACTGATGTTACTAAAAAAATGTATAGATGAGCCACATGTCAAATAACAATCTTAAATAGAAAGCAACCTTTTGTTGGAGAGTACAACAGGTTTCTTCTTTTCCCTTCAACTTTTCACATAATTGAGAAATTTGTTTCTCTGATTGGTTTTGCATGGATGATTTGAGCTCAATCTGACCTTCAAGTTCTTTAATCTTTTCTTGTAGATTTTTGTGAACATGATCCTTTCCTTTGGCCTTACTCTCAATGCTTTGCAAATTTTCTTCTAGTTTTTTCAAAGATTCATCTTTACTTCTGCACTCACTTCGTGCTTTGTCAAGCTATGCCAAAGTGTAAAAGGAAGAAAACCATAAATTGTTTATAAAGCTTGGTGAAATATGCTCTAGTAAGTAAGGATGAGCAGTCTACCATTGCTTTTGTCTTTTGAAGTTCACTTGTATCAATTTGCTTCTTAACGGGACCTAACTCAACGCCCCTCACTCTAGTTGCAAAATTAAGTGAGCTCAGAGTCTCACCTACGTCCTGGTCTGATGGACTTATTTGTACAAACATCAAAGTTTTTGCGTCACCTCCTGCAATATGATACAAAAAGTTATGCAACAAACTTTACCAATATAATCCTAGAGAAACCAGATCATCAAAATTGAACAACAAACACAGGGAAAGCTGAAATAGCTTGAAAATACCTAGTGAGTCTTGGAGTAAATGTGTCAATTTAGAGTTCCTGAAATATTCAAAAGAATATAGCATCATTGAAACTTACATTTACATATCAAGATAGGAAACAGTAAAGAGAATGGTAATAATACCTATACGGAATGTGACTACTTTTGGCTGCTAAAGATGATATCACATCTCCAAGAGCAGAAAGAGATCGATTGATATTTTGTGCTTCCTTAAGTCGCTCCCCTTGCACATCAGTCTTTGCGAGTCTCTCACTACCTGCCAAATCCACAAGCCAAAGCTTGCTCTTGGTGCACTCGCCATTCATCAAATTTTTAGCCTTTACCATTATACATAGCATGCTGAACCACAAGAAACAAGTGATATGATCAGCAAGTATAGAAAATGAAAAGTTGACATTGATGTAGGACGTCCTAGACAAGAATTTGTAAAGAAATAGAGAAAAAAAAGAAGAAAAAAAACATGAGCTTGGTACCAATGAGATCGACTACTGTGCTCATTAACGTTATTACTTCCAACTGCTCTAGCATTGCTTCCAGCCTGCAGTACGTTCCACACATCACGTATGTTGTCAACCTTGGCTTCTACAACACCAGGGACATGATGATTTCCTTCAGAGTTTTGTTTTATCTCCAACCTGATAATAATTTCAAGATAATTCATTTCAGCTTAATAGAGTTGCCTACTTAGACTAGTACTATTGCACATTCTAGCATGCTCGACAAAGCTTTACAGTCTGTACCAAACTGTCTCACAAATAGGAAGTCAATGACACACCCAACAAAGATTACCTTTTTGATGTTGGTCCAGTAGCCAATAAGTCTCTGATTTGTTCATTATAAACCTCAAGCACACTGACAGATATGTCGTATGAAAATGTTTCACTCCTTTCCTCACTAACTCTAAACAAGTGCTCAAGAGTCCTGTAATTAACTCCTCTATTCTGTTCTGTTCCTTCCATGGTAAATGTTTTTCCTGTTCCTGTTTGTCCATAAGCAAAGATGCAAACGTTGTAGCCATCCAACACAGAGATTACCATCGATGATGCATCAGCAAAAACATCAACTGTTCAAAAAAGCAAACACTATCTCTTAGAAAACATCCAATTGTGTAAATAATAATAATACTCATGAACTAATTATGACAGCAATGATTAATGATGGTCTAGCAAATACAGTTCTTCTTGTATTACACTTTGTGCTTACCTTGATCATCTTTTGGTGTATAAACCCTGTCAAATCTAAATGATTTTTTGGTGGAGCCATTTGTCAAAACTCCAAGGCATCCATCCTTTGCTGCATCGAAATCCACAACTGTTGTACACCCAGCTGACATTTCACCCTTATTCAATGGTCGACAGCGGCAGAAAACCCTAATGTTCCCTATGTATTCATAACAAAAGCACATTTTAATGCCTTTGACTTTTAATAATTGTTTTCAAATGGAAACAAAGTCTGCTTATACTATGTAGAATAAGTAAACATGATAACATACCTTTAGCTTCTTGAACTTCATTGAAGAGCTTCTTTCTCTTTGTCATCTCGTCATAGTACTTCACTTTTAGATCTTCACACTGCTTAACTGCAGAAAATAATTTTTATTCCTTTAACACGATGCATACTATTTCAAAACTCAAAAATAAGTACAAATTTTCAGTCTTAACTACTAAAAATGGAGATTGAATAATGTAACCGAAGCATACCCAATTCTTGAACAGCAAAAACCATCTTATTTAATTCAGGGATTGAATCAACACACTCGTGTGCTTCATGGGAAAGCCAGGATTGTTCACTCTTAATCAACTGCAAAACAAATTTATTGCTGATAATCTTAATTGTGTTCCTGAGAAGTGAGAGTTATAAAAAATAAAATTATAGTAACTTTAAACATTGCTCTTTGTCATTTACCTTTACTTTTTCCTGCAAACTGATAATTGCTTCTGCCCATTTCTTCTTATCAAGTTCGTACCTGTTAGAAATACTCCTCAAGTTCTCGGCTTGTTTCTCCACAGTTTGTTCTGACAAAGAAATTATTGACAATAAAATTAGGAATATTTTGACCTAGGAGAAAAAATATTTGAAGTTTGAAAAGGTGAGGTTGTGTGATGTCATTATATACAGGCACATCTAACTGTGGTAATTTTATTACAGCCATAAGCTATGCATAGCAAATGAAATAATCATATCCGTAAGTTCCTACATATACATGATGAGAAATCTCATTAACCAAGCTGAGAAAGTTCTGCAAAAGACTGATTGATTTCCATACCAGTAGTGAGTGACTTAAATGTCACTTGATCAAGCTCCGTCTGGACTTTTTCCATTTTCCTACTTGTTTCAGTTAATGACGTCCACGCCTCATAGCATTCTTTTGCCTTGAGCTCACACTGAAAAGTGAGCTCCTTTATCTTATTCTCATACTTTGCTGTAGATTTTGTCTTCATAACTTTCATCTGAAACATTTCAATAAAAGCAGGAAAAACAAAATGTTGTTAGCTTATGATACTTCACACTTCAAACAGCCACATATCAACTAGTTTGCAACTCTAACCTGTGATGAAGGAATTTCGATCTGCGCAGCACAGTAGTTACATTTAATGAAATCATTTGTCACTGGCGGAACTGTTTAGCAAAATATGCACACAACAACATGCTGATTAACACCAATGCCACTTGAAAAAAAAATAATCAAGCAGTGTAAACAGAAATTACGTACCTGACGCTGTCGTCGCTCTCCTAATGCAAATCCCACTAACAACTGGGCTTCCATTTATACTTTCAAATCTTATGACAATCACCCCATCATCCTTCACAGTGACCCTATAATCAATCATCTGTAGTGGCTTGTTGACTCCAACAACTGCATAGATATCCAATTCCGATAGAACCTGCCACATCACTTCAGTTAAAAAACGACTACAATCTATTACTTCTATAAGTTTCTCAAATGTTAAATCACAACAAAAAAGTCTAGTTTATGTGAACATGCTTGCCTTTTCTTCTTGTACGTATACATTGAACACCCTCATTCCTTTCGGCCCATTTATATTAATAATCTCGACAAAATGAAGGTCAACAAGATACTTTCCAGGAGGAACATTATCAATTCTATAACAAAAACTTCCCACCCGAGCTGACTGATATAAACACGGGTAATCTCCACCTTCCACTATCGCCTCATTAGTGCGGAAAACATTGCCACCATCAAAAAAAGTATCACCCAGAAACTTAACTCCATCAGCTCCTTCATTAAACGCTTCCCCACCCGCATTTACAAACATTACACACTCCTCTGCTTCAAAACACATACATTAAAAATGAAAACTTGAATTAATAAACCGATTAATACAATAATTCATAAAGATACATTTTTTAAACTACCCAAATTCTTAATTTATCAAAACCTAAACTAGAACACTAAAACCCCCAAATTAACCCTAATTTACTATATAATTGAGTTCCAATTTCCAACAAATTTGGAAAACTGAATCAAATTTTGCATATTTTGATGTAACAATGAACTTAATTTGGGAGAAACTAACCTGAATTTTCAGATCTGGCGAATCCATTTGGAATGAGTTTGGAATTTGAATCACAAACGATTGAATCGAAAATTGAATCGTTGGAATCTTCCATGACTGAGTCTTGATCGTGTGAAATTAGGGTTTGTGGGTGATTTTGAAAATCGTTGAGTTGAATCGGATCCATGTAATGTAACTCGGAAAGAAGAAGAAGAAAAATAGAGAAAGATTGAGAGAGCGAAAGAGGAAGAATGCGCTTTGAATTTGAATTTGGTTACCGTTGAATTTTGATTTATGGACCGTTTAACTTTTTTCCTTTACTTTCTTACAATTACTACCTTTTTTGTAAATTAATTAAAGTGTCTTCATGATTTATCAAATGGTTGAAAATTCAAATTATTTATTATTTGTGTCATACTATTTCTGTCTCATTTTATAAGATCTATTTTGACTAAATTTATTATTTATTTTTTTGACTAAATATTATTATATAAAATATTGTTTGATTTATTTCAATGCGTATTTTTAAAATATCAAATTTTTTAATTTTTACTAATAAACAATTAATGATATTAATAATTAAAATCATGTATTGGCATATGTATAGTAGTCAACGAGTTCCTATATTTTGGAACGGTCATTATTTTATTTTATTTAATTGGAATTTAAAAAAATACATCATGTGATAATGTAGAATAACTTAAGTAGTATGTGCCTAAGAATATATGAGTTTAGTAGAGAAATGTCAAACGATCAATTGTTGATAGGAACAGTTTATCTTTTTGATATACCAACAAAAATAATTGAGTCCTATTCAATTTTTTTTAATCTTTTTGATGTTTAACCGATAATTTTTTAAATTAGATAGAGGTACTAAAATCAAACAAAATAACTTGTAAGAATAAAAATTAAAAAGGGATACAAGTTTGAATCAACGATACTATATTTTTCTACTGCATACAATGTGCTGCACTGCGGGGTTAGATTGCATCTAATTTTTTAACCCGCAATAATCATTAGTCACTACTATACTATAATAGAGAAAATATCCTATAAGAATGACATATTTATATGAGAATGTAAGAATGAAATAAGAAATTATATAATTTATCTAAAAAATTATATTTACTTTCTTTAATTACATTATGAGAATTAGTTTGATAGGATTCAGTTTAGTGTTTTGTTGGATAATTAGATCTAAAATTTTACAACGAGAAATCAATAAAGTCCTGTTTGGTTTAACTGAGTGGGACGAGAGGAGAGGGGCGGTGAGGGGAGGAATTTTTAAGGAGGTGACGTGAGAGAAAATATAATTTATTATGTTGATAAAATTACACACACTTTTTTATTAACATCCTAAATTATCTTTGTTGGAATATTAAAATTTAGGTTTTATTTTTTTGACAACAAAAAAATTTTAGTTTTTCTACTCATTAGTTTTTTTTTGTTATATATCCTTTAGATTTTTTTTGACGTAATATATTCATTGTAATTTGATCCTTATTTTGAGTTAATATAGTTAAGGATTAAAAAGTAAATTAATTATTCGCTCCCCTCCCTTTCCTTCGTTAAAAAATTAAACCAAACACAAAAATTTAAAATATTCTCTCCCCTCCCCTTCCCTTACCTCCAAAAACTCCGAACCAAACAGGGCCTTAGATTTTAGCTAAGATTAAATATTCAATTAAAAACTCATGTGCACCTGATCTCTATCAATTTCTTCTTTCCCAAAGTAAAATACCTATTCACATAGGCCATAGCCCCCCTTTATCTGTTTTATTTGGATTTTTTATTCTTAGCTATTGGCCACCATTAACATAGCCAAATAAAATAAAGGTAACAAAGAAAATTTATCACATAATATTTTTTTCATCTATGAGACTATTTTCAAATGGAATGAAATACTAAACGCCCTCTTGAAATTTCAATTTTCGTCAAATACACCTTTGAAATTTTGAAATAGGCAAATACCCCCCTGAAATTGAAAAACGTTAGCAAATACCCCCTCGTCCGTTAACTCCGTCAATGACAAATTTAATAGTCAAATAACCCTTGAAATTTACAACTTATTGTAAAGTACCCCCCTGAAATTTATAACTTCGATGCAAAATCCCCCCTAAAATTTGAAAAAAAAAGAAGCCAAAATGCCCTTTCTAAAGCGCATAATTTTCACTTATAATAGAATCAAAGCATTATCTATACTTAAACACAACGTAGTAATGTAAGTGGTCTTCAATCGTTACTAAAGCGCATAATTTATAGATATGAATAGTTGTAGCATGTACTTAAACCAAATGAAACTAATGAATTCATTTTCATGAACATAAGTGACCATTCAAGTTTACGTTTTGTATATCTCACATAAAGTTTCAACCATGTTGTGGGTAATTACCTAAGTCTTCATGCAACAATGTTAAAAAAAAATCCAATTGACTTTGTTTTCAACATCCACATTTGCATATATTATAGTTATGACGGTTGAAAAACACTTATATTTCTACGTTGTGTTTAAGTATAGATGATGTTTTGATTCCATTATAAGTGAAAATTATACACTTCAGAAAGGGCGTTTTGGCTTATTTTTTCGAATTTAAGGGGGATTTTGCATTGAAGTTATAAATTTTTGGGGTATTTGACAAGAAGTTGTAAATTTCAAAGGGGTATTTGACTAGTAAAATTGTCATTGACGGAGTTAACGGACCAGGGGGGTATTTGCTAACGTTTTAAATTTCAGGGGGGTATTTGCCTATTTTTAAATTTCAATGGTGTATTTGACGAAAGTTGAAATTTCAGGAGGATTTTTGGTATTTCACTCTTTTCAAATGATTTGAACGAAAATTGTAAAGGATTAAAATGCAAAAACAATAAAATGAAAATATAGATAGGGATAAATAATTAGTCAAAAATAAAAAAAAGATAGGGAGAAAGTATGGGATAAGAAAAAAGAATAAAATAGAAGAATAATGAAGAAAGTAAAAATTGGAGTGGGTATTTTTCTCTGCATTGTGCCTTTCGTTTCCTTCCTATATTTTTTTTATTATTTTAAGTGCCCGTTTGGCCGGACTTATTTTCTACTTTTTTTCTACTCCTTAAAAATAGTAAAGTAGGAAAAAAATGTGTTTGATTCTACTTTTTTTTATTTTTTAATTCTTTAGTTTATTTCTCTAATACTTTTAAAGAGAAATATGGCTAAATTCAATTTTATACTTCTCTATTTCGTTTAAGCTAAATAGAAAAGTAGAAAATAAGCCGGGCCAAACGGGCACTAAGTTATGTAAAGTAGTAATGTATTAAATTCTAACATGAGATTGTTGGTTTGGCGCATATTTGTGATTATTAAGTTTGAACAGTTTTTTAAATAACTCTTGAAACCAACCACAAAATTATGGTGAAGTCTAAGGTGAGGGCTATTAAGTCCCTCACCGGTGAATCACTAAATTTTTACCGTTGGATGTGATTAACGGTCTAGATCCATTATAATTTAAAAAGAGAACACTTCCAATTGTCTACACACAACCACACCTCTTCTTCATCACAAGATTTCAATTCGCCAAAAACTCCATAAAATGCCGACTACATACCCACCACCAACCGCCACCCACCACCGTTAAATCTCTCTTCACTTCTCCAAGAATCTGAAACTAGTTTTGAAAATTTTAAGAATCAGATACAAAAGGATATCGCTTGGTGTTTTGGGTGATTCATCTTTTTCAGTCTTCCCTCCTCTTTGAAGCTTTGATGGTTTTATGACGTTTCATCGGCGTCGGAAGTCGGAAGAATCTAGATCCATTCCAATTTTGAGTTTTTTCAATGGTTTTGCATGATAAGTTGGTTTCAAAATTCGATTTTTTGAGGGTTTTGCTTTAGATTTGGAAGCTTCAGGTTGGTTCATGATTGTACAGTCATGGAACAAAAACAAGAAATCTTTGATTTTGATTTTTATTTTTGCACAGTGAAAAGAAGAGGATGAAACGATTTTTTCTTTTGGTAATAAGAGGATGGAACACGATTGTGTGTGCACAATTGCAAGTGTTCTCTTTTTAAATTTTAATGGATCTAGACCATTAATCATATCCAACGGCAAAAGTTTAGTGGTTCACCGGTGAGGGACTTAATAGCTCCCTCACCTTAGACTTCACCCAAAATTATGGATAAGAAAATTAAAATATCACAAATCAGTTAGTAGGATATTTTTGGAACAAAAATAGGGTACTTCAAAACAATATTTTTTAACATAAAACAATATGAGATTTCTATTTATTGGAAAATATATTCAAACAAAAGAGAAAAACCATTGTTCTATATTGCTTCGTTGGTGTGGTCAGTGATGTTTGTTGCTTCTAAAAGTGATAGACACTTTGTGCCCGAAAAAAAATAGAAAAATCATTCATATAAACACAATCGAAAAGGCAAATTTTATAATTACACTAAAAGATAGAGACATAATAGAAAAAAAATAAGTAACAAAAGTGCCCTTATATTGTTGGAATCAAATGTTACATGTTAGGTTATATTTTTAAAAGTTTCTCCGTAATTGAAGTTAAGTTCTTATGATCAACTATAAAAACCGATTTCAAATCAAACATGCAGCCACTTCCATATTTGAAAGTCATCGTAATTCTATCTTTATTTACGTTTTTTAGGGAAGTAAAAAATTTTAAGAGAGAGAGAGAGAGAGAGAGAGAGAGAGAGAGAGAGTTAAGAACACAATTTTATCTTGCATCTAAAACACGTCCTTAAAAATATTTCATCTCTCACGAAATATGAAGAAAATGAATGCAAAAAGAGGGTTGAGAAAGAAAAAAAAGTGAAAGAGATAAAATGGAGAGAAAGAAGAAAACAAATACATAAATTCATAGAGAGAAGTAAATGGTAGATGTGGAGGGAAAATGAGAAATAAAGGAGAGAGAACAAAGTTATAGGATATATACAATTCAATTAATATTATTATAGGAGTAAATATTTTACTCTCACAATACAAAAGTTTTCACCGTATAATACATACATATAGCATACCCTAACACCTATTTAATAGAACATTTAACTATTTATTACATTTTCAATGTAGACGGCTACTTGCATTTTGCTATGCTTGTATTGTATTTGTATCTTTATATTAGTATATTTGTTTGTTTATTTTTGGTACATTAGTGATATTTGTTTTGATTATCAATGAATGTGCAATATGCTACCTGAGTATTTGTTATAATTATACCTATTTGCATTAATTGTTGTGTGCCATTATCAATATCAACTCATTTTCAATTTCGTTTTCGTAGGATAATTTAAGTGGTAAAAGTTGGAGGACATATGGGTTGGATATAAGAAAGTTCAGGGTTCGATCTTAGGCGTAAATAATTTATCATTTCCAATGTAAAAAAAAACTCATTTCAAATTTCACATTGCAAATCAAACCGGGTTGGATTTTTTTTGGGGTTAACCGGCCGGCTTGGATTGGGATGAAATTAGGGTTAAAATTAGGATTGTCATACTTAATTACATTTATAATAATAAAAATAAAGATTATTCAATTCAAATTTATATCATACTCTCTCCGTTCAATCATTTTTAAATGATTATTCAAATGTTTGGGGAGATTCCAATTTTATTTAAACATTTTAAATTTACAAAATTATTTCTATAATGTTCAAAAAATTAATTTAAACAAAATTTTGGGGAGATTTCCTTTTATTTTACACAATTACCTAAATAATGATCAGTTATCACTTATAATAATTGTATATAATTTATTGACTAATTATTACTATAATTTTAACTTATACAAAAATACTCCTAAATTAGTAATGTTTATCCATTCATATGAGACGAAATTTGATGAAAATGTTATCACTCTAACATGTATCGTGACATGCCTAATAAGAAGCAAAAAAAGAATTAGTAGATACTACCACACATATAATCATACACAATTCGATTTATATATATTAAGATAAGATTATGATTTACCGCACTTTCTGGCTTTCTTTCTTGATTCCTCTAAGGTATTATTTATGCCATTGTTTTTAATTTCACTTTGTTGTGTTGTGTCTGTGAATATGTGGTGAGCCCAACTTTGTAAGATTCATGTATCTTATAAATAAATACACTAATGTATTAGGGAATTTCTATAAAACATTAGGATTAGTTGACAATGTTAATTGTGAAAGGTTATGAATCATGATGACAATCAATAAGTTTGAGTCATTTGAGAACAATATCGAAGGTTTGGGTTCATCTAAAAATTCTAATCATCCTTAAAAAAAATTTCAATAAAATTGTTTGTCAAAAAAAAAAAAGCATCCAATAATCCTTCAAAATCTACTACCCATTAATACTACAAACCAAATTCAAATCAAGTTAAACAGTTTAGTAAAAAAAAAATCAAGTTAAACAGTGGCTCATTTAAGAACAATATATCATGTTCAGGTTCATCTAAAAATTTTAATCGCCTATCAACAACAACAAAAAAAGCATCCAATAATCCTTCAAATCTACTACCCACTAATACTACAAACCAAATTCAATCGATCAAAAGTCAAACAGTGGCCTTTCCCTGTTCTGAGGATTTACAGTAATGTCATTAGGCACAAATCCTCCCACAAAAAGTGGTGTATCATCCTCGGCAACAATCGACCGGCAAAATCTTCTATAACTATTGTCGCACCACCCTTCTCTATTGTTACGGAGAAGCCAATACCGAACTTCTTTTCCAACAACTAGGTCCTTTCCAAACCCTACAAAAAGCAATGTGTGTGATTTAGCAAGACAAGTCAAGGTTTACACAAGCACATCTGGATTAGAAGGACCCATATAAATGCGCTCTTGTAATAATTTTAACAAAAACAATTGTATTGAATTAATTATTTTATTACTTAGAAAGAAAAATATTAAAAATTAAATAAATATGACCCATATTGCATTCGTTTCCGGTATCCAACGAATAGTCACTGCAACAGGACCCGTAGTTTGTTCTCCCTCTCCATCTCGCTAGCTGGTATATAATCATACATGTTGATCCTCAAAGTTTTCTTCCCTTAAGTTTCTTTGATTTTTGATTTTGTTTAAACATTTAATTACATGAATACACAAAACAACATAAGTAAAATTAAAAAAATCAATTGTTAATGACCAATTTCTTAACAAAAAAAAAGACTCAATAAAATATTAAGTATAAAAAACAACAACTCTATATCTTATGTTAAGAACAAAAAAAAACACAACTAGATCGGCATTTACATCACTATTGTTGAATACACACAAAATTTACTTAGATCAAATACATTGTATACAAAAAAGATTCATCATATCTACGTCAACAATATATATGAAAGCCACATTCCTCATACAAAAAGTAAATGTGTACATTATTAATTGTGATGATGTGACATTTTAACTTAATATTTTTAACATTTCGATTTTGTGTAGATGACATTTCGATTTTATGTTTATGTTTTATAATTATTTTATAAATTACAAAAGAATTAAATTAAATTAAATTAAATTAAATCATATAAACATTACAATATTAACTTTATGTTTAATAAACATATTTATAAGTTACCTAAAAATCATAATTATTTAAGTAAAACGGCTTATATTAATTTTTTTTGACAAAGTCTTATATTAAATCAAATATCATAAATTCAATTTATTTTTGTGTTTCTAAAAATCACTATAAATATAAATTATATTTTTCACAACAACTTCACAATTTCATTTCATACACATCCATGTTTTGGTGTTTCTCATTAACTTAAGTCAATACAAAATGACTCACAAAATTAATCATGATTCTGCCATTTTGTCAAGCCATTTTGTCAGTAAAGGAGAAATATGCCAATAGATTCAACTGTAAGAATTGTTATATAAATTTTCATTCATTTTTTGACAAGATAAATTTACATTCTTATATTTACTAATATTATTGTTTTTATAATGTATTATATTAACAAAATTCATTGTATTGTACATGTCAACAAAATTCATGACATTATGCAACACACATTAATTTATAAATTTGAAAAAGAACTTATAGAAGGTAATATCAACTCATTTACTAATTTTGGAGTTGCTTAAAACTATGATTCATACATGAGTACGAGACATGAGTATAAACTTAATTTTAAGTTTCACGTAAAGGTTAAAATTTATGACCCGAAAAAAATTCCTTCTAATATTTATAAAATTGAAAGTCATATTTCAGTGTTTGCTATTAATTACGATACAAATTATCTTTACGGTAAGAATTTTATATATGTTATGTATAATTTTTTATTTATTATTTAACATTGTCAAACATGTGATATTAATAAAAAAAATTATATAATCATATTTATAGATGTCATTGGAATGTTAACTGAAGTTGATATTCAAAATTAGCACGAACGAAATTGTCTGAAAATTAAAATACTTTGCAATTCAGTTGAACTATGATGGATTAGTACATCGTACAATTTACTATTTTATAATCTATACCACAATATTCTAATAGTCTATTTTTTCCTTTTTGAAAAACTATTTTATCCTTATTTAACAATCAAATAACTTTTTTTTAACAGTAACAATCAAATAACTTGAGTAAAAAAATTCAAATAACTTATTTAATAATCAATTTTTTTAGTTTTTACCATTATTCGATCCACTAAACCGACTAATTCATAATCGAGATCAAGATATATTGTTGTATTTGATCTTCGAAAAAATCACTTTGAGAATATGCCTCTGAATAGATTACTGGGTTGAGTCGCGGATCGGTACGCTCTCTTTAAGACGTTTCGCGGCACTGCCCAAAAATTGTGCAAGGCAGACTAGCAACCACAAAGTCCCCAGGATAAAACAGTCCAGATACAAAATACCGATTACTACTGCACTGTAGAAATCGGGCAAGAATTACACCTTCGATAATGGTATAAATACCACCCGTATTGATACTAAGATCAATCAATAATGGCACTGTGGCCACCCAAAATTCTGAAACAAATTAGAAAAGAGAAGGATAAAATATTATCGATCAAGAGAGGGAAGAATTTAGTATCGTAAGCTGAAATTTTGTTGTTTTGGTTCTGAATGATACACTTTGTATTTATAGTAGAAGTCTTCAACTAACTAGGAGAAATAAAAGGGAGATCGGTTTGCATCAAATAAAAAACAAAAGATAAAATCTGATGCATAATTTGTGGAACAAAATATTTGATTGAAATAAATTGTAACAAATCATATAACTTGGAATATGATACTTGGTCTTCTATACCAAACAAAAAAATGTGTTTCAATATATAGTCATCATATTATATACAACAATAACATATTAGTTAATATTAATAGTTATCCTTTAATATTTTTGTTTGTTTGTCACAAAAAAATATTAACACATCACATTAAGTGATCTCTTTATTGTGAGACTTGAGAACTTTTTCAAATTCACAACCACACATCCGTTTATTCATGTGTTAATCTTTTACCAAGTTTACTCCAAATTATCAATATATTCCAACATATATGCACCGCCGAACACTGACTAATCTCTCGCTAAATTAAAGACACCTCAAAAGATGAGACAATTGACTCAAAAATTTAAATTTCCACTATACTTAAAATGAGAATCAAACTCTCAACTCTATGTTAAAGAAAAATGACATCCGACCGCTCAACCACACCTACTGGTAGTATATTATTGAATAGACTAATTCGGTTTTCCAGTAATTATTTTTACTAACAAATCTTATTTTTTTAGAAATAGAAAGAAAAAACTAAAAAAGAAAAAGAGAAAAAAATTATAGGCAGGCTGGCAGCAGAAAAAAAGAGAGAGATGAAACAGTTAAAGAAGTTTCCATTAACAAGCAAACCTTCACATCACAGATTCACCCCAAAAATCAACAACAAACCCTTCTTCTTCTTCTTCCTTTGATTCTTCAATCATGTCTTCCATTAAACAAAATCAACAACAACCTCTTTCATTCAACACTCTCTTCTCTCTTCGTGGTTCACTTCTAACCCTCGCTATTCTCACCCTTCTTTCATTCACATACCTTTCTCTCAAATACTCTACCCCTTCACCTCAGGTAACCAAATTCATATTCTAAACCAAACCCATTTCTCAATTTTCCATTTTTTAACAACCCTTTTGATGATTTTTGTTTTTGTTGTTTTTTAAGGTGACAGCTACGAAGCTGTTAGATACAGGAAGAATAGAACAAGAACAAGAAGAAGGTGATAATGGTGATGGTGATGATGAATTTGGTGATGTGTATTATGAACCACGTGTGTTTAAGTTGAATTTTGCGGAGATGGAGAAGAATTTTAAGGTTTATATATACCCAGATGGGGATTCTAAGACTTTTTATCAGACTCCTAGGAAGCTTACAGGAAAGTATGCTAGTGAAGGGTATTTTTTTCAGAATATTCGCGAGAGTCGGTTTCGGACTCTTGATCCTGATCAGGCTCATTTGTTTTTTATTCCTATTTCTTGTCATAAGATGCGTGGGAAGGTAATAGGTCCTGCATTTTGGATTTTGTTTTCATTTGCATTGTTGTGATTTGTTGCTTGGTTTTTAGTGGTTTTGTTTCGATCCTTGATATTGCGAAGAATCATAGTAGTGTTGTTAAGATTGTAGAGACATAAAAATATTGATGGAGTTTACATCTAGATCCTTATGCCATATTACAGTCGTGCGTGGCTGCATTGCGAGCTTTGGTATTGCAGAAAATTGTGGTCAAATGCAGCCTTAATTGCGTTTTTATTGTGGTTTCGATGAAATTAAAAATTGTATGTCACAGCACAGATCTCTGCTTTGGACATTTATTTAAAATCTTGTTACTCACTAAAAATATGCCACAATTGTCACCAATCCTAAGGGGTGAAATGTGTAGTTGTTTTCTGATTACTTTTGCCTGTTTAGTAAAGAATTGTAGTAACCGTGTCTGTAATATTGTACCTAAGCTTTATCCTTTTAAAGCCATGCTCCTGAGATGGAAATAATTGATTAATTGTTTATTTGTTCATGATTTGTTAACATTGGTTCTGTAGATACGTACACACATGGCTAAAAAGGAAATGATAAGTAATAAGAAAATTTTAGAATGTATAGCCTGGATCTGATAGTGCCTGCTTCTAGGTAGAATGTAGTCGGTCTCATGTTTGCATATTATGCATGGCACATCTTATGAGAATATCAGCAAAAATATTGATATCTTGGTCTAGATTGTGGTCTCGTCTTAAGCTTTTATTAAAAGAACAAAACTTGCATCTAGATCCTTATCTCCTCTGTGTTATGTTCCCCACTAAAAATATACCAGAACTGTCGCTAATGGCTTTCCACTGATTCTAAGGTGTGAATTGCTTCAACTGTTTTCTGAGTATTTTTGCATCTGTTAGTGAAAACCCATAGCAACAGTATCTATAGTAATGTACATAAGTTTTTATCTTTTTAAAACCTTTCTTCTGAGATGGAAATAATTGATTATTTGTCCGTGATTTGTTACCACGAGACTGTAAGTTTACAGCCAAAAAGAAAATGATAAGTAGCAAGAAAGTTTTAGAATCTTTAGCTTGGATGGTTAAGTGTCTATTACTAGGTGGAATGTAGTCAATCTCATGGTTGGATATTATAATATGCAGGGCACATCTTATGAAAATATGACCATAATTGTACAAAATTACGTGGAAAGCTTGATATCCAAGTATCCTTATTGGAACAGAACCTTGGGTGCCGATCACTTCTTTGTCACTTGTCATGATGTTGGTGTACGGGCAACAGAAGGACTTCCATTACTTGTGAAGAATTCCATTCGAGCAGTGTGCTCCCCTAGCTATGATGTTGGATTCATTCCACACAAAGATGTTGCTCTTCCTCAAGTGCTACAGCCGTTTGCTCTTCCAGCTGGAGGAAATGATGTAGAAAATAGGTGAAGCTTTTTAAGATTTATGTTTTTTTTTTGCCACTTCCACTTAGTCAGATTATTATACAAAAAGTGGTGCAAATTAGGTTTCGTGGATCAAAATTTTTTTCCTCTTTAGATTGTTTCAGTGCTGGTGTCCTATCCAAGAACCAGTGATTTAAAATAAATAATCCATTTCATATAAAATAGTATGAAAAGGTAATAGAGTTCAGTATTTCAAACAAAAGAATTAGTTGGGGTGCAGAGATAACTTTTTTATTTATCAATATTCATTATTCAATAAACAATGGTTCTATATGCTATTGTGAAAATTTAATAAATTTGTGCTTTGCAGGACTACTCTTGGATTTTGGGCTGGTCATCGTAACTCTAAAATAAGAGTTATTCTTGCACGTGTATGGGAAAATGACACAGAACTTGACATTTCAAATAACCGAATTAGTAGAGCTACTGGGCATCTAGTGTACCAGAAGAGATTTTACAGGAGTAAGTTTTGTATATGCCCTGGTGGATCACAGGTTAATAGTGCTCGAATAGCAGATTCTA
Source organism: Trifolium dubium (assembly GCA_951804385.1). Classification (NCBI taxonomy): domain Eukaryota; kingdom Viridiplantae; phylum Streptophyta; class Magnoliopsida; order Fabales; family Fabaceae; genus Trifolium; species Trifolium dubium. Next base: position 31,174,506 of record OX638069.1, on the reverse strand, counting down.
TCCATTATGGATGCATACCTGGTTAGTCATCCTTTCTGATATTCTTTAACGTTTTATTTTGTGGTTGTTTATTATACTGTGCTTCTCAAAACTGTATGCCTATATGCCAATGCAAGCATATACGAGCTAGATACGTATTACCTAATGGTTTTTGTCATGTTTCATGGATGATATAAGATTGGTAAATTTACCTTGCACTTCTCATATATTGGTTACTAAATTTGCAATCCATATCCTTGTCCATGCTGATTAACCTTTTGTGAAGCAGTTCACAAACAGTTTCTAAACAGATTAGAACCTGTTTGATTAAGATTTAAGAACCAGTTTTGAACCTTAAGATTTAGCTAGTTAAAATAGAAAAATGAACAAGAACTATAAATATAAAAGAAGTTAAGCATTAAACAAATAATGTTTCAGGATATAAAGGAAATACATCAATTTTCTATGCATGCATAAGATTAAGGATAGAAAAGTTGACTATGAATTGCTTCAGTTGCAATGATAATTTGAATTTGCACTACAAACACAGTCAAGCAACTAGTGGATTGAAACTTTGTCAAATTTCAAGTGATGGAACAAAAATATCATTCACATTGCATCTCCAATCTTCAGTCTCAAGCCATTCACATTGCATCACACATAGCATCTCCAACCATCGGTTTCAAGCTTCTCCCCACTGTTTTTGGCTTGGATTCTTAATTTGGGAAAAACTCAGTCTCATGTTCATTAGATTAATGGCTTGGATTCTTAATTTGGGATTGTAGGGTTCTTGCGTTCTTGACTCCAATGTATTTGATAATGGATTTTGCAGATAGTTTTGGTTGAGTTATAACCATTTTATCAATTGTACCAGAAATTCAATTATGGATATCTAGTTTGTTTATAAAACAGGTCCTAGCTTGGTTTACAATTTGGTCTGTGACCAATCCTTTGGGGTAACCATTATGGCATGCAATCTTTCCTTTTTCAAAACTCCTTTAAGCTTAAAATAACACTCAACCCTGTTGACCCCCCAAAAACAGTAGTATGTCAAGTTTTGATAGTATCCCCTTGTTCATCCACTACCTTGTCCAAGTCCAAGTCCTCCTTTTCATCCAATAGAACCACTCACTGAAATGAATTGAATATGTGCCTTCACTGAAATGTCAAGACCAGCCTTCTTAGAGTTTCTATTCCCTTCTTGCTTATCACTAAGACTGTCCCAACCCCAAATCCTTCTTCTGATTCTTATTTATGATTTCCACATGGTCTAGCATACGAATATTTAACAGTGTGATAAGTATCTGAGATATGGAGTTTTAATAAAGGTATAGGTTTCTGCTATATAGTTCAATTTGAGAAAGCAGATTTCTCTATAGGAGGAATGAATAATAGTTGCAACTAATTTACTATTTTAATTGTGGAATGCAAAGCGTGCATTGGAATCAAATGTAAGACCTTCCACCCATCCAATCGCTTTAGCTAAGGTCAATGTAGTTTATTATTGGGTGCTAAATTGATAATAAATCTCAAATTCAATGAAAACCTCACTTATCCGAATGGCACATATGCTTCTGCTCCAGTTGTTACACGGGTTACATTTGAACTATAACTTGGTTTGAATAAATTATCGTTAAGTGTTATAATTTTGACTCGAACGTTCTGGCTTTGAGGATGGAATTCAGATGTTTGAGTCTTTAGACAACCAAGTTACTGACCTCAAGTTTTTAATGTTGTTTTGCAGTGATATTATCAAATTATTATGACCTTCCTTTTAATGACATTCTTGACTGGAGAAAATTTGCTGTTGTACTCAAAGAGAGTGATGTATATCAGCTTAAACAAATCCTCAAAAAAATATCGCAGGATGAATTTGTCACACTTCACAATAATTTAGTAAAGGTAACCCTCTCATCATTGCTCTATGTGATAAAAAATAGTTTATTTTTCACCCTTTGCTTAGTTCGGGAACTATATCATTGTTATATAAAATATGCTTTTACTCTGGAATTTCGTAGTAGTTATGTTTTTTGAAAAGTCATTGGTAGTAAAACTTAATTGGATGACTGCATAAAAAATATATATTGTTAATCCATAGTGGTTGAATTAATGGTTTTAAATTGCGGTTTCGATTACGAACCTTTATACTGCAGTTGATGCCGTTGCGGAGACAACAAAATCCTTTATATATTGGCCGCAACTTAAAACCATCGAACTAAAAAAAAGTTAATATGTTAGGTTGGCAATTGAATTATTTGTTGATATCATCAAACTGACTAGAAAGTTATGCTATGTTATATCAGATTCAGAAACACTTCCAGTGGAATACGCCCCCAGTCAGATACGATGCTTTCCATATGGTTATGTATGACCTCTGGTTACGCCATCACACCATCCAATACTGATTCTAAGTGCTTGTATGTTTTTTGTGGTGGATCAATGTCCAATGCGCGCCAAGATCAAACCTTCAGTTTGTAGCTTCTGTTAAATCATAGTTGAATCATGCAAGTTGAGTTTGTGTAGATGTGAAACTAAACAAGCACCAAGACTCACTCTTGTTTTGTATACACCTTACATCAGCAGTATTAGAAACCCAGAGAGGCAATGTATATAACTACGTTACAGTTTTGTATGTAACAGCTGATTTTTTTCAATATTCTTGCATCCACAAATCTATTAATTATTTGCTGTGAGGCTTTTGTTGAGTTTAATGATAAGTTTGAGTTTAATATCATTGGAATGAACCATGACAGATTTGTCTGTTTATTATTTTGTTTAACAAATTAGAACAAAATGTTGCTTTAATATCAAAATCTATTTTAAAAAAAGAATGGGTAGTATTTTGTTTTTCACCACCAATATTTGACCCACTTGACCGACTTATCGGATTTGGGACGCGTACTGATATTAAGTGGTTTCAATCTCCGCCCAGGCGCAATTGCGGAGGATTGAACCGTGGTCCTTCCTACCAAAGTCCAGAGCCAATCACCACTAGATCAACTAATATTTGATGTAGTACTTTATTTTGGACAAGAAAGAATAGTAATTGAAAATGACACGAATAATCTTATAACAATTGTGATTCACCAATAATCTTTACATGAACACATTCCTCCTTTAAAATGATGGAATCTCTTTGCATCTCTAGCAATTATATCTCTCCCTGTAAGTAAAGTAACAAATTTTATCCAATTATGGCAGTCTCCACAAACTCTAAGATTCTTGAAAATTCTAATAGGGGTACTTCTACCACAAGTCTTCCACAAAGCAAAAGCTATAGCTAATTTTTCACTGTGATAATATAAAGAACTAATCTTTTTCTCTTCCTCCAAATCCTGGAACACAAATTTGGTATCAGGATTATAACCCAAAGTTTTAACCTTTTCTATTAATTCATCCAACATTTCTAAAATCTCATGAGCTCTTGGGTGGGATAAATCACCTGCCATAAAAGTATGAACCTCTCGATCGATATCAACCCAACTCATTGCAGGACTTTTCTTCAACCTCAAATCTCTTGCTGCACTCTTCATCTCGATCACACTGTCCCATTTTCCAGCCGAAGCATAAATATTTGTCAAGAGAATATTAGTTCCTCCATCCTCGGGAGCATGATCAAGCATTTTTGTCATAAATTTCTCAGCCATCTCTACCTCTCCATGAATCTTATATGCATTCAACAACGTCCTCCATAGTATTGCATCCGGATTTTTCACCTCCTCTATCAATATTGCAGCCTCTTCGAATCTCCTCGCTCGTCCTAACAAATCAATCATACAAGTAAAATGGTCTATTGTCAACTCAGAATTGTGGTTATCCCGAATGAAAGCAAATATTTTACACCCTTCTTCAACTAACCCTGCATTGTTACATGCCAAGAGAATGCTGATAAATGTAACAGCATTCGGTGCAAGTCCCAAATTTTTCATTCTTTCGAATAGCTCAAGTGCCTCATGCCCAAAACCATTTTGAGCATAAGCATAGATCATTGAATTGATGGAAACTACATCTAACTCGGTCAACGAATCAAAAACAGACCTTGCCTTTTCTGCATCTCCACATTTTCCATACAAATGAATGAGCGCAGAATCAGCATACTTATTTCCATCAACTCCTAGTTTCATCGTTACAGCGCGGATTTGTTCACCTACTTCAAGCATTGCAAGGCTTGAACAAGCATGAAGAATACTAGACAATGTGAAATGATTCGGACTTATTGAACAACGAATCATTTCCCTAAATATCGACACAGCAACCTCCTCTCTCCCATTTTCCACAAGACCGACTATAAAAGATGTCCAAGTCACATCGCTTGCATAAGCAAGGTGATTAAACACCTTTATGGAATCCTCAATCATGCTGCATTTTGAATACATAGTAAGAAGTGACGTCTGTGAAGCAACAACAGATTCTAAACCAGACTTAACAACAAGACCATGAATCGATTTACCATTAACTAAATCTCCAAGATTACCACAACTAACCAATACACTTGCTAAAGTATACTCATTAGCCTTGATTCTCTTACCAACCATGTCCTCAAAAACCTCTAAAGCTTCACCATCAAAACCATGCTGATTATACCCAACAATCAATGCAGTGAACAAGACAACATCTTTATCTAAAACACGATCAAACACCAAACGGGCATCCTTCATTTTATCAAACTTCGCGTACATATCAACAATTGCAGTTGCAACAAACCCATCCGAGACCTCAAAACCCAAAACCACAGCCAACCCATGAGCCTTCTGACCATGAAACAAAACACCCAACTCCGTAAAAGCCTTAAAGATCGCAGAGAATGTGTAAGCATCAGGTAAAACACCCTCAAAGATCATATTGTTGTAAAGCTCAATTGCTTCTTTGGTCTTCCCACGGCTGACATGAGAAGAAATCATTGAATTCCATGTAACTATATGTCTGTTAGGCAATTCATCGAACAGCTTGCGTGCTTCATTTATGACGCCGCATTTGATGTAACCATCAATGAGCTTGTGACCAAAGGATGAGAACAAGGAACCGGATTTGAGGATGTGTGTGTGAACTGCTTTGAGGGTAGTTAAGGATTTTTTATGTGTGCATTGTGCAATAAGGGAAGTGTATAAATTCATATTTTCATGCTACAATACAATTGTTGTTTAATGTTCTTCATCAATGGTAACTAGGTAAGTTGTTTCAAAGAATACAGTTTAACCAAACGTGATCCCGCAATTGTCGGAGGGGGACTAAAACCACTTGCTCGAATCCGCCCCGAACCAGATTAAACTGGTGGTGCTGAAAAAGAATAAAATTTAAAACTGAAACCTAAGAAAGAGTGGGCTGCTTTTGACCGTAGTGAGATGCTTATATGAAAACTTAAGTTAATAAGGTGACATTTTTCAGATTGATTCATAATTTTATTTTTATAAAATTTCTTTTTTTGTCCCATGAGCTTAGCTCAATTGGTTGGACATTGTGCATATTTGTGCAGGGACCGGGGTTCGAACCCGGTATGCCCACTTATTCACCTTCAAAAGGTGATTTTCAAGCCGCTAGGCTACCTGACCAAAAAAAAAAAAAATCTTTTAAGGCGAAAGAATTGTGTACCAATTTAAGACAGTAAAGACTTTAAGATTTAAAGAACGCTTGCAAAGGTTTTAATTCTTTTAAGGCGGGGAATTGTGTCCCAATTTGAATATGAGATTTTTCGAATTCAAGGCTTATCTTTTTATTGATATATCAAATTTTTGAAGTTAGATCGATTGTTAATTAACAGAGAAACTTTTATTTTACCAAAATTTACATTTATCTATATCAAAAGTAATCTAGTTTGATGTGACATATTATCTAGGTGGATTTTCAATTCATAATTCATTTTGATGTCATCAACTTAATTGTCACATCACATGAATATCTCACTTGTTAGAAAATAACAATACTAATATTTGCCTTTTTTTTAAAATATCTTATTTGTTAAATCATAAATAAAATATGTACAGAAAATATCATAAATTAAATCAATTCCAAATACATTTGGTGAAAACTGGTGACCAAATTGGTAGATTTGAAAATGAAAGATCAAAATCTTATATATATCAAACGTTTGCCTGTATACTGATTAATGTCTATATGCTCTTTTAAGTTTTCATCTGATTTCTCTTGATTCAAGAAAAGAATAAACCTACTTATTCATCAGTTATAGTCATAATAAACCAATGGTAAAAATGAATATGAACATCAATATCAATAGGTAATAAGATTAAATGAAATATATCAACTTCTATGAGTCGGAGCAAAATGATAGGGCGATATTTTTCACTGCCCACGCTTCTAAAAACCTTGTAATCGTAGTACACTTTTAGTAACACATTGTTCTAAAGTGTATTTTCATTTTTCAGACGGCACAAAATAGCGCCCAAATGATAGTACAAATGAGTAATGATCAGGACAATGTCAACTAACACGGCCCACTCAGCCTTTTTTAAGAGAGAAACCGAAATGAAACAAAATGTGTCTGTTAGTCTATAGGAGGTAACCATCATTTTGAAGTGAAGAATTAAGTCTATGCTAATATTATTATTCACAATGTGAAGGTGATTGACGAGTTAAGCCGTGTGATATGTACACCAACAACTAATGGCACCTCCTCCTGTCTTTGAAGGAAGAACTGAAAAATGAAATGAAATGCAGATTGCCATGCCGCCATTAGCTTCCTAGTCCAGTTTGAATGAAAGCTTGAAGCAAACTCTGAGCTGCAAACGTTTGATCTGGTGTTCCGGATATCACAACCTTCCCTCCACTTGTATCAATGCTAGGATCATACACGGTGACAGTTGCACCTGAAATCTGCTCCCACAAACAACAATACAGCATATTAAAATCATTAGAACTCCAAAAACCAGATAATTGTTCCAAATAATCAGAAGTGTAACAAAGCGCAACCACGAGTCACAGCATATATTAATAACTTGTGGTATCTATCTAAAGGGAATAATCATGCACCTGTCTGATTCGATCTAAATTGCCACCATCTTCACCATAAACAGAACTAAAGACATGTTCAGAAACTATAATCTCCACGGTAGTGTTTGTCACGGTGGCAAGCATGTTTCCTCCGCTAAAAGAATTTATTAAAGCAGAAAAGTCGAAAAAGAAAGATCAGAATTCAGAAGCAGGAAGAGATATCTACTACACAGATTGAGTTATTTGTCTATCCACAGCAATATGTTATTGTATTGACTTGTGGTGAATATGGTATCATGCTATTGGCTTCTACATCAAATAATTATTGGAATCTAAGATTTTACTAAGAAACGGAATAGGAGAAAGAATCACAGCAAAGACGCGTATTCCCAGCTGGACTATACTGACCTGCTAGGTTCCGAGTTTTCGACAAAATTTGTATGTAATTCTCCATTTTCTGTGATAGTTTTAGCTTGATACACCCCTGCATTCTGCAAATATACAAACTCTTAAACAATCTTGTACTAAGAACCCTAGGAAAAACAAGATGTAATAGAAATTGGAAGATGGCAAACACAGAGGAGGGGAAGTATACCTGTTGTGGAAACTTTCCATAAGGAACATAAGATTTCTTGCGGTTAACGAACTTACTCCTAACAGAATCCTTATTTACTTGAAAACTTGATTTCATTCTTTTTTCAGCAAGCGCCACATTTGGCAAAGGATTATCCCTAATTCTACTAGTGATTTTAAGTAGCGCAGTTTCTACACATTTGTATCCACCAGTGATCTGCATGAAATATCTCTCTTAAGAATAAACATGACTAGCAGACAGTAACAAAAGATTGTTGGAGCCACAATAAGAAACTAAGCCTCTGGTATTAGCCCTTCTGAGATTGTTTGGGAGAGTTTATGAAAACAACTTATGACATGTTCATAAGTTGTTTTCAACTTATTTTCATAAGCTCTCCAAGATAGCTCATGAAAACAACTTATATGACAACAATTTTATTTTAGTTTATCTTTTGTTACAAAAATATCTTATACATAAGCACTTATATGACATGCATGTACTCTATAAGCGCTTAATTAAGTTGTCTATCCAAACAAGGCCACGGTCTATTTTGAGCACATAAATGCCTCAGTAGTCAATACAGTGCAACAAAATAAGATACTTGTTATCATTTATGGTCTTAAGTCTTAACTATGCTGGCAACAAGAGCATTACTCTACACCAATAATAAACAGATATAATAAGGATTGAAAAGACACCATGAAATAAGCATGCACAAATTAGACAGAAGGTTCCTGAAACTATCAGAAGAGGACCTTTTTGTTGAATACAATATAGCCATTTTTCTAGAAGTATTTTATTGAGGGTCTATTTGGATTAACTTATTTGAGTTTATCTACCGACATAAACACTTATGAAACTGTTTGAGAAAGTTTATGAAAACAGCTTATGTGTGTTCATAAGCTATTTTCAGCTTATTTCCACAGGCTATTCAGGATGGTTATTGAAAACGGTTTATAGATCATATGAAAACAATTGACTTTATTTTATCTTTTGTTATGGATAATATGGAAATAGGTCATACATAAGCGCACTTATATGATAATAGACAAGCGCATATAGCATAAGCGCTTAGATAAGCTGTTTATGCAAACATGACCTGAAACATATTTAAGTAAGTTAGGTAGGACTTCTACAAGCCAAGAATAATTAACTATTTTCCATATTAAAGAACTTCAAATTAGAAATTAAGCAAAAAAACAAAAGTTATCCCTTTATCGAGAAGGATATCAGCATATGATAATAAAAATAAAATCAAGATCTAAACAATTATTTGTTCAAAAAAAGATCTAAACAACTACAGAAGCTCACGATGTATGGTAATAAATGTAAATCCTTAAGAACCTTTAAAAAATATAGATATCTTGAGTTATACATGATACATAATTGTACCTGGACAACCACATCATTCTCTGAAGCAACATCTGGAATTGGCTCTCCTAGCAGTAGTTGAATATCAGCACCACTAACTTCTCTTAATTCTGAAATCACCTGACCTTCATCACCAGTCAATAAAGTTACTGTGCTGGGTGCAATTAAAAGCCTTGCAGTTACCGGTGATTCCACAGTAGCGGCCGGGTGAAATCCGTTTCGAATATGATCTTCAACAATTCTAGCAAAGACAAGAATAACAGCATCTTGTGCAGGAGAATTACTAGATTCAAGGTTCTGGAATGAAAAAAAAAAGAGCCAATTCTACATCAACTAATGGTCATTCAAAGTGTGTTTTAATTCAGATCTATCAAAATCATGACTAACCTCGAAAGCAGAAATGGTGACGATGCGCTCTTCAAAATGACCTATAGGAGGTGCAAAGATAATAGAAGCACCTGTTTGGACTTCGAAAGTTCTGACTATAGAACCTTTTTTGCCAATCACACTCCCAGCTACATTGTTAGAGCAAAGGAGTCTGAAAACAACTTCGCGACTAGTACCTTTTGTGTCAAGGCTAGAGTTCCCGTTAGAGTTTGCTGTCTGTTTTGAAGCATCACTTATAGATAAACCTTCCATAGAAGAAGGTAACCATGAATTAAGGTGAGGAAAAAGATCCTCCTGTGTGTTAGAGGTTGACCTATCAGAAGAGTTAACAGTTGGCGCATTCAAAGATACTTTGCTCAAAGGTGGACAATCTTGAAGACAGTAAGATACATAAATCAGAGCTTTCTTTACAGCTAAACTTTCACCATTCATCTGCCAATCAACCAAGTTCCCGGATAAAGAACAAGAAATTCAAATAGCCAGTTCAATGACAAAGTGAATGCTTTTATTTTCGCAGATTAGTATTTGATTAAATGACATATCAGATTCGATCTGCTCAACTACTTGCCAGTTTCCTCTAGTTAGACATTCTAATTTATCACAAGGTGCACAGACGTATAATCTCAAAATTGAAGTTGTAATTAACTTAAGTAATAGTATTTTTATGCCAAATTATAGGAGGAAGACAAGAGCATGATTGCACTGACCATTATTAAAAACAGAAATACTAGTATTTCAAAGAAATTTCACTTGCTTAGTTTGAATCCTTATCCAAATTTCTCATAATAATAATAATAAGATAAATGATAACAAATGTCCTTACTCAAGTTTTAAAAAAAAAAATCAATAAAATGTGTGGCATTTAAGTATTGTTATTTTATTGAATTCTACATTTTTCAACAAATAATTTTTCAATCTTAACCAAAAGGAAATAATTCCACATTGACACAACAATTCCAATAATTGAGAAAAAGAATAAAAATAATTCCTAAGCCTTTAAAGGATATACATTGTCACTATAAAATAGTTTTACATTAATATCCCACAAAAATCCACTATTTTGCCACCTTAACCCACTTTTACATATAGTGGTCTATCATTGAATGAAACTATGCAATGCAAGTGTAAAACTATTATACAACTACAATAACAATAACTTAGATTAAAACATCTATCATTGAATGCAAGTGTAAAACTATTATCTCTAGATTAAAACATCAATTAATGACCAAGTTGTCTTAATTCAAAGAGTTCAACTTAGAGTCAAATCCAATAACAATAACTTTTTTTTACCCAACCAATAACAATAACATACTAATAATTACCTCAAAAAAAAAAAAAAAAAATACTAATAATAACAATCAATATAAAAAAAACACAATAATAATAATAATAATAATAATAATAATAATAATAATAATTAGAGACTAACTGTTTTTTTGACAAGTAATTAGAGATTAAAAAACTTATATGCATGCCGTCTAAAACTTTTTTATACATTAGTTCATAAAATATTTTATACACATCTATTCTTTTTCACCCTCTGGTTCCTATGGGAAGGGGCCTAGTAATTTAGAGTTTAGGCCTTGAGGGCGAGTTCTAGCATAAGTGTTTCAGTCTCATCCCAAACACAGTTGCGGGGATCGAACTGTGTCCTCCCTACCAAGTCCACCATCAATCACCATTGGACCGACTAACGATTGGTCTATACATTTCTACTTGTATGATTTTTATTTTGTCGAGACCGGGGTATACATTTCTACTTGTCTGATTTGATTAGATGCACGTGTACAACAAATACAAATTAAATGCTACTATTAGTTAATGGTAATTATAATTAGTAGAACTAGTAATACTCACAAGAATTAACTCCTCATCTTTAGCAGCACAATGTGGAGCAGCACAAACCCTAATATTAGAACCAGTATTATTCCTAATATTGCTAATATTCTTCCCTCCTTTCCCAACAACAGCACCAATCTGAGAACTATGTGCCAACAATTTCCCAAACACTTCACCATTATTCATCCCTCTATTACCATTACTTTCAAGTTCCCAAACCCTCTCAAAAACCCTAACAACAGCTTCTTGTGCACTAGAAACCTCAATTTCACCACTACCCACAGGAATACCCTTTCTAGGCAAAATTGACCCAATTACCAAAATAACCCTCTCTTCAGTCCCAACCACCGGATCCTCACAGTGAATTTTACACCCCGTTTCTCGCCGGAGCTGCGAAACGATTGATCCTGAACTTCCGATCAAACCACCAACTGTTGACGAGTGACACACCAAACGAAACGCGATCTGACCCGGTAAAACCTTGAAAACGGGTCGTTTTGTTTTGTTGTTACGTTTATACGGCGACGACGACGGTGGTTGCTGCTTGTTGTAATCGTATTCCACGGCGGCGTAAGATGGGTCTTGCATTTTGTGATCAAAAGGTTTAAAGTTTAGGTTTTTTGAAATGGGTTTTTGGTTTTCTTTACATTAACGTTAATGGGTATGCGTAGTTTTAAGTTTTTAAGGTATTTTCATGGTGGAAATGAGATTTGGGAATGAAAATGAAAGAGTGAGAAAATGGGTAAATGAAGAATGGTTTTTTGTTTTTGTTTTTGTTTGTTATTCTTAATGTTTGGCTTTATTATTAATAGTTGACAGCTTGAAATTGAGGTTTGTTTGTCGTTTGTGTAATTGTGTGTTTGTGTGACTAATAGAACAGTGTAATTGGGTTGTGTTACAGGGTACAGATACTGTTATGGTGAAAGATTGTAGATAAAGAAGTTTATTTTATTTTCAAATCTCAACAGTGTCATGAATTTACTGTCAAAAAGAAGAAAAACAACAGTGTTTTCACATTTTGTAGTGTGAAGTTATTTGTTCTGTAAGAAAATATTTAAGTGAGTTGAATTTTAAAGGGTTTCAAAGGTTAACAACGTTAAGAAATATTTATCGATTATTTATTAATGAATTTTTATAATAGAAGTAGAAGTTAATCTAGACTATCAATGATGAATTTTTTAAAAATTGTAACGATTTTTTACTATTAAATAAGTGGTTAAAAATTTGATTTCTGACTTTTACATATGAAAAGAATTTTGTTGGAAAAGGAAAATTCAATCTTGTATATCTCACATGTATTCCGACGATGATTTATCATTGCTGGCAGTGATATAAATTTTATACTTGAATTAACCACGGGGACAAATGTGTTTAATGTTTTGATTGAGAAAATATAAAAAATTTGTTATTTCGTTCTTTCAAATTTCAATTGTCTTGGTGCCTTAAGTTTGTCCACCTATGAAAGGAGTGGGTCGGATTGGCCCAAGAGCATTTTAATTTTTTTTGTTTTACCCTACACCACTAAACTTAACTTCCCTATGTTGTTATCAATCTCAATCTAATTTATTTTGACCTTTATTTAGGTGATTGAATTTATTTTGAGACTTGTTATAATCAAGAAAGAAGATAAAATGAATTTATTGTAGAGTTGATGTGACATTTTTGATTAATATAGATGGTTATATATTTTTAACATAATTGTTAGTGATTGTAAAAAAAATAAATTTAATGACCCTTCAAACACTAAATTTTGACTCCTCCCTCTTTTTTCTTTTAAAGCAAAAAGGGCATAAGGAAACCCTCGGCACCACCTTTGATAGATAAAAATAAAAATAAAGAGATTACAATTTTGGGGACATCGACTTGACTCAGTTGAACCATACAAAAATGCAGTAGTTAAAGATAATGCAATAATTTCAACTAAGTGGTTTTAGAACCAACCTAAATCGTAAATAGGTAAGAAAAAACCAACGCAAACTCAAACTCATTGAACACTAATGTGTTAGCATTTGCAAAGGTTTGAAACAGCGAATGAACCGACCGTCAACACGGGCAAATTCACGTACCACAACCCCCTATGACAAAACACAATAGGCATAAACGACCCTTTCGAGCCAAACAAACCCAAACCACCGTTGACTGCCAAATCTGAACAAGAACAGAACAGGCGACAACGACAGAGTCTTGGACCATCAAACGGAAGCTGCAGATTTTAATAGATCTAGAAGAATTAGAGATCAATGCGGTGCAACAACAAGAGCCACGAAGAACATCTCTGTCTAACCGAAAAAGATGAACAGTAGCGCGCAATAACAATAGAGTATAAAGCACAAAGATCTACGAGAGAGACAAGAAAATTCAAAGTCACACAACCTTTGAAGAAAAAAGTGGTAGACGGCGGCATAGTCCAACATGCGGGCAGCCATTATAACTTAGAGGAGGAGGAATGTACAATTATATTGTGTAGAATTTCACCGTCTAATAATAAAAAATAGTTCTCTTAGAACGCACTATCATATTAGAATATATTCAACTTTTTTTAAGCAGCAAAATATTATTATAAATAAGGTCTCCGTACAAGACGGACATAGATCAACATATATTCAACTACTAATTCGTTTTTAATTCTCTAATATACTAAATATCATTCCATAGTACATTTTACTTATCCATTATTGCAAATGTTACGTTATAACTTGGACTTTTGTTAAACGCTTTTTTAAATTGTGTTATTTGCGCGAAATATCAATAAATTTCATCAATGTCCAATATCTACGAAAAGCTTAACTAACACCTACCTTTAATAGAGTTTAATTTCCTAACTAGGGATGATAACAGGAACCCGAAATATTGAGTTTCGGATGTGAGTTTGACACTACCCAAACCCGAACCCGAGATATTAGATGTCACCCGAACCCGAATCCAAACCCAATAAACTCGGATTTTACCCGTTGACTCGGGTTCGACTTCGGATGAAACCCACGAGTTTGGGTTTCTTTTACCATCCCTATTCCTAACAACATTTTTTTAACCATAATACTAATATTCACAATCGAGACATTATTTAAAGAATCCAATTTTCATAAGATAAAAAATTAATCATACCAAAAAAATAAGATAAAAAATTAGTAGTATATATGTTGATTGAGTAAGCAACAAGCATAAGTACCCAAATGCATAAGCATAACCCTACGGCTACAGACAAGCCACGATTTCAAAATGAAAAATCACACACAACACAACACCTCCTTACTTCTATACTATTGGCCCAATTAAGCGATTAATTACACACCCAATTCCTCCAAAAGCCATTATTCCTTCTTCCAAATGCATTGGAATTGAAATTCATAAACCCCAAATCTAAACCCTTTTGTTAATGGCTTTTAAATGAGAAAATTCACACCCCTTTTCACTCTTCTCCACCATAACCAAAACCAAAACCAAAAACACAACCTTTTTCATCTTCTCTTTAAACCCTTTTCTTCAATCTCATCACTTTCCTCTCTCAACCATCAAAAACCTGATCTTCCTTCACAGATCTTCTCCATTCTCTCACAACCCAAATGGCGACAAAACCCTTCTTTTAACACCTTAATCCCTTTTTTAACCCCAACCCATCTCTCTAATCTCTTCAATATCCCTAATCTTGATCCTTTAACTGCTTTAAACTTCTTCAAATGGATCAATTACCAACATGGTTTCATTCACACTGTTTATACCTACCAACCCCTTCTTTTGATTCTAATTCGAAATGGGTTTCTTCATGCTGCAGAAAATGTTCGAAATTCTATGATAAAGATATGTGGGTCGGAGAAAGAAGCAAGGTTTGTTTTGAGTTTTTTGTGTCAAATGAATACAACCCATTTTAAGCTTTCTGTTACTTCGTATAATAGGCTTCTTATGTTGTTGTCGAGGTTTGGTTTGGTTGATGAATTGGATTGTTTGTTTAAGGATATGTTGGATGATGGGGTTTTGCCTAATTTGATTACTTTTAATACTATGTTGAATGGTCATTGTAAGATTGGGAATGTGTTTGTGGGGGAGGTTTATTTTTGTGGGTTGATAAAGAATGGTTTTTGTTGCGATGCGTTTACTTATACTTCGTTGATATTGGGTTATTGTAAAAATCATGACTTGGAGAATGCTTATAAGGTTTTTAAGATTATGCCGCAAGAGGGTTGTCGGAGGAATGAGGTTTCGTATACTAATCTTATTCATGGTTTTTGTGAAGATGGAAAGATTGATAAGGCTCTCGAGTTGTTTTTTCAAATGAAGGAGGATGGTTGTTTTCCGACTGTTCAAACTTATACGGTTCTTGTAAATGCGTTTTGTGAGACAGGGAAGGTCACGGAAGCTTTGATGTTTTTTGAGGTGATGGTCGAAAAAGGTGTTGAGCCTAATGCTTATACTTACACTGTGTTGATTGATTATTTTTGCAAGGTGGGTAGGATGGATGAGGGGATGGAAATGTTGAATAGAATGTTGGAGAAAGGCTTGGTTTCTAATGTTGTACCATTTAATGCCTTGATTGCCGGGTATTGCAAACAGGGAATGATGGAGGCTGCCATTCCTGTTTTGGATTTGATGAAGTTGAATAAAGTTTGTCCAAATGCTCGTACTTATAACGAACTAATTTGTGGGTATTGTGGAAGAAAAAGCATGGACAGGGCAATGATGTTGCTTAATAAAATGTTTGAAAAGAAGATGTCGCCTGACCTCATCACATATAACACATTAATACATGGGCTGTGTAAAGCGGGTGGGGTAGATAGCGCTTGGCGGCTGTATCAATTGATGATTAAAG
This sequence comes from Trifolium dubium, assembly GCA_951804385.1. Classification (NCBI taxonomy): domain Eukaryota; kingdom Viridiplantae; phylum Streptophyta; class Magnoliopsida; order Fabales; family Fabaceae; genus Trifolium; species Trifolium dubium. Next base: position 31,158,604 of record OX638069.1, on the reverse strand, counting down.
ATGGCTTCATTCCTGATCAGAGGACTTTTTGTGCTCTTATAGACTGCCTCTGTAGAATGGGAAAAGTAGGAGAAGCACATCAGGTCTTTGAGTCCCTCAAGGAAAAACATGTCGAAGCTAATGAATTCGTATACACAGTCTTGATTGACGGATACTGCAAGGCTGGAAAAAATGATGATGCTCACTTATTATTCAAAAGTATGCTTGCTGAGGGATGTTTACCGAACTCTGTTACGTTCAATGTATTATTAGATGGCTTGCGCAAAGAGGGGAAAGTGGAAGATGCTAAGTTGTTGATGGATGACATGGGAAAGTTTGATGCGAAGCCTACTGTTTATACATATACAATTCTCATTGAAGAAATATTGAGGAAAAGTGACTTCGACCGTGCTAATAGGTTTCTCGACCAAATGATTTCATCTGGATGTCAGCCTAATGTGGTCACATATACTGCATTTATTAAAGCATATTGCAGCCAAGGAAGATTACAGGATGCTGAAGAGATGGTGGTCAAGATTAAAGAAGAAGGCATATTACTCGACTCCCTGATCCATGATTTATTAATTAATGCATATGGATGTATAGGACAGCTAGACAATGCATTTGGTGTTCTCAAACGCATGTTTGATAGTGGTTGTGAGCCTTCACGTCAAACGTATTCCATCCTAATGAAGCATCTAATGAATGAAAAACAAAAGAAGGAAGGGACAGGACTTGATTTGAATTCAACTGATATTTCAGTTGATAATGCCGATATATGGAAGATAACTGACTTTGAAATCATAACTATGCTATTTGAGAAAATGGTGGAACATGGCTGTGTGCCTAATGTTAACACTTATAGCAAGCTTATTAAAGGACTTTGCAAAGTGGAACAGTTATCCATAGCCTTCAAGTTGTTAAACCATATGATAGAAAGCGGAATATCTCCATCTGAAAACATTCATAATTCTCTTCTAAGTGGTTGCTGCAAGTTAGGAATGCACAAAGAAGCATTGAGATTGCTGGATTCTATGATGGAGTGTAATCATTTAGCACATCTAGAATCTTATAAGCTTCTCATTTGTGGCCTATTTGAACAAGGTAACAAAGAGAAGGCTGAAGCAATTTTTCGTAGTTTACTAAGTCGTGGATATAATCATGACGAAGTGGTTTGGAAAGTTCTAATTGATGGTTTAGCTAGGAAGGGTTATTTTCAGGAATGCTCACAATTGTGGGAAATTATGGAGAAAAATAGTTGTCATATACATTCCGAGACACGCACTATGTTAAGTCAGGAACTGAATGGAACCTGATGCAATGATTGTTTATTTTTCCGTAGAATGGAACATGGAAAAGGATTCCTCCAATTGATATTTATTTTTTGATGAGTCTGACTAAGGTTGTTGTACAGAGGAATACTTGAAATTTCATAATACATACTTACAATGTCTCAGCAAGTGACGTGCGAGCAGCTTGCAGTACAGTTAACTGTGACACTCACCCGGGCATGGTAGTCAGCAGAAAACCAAGAGGCAAGTGGCTATTCAAATTCTTATTTATTCTTATCACGCAATAAAGCCTCGATTCAAATTTGTAACTTTATTTCCAGTTTATCTCAGACATGGCAGTGCATTACTTTTGCATGAATAGTTACAAATATGTTAACCTCCTTGTTACTTTACTTGAATCATACTACATATTACAAATTTATGTTAATTCAATTTATTCATATGCTTTATATTTGACACAGCCTTTAGGTTGTTCCCGCATCTACTAGCAGTTTTTTTTGTTCATTAGATTAGTGAGTTGATGTGGTGAAATACATAAAAAGGCGTGGATTTTTGCATTAGATCTTTTGGTACAACTTTGTAGTTTGTATTATATATTTTTAGTTATTGACTTAATTCTAGTGGGATGTATAATGTAAAAGAAAGGAAATATATTTTTCTGTTGATAAGTTGGCTTTTGGTAGACAAAATTGAGCTTATTTGTTCCTTTTCGATTCTGGTTCTTTGAATTGGTAATTAGCTTAACTATGTTGATGGATGCAAATTTCAGCAGTGTTGTGAAATAGCGACTATAGTGGTGCTTTAGCGCTATAGACCTATAGGAAAGTAGAATTTTAACAAATCGTTACTATTCCATGATATGTGATTTGGCTTGGCACAAAGTATTGTCAAATATCAGCTATATCATTGCTATAACACCGACACTCTAGTGTAGTGAAAGTTGAACAAACCACTATTTTCTGCGATCCACGATTGACAGCACTGCATATTAACCGAGTTATGAACTTGTTTTTCTGAGCTGTGCTGTAGTCCTTTTGACATTTTTTATAACACTGAGATTATTCTGCCCAAAAAAGCAACTGAAAAACCACTGATTTCCCTTCTATTTGATTTTGATAGGTATTCTATTGTTTGCAACTATTGTGACCCACAGCGGAAGCTGTGGTAAGTCAACGCAGAGATTTTTAGTTCAATGTCTTCTGTTATCCATGCTATTGTGGTTGCAGGCTCAAGAATGAATTTTAGTTGAAGATCCATTGTAATGGCAGCCTAATATCCTTCCACTATCATTTTACATTTTTACTATTGTTCTAACAAATTCTTCACAACAATTTTGTCCAACATAATTGAGGAGTTGAATACAAAAAAAAGGTTTGCAATATTGAAGAATTTTTTTGAATAGAAAACTACTACTTGATAATAGACTGTAGCTGAAATAGTTATCAATGATAAGCTGGAATTTATTTTGTTTATTTCCTTCCTGTTTGTGTTTTGCATGCATATGAGTAACTTGCTGATTTGATTTTGATCTATAACGCGCCACATTAGGCGGGGCGTTTTTGTCTACGAACAATGCACAGACTCGCCCAACTTTGTTTTGAGTTCAACTTTTATTTAGAGAAGAACGGGGTGAAAGCAGTGTTTTAAAAATCAAACTGAACTATTTAACCAGATGAACCGTGAACTGATACTGTATATGGTTTGATTATTTCAGCAGTTCGATTGTAGTTTCGTCTGATTTGAGCAGTTAAAATAGTTGAACCGTAACTTAAAGTTGGAGGTCTCGCAGGTTTTAATATCAATTACAGTTTACATCGATAACAATCATTTGATAGTCATTAAAACTGTTGAGGTGATTTTAGCTGTAATATTGATTTCCATTTTATAAAAATCTGCCGTTTTGATGGGATAAAAGGCCTTTCTGATGTCTAAAATGCATAAAAAATACCAATTCAAGGCTACAAAAATATTGCAAGGCCGTCTATTATGATGTGAGGAAAATATATTTGGTTCTTCTACAAAATTCAAGGCTCTGCTTGTTTTGTCAAAGATATTTTCTATTTTTATTTTCTAAAATTAGAGTTAATTTTATTTGTTAACAAAGATAAATTAGACTCTACTCTTGAACTGAACAATTGTGTGCTTTTAAAAAAAAATTGCAAAAATGTTTTTATTATTTTTTGAAAATGATAATCTAACATTTATTTTTTCCATCACAATTTTTCATTTTGAATCTTACATCTTTTTATTAGAAAGTTAAAACAACCCCCTATATATTTCCATCAAATGACAAATTTTTATATTTTGATAATAAAAAAAACTTATGGGAGTTGGCTCTGAAAGTTTACCGAGGTTAGGACACACCTCAAGGCTCGACAAGAGCTAACAAAAGTAAAGAGACCCTCACATTGACAGCAAGAGTTGAACTCACGCTCTTGTGGAGTATGAGTCGACTCTTGTTTCTTTTTCTTTTTTGGTTACTGATATTGGTACAAAGTTTTTACGTCATTAACGACGACTAATCTCCGTCGGAGAACCTATAGGACACACAAGGTGGGTTTTCCTATTCCAACCAAATTTTCTGCATATACATGATTCATAAGTCGAACCCCTAATCACATGCTAAAAGGGACCAAAACCCTTACATTTAGACCAATTCATTGTTGTACTTTTATTTCTAAACATAATCTCCAATCAATACTACTAATTTGTACGGTGTATGAAAAATTAATATTGAATACATTTTTTTTGGGTACAAATATTGAATTCTTCTATACACAGGAAAAATTTAACAATATTCTAACATAAACTGGACACGTTAATTACGCCGATTTTTGTAAAATATATGGAAAATTTGCAGTAGAATTTATAATTAGAGAAATAGGGAGTAATGTACATGATTGCCCCAAGAGTAAGGATTCTCTTAATTTTAGGAATTAAAGATACAGTGACTTTAAGCAAAATATTAAGTAAATAGAAGAGATAATGATATTTAAAATGAAGGAAAAAAATAAGTGAGAAAATAAATCAAGGTAGAGGACTCTTAGAAAAATATTATATTTAGACCAGAATATTGTTTTTTTTGAAGTTGAGCTGAACTATTGTTATCTGTTGCAGAATCACTAGAAGGACATTAGTACATTAAAGGAATTCGATAATTAAATAAACATATTTGATCAACATGGTACCGTTGTTCTGATGCGCAATGCGTGACTAATGTACAGTAGACAGAAGAAGAGATATATTACAATATTGGTCCATGACAATTTTGACATAACCCAATCTAAATGCAAAGGGTCAGCAGGGATGCAAACACTCGCAGACTAAAATACCAGTAAAGCTATTTACTAGACGGAGAAGTCAACCTATTTTCCTCTGAATCATGCTTCGATGAAGAATCTCCACCCATTAATTCCGAGAAGCCCTCCACCTTAACAGGCGGTGCTCTAACCATGCTAATGTTGTTCCTATACGCAAACAATGAAACAACGGTCTCAATAAAATATAACTTAAAAAGCCACTTTGGAAGTAGCATTTATTATTTATTTGAAATTACTTACTGTGACTGCATTTGGGGAATCTGTGGTGAACCCATCTGTCTAAACTGAGTGTTAGATTGAGGATGTAAATTTGACATTGCAGCCAACTGCTGCTGCCTAAACTGCATTTGAGGATGTCTGGAATTGAAAGCATTACCATCACTTGGTAAATCTGATGTGTTTTCAATCTTGACTTGAACCAATGGTCTTTCCTTATTTACATCCATAGCAGGGCGGTGAGCAGATTGGAGGTTTCTCATTCTCTCTAACTGCAGCTGCTGCTGCTGCTGCTGTTGCTGATAAGCCAGACTTTGGGAATTAATCATCTGCTGCATCTGTGGATGCATCTGTCTTTGCATCTGAACCTGCACGTTAACAATACATATTGAGTAATACAGCTTCACAATCATAAATCAATCACCCCTCCATCTAATACAATAAAAGAGAGTGCGGTTTTTTGTGGCGGTGATGGGAGAAGAGAGCCTGCCACATTTATCCAATGCTTAACCTAGAGTTACTACCCATATGGGGAGAATGAACCTAATGAATCACAAAACCTAATAATGAAGTAAATTATACATAATAGGATAAGGTAAGAACAAATATATGAAACCGTGTTGCATAAATTGGATATGAGGCAAGGAAAAAGATAAAATCCGCCACGAGATCGGAGAGTGTGTGTGAAGTGCAGGCTCATCCAAGGCACACCGTACAAATTATGACAGGTTGCATGTAACTTGGGTTATCGTCTCCCCTAATAACTGGACACATTGTATCCAAATAACTAACAAGCAACCCATAGAAAATATTATTTTGATGGACGCTATAAATAACTTCTGGTCACTGGTTAGAAAAGAAAAATATAATTATAACGGGCACAGGGTAATTTTGTTTTGAAGGAAGGTAATCTTTTCTTTTTTTGACAAAATCTAGGAAAGTAATCTAAGAAATAACAAAGGATCCTAAATAAGGATTATGTGTGCCCCCCTTCCCGTGCTATTTTTCATGTCCACATTTCACACTAGTATCTTACAACATTAAACAATGCAGAAAGAAGTAGATATATATACTTGTTGAGGTAGTCTAAAAATAAAGTTTCAACAGAAAGAATAAATAGTCAGAAATAGCTTTCTAGTCTAGCAATGTGCATCAAATTAAATGCTCAGTGCTTATTCACCATTCATATAAACAACAAACATATTTTCAAAAACAAGTAAAGAAAGAAAAAGATTGACATGGATCCTCAGTGATTATGCTTATAGTTGACATCAAATTAAACATTCAGGTCTCAAAGATTTCATGCCATCATAGGATCCAACATATTTTAACAAAAAAAGAACACAATTAATTGGAAACCCAAAAATGAAAATTTAAAAATATGGCAAATAGAGATTTAGCAGTCTGTTTATTCACTGCACCTGTGGAAAACACAAAGGTGAAGCGACTCAACACGGCTGCAGAAAATTTATGCCTCTTTTTATCATCGATGACGAGATTAACCATTAATCAATGAAATATGAACCAAAGGAATCTCAAGAGGCAAATTAAAGTGACTAAAATTAAATTAAAAAAGGAATATATAAAAATACACGACTAATGAAACAGACAAAAAAAAATTTCTCCTTTGAAATACAAAAAAAAAAAGTTTTTTCTGTAATGCAGCCATAAAAATAATATTTTGATGCATGCTATATAAATATATTCAGGTCACTGGTTAGAAAAGAAAAAATAATTATACTTAGGGCACAGGGTAATTTTGTTCTGAAAAAGCACCAGGTACATCTAGGAAAGTAATCTAAGAAATCATAAAGGATCCTAAATAGAAAATAAGGATTATGTGTGCCACCCTTCCAGTGCTATTATTCATGTCCACAGTTCACACCAATATCTTACAACATTAAACAATGCAGAGAGAAGTAGATATATTTACTTGTTGAGGTAGTCGAAGGGAGTTCTGCTGTTGTTGCTGTAAATGTGACTGAACTCCATGAGCACGTTGCTGACCTTGTTGTACATTATTTCTGGAATCATCTTTCACCACATCGACTAATGGCGCAAAATTACTGTGATCACAAAGGAAGAATATTAAAATGGATCCATTGAATGTTCAAGATATTTTGATTTAAAGGCAAATTACAAATCAGGGAAATATTGCCTACAAAATGCAGACATAACACACTCAAGCATCAACAAGATTACAGCAACACTATAGTTTATTGTCAGATTCCTCTCCCTCGCAGACTTTTACTTCTTAAATGTTCAAGAATAGAGTACACTAGTTACTTTTTCATTATATGATTGAAAATAGAACACAAATTGTAGTCTTTGAGCAATCACCTTATAGCAAGAACAGCATATTTATAAATTCTACATATATTCAATAGTAAATTGCATTTTCCTGAATTCATAAGATGAATTAGGTACATACATAAGCAAAACAAGATAAGGTAGACCAGTATCCAAGAATAGAAAACCAGACAAAGCTAAATTGGATATACATAATTTTCTTATAGATCATTTATTTCCCCATTCATAATCATAGGAATTTCAGTAAGAATTTCAAACATACCTAAAACCCACAGTTTTAAGTAACATCTTCAGAATTTCAATGGCAGAGCACTGTTTTTTATAACTATCGGTAAGTACTTTCAAATTGGTTCCTATTTTAACAATGCGTTTGCTCATCACTTCAGACAAGTACTCAATTGGACCTTCCATGGAAGCTTCAAATTCTGCACCCAACAAAATGCGAGCCACTACCTTCTCAGAGAGCTTCGTCGCTTCCTCATGACCAAGAACTCTTTCACTTTCTTCACTTCTCAACTTACCACGGTTTAACCCTCCTCCACGTTGCCCATTAACATACTCAGCACTCCGAGTCGCAACAGGAGGCAATGTATCAAGCACACTAACAATCCTCAATTTCTGGTTATTGTTATTATTCTCCACTCTTTCACTTACAGGAATTGCACTTTCAGGTACACAGTTCCATGCATATGTTATCTCCGGAAAAACAAACTCATCTTCACCATCAACTAAATTACCACCGTTTGATTGATCCATAACCTGATGCTGTTCTTCCTGAAACACTACACGCCTCTTTTTATAGTTACTACTACACATAATATAGGAAGCCATCTCCGTTGGAGAACGTTTGGGTGACAATTCTCTGTCCCACATGACTAACTTCTTGTTGGCTTTATAATTTTCAATTACTTGATTATACCATGTTTCAGGCAACTCAGAATCAACATATCTGGATCCAATCTGCATTAAGAAAGAAGAGTTCAATATTTTACCACTAAAGTCTATGGTACACAAAGAATAATAGAGCAGCCTCAGTTTGCAGAACACTCAATTTGTAGCATGTTTCAAGAAACTTGTTCAAGACTTTCATTCATTTCTATTTTACAATTTTTAAAAAAACCAGTTTTATATGTTCTCATACGTTAGTTACAGATTTAAAAAAATTGAATCCAAAGGAAATCTAAAAACTGCTTCAAATACAAAGCTCTTGCAAAGCTTCTCTTAAAAAATCTATCTTGACAAATGAATTTTCCTTAAAAAAGTAATTTTTATTATGTTAATCAAACATGAAATAGCTTCTATTTTTCTAAATCTTTAAACATTAATATCTACATTATTGAATGTTGAAATCATTTTTGTATAGTCTTGAACAAACGGTTCCCAAATTCATTTTTCTTAAAAATCTCTAAGAACACAAGCTCTAAATTCAATCTATCAAAAAAAAAACTTTCAAAATCACTTCTTTAATAGTAATAGGGAAAATAACCATTTTGGTTCCTAAATGTGTGAGTAAGACACAGTCACTATAGTCCCTAAATGTATAAAAATTGCAAACACAACACATCCCTAGTGCCCATTTCCTTAGTAATATTTCATACTAATCTAACAAACGGAAAACACATTCAAGTACAAAATTGACTACCTAAAAACAAATTGGACAATCAAAATGACTAATAAAAGAGACATTGTGAATGTCATTGTAATTTCGATACATATGAAGCACGGACACCAGACATGACACAGACACTGACACAAATAATTTTTTTGAAAAAAGTGATATAATTCAATGTATTTGTAAGTGTCACTGACACGACCCTGAGACACGCCTAATTCAAGAAGTGTCTGTTATTGCAAACTACTACTCAAATCAATCAATTAGCAAGCAATTCATAAAATATAATAAACAAAAACACAAACTATAATAATTAAAAAAAAATGAATAAAAAAAAAATGAACCTTAGAATTAGACGAAGTAGGAGCAGCAATAGTAGTATCAAGAGTGAAGTAAACATCATCAGGATACAACTTGAGAAAATTAGGGTTAAGTTTGTTGGAGAGAGAAGAATTAGAATTAGGGTTTAAAGAGGGAGAAGTAGAAGAAGAAGAAGCTTTATCGAAGAGAAGAGCGCGAACTCTGAGTTGAAGATGAATGTGAAGTGTAGATTTGGTAGAATCAGTTGACATGAATGAATTCCAAGCGGAAGGTGAAGATAGAAATGGTGCGAAGTTGTTGTAATTTGAATCGCCGAGCCATGTTCGCCATATTCCGTTGGATTCTAGGTTTCGTGCTAGTTCGTATCCGCGTCCATCTTCGCCGAGTAGAGACATTGTTGCTCTCTCTCTCTCTCTCTCTCTCTCTCTCTCTCTGGGTTTTCTGTTTTTGACTTTAATTTGACTATGGACTCTTTGACTTGTGAGATTGGGTTGGGCTGTTAAAATTGTTGTTTCTAGCAACCTAGGAAATTTTTAAACAAAAACACTACGCTGAGCTCAAAGAGGATTAGTCGGAGGTAAGTAAAGTCTAATAAAAAGAAGTGTGATGATAAAGGGATTTTAAAATTTTCAATCAATTATCCCAAACAGTCTTACTTCGCATTATCACGTGAGCATTTATCTCCTTAGTGTTGTTTCAAATCTTGTTATTTATTTCTCTCTATCATGTACTCCAAAGTTTCATTGCAAGATATCATCTTCTAGATTCATTTTCATCCTCATTAGGGTTACAAATAGAGACACTCTTAAAGTTTCACTATATATGTGTTGTGTTTTGGATGAAATACATCAACAATCTTATTTGCGATCACAATCCTAACTTAATAGTGTGAGCATACAAACGGATAGTGAAAACTGAGTTATAAGATAATCTTGAGTCGAGATACAATTTCTTCGAAGGTGCAATAAAAAGTTCTTAAATTTGAGAGGGGTCATCAATCAGCAGACACTGCCTAGTTTCCAAAAACATGCTGCAAAGGGCCGATCTCAACCTAGCTATCCTTATAGCTGTTAAGCAAATTTATGCACGGTGCATAAGGAAAAAACTTATGCACCATAACCACTCCCGATTTATCCCTAGTAAACATTTTTTTGGGGACAAATGTTAACATTCCAATTAAACGTCCTGTTCTTAACAATCCACTCAGACACAATTATTGTACATAGATTTATCTAAGTGAATATATTGCTAGACATTGCAAAACAAACAATCCACTTAGACTTCATGTTCTTAAAAATCTACTGTCACAGTCATTTTATAAAACAAATTTAAAACAACTAGAGTTTCTCTATACTATTATCATTTCTTTGAGTAGAAAAAGATATACAAGTCAAAAAAGATGGGAGGGGGTGGACCCTTGAGAGCCTGCAATTGGACAAAAAATTAAAACAAATAGGGTTATGCCCCAGTGGTAAGCAATCACAAAAATGGAATTTTCCTTGTTTCACATGGTATTTTCACAGATCATTTCTCCTTATACAATTGCTCCATCCCAATTCTCAGCACTACACAAGGTTCATTTTCTTCCGCATTGAACATCTATCTCTAGCGCATGGTTCATCAGAGGACAACAGACACCCTGAAAAGTGAGCATTGAAATGTCATCATTCCATGATAATAAGTTTCTCTGAAACAGAAAATCCATTGCAAATATCACTAATAGAATTTGACAGAGTCTAATTCAACTCCACAAAACCAACTAATAAGGTGAAGACCGTCATACAAGCAGTAACTTAGTCACATCATTGGTCAACGTGAGATGTTCAGTGTTCAGACACACCCTTTGTCCATAATTGGACATCTCAAGCGTGAACTTTGCATGACTTGACATCTACAAGAGGCCCAAAGAATAGGTAGGTTGTCTAAAAATTATATAGGAGAGACTTTAATACCATCTCAGAATTTGTACTTAAAACCTAACTCAACCCCACAAAACCATCTACCATTATCAAGTGAGATCTACATCAGTTTTGACAATTGCGTATAGCCCACTAATGAACCTATTGCAAATTCCAGACAATAGCAATTTGTTCTAATTTCAAATGGTCGGAGCAAAATAATGATGATAATTTACTATTTGACTGGAAAGTCATGAAAAATGTAACATAAGATTTGCATGTTTCAACATTAATAGATGGTTTAATTATTTTAATGGAAAATGAGAGAATTTAGGTGTTAGTAATGTTAGGGGAGAATCAAATCTACATCACCTTCTTTCTCCAACCCCTTATGCCCCCAAACCATCAAATGAGCTTAACACTCCAATGATAGCCCTCATACGAAAGAAAATGAAGTATGGTGAAATAAGGAAGGAGTGTAGAATTATCATCTCAATAAGCAATGCCGAGAGAACAGCAACATTTTTTTTAATTCAACTTTCTAAAACATCTTTCATTATGTTTTCTTTTCTATAAAGTCAACTTAGCAGCGTCAAATAAATCACTTCTTTAAGAATATGCTAACTTTCTAGTTAATAGACTGTGTGTTATATAAGGAGTGTATCACACAATCACTACCAATTCTATGGCACAATCACTAACACTTACACTCATCCTTTTTGTTTCATAAATTAACACAGTTGCTTCTCCATCCCTCTCACTCTCACATTATAATCCTATACACACCGACAAACAGAAGGAAATAGACGTTCAATTATTTACCATTGTAGGAGAAAATTTGGGGCAGCTGAACTCAGATTCCAGTAGCAGGTCTTCGTTTCACCACCAAATCATCAGCTGAGTAGTAGTCAGCAATGAGCCGGTACATGTATGATGGGTTATGCCCTCCTCTGAGCAGTAAGTTCCAAACCAGCATAAGCAGAGAAAGAAACCAATTAGTTGGTATGCATTTTCCAATGTCAATGCCCAAGAAAAGCTAGTTTTCTAACAGTTACAGTTCAACTTACGTGTCAGTAATAAAGAGGCTAACAAGTTTTGGTGGTACATAATCAAATGTTGGGTTAATGACGTGAAGAGAACCTCCACCACTTGCAGAATCCATGCAATCGGAGAACTCCCCAAAGTCAAGTAGCTCAGACGGGGATCTCAGCTCATTCAGTAGGACTTCAGGATTGTGTGGATACAGAGGGCACAACTGTCAATAAGATAAAGAAACATTCAACAAAAGCCTAACATTTGGTAACTGTTACGAGGAACCAGATTAAAATAATTAAAATAATGAACATAATATGCATTTGGTAACTGTTACGAGGAACCAGATCATAATATGCATTAAAAGGGCTATGGAGCTATTTCATTATCATCATACATAATGAAAATAATGAAAATATTGTTCAACTCCAATTTTCCAATCTACAAATCTTATCATTGGGTAAAGAATATTTGTACCAGTTGCAACAGCTTGAGATATCAAAACTACAAAAACAATTGTTTAGAGATCAGATGTATACTACGTGCTGCCAATTGAAGTATAATCAACTAAATTTCGAAAAATTCTTGGCACCCAGTACATATTAATATTGAAAATAGAAATTGGTACTGGATCTCTCCAAAATTTGTAGAACTGGAATAACTAAGGTCCGTAAGGATATATTTATTAGAAATAACATTTTGAACATCACCTCGTTGCAAATTATAAAGGGATAAAGAATTTAAATTATGATTATGGTTTGATATGATTAATAATCTGATTTGATGATACAAAGCAAGTAAGACACTGAACACTTATTTATACCAATGCTAGACTACAAATCCTAATTAAAAAGGAAACAAATCATTATAATAACTAAAACACTGAACACTTAATTATACCAATGCAAGACTCCAAATCCTAATTAAAAAGGAACCAAATCATGATAATAACAAACAAATATGAAAACAAATCATGATAATATCAAGAAATTTTACAATATTTTTATATAGTAACATTTTTTACAAGATATTTCTTTTAAAACTACTACATCCTCATAGCCCTTTTAATGCATATTAAGATTTTTAAGTAGGTAAAACAAGTATCCAAATGTTAATGAACATTTATTTTGGTTTGTTTGTTCATAATTGGTTAACTATCTTAATGAGTATTGGGGATATAGAAAGGTAAAAAGCTAAACCAGTGTCACTGTTAGGATATAGCATAAGGATTTTAGTTAGTAAAGTCAGTTATTTGTTTAACTATAGAGTATTGGTATAAATAGGGGAATACAATGATAGATGTGACTATCATTGAGTATTGTAAACTTGTGAATAAAGTAGTGACTCTATTGTAGTCAACGGAAACCCTTGGAAAAGAGATTTCTCTCCAAAACTGTCTATCTTCCGTTCTTTTCTTAATCTTTCGATAAAATATTTCTTTCCTTTGAATTCAATTTTTTGGTACCTAACATCACACACCCATATAAATATGAAATATCATATCTGAATACTATCAAATAATGTTTAGGTGATTATTCATCTTGAAAAGCAATAAAACAAGTTAAAAAACAACACATTGATTAAATATTTTGATTCTGATATTTCAGTTTCCAAAATAGTAAATTTTATGTGGAAAAAACATGCTCAATTCTTTGCTTTCCATAAATTTGGTAAACTATAATCAGATTTCTGTATTTAACAGAACACAAATTATTATGAGAAGATTTGGTAAGCTACAATTGTGCAGTAAATTTAGATTATACGTTAGCATTTCACCTTGTGACTTCCAGCAAGTACAACAAAAGGAACGGCATGCCTTTGAGCTGCAAGTGCAACCATATTTAATCCAACTGGGGCAATGACTCCACCATTAGCCATGACAGCATGAGCTCCAACGATAACCTATACAATGGCAGGATTTTTACATATGTTCTCACTCAGGAATAACTCCATCACTTACCATGTCAGCTTGGTAATTTGATTGAAATCAGATTAAATTTTGCATAAGAGTCTTGATTCCAAAAAGAATGGAGGGATTTTCACATACCATGTTCACTCGGGAAATCATAGCAAAAACTGCAGAATCAGTAATCACTGTGGTCTGTAAGCCTCTAGCAGCCAATTCTTTTGCAAGGAGATGTCCCTGATATCTGATTGCATGTAACGTCAACATTTAATAGTCATATGAATAGTATATAAAGAAATCAATTGCTAATTGAACATCACCATTCATTGCAAATGTGAGACTGGCACTACTACCAACCTTGGGGCACCTTCGGCAACAAAGACCTTAAATGATCTCTTTTTCTCCTTTGCAGCACAAAGAAATTCCAAAACTGTCTTTGAACTACCTAGCGTTAATATTACCTCACTGGAAATCATGGAAATAAAGTGTAAACAAATAAGAAAAAGGATAAAAACTTTTTATATCGTCAAAAGATAATAAAGAAAAAGATCATCCTATTCCTATCTATCAAGATATAATCCCATAAATCAACAGAACATTTGTGTTGGTTAATTAAGATGAGGGAAACATGAAATGATAACAAACACAATAATACGTTAAGAGCCAAATGTTAGCTGTGTTGATGTAGATGTAGATAACCAACTGTCAGCAACATAAAACATAGATGGACAAAATAGCTCATTTTCCAAATAAACAAAAAACAACAAACCACGTCAAAGTTATTCTCGAGAAGATAAAACAATGTCAGCTTGGTTGTTTTATGTGTAAATTACATGGCATTTATTGAACAAATGTATAATGTTTTAAGTTTAATATTAAGTAATGTACTTGAAAATTACTCTTTGACCAATTATATCAGCCAATAGTATGTATCCTCAGAAATACACTGTCATGATTAATAAAATAATTAATCATAACGTTTTTGTTTTATATTCAAGACCAATACCTCAACCATGCTTTTACACAAAGGTAATGCAATCTCCACAAGAAACTAGAAAGTAAGAAGGATCAAACAGTCTCCGTGAAAAGCTTTAACTAAATTTTGGCATAATAAATTTAACCATATAAATAGTTAAATCAAATTATGTGGGATCTTACAGTTTTATTAGCCTTTGTAATTTCAGTCCAATCATCAGTTCATCACTACTAATTAAGTAATGCAGAAAACACTAAAAAAAAGCACTGAACTTTTAAAATAGGCACTGTCTCTTATCTAATTGTTATAAAGAACAATGACAGTTTAGTTCATGATTAAGAAATTTAACCCATCTAGAAATAGTTGTATGTTCACCATATGGTGTAGTATAGAATACTCTACTCAAGAAACAAAAGCTTTCAATCAACCATGTGAAGAATTCTTGGGTATTGAAACAATTTATCAATATTTATTTAGACAACAGTAGGAAATCTTAGCATTGGCCACAAAAAAAAAAGCATGACTCTTGGTGCATAGTAGTCTCAAAATATTGGCAAGTATGTACAAATATCCATATAAGACTTTCAGAGTCAATGATCACTCTTGCCTATGGTGAGCAGATATAAAATGTTTTCAAACAAACAAGCAGTTTTAAACAGGCAAAAAATAAACACACACATCTTAGAGTAGATAAAGGTGAAACCAACTTTTGATGAATGTGCTCTACTGCTTGTTCAGCTATCTGTTCATAACAAGTAGATATGTCTTGAATTAGTTCATTAACTGCTTCAATGACATCATGCTTCAACTTCCGACCTCTTGAACCCTTATCAACAGCTGAAACAAAGAAAAACAAAACTCAAACTCAAAATGACAAAAGCAGTTGAATATCAAAACAACAGAAATTTCGTTATCAAATGTCATTAGAAGGAAAAAAAATAAAGGGCAGCCCAATGTACGATGCTCCCACCAAGTGGAGTTTGGGGAGCGTAGATGTATGCAATTTTGCCCCCGCAACCAGAGAGGCTTGTCCAAGATTTGATCTTGTGACCTCCAAGTCACAAGGCAGCAACATTCCGTTGTGCAAAGGCTTGCCATAAGCAATAAATAATGGATAACAAACAACAATCACGGTGTTCAACAATTAAAGTATACAGTAATGTCAATGAGGCATATAAGCATTATTACATATAAGCATTAATTGAATCCAAGAAAGTTATCTATTAAAAACAAAACATGTGTCTTAGTAATGAATTTTTGCAAGTAAAAGGTTAAATAAAAAGCAGAAGAGTTTGTTTATCTCAACTGGATATCAAGTAAAAAGACAAGCATGATTCCCTCAGATCAAGTTAGAAGGAAAAGAAAAATAAAACATGGTTAACAATATTATAAAAAAAGTTATTTTATAAAACTCGCAATCTTAGTAGCCTGGTGCCATACTCACATCTACTTTTCCCTTCAGAATCACCTCCTGAAGAAGATGTGTGTGGAATGGCAGCTGAAATAGGTGTATCCTCTAGAAGAGTTTGCAATGATGGTGGGCGCAAGGTACTTCTTGCAGCAGCTGCAACAGCAGCAGCAGATAAAACAGGATAATCATCTCGCTCCACATCATCTTCGTCATCACTTACAGCTGATAGCTCCAAACCGGCTATATCAGCTGTGGCAAGGGAAAGATCCTCCTCCCTTATAATGTGCAAAATACGCCTCGCAATATTTCCCACAGCAAGCTCTGCAATTGCATACATATCATTTTATGATAGTCAAACAATAAATCAATCTCTATTATCCACAAATCACAGTAAACCATTGTGCATGACAATTTAACCATAAAAAAAAAAAAACCTTCCACAAAAGTAAAGATAGGCATAAAGATAGTTTGGATAAACTTCTCCATAAAAATTTATGAAAAAAAATATATTAAAAAAAATCTTGCAGTAACCATGAGTATTTTAAACAAAGCCACTTGTCTAATTTGAAACTACCTTTGGCATCTTGCATTTTCAAAGTCTCTTATTTAATGATAGAATCAGCTTGTTTTAAGGAAAATGATTGGAAAATAAAACAGGAATTTTTGTTCATCCCTTAGATCAATCTGATCTTGAGCAATGAATGCGATCATTTTTTTGAGAGTGCATCGCCTCTCCTTGTTTTGACTATCTGTCTAAAACTAACTCTAACTAACCCCCTCTCTTCTGTCTATTTAGTACATTATGTTACAACAGTTGGTACTTGGTAGTTACAGCTTACATTCAATTAGTTTCCCTTACTCTCTCCCTTCCTTTTCACATATACATTTCTACTAAAAGGCTGCCTATCATTTAACTGTTCCCTAAACACTTATAAGCCTGGAAAAACTGTCATAAGAACCATAATAAATATAGTTCAATTGAAAAGTTTCCTCAAGCTAGAAATTGATTAAAACTAAGGCAATCAGGCAGCAATAAGCCCAAAAGTACATACTTGACTTCCATAAGAACAATGAACACATCACAAACATAATGAATAGTTGTAGTTTAAAAAAAAGCAAAAACTCCATCTCAGCATACCAACAGGGTTAGCAGCGATAAGCTTCTCCCCCACCGCCCTCACTGCATTAATCAGAGCTGTAGCCTGGTTACTTTGAGGCAACCTTTGTTGTGAAATCACAGACCGAAGCAACTCTGCTGTCTGCTTTGCTGTGGCTTGAGAACCTTCAATTTTACTAGAATCACACATCAATAAATCAATAAATAACATAAACAACAAATACAAACAGAGAGAGGGAAAGAGAGAAGAAAAACAACAACAAAAAATCAGTTCCTAAACCTCAAAAGTCATAAAATGTTCTTAAATACACAATTCACTGAACCTAAACAGTGCCAGTGAAAAAACAATTTACCGTTTTTTAAGCTGATTCACAAATTCATTAACAAGTATCTGAACATCCGGCATTTTGGTTCCAACCTGAAAAAGGGGGGGAAAAAGTAGTATTTTATATAAATACAAGTAAAAGGTAACCTAAAATAGCATTACAAAACCAAGTGTCTTTGATTTGTGAGTTGAAAGGACTTTTATTTTCTTTCAGTTGTTTAAAAATTTCAAGTTTCCCCAAAAACCAAATAATGGAGAAGAAAGTGATTAGATTACCTAGGAAATATTAAGGGAAAACTGAGAATAAAGTAAGAGTACTTGCAGGACAGATAATGCTTGTCCCTTTCCGTCTCCTAATTTGGATCAAGCCAATTTCGGAACCCACACCAGACCCTAAACCCTACGGGTTCAATGAAGGCTGGGTTAAACTAAGAGCCTAAGACAAAACCATGTTGACTAGAACTCAATCACTAGATGCCACTGATCACTCAATTAATCTTTTGATTTCCTTTAACAATTAAGCATTACTAGTGTTATTTTTACCAAAAATCAATTAACTCACTAACAAACCTTTCGTAATACTATTAGAGTTCTTTCTAAAAACTCAATTAACCTGATCACTAAAGTCAATAAACACGTTCAAGCTAATTTCAATTATAAAAAACACACAACACAGCCATTAACAACATCATAAAAAAAGAATAGCGAAACCTACTGCATAACAATCAAAAGCATAGAATCCACATAAGAATAAGCGGCTTAAACAATTGAATTAGAAGCGCGGACACTGTCTCCGACACTGACAATTACATTGAATTACATCACTATTTCAAAAAAATTATCCGTGTCGACATGTTAGTGTCCTGTCCGTGTCGTGTCTGTGTCAGTGCTTCATAGCTCTCTATGCATATATTTTGCAAGCGATCAGTATGATTTCTAAATGGATTATACAAAATAAAATTAAAAATCAAAAGCCTAATTCAAACTCAAACACTAATTTCACTTCAGTTATGAACTAACTAACTTCTTACTATCGATTATAACATATGTTATCAATAACACCGCTTCGGCACGAAATCGCGGTGCAGAGTGAAGCTCTACTGCGACGCAATTCAATCACAGAATCGTTGCCGAGAATCGCATAGGAATCGAATCATCGCGCACAGTATAACATAGGGGAAGGAAAATAGTTAAATCAAAATTGAGAAAAAGGAAAACCTGAACGGATACTCTCACTGTTTGTGGCGGTCGACGACCAACTCCGCCTGAGTTTTCCGGCGAAGCTGAGTTCCGACTCCGACTTGTTTTTCTGATTGAATGAAAGAACGAAGCTGCTGCGTTTTTTTTTTTTGGTATGTCGAAAGCTGCTGCGTTTTGTAAATAGGGTTTTTTTTTTTGAAGCAAAAAATAAAAATAAGTTATATGAAAAATATTAGTAAATATTAGTAAAAACTCGTTAAATTTAGTTTTTTTTGGTACGTTAGTCATATTATTTTTTAAAAATATTAAAGAAATAAAGTAAAGAAGTAGAATATAAAGAGAAGTTAAATCAATCACAATTTTTTCTTTTTTTACTATAAAATTAGGAAATAAACTGGACTAAAACAGAGCCAACATTGGGCCAGCTATCCCAGTCATCGAGGTGTCTCCAATCTAACGAGAGATTAGTCACTACGTTCGGCGATGGATACCCCGGTTTCGACTAAAAAAATAAAACCGAAATATTTTTTCTTTAGTATCTCATGGTTTGGTTTGGTTTGGTTTGATTTGATTTGATTCCCTCTTTTATATTTCACATTTTGTTTACTAGTACTGACATTGGCTCTAAAGTTAAGAAAATACAATTAGTTGAGCTGCTAAAAAATTTATAACATATAATCAAATATAAAAATTAATTTAAGTCATATTAAATATTGATTCAAAAAAAGTCATAATAAAAAAATTGTAAAAAATAACACAAATTTAATTATCAATAATTGACTTGAACTAATATTTACACATTTTTTATTGACAAATATTTACACGAAATTGATCACCATAAAGTTACAAATTTTATATTACACGTAAACTAAAAAAATTAATTATTTTTTTTGACCAACTAAAAAAATTAATTATTTTTAATTGTAAACAGTTATAATTTTATTTGGAAAAAATATTGTGCATTTTTGTGTTACTAAATACATATGCAAATAATTTTTTTAAAAAAAATAAAATGTCTTGGTTGTAGTAACTTGAGATATTAATTTAATTTCTAAGGGTGTGTTCGACCTTCTATTTTTTTTGGTGAACTAAATATATCTTTTACGCGCAACTGTAGAGATTAATTCTCTCGACGGGACTGAGATTCATTTAAGGAATTGACCTCTCCTAATAAATGTTTCTCCATACGCACCGGTCGGAGATCGAACTCAGGACCAAATAGTTAAAGGGCTCGAGTATCTATCATTTGTGTCACACTATGTTGGTATGTGTTCGACCTTCTATGTGTTAATGTATATAAATTTTTTGATAATGAAATATTATATAAATTTTTACTCGGATATTTTAAAATCTAAGCCACAATAACAAACAGACATTCGAAAAAATTAAATGAAAATTTTCCACCACCAATTTAATCTAATGGGTAGTTTTATTATCAAATGATTTACAGTTTTCTCCCGAACATTCTTGGAAAGCTGTAGAGATTGAACTATAGTTCTTCCTACTAAATCTAGTCGCAACTATAACTACCGTTTGGTATTTGTGTGGCATTTGGATCGGACGAAACTGAGAAAATAGTAATTACCAATCACTGGAGCGCATGTGGCTATGTTTATAAGGTGGCAACAATGCAAAGGGTAACAATTAAAATTCACAAAACACTGGCAAACTAAAATAGCCATTGCTCTTGTTCAATGATTGATCTTGATTGAAGATTGTCCTTCCTTTGACTATGTTGAGACTCTTCTAAAATTTCAAGAGTCTCACTTTGATGGTGTAAGTTACTGAATAAAGTTCATAGGTTTAGGGAACCAAAACAAATGAACGGCACGACTATATAGAACTTATGTCCATCACATAAGTTCATCATACGTGCATCAGATTCTAACTGCTCACTACTATATAAGATCATTTTCTGTTTATTGTGTAATTACCAGAATGTGAACTAATTTAAATTATTAAATAAAAGGAGATAAATCTAACAAACTAACAATTATAATTATATAATGTACTTATATAAATAAATTTAATGGAAACAATGAGTTTTTAAAACCAATATTTAAGAACAAAAAAAATTTGAAAACCAATATTTAAGTACAAAATAAATTCCAAACAACTTACCAAATGAGTATCAATTTGAAAGTAGAAACGATTTTTTGTTTTTTCAAGGCATATGAAAATTTAAAAAAAGTTTGTTTTTCTTACCAAAAAAAATACAAAAAATAATAACAAATAAAAAGTAAAAATGAAACTTTCTTAATAAATGTTTGGTCTCTAATATAAGCTCTTTCTTCTCTCTTTTTCTCTTCTTTCATCAAAAAAAGTGTGATTTTGGTCTTTTCTCGACCCGAAATCACCCCATATTCGTCTTTTATCTTCTCCTTTAATTTCAAATAAATGGTTTTCTACATAGATTAAGTTTTTTTGTCGTGATTTCGTCGTCTCGGTGCGACGTTTGTTTGTTTTCCCGTATGTGCGGTGTTTGTTTGTCTCCGTCTTGTTGCGGTGTTGGTTTGCTTCAGATTGATAGATCAACTTCGATCAACTACTCTTTCAATGAGTGACCAAGTTCGTCAACGATGCAGATCCGAGAGCATAGGTATTCTGGTTACTTTGATTATATCACATTATTAGTTGTAGGCATGAGTATGTACTTGATTAACTCGGATGCTGTGAGTTTGTTCGTAGATTCATCCCTTATATTTTTAGCGGAATTGAATTAGTACTTGAATATGATGTACTCTACCAATTTGAATTAATGAATATCCTTTTATTATTGTAAAAAAAAAAAGGTTTGGTCTCTAATAAATATTTTTCTTTTTTAATTTGGTATTTTCTTTCATTTTAGCTTCCTTATAAAAAATGTTTGGTCTCTAATTTTAATATTTTATAAAGGGTAAATAGGTTAATACTCCCATGTAAAATATACAAATTTTGCAATACCTCCATGTAATTTTTGAGTTTTTGCAATACTCCATGGATTCAGTCAACCATAATATAACCGCCGCAAAATTTGATTTTAGCGGGGTTTTAAAACGCCGCAAATAAAAACCGCCGCAAAATTTAATTTTAGCGAGGGTTTTAAACAGCCGCAAAAAAAAACCGCCGCAAAAATAATTTTAGCAGGAGTTCTATTATGGTTGACTGAGTCCAGAGGTATTCGCAAAAAAATCAAACACAGGAGTGATTTTCAAGATTTTTTTTACAGAGAATATTGCAAAAATAACATATTTTACAAGGGGTATTAACCCTTTTATAAATTTAACATCCCTATTTTAAAATATGATAAATGATCTGATATAAGATATGATGATGAAAAAATACTAATACATTAACAAAAAAGAAGAAAAAAAAATTATTATTGATGAAATTGTAAGGCTTTTTATAAAAAATTTCATTTAAAATACATCATATCACCATTTTTAAAACTAAATACTATTTTTTTTGTTGATAAAATGGTACTTATAGCATTTCATTCATAATCAAATGACTAATACAAATCGGTACATCATTAAAGATATTGGAGCTAGCTAAAGATGTGGCTGCCCTTGCCAAAACATGAGCTACCTCATTTGCTTGTCTCCTATTAAACTCGACACAAGAATTTTTAAATACTATTATTGATTCAGAAAAAAACTAAATACTATTATAAAAAAAATATTTTAAACCAAATAATAAACTCAAATCAAACTAGCTAAACGTACAAGTATCCGGAAGTGCATTGCTATGATGATTCAAACTAGCTAAAAATATGATTGTTCAGATGTTATTCTTCTCCTGTTTTATGTCCTGTACAAATTTGAATCATTCATCAATAATACAATGATGTTGATTGTAAATTTTTAACAAAAATCAATGACTGAAATCGAGCGGGATCAATTATTAATGGCAGGAGAAGATCCAAACCCGCTTGATATACCTATCCTCGTAAGATAACTCAAGTCGTAAGAGCTGATGATGAACATATAAGTCAGATAGAAGGAGGTCGAGGGATCAATTCATGACAAAAGCAATTTATTTTTTCCATTCCAATGTATAAAAAATAACTCACTTGATATGTTCTTATACACTCCTGAAATCCTATTATGCTCTTGCCATGTTCATTCCATTTTCTTTATGCTTTTTATTTTTCTTCTCAGTTTAATTTATCCGTAGATTTGCATTTTAGTCCCTTAATTTAATTTCAGTTAATTCTTTAGTTCTTTATCAAGTAGTTTAATGGCTGAAAATTCACCTCTTAAAAGTGAGTGAATAAGTAGACGTACTAGGTTCGAACCTCGGTCCTTGCACAAAACGTGTAATATTCCTACATATTTTAGTAATTTTTTCATGTTTGCACATAAATTTTTTCTTTCTTTATTCACTTTCGATCATTTGTTTTTGAAAAGTTGTTCATTTTTTGATCATAAAAATATCTTATACCGTAAAATAAATCTTAATAAAAGTAACATGACATTAGTAGAAAAATTAGATTCTGAAACTTATGATCTTGATTGGGAAGTGAATGTGCAACATGTGAAGAAAAAGCAACCAATGTGGTAATGCTCTCGCATAAGAGGAGTGTATATTATGTGAAGAAACTCGTTTTTTTAGAAGAGTGCTCTTAGCAGATATGTTAGGAGTCTTTATTCTACGTAGAGTCGCATTGTATATAATTTTTCTGGGCTTTTATGCCTTCTTTGTAACAGAAAAAACACAAATGTGTAAAAAACAAAATACAATTATAATAGGGTTAGTTAGTTTTTACCCTTGTAAAATAGGGGTTAAAGTAGTTTTACTCTTATAATTTTTTTTGTTACTACCTTAGTAATGTAAGGTTTTGCGCTTTACTCTCCTGATCAAAGTCAACAAAGTCTGACTTGGTAGAATCTGTGATGTGGCATACCGCATGCCATTTTCTTTTATTTTTTAATTTTTTTTCAAAAAAAATTATGCCAACTCAACTTTTTTGATTTTTTTTTATTTAACTTTTTTGAAAAAATTTAATTTGTTTTTATAGATTTATTATTTGGCGGCGGTTTTTAGTATTACCCTCGCTAAATAGAATCTCCGCAAAATATAATAAAACTGCTACAAATTATACTAAAATACTGCTGCATAACAGAATCTACGTTAAATATCATAAAACCGCCTCAAAATAACAAATCTATAAAAAAACTGAGTTGGCATAATTTTTTTTTGAAAAAAATTTTAAAATAAAAGAAAATGCAACGTGGCATGCCATTCACAGATTCTGGTAAATCAGACTTTGTTGACTTTGACTAGAGTGTAAAGCACATAACAATGATGCACGGGTATTCCGTTTTAGGGAGAGTACCAGTACTGGGTACCGGTAAGCACCCGGTACTCAGTGGGTACACACCGACGACGCTGCACCCTTTTTTATTTTTATTTTTTTTGGTCTGGGTACTTGCCAGGTACTTACCGGGTACTCGAACGGCTCTTAAAACTAAAAAACATCATTTTTTTTGTTTTATACTTTTTTTAGGAATATTTTGTCAAAAAAAATATCAATTTTGTCATATTTTTTGTTTTTTGTTTTATTTTTTTTTTATATTTTTATTCTTTTAAATGATGATGAAGGGGAAATATTGAGATCCAATTTTGACTTGACGCATAATCGACATTTTTAAAATATTTTTTTTATTGCTTATAATTTGGCTCTTTTTGAGAAAATTGTTTTTTAATTTAGTTATGATTGTTTTGATGTTTTGAACAATTTTAATTACTTTTAAAGTGTGATATTTTTTATGTTTAATTATGTGTTTTAATAGTATGTTTTTATTATTATATTTATATAATTATATTAAAAAAATTATACTAACGTACCCGTACCTTAGTTTTTAATAAAATGGCGTATCCCATACCCGTACTAGTACCGGGTATCGGTACCGTACCCGTACCATGGCAACGCTGGTTAATCCATATACACTTGAAGTGCTAGCTCAATGGTAAGAGCTTAACATTGTAACTTCAAGGTACTGAGTTCAAATCCTGCCAAGGACAGTTGCAAAATGGTCATTAGTGCCAATGATTAATAAAAATTTCCTCTTCTCCAATTTTTTTTAAAAAAGTTGAAAAATACCTCAGTTTTTTGGGTTACTGTGATATAGGTATGAAGTTTCCACCGCCATTAACGATTATTAATCTTCATCAGAAAATCTGTGGAGCATAAAAAAAATGGATTCTCTCCTCCCAACCAATTTTTTCCATAAGATACTTAATTTATACAATGAAGGAAGTGATAGGTGTGTTGTTTTTGTATTTAAAAATCATATCACTTAGTTTTCTCAAATAAATTAAGTATTTAAAAATTAAGTATCTTTCAAATTTTTTCCATTTTATAAATATCTTAGTTTTCTGAGTAATTATATAACATGCTATTATTGCATCTAATTTATTTATGGTACCTGATTCATAAAGCCAATTTGTGATAATTTTTTAGTGGTGTAGGATAAGTCGTTCACTAGCCTTTGCATTATTGCATATAATCAATGTTGTGGGGATACTTATATGAAAAACCATTAATGGTTAGTGAACGACTTATACCAAAAAATTAATGGTTTTTCATATAAGTATCCCCACAACATTGATTATATGCAATAATGCAAAGCAATAGCTAGTGAACGACTTATCCTACACCACTAAAAAATTATTCCTTCCGTTCTAAAATGTAAGCAAATTTGACTTTTTAGGTACATTTGACTATTGATGTATCTAGCTCATATTATAGATACATCAATAGTCAAATGTATCTAAAAAGTCAAATTTACTTACATTTTGAGACGGAGGGAGTATCACAAATTGGCTTTATGAATCAGGTACCATAAATAAATTAGATGCAATAATAGCATGTTATATAATTACCCAGAAAACTAAGATATTTGAAAAATGGAAAAATCAATGGAAACAGAACAACCTAAGGAAAAATCCTCAGCACATGTCCTAATATTTCCTTGTCCAGCACAAGGCCATGTAAATCCAATGCTAAATCTAGCTGAACTTCTTGCAATTCAAACTTTCCAAATAACTTTCCTCAACACTGAATACATCCACAATCTACTCATTAAATTCAATGATGATATTCAAGCTCTTTTATTATGTTATCCTAAGCTTCAATTCAAGACTATTCCTGATTTTCTTGATGAGGAGAAACATCCTGGATTTGGAGAAAAGATTGGTGATGTAGTTGGGTCCTTGTATTTGTATGGTAAGCCCTTTTTGAGAGATATGATTGTGTCTGAGAAAATAAGCTGTATTATTGTTGATGGAATCTTTGGAGATCTTGCAACTGATTTGGCTCATGAACTTGGGATACAATTGATCAGTTTTCCTACTATTAGTGCTAGTTGCTTTTGGACTTATTTATGTGTTCCTAAGCTCTATGAGTGCAATGAACTTCCCATTACAGGTATATATAATATGCACCTAAACTGCTCTTAGAGTTTTGATTATTAGATTTTGTTAGGTATGTTTATTTTAGATTTTAAATTGGTCCTTATGTTCAAAAAAATTCAACTTAGATTTTTAGTCAAATTTTTGTTTAGATTATTCATGTGATTAATATGTTTGCATATGTAGACAACTTAAGAGGTTGTCACATTAAAGTTTTACAAGAAATTAACTCAAAATTTTAACGGAAAAGGCGAACTTAAATTGACATCAGTAACATAAGGGACCAACTTAAAATATAAAATTACCTTAAGATATCAAATATGAAATTAAGTCATTTTTTATTTTCTTATTGATTTTGCATAATCAAAACTATATCGGTAAATTTATGCGAATAATTTATTAGTTATATGAGTGTTCTAGTTGTTTAATTTATAGGAGATGAGGACATGAATCGCATTCTAAGAAACATGTCAGGTATGGAAAACCTGTTTCGATGTAGAGATCTTCCAAATTTACGAAGAATAAACAAAGACGACCATGATATCCATTTTGACAGAGTTGTACTTCTGACCCAACAATCACTTAAAGCAAATGCACTTATATTTAACACATTTGAGGATCTAGAATCCTTAACCCTCTCTCAAATTCGTCTCCACTACCCCAAACTGAGCATCTACACTCTTGGTCCTCTTCACCACCACCTTTCTACCACAAAAAAAACATCATCGTCGTCGTCATTATCCTTCAAGAGTAATTTCTTCAATGTGGATAGAACTTGTATGACTTGGCTAGAATCTCAACCGTCGAAATCAGTTGTATATGTTAATTTTGGTAGTATCACAACAATGACGGGTGAAGAAATTATTGAGATTTGGCATGGTTTATTGAATAGTAAAAAACAATTTTTGTGGGTGATTAGGCCAAATATGGTACAAGAAAAAGGACTATTACAGGAGCTTGAGGAAGGGACTAAGGAGAAAGGATTGATTGTGGGGTGGGTTCCACAAGAAGAAGTGTTGTCTCACAAGGCCATTGGCGCTTTTTTGACGCATAGCGGATGGAATTCTACTTTAGAGAGTGTGATTTGTGGTGTGCCTATGATTTGTTGGCCTTATTTTGGGGATCAACAGGTTAATAGTAGGTTTGTGAGTGAGGTTTGGAATATTGGGTTGGATATGAAAGATGTTTCTGATAGGAAGGTTGTGGAGACTATGGTGAATGATGTTATGGTAAATAGAAAAGATGAATTTCTAAAATTAACTACAAAAATTGCTGAGTTGGCATGCAGGAGTGTGAGTTCTGATGGTTCTTCATACAACAACTTTGATGATTTCATTGAATATTTATGGTCTATTAACCCTTAAAAATATAGGTTTTCCTTATAATTCTCCTACTAAAAACTTCTTTCATATATATATATTTATTTGATTTGGTAATCTAGTAGTTAGAATTTGATATTATATATAAAATGAATAAATGGACTCCATGCTCTAAATTATATGTATTGTTAAGTTCATTCGCACTATGTGTAAAGCACATAATCTTAATGTACTTAATGTATTGCTATTGGAAATAGTAGTGATGTACTGATGTTTAATCTAATTATTACAATTTATAGTTACTTTAGTTAATTTAAGTGTCAACAAATAATACATATGTTTAAAATAAAATAAAATATTGATTGATGTCTCTTACAAATTCCGTCTGTTTCTGTAACTCCTTCTATGCATATAATGTACTTAATTTATGAAGGAAAGATATATCATTTATAATTAAAGTATAAAAGTAGCAAGCAATATAAAAACAAATCAAAACGAAGATAACATAGAAATTGAGGTGAGTAAAAAAAAAACATAGAAATAGAGGTATATATATATACACTACTAAAGATTTATAAATTCCAACTACCTATCTTAAACTTAAAGTGATTGAAGCGAAACTATGACTGTCACTTGAACCAGTAACTCCATCTTCTTCATCCTCATCATCACCAGCATTCTCACCTTTTTTTTTTGCTAACACCTTATTCCTAGTAGCATTTGGCAAGATACTTTACACAATGTCTTTAACATATTGCTCTTTAAACAACCCATAATCAAATGACAGAGGTGTAGACTTGCTAGTTTCTTCTTCATCATCTGTTAGTATATCAAGATGCTGCCAACCCTGTTCTTGACATTTCATAGGCCTTAGGCCAAATTTTAAAAAAAAAATTGTTGCATAACACTAAAATCTCACAACTTTTTCTTTAAAAACGAAAACATGAATTAATTGTGATTTCGTACATCTCAGCTATGATAGAACCTCAAATCATACCAATGTTTTGAAATCCAAGATGATTCTTTGTAACACGCGATTTTTGCAATTAGTAGGAGAAATATAATATAGCTAAATAGACAAAAGAGAATAAAAAAAGATCTTAACATCGAAATCCAATGAAAAATCATTTAAATTTGAAGAAAAAAAAGATTGTTGTTTCATATCGTGAGATAGATAATCAAATATTTGTTGTTGAAAACCTTATAGAAATTAAAATTTTATGAATAAAGTTTATAACAACAAAATCAGAAATCAAAATATAAAAAAGCCAGAAATACAATCGATCGCGGGAATCAATAGCTGAAGAAAAGAAATAAGAACTTAGATTTTAATACAAGACAATAAGAGATTTTACAGTTTTGCTTATGCATTTTAAGTTTTACTTCTCAATTTATGTTTTGGAGAATGAAATTATAGCGTATAAAAATGAAAGAGTTGAGCTTAGGGTGTAAAATAAAATAGTGAGTTAGTAAATAAAATATAAAGGACTATTGGACTCAAATTTGATAAATGTTACGATCTTTTTTTATATTCTTTGCTATACAATCCCCCTATGAAAAATAAATATTATTATATACACTCCTATATAATGTTTTTTGGACCCCTTAAAAATATGGGTCCTTAAGCCATCGCACTCCGAACCTATACTCAGAGCCGGTCCTTGTCCGATTACATAGTATATATACAACAATCAAATATATACAAATAGTTTATGGCTATCTTGTTGTATTATAAGTAGTGGTGGCAAAACGGGTCTGATCCGCCAGGCCGGTCTGTTTAACTCGTTAATTTTGGCGGACTAAGTCAAAGTTTTAAACTCAGTTTTTCTATGCGGCCCGCTCCGCTCGACTCGCCAAAAAAATAGTCGAGGCGAGGCGGGGGCGGGCCGGCCTGTTTAACTCACTTTTTTATTTTTATTATATTTTAACATTTACATAAATTTCATTAAAAAAAATAAGTGGCTGATCTGATCAATAAGAACACTTAAGTTTTTTCTACTTATTATCACAAGGATTGTTTTTGCCACCGCTCTATAAGTGGCTTGATCTGATCCAACTTTAGGATTGTTTTCGCCGCCACTCTATATTATTTTTTATATTATTTATGTCGAATTTGTTAATTATGTTACTATATTTGTTAATAACATATTTGTCTTATAAGTTTGAGTTTCTCATAAACTTAGTTGTTTCTTAAAAAAAAATAAAAACATCAATATTCAATATAATTTTTGTAATCTAAACACCGCAAAAAAAAAAAAAAAAAATTGGCGGCCGCGGGCCAGCCCGCTAACTTGCATGTCTGCCAATATATAGGGCGGAGTTGGATTTTAGACTCGATCACCTAAGTTGACCCGACTCGTCTCGTCTCATTTTTAAGCAGATTTAAGCGGAGTAGGCCTAAACAGAGCGGGCATACTCGTTTTGCCACCCCCTAATAAGAGAATGATAATTTATGTTTATGGCTATCTTGATAGTATACTTCACAACAATACATTTTCTTTAAAACATCAGAGAATGAAAATTTATGGCTATCATGATGTATTATAAATAGTTTGAAGAATACTTAATATATTTTATAGTTTAAAGATAAAAGAAATCGATAATTTATAGAAACCAAATTAATGACCAAATGTTATTGGTCTAGTATGAATGACACTAAATTTGGTACGGAAAAATACAGTTTGAACTCCATAACTGTGTTTGAGAGGAGACTATAATCATTTAATATTAGAATTTGTCCTAAACTGAATTAGCCGACAATAAACCGGATACTAATGGTATGGTGAAAAAAAAACTAAATTAATGGTTTATTCATATAAGTAACCCCACAAGATTGATTATATGCAAAGCAATAGCATGTTATTATGTCCGAATCAAGTCCTAGTGCACGACTCATCCTACACCACTCATCCTACCATACATAAATCAGATGCAATAATAGCATGTTATATAATTACTCAGAAAACTAAGATATTTGGAAAATGGAAAAATCAATGGAAACAGAAAAACCTAAGGAAAAATCATCTGCACATGTCCTAATATTTCCTTGTCCAGCACAAGGCCATGTAAATTCAATGCTAAAGCTAGCTGAACTTCTTGCAATTCAAAATTTCCAAATAACTTTCCTCAACACTGAATACATCCACAACCTACTCATTAAATTCAATGATGATATTCAAGCTCTTTTACTATGTTATCCTAAGCTTCAATTCAAGACTATCTCTGATTTTCATAATGAGAACGAACATCCTGGATTTGGAGAAAAGATTGGTGATGTAGTTGTGTCCTTGTGTTTGCATGGTAAGCCCCTTTTGAGAGATATTATTGTGTCTCAGAAAATAAGTTGTATTATTGTTGATGGAATCTTTGGAGATCTTGCAACTGATTTGGCTCATGAATTTGGGATACAATTGATTACTTTTCGTACTATTAGTGCTAGTTGCTTTTGGACTTATTTATGTGTTCCTAAGCTCTATGAGTGCAATGAACTTCCCATTACAGGTATATATAATATACACCTAAACTGCTCTTAGAGTTTTGATTATTATTCTTCTTTAGGTATGTTTATTTTAGATTTTATATTGGTCCTTGTGTTCAAAAAAATTCAACTTAATTCTTTTAGTGAAATTTTTGTTTAAATTATTCATGTGATTAATATGTTTGCATATGTAAACAACTTAAGAGGGTGTCACATGAAAATTTTACACGAAATGAACTCAAAATTTTAACGGAAAAGACAAACTTAAATTGACATCAGTAACATAAGGGACCAGCTTCAAATATAAAATTAACTTAAGAGATCAAATATGAAATTACGTCATTTTTTATTTTCTTATTGATTTTATCCTAATCAAAACTATATCGACAAATTTATGCGAATAACTTATTAGTTATATGAGTGTTCTAGTTGTTTAATTTATAGGAGATGAAGACATGGATCGCATCATAAGAAACATGCCAGGTATGGAAAACTTGCTTCGATGTAGAGATCTTCCGAGTTTACGAAGAATAAACAAAGACGACCATGATATTGTTTTAGAAAAAGTTGTACTTCTGACCCAACAATCACTTAAAGCAAATGCACTTATATTTAACACATTTGAGGATCTAGAATCCTCAACCCTCTCTCAAATTCGTCTCCACTACCCCAAACTGAGCATCTACACTCTTGGTCCTCTCCATCACCACCTTTCTACCACAAAAAAGTCATCGTCGTCGTTGTCATTATCCTTCAAGAGTAATTTCTTCAATGTGGATAGAACTTGCATGACTTGGCTCGAATCTCAACCGTCGAAATCAGTTGTATATGTTAATTTTGGTAGCATCACAACAATGAAGGGTGAAGAAATTATTGAGATTTGGCATGGTTTATTGAATAGTAAAAAACAATTTTTGTGGGTGATTAGGCCAAATATGTTTCAAGAAAAAGGACTATTAA
Source organism: Trifolium dubium (assembly GCA_951804385.1). NCBI lineage: Eukaryota > Viridiplantae > Streptophyta > Magnoliopsida > Fabales > Fabaceae > Trifolium > Trifolium dubium. The sequence goes on along the minus strand of OX638069.1, from coordinate 31,126,537 downwards.
AGGAGCTTGAGGAAGGGACTAGTAAGGAGAAAGGATTGATTGTGGGGTGGGTCCCACAAGAAGAAGTGTTGTCTCACAAGGCAATTGGCGCTTTTTTGACGCATAGTGGATGGAATTCTACTTTAGAGAGTGTGATTTGTGGTGTGCCTATGATTTGTTGGCCTTATTTTGGGGATCAACAGGTTAATAGTAGGTTTGTGAGTGAGGTTTGGAAAATTGGGTTGGATATGAAAGATGTTTGTGATAGGAAGGTTGTGGAGACTATGGTGAATGATGTTATGGTAAATAGAAAAGATGAATTTCTTAAATCAACTATGAAAATTGCTGAGTTGGCATGCAGGAGTGTGAGTTCTGGTGGTTCTTCATACAACAACTTCGAAGATTTCATCGAATATTTGTGGTCTACTAACCCTTAAAATATAGGTTTTCCTTATAATTTTCCTACTACAAACTTCTCTCATATATATTTATTTGATCTAGTAGTCTAGAAGGTAAAATTTCATGTTATATATAAAATGAATAAATAGATGTATTTTTGTTCGAACTCTAATTCCTACATTATAATGTCCCTGCCAATCAAGCTAGGCTAATTAACTGTCCATGTATATTTCAAGAAGTGTCTTTAGAGAAACATAACGAAAAGGAGTATGCATTTAGACATGTAAAATTTGACTGTTTGTTATCACCAAATTTCTTTTCTGAAATTTTCAAATACATACCTCTCGAGTGATTTTTTTTCTGTTGACAAAACCGAAAATAGTCTCTTAAAATAATTTATTTACTGTCTTATCTTTTTGGTATTTTTTTCGTCAACTTTTCATTTGTGGAATTTATTTTATGGTACATTAGAAACATAAACGGTTCTGACTTTTTGACACACTACAAGAAAATTCGGCTTTAGCTACGAAACAAATTGTAGCTAATTCGTAGCTAATCTGCAGCAAAACAGAGTCAGCTACAGATTTGTTGGGAATTAGTTGCCATGACGATCGTAGCATAGATTGGGCGGCAAATTATCTACCCAAAATTTTCCTAGCTAATTTGCAACTAAGATAAAGTAAATCCCAGTTAATTCCCAACAAATGCGTAGCTATACAGTGTTCTAAAGTTTATGTTTCCTAACTAAATTGCTAGGAATTGTCGCAACAATTTTGCAATAAATCCCTAGCTAAAGTTTCCTAGCAATTTCACAGCTATATCCAAGCTTTTTCATTATTTTCAATAATTAAAAAAATCCTTTATAATCAAAACTAATTGGGCTAAATTTTAATCAACTATTCACATAAAACACATTTTGAAAGTGTTAATACCAATACCAACACCAAATCAATTGCTATGGCCAAATCCTTTAATGTGTTATGCACACTAAAACTCAAAACACCACTTTCACAAAGCCAAAGATCTTATACAAGTTAAGCTGGTGTTTAGTTTCTGGTTTTTGCTTACTATGATTAATCTAAATTCTAAACTTAGTCAATGGGTGATAAGTTTCATCATTACAACATAATATTCCCTTGGAATGCTTTCTACAATGAGTATACTATGGCATGTCAATTATGCAATGTGAACTATGGTATGCTTCACATAGTCAAAACTAAACTAAAATGCTAGAAAACAAATTCAGTGATAAATGATACCCCTGGTAATGCAGATCCTTTTCTATAAACATGAAGCATCCCTTTGACCTTCATCATGAGACTTCATACTTAGTGTTTGCTTCCTTTATCATTTGTTATAAAACAAGACAACCATATCAATAATCTTTCTTATACAAAATCATGAAAAATAACACTAATCAGATTATCAAATTAAAAAGATAAAACTGCTAGCCAACAAATAACTTAATGATCTCAATTCTCACCTATCAACAAATAATGCAGGAGCTTTGTATTTCTTGAACATAAGCTCTGCTACGTACTCTGCCAAAATCACAACAAATTGAATTATATATATGATGTTTTAAAAAGAGCTCTACTGAATCTAGATCATGATAAACTATAGCCAGAACACATTACTTGCTAAATACAACACCACTACGAACTCCCCAAGATTGATCTTGGTTAGAATCTTATTTCCAAAAATACAATTTGCATTGACAGAACATAATGTGTGCAGTAGCATATGACAACATCACAAAAATGAACATACAAATAAATACATAGTGTAATATTTTAATCCAAAATCCTATTACCAATAGCATGAACATAAAATCCTATTTTAATCCAAAATTTTATCACAGTGCCATGTATTATTAAGGAGTTATTAATACAAGAAGGACCTAAACTGTGTGTCTTTTCTTCTTGACAAAGTACAATACAAAACCACAAAACAAAAATAGCTTGCCTCTAAAAGCCAATTTAAAACCACAAAATAAAAATAACCTGCCTCAAATATGATTTGAGTTTGTGCTTCTGATAATACTCTGCCCTTATTTGTTGTATTGGAACAAATATGATGGTGTTTTTATCGACATTCTAGCAAGATCCTCTATATGTATGCTCAAATTGAGTAACCCTTTTTCAAACCTACAAAAGATATTAGTCACAACCAAAATGAACATAAGAAAACAACTACTAAACATTCTACAACTGAATAAACACATAAACTACGAGCAGCATTAATACAAGAAGAAACTTGTTGAATACTAAGGAGAACTCATCATACAATTAATTAGAGGTAGCCTCTTCAACAACCAATTAAGAAAGCTTCAAGGCTTTGATCTCTGCACAAACACAACCACACAAACACAATCAATTCTACATATTCAATGTTTTGTAAGTCAAATTTAAATTTAAATCTGTCAACACTTGGATAGTAACAACTTTGCATAGATGATTTTATCAACAATGAAATAGGAAACTGATTCATATACCATTTTTCTTATACTAACACACCACAACACAAACACATACAAAATAATTAGGACAAAACTATGGCAGGTTTGAGCCAAGTGCTAACACCCTACCAAGACACACATATAAGTCAACTGGGACAGAAGCATAGAATCAAATAACGCCAAAACAAAACAAGCACCACTTGAACAATACACTACATCTGTGCACCAAAGAGCTAAAAACCACTAAAATCTTCCATGCAATATTCCAACAGAACATACTCACTACTAGCAATGTTGCAGCTAAATCCAAGCTACTCAATACTAACTACTAAGATTAAATGCGTACAATATTCAATACTCACTACTAAATCAAATATTGGACAATGTTGCATCAAATCTAGGTATAAGTATTCAAGCTATTTTGCCAAAAGTTACAAAGAGGACCAAATGCTCACGTAAATAGACACATACAAGTAAAGAAACTGTAAATAATTCAATGGAAAACAAAAGAGAGTAAAAGCCTATTTATGTTATTCATTTCTTCAAGTTCAACTTAGTAACTTTCTAGCTGCCAAAGAGAATAAAAGGAAATTAGACTCCAAGATATGAATCTAGTAAAAATTTCTCTCAAACTTTTGTTTGGGAAAGTATAAAATTATTATTGATTAAAGTAATACTAATGATCATTCTATATTTGTTCTTAAGAGTATTTGAAATTACATCCCTTATGATTACAATGCCAAACTCGTACAATGTCATGAAACATACCGGGAAGTTTATATTAGTTGAAGGTCCCCAATATTTGAGAGCAGCAAGATCATAAGCTCTAGCAGCTTTCTCTTCCATATCATAATCACCTTTAGTAGTTTTTTCAAAAACAAAAATTACCAAATATATCAATTATAATGAGAAAAGGGTGTTTGAAAAAATAGGTCTATGAAATAGGACATAGTACTTACCCAAATAAACTGTGATGTACAATGATTTGTTGATTTGTCATCCACAATGTGAACATCTGACATGTTAGTGGACATAGTTCAGAATAATAGACCAAAATTTTCATATGTATAAAGTGTAGTTCATTGCAAATAATGTAAAATTCTTTATAATATTTTTTTGGTTACTAACCTTGCCTTCCTTTCCTTGTTTGTCCTTCCTTCTTGCAACTGTTATCCCATAAATGTGCTTCATATCTACCAGTCCATCTATGTCTAAGAAACATTAGAAAAATAAAAGTCACTAAATAATTGATACTTGGATTTGACACAGTAATGCATCACACATTAGAATCGACAACTGAGATTAATTATAGTTGATTTTGTTAGTTGAAATTTAATCGTCTTATGTTTAGTTAACAGACGTGATTTAAAACTGTGCGCTTCTTTTAAGTGAAAAAATAAATAAACAAATGTTAATGCTCATGTGAGTATAACCAAATATTTTTAAAATTGGACCTGAGATTGAACCAGCGAGACCTTCGGATGATTATTCAATTGATTCAGTCATTCAGTCATAAGTTGAATGGATGACAAATAAATAATTAACAAAGTAAAAAAGTAGTTAAAATAATGTTAACCCGGTTTGATCCGGGTTCTCACTCCGACTCAACCAGACTACAATACAATCAAATCAACTCATGCAATCATCCAATTTTATGAAAGTGGAACTAACCTTGTAACTCCTCTAAACTGAGAAGTTCTCTGTCCAAATGTATCAATAAATTTCCTATGAACAGGTTGCTTTTTTCCAACCTTACCATGTCCTCTCTTTTTAGCTTCAACAACCACAGAATCATTTCCACAAGATGAAATCTGAGTTGGAACAGTAACACAACTTGATTGTGAACCAGGACTCATTGAAAGGCTTAGAGATTGTAACTCACCACAACCATTAACTGTTCCAACAGAACCATCATCACCAACATTATTATTCAATTGATGATGTTGCTCCATAGAATAATCTCTAGGAGCTACAAAGTTCATAACAGTAAAGAAAACCTTCCAATGCCTTCACCTATAACAGTGCCTCAATGGAAAATCAAATCTAGAAATAAGCTTTCTTCGTAAATAATGATTCATAAAATAATCAACAATCACAAATTCACAATGCTAAATCCCTATTCATAATCAATCACTACTTAAATTGCAGAATTCAATACAAAAAAATTATAGCTAATCAATTACCTTAAATCGACAGTGTAGATAAGAGAAAATGCGGTGAATTAGCAAAGATCGAAGAAAACAATGCACAGTAGCGAAATCGGTTCCAATTTCAATCATGATTTAGGGATTCAGATGGAGATCGAGTAGCAATTAGGTTTAGGCTTTGCGATGAACCGATTCAATTAGGAACTTCATAGCAATTAGATTTAGGTTTTCAGCATTGGTGTGAGGAAGAGCGATTCTAAGTGAATCAGGAACTAAGGTAGCTTCATAGGAAGCGATTCTGAGTGCACTTCGATGAAAGAAGCGATTATGAAGAAGTGATTATGAGAGATGCTGTTAGAGTCATGAAGGAGAATGCGATTTTGAGAGATGAAGAGAACGCGATTCTGTTCTTTCAATTTTGAGAAATGATTTTGAGTTATTAAAAATAATTTTTTAATAAGTAATGGAGTAATAAGGAAAATAAAATCTATACGTGTATAATAAAGGGAAAATATTGTGTTTTGGCGTAGCCTTTTTTAATAATACCTAAAACGCCCTTAACGGCTATTTTTTTTAAAATTTTAATTCTATAATTTTTTTATATTATTATTAACTTCTATAATTTTTATCTCTTTAACTTTTATGTTTGTGACTTAATTTGTTATTTTTCAAAAACTAACTATTAATAACACAAATACGTATCACACAAACAGGCACGGCCCGCTAGTAATAAATAATGGAAAAAATGAGTAATCAGTGAATCCGGTGAAACGGAGGGTATTTTAATTGGGATTAACTACCAACTCAGTCTATAGCTAAATTCTTGTAGCAAATCAGACATTTTCTTGTAGTGACAGAAATTGATCCATGAACATTTTTCTATTTAATCTATCCCTTCGCTCTTAACATTTGTGGAATTGATTTGGTTTTTTAGGTAAATTTAATTGCGGTAGTCTTGTGGCCCGAATTGAATTTCATGCTATATAAATTAGATCTTTTACACATGTGTTGCACGGGACTATTTGAATTTAAAAATGCAGAGGAACTTAATAAAGATAAAATATTGAAAAAAATTGTCCTATTGTATCTTTAAAATTGTCCCATTTTATTTTAAAGATGATATTTACAACAAAACGTTAGTTGGTTCAGCGATGATTGACGCGTTTTAGAGGATATCGAAATCACTCTTGATGTCAAATTTCATCCCTAATCAGATTAAACTTGTGGTGATAATTATGGGGAAAAAAAAGATGATATTTAAAAACTAAAACTATCATTTTTTTATATGATTAACATTTCCATATAAAATTTCTTAGATTAAAATGGTACATGATAATAATGATAATAAGTTAAATTCAATCAACTAAACTTATGTCAAAGTATTTAGAAGTTAATAGCTTACAATATACATGTGAAAGAGAAAGAAAAAAACCTTTAATCAATTCAAAATATACAAACCTATATAGTTGAAACATGAAATAAAGAACCAAGTAATCAAGTTAATGCAAACATATAAGAAGGAAAATCATGTTGGAAGAACCCATATTGGATATTTGATTTCAACATTGTGACAAATTTTAACTTGTCTGGGAAAACTCTTTGGATGATAATGAACTATTGTAATCCACACCCCATGCTCCAAATTATATGTATTGTTAAGTGTGCCGAAAAGGGGAGGGGGAGACAAAAGTGCAGTAGCATTTTCTGTGCTGTTTGTTTCGTTGTTTTTGTGTTGAGAAGTTTCTGATGAAAATTCTGTGTTATAATATTCGAGGGTTAGGTGGTGCATTCAAACGCAAAGAGGTTCGTAAGATTATCGGGGAGGTGAGTCCAGACATTGTGTGTGTCCAGGAAACAAAGTTGACAGTGGTTGATAGGTTTATATGTGAGGGGTTGTGGGGGTTGTGGGGGGGGGGGAGTGGATTTGTTTTTTCGTTTAGTCCGTCGGTGGGAGCTTCCGGTGGTATCCTGACTTTGTGGAATATGAACACGGTGACCATGTTGTCGTCCTTTTATTATGATCATGTGTTGCTCACATCAGGGGTTTGTATTTCTTCTGGAAATCATTTTGTTGTGGCCAATGTCTATGCTCCTTGTGAGGCTAGGAGCAAGGCTATTTTATGGCAGCGGCTAGAAGGGTGCTTGTGTGTATGTGGTGACTTTAATTTTATCCGGGAAGTGGAGGAAAGGAGAGGTAGGGGTGTGGGTGGGGTGGCTGCGGAGATTGGAAGGTTTAATGACTTTATAGTTGATTCTGAAATTGCTGATTTACCGTTACTAGGGAGGATTTTCACTTGGAGCCATGTTGATGGCTCAGTTATGAGTCGGCTGGATCGTTTCCTTTTGTCAGCTAAATGGGTTGATGCTTGGTCGAATTGCATTCAGCTAGCACTCTTGAGAGGGTTATCTGATCACTGTTCTCTAGTGTTGCGTGATGAGACGGCTGATTGGGGACCGAGACCGTCCCGCATGTTGAAGTGATGGGCAGATTTTCCTAGGTATCATGCTTTTGTTCGGGAGACTTTTTCTACTCTTACGGTGGATGGATGGGGAGGGTATGCGTTGAAAGAGAAGTTGAAAGTCATAAAGGGAGTGCTCAAGGCTTGGCATGTTCATCATATAAAGAACTTGCCGGGCATAATTCTAGAGGCTAAAGAGAGGTTGGGGGTGTTAGATTTGAAGGGTGAAACATGTGTCTTGACTGAGGAGGAGAGTAGAGAACGACGGGAGTTATCAACGAATCTGTTTTCTTTGGCTAGAACGGAATGTAGTATTGCTTGGCAACATTCCCGAGCAAAGTGGCTAAGAGAAGGGGATGCAAACTCGAGATTCTTTCATGGTTTGGCGTCTGGTCAACGACGAAAGAAATTGTAGGGGTTTCAAATATTCGCGAGACAATTTTTAATCACTTTTCTTCTCATTTAAGTCCGCACGGAGGAGTCGGCGAGATGTTGGTAATTTAGCTTTTAATTCTATTTCTGAAAATGAGGTTGGATTGCTAACTGCACCGTTTTGTGAAGAGGAAATTAAGAAGGCAATTTGAGATTGCGACAGTTTCAAGAGTCCGAGACCGGATGGGGTTCATAGTGGCTTTGTTTAAGATTTTTGGCTAGAATTGAAAGGGGATTTGATTCAGCTTTTTCAGGAATTCCATAGCAATGGGCGGCTTGTTAAAGGGTTGAATTGCACTTTTATTGTTCTCATTCCAAAAGTTGAAACTCCTCAGCGGCTTTCTGAGTAACGACCTATTTCCCTTGTTGGTATTGTATACAAAATTTTGGCGAAAGTATTAGCAAATCGGTTGAGTCAGGTGATCGGTATTGTGATTTCAGAGAAACAGATTACTTTTGTTAAAGGACGACAAATCTTAGATGGCATCTTGATTGCGAATGAGGTTGTGGAAGAAGCGAAGAGGCGGAGGAAAAAGATGATAATGTTCAAGGTAGATTTTGAAAAGGTGTATGACTCGGTGGAATGGAACTATCTGTTTGCGGTAATGTCTAAACTGAATTTTCCGGTTAAATGGTGTCAGTGGATTTCTGCTTGTATTAAATCAACATTGGCTTTGGTGTTGGTCAATGGTAGTCCATAAAAGAATTTGTGTTGGAAAGGGGATTGAGTCAGGGGGGCCCTTTATCGTTGTTTCTCTTTCTTATAACAGCTGAGGGTCTTAGTTCTATGGTGAAGGCGTCAGTGCAAGCAAATATCTTTTCGGGTTTCCCTGTCGGGGATGCTGGTGACCTTCAGATTTCTCATTTGCAATTTACAGATGACACAGTGCTAGTTGGACAAAAGAGTTGGGAGAATGTCCGCGCTTTTAAGGCTATTTTATTGCTTTTTCAGTTGATGTCGGGATTAAAGGTGAATTTTCATAAAAGTCAACTTGTTGGTATGAATGTTGGGGAGACTTGGCCTTTAGAGGCAGCTAATTTTCTGGGTTGTCGAATTGGTTCCATTCCTTTTGTGTATCTCGGTCTTCCTATTGGGGGTAATCCAAGAAGACTCTCGTTTTGGACTCCTGTTATTGCTAAGATAAAGTCTCGTTTGTCTGTGTAGAAATGTCGTAATCTATCTATGGGTGGTCTTCTAGTTCTTCTCAAAGCTGCTTTGTCGTCTATCCCGGTTTACTTTCTTTCCTTCTTCAAAGCCCCCTCAGGTATTATCACTATCATTGAATCTCTTTTTAAATCATTTTTGTGGGGTGGGGATGGGGTAGCTCGTAAGGTACATTGGATTCACTAGGATACAATTTGTCTTGATCGGTGTTCAGGAGGGTTGAGGGTTTGGAAGGTGAGGGAGTTTAATTTAGCACTTTTGGGGAAGTGGTGTTGGAGGGAACATAATGATGAGGGGAGTTATGAAGACGGGTTTTGGCTGCAAAATATGGCCTGTTTCGGGGTGTGGTCAAGGATGGGGGTCGCCGGGCGTCATTGTGGTGGAAAGATGTAGTGGGAGTTAGGACAGGTACTTTTAATAGTGTTGTGGGGTGGTTTAATAGTAGTTTAGTCCGTGAAGTAGGGAATGGGGATAACACCTCTTTTTGGGACATTCTGTGGCTATTGGAGGGGGAGTCGTTAAGGGATCGGTTTCCGCGGCTTGCCGGGTTGTGTGGGGATGATCAGGTGACGGTTGGGGAGGTTGGTAGGCGCGGGTGGGGGTTTGGTTGCGGAGGTTGGGTGTGGCGGCGACCTTTGTTTGCTTGGGAGGAGGAATTATTAGAATCTTGTTGTATGCTTTTACAAAATTTTGTTTTGCATCAAGGTGTGTTGGACAGGTTGAGATGGCATGGTATTACTACGGATACCTATTCAGTGAAGGAAGCATATATCTCCTTGACTAGACATGATGTGGAGGAGGTGGAATCCGTTGCAGTGCATGACCTTCCATGGCATAAGGTTGTTCTGTTGAAAGTGTCGGTGTTTGCTTGGCGGTTCTTTGCAAACCGACTTCCTACTAGAGATAATTTGTTTTCCAGAGGCATTATTGTACACGGTAACCAGTTCTGCAGTATACGGTGTGACAATGCTGAATCTTTGTTGCATTTGTTTTTTGTTTGTGAAAACTCTCAAAGAGTGTGGAATGACTTGCTCTGGTGGCTGGGATTTCAGACAGCTTTTCACTCAGAGGCGGTTTGTCTTGCCCGACAGTTTATAGGTCTACAAGTTTGATTTTTGAAACCGAAGAACATCTTTCAAGTAATTTGGCTGACATCTATATGGTTTATCTGAAAGGCAAGAAATGATTTTTTTTTATTTCAGCAACAACCATTTGATGGGGAGCTGGTAGAAGTTATAAAATTACATGTGTGGTGGTGGTTAAGAGTGAAATGTAATAGCCTTATGATTTTAGCTCTTGGTCGGTAAACCCATTAGCTTGTTTAGGAGGAAGGGTTGGTTAATAATTTAATTGTGGTTGGGAGGTTGTGGTATTTTGTGATTGTTTTAGCCTGGTTTTACTTGTAATGAATTCTTTTTATGCCATAGATTGAGCACTCCTTGTGCTACTCTATGGGGTTAATATATTTTATCCTTTTGGCTACTTAAAAAAAAAATTATTTGTTAAATAATATTATCATTCAAAAATTAAATATTAGTTGGTTCGATTGTGATTAATGTTGAATTTAATATATGAAGTATTATAATTTACTCTGAATCAAATTAAATTAATGGTGATAATAAAAAATAAATATTGTCATTAAGATGTCTCTCTAGCAAAAGTAAAATTCTCTCTTTGAGAAAAATGTTCAAACTAATAAATTCTTGATTGGTTTAATTTTTCAATTTTTGGTGTTCTGAAAAATGAAACCTTTGATTTATCAATTTACAATGCTTTTTCCCATTTATTATATATATTTATCGTTTCATTTCCTGCTATATACTACATCCGTCCTTAATTATAAGACTCCGTTTGACCACTACACATACGCCAATGCACAATTTTGATCACTAATATCTTTAATTATCTAATGGTAAAAATTATAAAAACTTGATATTTTGAAAGTACTCATCAAAACAAATTAAACAAGATCTTATGTGTTAATATTTACATCTATATATTATTAAAAAAATACAGTCAAAACATAATAAATGAATAGTACAATTTTGTCAAACAGAATCTTATAAAAAAGGACGGAGGTATAGTATTATTTTTTCCAAAGATTTATAAGTTATACTCAATTCATATATGCAAAGGTGAAAGATACCTCCGTGTACAAAGAAGTAAGTGACAAGGTTTTCAAAAACAAAAACACCACAACTTGAGTATGGATTTAAAAATACAAAATAAAAAAGCATTCATTATGTAAATTATATCTATTATAATTTTTTTACGGCTTATTCTTTGCTATCAATTTTTTAAACTATTACTTTTCTTATAAACTATTGTATGCTCTATAATTTTAAACAACTTTAAATTAAATAAATTCATACAATACACTCAAAGTCAAATAAAGTAACATAATTTTATTTCTTTATTTTAACAGGCAATGTTTTATAATACAAAACCAAATAAAGTAACATAATTTTATTTCTTTGATAAGAAAAAAAATCTATTTTCATAAGCTATTATACATTGAATAATAATATTTCAACATAATATTTATAAAAATTAAAAACTGAGATCCCAACAACTGAATTAGTTCAATTTTCTTAAATTTAATTCGGGTTTTTTTTTATCTGAGCCAAACTAGATCAGTCAATTTTTGGATTAGTTTTGTTTGATTTGTCATTTTGATCATCAGTTTTTTAAATCCCCTTACACCCATAATATTCAAGAACCAACGCAAAAAAGGAACAAAATAACATTGCATGCTAATCATATTTACTTCATTTACAGAAAAAATATGTTTTTTATACTAAAATTAACGATATTTATGTAATTAAATAATTAATAATTGTATTTATTTATTCGAATTAATAAAATGTATCGAATATGAACATAAATTTAATATCGCTAAAAAAGAAAAATGATAAATCAATGAATAAATCACAACACTCAATTTAATAATATACAACGACCAAATACAAATTAAATAAATAATAAAATAAAATTAAAATGACCGAATTGATAAAGGTGTTAATCTTGATATTTCAATATGAACCAAAAGCAACTTCGCAATATATAATATAGTTTCTTTACATGCATAAAAGAATGATAATATATAGCTATCTTGATTTTATAGTTTAAAGACAAAATAAAATTAGAGAGAAAAATTGATATTTTAGAACTAAATTATACTGAAGAGTGTTTAGATGAAATGACGTGGGTCTTTTCTAGATTAATCAATGTTATGAGTTCGTTTTTTAAGTTGGGTATGCAGCAAAACTAAAACTCTTAGGGTGCGTTTGATCTGCTAAAAAATAAGGGACTAGAGAGGACAACTTCTGTTGTACTGTGTTTGATTTTAAAATTGTTACTGGTACTAGACACACTGGGGGTCAAGGGACTGGACAAAATCAGATATTTTTGTCCCCCACAAAACCATGGGATAACTTTTTGTCCTCAACACAACTTGTCTAAATCAGCAAAATAACATTTTCTCCATCAAGTATCATACAAGACAAAATTTGTTCAATACCGTAAATATTTGTCCTGTGCAGTTCTATCTTGTGCTGTCCTGTACTGTTCTGTCCAATACTTTCATTTTGCAGATCAAACAGACTCTTAAAGGAGTGTTTGTCACCTATTTAGATTCTATAGAGCTCGAGAAATTAATCTTTATAGTTGCGTACAAAGGATACTTGATTTACGCAGAGATCCTGATAATGAGAAACAAGTCTTTTATTATTTTAATCTGAATTGTTATTGATCATAGGATTATTGTGATTAGGACAACAACAATCCGAATAGATCAATATATATGTGATAGTTTTTATCGGATAGAGATTAATAAATTTCATTTATTAAATTACATATATAGATGATGCATATGTAGATATGATCATTAAACTGACTCAATTGAGATTTTCTTAATGGTTAATATTACTGTAAATTGTCAAAAGAAAATCTCAAGAAAAAATATAATAATTTTCTTTGACTTGAGATTATCATAGTAATTAACAAACTGATATTAACGCGGGTGCTGTAAATTTATTCGCAAATATACTCTTTTTAATTTTTTAACACTTTTGAATACGTTTAATATATTTTATTAATTTGAATGAATGAATGTCGCTTTTAATAAAAAAATAAATTATTTATTATCATTAATATACTACCTCCGTCCTAAAATATAACACTCATTTTGACCACTACATGTATGGACAATTTTGATCGCTAATATTTTTAATTATCTATTAGTAAAAATGATAAAAACTTGATATTTTAAAAATACTTATCAAGACGAATCAAATAAGATCTTACATACTAATATTTACATCTATATATTACTAAAAAAATACAGTAAAAATAAAATACATGAATAGTATCATTTAGTCATAGGTTTTATATTTTGTGATAGAGGTATGTAGTAGAAGAAAATATAGTAAGAACAACAAGAGAAGAGTCCTTTCAAAAAAAAAAAAAAACAACAAGAGAAGGGTATTGGACCAAACTTTTAACAGTGTAATAATCATGACCCTAATTTGATTCATTAACGTGTTTCAAAATTAACGTTTTTCAGAAACACATGTTTACATTTTATCTATTAATCTCTACAAATCACCAGCAGTCCAAATACTAATTAATGACACTTTAATGTGGTATGCCCCCGGGCTGTTGAAGTTACTAAATTCATATACGTCAAAGCAATTAATTTTTGAAGTTACTAAATTCATTTTTGTTCTTATATGTATATGGAATTTTAATTTTAGTTTATAAATTAATTTTTGTTTTAAATAAGTTTTTGAATCAATCTAACTTTCTGTTTTTGATTCCTACAGTTAAAATTTACAGAAAAATTCGCAAGTTTTCTTACTGATTTTCTTATGAATTTTTCTTCGGATTTAAGGACTAAAACCAAAATATTTTGTTGATCCAGGAATTTATTTAGAACAAAAATCGATACAAAAACTTTAGTAAAATGGATTGCAAATCCTTCCTCAAGAGCAAAACTACAGAACTATTTCCTCAAAACTTGTGGGACCTAAATGGATTGCAAATTCTTCTTAAAAATTTTAACATTACTATATGTACAAATTATAGATTTTTATTTACGCTACAAATTATAGATCAAACTCAAAACTTTAGTTAAATTAGAAAAATCAGTACCATACTACCATCTCACCTAATTGCTTTTAGGTTGCAAGATGTTCTTTTTGCAGTATACTTTCTTATCATACTAAAATTCAATGCTACACTTATATTCTCTCTGTATGTTCCTTTTTTTATTATACAATCTTTCTTATTTTTTTTTGCGTCATTTGTGTGTTTTCAGTATGATTTATTTTTCTACATTTTTTTTAGTATTTTTTTTTTTTTTGCAATATGATTTCCTTCGTCTTTTCATCCTGTATTGTTTTTTTTAGTATTATTTGTTTTAGAAGTTGTTGCATTGTATTATGATAATTGTTGAATTAAAATAATAATTATAATAGAAGGAAACATGTTTTTAAAATTTGAGTGATTTTTTTTTTTGTATATAGATGAGATGGTAAAGCCACCAATAAACTCACACACACAAGTGGAGTGATCGGGATTCGAACACAGATCATGGACGTCCGACCTAACAATTTCGGCATTTTTTACCAGTTTAACTAGGACTTCTGGACAAATTTGAGTGTTTTATTGACAAAAAAAAAAATAAGTGTTTTAAAATTTTAAGGGTATAAAGGTAAATTAGTTTCGAAATTATCTTTTCTCTGAATTAAATACAAATTTAATTAAAATCTCTCACTTTCAAACAAATATTTAATTAAAATATTATCCCTCCGTTCCCCTCTCTTACTCTTTCTTTACAATTTCACTCATCACCTTCTCTTCGTTGAACTAAACATATCTTTAAGGTGTGTTTGACCTGTTAAAAAGTAAGTGAATGGATATAACAATTTCAGTTGTACTGTGTTTGATTTTAAAACTGTCACTAAACTAGACAAATTGAGGGTCAAGGGACTGGACAAAAACAAATATTCTTATCCCCAACTGAAACATGACAACTTTTTGTCCTCAGCACAAGTTTTCTAAATTACTAAAATAACATTGTCTCCACCAAACATCGCACTAGATAAAATTTGTTCAATACCTTTAAACGTTTGTTATGTGTTGTTCTGTTTTATAATGTCCTATATTATTCTATTAAGTATCTTTATTTTACAGATCAAACAGACCCTTTATAAATAAAATTTCACCTTTTAATAAAGATTAATTAATAAATAGGTATACTAGAGTTGAAACTGCAATTCTATATATTACGCGTAATATTTCTATCAATTAAATTAAGTTCACAGAACATACTATTAATAATAGTAGTAATATTACTTCCTCTGTTCCTTTTTACTTGTCGTTTTAGAAAAAAATATTTATTGCTTTTTAGTTGTGGTTTTGGCAATTTATGTTATATTTTGCTATTATACCCTCTTTCTAATTATTTTTTTATTGACTAAATTTTATAAAATATTTTTTTTGAAACAATATAATCTTTTGGAAAGAGAAAGTGTGTGTGATAAAAAATAAGAATTTATTAGTGGATTAAAATTAGAATATATATTTCAAAAAAAGAGAGTATATAATAGAAAGATAAAGTGCAAAATTAACTCTCTTAATTTAATTTTTTTTTTCTGAAACGACAAGTAGAACAGAGGGAGTAATAAAGTAGTACTTGGGCATCTATATAAATGGGTGAGGCCGGTTAGGGATATTCATTCTATCTTGCTTCACCACCAAAAAAAATTCTATCTTGCTTGCTTTAATTTTCTCTAGTTCCACTATGGAGTTTCGTCATTTATCCATCTTTATTGTACTACTCAATGTAAGCAACAATTTCCAAACTATATTCCAGCATTTGCCTAGCTTATATTTTTCCCACTTAGTATTCTTACGCATTTAGTTTCCTTTTTTAATTTTTATTACTATTATTATTATTTAATTCATTATATAAATAAATAAATAGATACTGACATAGTGTACTAAATAAACTATGATATTCATATGTATTGTATTGCAGCTTGCAGTTGCAATAACACATGCCACCTTACCCCCTGAAATGTATTGGAAGTCCAAACTTCCCATAACTCAAATGCCAAAAGCTATCACTGATCTTCTTCACCCAGCTGGTTTGATACATACTCTCTTCCTTCCTATATAATCATATTTTAGTGTTTATAATATTTTTAGTCACTTCTGTCAAAAAAAGTTTAGTCACTCTAAATATATCCTTTTTCATTTTTAGTTCTTTTAATTTAAAAAATTTCTTTGAATTTTAATCCTTTAAAATTTTTTGTTTTCAATTTTAGTTCATTTTGCATGTTCCAACAGACTTTTTTTAATATAATGTTGTCATTGATAAGATTATGAAATATCATTAATTTAATAATTTAACTATTTAATATTTATTAATTTAGCTATAACTTGAAATTAAACGATATTGGATTGTTAAACTAAAGTATAAATAGTTAAATTATTGTCCACTAAATCATAGTTCAACGGATATATAGAAAATACCGAAATTGTTAAGTTGAACGTCCATGATCAGTGTTCAAATCTCGGTATCTCCACTTTTGTGTGTGTGAATTTCTAATAATTTTTATCATTTTATAACGTACCCAATAAAATAGTTAAATTATTAGACTAATAATCTTTCATAGTTTTAATTGTGACATCATAAAAAAAATTATTTGAAACATACTACGTGAACTTGTAAGGAAACGGGGACTGAAATTGAAAATGAGGGACTACATATAAAAATTCATATATTTAGAAACAAAAAATATATTTAATATTGTTTCAAATTTATTTTTTTTATATTTTCAAATATACAGAACAAAACTGTTTTTTTTTAACCGTTGTTTTTAAACTTTAAGGTTATATATTGTTAATTTTATTTTTGTATAATATTTTTTAATTATATTTTTAGATGACCTATATATATTGCTTTATATTTACATTAAAGGTGTGTAAATGTACATGCAGGTAATGAAAAAGTAAATGACAAAGCTGATCAATTTGGTTCGTCTCAAGTAGTTGATCCAAATCAATTTATTGTATATCGTTGGGGCAAAGACCATAGCTCCCAAGTCAGCGAACCACGATTGAACAAATTAATTGATCCAAATAAATTTATTGTATATCGTTGGGGCAAAGACCATAGCTCCCAAGTCAGCGAACCACAATTGAACAAATTAGTTGATCCAAATTAATTTATTGTATATCGTTGGGGCAAAGACCATAGCTCCCAAATCAGCGAACCGCAATTGAACAAATTAGTTGATCCAAATCAATTTATTGTATATCGTTGGGGCAAAGACCATAGCTCCCAAGTCAGCGAACCACGATTGAACAAATTAGTTGATCCAAATCAATTTATTGTATATCGTTGGGGCAAAGACCATAGCTCTCAAGTTAGCGAACCACAATTGAACAAAGTTGATCAAGATCAATTACATGCATTTCACAATGTGACCTTGTTCTTCAACGAAAAGGACTTGCGTCATGGTACAAAATTGAACATAGGATTCTCAAAAAACTCAAAATATGGAGCAACATTTTTGCCTCGTGAAGTTGCTAATTCCATTCCCTTTTCATCAAAGAAAGTGAAAAATATCCTTGACCATTTTTCCATCAAGCAAGGATCAAAAGCGTCTGAATATGTGAAACAAACCATTAGTGTGTGTGAATACCAAGGCGTCTTAGGTGAGCAAAAAACTTGTGCAACTTCATTGGAATCAATGGTTGATTTCACTACTTCGATACTCGGAAACAAAGTTGAAGCTGTTTCAACAGAAGTGATGAACAAAGAAAGTACTGAGTTACAACAATATACAGTAGCAAAAGGAGTGAAGATATTGGGAGAGGTGGGCAAAGTTGTTACATGCCACAAAATGAATTACCCACATGTAGTGTTTTTATGTCACAAAATAAATGCAACTATAGCTTACTCTATTCCTTTGGAAAGTGTTAATGGAAACAGAGTTAAAGCTGTTGTTACGTGTCACAGTGATACATCAGATTGGAACCCTAAACATTTGGCATTCGAATTACTCAAAGCTAAACCTGGAACTGTTACAATTTGCCACATTCTTCCACCAGATGATGTTGTTTGGGTTTCCAAGTGTCATACCCCAAATTTTACCCTCTACTTTTGATACATATGTTTTTAAATCCACCCTTATATTAGAAAAGCGAGTGCAGTTGAGTTGGCAAGGATGGGGGCGCGCGCGAGTTGGTTTTAAGTGCAAGGTCAGGGGTTCGACCCCAACCTTTGGCAATTTTTATTTGTTTTTAGTTTTTTTGCTGAAACATCTTCTCTAGCTCGTTTTTTTATTTTCTTCTGTATTTTTTGGTCCAAAATAATATGAATTATATTATTTATTTTTACTTTTATATGAAAGAAAAATACAAAACGTGTAAAAGCCCATCAAGGACATATTTTTGAATCAAATTTTCTTCTCCTTGGCCAGCAAGCTAAAATTACACTGAAAATTCTATTTCCATAGCAAACCAACATTAAAAACATAAGAAATCTTCTCAGACTAATTACAAAACAAATCTGACTGAGATTTGTTACGAATTTTCAACCCTAATTCTAGAGCTATAAATAGGAGCTCTGTTACACAGAAAAAACACACAACAAATTTACAGAGCAAAAAACCAGCAAAAAAAAAGCACACTGCCCGAGCACCTAAGAACTCACGCAGTACCCTAAAAAATCCTAGATTAATTTTTCTACGCATTGTAGAAAAATTAAGATCAGTACCAGCCTCCATCCAGCAGCATTACCTCGCACACAGAACAGAAAGAACGGTCAGAATCGAAACGGGATCGGAAAAATAGCAAAAAGCAAAACCGGAACGGTACTTACGCAGCGCGGAATTCACTGCACGCCAGGTAGGTTCTCTCAATCCTTGTAACCATGTATGACACTGTCAGATTCATGTTTAACTTGCTTTAAGGTTATGTTGTTCGTGCTCTGCTGCCATGCTTGTGTTGTTAGTTTAAATTTCTTCCTGCCAAAATCACCAAAACAGAACATATAACACAAAACAGTATAAAAAAAACCGAATCAGAAACAGATCTAAAATTTTAGGCTAAAATTTTTGGGGGTTTTGATTCTGTTTTGGGGCTTGTTTGGGTGTTAGGAAATTAAAATTAGGAGTTGAAAAGGAGCAAGAACAGAACCAGTACAAAAAAAAATCAAGACAGAACCTAGATCTAAAGAGTTTTCGGACTCGAAATTTTTTGGTTTGATTATGTTGATTTATGTTTAGAAACAATTAAATCGTGTTAAAAAACGTTAAAAAACGAAGTTTTGATTAATTTTGGGGTCGGGAGTAATTTCTAAAAAATCTGAAAAAATGGATGAAGGTATGAGTTTTCAGGTTGAAGTTCAACCTTCAACCGGAAAACTCATCGGAATCTAGAAAACACGGCGGCGGGGTGGCGGCGCACGGTTGTGCTTCCGTCGGAAGCTGGGCGCGCGCGGCCGCGCCGGTTGAAGTTTAACCGGAGTTCATCATGAACTCAAGAACACCAAGAACAAGGTATGAAGGTGGAGAGAGAAGAGAGAGACCGGTGAGAGAAAGAAAAGAGAAGAGAGAGAAAGTTTTGTGAATTAAGAGAAAAATTCTGATTTTTTGGTATATATAGATCCCACTGATCCTATGCGCGCGCGTACACTGCAACTATCATACTCCCCTCCGTTTGATCAAGATCAAACAGCCCCTGGCGCGCGCGCGTTTGGGCTTCAAATGTGGCTTAGGCCCAATTGCTTTTTTCTGTTTCCCCCAATCAGACTACTATTTGCGCCCCCTGTTTATGCTATTTGCACCATTCTGTAAATTCTATTTAATGTGTACAATCTATTTAATAAATTCAAATCTGATTTAATTATTTAGGTTAATTTAAAATGTAAATTATTTTTCATGTTAATTTTAGGTTCTTATATTGACTAAAAATAATAATAAATATGTGGATTAAAAAAGAGGAGGCGGATGCACATCCGTTCGCTTCTCGGTTAATTGGGGGCTTAGTGCACACTTTGTCCGACTTTTAATCGTCTTCCACTCAAACAAAAAACATTAAAAAACACAAACCCATCAAGTTAAATTTTTCGCCTTCGGGTAAATTCTAAAAAACACCTTAAGAGGTAAAACAAAATTCTTTCTTAAAAGACACAAACCAACACCATGCCCAGAACTACGTAGCTTTGATTTCCTCATCGCACCGGAGGATATGTAGGAGCAAGAGACATCTTGTCAAGCATAATAATAAAAAATGTAATTTTTCCCCTTTTTTTTTTATTGATAAATATCTCTTGTAAATAAAAAATTCTAATAAATCTAATAAAAACATGTAAATAAAATTCTAAAAAATTACTTAATACCCTAGAACTAATTAGGAGGTTCCCGTTGAGTACAACGGATGTGAGAAGTGCTAATACCTTCCCCTTGTATAACCAACTCCCGAACTTGGAATTGGTTGCGATGACCATCCTTCCTTAGTTTTTTAGGTTTTATCAATATTTTCCTAATAAAATAAAATTTGGTGGCGACTCTGTGTCATTTCGAGTGTCCTAAACACTCGGGCGATTTTCGCGGCGCGACACCAAGAACTCAAACTCCAACCTAGGGCAACTCCAATCTAGCATCTCAGACATATGATGTTTGGATTTCCTTGTATAATGACAGGTATATTATATATAGTACCTGCATAATAAATTATGTTATTTGTATGTCATGTACAAGTGTTATAAGAGTTTGTCTAAAAATGTTGTATGTCCTTGCTACTAGAAACAATGTTTAAGTATAATATTATCCTATGTATATGCAAGGTTAAGGTTGAGTAAGAACTTTAGTACTGTTTTAATTTTCAGCTCAGATCTTGGTTGGACCCGTTTAATCTTGAAGTGTAACGGTTTGATTGGCTCAGATCAAATATGTCATAGAACTAGTGATAAATTATAATCAAATCAACTTGGCAAAAATAAGTTTGATATGGTTATTTAACCCGATTTGGTGAACTGCCTCGAGTCTCTGAATTTTATATATAAAAAAATAACTAAGTTTCATACAAAAATGAAATTATTAACTTTTTCTGCAGAAAATTAGAGTTTTTTAACGAGCATAAATTTAATTTAATATAATTTTTTAAACGTCAAAGTTCGTGATAAAATAAATCAAACTAAAATTTGGACATTTAAATTAAATTTTAATCTCATTTATTTTAGGGAGAAATTTTTTATAATTTCAAAATATGACTATTATTAAATAAATTCAAAAAATTTAAAATTTAAAGGTAACTAAACAAATTTGAATTTAATATGGATTAAAGCTGCATGTTTAAAATTTTTATAGGAACGTAAACATCTCATTTTAAAATTTTGGATTTAATAGGGATTAAAGCCTCGTGTTACAACTTCTCATATATTTCAATAACTATGCATCAAGATATATAGGGGGTAGGGGGCGCATGTAAGGGGGCATATGAGTAGCTAGGCTGCGTGGGAAGATAATGGTGAATCGCTAATTTCAACCGTGACTCAAAGTTAACGATGTATAACGCACATGTAATTACTTAGCGTCATCCACCATTGTTAACATACACAGTACACGCTTTCAAATTAGAAATTGTTAACATACACAATATACATTTTCAAATTAATTAACACTCTTTAATGGGAGCTTCTACGGTGCAACCGGCGCTTCGACTGCACCGGTAAAGTCGAACATGTGGACCAATGGCATCGAAGGTGATGCCACCTCAGACTTAACTTGGTTTGACTTTTATGGTGGGTCCTTTTATAATGAATTTTATGGTTTTTGCTCTGAAGTATTAGAATTTGCAATAGACTCCCTTAATAATAAAATTTAATTTGAAAACAATATTTGATAAAATAAAAAACAACTTAATGTTTTTCTTTCGTAGAATTGATGAGTGAAACCCTAAATCCCCAAATCTCCACCCTTCTCTGTTCGTCTTCTTCGTCCTGCATCTCTTCTCTCTTCCTTCCCCCAAATGAAATCCTTAGTCGACCTCTTCCCCCTCACCAAAATTGATATCGTATATTTGTTTCCGTTCGAAACGTATTGCACGGTTCAAATCGAAGCCTTAATTTGGAGATGTTCGTCGTTCTTACTTTCAAATCAATAGTTCATTGTTGGCGTCTCATTTCACAGGTAATCAGTGTATTTCTTACAAAATGAAATTGATTTTAGTTATTAATATCTCATATTTTTTTAATTTCGTATTAGGGTCTGTGAAATTTGATTTTCTGAAAATTGGGATTAGGTTGCCTTGAAATTGAAATTGGTATGAAATCGTACCCATAAATTTTGAAAATTAGGATGAAATAGTGATGCGAATTGTTACCCAGAAACTATGAAAATTGGGATTAGGGTTTATAATGCACCTAATTAAATCATGTTGAAATTGAATTTAATTCATACCCTGAAACCATGAAAATTGGGATTACGGTTTTAATTTCAATTTGTTGCGGTACTTCTACTGCAATATAAACCCTAATCCCAATTTTCACGAATTGAAACTGATGCGAATTGTTACCCAGAAACTATGAAAATTTGGATTAGGGTTTAGAATGCACGTATTTGAATTTTGTTTAAATTTTATTTGATTTAAATTCATACCCTGAAACCATGAAATTAATAAATTTTGAATTTGATTTTAATTGTAACACATAAATGATGTAACTGGGGGTTAGTGTATTTTTTGAAGTCTTAAAATCTAGATTTGAGTTGAAATGGAAGATAGTGAAATATGACTAAGTTTCATTAGGCTTTGATTTGAATTGGCAATTTATTTGTTAAGAATGTGTTACTGTTTTAATTTGAGATATTATTCGACGGTATTCCTAAATAATGTGTCAAACTGTGGTTACTTATTTTATCAATTTGTTTACAGAAGTGGTGCAGTTAACTATTGTATGGCAATTATGGACATGGTTGGACATGGTTCTCAACCTCGTCAGAATGGAGATGGTGTAAATGATTTTTTGATGATGTTGGCGTTGGTGCTACCTGGCTTGTTGAGGAAAGGTTGGAGTATTCACACAGAAATGGTGTAGTTATGTTTTGCTTAATTTTTAGTATTCAAGTTGTACTATATTTAATCATTTAATTTTATAGAACGATAGTAGCGTTAAAAGTGGTGTGTATTTGATTTGAGATTTATAATGTCAAAAATTTAGATACATTTCAATGTTGTTCAGTATTATAAAGTAAAGATTAGAATTCCATTTATTGACTGATTCAATTATAGTAACAAAATGGATAACTACAAGTAGTTAACTTGATTGAAAATTATGTTAGAGTTGATGACTTTGAATACACAAATTGGGCACATGATTAAAAAAAAAAATTTTGAGCAGGGTTTACTGTTGTAGTTAGATGTTAACTAAAGTTTAATTTGAGTTTGTAACAGGTCATATGAATACGGAACATGTTGATTTAAGATGAAGGCCAAAAACGTTTGGAATTGTTGCAGCGTAGGTATGACCAAGTTTATACATCATAAAATTTAAGATGCATTATTGTTATGTAGCAGCTTATGTATGTATAGAAATGAATATGTTGAATATCCACCTTAGGTATGCTCCCATATATTAGGAATGAATATGTATAGAAATTTATGCTGTATTTATGTATAGATACCAATAATAAACATAAAAAAGATACACAAAACATTAACATAGAATAAGACATCAACATATAATAAGATACAATGTTATAGTTTGAAATTTGGTTTAGACATCCACCCAAAACATATCAATATGATCCAACAAACCAAAGATCATAACACAAGCAAATTATCCAAAATACATCGAAGCTAGACAGTACATAACCAAGCTAATAGGAGAATAGTTACCAAATCATTCAAATAACAACAAAATACAATACCGTATCCAAAACATGGCAATATGATACGATTTGGTTATATTTTGGAAAATTTGGATGTATTTACATCCAAATTTACCAAAACGGATGTATTTACATCCAAATTTTCCAAAACATAATCAAACCGTATCATGAAAATAGAGACCAAGTTATCCAAAACACAACGACATTATCCGTTACAAGACCAAAATGTATGAGATAGAGGCAAATATAGGAAAACACAACAGCAACACGAAGCTGATTAAACTTTAACCAATGCCTTCCTCCTCTTCAACTGTAACTGCCAATGGTTTCCACTTTTTGACACAAGCTCTGTCTTCAGCAAATTGTTATCTGATAGAGCTAGGAAGAGGGCCAGTTTCATTCTTGTGGCAGCCACCACCTGAAATCAACAAGGGCATCAAATGTTATAAAACATTTAGGAACCTTTGGAACATAATTATAGAGAACGTGTTTATTACACAATGAGAGTGAACTTACAATTATGTTTTCATAATCACATCGATTCGCACCCTCTATCATCCATTTTGCGACCCACACTCCACAATCATTGCTGTGGTCAATTAGTAAGCAGTTTAGTTGACATTAATAGATGGTTCCAATAAAGATGAAAATTTAAATAAGGTTGAGAATAATTACGAATAAGGTCTCTGATGTGGGAGCCAAGTTGGGTGCACAAAGTTGAAGTTTGTTGGTAAGTAATGATAAATATTTGGTACGAGTTCAGTATATGAAGGGTGAGTGAGAATTCCCTCAAGGAATATACCCTAGCACAATAGTATATGTAAAAAATGAGTTTGAATAACATAACAATATGGATGATTTTATTGGCCAAGTTATAGATAACATTCATACCACTCTTAACACAGCATGACGCCTAGCATGATGTCTCTCTTGACTAGGCATTGAATCAAGCACAACAGTCTTTCTTTCAGAAAAGTCAAAGACAATCAAATACCAATGTTTGCCTTGATCATTGATGGGCACAAAGATCTGTAAATAAGCATTACCAATGAATAACTGGTACCAAAACAGCCTCTAATATGGGCATTTGTTGTTAACTTAAGAATTGAATTAACTAGGTAAATCATGTTGTTGTAAAGTAACAGCATATCACCTTTGAAACCCTAGAAGTAGGTGGCATGAAATCCTTCTGATATATGGCCCTGACTTTATCAACTTCGTTTGTCTGGTTTAGCGCATATTGCTAAACAAAAAAAAAACTTTAAGTCAATAGCAAGGTATTACTTTATGAATGTAATGCAATATTGGGAGGGTTAGTGTTAATCACCGCAAACTCAGTAGGCAAATACCAAACAGAATCTAAAATTCCCTTTGATTCCATCAGCCATTTATTTCTAGCAACAACCATGTTTAGAATCTGTATAGTCACAAGTAAATGCTATTAGATCAAAATGTTACATTAATACAAAAGGTTATTGAACGTGATCATATAAACATGACCTCTTGGTCTACATGGACCGTAGGCATCAAAGTCATGAGTGTTTTCCTGTTCCCATAACGACCTGATGTGGTTTTAATCAGCACCTCATCACTTGAAGAAAAAAAATATGCGCTGTCAGTTGTTATCAATTTAAAAGTGATAATTTAATGTACACTTATGTTTATAAACTATAAACTATATACCTGGTTATCATCTGATCAGCACTCTGAAATATGTAAGCCGCAGTGTAAGAACAGATGTCATTTAAATTCATCTTGTGTGGTGGTCTAAATGCCATTGGCATCCACTGTCATAACACATATATATGAAACAAACAAATTAGTTAGTAGTTATTTGATAGTCAGGTATAGCAAAACTGAATTAGTAGTTGTTAATATGTAGTTGTTAATACTTACTTCAGGAATTACAAAACAATCAATATTCTCATATCCAATTGAGCCATATGGATGATAGTTAATGTAGAAGTCATTGTCATCGTCATCATATGGATGAGAAAACAAATTCTTTCTCACCATATTGCCATCTGATTCAATAACCAATCCACTCCTCTGCATTTTGGGTGGGGCTGATGCTGATTCCACTAGGTTTGGCACAATGTATTTGTGCGGTTTGTGTTTCCTTTCTATTGACGGAATTGACTTACCCAGCTTTGTACGATTAACTTTTGGCGTTGCTGCCGTGGAGTCGTACCCTTTTGACTCATCAGCTTCATGTGAAGGTTTAGTACCAGAGTGGCTAATGAAACCAACAATTAAATAAATCAGTTGTAAGTTTTTGCTTGTAGTGTGTATGACAAAATCAGTAAGTTTGGACACCAGCACAAATTTGAAACACTAATCAACACAACAGAAAAAAAATGTAACAAGGTTAGTTGGAGCTTGTAGTGTCTATGACAGAAAAAGCTTAAATATGCTATATAAGGGTTGAAATATGTTAAATCATACAATGATAAGAAAATGATGTATTGTCTATCTTGTTAGATTTTATAAGTATAACTTTAAGCTTAGATTTTATAGAATACTTTAGTTAAAAAAATAAAGTTTAACCTAATACGAACTTAGATTATAAATAAAGTTAAACATAATATGAAGTTAGATTATAGATGAAGTTAAACCTAATATGAACTTAGAATGACGAACTTAAAGATCTAGTATATATACTTTTAAGGAGATTTATGTTACCTGGAAGTCACAAAAATGTCAACTCTCGTTTTTGCTTTGTAGTTTTTGTTAATCTCCATTCGTTGTGTTATGCTGTTGAAAATCCATTTCTTACTATTGATCACTGATTCCTTTGTTGCAGGCTTGCTTGCCTTTGTTTTATTGCGATCGCTTCTCCTTAGTGGTTGGGGTTTTCTCATTTTGTGTCCTTGCTTGTCCTTGCTTGATATGCTTTAGAAAGTGTTATGGAAGTATGGGGAGTTTGGAGTAGCTTAATGGCTTTGGAAGTTGATGTAAAGCTTAACTTGTGCAACTTGTGTAGGATCAATTGTCTAAGAGTAAAGGTAATGCGGGGAACAAAGCTTTTTAGTGATTTGTACTTGCTTGATTTTAGGAGTGATTTGGTAGGTTTTGACGGTTTGGAGTGGTTGAAAAGCCTATGGATGTTGATGTGAGGTTAACCTTGTGACTAATGGAATGAGATTGTACTCATCATTACTTAAAAACTGTAAAACTATTTTAAGGGCATGTATTAGCGTGAAATATGTCAGTTTTGTGTGCTCAATGTGATGTGAGTTCATGTTGACAATTACTCAATGTGTATTACTGTTTTTTGATTATGGACCATTAAATACTAAATGAAAGCTTAATTGTTCCTTGTGTATTAGCGTTCAATGATCTTTGGACCACTATATAGTAGTAATTGACAACCATTTCAAAAAATTATTTTTGCCGTAATTGACAATTTAATCATTTTTTGTGTTGAAGTCTGTTATTTAAAAAGTAATGAACAAGTTAATACGTAATTTCAAGTTAAAAGTAAATAATAACAAAAACTAAAGAATTAAGGCACTGGTTTAATACGTATTGAGTGTATTGGAGGTCTGGGGTTCGAATCCCCCTCGACGTAGACCTTTTATTTTTATGTTTTTAATTGTTTGTTTCCATGTGTTATATGTATTTAAAAGCGTTTAATTAACGAATTGGCATTGCGCCCCAGTGGTTAAGACACTGGTTTAATATGTATTAAGTGTATAGGAGGTCTGGGGTTCGAATCCCCCTCGCCCCAGACCTTTTATTTATTTTTAAAATTGTTTGTTTCCATGCATCTTATGTTATATTTATTTGAAAGCGTAATTTAATGAATTGGCATTGCGACCCAGTGGTTATAACACTGGTTTAATATGTATTGAGTATATAGAAGGTCTGGGGTTCGAATCCCCCTCGCTCCAGACCTTTTATTTATTTTTTTTAAATTGTTTGTTTCCATGCATCCTATGTTATATGGCAAATTCTATGGTATTCTTGAAAAAATCAAGAGTATTTTTTAAATAGTATTTAAATAAGTTATTATTTTTGTGAAATTTATTTTTCAATCACATTTTTATTATATTAATTTTATTTTATTTATCAGAAGTGTTAATAAAATAAAATGTATTTTTTTAAAAAATTTATTACTCATATTAGTATTATAATAGTAGTAGTAAATATTGATTATGTTTAAGATAAAATATTTATTATTCGTATAAACAATAAAATGATGTTTTTTCTTATGAAATAATAGTTCTTATAATATAAGAGTCGATAAATAAATTTTGATTTCATAAAAAAACTCGTTAATTTGTTAATTTAGATATCAAATATTCAAATGTATCGGTACACTTGGAAAATCAAAGTGTACCGTAGAAACCCCCTTTCATGATCAGACCAATAAAAATAAAAGAAAATGCTCGTATAAACCTTAATTGGAATACTAAAAAAGTAGATTTTTGGCAAGTGTGACACTTATTTTGGGACGGAGGGAGTAGATGTTATGCATGTATGAACCTGCAACTTGCCTTATTGATGCCTGATTATTTTTGGCTTTTTAGGCGTGCATGTCTCATCTTAACATGCATCTAAAGGCTGCTAGCATGCCACAAACAAACAAACCATTGTAATACTCAAAATATTCTTTAAAAAAGTAACAACACAACTATTGGACCGTATTAGAGGCACAACAAGCCAAGGAAGTAAACAAGCCAAGTATAAATACATACCAAGACAACTACCATAGAACCAATATCATACATTAAGTGTTTCTTGTTTCTTTTCTTTCTCAAACCTCCTTAGGCCTTATTTCATACTAGTAACTCTACTTCCATTCATAAGTTGTGCTATATAAAGGTCACATGGAGCATCGTCGGTTATTCATAACATTCTTAACGTTGATTAGTAATACTATCTAATAAGAATGTTATGGTATTCGACGATACTTCAATGTGGCCATATTAAGAATGTTATGTCTAACCGAATCAACATTATTTCGAGACTATTGTGTCTCATTTTCAAAAGTCACTTGGTATCCTCAAAGTCGCTTGCAAGCATCAACTTCAGATTTCATTCGTATTGTTGTTAATAGCAACGACTTTGTTTTCACCATTTCTCTCCATCCATCACCGAAATTGTCTCCAACCATCACCGAAATTTCCTCCAACCACCACCAAAACTTTCTCCAACCTTCACCGAAATTTTATTAACCTCTAACCAACAGACCACACAAGAGCTAATTATTATTGATTTTCATGTGTATTTTCTTTCTTTTTTTGGTACAACTTTTCATCTATATATCAAATATAGATATAGTTGCTATTTCGTGTAATCACAAACATTATGTGTAATCACAAGTATTGTAATACCATTATTAGTATTTATTGTAATGACAAGTATTGTAATACATTATTAGTATTTATATCCTTCAACATATATATAACAATAATATTTAAGAAAAAAATAAAAAAAAAGTTTGAGCAATTAAAAGGAAAATAAATGGAAACGAACAAATAAAAAGTAAACAAAAAAACACTCAATACATATTAAACCAGTGTCTTAACCATTGGGGCGCAATGCCAATTTGTTAAAATTACGCTTTCAAATAAATATAACATAAACAAACAATTAAAAATAAAAATAAAAAAAGGTCTGGGGCGAGGGGGATTCGATACCCTAGACCTCCTATGCACTCAATAAATATTAAACCAGTGTCTTAACCACTGGGGCGCAATGCCAATTCATGAATATTACGCTTTCAAATAAATATACTATAAACAAACAGTTTAAAAAAATAAATAAAAGGTCTGGGGCGAGGGGGATTCGAACCCCAGACCTCCTATACACTCAATACATAATAAACCAGTGTCTTAACCACTGGGGCGCAATGCCAATTCGTGAATTATACGCTTTTAAATAGATACAAGATAAACAAACAATTAAAATAAATAAATAAAAGGTCTGGGGCGAGGGGGATTCGAACCCCAGACCTCCTATACACTCAATAAATATTAAACCAGTGTCTTAACCACTGGGGTGCAATGCCAATTCGTTACGCTTACGCTTTTAAATAAATATAACATGGGAGTTTCTACTGTATACTTGGTTTTTCCAAGTGTACCGCTACATTTGATATCTAAATTAACGAGCTTTTTTATGAAATCAAAATTTATTTATCGACTCTTATATTATAAGAACTATTTGCCTCATGAAAATCAATTATTAATTTAATACACATATCACGGTGTAATAAATAAAAAACAAGGTACAAAAGTAGGGTTTGAAGGTTTTAATTTGGGATAGAGCGAAGAACATTAATAGTGTGATTTTTACTCTTTTTTTTTGAATAATATATTGTGATTTTGATTATTTTTTTTGAATAATAATTTTTGTTTTTTTTAATTGATGATTTTAAATATCCGGGTGATTTTGCTCACATTTAAAATATAAAAGGGGTTGGTTGCAATATACATAAAGGAGTCGATTGGCCGATTCCACCATAGAAAGAGGACTTAAATTAAGCATAAAAAATAAGTTCTTACACACCAAGCCATAATAATATTATAAATAGTAGATAACTTGGGTACACACCCATTAGTTACAAACCATTAAAATAAAAAGTTCATAAATAATTATATTAAAAAGGCATAATTAGATTAAAACTAAAACTTCAGCCACCATCAACAAACACCTTAAGCCTTTCCGTCAAACAACCTCCCCAAAGTCCTTCAACCTTCCTTAGTCAAGTACATGGCATGGTTTGAGTAGACATTTGTAACACTGAAGCATATGCGATCGCCAACCGTCAGATTGTTGATTGCACAGACCTCCGGCCACCCACTCTCAAACGTCACAGGAAACGGCCACATCTCAGTTTCAAACGCAAACCAGCACCGATGCTTCTCGTTGTTCTCTCCTATGATATACAAGGAATGCAACCCCGTATCCGCTATGAAATCACCCATCTCTTCCGGCAGAACCTATTTCATAAAATTAAAATGACAAGAACATTAAAACAGAAATCACCAACAATCAAACTAAATCACAAAATCAAATGACAATTACGGAATAAAACAACAAAAAACTGAGAATTAATTAAATATACCATATGAGGATGCTCTTCAGGGTCTTCCATGATTGTCATCCTGAACAGGCTTGTAGGATTTCTGACCTTGTATGATTGTCTACCAGTGGAGGCCATCTTCTTCTTGCCGAAATCTCAAGTTCAGAGAGTTAGAGGAGGATTGGAAGAGTGTTGGTGTGTTTTGACGAAAACGAGAGTGTTGGACTTATAACCCTACCTTTCCCGTTGTCTCAATAAATGTACCGATTGGTGTTTAATTGTGGTCTGTGGAAGGGTAATGATTCGTCTCACTTGTTCATGAACCGGTGTGTGCATCGTATGCATCGTTTTGCTACAGTGTAGTCTTGTTTTATTCATGATTTTGGAAAATGGGGTTGTAGTGGGTCCCATCGTTGGAAATCTCTTCTAATTTAATCTCTATTTAAGGGGTATGTATATTGTTCTATGGGCTATATTGTTCTATACGGAGTAATTTGTCAAACAAAATGGAAAGTTCTAAACGTAAACGTGGTGCTTCCAGCCCCAACCGGGATTCCGATGCCGGCGATCCTGTCGGAAACCCACCAAAACGCATGACTCTGCAGGAGATGTTAGATACATTTGAGAGATTAAACAATGAGTTTCGCGAATTTATTGAGGAGTTTAGCGCTCAGACGGAATTGGAAAAAAAGATCTGGTCTATCAATTCTGGAAAAAAAAATTAAGATCCATTTCTACCATTATTATTGCCTATTATGACGTATCAGTTTTTTAAATATTATTTGGAAGGTGATGTAGTCAATCAATATTTGCAGTTAGCAATTGTACTCATTATTATTATTAAATAAAAATTATCTTCTTCAGTTCTCCATTATTAGATAATCTTCAATCCTAATTTATTCATAAAACTCAATTTAATAGAATAGGTAAAAGGGAAATAATTAGTTATTGCTTTACAAAAACAAAATAATGACTATTCTTTTTTCTTTTTTTCGTACAAACTTGGATTCATATTAAAATTTAAGTCATTCTATATAGTTTAAGTCATTTGCTATATTTATAATATTATTTTAAGTTATGTAGTTTAATTTTGTAATAATAAATATTATAAAAAAAAATTTAAATAATTTTAAATCATTGTATATACATATTTCAAAAATAAAAACAAAATGTCTGGGGCGAGGGGGATTCGAACCCCAGACCTCCTATATATATATATATATAAGAAGGTTTATATTAAAGTTTTTAATTTTGTTTGGTAGTGTTTATTGGAATGAAATAATCATTCTACATATAACAGATGAAATCAAATTCACGTCCAAAAATTAAATTTTGATAATTTAGTTAAATATAGTAATTCACGAAATTGTGAAAATCATCCAAGTGTTTTAATATAGTTTAGTGTTTAGAGTTCAAATGATCTAACACAATCAATCACATGTTCAATATTTTCGAGATTGTTTGTCAAATTTCTAAAACTCATTCAATTGTTGAGCAAATTAGTTAGTTGGTTTTGAGCGGTCGAATTGTGCCAATTGAAAATCTTCGGTCATGTGATCTAGTAAGAATGCGAGATCAGGTATTAAAGTCAGATTGATGTATATGTAAATCTTAAGTCATTTTCTCATTTTCAGTCACATTTCACAACTAATTTCACATTAACTTGTGGATTTTTGTTTTAATTTGATTACACTAGAATTTAGAATTTTGTAACATAAAAATAATCTAACCGTTTTCATTATTTGAAAATAATAAGTTAGCCGTAAACCCTAAACCACAAATATATACCAAAAACCCTTAACCACAAATTCTACTATGTGATGTGAGGTATTTACAATACACGCATAATCAAACACACAAATTTGATCACACGGTTAGTAATGAAAAAAGTATGCACACGTGTGCGTTTATCATTATATCGAATTTAATCACACGGTGATAAACTTGGACCCGCGAAAAGCATAGGCATAGCGAATCATTATTTTGGATATGATGAAGAAAAGCTGTAACATGTGTGTAGAAGTAGTAATAGTTATGTGAAATGGTTGGGGCCTTGGGGTTGGGGGGAGACGTTCAGTCACTTCACACTAAAGACGTGCAGGGAATATGTCATGGAAAGGGATGATTTGGACAGCAACACCAACTTCCAACGACTGCAAATCCAGTTTTTTATCATAAAGGTACAGTACTTTTCACGCGTTTTGTATTTTTTTGTTGTTGTTCCCATTTATTAAAAAAGTTACTATTTCCCACCTACATCAAAATATTGTATATTTTTCATCTGTCTATTTAAAGAGATTTTCGTTCAAATCTATACCATTGTTTTCTACTCATTTGTTAAGTAAGTATGGATAACAATAACAACAGTGATTCCAACATCAAAGGCGATTCCAACGGCGGAGCTCCGCCAGGAAATCCGGCAAGGCCGGTTACTGTCGAGATTGATTTGGAGGCATTTGAAAGGATCAACAATCAACTTCGTGAATTTTTTGCGGAGTTCCGCGCTATGTTGGAGTCGGAGAAATCATCCATGGCCAGAATCTTTGACGACAAACCTAAACCTTAGAGTAGAGTTTTAATTAAGATATGATGTAATTTCTTTTTGAATTTGAAGTATTAGTGCTGGAGATTTAGTAGGTCTCTTTGTGCAATGATGTCTGTACTCTTTTTAATGATTATATAAAATTAATGTTACAACCCAACATATATTTACTTCTTCTTGTTACATTTAGATTTTGTTACTACTTA
Source organism: Trifolium dubium (assembly GCA_951804385.1). Taxonomy (NCBI): domain Eukaryota; kingdom Viridiplantae; phylum Streptophyta; class Magnoliopsida; order Fabales; family Fabaceae; genus Trifolium; species Trifolium dubium. Next base: position 31,092,811 of record OX638069.1, on the reverse strand, counting down.
ACCCTTACTTTATGGTCACTAGTTTTAATATTTTAAAATTAGTTGCTGTGTTAAAACAAAAAATATTTTAAATTTATTTTTGTAAGTCCATTAAAAGTAATAGTCAATATTGATTTAATGTTAACGAAAAAAGAAACCTATGTTTGGAAAAAAAAAAAGGAAAACTATGTAATCACCATAAATAAATTATATTATCAGGAGCACTATTTTTTTTTTACTACAATTTCTGAATAAATATATAAAAAACTCTAATAAATAAAAAATAATAAACAAATAATTTATGTACTCAATATTTTAGTGAATATAATAGTCAATTACAAATACTAGTGAATTTAAAAATGTAGTGAATATTCTTATGAATCAGTATTTATTCATTGTTAACTAAAAAAGAAACCTATGTAATCACCATAAATTATTTAATTATCATGACCACTGCATTTTTTTTTTGGCCTACAATTAATGAATATATAAGTAAAAAAATATAATACATAAAAAATAATAAAGAAATATGTGAATATAAGTCAATTAAAAGATGTAGTGAGTAATATATTGATCTACTGCATAAAACATAATTAGGAAACTTTGCAAAAAAGTTGCTTTGTGCAGGAATCGAACCCACAATCTACTGCAAAAGGGGTACATTTGTATCCACCAGGCTATCTGTTATATATTGCATAATTTAGGGTTATTTTTAATTAAATTAAATCACATATTAGAATAGATGACATGGCAAAATGTTATTGGATGATTGTGTAAAGTGGCTTTACACCGACTGTGCACCACAATTAAACTCTATAGTTTAACGTTTGGTCTCATTTACATTTATTTTTTTTTGAAGAAAACTTTATTACAAAATGTCAAAATGTTTTTTTATTAAATAATATTTTGAATTACTGGTAAAGTTAAAATTTGTAATGATAATTTAATCAATTTCTATTTTTTTTTTGCTTATTTTATGAATAATATTTCCCGCCACATTATAATTTTTGTAATGTCCCAAAGATAAATCCCACCAAACAATTGCTATTAGAGGATACCCGGTTCAAACACAAAATTGGCATGTAAAAATAGCTGTTCATATTCTCTGCAAAACAATTCATGCAAAGGGCATTAGTTTCTTAGACATCAAATCACACCGGTTCCCATAGGGTTTGATAACAAATACCTCGTTTGCAGCCCTTTGTATTCATTACCATTACTCAGCTCTTTAAACCATAATCATAAATTCCACCACCAAACTTCAAAGCTAACCCTTCCACTTTCCCACTCACATTTTCAGTACAAACAAAAAATCACAGACAACCATTACTCTTGCAACAATGGCTTTATCGGTTGGACGCATGTTTGCATCTGAAGAGAAGTCCGTTTTCTGCACGGTCCATACCAAAGAACAGGTACTGTTCCCTCTTGATTTATCGTCTGTGTTATTAAACACAGTGCTTTTTTTTTCTTCATTTAATCGCTGTTGTCGTTTAATTTGAACAATAGATGATGTCAAAGGAACATTGAACAAGTTTTTTCCCCTTTCTCATTTTCGAAACTCCTTTTTGTTTGGGTTCTGATTTCTGTTTGGTTCAAAAGGGGTTTTTGAAGTATGCTCTGTTTTAAAAGTTATATCCTTTTTAGTCCAATGCTATGTTTTAGTATAGCTTACTTAATATAATATTGTAACAAGATATTCAGGAAGTGGTGTTTTTTAAAGAAATTTGGGATTTTCATTGTCCGGATTGACTTGTGTTTGAATTTAAAGGGCATTATGTAGCGACTTTGAGAGTACTATTTTTTGATTCAAATTCTGAGAGTTATAGCTGTAATGATTGTTTAGGATTTTGGCGAAATCGAGCCTACTTTCTTCCACCAGTTCAAATATGAGGCGTCGGCAGTTTGGAAACTGTATGATAAAGATGGACTCCGGCACAGAGTCCGGTTGGAATTCACCCATCCGGATGGGGTGCCGAGAATCACAGAAGGCTGGAATGTATTGAGAGAGCATTATAAGTGGGAGGACGACCACAAAATCCTTTTTAAATACTACGGTAAAAGTAATTTCCAAATCATTCCAATGGGCCCGGTGACTCCCGCAAATTACCCTACTTGGCATTCGTTGTCTATGAATATCCGAGGGGCAGACAACTTCTACTTAACAATTACGGAGAACCCCGATGTTGTCCCGCAATTGGTATATTTCTAACTCAACTGATTTAATTTTTATTATTATATTTACCTTATTATAGAAACAATTTAGCTTAGATAGACACAATTGGCATTGAATAAGAGGTTATTATTTTGATTTAGATTGTTAAATTATGTTCGTTGAAATTAATAGGAATTACCGGAGGACTTGGCATGGTATCTACAACGTAAGGGGTTGCCTGCTTTGTGGTTTGTTGGTGAAAACCGTGAAAAGCACAAGTGCACGTTGGTCTTTGGCAAAGATGATTGGCCTAATCCGGGGTGGATTTCAAAGGGGTGGCCGGAGGTATGCGGGATCAATGGTTTCAAAGTTGGGGACCGTATCAACTTTCGCATAAAAAATATCTATGAAAACCATTCAATTTATGTGTTTAAAGTCTAATGAATGTGTTCGGTTTGGTTTAGGGTTTTAGTTGTGTATGGTTTGTGATTTTGGTGAACAATGGTTGTTTTATATATATCTCTTTAAGACAATTGATAACTTGTAATACAAGTTATCTAGTATGTAATATGTTTTGACTAAAATTGGTGCCAAATATATGACGTGAAAAAAAATGCAAGCGACATATTCTTACACGGTAGAGTAAGTTTAATTTTTTTAAGAATACTTTGACTATTAATTTTAATTTTCATATTACGAAATAGTTTTATAATTTTTGTTAGAATGAGGCTATTTGTTTTTCATTCAAAATTTATTATGTACTACTTTAAATAAATACTTGTTAAATTTTATACGGAAATGATGCAGGTTTTAAATACATTGTACATTACTAGTTTGTCTAAATGTCAAAAGTTAATTTTTTAAAGAGTAATTAGTATTTTGTCAAAAAAAATAAAAAAATAATTAGTTATTGCTTTACAAAAACAAAATAATGACTATTATTTTTTTTTTATTCGTACAAAATTGAATTCATATTAAAATTTAAGTCATTTGCTATATTTAAAATATTATTTTAAGTTATGTAGTTTAATTTTGTAATAATAAATATTATAAAAAAAAAAATTAAAATAATTTTAAATCATTGTATATACATATTTCAAAAAAAAAACAAAAGGTCTGGGGCGAGGGGGATTCGAACCCCAGACCTCCTATACACTCAATTCATATTAAACCAGTGTCTTAACCACATGGGCGCAATGCCAATTCATTAATAAGTGCGCTTGCAAATAAATATATAGTAAGATGAACGGAAACAAACAATTAAAAAAAATAAAAAAACATAAGTTATGAGGCGAGCGGGATTCGAAACCAAGACCTGCTATATACAACTTGTTTATACATATTTCAAAAAAAAAAAAAAAAGGTCTGGGGCGAGGGGGATTCGAACCCCAGACCTCATATACAAGCAATTCATATTAAACCAGTGTTTTTACCACTGGGGCGCAATGCCAATTCATTAATAACTGCGCTTTCAAATATATATATAGTATTTAATAATAAAAAAAATGAAGTGTTTTGATAATGATATTGGTGGGTCCCCTAATTTATTCATATTACTCAATTTAATATAATAGGTAAAAGATGAAATCAAATTCACGTCAAAAATAAATTTTGATAATTTAGTTAAATATAGTAATTCATGAAATTGTGAAAATCATCCAAGTGTTTTGATACAGTTTAGTGTTTAGAGTTCAAATGATCTAACACAATCAATCATTATGCATCCACTGTGATAAGCGTGTTGTCATTTGATTGAAAATGATGTAAAAACAGTCAACTGAGCTTATACTTTAGGATATACACAATATATAGTAGTCGTGGTATATCTCTCATCTTCTTTTAAGATTCTGCATAAATTGATAAGCGTGTTGTCATTTGATTGAAAATGATGTAAAAACCGTCAACTGAGCTTATACTTTAGGATATACACAATATATAGTAGTCGTGGTATATCTCTCATCTTCTTTTAAGATTCTGCATAAATTGATAAGCGTGTTGTCATTTGATTGAAAATGATGTAAAAACAGTCAACTGAGCTTATACTTTAGAATATACACAATATATAGTAGTCGTGGTATATTTCTTATTTTCTTTTAAGATTCTGCATAAATTGAATGTTTTTGCCAAAATGTTACATTTTTTTTAAAAAAAAGTACAATTTTTATCCACAACAAATATTGACTACAATTAAATTTTTGTGGAGGTGACTAAACACTTCACCCAACCACCTCCCATCAAATCCACATGCCTACAACTGTCTTTAATGTAATGTTCTTTTTAATTTTTTATTGTACTTTTTTTTGTTTTGGTACAAAATGACTTTAATGCGTTCAATTAAAAAATCAGGTTGAAACAAAATAATTTTTTTCTTTTGATAAAAAATAACGTTAAAACGAGATTAATAATGCCTTTTATTTATTTTTTAATTTAATTTTGAAATTGATATTCCAAATTGTCCAACTTTTGAAAGAACTAAGTTTAAACATGTTTTTAGAACCCACCATTCATTCATACCAAATTGACCTACTTAATGAAAAACAAAATTTTAAGAAATCATAACAAACTTGTCACTCTTTTTGTGAAGACATGGGGGACCCCTGATTTTGGTTTAATACAACATAATTAGATAAGTAGATTAATACAACATATTGTTCAAGATTAATACATATGAAAAACACTAAAGATTCTACATATTGTTCAAGAATGACATAATAATACAACCATAAACTGAGTGAATTAGTAGGAAAACAAACAAGTATTAGGCTTGTGGAACAGTTATTGTCCGTTGCGCTTCAGTAAGAGTGAGATGCCATTAGGTGGTACAGTTATGGTAAACTCAACCAAATCACCAGCATTAGGCCTGTGGCTTAAGATGTACTCATACCAGCCTTCGTATAAATGTTTTTCGCATCCTCCAGTTTCTTTTGATCGACCAGAAGTTCCGATTTCAGCCGTACAAACCCAATCTTGTGTTGAAGAGATCAACATGATTTCCGTCATGTCTCCAATTACATCTCTTGAAATGTGATTTGGTATATGCTATAGTGCCAATATCCAAAAAAATTAAGCCAAAATCAGATATATAAATTAACTTAAAGATGTTTTAACAATTTATAGTTGTAACGATAGGATTGAGATCATACCATCACTTGTTTTTTCTTCATGTTGACCATTGCTTCAGTAAGTCTAACTTCCCAAGTATGACTTGGGAAGTTAGAGTCATCAACATTCATGTTTGTTGCCTGTGTAAAGATATTAACAATGTATGATTGAGTGTAAAGTTGCCAAATATAATTAGAATCAAAATGAAGATAAGAATGAAAATTGAAAAATAACAAACTGAACCTCTGGTGCGTCTGTTTCCATGTTGTGGTATTGAGGAAGGATGTTCTGCTTCTGAGGAACGACTTGGTGTTTATGATCTGTCAAGACTTTGAAAGTAAAACCTTCTTTTTTCACTTGGTACCTAAATTCAACTTTTGTAAGCCTGTCGAAACCGAAACATTTAGCAACTTCCCTTCCATCAGTCATGAAATCCCAGAATTTGGTAATTCGGAAAACAACAGTCGCTCGTTCCCGTCCTTTCCAAACATAACCAACACCGTCATTTTGGATTCGATCTCTCCATTGTTCAGTAAAATTCCTTGGCAACATTATATGATACTGTTAAAATAAAACATATTATGGGGCAGTTTCATACAAATACATACATAAGTAGCTTAAATAGGATGATGGTAATAATATTTACCATTTGAGGACCAAGCCAAGTTTCAAACGTCGGCATCCTCATATTGTAGTTGATAAATGGTCCCTATAGGATTTGGTAGGTCAGCATTAGTATATGACAACAATTTGTAACATATTAACACAAATTGTACTCTATGTAATAGAAATTAACATAATAATGGAAATTCTTACCTCCGGTGTTGGTCTCTTCTTAAAGGCAATAATATATTGGCGAAAAGAGCTGTGTTGGTCTTCAAATATGGTCATTCGGAAATGATTTTTTTCTACCATATAGTGAAGCTCTACTTTTGTTGGATTTGAAATATTAAACATGGTGGACACAGCTTTTCCATCAATGATGAAATTGTTGTTCTTTGCCAACAATAAAGTAACCCGGATACTTCTTTGTTCTACGAAGATGTAGGCATAATTGTGTTTGTTCAAATCTACCTTCCAATTCTCAACAAATTTGTCAGGCAGTGTTATATATTCCTAATAAGAAATAGTTTATGGTGTTAGAAGATGTTTTGTTTAAATTCTACAAAAGTTAGATACATTCATTGAACATCAAAGTATTACCAGTTCAGGATTGATCCATGTTTCGAAAGTTGGGGATTTTGTCAAAATTCTGCATTTACAAATTAATAGAATTAGCAAAAATAAACCACATCAAAGACTGGTTATGTAAGCTTATTCTACTTCTGTCTTCTACTTTAGTTTGAACCCTAAACCATACAATACAAATATTATCTCAAACTATAAGTGTAAACTATAAAAATACCTAAACCCTAATTATTCAGAAAGAAATTAATCATAATGAAATTAGGGTTTAAGTTTATAATAGATTTGTTGAACATTGCTTATGAAATCGAAGAAAAAATATAATGCAATGGAACGATTAATACGACATATAGAAAGATTAGATCTAACCTTGAAGATGAAGCCATGAGTGTGGATATTAGAGAGGAAGAAGATTTGGTGCGATATGAGTTTTTCTATGAGAGAGGAAGAATGGGTATCAGTAGGAAAAACGTGAAGAGTTGAAGCTGTTTATTTTCCAAATAAGAAATATGCTTACATTATTATTACATTTAATTATGTTAAAATATTTTTTAAATATTATTAATTGTTTGTTTATACTATATTTATTTGAAAGCGTAAAATTCACGAATTGGCATTGCGCCCCAGTGGTTAAGACACTGGTTTAATATGTATTGATTTAATCACCCATATGATTAAATCTGGCGGTTGGTATCTAATATCCTAGATAGGATTGATCAAAACATACACCGTCTGATTAAAATTGTGTGTGCTTGATATTTTACTGAAAGTAACTACATCAGACAGTTGTATCATTATATCCAATACCTTTTTAACAAAATTAGTACGAATTTTATAAATAAATTGAAGTAATTTCGAAAAAATACCTTATTTTAGCCCATAATAGGTTGTTGTAGTTAATGGAGAGTGATAGAGGGAAATAATAAAGGGGAGAGAGAAATTTATTTTTTAAGAAAAAAACATATTAATTCACTAATATATGAATAAAAGGTAAACTGACAACAAGATGTGGCGCTAAATTTTTTTGTTTAGCATACCACCTCATTCATAAATCAATTTATAAATTTCTTTTAAAATTTTACCTTATTTATATAATTTTTAAAATATTAACTTAAACATAAATATAGCCTTCAGTAAAAGACTAGAGTTAGTACTACTTCAATTTAACTAGAGAATAAACTTAAATCAGATTATAATCTATTTTATTTATATAATTTGTAATTTATTAAATTTAACCGGATCATATCTAAAGTTGATGAAGGATTTGTGGTTTAGAGTTTTAGAATTTGTGGTTTAGGGTTTTAAATGCCAAATATATTTATTCATTTAGGGTCTGTTTGTGGTTTAGGATTTGTGGTTTAGGATTTTTACTAACAGGGGTAGATAGGTATTATTTGTTTGAAAGTGGAATATTTGTATTTTTTATGACATATAAAAATCAAACAATACTATAACAATAGTATGTGCTAAAGTAAATCAAGTGAAACAAAAAAAGCTTAATGCTTGGTGGATGATGTAAATTGATTACAGAGAATGATAAAGCTTTAAAATGTGTCAGTGTGATACATTATGATAAGAAATTTGGTGTAGAGAGTCAGAAGACCATTATCAATGAATTTCAGTATTTTCTACGCCACTTCACTACTTCTCATTACATGATAAGAAATTTCAGTAGTAATGGAAAGCAGTGAACTATTGTACAACCCATTAAAATCTCTTAAAATGAAAAGATAACTCAAACTTTATGCTGACAACTTGCGTGAACTAATATTTGTAGATTTGAATAAATGTTTGCATATATGTATTTTTTATTTGTTTTCTTACAAAGATATTATTTGTTTTTTTTACAGAGGTATTATTTGTTTGAAAGTGGAATATTTGTATTATTTATAAATTATACATATAGAAAATACTATTTTGTATTATTTATAAATTATACATATAGAAATTTTGAATCTGCTACATTTATAAATTATACATATTTTTACCCTACTTTGGATCCAACGGTGTAGATTAAAGATATTCATATCAGACTGACTACATTATTCCTATTTCAAAATCGCTGAAAAATATCTCGACCGTACAAAAATTACTTCTACAACTACTTTTGATCGGACGGTCGTTATGAGGTTGTTACCATTTTCTGTTCTCCATTAAATATAGGACGAAATTGGCCAATTTTAAAATCAAATCTCATTTCCCCTCTTCAACATCCTCCTCTTCACTTTTAAAACCAGATCTACAGCACCATGTCTTCTTCTTCATCTGCTGCTGCAACATTCTTGCCGTTCGAGATCCCCCAATGTGGTTGCCATCTTACAATGAGGATGTACACATCCAAATCTATCGACAACCCTGGTAGGTGATTTTGGAAATGTCCAAACTGGGCGGTGAGTATATTTGAATGTTTTATATGAGCCAGAACCTGATCTTGTTTTTCGTTTTTTTTAATTTTAACAAATTCACAGCAAAAATTTAACTTTTACTTTTATTCTATATTGTTTTACTGTTTTTGTGCTTTAGTCATCCGTAGTGCCAAGTTGTAAGTTGCTTATATGGGATGACGAAATCGAAGGACAACCTCCATATGTTCGTCCTACTGAACCCACAACAACGTTGCCCGATTCAGCTTTTGCTGCAACGCAGACGGAGAACAAAACGGAGACCAAATGCTGTGGCTACTGCTCAGATCTTTTGCAAGAAATCAGTGGAATACTTAAGGAACTTCAAAGCAAGAAAGAGGAGAAGATGAAGATGAAACTGCAAAATGAAAGAGAAACTTCCAAGCTGTTTAAAAATCTATTATGTTTTTCATGGTTTATTGCTGTTGTGATTGCATATTTTATGATGTATAATTGAATTTCTAATTCTCAAATGCATTTGCAATTCTATAAAATTGTGATCTACTGTGTTTGTTTTGTTGATATTTGTTTGGTTAAAAACTGCAAAATTGCTTTCACGATGGAAATTTAGTTTAACGGAAATAACTCAATACACTGATAATGGACCTGTAATTTGGGACATATATTTTTGTTAAAAACCCTTTTGAAATTGCAATAACATCGCTTGCAGGATTCGAACTCGCGCACTGCTTGCAGCAAGTGATTTTCGTAACCACGCGACCAAAAATATATATTACATGAGAAATAAAAAATAAATGGCATCTAAAAAGTGATCCACCAGGATTCGAACTGGTGACACTTAAGTGACAAGTGATGAGACAAATTTTAGCAAAAGCCACCACGCCAATAGCGTTCTATTGTTTATGTCTAACCATTAGATGAATATATACCATAATATACATAATAAATTTTTTTAAATTCTGGTGTGTGCTATAGCCACCCTAAGCCACATTCATTCAACATTAACAACAATTTCAATTATACAGCTAAAACAGAATGGAGACCAGACCATGAAATTGAGTTAAAATGGAAAACTAATCAGCCGCTACATCACGTGCACAATTACTAATATGATTTCAGCTTAAATGCTTAACACATCAACATCCCGAACTACTAAAAACACAAACAACATTAAATCCCAATCTTTATCCTTAAATTATACAAAACAACAACATTTATCAAATAACATCTAATACTAAAGTCACGACTTTCCACCACAATCTTTCATCATTCCTCGTAGGAGATTTGACATAGAATTTGAACTTTCACCAACGTTCATTGGCATTCCATATACCGGGTACATCATGGGCTGAACCGCATACATCGGAGGCATGTGTGTAGGTGTAAAACCCATATATGGTCTAGTTGCAACATCATCTTGCCGATTTTGCGGTGGGTCTGCACTTCTCTTTTGCACACTGCTTTCACCATTCGAACTGCCTTTTCTTGTACTTGTCTTTTTATTGGCCTGATCAAAAAATAAAATATTAATTTAATACACATAACATAACATCGTGTAATAAATAATAAAAAAGCTACACAAGTATTTTTTTCATGCGCATATCAATACCCTATCTAACTTTTCAGTTATAGACGCCGAATCCATTTCAACATTTGTTTCATCATGAGCATTTGTTGTACGCTGCAAATTATACAATCCATAATATGTTATGTTTAGTAAATAAAAATGTCGAGTCTGACAAAAAATAGATAATGAGTTTTAGAGATTACTTCACAACTCCTCGCATTATGAGTTGTACTGTTGCATTTTGAACAGTGCCTCACAGCTTTTGTACCATTCTTCTTTTTCTTTGGAGCGCCTTTACACTTCACCGGCAATGGATCACCGACCCCTGACTGTTGTTTCACAGAATGATCATCTAAATGCTTTTTCCGTAAATCCAATATGCCTTCCATTATTGCCCCATAAACACCATTTTTTTTAGCAGCATCTTTGTAGAAACTGGTGAACACAGAACAATATGCACCAAAACGAGCAAGCTCAATCGTTGTGGAATCAGCCGATCCATTAGAATCCATGTTCAAATATTCCAGTTTGGCATCTTTGGTCCATCGCGACAAAACCAAGCTTTTAGGAATGACAGTCAGATGTTCTTCCTTCATGACATAAAAGATATGAGAACATGGAAGGCCACGAGACTCAAATAACCTACATGAACATTGAAAATTTGAACCATCATACTCAACTTCTCTTTCATGATCTGGATAACTGGATCGAATCAATGTGTAAAACCTTCCATCCCCAACTCTATATTTCTCCTTAACAATCATTGAAGTACACCTCACCATTTGCTCTTTAACATCTTTGAAAATCTCAGCTGTAAAAATTTTAGCAGCATCTTCCTCTATCTTCCACAAGCCACTGGTCAACACAGGATCTGAAAACTTTGATTTAAAATCAGCAACCAGCTCATTGTTTCTATAAACTGTCATAGCCTGATAAAAATTGTGCATAAATTCAAATATGCAACCTTTCTTCCTGACATAACTCTTTATTATTGCATTAACAGCTTCACATTGAGACGTTGTTCTTAAACGTCCAAAAAACTTGTCACGAAGATATGCAGATGCCCACATTTTCTTCGTCGAATATGTATGAAGAACCCAAGGATTTTCTTCAAGTCCGTTTTCTGTAATCAGGTCTGACCAGAATTCTTCAAATCGATCTATTGTAAAATTTGAGTACATCGCTGTTGTGAAACCTTCCAAAAATTGTGAATTCTTTACATTGTCACGAGCATTCTTATTCAAATGCCACGAACATAACCGATGTGTTGCATCAGGAAAAACTTCTTTTATAGAATCCTTCATAGACAGGTCTCCATCTGTCACCACTGCTCTTGGTTGTTTACCTTCCATGCACTCTAAAAAAGTCCTCAACAACCAATTATACGTCTCTTTCGTTTCATCATACACGAAAGCAGCACCGAAAATAACTGTCTGCGAGTGGTGGTTACAACCTGAAAATATAACCAATGGGTAGTTGTATTTGTTCTTCTTGTATGTTGCATCGAACGCAAGCACATCACCAAAACAAAAATAGTCAGATCTACTAATCCCATCAGCCCAAAAAAGAGAATGCAATCGTCCATCACTACTATGGACAGTATATTTAGCATAAAGCATTGGATCAGTAGATGACTTTACATTGAGATAATTTAGAGCAGCAGCAACATCACCATCTTTAATATTGTGACGCATTTTTTTATCAAAATAATTGTACAGATCTTTCCTTGTAAAGCCAACACCCCCATATCCATCATTCTGAGCAACCATGTACCCCATTATATGACAGGTTCTAATTCCACGTGAATGAAGAGCATCAATCTGAGCTTTATCTGATGCAGATATTTTTCTATAAACAGGGTGTAAGTGAACATACTTAGCTGGGGTTAATTCATGGTTATGACACTCTTCAAAAAAAGAAACTACATATCTATTCTTGTCGGGCTTGTAGTGCACACGAAGCCTAGCAAGACAATTAGTACGGGTCAAACGTCTGTGATCTCTTTTCCTATCTATCCTACCTATGTGTTTCAGTTCTCTATAACCATGTTTGCTGCATACAAACTGCTTCATTGATACTATTTTTTTACCTTCAGGACCATTTCTCATCCTAGTATCACTCTTCCTAATGGAAAAACCTTTACAATTACCATACCGATAATAAAAATCATACGCTTCAAGAATAGTACCAAAATCCAAAGCACGAATTTCATCAGCAGTAATCGAATTCATACTTACAGGTTCTTCGTCTTCAACTCTGTTTCTTTCAACCGGATTAGCATCTTCGCCTTCGTGCAAATCATCAACATCATTATCAGTGGACTGAACATCACTGTTTTCAACTGATGCATCACTGTCATCCTCACCATCATACGGTTCAAAATTAGATGTATCAGAAAAAATGTCGTCGTTTTCCATATTAAACCTCAAATGGAGATTTTTGGTCGTGTTCTTTTAAAATTGTTTAATGAAAATCAAAGTGAAGTTCTTCTGCAGTTTGGGAACGATAACGAATGAAATGAAATTAGGGTTTTAACTTTCAATTTGGGATCGAGGACGAACAACAATGAACATCAAATTAGGGTTTTAGTTTTCAATTTGGGATCGATGAAGAAGAACAATGAACATGAAATTAGGGTTTTATTTTGCAATTTGGGGTCAAGGACGAAGATGTTGATTTTAATTTTCGCGAAATACTTTTTTTTTAATTTTTAATTGATATCATATGGGGATGATTTTAAAATAATAATTATAGATAGGGGTTATTTTGCAGCCTTTAAAAATTTATGGGTCATATTTATAAATAGGAGGATGTTATGCAGGGTTGACTCCTACGTGGCATCTGACCGAGTCAACCCTGCGTTCTGATTGGTTGATTTGTGCCAAGTGTGCGACTTTACCGGTGCAGTCGAAGCGCCGGTTGCACCGTAGAATTCTCCCTCTTTAATACACTACCTCTGTCCCTAATTATATGACCATGTTTGACCACTGCACGCCAATACACAATTTTGATCACTAATATATTAATTATCTAGTATTAAAAATTTGATATTTTGAAAATACTAATTAAAACAAATCAAACAAGATTTTATATGATAATATTTACATCTATAATAGTACCAAAAAAAAAATATTTACATCTATAAATTATTAAAAAATACGGTTTAAACATAATAGATAAATAGTACAATTTAGACAAATATAATCTTATATTTAAAGACGGAAGTAATATTATTCATTTCACAATAAAATATGTGGGCCAACATTGGATATCATTGCCTTGACGGCACTGGATATCTTTTCATTCTCTCTCATAATATTTTTTCACTAAATATAAATGAATGCAGATGAATTAAAGGTAGAAAATCTAAATTCTGGTATCATGCTTATCAACTTGTTTTGTATTTTACCAATTTTTCAACGTAATTACAACAATTTCTATTCATTAACCATTGGCTACATTGATTCCACTTAAAGTAAGTTTGATAAGGATGTTTTAACTTTGAAAAGTGATCATATTTATACTAGATCAACTAATAGACGCAACCTTCAACAAGTCGCTAATAAGGATTACATCTAATAAATTATTCATCCCGGTCTTTATTATAAAAAGAAATTAATTTTTTTGATTTATAGAATGTTTGATGTATTTAGTTTATAATATAGTCCAAATACATAAAACATTCCATGTATGAATCTAAAAAGTAAAAATTTTCTTATAATAAAGACTAGAGGCAATATCATAATTGATAGACGGTTATAATGAACATACGTCTAACTCAGTTAATAAGAATCTCACATTTTATATAAGAGTGGAAGTTCAAACTTCGAATACTTCACTTATTTATTCAGCTTTAAAAATTATGCAACATATATAAATTAGATGCAATAGCACGTTAAAACTTATACAACTCATAAAAATAAAATATTTGGAAAATGGAAAAATCAATGGAAACAGAACAACCTAAGGAAAAATCCTTTGCACATGTGCTAATCTTTCCTTGTCCAGCACAAGGCCATGTAAATCCAATGTTAAAGTTAGCTGAACTTCTTGCAATTCAAAATCTCCAAATAACTTTCCTCAACACTGAATACATCCACAATCGACTCATTCAATTCAATGATGATATTCAAGCTCTTTTACAATGCTATCCTAAGCTTCAATTTAAGACTATCTCTGATTTTCACAAAGAGGAGAAACATCCTGGATTTGGTGAAAAGATAGGTGATGTAGTTATGTCTTTGAGTTTGTATGGTAAGCCTCTTTTAAGAGATATTATTGTGTCTGAGAAAATAAGTTGTATGATTGTTGATGGAATCTTTGGAGACCTTGTAACTGATTTGGCTCATGAATTTGGGATACAATTGATTAATTTTCGTACTGTTAGTGCTTGTTCTTTATGGGCTTATTTATGTGTTCCAAAGCTCTATGAGTGCAATGAACTTCCCATTAGAGGTAAATATATGCTCTTAAACTGCTCTTAGAGTCTTAAATATTCTCTGATTTTTTTTGTTTTTAATTTTCCATAATTCAAAACTATGTTGGTATATTTATTTAAATAATTTAGGAGTTATATGAGTGTTTTGGTTGTTTAATTTATAGGAGATGAGGACATGGATCGCATGATAAAAAATATGCCAGGTATGAAAAACTTGCTTCGATGTAGAGATCTTCCAAATTTTCGAAAATTAAACAAAGACAACCAATATATTATCTTAGACAATGTTGTACATCGAACCAAACTGTCACTTACAGCAAACACACTTATACTCAACACATTTGAGGATCTAGAATCCTCAATCCTCTCCCAAATTCGTCTCCAGTTCCCCAATGTGAACATCTTAACTCTTGGCCCTCTTCATCACCACCTCAATACTACAAAAAAAACATCATTGTCTTCTTCATCATCTTTCAAGAGTAATTTCTTCAAGGCGGATAGAACATACATGACGTGGCTCGAATCTCAACCGTCGAAATCAGTTGTACGTTAATTTTGGTAGCATCACGTCAATGAAGGGTGAAGAAATTATTGAAATTTGGCAAGGTTTATTAAATAGCAAAAAACATTTTTTGTGGGTGATTAGGCCAAACATGGTACAAGAAAAGGGACTATTAAAGGAGCTTGAAGAAGGGACTAGTAAGGAGAAAGGATTGATTGTAGGGTGGGTCCCACAAGAAGAAGTTTTGTCTCACAAGGCAATTGGTGCTTTTTTGACGCATAGCGGATGGAATTCTACTTTAGAGAGTATGGTTTGTGGTGTACCTATGATTTGTTGGCCTTATTTTTCGGATCAACAAATTAATAGTAGGTTTGTGAGTGAGGTTTGGAAAATTGGGTTGGATATGAAAGATATTTGTGATAGGAAGGTTGTGGAGAAAATGGTGAATGATGTTTTGGTGAATAGAAAGAATGAATTTCTAAAATCAGCTATAGAAATTGCTGAGCTAGCATCCAAGAGTGTGAATCCCGGTGGTTCTTCTTACAATAACTTTCAAGATTTGATTGAATATATAAGGTCAACTAACTCATAAAATTTGATTGAGTATATAAGATCTACTAGTCCATATTTCTTGTGCTAAAAACTCCTCATATTTTTATATGTGTGTATCAAGATCACAAAAATAAAAGTGTATTTGAACTTGTCAAATTTGATGGTTTTTTATCCCCAAATTTCTTTTAAGAATTTTTCAGATGCATCTCAAATGTTATTGAGGGATGGAGAAAGTAGTCTCATAAAATAATTTGATTTTTTTTACATAATAAAATAATTTGATTCTTGTCCTGTCTATTTTGTTTCGTTCGTCAATATTTAATTTGTGAACGATTTGGTTGTTTAGCTAAATTTGGGGTAGTCGTGGCCCAAATTAAATTTGGGATAATATGTGTTTACCCATTGTAAAGTAGGTACCATTTTATAAAATTATTTTTTTAGATTATTTTCTGTAAAATTAGTTTTTAGATTTATTCTTTTATATTGACTTTTTGCATACGTGGAAAATAAAAGTTAACTGTCACATTAGCAAAAAATGCCACATCATCAAAAAATCAACAAACATGAGTAAATTTTAAAAAAATATTTTATAAATAAATAATTCAAAAAAAATTATAGAAGAAAAAAACAAAACTCGCATACTTTATAAGAAATTCTTACGACTATAATGAGCGAACTAATTGAATGCAAATCTCAATAATTGTAGTCAAACTTAAAGAACAATTCCAGTTTGAACAAGAAATAAATCATTACATTTTAAACATACTTAAATTAATATAAAAAAATAAACATACTTAAATTTATTTATCAAGAAATATAACAGTTTAAGAGAAGAGAAAATGATACTAGAATTTATTATATATGCAGAGGTCGAAGTTCAAACCCCAGACATGATCCACTTATTTACTTTAGGTCAAATTTCTAACCACTAGATTACTTACAAAAAAAAAAGAATTTATCCTAGTTCAACCCCAATCGTCCTCACAGAGAGCCTACTTAAGAACCGATGGAAAAACCGATCGGATTTTCTTCCACTAGATTGATGTTAAGAACAAAAATTACATTGTCACGTCAGCAAAAAGTTTTTTTTGAACACGCACGTCAGCAAAAAGTTAATTTTTTGTTTGCCACATCAGCAAAAAATTAACAGAGGGGGTAATCCAAAAAAAGTAATGTTATAGGGGATAATCCCAAAAATTAATTTTAAATGGGGTAAAACAAAATTCGCCAGCATTACAGGGGGTAAAAACATATTAACCCTTCATTATATTCTCCATAGTTAATAGACTTTTATCCTTTGTAAAGTAGGTGAATTTTGATTTACCCCCTATAAAATTATTTGTTTAGATTACTCTCTGTAAAATTATTTTTTTAGATTACCCTTTTTGTTGATTTTTGCTGACGTGGCAGGAAAAAAAATCAACTTTTTACTGACGTGACATTGCACTTTGCTGACCTGACAATTAAATTTTTCATGCCAAATCAAGAGAGGAGGATAATCTAAAAAAATAATTTTAGAGAGGATAATCCAAAAAAACAATTGAAAATATAAAAAAATACTCGTCTATATTACAAAGGATAAAAATTTGTTAATGAATGATGTTATGCTGAATAGAAAAGATGAATTTCTAAAGAACTTATCATATTTCTATAAGTGTGTATCTAGATATATAACAAAAGAAATATGTATTTGGACTTGTAAAATTTGATGGATTTTTATCACCAAATTTGTTTTCTTAATTTTTCAAATAGTTTAATTGATATACACTGATGATTTAATCGTTTTTTATATATATATATCGAATTAAATTATATCATAATATTAATTTTATAAGTAAATTTCTAAAATATCTTTACGATTGAATGCATATATATATATATATATATAAATATAAATTAAATTAAATTAAATTCTATTTCAAATATATATTTCTCAAATGATATCCCTCAATAAAAAATTTGTATATCAATTAACTTCTTTTTCAAATACATACTTCTCTCAAATGATATCGAGGGATGGTAAGGTAGTCTCATAAAATAATTTAAATATTATCTTGCCTCTTTAATTAGTATTTTTTTCATCAACATTTTATTAGTGTATTTGGTTGTTTAGGTAAATTTAAGAGTTTAATTATTAGTATATTCTGTCGAATTACCACCACCCTTTCTCATAGTCTACCTCCTCAACTAACTGAACAGACGAATTGCCACCACCCTTTCTTTTAGGGCAGTCCTTCTTGAAATAACCCGATTCTTGACAATGGAAGCACTTGAACTTACTACCACTGTCACACCCTTTAACGCCTCTACACAATTGTTATGAACTAGTACCGCCTTCATCTTCACCTTCCACAACCCGAAGTTGTTACTACCGGTGAACTTCTCAATCTCCCACTTAGAACCCATGATACTTACTTCGTTAGATCCTTGCCCCACGGTGGGCGCCAATTGTTATGAAAGTTAGGGTACGTTCACACCAATGAATACTTTGATGTGTGGAGCAAATCTAATAAGCAATCAAATAAGCGAGATGGCAATAATATTCACGAACAATAAACAGCGAGAAAGATAAAGAACACAATAATATTGTTTACCCAATTCAGTCAAACCGACCTAATTTGGGGGAGAGAACACCTCTCCGTTCCACTATGATAATTCTGGTAACGTTACAAAGAAATCTCAATTAGGGTTACAAGAGATAGTCTTCAAACCTAACTCTACTCTAATCCCAAGTTTCTTCCCGTGACCAAGAAACTTAAATATAGTGTTTCTCAAGAATTAAGAATAAACCCCAACCCTAGTAATATTACCAAGAGCAAAATCTCTTTAATCACTAGCTTGCTTGTTGGCTTCAAAACCCTTGAATTCTTGTTTTCTTGGAGCTACATCTTTGCTCTCTTGCTCAATCCTTATTTCTAAACCTCCCTTTATATAGAATAAAATATACCTTTAAAATAGGAACAAATCTATTTTAATCTGGAACAAATATGAGCAAAAATGCCCAAAAACAAGTCTGATCCGCGCGTCCACGTTGTGCGTCCCTGCCAGCACGTCCAACGTGCCTAGCAGTAACTTTTCCTGAAGCAGAGGACGTCGCACGTCGCTGGGAGCACGTCCAACGTGCTCGGCAGAATGTTAAACCATCAATTCTACACTTGAGTGCATTCTGTCTTCAGTTTCTCTTGCATATTTTTGTTCCTTTCTTCTATCCTATTGAGATTTCAAGGCAATTTACAACATAATGAAATAACGATTGAAGAAGGTAAAAGTTGAAGGTGTGTTGAATTATTTAGGTGGAAGAAAGATAAAATGATGTAAAGTGTTGAGAATTGAAAATGTTGATGTTGAAGGATGTTTAAGGTGTTGGACCACATGGTCTTATAAATTGTATGTGTAAAATAATCAAATAATCGTTATTTCATACTATATTGGACCATTAACTCAAGGGGTATGGTTGAGCGGTTGGGGCTCATCCTCCCTTAACCAAGAGTCAAGGGTTCGATCCTAACCTTGGGTATGAAGCAGTTTTAAATCATTGGGCCAACTATCCCACCTATTGAGGTGTCTCCAATCTAGCGATAAATTAATCACTGTATTCGACGGTGGATACCCCGGTCTCGACAAAAAAAAATACTATATTGCACCATTGTAAAGTACAATGTTAATTATTGTATGTGTAAAATAATCAAATGTTGGACCATTGTAAAGTGTTAATTATTTTAAATTTAATTGAGGTAGTGGTGGGCCGAATTGAATTTCATGCTACGTTGCTTTCTTCATTTAATGTTATGTTGCTTTATTCATTTTGGTCCAGTCTTGGCCTGAATTTTATTTTCATTTGTTTTTAGTCTAGTCTTTTTATGAGAGTCCGCCCTGAATATTTGGAGGTCTTGTTTGATAATTTAAAAATAATACTTAATAAAAATATATCAAAATTATAAACACTCATCATTGATTTTTTTTTTCTGTTATAAAAAAGGGTCAAAGACCCAACTTATTATTGATTTAACTAATATAAAAAATATTCATATATTAATCAATAACAACAAAATATTTTTTTAGCTTACATAAAACGAGTCAAATAGAGCTGGTAGGATTTGTTTAATTTAATCAATCTTTCATTTCAGCGTTACCTACTTATTCTATGCAAAGATTTCAACTTCCTCAAAGTATTGTAATTAAATGAGGTGGATCACAAGGCGAAAGCTTTTGTTTGGGCCTCTAAACTGCAGGTGAAAGGTTGACATACTCTAAAGTGGTCGAAATTTATCCTCCCGAAAGATAGGGGTGGGCTTGGAGTGTAGGATTCTTCCCTTACTAATGTCACTTTGTTGGGTAAGCTTATGTGGAATTTGATGCATCATCATAATAAGCTTTTGGTGAAAGTGCTCAGCAATAAATATTTACATCGTCAATCTATTCTTCATGTTGAGGGAAAGTCTGGTGCATCCTTTATAGAGTATGGAATTTTGTGTGCTAGACTTCAGCTTCGGGAAATTTTTTAGTTTCGAATTGGGAGCGGTGACTCGTCGTTTTGGTATGTCGATTGGACGGATCATGGAAACTTTGCTAAAAAAATCAATTTTGTTCATATTGCAGATTCACATCCTTGCATTAGAAATGTTAATCAACAAGGCTATTGGAATGTTGTTGATCCTTACACTCATATGGATCAAACTATCTTACAACTTTTACCTGAATCCTTTCCTCATACTCATGCTGATGTTTGAGCTTGGGATGATGGTGTATATAGTGCTAAAGCTGGGTACATGTGGCTGCTGAATTGGGTTTGTTTTGCATAATGCACAACCTTTGAATGAGAAGAGGCATTGAATTGGGTTATCGGATTGTGATATGTCCACTAGATGTTCTAATAGTGATGAAAACATTATTCACCGCTTAAGGGATTACTCAAAATCTTGTGATATCTAGAATAATATGGGTGCGTCATCTTGAAGCTAGTTTTTTAGCAGGATGTGCAGCGATAGATTATAACCCATGAAGCTTTGCTTTCACATGGAGGTTTTTGTGCCATCAGTATCGGGAGTATGTTGAATTCTTGGATTCAGTGCGTGTTTTGAGCATGTCATGGGCATTTAGTCATCTTGGACTCTGCCACCAAGGAGCGATGTCAAATTGAATTTCGACGAGAGTTATAATCACATGATTGGTGCAACTGGTGTTATTGGTGTGGTACGAGATGTTGACGGCGATGGTTGCTCGACTTTTGCAGCCATGTTCAAGGCCAAGATAACTCCCAGTTTACTGAATTGTATTCCGTTAAAACTGAGCTTGAGTTCCTTTGGTCATAAGGTTATCAGACTGTTATTTGCAAGGTTGATTACGGAAAAATTCTGACAATTTTGGCTGATCAAAACATGATGACGTTTCATAGCCTTCGTAAATTTGTTGTGGCGTAATTGGAGTTGTAGGCTTGAACTAGTTTTCGTGAAGCAAATTCGGTTGCAAATTGGATTGAAAAGTATGGTGCTCAAAATACTAATATAGTTGATGTTATTCTTGATAATTCTCCTTTGAAGATGGAGACTTTATTACTTAAGGACTTCATTGTTGTAGTTTAGTTTTGCTTTGCTATTTATTTTTCCGTTGTAAAAAAAAAGTCATTCTACAATCATTTTTTCATTATTTTATTTTTTTGTTGAGAGACGGAGTTTGATCCCTTTTATTTAGGGGTATAAGCGGATCAAACAAAACCAATGAAACCGGTGATCCAAACCGATCAAAACCGAGAAAAAAAACCAACCTTTTATTGTTCGGATTAAAAACCGAACTAAACCGAGCTAAATGAACTAGTTTGGTTCGGATCTCGGATTTTATTTTTGAAAATCGATGAACCGGTGAACCGAACCGATCATCTTAAAATAGTCTATTTGACTCATATTTTGACAGGTACAAACTACATTCACCTTCAAAACAAAACACGCAGGTAGAAACAGAACACGCACAACACAAACAAACATAAGAACTATGTTATTGTTTATTTGGTTTATGTTATTATTGTAAGTCGTTTAAAAAATAGAGTTTAAAATATATCGTGTTTGAAAAAATAATAGCAAATATTATACCGAAAAAACAAAATATTGTGAACCGAGTATAGTATCCGATCCAAAACGACTAGTTCGGATCGGATTCATTTTTGAAACCGTACCAAACCGACCTAAACCGAACCAATTAAAAATTTAATACTTCAGACATCGGATTGACTCGAAACCGATCCAAACCGGTCCAATTACACACTTAATTTTATTTGATGATATTTTTTAAGTTTTGTACTCCTCTATATATTAATACTCATAATTTTTTTTACGGCATCACTTTTACGAACTTTTCTTTTTGGGTTACCATGATATCGGTACGAAGTTTCTATCATTGTTAGTGATGACTAATCTCTATCAGAGAAGTGATGAGACATACAAGGTAGATTCTCCTCTTCCAATTAAATTTTCTACATACATAAACTAGAAATTAAACCTCTAACCACATGCTTAAACAGACTAAAAACCTTACTATTTAAATTAATTCATTGTTGGTCACTTTTATGACTCTCTATGTCATGGTCCATGTGGAACATGCATATATATTGCATAGGGGTCGGACATATCTTTTTATTTTATTAAGTCTTTGTAGTTTTTTTTTTTCACGCAAAGTTTATGTAGTTGTTCACTATGATTTGGTATGAATAATCCTCTTTCATTATATGGTTATGGAGAGTAGTCTATATCATTATGTATATTCTATCCAACCATATTTTCAACAAATATATTTTTTAATATTATTTTTTTCCTTTCCAATCTCTATAATTATAATATTACAATATTTCACACTTGAAGATATTAACTCAGTGATAAGAATTTAACACTATAACGAATTTATTATTGTAATTTTAATGTACCGAGTTAAAATCCTCAATAACAATTATAAAATGACTATTACTATCAATAATTATAATTAATAAAATTTCACTCATCCCCAATTTTAAAAAAATAATATTACAATTTAAGAGGTGTGGTTGAGTTGCTGGAGTTCATTCTTCCTTAACCAAGAATCGAGGGTTTGATCCTCATTTTCATTTTGGGTATGGAGAAACTTTAAATCCTTAACCAGCTATCCCACCCATCGAGATGCCTCCAATCTAAAGAGCGATTAGTCACTGCGTTCGGCGGTAGATATTCCGGTTTTAAAAAAAAAAAAATATTACTATTTTTTTTATTAGTACCTGTAACTTTGATACTCTATAGTCTATATCGTCTCCTGCTCCACTCGCGAATCTTTTACCAATCTTTTACAGCATGATGTTGGTGTGTTCGATAAAGACACCTGCTATATATCATATCAATATGTAGTGGAGCATGACTCATGATCCATCCTACACCGCTCAAAAAGCATCCACAAATTGGCTATATTAAATGCAATAGCACATGTGCTAAGGAAAAAGTTAAGACTTTTGAAAAATGGAAAAAACTATGGAAACAGAACAACCTAAGAAAAAACCCTCACCACATGTGTTAATCTTTCCTTGTCCAGCTCAAGGTCATGTAAACTCAATGCTAAAGTTAGCTGAACTTCTTGCAATTCAAAATCTCCAAATAACTTTCCTCAACACTGAATACATCCACAACCTACTCATTAAATTCAATGATGATATTCAAGCTCTTTTACAATGTTATCCTAACCTTCAATTCAAGACTATATCTGGTTTTCATAATGAAAAGGATGATGATCCTGAATTTGTAGAAAATATAGATGATGTAGTTGTGTTCTTGAGTTTGCATGGTAAGCCTCTTTTGAGAGATATTATTGTCTCTCAGAAAATAAGTTGTATTATTGTTGATGGACTCTTTGGTGGCCTTGTTGCTGATTTGGCTGATGAGTTTGGGATACAATTGATTCATTTTCATACTATTAGTGCTGCTAGCTGTTGGACATATTTCACTGTTCCTAAGCTCTATGAGTGTGATGAACTTCCCATTAGAGGTATATATATCAGATTCCTCTCTCATTCTCTAAATATTTTAGCTTTAGAGTATGTTTGAACTATTGATATATTATTGAATATTTGAATGAAGTGGAATTGAATATGTAATAGCATGACTGATAATTAAGCTTATAGCATATGAGTTTATAGTTTATAAGTTAGTTTATAGCGAAATAGGAGGTAGTTGAATGAATTTTTAGTGTTTCGTTAAATTAGTGGTTGAATTAGCTTATAAATATAAAATAACATAAATAATATATTGAATTAATATTATGTATATATATAAGTATATTCAAGTAAGATGACATGGATAAAATTGAAAGAAAGATAATAAGTTATAAGTTAATTGAATTAACTTTATTTATCAACCATATTGAATATGTAGCACACTAACCCTACTTGTATAATTAATTATAGGGAATGAGGACATGGATCGCATCCTAAGAAACACTCCGGGCATGGAAAACTTGATTCGGTGTAGAGATCTTCCAAGTTTCTTTCGAGAAAATAACCATACCTTTGTAGATAATGTTGATCTTCTAAACAAACAGCTACTTAATGCAAACGCACTTATATTAAACACATTTGAGGATCTAGAATCTCCAATCCTCACCCAAATCCGTCTTCATATCCCCAAACTATACACCCTTGGCCCTCTTCACCTCCACCTCAAAACCAAACAAAAAGTATCATCTTCCTTCAAGAGCAATTTTTTCAAAGTGGATAGAACATGCATGACATGGCTCGATTCTCAACCATTGAAATCAGTTATATACGTTAGCTTTGGAAGCACCACATTAATGAAGAGAAACGAAATCATTGAGATTTGGCATGGCTTATTGAATAGTACAAAACCGTTTTTGTGGGTGATTAGGTCAAACATGGTACAAGAAAAAGGAATATTAAATGAGCTCGAAGAAGGGACTAGTAAGGAAAAAGGCATGTTTGTAGGGTGGGTGCCACAAGAGGAAGTGTTGTCTCACAAGGCGATTGGTGCTTTTTTGACACATAGTGGATGGAATTCTACTTTAGAGAGTATGGTTTGTGGTGTGCCTATGATATGTTGGCCTTATTTTTCGGATCAACAAGTTAATAGTAGATTTGTGAGTGAAGTTTGGAAAATTGGTTTAGATATGAAAGATGTTTGTGATAGGAAGGTTCTGAAGAATATGATAAATGATGTTATGGTTAATAGAAAGGATGAATTTCTAAAATCAGCTACGGAAATTGCTGAATTGGCATGCAAGAGTGTGAATCCTGATGGATCTTCTTACATCAACTTCCAAAATTTGATCGAGTATATAACGTCTAATAACCCATAAAATTTGAGAAGGATGTAGTTGAATGGTTTTTCATCAGCAAATTTCTTAAAGACTTCTCAATCAAATTTTACGCATTCAAATCCATACTTATCAAATGATATTGAGGGATGTATTAAATTTGATCATTGTCGTCAACATTTGATTTCTGTATTGAATTTTGTAGCTTTGTAATGTTATGTTGCTTTCTTGATCATTTTCGGACTTGACTTGACTCCTTAGTTCTAACTTCTTTTTTTTTTTTTTGGTACAAAAGAGGGCAAAAGCCCAAAAGAAAACTAAACAGTTAAACGAACATTTCTAGGCATGCAAGCCCCAGATAAATCATCAAACGGGAGACTCTTAAGCTCATTAGGAGGGGTCTCCAAAACAACAAAGTTCCAAGAGTCCATCGTTAGGCTGTAATTAGCAAGTCAATCAGCACTTTTGTTGCCTTCACGCCAATTATGATGAACCTCAACGCGCCAACTACGGTCCAAGAGATTTCTGATCCGCCGAATCAATGTAGGGGTCGTCCCATTAGTCTTGCACTTATTTGTAACCATGTCAACAAGCAATTTAGAATCACTTTCCACATAGAGAAGTTGAATTCCATCATTCCAAGCTAGCTCCAAACCTAAGTATAAGCCCCACATTTCTGCATGAAGAGCATCACAAACTCCAATTTTGCGCACAAATCCTTTGAGCCATCTGCCATTAGTGTCCCGAAGGATACCGCCACAACCCGCACGATTCCCATTATCTTTGCACGCCCCATCACAATTCAGTTTCACCCATCCCTCACGAGGACATTTTCAACCAATGAAAACTGTTTCAGTGTGTTGAGGACAATTTTGAAGTAGATTATTGGTGCTATCTTCGATAGTCGTAGCGAATGCCTGAATGACACTAGTTGGATTAGCTGGTCTTCGAAAATCATCTTCAAAAATTGTTTTGTTTCGCCAATTCCACAAATGCCAACATGTAGTCATGAAGATTGTCTTCCACCTAGAATTAGGAATTTCATTCCATTGCTTGTTTAGGTTACTAAAAACCCAGTTCCTGCAATCAAAATTAAAAAAGTCAGTTATCCAGTCAGAAGGAACAAGTCTAATCCATACCTGAGTTGCATAGATGCAGTCTCTGAGCACATGAAGGGTAGTCTCTTCCTCCATCCAACAATAAGGGCAAATAGGGGATATGCCAACACCCCACCTACTTCAGCGATAATTAGTTAAAATGCGATCATGAGCAACCAACCAAATGAAAGATTGAATACGGTGGGCCCCCCTCCACTTCCACAAAATTCTCCATTCCCCTGCAACATTATTATGATTTCCATACTGCACATCATATGCACTTTTAACCGAGAACTGACGTGTGCTTGTTCCTCCCCAACCACATGTATCTGGACCATCACTACTAGAAGGAGCAGGGAGAGATAAAATCGTTTCTACTATGTTGTTTGGAAGGTTATCTAAAAGAAAGTTTTGATCCCAATTTCCTGAAGGAGTCACCACATCCTTGACTTGAAGGGTAGTGTCCACATATGAATTAGTCGCGTAAGAGAGGAGCGCACTGATGTTTGGACCCCATTTATCCAACCAAAAGTTGATGTTTCCCTCCCCTAATTGCCAAATAATGTTGCTTTGAAAATCATCCCACACCTTAGAAAGAGTTTTCCACAAAGGCGAGTCATAAGGTTGAGATGTTATAGATGTACGTAAATTCTTATTTCTACCATACTTGCAATAAAGAACCCTACACCATAGCTCATTAGGCTTGTTAATAAGGTTCCAAAGCATCTTCATGAGGAAAGCATCATTCATCAATTGAGGCCTCTTGAAACCAAGCCCACCCACCGCCTTCTGTAGAAAGCAAGTCTCCCAACTAATTAAATGTGGTTTACGACTTTGTTTAGTATCTCCCCACACAAAGCTTCTTTGCATTTTTTCCATCTCATCACAAAGAGTTTTAGGAAGCTTAGCATACTGCATGTGATAGTAAGGGATAGAGCTAAGAACTGACTTAGAAAGGGTAATCCTTCCTGCAAAACTCAAGCATTGCTGCTTCCAACCACTTAATCTATTCTGAATTTTGTTGATAATGTGGCTAAAATGACCTCTGGAGGTTCTTCCTGGACATATGTTAGCTCCTAGATATTTTCCTAAGCTATTGGCTTGAGTGAAACCTGTATGATGTATGATGTCTTGACGAAGTTGGTCATCCACATTTTTAGAGAAGAAAATCTGAGTCTTTTGATTGTTAATACGTTGACCTGAAGCTTGACAAAACATCTCCAGACAATGCAAAACACAGTGTGCTTGCTCAATTGAGGCCTCTGCAAAAAGAAGAAGATCATCAGCAAAAAGAAGATGAGAAATTTGAGGACCATACCTACCTGCACGCATTGGCTTCCAATACTGAGCTTCTACTTGATCAGCAATTATATGAGATAATTTGTCCATACAAATAACAAAAAGATACGGTGAGAGAGGATCTCCTTGTCGAAGTCCTCTAGTTGGGATGAAAGTGTCGGTTTTATCTCCATTCCACAGAATTTTGTAACTTGGTGAAGATATGCAATGATGGATTATTTGAATGAGATTAGGAGGGAATTTACACTCCTCCAAACAGTTCTCCACAAATTTCCAATTGATGCGATCATAAGATTTTTCAAGATCAATCTTGATAGACATGAACATCTTGCTGCCATTCATCTTAGTCATTGAGTGAACCATCTCTTGAGCCACAATAATATTATGGTGGATACTTCTTCCTGGAATAAAACTAGACTGATATGGAGAAATAATACCATCAAGCAGTGGCTTAATTCTATTTACAATAATCTTAGAAATAATCTTATAAACAACATTACATAAAGCAATTGGTCTAAATTGAGAAACAAATTCAGGTTTATCAATTTTAGGAATCATCACAATAAGTGTATTATTAATATAAGATATAAGAGAAGGATTAACCCAAACCTGGTTCACATACCGATACAACGACTCAGAAATAGTCTCCCAACATTGTTGGAAAAAAAGAGCAGGGTAACCGTCCTCTCCAGGCGCCTTATGAGGGTCCATATCAAACAAAGCTTTCTTACACTCACTAAAATGAATATTCACACTTAGCATAGTTTGATGGTCTTCAACTATAGTAGGATAAGTTGTCCATGAAATAACTGGATCTCTATTAGAGTTCTCTTCTTTGAACAAGTTGACATAGTAGTCCCTCACAAGGGATTTGAGATGACTAACCTCTTCAACCCAAACACCATCAGTATCTCGAAGAGTCATTTTTTTTTTAAAACACTTTAGTGGGCATCGTTTAATTTTATTTTTCTTCCTTAGTTCTAACTTCTATTCTTCTAAGATAATCAATTTTTTTGCAAACACTTTAGTGGGCATCGTTTAATTTTATTTTATTTACTAAAAATAAAATTTATTCATATTCAAAATTAAAGAATACATTATATTAACTAAATGAATGAATATACTTTACTATTTAATTAAAAAAAAAATACTTTATTTTGCAATAGTCACTATGAATTTAATACTTTTTTATTACAAAATTTAATACTCTTTATTACCACGATTCACCCATCTTTTTTTCACCTCCAATATTCGATTCACGAAACCGAATAATCGGTTCGGAGTCAGTTCTGACATCAAATAATTTCACCCTTCTCTCAAATACAATTGCGGAAGATTGAATAATGAACCTCTTTATCAAGTTCAACCTCAGTAGCCATCAATATGAACCAAACGCACACCGTAAAACAAACAAACAAACGCACATGACGGGAAAACAAACAAACGTTGACGGCAAAATTACCAAAAAAACTCAACAGAAAACTTTATAATTGATATGAAAATCTCTTATTTAGATTAGAAGGAGAAGAAGAAAAGAAGCACATACGATGATTTTGAATCAAAAGAGACCCAAAATCACCCATTTTAATGGAAGCACATAGAAATCTTTGGGAGAGAAAAGGTTTTAGGCCATTTTAAGATAAAAAAAGACCCAAAATCACCCATTAAAATATTAATATATTTGCTTTTCTCATATTAATATATTTGCTTCCTTAACCAATACACCTGAGACACCGGTTAATATTTTCCTTAACAAAATAAGATAAAAAAATAATTGGAGAGGGCATTTTATATCAAGATTAACTCTAAATCATCCTTTTAATAGATCAGAAAGAAGAAAAAGTAGAAGAAAAAGAAAAAGAAGAAGAAGGAGAGAAGGGGCGGCTATTAAGTATTAACAATGTAGGTCTATATCATCACTTTTTTTAAAAGCTAAAACAAAGACACTCATATTTTCAAATTTTATTCTTTTTTTACACTCTTTTTTTATTACAAAATTTAATACTCTTATTGCGATGAAAGCAATTGCGAAAATTTTGACCCATCTTTTGCAGATATATATAAAAATAGAAAATATAAATATTATCCTTAGAACAATTGTTAAGGAAACAAAAATAATAAAAATAAATTTAAAAATTTGTGTATTGTACTTTTTTAAAACAATACTCCCTCCGATCCTAAATATAAGAGAACTTTTATTTTTTAATTTTATGGAATGATTGATGTATTTGGACTATAATATGAACCAAATACATCAATCATATTTCTATGAACCTAAAAAGTAAAAATTCTCTTATATTTAAGACCGGAGGTAGTAAAACACAATTTACAATGTAAGTGTTACCTTTTTTTAGTAATCTTAATAACTAATGAATCTTAGCAGGACACATAAAAAATAACTAAATCATCGTAAATTTACACGTAACATCTAGTCATAATTCAAATTCTGCACGTAACATCTAGTCTAACAATTTTGAAAATTTATTACTCCCTCTGTCCATTAATATAAGAAAAAAAAACTTTTTTTTTTGTCTCAAAATATAAGAGAAAAAGCACAAACATTTATCTTTTCAATAAAAATTTACTCTCTCTTTTATTTTTTCTATAATCAATAACAAATAAAAATCATTTTTACATCTTTCCATATAATTTTTTCAAAAAAAATACTTTCAATCATTATATTTTATTTTTTCTTAATAAATATAATATTTTTCCTTATATTATAAAACAGAGGGAGTACGAATAAAATCAAGACTTACCGACATAGTAAATTAGCATGATATTTGTGTATCCAATAAAGTAAAGGTTGGTTTGTTTGCTGGTTTTTAAATTACTTTCTTGGAAAATTACTCTAAGGAATATTATGGCAGGAATTTTATTCCCATGTACCAGCTACATATATATATGTAGCAATAGCGATGTTTGTGTATCCAATAAAGTAAAGATTCAAGACAACGGCTACCATATGTCAGTGATATCACTCGGGCACGACTAAGACTTTTAAAATCACAAATTGGCAATATTAATAAGGCTTAAATATTATTTTAATTTTAGTATGTACGTAAAATTTTAGTTTTAATTTCTGTATCGATTTTTGTTTTGAATAAGTCATTGAATCAATTAAATTTTTTTATTTTAGTTCTTAAAACGAAAACTGCAGGAAAATTCGTAGGAAAATCTGCAGGAAACTTACAATTTTTCTTGTGGATTTTAGCTTTAGGGACTAAAAGGAAAAAGTTTAGTTGATTCAGAAACTTATTTAGAATTAGAATCGATACAAGGATTAAAACCAAAATTCAGCGTACATACAAAAACGAAAATGATGTTTAAGCCTATTAATAATGCAACAAACACTTTTCAATTTTCATTAAAGCATCTTTATTGGTGAACCACTCTAATGGTTCTTTGTGGATCCCGTTAGAACCACATCATCTTGAAATAATTCACTCATTTTTTCATTCTAATAATGCAGCTCTAAAGAACTTATAATGAGTCCCACAATTATACATCACATACAGTATTATTATTTTATGGGTTATGCTAACTAGTGCACCCCATGTACTAGTTAAGGATACAAAAAAAAAGTAAGTTTTATATTGAAAATAACATTTTTAAACTTTTACAAACATTGATTACACAAGTTTCAATACAATGATACTATATTGAGGTTCCTTAACGAGTGCATGGGGTGCATTAGTTAGCTTTTTCCTTATTTTACTCGTATTAACTTTTAGGCTAATGCTAAACAGTGCCCCTGGGGCACTTTTTAAACACTCTAAATAGAAAGTTTTTATAAGAATCTGTAAAGTCAACGCATTAGAACTTGTGCTGTTTATTTTTTTAAATAAAAAATTTCTTTAAATAGAATGCTTAAAGAGTGCCCCAGGGACACTCGTTAGCGAGATCCTAACTTTTATTACAAATTATGTAAACTAAATTTAATAAAAGAAAATGTCGATTTTATTGAGAAACGAGCCACCAAAGTTACTTTACCAAATGATGGTACTCCACCTAGCAAACCTCAAAGACAAATCTTTAACTAAAATATAATATTTTACCTCGCTACTTGACGAATAGAGATGCTTTTATGCAAATAACGTATATAACTCACGACAGTAGCACCAAAAACTTATAACTCAGAATATTAAGACTTTTGAAAAATGGAAAAATCAATTAAAATAGAACAACCTAAGGAAACATCCTCACCACATGTGCTAATCTTTCCTCTTCCAGCACAAGGCCATGTAAATTCAATGCTAAAGTTAGCTGAACTTCTTGCAATTCAAAATCTCCAAATAACTTTCCTCAACACTGAATACATCCACAACCTACTCATTAAATTCAATGATGATATTCAAGCTCTTTTACAATGTTATCCTAACCTTCAATTCAAGACTATCTCTGATTTTCACAATGAGAAGGAACATCCTGGATTTGGAGAAAAGATGGAAGATGTCATTGAGTCTTTGAATTTGTATGGTAAGCCTCATTTGAGAGATATTATTGTCTCTGAAAAAATAAGTTGTATGATTGTTGATGGAATCTTTGGAGATATTGCAACTGATTTGGCACATGAATTTGGGATACAATTGATTCATTTTGTTACTATTAGTGCTTGTGCCTTTTGGACTTATTTTAATCTTCATAAGCTCTTGGAGTGTAATGAACTTCCTGTTAGAGGTATATATCTTTCCTGTCTCTAAATCTCTCTCATCTTGTAATTATGTTAATGTTTGAATTATAGATATATTATTGGATTTATTTTAAAAAAATAGCGGATAATTATAACCGATAAAATGTTTATCGGTCAAATGTATTTCGACGACTATTAACTTTTAGGTTTTTTAGATAACAAAATAGATCATTTAAATGTTTTTAGGTATTGAATAAGTCATTTAAATTTTTAATTTTATTGCACTATTATCCTTCTAGATTTCATTAAAAAAATACTAAAATAACAGTTAAGTTGTAATGAAAGCTACTTCTTGTTATCCCGTGAGCATAGCTCAGTTGATAGGATATTTGCACGTATTATGTATGGACCGAGATTTGAACTTTGATATGATCATTTATTCATCTTTAAGAGGTGAAATTCTAGCTACTACGCTACCTCACAAACAAAAAAGCTACTTGTTATTTGAATGATATAACAATGTGTCAGTATACTATCTCACTAAATTACTTCAGCATTTTTATAATAGAGAATTAATTACTTGAAGGATAAGAGTGTAATAAATTAAAATTTTAAAGGACTTATTTGTTATATCTAAGAAACATAAAATATCTATATGTTACAAACATAAAACTTAGACCTCTGATTGCATTAGGTCTAGTTTATAGTGAATGAATTTTTTTTACATCTTATAGCTAAATAGCGGGATTGGTTATGGTGCATAAGTTTTTTCCTTATGCACCGTGCATAAGTAATAAAATTTGCTTAGCGCACCCCCTAAATTGGGGGGTGCGCTAGAAATTTTGGGGGGTGTGCTAGAAATTTGGGGGTGCACTAAGAAATTTGGGTGGGGGTGTACTCAAAATTTGAGGGGTGCACTAAGTAATATGTGGTATTTATGCACGGTGCATAAGGATGGCTTATGCACCATAACTTGTGTCCTAAATAGCTACCTGATTGAATTTGTAGTGGTTGAACTACCTTATAAATATGAAATGACAAAAAATCTATCTTTTATTAATATTATGTTTATTCAAGTAAGATGACATGGGTAAAATTGGAATAAAAGTGATAAATTACAAGCTAATTGAATTAGCTTATCAAAATAAGTTATAAAATAGTAAAAATAAATTATAAACTTAGTGAGAAAAAAGTACCAAATATGTGTTTTTTTTAATAAGTTGCTATAAGCCATAAGTTCAAAATTTGAAATTGTAAATTAGTGTTAATATCTATTTTTAAATTATTTTTTTGTTTTGGATGAAGTTGTAATTCACTGAAATTAAACTCACACATAACTGCGAGGTCTTAAGTTTGAATCCGGATTACGATGTCTGACTTAACAATTTCGGCATTTACTAGTTAAACTAGGACTC
This sequence comes from Trifolium dubium, assembly GCA_951804385.1. Taxonomy (NCBI): domain Eukaryota; kingdom Viridiplantae; phylum Streptophyta; class Magnoliopsida; order Fabales; family Fabaceae; genus Trifolium; species Trifolium dubium. The sequence goes on along the minus strand of OX638069.1, from coordinate 31,059,248 downwards.
GTAGAAATCTATTTTGATATTCTAACTAGACTATTTCATTCCATTCCAATTAGTTATATTATCATGTATCATTTATCAACCTTATTTTGATGCCAACACATTGCTATATATTGTGCAAGAGACTAACACTACTTGTTTAATTTAATTAATATATATAGGGGATGAAGACATGGATCGCATCATAAAAAACATTTCTGGTATGGAAAATGTGCTTCGGTGTAGAGATCTTCCTAGTTTCTGTCGAGAAAAAAACCATTTCTTTTTAGATACACTTGTTCTTCTAAACAAACACACACTTAATGCAAACGCACTTATACTCAACACATTTGAGGATCTAGAATCTTCAATCCTCTCCCAAATCCATCTTCATTTCCCCAAACTATACACTCTCGGCCCTCTTCACCACCACCTCAATACCACAAAAAAAACATCATCATCATCCTCCACGAGCAATTTTTTCAAAGTGGATAGAACATGCATGACATGGCTCGATTCTCAACCATTGAAATCAGTTGTATATGTTAGCTTTGGAAGCACCACATTAATGAAGAGAAACGAAATCATTGAGATTTGGCATGGTTTATTGAATACTAAAAACCAATTTTTGTGGGTGATTAGGCCTAACATGGTACAAGAAAAAGAACTAATAAACGAGATTGAAGAAGGGACTAGTAAGGAAAAAGGGTTGATTGTGGGGTGGGTCCCACAAGAGGAAGTGTTGTCTCACAAGGCAATTGGTGCTTTTTTGACACATAGTGGATGGAATTCTATTTTGGAGAGTGTAGTTTGTGGTGTGCCTATGATTTGTTTTCCTTTTCATGCCGATCAACAAGTTAATAGTAGGTTTGTGAGTGAGATTTTGAAAATTGGTTTGGATATGAAGGATGTTTGTGATAGGCAGGTTGTAGAGAATATGGTGAAGAATGTTATGGTGAATAGAAAGGAAGAATTTCTAAAATCAACTACGAAAATTGCTGAGTTGGCATGCAAGAGTGTGACTCGTGATGGTTCTTCTTACATCAACTTACAAAATTTGATTGAATATATAAGGTCTATTAACTCATAAAATGTAGGATTTTCCTTTTAATTCTCTTACTAAACATTTGTCATATTTTATAAGTGTGTATCAATATCACAAAAAGAAGTATGTATTTGAATGTGTAACTTGTCAAGCCCACTTACATGTTTGGGTATTGACTAATTTTTCTTGCTTACCTTCTTGTCACTTGGTATAAAAAATTTATAAATTTTTGATGTTTATCTCAATACATCTTGTGTCGGGAGGTTGTTTGAATTGTGATTAATATATATCTCTTTTTTGTTTGAAAGATGATAAAAAATTATAGATGATCTTTCAAATTTTACAAAAATTATTTTATATAAGATGTTATTTCAGCTTTACTCAACATATAGTATTTTAAACTTAATTTGATTTATGAAGCTCAAATAATTTATTATCGAATTGAGTTGAACTATTTTTGAGTTGTTTGGGTATGTATATATATTCACTTTCCTATCTATGTAGCATGATTTTTGTGTGTTCAATAAAGACAGAAGCATATCCATATGTCAATCATATCAAGTAGAAGTACTAGTGCACGACTCATTCTACACCGCTAAAAAATCATCACAATTTGGCTATATCAATTATGCAACATATATATAAATTAGATGCAATAGCATGTTATAACTTATAATCTTATATAACTCAAAACTAAGATATTTGGAAAATAGGAAAAATCAATGGAAACAGAAGAACCTAAGGAAAAATCCTCACCACATGTACTAATCTTTCCTTGTCCAGCACAAGGCCATGTAAATTCAATGCTAAAGCTAGCTGAACTTCTTGCAATTCAAAATCTCCAAATAACTTTCCTCAACACAGAATACATACACAATAGACTCATTAAATTCAATGATGATATTCAAGCTCTTTTACAATGTTATCCTAAGCTTCAATTCAAGACTATTCCTGATTTTCTTGATGAGGAGAAACATCCTGGATTTGGAGAAAAGATAGGTGATGCAATTGTGTCTTTGAGTTTGTATGGTAAACCTTTTTTGAGAGAGATTATTGTTTCTGAGAAAATAAGTTGTATTGTTTTGGATGGAATTTTTGGTGACCTTGCTACTGATTTGGCTGATGAATTTGGGATACAATTGATTCATTTTCGTACTATAAGTGCTTGTTGCTTTTGGGCTTATTTTTGTGTTCCTAAGCTCTTGGAGTGTAATGAACTTCCCATTAGAGGTATATTTCAGATTCCTCTCTCTAATTATGAAAACTTTAGATTAGTTGGAATTAATGATTTATTTATATTATAGAATGAAGTGGGATTTAATTTAATGAGATAATATATATTTATAGATTCTAACTAGACTAGTATCTTTTGTCAAAAAAAAAACTAGACAATTTATTTTTTGACGGAAAAAAAAAACTAGACTATCTAACATTCCATTTCAGTAATATTCTTATATACTCTCTTCGTCTCAATTTATTTGTCACGGTTGACTATATCATATACTTTAAAAAAAGTGTGTAAATAGAAGAGAAATAATATAATTTTTACAAAAATATCTCATCTTTGTATTGGTAGTAGATGTTTTGTATTGGTAGTAGATGTTGAAATATTAAAAAATAAATTTTTAAGTATTCGTTTCTCTCACCTTTAAGAAGGTAAAATAGAAAAAATCAATATTACAAAAAGTATAAATCATTTATTTTGAGACAAACAATTTTTACAAATAAGATATTTAATTTTAAATGGCGGGAGTACCATTTACCACCAACTTTGGTTGTGCTATGAAAATATACACAACATAAATTCCTTAGTTTTATATATGACCTTTTTTAAAAAAAATATTCCCATAATTTTCTCTTGATTTAATTTTACAAATGCACTCACTCACTGACACCACGAGGGAATATAGCTATAGGTAGTTTAGGGCAGCTTAAAGATAAGATAATGAACTTCCCATTAGAGGTATATTTCAAAAAATATAAATTAAAAAAGTAAATAGGTTCTTATTTCTCTCTCTATAAAGTATGTGAGTTTTGTTTTTCTCTCCCATAAAATTATTTGTTTGGAATACCTTTTTTTAAAATTATTTTTTTAGATTTACTCTTTTTGTTGATTTTTTTGCTGACGTGGCAAGCAAAAAATCAATATTTGCTTATGTGACAATGCACTTTTGCTGATATGGGAGTTGAATTTTAGAAAAATAACTCTCTTTATATATAAGCCTAATAGAAAAAGGGAGTTTCTACAGTACATTAGTAAAATTCTAATATACCGGTACATTGGATTTCGAAAATGATAAATAAATAATTATTTTCATAAATTAAAAGGTTATTTATTAGCTATTATATTTCAGAAAACATGATTCCATATGAAAAATTACAATTTCATTTTTTATAAATATTATACTAATTCTTTTTATATTTTTCATAAAAAATTCAATATTCACTAATATGAATAATAAAAATTCAAAAACAACCAAAAAAATCAAATATTATTTTTTTTTGACAATTTTGATAAATAATATTTAGTTCTTATAATATTTTAAAAGATAGGAAAAAAATTCATCAAAAATATACTAATTTTTCTATGAATTTAAAATCTATTGTACTGGTACAATAGAATTAACCTATTGTACTATAGAATTTGCCATAGAAAAAAGCCTCAGAGAAAGGCATAAAGATCTTTTAAAAAGAAAAAAAATTATAAAAATGTGACAACAATTTTATAACTCTTTAAAAAATGTTAAATAACAATCATTTTAAACCTCAGAATAGAGAAGAAAAAAAACTTCACTTTAAAGTCTATTTTAGACTTCATTTAATGTTGCACCGGTCATGAATAGTTATTTGGTTTGTTTATTTTTTTTCTGAGTGTCATCACATTCTTTTTTATTTCTCTCTTATGCTTCTACTAAAGATTAAGTAGCACCAAATCCAAAGTCTACTAAAAGAAGGTCCATTTTAAGTCAGAGATTTGCTTTATATGGATTAACTCAACACATAAAGTGACACTAAAATGATTCAAATCTAAATCCTCCACTATCATACTAATTCATATGGATTTATTCAATTGATGTTTAAATGCATTTTTTACTCTAAATCCTGCATATTGCGATTGCGTATTAAGGTTTCTTCATTAAACCTAATGCACATGCTTTTTGTGTTTTTTCTTTACAATTGAGAGGGGCGTTGCTAAATTGTGTACAATCGCAATACTTAAAAGAAAAGAGTGTTCTTAATCCTGCATATTATTTCAAGAATCATGAGTGTCATTTTATTAAGTATATATGTACTGGACTTTCTAAATGTCTTTACATACTTTTTTAGATTTCTTCTAGCCAAAGCAACGATAATGATGATCAATTTATTTTGCTTTTTTTTTTTAATTTTTGTGGATAATTCTTTTTCTTTTCTTTTTTTAATTGTAATTGTGATACTTAGTGTACAACTTATTTCAAAGAATTCACATTGCTGCATATTGAATATGTAACATTATATGTTTAATTAATTTATATATAGGAGAGGAGGACATGGATCGCATCATAAGAAACATTCCAGGTATGGAGAACTTTCTTCGATGTAGAGACCTTCCAAGTTTTTGTCGAGATAACAACAAAAATCATATCAATTTACACGAGGTTGTTCTTCGAACCAAACAATCACTTCAAGCAAACGCAGTTATATTCAACACATTTGAAGATCTAGAATCTCCAATCCTTTCTCAAATCCGTCTTCAATTCCCCAAACTCTACACCCTTGGCCCTCTTCACCTCCACCTGAATACCACAAAAAACACATCATTGTCATCCTTCAAGAGTAATTTCTTCAAAGCAGATAAAACATGCATGACGTGGCTCGAATCGCAACCATTGAAATCAGTTGTATATGTTAATTTTGGTAGCATTGCATCAATGAAGGGTGAAGAAATCATAGAGATTTGGCACGGTTTATTGAATAGTAAAAAACAATTTTTGTGGGTGATTAGGCCAAACATGGTAGAAGAAAAACGACTAATAAATGAGCTTGAAGAAGGGACTAGTAAAGAAAAAGGGTTGATTCTGGGGTGGGTCCCACAAGAAGAAGTATTGTCTCACAAAGCAATTGGTGTTTTTTTAACTCATAGTGGATGGAATTCTACTTTAGAGAGTGTGGTTTGTGGAGTGCCTATGATTTGTTGGCCTTATTTTGCTGATCAACAAGTTAATAGTAGGTTTGTAAGTGAGGTTTGGAAAATTGGATTGGATATGAAAGATGTTTGTGATAGGAAGGTTGTTGAGAATCTGGTGAATGATGTTATGATGAATAGAAAGGACGAATTTCTAAAAGCATCTATAAAAATGGCTAAGTTGGCATGCAAGAGTGTGAGTTCAGGTGGTTCTTCCTACAACAACTTTCAGGATTTAATTCAATTTATAAGATCAACTAGTCAATAAAATAATGACTCAATGTCTATTTTTTGGGTTGTAAGGTGCACTTTTCATTCCTTGCTATAAAAAAAACTTTTCATATTTATTTTTTAAAAGTGTGTATTTAGAGTGTAGAAATTATCCATAAGCGCACATTCCATTATGCACCATTTAATTAATTTTTCAGCTGTATATTTCTAAAATGATGTTAAGGGTTCATGAAAGTAGAACCATAAAATAATTTGAGTATTTGTTTTTACCAAAAATAAAATTTATTCATTTAAAACTTAAAGAATACATCACATAAGATAAATTCAAGATTGCTAAAAATTAAAAAGGATGAATATGCGAACAAATTCACAATATCTAAAGTAATAGCATACAATAATAAAATACCTATAAATATGACAAAATTAAAATATATGAAATACTCATATTTTTATATCTGCAACATTAACAAGGCCAAAATCATTGATATATTGACTTATCTATTTTATATTTATTTTTTTGGGTATACATTTGTGTCCAATTTGCTTGTTTGGTAAATTGGGGTAGTGGGTGGCCCAAATTGAATTATGGGCTATGTTATGTAGTTTTGGAACTCATTAGTGTCATGTTACTTTCTTCATTTTGGTCTTCGCTTGCTAGTTCCTTGTTTATGGAATAATAATTTACTTTTTGTTGACAAGATAAGATAAGTCTTACTTTTTTTTTTACATCGGAATGATAATTTATTTCCGCAAGGGATCGAATTCTGGATTTCCCCTACCTAATACATATGTCTTCCAGCTCTTATCACTAGAGCTATCCTACGGAGACTAAGTCTTACTTTTTTAAGAGTGTATATGTAATAAAAGTATTTAAGTAAATTTATAAAATTATTTGTACCAATATTTTTTTTATAAAATGATTAGCTGTTTCTTATTTTTATCTTCTTATCATAGAAGGAATTGTGATGTGGCAATGTGAGTAGCAAATAAAATGGTTGGAGTAGCTTAAATAAGCTATCATATCATCAAATTTAATGTTGATTTTTTTACCCAAATAGAAAGTTGCAAATTAAATCAAATTTAATGTTGATTTATTTATTGCTCAAATTAAAAGTTGCAAATAAAAAATTATTAAAAATGTGAGTTTCATAAAAGTTGCTTAATTTATCTATCGTTGAGCAAAATATGCTTGAATTGGGCGTACGTGTAACATTAACATGGCATTATGAGCGTCACTTGATATTGGTTATGTAACTAACTAAGGTTATCATTGAAAATTTATCATTAACATGGCATTATAAGGTTATGTAACATTAACATGGCATTATAAGTTTGTGTTTCATACAAATTTATCATTGAAAATGCCCGTTAAGTTGGTAGCTCCACTTTGAATTTTGATTAACAAAACTGATTAAAAAAAATAAGGTTATAATACAAATATTGGATATCGATACAAGGATTAAAATTAAAAAGTTTGGTTAATACAAGGACTTATTTAGAATAAAAATTGATACAAGGATTAAAATCAAAATTCTAAATACATACAAGAATAAAAATAATATTCTTTTTTTAAACCAAAAAAAAATTAATTTTTGTTTTTTTTAAAACAAAAATGATGTTTAAACCTTAAGTTTAACTCAATTATAAAATTGATGGTCCCCATATTGAAGTTGCACTTATATTACTAATTGACTTATCCTAATTTAATTAATTAAGTCAATAGAATTTAGTTAAGCCCACTTCTCTAACCAAAGTGACATGGGTGCTTGGTGAGGTTGGTGCGTATAGTGGTGGTGGGGTGGGGGATAGAATTCCCAACTCAATAAATAAATAAAAAAACACGAACGGGTTTGGTTCACCAAATTAATTAACCAAGGGTGATGCCCTTAATTTAAGCTCTTAATTTCTTGCGTGCGATGGTGACATAACATAACACATAGTGGATATATTAGTATATGTTATATCAGCTTCATTTTTTATCTTCTCTATTGACCATTGGGTCTTAACTCATTAATTAATTTTTCTCAATGCTGATTTTGGAAAATAACTTTACGACAGTTACCCTTCGCCTCCTAAATTAATCAGAACTTTATTCCCTTATCAGGAGATAATTTTAAATAGTGCAAATTTTATTAAAAGATATTTTTCAATAATTTTTTTTTCAATGTAAATAATACAGAGAACGAAAACCAACTATCTAACTTTTTTCTCAGTTTTTCAACGTAGGGCTTGCGGTACAATTCAACTAGGAATAAAACTTTTTTTTTGTTGATAGGCAATGTTAGTTGTTAGTAAATAATATATTACAATCTCTTTTGTCAGGATTTGAACCCTCAATCTTCACTAGCTCCTTAACCCTTGACTTAACTAGTCAACTTAACCAGTTGAACTACCCATCCCCCACTAAGAATATGACTTAGTTCAACCAATCAAACACAAAATCGCTAGAAATAATTATCAAATTAAATTTAAAAGTAAAAACATACATATTACTATTACTAGCAATCTATATATGTATGTTACACTTACACTTACATTCTTTTATGAGTACTATTGTCGCATATTGTTTTTTTTTTTTTGACACAAAAAATGTAAAACAGGCCAATGCTGAGGTCATTGTCGCATATTGCTACTAGTGATGATTTTTTTAGTGTTTCAACAGTACCACGATGGCATTTACTAGTATACTTCAACGTTTTCTATCAAAAAAAAAGTATACTTCAACGTAAATAAAAATAAAAAATGTAAAATATGTGGTCATATAATTAAGTAATTGAACAATCGCTTTAGAGTGGAGATTGAGCGGAGGGTATTTTACCATTCTTTATTTCAAAATTATTTTAGAAAAATTTCTTCCTCCATCCTCGTCCACATTCCCCGTTTTGGAGAGATTTGTTCCTCCATCCCGATCGTCACAGTCCCCGCAGAGACCCATCAACCTAAAAAAAGTAACAAATTTTATTATTTTCAATTAAATAACTGTAAAGAAATAGTGAAATTTAATTATAAAACAAATAAATAAAATGTATACAAATAAGAGTAAAGTTTATAAGTACTTAAATATAATTTATAAAATACTTATATATACATTTATACATGTTATTTTAATAAAGTTTTTCGGAGACACGGAGGATAATTCTTCATCTTGGGGTCACCAAATAGGACAATCTTCGTAAGGATTCCTATTTACGGATGAAATTGACATTCCTATTAAAGTAAAAGAATCAACTATTAGGCGCGGCCCTTGCGGGACGTTTATGACCAAATTTCGGCATTTTTTATTTATTTATCCCTACCGATTACAGAATTTGGAATCGTCGTATATACTCACATGAGATCAGAAGTTCCCCAAATGCCTCCGGCGAAGTAAGATTATTTATTGTGATGATTTGGCTATTATGTGGCCACGCAAGTTTCCACTTTGCTGGTGCGTTTGTTACGCAGATGTCACGAACGAACCAGTACCACCCTTCATTAATTTGCCATTAAGGTGCATGTCTTGTTACGTGTAAATGATTTTGTTTAGAAATTATTTGATATATGTACTGCTAATAAAAAGCTTTTTTTTTTTTATGTAAATGTAACTAAAAAAATCTTCTTTTGTCACTTTGAAAGTATACAAATCAACAATTGTTAGCTTTTTAGTTTGTAATGTATTTTATCTAATGAATAGATTTATATACTTGTTTTTAGCTAAATAATTTAATGGTTTAGATTTTATTTTTTAATGATGAATAAATAGAGCGTCGAAGTTCAAATTATAGTTTTTATTACATATAAAATATAATATCTTTATCAACTGTGTAAAATTCACGTAGATGATTCACACATTTTTTAATTGTAAAACATATAAAGTTTATAAACTTAAACTCATACAAATAAATATTTTTGACAATTACTAACAAGTGGTCCTTACAATGTCACGTTATATTTGATCTGATCGGTTGTTATAAAACATTAAATTTTGTACAATTTAGACATCAATAAAACTTCGGTGTAGACAAAATATTAGTCATGGTGTAGACAAAATATTAGTCTGTTTGTATAGTTAAGACTTAAGACAACGATCACAACGTGTTTATATTTGCCAAATACAAGAATTAAATCCAAAACTGATGAGATCTGCAAATTATACATATCATTAACATTCAAATAAAAACTTACGTACCAAAAATAAAACAACATTCAAATAAAACTTTAACCCCATTGTTTGTTGCTTCATGTGATAATAAAGTTTTATCTATTTATGTAAATTTGTTAGTAAAGTTCTATATTTTTAGTTTAAGTCCTATTTACGTAATAGATTATGGATTTTTGTTAAATATAGTTAATCTTGATGAATATTAATAACACATTAAATGATATTTTTAATGATAAAGTAAATTATTTGGTATCTTGGAGTTTAATTGAGTACTATTATCTACATGTAGACAAAATTTATTTAATATTTTAATTCATATTAAAATTATTTCATATAAAAATATAATACAACATTGAATAATTAGATAGGGAATATATATTCAATTAAATTTACAGTACATAACTTTATGTCAGCTATTCTACCATTTGAGGTTTCTCTAATCTAACAAAGATGATAATAGTTACTGTGTTTAACAGTGGATGGTCTCGACCAAAATTTTCTTTTTTACGGTGCATAACTGTTCACTCAATTATAAACATTATTCAAATATAAATAATCAATACATTAACCTGGATGCATACGATTGGTTAAAGCAGGGTACCACAGGTGCACACGCTTTCACCTTTTCGGCCACTGTCTGGTGGTCTTGGAGACACCGAAATTTGATGTGTTTGAACAATGAGACTTAATCTTTAAGTCGACTCTCCTTCAACATTTTAGCTATGGTCAAAACTTTAAGAAATCGTTTCTCTCCCACTTCTAACGATGAGTGAGTAGATAGACATATAAGGTGGAACAATAATAACTTTTCTTGTACCATCCTAAATGTGGACGGAAGTTGTCTCGGTACCTCTCCTCGAGCTGGATTTGGCGGCATTATTAGAAACACCTTCGGTCATTATATTGCAGGCTTCTCAGGCTTCATTCAAGGATCATCTGACATTTTGCTTGCGGAACTGACTGCTATCTTTCGGGGCCTCTTGATGGCCAAAGACATGAATATTGATGAACTTGTTTGCTACTCTGACTCTATACTCTGTGTTAACCTCATCAAAGGTCCACAAGTCAAGTATCATATTTATGCTGTGTTGCTCCAGGATATCAAAGAATTGCTCTCTCAAACCAACAGTGCTCTCCATCACACACTTAGAGAAGAGAATCAATGTGCAGATTTTTTTGCTAAACTTGGAGCATCATCAGAAGCCGACCTCCTGACTCATATATCTCTTCCAGAAGGTCTTCGCGAACCTCTTAGGAATGATGCAATGGGAACTTTCTTCCCACATGTTTAGTTTTTCTTTTTAGTTTTTCTTTTTCCTTTTATTAGCTTCTATACCAAAAAAATACATTATATATAACCTATATAAAAGGGAAAAAAATCTCATATTTAGATAAATATATTACAACATAAATCATGTTAAAAAAAAATAATATACAGTCATACTAATATAGTTGGTTTTTTTTTGTCGATACTAGAGTATCCATCGCCGAATGCAGCCTCGTTAAATTGGAGACACTTCGATGAGTAGGATAGTTGGCCCAAAGATTTAAAGTTGTTTCATACCCAAGATGATGATATAATTAGTTTGATATACCTCTTAAAACATGACTCACTTGACATATATTTGAATCTATAAATTGATGAATATATAAAAAAAATTAAGATACTAGAAAAGAAGAAATTTTGATTTGCCATAAGAATTAATCCCACCGAAAACTTAACTTTCCAAAGTGATATGATAAATTGATATTTATTATAAGAAACTAAATTAAACAAAGAAAAACCTAATTTATCCAATTGCAAATCAATGTTCCAAATCTTCAACTTCCTTAACGACCATCTCTGTTCTAATGGTACAAAAAAACAAGTTGTTTTTCCATAAAAGCATAATCGCTCTTGCACAAAATGAAACATTGATGATGGAGCATAACAAGTTTTAACGGCAGATTAACAGACTTAACGGCAGGGGAGGTATTTTAAATTGTTTTTTTTTTTAACGGCATAACAAATTTGCCGTTAAGTCTGTTAGTGATAGAGGAGAGTGTTAGTTGCATTTAGATAAATCTCAAGCGAGGTTGTTGTAATTTTCTCTATATAATACAAACAAACAAAAACATTTTTTTGCACAATTTTTATTTTGGATTCTAAACCAATTTAAAATATCCATGACATACAAAAATTAAACACACAAAACAAAAAGTAGAATTTATTTTTAAATGAAATAAAAAGTAAGAAAATAAAAATCTCACTTTGGGGTGTATAAATATAGCAAAATCTCCAACACTCTCTCCCAAATCAAAAGAATAAGCACCGCTCATAAAAAAACACACAAATTTAGACTCATAAAAAACCCTTCTTTTCTGTTTTCTCTTTCCATTAACAACCCTCTCTCTTCATCCTTCTTCCTCCTCTGTTTTCCTCTTGCCTTCACCAAATGTAAAGAAGGTTTTTTTTGTATTACATAAAAAAATTCCTTCTTACAAATTTCAGGTGCAGGTACGAGATATTTCTGGTTGAAATCTATGGAAAAATAAGCACAACATAAGAAAAATACATCCAACTCTGTTTAAGGTAAACTTTCATTACAATTTTAAATATTTTCCTCTGTTTTTGTTACACAATACATAAAAATAAAAATAGGTAATAATATATAGCCATTAAATTCATTATTATCAAGAAAATCACATTGATTTTATTTTTATCTTATTGATATTAATTATATTCATATACATCTATTTTTTAATTTTTACATAAAAATAAATTTATAAGGTTTTGTTTTTATTATTATTTTCATTCCTCTGTTTTGCTCTGTTTTTGCTCTGTTTTGCTCTGTTTTGCTCTGTTTTTGTTCTGTTTTGTTTGTAAAATGTTGTTTTTGATGATGGATACAGAGATTGAAAAGAGAGGGAAAAAGGAATTGAAGAAAAACCCAAAAATGGAACCAAAATTTGATAACAAAAAAGATTGTTTAAGCGACGACGAATCATCGCCAAGAGCAATACTAGAATCCCCTGTTTCAGAAACAGAGTCAGATAATAGTGGAAGCAACATTTTCATCTCTTACTCGTCGGAAAATTCACCGCCAAAATCAGGTGGAAAAGAAAATCATATGCCACAACAATTGAAATCAATGATGGATGTTTTCAAATTCAAATCAGTGAAAAAATTTACATCTATTCCTATTCTTTTTGCTGCTAGCCATGAACTTACCAAGAAAAATTTGACTAAGAAATTGGCAAGAATTCGAAGTGCTGAAGAAACTATTGATATTGGTGCTATTCCTACAAAACCTTCATGGAGGAATTTTGATTATGAAGAACTTGTTGCTGCTACTAATGATTTTAGTCCTGGTATTATCAACTAACTCTTTATCTTTTCTATGTTTTTAAATGCATTTGAATTGATTTATTTGAAAATTTATATATTACTATATATATTTTGATATTATTTGAAGAGTTTATGGAAATATGTTTTTGACTTATTTTTGTAATGTAAAATATTTGTGTCGATTTAAACATGTTGCAGAACATACACAACACGTTTAAACCAGTAAAGCGGAAGCAAAATTAAGAGCACTAACCTCCAGCCATTGCTATGTCAGAAATGAGATCCTTGCCGCTGCAAACTGTTCTGTTTCGCTATTCCAAACCTTAGCTTTACTCAAACTCGATGGTGTAATTTTATGTAGAGAGAAAGTAGGTTTAGTGACCATGAAACAGAGTGAAAATACGTTTAATTTATAGAGCCTTGGCCATCACAAAACCCTGAAAACGTGTAACCACTTGAGGGCTGATTTTCAGCTTAATTCAGTTACTATAGGAGCCTGCATCAGATCATGGGATAAGTGGGAAAAATAGTGGACCAATTCAGCATAGTTTTTCCCTAAAAATAGCATTCCACAACAATCTATTATGACTCAAAATTGACTCACGTGGAATAAAAAAAATAGGAAAAAAAACTAACATTCTCCCACTTGGTCCATCTAACCCATAATCAATCATAATAAGAAACTAAACATAGGAATCATGGCGATATGTCCTCTTATTACGAGTAGTATCTTCCATGCATTACAATATATCAAGTCTCACTCAATATCAATCCTCAAACTTAATGAAATAACCATATGTATATTTCTGGTCTAAATGAAGTGAATATTCTCAAAATAAATAACCAAAATGTGCACATAACAAATGAGAAAAATTCAAACTAAATAAGAGTTTCATCAAAATAACAAAAGTTTTAATGAAGACATTACATTGTGGAACCAAGTCCCATCCGTACTACATGATCCTTGAAATTCTTTGGTGGCATGCCTTTAGTCAAAGGATCAGCAATCATCAACTCTGTGCCAATGTGTTCAACGACCACTTTATTTTCTTTAACACGTTCTCTTACAGCTAAGTATTTAATGTCGATGTGTTTACTTCGACTTCCACTTTTGTTATTCTTAGCCATAAAAACAGCAGCAGAGTTGTCACAATACATCTTTAACGGCCTCGAAATAGAATCGACAACTCTAAGACCAGAAATGAAACTCTTCAACCACACACCATGCGAGGTAGCCTCAAAACAAGAAACAAACTCAGCTTCCATAGTAGAAGTAGCAGTCAAACTCTGCTTTGCACTTCTCCAAGATACAGCTCCACCAGCTAGCATAAAAACATAACCCGATGTTGATTTTCGAGTATCAATGCAACCAGCGTAGTCTGAATCGGAGTAGCCAATTACTTCCAAATTATCTGTTCGTTTGTACATGAGCATGAAATTCTTTGTACCTTGAAGATATCTCATCACCTTCTTTGCAGCTTTCCAGTGGTCAACACCTGGATTACTCTGATATCTTCCCAAAACTCCAACAACATATGCAATGTCAGGTCTGGTGCAGACCTGAGCATACATAAGACTTCCTACAGCTGAAGCATATGGGATATTCTTCATGTGTTCCCGTTCAAAATCATTTTGTGGGCATTGACTTAATTCAAATTTATCACCCTTCACAATGGGAGCTACACTTGGTGAACATTCTTTCATATTAAATCTCTCAAGAACTTTATTGATATAGGCCTCTTGAGACAAACCCAAAATACCTTGATTTCTATCTCTATGGATCTTAATGCCAATGACATAAGATGCCTCTCCCATATCCTTCATATCAAAGTTCCTTGAAAGAAATTGTTTCACCTCATATAACATACCCTTATCATTTGTCGCAAGCAAAATATCATCCACATATAAAACCAGGAAACAAATATGACTCCCACTGACCTTTTGGTATATACATTGATCCATGACATTCTCTTCAAAACCGAATGAAGTGATTACTTCATGAAATTTTAAATACCATTGGCGGGAGGCTTGTTTCAATCCATAGATGGACTTATTAAGCTTACAGACTAAGCTCTCATCTTCACTAGAGTAGAATCCTTCAGGTTGTTTCATGTAAACCTCTTCCTCTAGCGAACCATTCAGGAATGCTGTTTTCACATCCATTTGATGCAACTCAAAATTAAAATGAGCTACCAATGCCATAATTACTCGAAAAGAATCTTTCTTAGACACAGGAGAGAAAGTCTCTATGTAGTCGATTCCTTCTCTTTGAGTGAATCCTTTTGCAACAAGTCTTGCCTTATATCTTTCAATGTTGCCCTTTGGGTCTCGTTTGGTTTTAAAGACCCATTTACATCCAATGGCTTTTACACCATTTGGCAACTTGACAAGATCCCAGACTTTGTTTGATGCCATTGAATTCATTTCTTCAATCATAGCATTATGCCACAAATTCGATTCCGCAGAACTCATGGCTTGTGAAAACGTTTCAGGGTCATTTTCAGCTCCTACATTGTAGTCTGATTCTTGTAGATACACTACAAATTCATCGGAAATAGTTGACTTTCTGACTCTAGTAGATCTTCTTAATGTTATCTCATTACCTTCTTGAGGAGCTTGTTGCACAACCGGTTCAACAACGGGTTGTTCAACATTTTCTTGATGTTCCTCATTGATAACTGCATCTACATGATCATTTTCAACAGCTTGTGGAATTTCGGTAGTTGTTTGTCTAACACCTCTTTGTACTTGAGGGGTGTGAATGACAATCAATCTATCACTTGATCTAGAGGACTCTGCCTGATGGTGATCTTTCTCAGAAGTTATATCTTTGAACTGATGATCACTCCCACTAATCAAGTCATTTTCAAGAAATTTTGCATTTCTTGATTCCACAATCCTGGTCTTAAGAGATGGACAATAAAATCTATAACCTTTAGACTTTTCAGCATATCCAATGAAATGCCTGGTAATAGTCCTTGGGTCTAGTTTCTTTTCTTGTGGATTATAAATTCTCACTTCAGACGGACAACCCCAAACACGTATATGTTGCAAACTTGGTTTCCAACCCTTGAATAACTCAAATGGTGTCTTTGAGACAGCCTTGGTTGGAACTCTGTTTAATATATACGCAGCCGTCTTCAGTGCTTCAGTCCACAAAAATTGAGGAAGATTGACATTACTCCTCATACTTCTTACCATGTCCATTAATGTTCGGTTTCTTCTTTCTGCCACACCATTCTGGTCAGGAGAACCAGGCATAGTGTATTGGGCAACAATCCCATTTTCTTGAAGAAACTTCGCAAATGGACCGGCTGCTTGTCCACTCTCAGTGTATCTACCATAGTACTCTCCACCTCTATCAGATCTCACGATTTTAATTTGTTTTTCGCATTGTTTCTCTACTTCAGCCTTAAAAACTTTAAAGGCATCTAAAGCTTCATCCTTAGAATGAAGTAAGTAGAGGTGCATATATCGTGAAAAATCATCTATAAAGGTGATAAAGTATTTCGGACTGCTTGCATCCATGTCTGGACAACAAATATCTGTATGTATGATTTCTAATACGCTTGAACTCCTATGTGCACCCTTTTTGAACTTGTTAGATTGCTTACCCTTAATGCAATTCACACAAGTCTCAAAATCAGCAAAATCTAGGGTACTAAGTATCCCTTCATTTACTAATCTCTTAATTCTTTCGATTGAGATGTGTCCCAACCTTCGGTGCCATAACATTGAGGATTTTTCATTCATAACACATCGTTTCAAACCAGCAGTAACATGCATCGAATTATAAGCAGCATTATTATTTTGTAAATTAATGGAATAAAGACCATCGCGCAAATCACCATAACCAACAATTCCAAATTTATTAACCAAAGTAAATCCAGAATCCTTAAAATTAAATGACAATCCAAGAGGCGCTAACCTAGAAACAGAAATCAAATTCTTTGAAAAACTAGGAACATAAAAAGTCTTTTCTAAAACTAAATTAAAATTGCTGCTTAAAATCAAACTGCACGTTCCAATGGCCTCCACATGTGAACGCATCTGACTGCCTGAATAGATGTATTGTTCACTTCCCACTGGTTTCCTTAGGTTTTGCATACCCTGCAAAGTATTCGAAACATGGATTGTAGATCCAGAGTCAATCCACCATGTATTATGATTTACATTAACCATATTAGATTCATAACAAACAAATGTAAAGGGGGTACCTTTCTTCTCCAACCAATTCTTAAACTTGGGGCAGTCCTTCTTCATGTGTCCTTTCTTTTTACAGAAAAAACACTTGGACTCTTTCTTGATTATTGGCTGAGGAGGAATATGACCTTTATCTTTAGCATATCCCTTCTTCTTCTTTCCTTGAAAAGTCAAGTTAACCTTTTCACCTTCCTCCATCATCAGTCTTTCTTCTTCCTGAACACACATGGTCAATAGCTCATTAATTGACCATTTATCCTTGTGTGTGTTGTAGGATATTTTAAAGGGGCCATATTGATGAGGGAGGGTGCATAAAATGTAGTGCACAAGAAAAGAGTCAGACATGGTTACTTCCAGATCCTTTAGCTGAGCTGCTATGTCCCTCATGCGCATGATATGATCACGCACTCCTTTCACTTCAGTGAGCTTCATGTTTGAGAACTTTATGATCAGGGTGCTGGCACGAGCCTTATCAGATGTGGTAAACTGTTCATCAATGGCCTTAATAAGCTCCTTGACATTCTCAATATGCTCGATTGAACCACGAATGCCATCAGATATCTTGGTCTTTATGAACATAACGGAGAGACGGTTAGATCTCTCCCACTTTTCATAAAGATCCACTTCATCTGGCTCGCTACTTTCAGTGATAGCAGCTGGTTCATCCTTCCTAATGGCATAATCAATGTCCATCCAGCCCAAATGAAGGAGAATTCTTTCCTTCCAGATCTTATGGTTGTCACCGTTCAGCTCGGGAATGTCACACTTAAAATCAGAGAAATTCGCAGATTGAACAACTGCAAAATTTAACAAACATGCTCATTAAACATAATTGAGACAAAGTAAATAAATTACATGGTTTACCAATGCAAATCATGTTCAATTAAATAAATCTAGTGACATAAAAACCTGCCTGTGAGCTAAAGTATTACTCAATTAGATTTATACCATAACTTTATGACAAACCTATCAAATCATGTTCCTTTTCTTAATTCCTGCGGGTAAATCAAGAAATATAATCTGATATTTTATCCTAATCAAACACATAAACACAACAAAATTCCTGCGGGTAGATTTCATTATGCAAGTATGTTTAACTACAACTAATGTTTCAAATGTGATTCAAAAATTCTTAACATAAAATCCTAATCAATCAAAGATGTTGTGGCTATTCCTTAATTAATTACAATTTTATTAATCACTTAACATTAACTAAAACATAATTATTATGCTTTAACTGGTTACAGAACTTCAGTACACAGTAAATACAATATATGTGCTAAATAACAGATGAAACCAGTATGGCCTAGTGGTTCTGGATCTAGTTCAAAAATTTTGCCTAAACAAAGTCCTGTGTTCGAATCCGCCTGACCACAATTCTGTTATATTTTTTTTTTTTTTTTTTTTTTTTTTAAATCAATATATTCTGTTAAAACAAAACAAAAAAAAATTCCAGAAGTTGGAACCACAAGTATCGAACACAGGATCTTTAATACATGAAACAACATACCAACCGCTGGGCCACGCGAATTTCTTTGATATAGTTTTCGTTTACTAATATATAAAGGAACAACGCTTATAATAATTATTCATCATCTTCAACCTCTAGACGGGTCGATTCGACCCGATTCTGACTGCGAAAAACCGAATTAAAACCCGACGGTTTTATACTTAATTCGACGTCGAAAACGATGAATAATTATACAGAATCATTATATAAATCGTTTCCAATATGTTTCCAGTTTCATATTCGATTAAAAGGTCAAAACTTTAATATCTAGAAATTAATTTTTCAAAAGAAACATGGAAACGATTTAGCAAGACAGAGGTTTAACAAGCTCTGATACCAAATGTAAAATATTTGTGTCGATTTAAACATGTTGCAGAACATACACAACACGTTTAAACCAGTAAAGCGGAAGCAAAATTAAGAGCACTAACCTCCAGCCATTGCTATGTCAGAAATGAGATCCTTGCCGCTGCAAACTGTTCTGTTTCGCTATTCCAAACCTTAGCTTTACTCAAACTCGATGGTGTAATTTTATGTAGAGAGAAAGTAGGTTTAGTGACCATGAAACAGAGTGAAAATACGTTTAATTTATAGAGCCTTGGCCATCACAAAACCCTGAAAACGTGTAACCACTTGAGGGCTGATTTTCAGCTTAATTCAGTTACTATAGGAGCCTGCATCAGATCATGGGATAAGTGGGAAAAATAGTGGACCAATTCAGCATAGTTTTTCCCTAAAAATAGCATTCCACAACAATCTATTATGACTCAAAATTGACTCACGTGGAATAAAAAAAATAGGAAAAAAAACTAACATGTAAACTATCTTATCCAAAAGCTTTTTTACAAATATAAATTATACAAATATAACTTGACTTTATTATGTTTTGTTATATAATAATAACTTATACATATGATAAATATTTATATAATGTCTGATTAAATTGTTTATCCAGTTTGAATTATATTAGATAAATTTTGAGAAAAAGTTATTTTAGTGTTTTAGACAACTTGTACTAAAGACAAAAAGTTGTCACGTTGTTCAGTGAAGGACAAAAACAGAGCAGTCTCTGTAACTAAATTGTCCAGTTCTAAGAACAGTTTTAGAATCAAATACGATACAACTGAAATTATCATGTCCAGTTCTTCATTTTTAGAATTAGAATTTGTAAGATGGTTAAGTTGTCCCCATTTAGGAGGGGACTGAACTATTAGTCGATCCATTAAATCGGATATTATTAAAACAAAAAATGGTTAACTATGTTAAGTAGTTTTTATTACATAAATTCTAACATAATATTAAATATTAAATATTAAAGAAAACCTAGAAATATACAAAAAAAATGGTAACGAATGTTTTGTAGTAGTACTAATTTGCAAACCTAAAGTTTGCGAGTTTGGAGGGGAGGGGAGGGGAGGGAATGGTTTTAAAAAAAAGAAAGAAACAAGTGGAAGGAATAGAGGAGTTTGGGAGGGGAGGAGTTTGGAGGATTATTTTTTCTTCATAACACAAAAACCCCCCAATTTGGTGGAACTCAAAAATTGTGTTGGATGGGGGTTTGGAGAGTTTATATGAATTCTTCAAATTTAATTAATGTTGTTATAATATTCTTAAATTCATAATATATTAATCATAAGTATTTATTTGTCATTCTCTATAAAAAATACTTTCTCAAAAAATGTTGAAGATTTTTCTATTTTTTTCTCTATTTCCCTCCTTCTAAAGCCCTCCCCTCCCTTCCCCTTTAAACTCGCAAACAAAGTATAAGTTTAAAATTATTTAGAGGTGGTTAATGTTGATAATGACTCGGTGGTGAACTTGGTTAAGATTAAGAGGGAGTAGGTTTTAGCGCCAAGTGTTATGGTTGTGTTGGGAAAGGATGAATAGTAGAACAAGTAGATAGACGACCTTTTTGACCAAAATATTTCTGTTTCCATGGACAAGGACACATAACTTATTTGATGGTCCCATCACCCCTTCTTTATCGGCGCTGTCTGCACCTGCCTCATGGTGGTAGCTACAGTCTCAAACCATCAATCAAATTAATAAAATTAGTTTGTTTGCATGTAGATTATGTGGAATTGGATTTGGCACATACATATTTTGGTGACCGTTTAAAATTAACAGTTGAGTTGGTTTTGTTTGTAAAATTATCGAGATTAATTGTTATTTTGTAGAAACTATAATTTAACACTTTTATAAAATTATGTTGACATTGTTGAGAAATATATCAAGTGCGAGTATTCATGTGTTTAAGATCCAATACTATTCTATTGTTCTCCAATCAAACTTTGATACCACTATTGGGTCATCGAGGAGGAGTCTCACTAGGTTGGATCAACTTGTGTGAAGATTTTATTGGATCTTGGACATGGGAAGACTCACACTTGAGAGGAGATGTTGAGAAATACTCCCTCCGTCCCAAAATGTAAGAAAAAAAATAAAAATCACACTTATTAAGAAAAAGTAAAATATAATGATTGGATGTAAGCTTTTTAGTAAAAAGGTTACTTGAAAAGATGTATAAACAATTTTGATTGGTTATTAGTTATGAAAAAGGTAAGAGAGAGAGTGAACTTTTATTGGAAATGTAAAAGTTTGTGTTTTTCTCTTATATTTTGGGACAAAAAAATTTGAATTTTTTCTCTTACATTTTAGGACGGAGGAAGTATATCAAGTGTGAGTTAAGTCTCACATTGGTTAGAAAAGTCGAAGTTGAGCAATTTATAAGTAAGAAGACATATAACTCAATACCTTAAAGTTTTAAGTAAAAAAGTGGTGTCAAAAATCACTTTATAAAGTTACTTAAAAGTTAATATATTAATTCAACCCCATTAAAGCTCCCCCTGGATGACCCAACAGAAATGAATCATATTCATATATCAAACATGGACTTAGTAAAATAAGGCATGATGCACTGGTGTTTTGCTTTTGGTTTGTCTACTCAACAACAACATTGAAAGATGTCCCACATTGGCTTTTATGAGGTTTGGGCAGTGTGTTCATTGAAAGGAGGCACATTGAGAAAATAAAGGAGATGGTCCTCTAGAAATAATACCAATGTGCCAAGAAAACCTTATCCGAATGTTTGGTATCACATGAGAGTTTAATAAAATGAAAGTGGTACCTCAATTTTATTGAAGTATATATGTTGTGATTCTACCAAATTTACCACAAATCCACCAAACACATACTAAGATGACTGTCTTCTAAGATACACTAATAAATACTTTAAAATTGTTTAAACTCTAACAACATAGGTGGGTACGCTCCTCTATAACTAAAACCTCATAGTATTGTCGTCTTGACATGGTCGAATCCGTGTCAATTTCATACACAAAAATATAAGTGTTTTTTTGTCAGCTAGTTTAGTAGTTAGAAATTTATCTCTTAAAAATAAATAAGTAGATGTACTAGAATTCGAACTTCGGTCCATATATTTATGTATAATATGTCCTACCAATTAAGCTGAGTTCACCGCACAAAAAATATAAGTGTTTTTCTTTATTTTTATTGAATCAAAACCGACTAATCTCAACTGTAATTATTTGGAAGAACTTGAACTTCTATTTAATGGTGGCACCTTCAATAGTTGTCAAAGTCTTTAACAATTTTTAAACATGGTTCCATTATAGACAATACATGATGATACTTTTCCACCCTAATTAATAATTGTCTATAAGTTTGTTCTTATTTATCTTCCAACCGGATGATTTAGTTTGTGTTTGGGTCTCATTTGCAATTTGCAATAAGAAAAGCACATGTCTTAGTGTTTCCGGGTAAAATGTCTCACATACTAGTAGTGCTAGTAGTATTCCACAAGAAATTTATTAAATGGTGTGAAAAATGGTTGGTAATTGGTATGAGTGGTTGATTCTGTACACACCACTATTGAATTATTTGGTCAGGACTGTTCTTGTAATAAAGATATTTTAGTTATTTAGTATAAAAAATGTTTTCAAAAATTAATATTTTAAAAATATTCATCGAGGTAAATTGAACATTTCATATACTAACTTTTATCTTTATTTATTAGTAAAAAATTATGGTTAAAATAAATTATATGAATAATACACGTGATCAAACTGTGATACATATTTTAAGAGCGAGGAAATAGTTGTTATGTTGAAAGTTATTGAGTTTGAAATGTTGGTACTACTAAATAGCCAAAGAAAAAATAATTTATATCAATTTACCAATATATTTGTATTTATTCTCTAAAATCTTGGCTATTTGTCAATTCTTCTAGTAATTTAATGCAAACCCATTGACAATTAAATTGATTGTTTGAATAAAGAGTCACTCAATGACATTTCAACATACTAGTAAGAGTTAATTTCAATTTGGTTTAGCTACATCTAATCAATTAGTATGTTCAACACCGCTTAATTGCTCTTAGTTGCCAAATTTATTTTTCTAAGTCAAAGTCTAAGCACACTTATATGAAATCAATTTGACTTAATTTTATCTTTTATGCCATAAGCACAATTAATTCAACTGTTTGTCCAAACAAAGTTGAACCAATTGATGTAAACAAAATAATTCACTTTTAGTCTAGTCTTTATGTGTTTGAGTTTAGATCCACCATGAACAACAGTTATTCAAAAACTTAACATTTCATTTGATAATCTTTGATATTTTTGCTGCATAGAGAATTTGGTTGGACAAGGTGGTCATGCTGAAGTATTCAAAGGAAGGTTATCAGATGGTCAAATTGTAGCAGTAAAACGACTGATGAACAATGACAAAGATTTTGCCGATAGAGCCGGCGATTTCTTGACAGAGTTAGGAATCATTGCACACATAAACCACCCAAATGCTACACGCCTTGTTGGGTTCGGTATCGATCGCGGCCTCTACTTCGTCCTACAATTAGCTCAACACGGAAGCCTTTCTTCTTTGCTATTCGGTGTGCAGCGCTACTTCTGTCATTTATTTATCGGTTTTCAGGCACCTTTTTTTTTCTCTTTCAATTTTGCATTGCTATTGCTAACACAATTTTGTTCAACATGTCAGGTGATGATTGCTTAGAGTGGAAGATAAGGTACAAGGTAGCTATTGGAGTTGCAGAAGGGCTGAATTATCTTCACGACGATTGTCCGAGACGAATCATTCATAGGGACATCAAAGCCTCAAACATATTACTCAATGATGATTATGAAGCTGAGGTACTATTGGTAGCATCTTAGTTTTCACTTCTTTTTTTTTGAATCATTAATAGTTTTCACTTCTTTTTTTTTTTGAAATGACAAATATTAGATATTAGTTGTATTCATAGTAGCTTAGTATAATGTACATTTCTAATTTCCGTGCGCAACGAATTTCAGATATCAGATTTTGGACTGGCAAAGTGGCTTCCAAATAATTGGGCACACCATGTTGTTTTCCCTATAGAAGGCACATTTGGGTTAGTATTTATTGCTATTTAAATAGCTTATGAATAAGCATTTCTCTTATAATCGTTTATGCTATAAGCGCTTAATTAAACAGTTTATCTAAACATGGTCTATAACTACGTCTAATACATTGAATGCATCAATGTGTGGCTGCAGGTATTTAGCTCCAGAGTACTTTATGCATGGTATTGTGGATGAAAAGACCGACATATTCGCGTTCGGCGTTTTGCTACTCGAACTCATAACAGGTCGTCGTGCAGTTGATTCAGATAGTAGGCAAAGTATTGTGATTTGGGTAAGTTTTCATAACCTTATATGTCTCATGGAATATTCAAATTGAATTTCTCATCTAGGTGAATGTAATAGGTTTAATTTCTATGATCCTATTTGAATAAATTTGAGTGTGACAATATATGAACATGGTCATGATCTAATATTTTCAGGCCAAGCCACTTCTTGACTCAAACAATGTCAAAGAGCTAGCAGATCCAAGATTAGAAGGGAATTACGATCCTATTGAAATGAGCCGTGCCATGGCAGTAGCTTCATTGTGCGTCCACCATTCATCTTCCAAGAGGCCATTCATGAAACAAGTAAGAAAATAAGCATCCTTCTCTATAAAACACAAACACAAACAATCCGACACGACACTGACAAGTAAACACTGACATTATAATAGTTGAAGAAAACATAAGTGATTGAATGTAACAAGACGTGTATGTGTCTAAAACTAACTCGTTTGTTTCCTAACTAAAGGTTGCGCAACTACTGAAGGGCGAGGAAGCAATTATAGATTCCAAGCTAAACGCGGCTTCATCAAAATCACTTATGTTAGATGCATGTGACCTAGAAGATTACACTTGTTCTAACTACTTGAAGGACCTCAACCGCCATAGGGAGCTAATCATGGAGTAAATCTCTATTAGTATATGTGTTGTGAAGGCTATGGAATGATAATTGTAGCAGTTTATGTGTGGCTGAATTTGAAGTCACAGGCTTGTGTTTTTGTTCAAGCTAGGCTTGTAAATTACCATGAACCTGTATGGAACATCAACAATGGTAGCACTTATTAGCAGAGTGTTTTTCACTTTTTTGACTCTGCATTGCCATTGCATGCATCTTGTTTAATTTCTATTGCTTTGGTGATTATAAATTATGGTATTGTTATGGGACAACAAACAACTTGTCTTTAATTCTAGCAACCTGACAGACAAACGCTGTGCACAATGTAAGGACAACTGTCCGAGCACTTGTCAACTCAGAACTTATGACAGTAAAATAACACAACGTAACACAGCACAAAATAAACAAATCACAGCAGAAAGATAAATAACACAGTGAGTTTGTTAACTCAGTTCGGCCCAACTTGCCCTAGTCTGGGGGATACCAATCCAGGAAGGAAATCCACTAAGTAAAACAAATTCAAAGTCAAACTCCTCGTTTGCACTTCTCACTTTGTAACTACCCGTCTAGACCTCTACCTAGGAACTCCTAGATATGAGAACCTCTGCTCACTTCCTACCAACAGTACAATCAGCACTGTTTAACAAGTACACACTTGTTCTTTTCGTTTATTTTATTTAAGAGACACACTCTAATGACACATACTACCTCCGTACTTTAAAGCATAGGAGCAGTAACAATTACAACTCAAACACAGAGTCCTTGACTTGAATCAGAAAGATACAAGGAAGGCTCACAAGTTCACTACTTAACATATAAGCAACACACGCTTTAGTGAACACAAAAACAACCGACTCCGTACTTCACAGCTTAGGAGTGGTACACAGGCAACTCCATACTTAAAAGCTTAGGAGTGCACACATTAAAGCACAAGGCTTTAATCACGAAACCCTAAAACCCTAAAGACTCCTTTTTGTAAATAATGGCTTCGCTTGACTTTAGGTTTTACATCTTCCAATATATATATTCTGTAAGAACGTGTTGAGGAAGATACATGGGCTTTACAATCCAGCTGGTCCAAAAGAAATCTTGCAATTATATTTTAGAACCATATAATATGTTTCCATAAATGGAGAAACATATTTTATGAAGCAATCAGGGCAAACCGCCACCTCCTGAAGGTTCTACACAACAAGGCGAGACTTAGTGCATAAGTAATTGAGATAAAACTGAAGCAAATCTTTAAAAAGATCTCGCAAAAAAATACGTGTACGTCCTGATGCTGTACGCACATGTTGGAGCATCTGGTCCAGCATCTGTCTAGTTAGCATCTGGTCCAGCATCTGGCTAGTTAGTGTTTTAGCAAAAATGATGCCAATACACAAAAACCCAACAATCTCCCCCTTTGGCAAATTTTTGGCTAAAACAATCTTGGGCCATATATGAAAGCCAGAGAGATATACACAGCACACTCCTTCTAATCAATCAAAACATAGCAACTTTGAAGGAGAACAAGAATCATCTTCACATAGTAGATTTCCATTAAAAGGGCTTACAAATAAGCTTCAACACATAAACACCAGAGGCATATAGCAGCAGATGATAGAAAATAACCTCACAAATAAAAACATCAGAGAAAATACGCTTCATCACAAATAGTGCTTCACACAACACTGAATGCTTCAACATTTGATATAGCATTCTCATGCACGCATAAGCATAACATTCTCCTTCAACATCAACAAACATCAGCACTCCCCCTGAGAAGAATGTCTCATGCATATCATAAAGAATAAAGCAACAACTCATGGATATTTGCCATGGCAGAGCAACATAAACTACTTCATTTCACCATATAGACAAATGTGTCAACATCTAGTAGAGCATCATGCATATCAGCCAATATCAGCTTACTTCTCCCTCTTTTTAGACATAAATATTGCCAAACTTCATATGACAATTTGAAATAGGCATATACCAGAGTAGCATAAAGATCCAAAGAACACAAGAAGAGGAAACATGCTCATAAATCTGCTCATTAATTTCACATTGCACCATAGAACACTTGCGACAATATCATATCAACTCCATTGATCAACATACAATTGCACAGTCCAACACAATACATTCGCATGCATGTAACATGCTGCAGCATCAGCAAGCACATCATACAACTAGCATCATAACAAGTAACAACTAACAAGATCATGAAGTAATCTTGCATAGCATGTCATACAAGAACATCTCAGAAGTAGAATGCTAGTAAATTTGCATAGTTAAGAACCAGAAGATATCATACCATAGAGAAGAGGATGGATAATGCATAAAGTGCAGAGTTATGATTCTACATATGTAAGTGATAGGCACCCCTACCATAAAGTGTGAACCTCCATTCCTTCTCAGACCCTTCATTTTCAACTAATCTTCTCATATAGCAACAACATACAACGGGTAGATGAACTACCTTACAAACAACACCATGTCATTTTAGATACTCCATAGTGTAACTGTCTCATGATTAGCCACAACATAAGCTTCTTCAAGTTCCAAAGCTTTGCAGGTTTCTTTCAACCCAACTATTATATCCTTTCTTGACATAGGTCCAGCTGCAACTTTCTTAGATGTTCCTCAATGTTACTTCTCATGTATACTTGCACTTCATAGACCAAAACTTAAGGCAAAACATTATCAGGAGTAGTATCTTGAACTTCATTCAAATACAGGTGCCTTGATAAGCAAGCTAGATAAAAATACAAACGAATCTGTAGAAGATTGCGTACAGAAATATAACGCTAGCTGGCACGAAATCACTGATCATATAATGATGTTCCATATGACACAGCATTTGGTCAAGCATCTTTCATATACTATTGTAGAGTTAACAACAGTTTAAATGACAAGACTAATGAGGATTCTGGAAGGATCATACATATCAATATTCTTCAGAAGGAGTTTCAACAACAGAATCTTTGACAAAAATAAATTTTGACCAATATGCATAATAAAATAATCTTCAAATCAACATCAATACACATCTAAGAAGATAGGACATAACATGAATGCTTTGGCCAACAATATATCAGAGGCATGCACAGCGGATATAAGAACAACTAGCCTCATAGAGTGTGAACAGAGAGACTTAACCTCTCACAATAGATCCCCATATGAAAATAGAAACTTCAAGACAAATCAAACTTAAGGACTTAGGAAAAATAAATTCCTCCCCCTTAATTCATGAAATCAGAAGAATGTAGTAGAAAATAATTCTACTTAGTCATCATCACACAAGATTCATATACTTCTTCTCAGAACAAGCACTAGCACTCCATTCATAGATAGATAGGCAAGAGATACAAACTACTCCTCCTCAGATAATCAACAGGTAAATAATAGAAGATAATCAAATATAATCGCTCCCCCTCAAAACTTGCATACATACACCATAAACTCCCTTACTACTATAAGTCAGATGTCAGAGCATCTGTCTGAGCTTCTTGCATTACACCAACAACATAGACAGTGTTGTCATCAATAATATAATATTAGCTTTATGCATCAAACTTATAACACTTCCCCTCACTTCATGCACATTTAAGCAGGAAACATGTTCAGAGGGACATAACCACATGGTACATATTGCAACTAAGTGCATATGCAGGTGCATAGAAAATCTAGGGCTTAACCCATAAAAGCAACATAACATCTGATGCAAGAGGTCAGAAGTAACACATAAGATCAAAAATCAGCACTACCCGCAAAGTCTTCCACCACCAAATCATCACCTCTATCGTCATGAGCAATCAATTCTTCAACTTCCAGAGTTGGAATAACACGAACCATCAAGAATATCTTGTCATCCAGAGCTTTACTCATAATCTTGAGGTCATAAATCATCTGTTGTATACTTATCATGGAAGATGTTCCTTAGACAGATGCCAGAGCAATGTCTGCCGCATGTGACTTGTCAAGAAACCTTGGATCTAAAGTAATATGTGACTCTCATAGACTAACCTCATCAGATTGATTACATATCTCAGAATATTGATGCATAATGATATCATAGATCAAGGTAGGAAACACAATAGGAAGTTTTGTAGCATTAGATTTCCTATGTGCTATAGTCTGATAAAAGATATACTTACCAAAATTAACTATAGAGTTTGTACGTTCAACATCGATGAACATACTCAACCCTCTTATGACATCATTGGTGTGTGTAGTTAGCATCCAATTAGCAGTTGCAATTTTGTTCAATAGAGCATACCTTGTAGTTAGCTTAGATGCTGACAACTTTTTCTTCTTTCACCAAATCACCTCAACCAAAAAACCTGCCTGTACTAAGCACTCATAGGATCATCACAGTATTCCCTATGTTCATAATAAAATTCCTAACCAGCTTGACATATCACTTCCCTAAACTGTGCAAAGTTTTCATTAAACATGCTTCTTCCACAAACAAATAAATTATCATTTGGAAGCTCTTTCCTCATGATAGAAAGGCACACTATCCAAGGGAACATATGAAACATTTCAAGCTCTTTTTCTCCATGCTTCTAATGACTTGACAGATGTGCCAGCATCTGTAACAACATCTTCAACAGCATATTCTATCAAAATTTCAACATCAGCTTCAATATGTTGTGTACCTGTTTGTGAGTCTAGGAGACCATGATCTTTGATTTCTACCTCAGTAGTCTTCATACTCTCATCAGTTCGAGAGACCACAAGTGTATCACCAAACATATTTCCCTCTATATTAGCGTGAGAATCTGAATCGTCAGATGCTCTAGCATATTTCACAACACAATACCCAGGAAGGTTAACACCTTCATAAGAATCACCACTTTCAGATATGGTATTAGTTTGAGTATTCTCTGAAGTTGGCTTCAATTCAGGGCTATCTGTGGCCTTTGTGTCAACACCACCATCAACAACAACTTTTTCAGTACAGGGTTGAAGACTCTTGGACAATCTTAATAGGAGTATCAATATCCTTTTTATCCAAATCTTCTACATATAAGGATTCTATCATAGCATTGATTATGGAATTAAAGACTTTGTAAGCTATGATATAGGAGGAGTAACCGAGAGTAATTATTTTAGAGGAGCAGAAAATCAGAGAACTTTGACATCTTCAAATTTCTTCCCACGGTCGCTTATGATCCTTACAAATACATTTTCATCCTTTCTCTTTCCAAGACTTCCAACATTCAAAGGACCCATCACATAAGCATATATCTCTTTTATGGTTATGATATTAGAAGTTGTCTGGTAAGATGTTACAGCATTATCTGAGACATGTGTCCCTTCATACACTCTATAGTGCAACTTGAGAGGAGATTCCCTCTTGCTGGCAACATCAGAGCTGATCAAAATATCAAGATGCTTATCAAGAATAATACTTCCGAGCATTGTGGGACTTGTTATTAGCATCTTCACATCCAAACACTTAGCATACTTTATGGATTGATCAAGAATATAAGTGTTAAAGTTATAGGAGGTCTTAGTACCAACAATATGAATAGACTTATCCAGACCTGTAGCTATGTCAAAAAAATGAGAAGTGAACATCCAGTTGATAGCTCGATTTCTGTTAAAAATTGCATATTTCACCGTGAGCTTATTAGATGACAACTTGCCATTCTTTGGCCAAACTTTGACTTCATTACTAGTGATTGTCTTGCAGATGGGATTGTCATTAACCTCAATCTCAGCCTGAGCTACAATAATCCTGTCAATTTTCATCTTTCTAGCACAAAGCGCCATACTAATCTTAGTAAATTGAGTAATCAATTGTTTTCTACTAAGAACAAGAATTGTCTTGACAGAAGTACCAGCTAAGTCAACAGCATGTGATCCAGACAGGAACCTGTAATCTAAGGACAAAGGACCAGGCCTCTTACAGGGCTCATCAGTGCTAAGCAAAATATCTGGATATTGCTGGAGAATAATACCACACAAGAGAGTGGGAAAGATTATAGTAAACTTGACAGCATAAGGCTTAGCATGCTCTAGAGCCTGATAGTTGATGTAGGAGCCATAATCAAAAGACGTTTTCATACCAACATATATGAACTTGGCCAAACCAGTAGCAACATAATTTGAATGAGTAGTTGTAGTCCAGTTTTGAGCAGAAATCTTGTTTCGAACGACATACAATAGAGAGAGTTGTTGAGAGGACAAATGTCTAGGCAAATGCTTAACCTTGTTACTTGTGATTGCCTTGCAAATGGTGTCATCAGTCACCTTCGACTTCTTAATACCCAGATCCAAACTAATCTCTGTAAGCTCAGCAATCATTGACTGCCTACTCATAACACCAGATGACCGGACATAAGTGCCAGCCAATTCATCAGCATGTGGCTGAGACAATAACTTGCAATACAAGACCAAAGGACAAAGCCTCCTAACAGGCACATCTGAACTAACTAGAATATCAGGATGTTGTTGGAGTATAATACCATACAGCAGAGTTGGAAAGGCAATGAAGAACTTAATAGCAAAAGACTTATCTTGCTCCAAAAATTGATAATAAATGTAAGAACCAAAATCAAATGCAGATTTAGTACCAACTGCAAAGATAAGCTTAGCTAAATCAGTTGCAACAGAATTATAATGAGTGGTTGGGGACCAGTTATCAGCATCAATTTGGTTCAAAACAGTATATAATGGGGACAATTTTGCAGCAGACAAATGTCCAGACCAGTGTCTAAGCTTATTACCTGTTATAGCTTTGTAGATGGTGTCATCAGTCACTTCCAACTCAGGAATGTCCTCAACAGATCTTCC
The DNA here is from genome assembly GCA_951804385.1 of Trifolium dubium. Classification (NCBI taxonomy): domain Eukaryota; kingdom Viridiplantae; phylum Streptophyta; class Magnoliopsida; order Fabales; family Fabaceae; genus Trifolium; species Trifolium dubium. Next base: position 31,027,561 of record OX638069.1, on the reverse strand, counting down.
AAGATATGCATTAATAATTTGAGGAGAGAAGTTGACACATCTACCACGAACAAACACTTGTCTGTACTCATGATTCCTTGAGTCATCACAGTCCTCAGAGATGTTTACCACAAATTCCCTTACCAACATGTCATAGCAATGACCCAGATTCTTCACAGTCTTCATCAACCCAGCATATTCCAACACGTCAACAAGTTCCTTGCACTTGAACACATCTGTCTTCAAATTCCTCTCCAGTCCAAGCCTTCTATGATAAACAAATTTCCAGTGAGTAGCTCCACTTTCCAAATGAAATGAAACATTATCCAGAGGAGCTGGAGGGATAACTAGAGGAACTTTCATTCCCTTGACAGTTTTTCTAAATGCTCCACCAGATGGGGCAGCATTTGTCTCAGCAATCTCAAAATCAGAATCACTTGAAGGATGATCATTTCTTTTGAGATTCTTCTTCTTCTGATTAGGCTTGGGAGTAACTTTGCTCCAAGACTTTGGGGGACCAATGGGCTTCTTCCCAGTATCAGCTGTTTTCTTCTTACTCCCTTTGGCACATTCACTAACATTAGATACACTTTTGAGGGAATTGCTCCTTGTTCTACGAGCAACACCTGTGACATACATCTTCTCCAAAAGCCTTTCTTCCGGTACATCTTCATCAATATTAACAACATCATCTTGTACCAAATTTGCAGTCTCAACATAACTCACAGTTTGGTGAGTCTCAATTTCTTGTCCTTGAGACTTGGGTGTATCATCATCATGGATACTCACAGAGTTAGGGGTATTTGGAACCACAACAACCTCTTCATTTGCTTGTGTCAGAGATGTCTGAGCATCTGGCACAGCATCCTTCAGCTTATCAGGTGAATTAACAGGATTCTCACCAACAATACTATCAAAATCAGTTTTCTTATTAGCAACAGAAGCAACTTGTTCAACAGAGAAATTTGGCCCATCACCAACTAATTTGTCAGATACCTTAGGATTATCAGTACCTAGGGTTTTAGTAACATCAACAGTGCCCTCAACATTCGTCATGACAGAGTTCTTGACATTGGACCTTTGCTTCCTTTCAATTCTCATAAAAGCTTTCTTGAATTTTCTTCCAAGAATTAAATCTGCACATTCCTCAGTGTCCACAAAAGATGTCATGTTAACCAATCCTCCTTCATTGTCCATATTGCCAGAAGGTTTCTTCCCTTGATCTCACCCTTTTAAAACCAGAACAGGTAGAGTGACCTGCTCTGATACCAATTGTAATTCTAGCAACCTGACAGACAAACGCTGTGCACAATGTAAGGACAACTGTCCGAGCACTTGTCAACTCAGAACTTATGATAGTAAAATAACACAACGTAACACAACACAAAATAAACAAATCACAGCAGAAAGATAAATAACACAGTGAGTTTGTTAACCCAGTTCGGCCCAACTTGCCCTAGTCTGGGGGATACCAATCCAGGAAGGAAATCCACTAAGTAAAACAAATTCAAAGTCAAACTCCTCGTTTGCACTTCTCACTTTGTAACTACCCGTCTAGACCTCTACCTAGGAACTCCTAGATATGAGAACCTCTGCTCACTTCCTACCAACAGTACAATCAGCACTGTTTAACAAGTACACACTTGTTCTTTTCGTTTATTTTATTTAAGAGACACACTCTAATGACACATACTACCTTCGTACTTTAAAGCTTAGGAGCAGTAACAATTACAACTCAAACACAGAGTCCTTGACTTGAATCAGAAAGATACAAGGAAGGCTCACAAGTTCACTACTTAACATATAAACAACACACGCTTTAGTGAACACAAAAACAACCGACTCCGTACTTCACAGCTTAGGAGTGGTACACAGGCAACTCCATACTTAAAAGCTTAGGAGTGCACACATTAAAGCACAAGGCTTTAATCACGAAACCCTAAAACCCTAAAGACTCCTTTTTGTAAATAATGGCTTCGCTTGACTTTAGGTTTTACATCTTCCAATATATATATTCTGTAAGAACGTGTTGAGGAAGATACATGGGCTTTACAATCCAGCTGGTCCAAAAGAAATCTTGCAATTATATTTTAGAACCATATAATATGTTTCCATAAATGGAGAAACATATTTTATGAAGCAATCAGGGCAAACCGCCACCTCCTGAAGGTTCTACACAACAAGGCGAGACTTAGTGCATAAGTAATTGAGATAAAACTGAAGCAAATCTTTAAAAAGATCTCGCACAAAAATACGCGTACGTCCTGATGCTGTACGCACATGTTGGAGCATCTGGTCCAGCATCTGTCTAGTTAGCATCTGGTCCAGCATCTGGCTAGTTAGTGTTTTAGCAAAAATGATGTCAATACACAAAAACCCAACATTGTCAATAAAGTAGGTGTCAAAAAAAAACTTGTCAACGAAGTTACCATTTTTGTTTTAGGTTTTTATTTATCTGGAAAATCACTCACTTCATCATCGGTTATTCTCGTTATTTATTTAAATAAGTATTAATCATATACATATTTAAAAAATTTATCATTGGATTGAAAGTTCATTGAAACGCATCAAGATTAAAGGTTTATTGAAATACATTTGTATTCGTTATAATGATATAATTGACTTGTGCACCACATGCATCACTTGTGAGTGTTAGAATTGGCTCAATCTTAAATCTACTATGAATTTTACGAAATCCATCGTTGAATTAATTACCTTTAAATCTACAATATACATATTTGTGACCTTTATCATAAGAAAATAGTACACGTGTACTATTAGACATTATGATTTTAATGTTACATTTTTTAAATTAATATTTTTAACGTTTCAATTTTTTGCAGATTACGTTTCGATTTTATATTAAGTACAAATTATTATTCTGTCAATTACAAAAAAATTAAATCAAATCAAATAAACGTTACGGTATTAATTTTATGTCTCATAAAAATATTTTTTCAGTTATGTAAAAAATCATAATTATTTAAATAAAACGTTCAATATTAAATTTAATTATTCATTCAGTTACAAAAGAATTAAATTAAATTAAATAAGATAAACGTTACGAAATCAATTTTATGTGTCATAAAAATATTTGTCAGTTACGTAAAAATCATAATTATTTAAATAAAACGTTCAATATTAAATTTAATTATTCATTCAGTTACAAAAGAATTAAATTAAATAAGATAAACGTTACGATATCAATTTTATGTGTCATAAAAATATTTGTCAGTTACGTAAAAATAATAATTAACTCCAAATTTTATATCCAACTATATTTTTGTCTTTGTCATTTTTGTGTTTCTCATTTGCTTTAAATCAATACAAAATGACTCCCAAAATTAATCAAATATCTAAAATCAACGCAAAGAGTGAGAGTTTGAATGTTGTTGTTTCGTGTAATTCGGTTTTGGTTTGTTCGAGATTTGGCTCGCAACAACCAAACATTTTCATTAGACATGATACTAATGGATTCAAAGGTAAGAATGGTTATAAATCAAATTTACATTATTATTTTTATTAACAATATATATTTTTCTTCTTATAATCACTAATATTATTGTTTTTATCATGCATTATGTTAAAAAAATTATTGTATTGGACATGGAAACAAGATTCATGGCACAGTGCGTCGCACTTTAATTTATAAGTTTGAAAAAGAACTTATAGAAGGTAATGTCTACTCAATATCTAATTTTGGAGTAGCTGATAACGGTGGTTCGTATAAGACTACTAGGTAATGTCTTTAGGCATAATCACATTATAGAATATCTAAATTTCCAAAAATACAACTCTATTACCGTGGCATTATATTGACTATGTGATGGTTGCAATGAATGCAAAAGTAAATACCCTGTTCATGGCTAACATGAACAGTTGGTGTACCACCAACTATGGTCTGTCTGTATCTCAGAAATGGTAGCCAGAATCACAACAGAGTTGGTCTGTAGATTAAAAATTATAAATATAACTGGTCAATTAATATGCATAAATGAATAATAATATAAATTTTATTAAGAATTCATTTAAAATTATTGTTTAACTACCTCTTAGTATGACTTCAATCCACCAATATCAGTTGGAGGGGCGTTTATAATAAAACCTTCATATGCAACAGCCCAATCGTCCCCTTCTATGGGACCTAAAGTTTGTATGATGACCGGAGATGTTGCCTCCGCAATACTAACATTAAAAATATAATTTTTTTAATTAGTAACCTTATATTGTTATTATTTAATGTTAAAATGTTTATCATATTGAAATAGGATATATGCAAAACATGTTTCTTAATTGCACGGATTCAAAGTTATTGGGATTAAAAATAAGCTTGGAGCTTTGTCGCGTGGTTTCGACAATTTGAACACCTACGTAAATTAAGATCATGTTAAGATTTTTAATTTAATTATATATATGTAAAAATAAGCTTGGAACTTTCTCGCGTGGTTTCTCGGTGTATTTTTAATTATATATATTGTAGATGAGTAGAGATAAACATGCAACAAATTGTGCCGCTACATTATATGATCATTCTACATTTATGAAGACTCTATTTCTTGGTAATTAAGACACCAAATTATTCTCTTTTAAATTTCCTACCTATATCTAAATATAGTTTCTGATAAGCATTTTTTCAACGTCTTAGATTGATTCACTTGGCCTTTTGATTTTGTTTGCTTTTATAATGGACTATCAAGAGACCCATGCCGCGTTGAACGCGTCAAAACTTTATATTAATTAAATTTTCTTATTAATATATGAATAGAAATATAGGTATCCGTGATTTATTATATCATTATATGTTCTTACCGTGTAATATGTTAAAAGGTGAAAATACCAAAAATTTTATTATTATTTAAAAAAAAAAGAGAAATGTAGATACCTATATAAATGACAAAAAGTAGAAATATATAAGTAAAAATATAAACCCCAGAAAAATTACAAAATAATATGCCTCCGTAAAAATTAGCAAATCAAAAGTCTTTGTATCAATATATGAGTATCTTGTAGAATCTAAAATGAAAAATAAATATCCGTAGAAATAATAAAAAAAATATTTTTGTTAATGTACAATAAATTAAGGGTGGAACTTTGAAAATTGCATTGTACGGGCCTTTAAACTTAACACTCAAGGACTACAAATATTGAAGCCCAATACATTAAAAACAAGACTTGATAAAGGCTTTTTTGTAAACAAAATAAAAGTAATGTAAGGAATGTTATGTTTACCTATGCTAGGTGCCTAGGTGTACTACTTGAAAGTTTGAATAATACTGTGTTTTTAAATTCAAATCTAACTTGGATGAATGAATAATTAATTAATCTTTTTAACAAGGATGTGTATCTTGCATAAACTAATTAAAGGCTTGCTCTAAGTAGAAGCAATCTTTAATTAGATCAAGTCTAAGTAATAAAACAAGAATTGAATGACTTATTATAGTTTATAGTACTAGTAAGTAGTAACCGAGTAAAATAAATTCTACAAAAGTAGAATAATACAATAAATCTTGTGCAAACCCTCACACCTGGCTATATTTTATAGAGAAGCAAGAGACAATTATTTTAGAGAACCAAGAGAGTGTTTACTCCATGTTTGATGGAAATCATAAGATGCATAACCAATTAGGAAATTTGTCTATTTGTTTGACGGAGTACATGTGATTTTGACTATATTACAAATTAAGAAATGTAATTAATGATGTATAAAAAAGAGGAGTTATGAGTTAATTTACAAAATTATTTTTCATTAATAGTATGAGAGAGATATATTGTACTATTGTAGAATTGAAAAAAGAAAGAAAAACAATGAATTAAAGGTATAATAAGAAAAAGAACATTAAATAATTATTAGTATTGTAAAGTAACATGTTTTGATACAAATTTTGTTCTCAAAACGATATATATTGTGGTATGGAGTAACTTATTATACACTTGTTGAGCATTTTCTTTGAAGTGTTAAACAAAGAAACACAATTTGGTTGACATTTCTCTTTAGGCTATTTTTTATTGAACTGAAATTTTAAAATTCTTATTATACATAAATATCAAATCAAATGCTGAAGGTTTTTTTTATGAGAAAAACATTATAATGTTATTGTAAAGAAAATAGGAAATTTGAAAAACCATTTTTAGTCAAAAAAAATAAAACCATTTAAAACAAAAAGCTGAATATAATCTAGTATTACGAAAATGTACCAAAAAAAATCTAGTAATGAAAGCCATGAAAGTGTTCAAAGAGTAGTACCAAATTCTTTATAGCCATCAATTTGGTTTCAAAACATTACTTTAAGATGAGAAAATTCTATAGTGAATCAAATCATCTACTGTTGTATCCACCATATTTGGTTTCAAAACTTTATTTTATAAACATTTAGAAAACTATTTTTTGGTTAAAACATATTTTAGAAAACATTTGGCAGAAACAGAAATATCATCAAATATGTAACATCATCAAACATGTACATGTTTAGATATTCCTATATCCTAATCACTTGAATTGAGCCATGTTTAAAAGCTTTGCTCCCTTCAATTTCAAATTTATTTCAGGTTAATTATATAAGAAAAATTGAACAAGTTGCAATTATCACAGAACCAAATTAAACATAAGAAAATGTGATCATCATCACATTAATACTGCAACTTAAGAGAAGCATTTAGGAATAATTCTTGAGCAAAACTATAATATGCACCACTAGAAATAATCCTCATTTTCTGAGTCATTAATTAGTTACTTAATCCAGCATCCAAATGTAACTATATAATTAGCATACTCAAAAAACCACATATCATCTTTCTTAGTACCTAAAGAGTCTGCTGAAACTATGCCAGCAACAATAACTTAAACCTTTTGATTAGTCAGCAAGGCAGGAAATTAGGAAAAGATAAACTAATTGATAACACTAATTAAAGTCAATAAGACTGATTAGGCCATAAGTAGAACTCAGCTGCTGATGTTGGTGGCATGGCATTGAGTCCACCATGTGCTGCATTGGTGGAATTCACAACAGATTCTGCAGGGTAATGTTGGAAGAGGTTGTGATGATAATAAGCCGTAGGATTCGCATCATACGGAAACGGAACTCCATAAGGGATTGAAGCTGGCAGCTGATGTGCAATGGATGAGAAATTGATGTTGACAGGGCTGTTAGTCGCGTTTTCCGCATGCTCTTGAGGGCTGTTCTGCTGAGTATTGCTGATGACAGAAGCTTTCTGTTCTGATTCAAGAGAACGCTTCATGCGTTTCGCTGCCCCACCAACTGGAAGAGAACTCTTCATTATAGCATCCACATCATATCTGTTCATCTCAAAGTTTGTCACCGCATTTGCACCTCGGAATTTTATGGCTGCAATGTCATAGGCCTCTGCTGCTTCCTCTTCAGTTGCTGTTATCATGTTAGATGAATAGATCAATATTTCAATAATGAAAAAAAAAAATTGTATGCGCAAAACTCGACCATTTCTAAATAATATAGCAGACAATTGAATCATTTAAAAGTTCAAATATTTACCAAATGTTCCCAAGTACAAGTCCTTGTTTCCGGCAACACGGCCAATTCTTGCTTGCCACCTACCCTGTTGGTGATGCCTGCATGACCAAAGAAGTGTTAAACAAAAAACCTTGTAACATAATTCGTAACACTTGAACATGTTGTATCAATTAAATTCCTAACCTTGTAACACCCCTGTAGATGGAAGCTCCTCTTGAAAAGCCACTACTCTTCCTGCAAGAACGATAATCCAATATTTAGTAGCTGTATATATGTGTTATAATTTCAATCTCAATTTGAATAGGCCGACTCAGACAAACCTTCGCAGTGACGCAATAAATTCTTGCTTTGTTACAGCTTTCATTTCTTCCAATTCCCTTCCATAGTTGGTAACCTAAGATATAAGAAAATTACAATATACAAGTTAAGTCATGAAAGGTGCAATACTAATCCATGCACAATCTCAATTCTAATTTATGATTTTATGGATAGCCCAAACCCTTTGATTCTAGTTGCAAAATCCAACCTATCTGGAGTCCATGCAAAAATCCTTAATTTTTTTTCAAATATAAAACAGGCTACAATCAACCATCCGATGCAGGTAACTTATTATACGCATTTATATTAAGAGAGAATTATATCTCTAAATTTAACGATCTACAATTAGCTGCACCGTAAAGTACTATACAAAAGATTTCTAAGTCATCTTTTCATGATACCAAATTCACTTTAACACCTTAGCCTAAAAAAATTTGTATACCAAGTAAAGCATATTTCTTTCACACCAACCAAATTCTTTTAAACAAACAATTACATAAATGTACATGCTCAAACATACATAAATATGAATATGAATTAAAAATGATGTAAGAGGAATCTCTCCTTATGTAGTCCCACTTAACTTTTATTTTATTTTCAATCTTACTATAACATGAAATTCAATTCATTTGAACATAGGAATCTAATCAAACAAATGACTCTTACAGGGAAGTTGGTAGTAGCTGTGGGACCCCAATACTTTAGAGCAGCCAAATCATAGGATCTAGCGGCCTTTTCTTCCTTGTCATATCCACCTACAAACCAAAGACAAATACAATCTTACAAAAACATTTCTAAAAAACAATATAACAATATGAATACACAAAGATTATGATAGATTCAAAAGCATTATTAAGCACTAATTTAATGTAATTAAGAAATAAAACAAAATGAAGTAAAAGGCAAAGCTTACCCAAATAGACTGTAGATGAGTCAAAAAGAGATGAAGGACAGGCAACAATGCACCAAGTGACGTTCCATGCAAAGGAAAAGCCAACAAAATCAAATAACAATTTATAGAATATAGTCAAATTTATCTGCCAAAAATTATACTTTATAATCTAAAAATGTAAAATGACCCAAATAAAAAGTAAGATTGCCAATCACAATGCATGCGCAATAGAACTTTTTTTTTCTTTAATTTTTTTCTCTCTCACCCTTTATAGGTGCTACGTAGGATAGAAAACTACTGTACATTGGATGAGAATCATGAACTCTATCAACCCAATCCCCTTTTTTACTACAAAGACTCATCAAAATTAAATTGTCCTCAAAAGTTCAAACTAGTAACAACAACAAAAACTCAACATTAAAAGTGCGCGTTTGGTATTACGATGGAAGTGTCAGAATCACACAGTGACCTATACCATAATTTTGCAAAAGATAGGTGGGTCATTATGAGTCTGTCACTCCCACCGGGATATCAAACATAGGTTAAAATTGAAAATATAGTTAAAAATAAAAAGTATAGTTTAATTTCAAATGTTGATTGGTCCATAGTCAAAAAAAACATAGCTGAAACAAGGAATTGTCTGTTTCTCATTGGATAGATAATGAACACTGAGAAAACCTTTATTTCTGGCTTAAATTTGACAGATCAAACATGATTTTGATGTCATTCGTATCTATCTGCAAATTGTGAGATCTAATTACAAGTCCCGTGAGTTTGTTCTGAGTGAGGCAATGTGACAAAACCTTTCATCCAACAGTGAACGCTTCACTACCTCATAAGTGTAAGTAAAAGTACAAATTTCAATATTATGGTGTGATAGGTGATGTGGTCAAACGCAGCTTTTTCTCTGCTAAGTTGAAAGCAAAAAAGCAAAAGATAAAAAATAAAAACTAAAAAAATAAATAAAAATAAAAGTACCCTTTTAATTTTAGTATTTAACGTAAATTTATGATCACTGTTATATGAGTTATATTATGAGTACGGAATTAAGAACTTGGAAAAGGAAGAAGAACTGAGAAATTCAGATTATTCAGATATTTGAGTCTAGTCCCTTCTCAACTATCTGAACAGACAAGAAAGCAAAGATACAAAATGGCGGCACATTTTATCAAATCAATTGAAAATTGGAAGAAATTTTGCAGAACAACAACAGTGTAACAAAGTACTACCAAATGAAAAAGAAAAAAAAGCATATATTAATATTAAATCATATCATATCATCATAGTATAATATAAAAAAAACCATAATACCACTATACCATCAAATCAATCATAGTACTAATAAGTAACCCAGGTGTCCTACTACTCTAAAACCATTAATGCACCTTCAATGCATGCAAGACACTTTTCACTCTCCCAGAATCATAACACTATTTAATTAATTTAATTTATTACTCTAGTACTTTATTTAATTTTTAATTTATCATGACAAAAAATTACCTTGACGCCCTTTCCTTGCTTGACCCTCCCTTCTACAGCTGTTATCCCATAGATGTGCCTCATACCTTCCTGTCCATCTATGCCTGCAAAATCCCCAAAATATATACATTAAAAACCATATCTTATATTTATTTATTTATATAATCTAAGATGAAAATGAAATACCACTGAAAAGATGCCAAATCAAATCTATATGAACTTGACCTCATTCTCTCCCACACACACTCAAACAAACACAAACATCACCATAGTCAACAAATCAATAAATAAATTAATTAAATCTAATAACTAAAAATCACTATCACAATATTTCCATGATTGACAACAAGTAAATCAATAGCTAGCTACATATCTACACATCTTTTTCTCATACTACAAAACAGTAACAACATCAACAAAAGATCCTTTGGATACAAAACATATATTTCTTTCTTTTCACACACATAATAACATACAAATTCCAAACCAGATTAAATATATGGTAAAAATAATACTTCTTCATCCTAAAATATAAAGAGAAAAATGGTCAACCAAAGTTAATGTATCTGGTTAAAAATTTGGTCTAAATACATTAAGTTTATTTGACAAATTTTCTTTTATATTTTGAGACGGAGTAGTATAATAGTAATAGTAATGGTGATTTTTTCTCTTAAAATAAAATGCTTAGTTAAGTTTAGTTTATTATACCGAGTTACACCACGGTAAATTGAAGTTCGCTGACCAAAAGTATCAACCAGTTTCTTCGAGCTATCAGAATCAGCACCGGAAACAGCAACAGCATTATTCTCCTCCGAGCTCGGAACAACAGCGAGCGACAAAGCACCGTTAGCGGCGGCAGCAGCCGCGGCAGCATTCGAGTAACCAAACTCGTTCCCTGACTCAACACAATGAGTACCAAACTCATTACCACATGCAGCTTGTGATTTTCCAATCGAACCAGAATCATCAACTTCAGAGCCAGCAGAGTTGTTTGAAAAAGCTTGAAAACCAGTAATGGCAAGATCGTTCTGGTGGTTCTGGTGGTGCTGGTGGTGGTCCCCACCGAAGTAATGGTGATGATGATCATACATGTTTGTTAGAGAAGAATCTTGAGTTTCCGTTTGACTGTCACCGAGAAAATCTTCAAGCTTAGGTGGTGGCGCGTGGTTCACAACGCTCTGTGACTGCGTTGTTGAATCCAAAAACCAAATCGATTGCTCTTGTGCTTCTGCTTCACTCTTTGTGTGTCCATTTATACTGCCCCATCCTGTAAATCTCAAAATAAAAAACGGTTAAATTCACGTGGATCGTTATCGTTGCGGTTATTTTAACGGTTGTTTAACGACGTTAAGTAACTTAACTAACTAACTTACCATTGTGAGTAGTGTATAAGCTGTCAAAGAAATAGTGATGATGATTCTGTTGAGCTGAGTTGTTGTTGCTGTTGTGATCTGTAACGGAAGAAGCAACGTCGTATTGAACAAACTGAGGCATTTCCATAGGTGAAAGTGAAAATGATAACCAATTATTATTTGAGTTTGTAGTAGTAGCACGAGCCATTATATAATTTTTTGATGATCAACTTTATACTTATTATGATTAAATGTTGAGAAAATAATAACGGTTTCTAAACCATCTTATAACACAGAAAAAAACAAAAAGTGTTGAATAAACACACACTCTAGAAGGCGTTTTGCAAGTTACTATGATTGACTGAAGTATAGTGTAAGTTATTATTATTTATTTTTGATATATGATTTAATGAGAGTAAAAGGAAATAATGAAGTGATGAAGAAGATGAAGGTGTAAATGCATGCAAGTGAGGATTGAGAAAGATTGGTTTGAGAGAGAAAAAGTTATAATTAGAACAGCAAGAGTTTCAGCGTAAAAGCAGAGAGTTTGATTCGAGTTATAGGCAGTGGAAACTAGAGAAAGCCAAGGAAATTTAATAATAATAATATTATTATTTATTAAAAATAATTTAAAATTGTTAATATTAAAAAATGAAGAGAAGTGACTTTTGGCTCTGTGGGGAAGAAAAATGGTCTGAAACACGGTTGCGAAAGATCCGGGCTAGAGGAAAATTGAAGGATTTGTTTTGTTTGATAGGGTACTTAGTTTAGGAGATAGTTTGTTGTTTACCAAAATGCCCTTGTATTTTTTTTGTTTACAGTGTTATTGATGCGAAGTTTTCAACGCCGTTCGTGATAATTAATTTCTGTTGAGAAATTTGTGGGACATACGAGGTGAATTCTACTCTCTCAACTAAATTTTCTGCATACACATGAGTCAGAAGACGAACCTCTGATCATATATTTAAATGGACTAAGATTTTTATTATTTGGATCAATTCATCGTTGATTACCTTATTTTTTTTACTTTACTTTTTTTTAAGATATTAAAAGTTCTTTGGCGTTTCACACACTTGTCTTGCATGCATAGCTCTAGTTTAACTCTTGTGTTTTCACACTTTTCTTGCTCTTGTTAATTTGATCTATTTGTTTTTGTCATTTTATATATTAATCACCATAAAGAGGGAGTAACTCAGTACTTTTGTATTGGTCAAGATAAACTTATGCTTTTGGAGAGAACAGAGTCATGCAACTCATTAAGATTATTAGAGACGGGCTCAACATTACATATATTGATGTTGTTAAGGAAATTTAATATCGTAAGATTATATTAGAAATTGTGTTCCAGATGTTTATAAAATATAAAAAATGTTGTTATTTATCTAGAATTTATTTCTGGTATATTTACTTAGTGTATGACATGTACCGGTTAGTAGGGTGCTCGCGGTTCGGTTTGGATTAGTTATGAGATAAAAAGTCATCCGATCCGAAGAGAAAAGAGCATGCGGTTTGGTTCGGTTTTAGGATGATTAAAAAAAATATCCGATCCGATCCAATTTTATGCAGTTTACTTCGGTTCGGTTTTATTCGGTTTTTAAATAAACAATACAAAAATACTTGTAATATAAAAAAAAATATTTCGAATGTTAAAAAAAATCCATGCAAGCAACTAATTATATTGTTAGATTAAAAACATATGACTAGATGAAGCCAAAGAGAGAAGTGAATAAGACGGCGGTGGTTTGCGGGAGACGGTGATGGATTGAGAGATGATGATTTGAAGAAGATGAAACAAATTAAAAAATAGAGCTGAAATGTTTCTTTTACATGTTGCTAAAGTCAATGACAAATGATTTCTAATTTAATGTGTGTTATAAATAGAGAAATAAGTATTAATATATATATATATATATATATATATATATATATATATATGCGGTTTGGTTTGGATCGGTTTTGAAAAATCAATCCAAAATCCGATCCAATCCAGCGGTTTTCACAAAAGAACATTCAAACATATTCAAAAATATTCGGTTTTTTGCGGTTTTCGATTTTTTTAGATTGGTTTTTGGTTTTAATTTGGATTGGTTTGGATTTGACCACCCCTACCGGTTAGAATGATCTATAACATATTCCTTCTGATCACTATTATAAATAAAAAAATTATTTACGGGGTGTTTGAAAATTTTAGTTAAGTGTAGTTAATTTTTTTGATTTGATGTTAGACCTATGTTAAGTTTATTGTATTGCCCTTTTAAATCACAAATATCAAAGTATAAAGTGAAATAATTGGCTAAAATATAGTAGAATTAAATAAAAGTATATTTCAAATAGTAGTATTAATTATTTTAAAAGAATTAACTTTTGCTTATAATAATAGTGACCAAAATTTGGAATGTTTTTTTCTTATAATAGTGACCAGAAGGATTTTACACTAAATTATAAGAGAAAAGATAAGAATAAGAAACATTTAAACATAATCATTGAAAGTATGTTTTTTTGTATTTTACTATAACTAATTTGTATGGAAAGATAAAAGTGAGTAAATTTTTCTTAGAAAAGATAAATGGTTATTTTTTTCTCATATATTTTGAAAAAGGGAAAATACTATTATATTTGATAAAATTCACAACATCACAAAAAATCAAGAACAATAGTAAGAAATCATAAACAATAATTCTGGTCAAATTATTTTTCCTAAAATAGATTGGTCAATATTTTTACGAGATATAAATTGTGCCGGTGACTTTTTTTTTGTTATACTACCGGTGATGTCTAAAAATTAACAAAATTTATTATTAAATTTATAATTCATATCATATACATAATTCTTATACAACTTTGCAGAATTTTAAAAGTATTTAATATATTATTAAACACCGGTAATTTTAATTGATTTTAATGCTGATTTGATTTTTTTTTTACTTTTTTTTTTTCTGTTTGTTCTTGTTATTGTTTTCGGTTTTTTTTTTAAATACAAGACTACTTCTTGACTAATGTGCAAGTATATGAAACGTGTTTTTTTTTTTCAGCCACACTGATATTTAAGTTTGGGGTGAAGCAAAAACGTGATGTAAACGTGATATTTCAAATTAAAAATTTTCTTTGAGGATCCTTACGAATGAGAATGATCATGGATATAAACGGTTACCTCTTATAGTGATGAAATATTTGATTCTAAATCGAAGGAAGATCACGAGCGTTGAATAATGAACAACAACGCCTCTAGTTAGTCCATACAAACAGATTCCTTCAATCACAGTTAAAGGTGGGAATAGGCCAAGCCGACCTACTGGGGTCTATGGCCTAGCCTATATAGGCTCAGATCAGGCCATACTATTTTTTTAAATAGAGCATGCCAAAGCTTTTTTATAAGTCTATATAGCTAAATAGGTCAGATTACAGGCCAAAGCAAAAGCCTTTTAAGCCTACTTTCCAAAGGTCAGGTCGCAGATGAAACCTATAACATTTTACAGATCAGGCTTAGGCTTTTAATTTTTTGACAGACCAAGCTCGGGCTTGACAAAGCCTAGCTCGACCTGGCCTTTTTCCACCCTTAGTCACAGTGCTAGCTGCTACGAATGAAAGCTTTTAGTGAGAGGGAAGACGAATTCGGTTATAGGTTTAGAACTCTCATTTTCATCCAGCAATTCGGAATGTGGTATCTTTCCATATTCCGTATTCCTTATCTTTGCATTTTTATCTTTTAATTAAATATTTTACAACCGAATTGTTATGTTGGAACTTTGACTAAAGTCACAACACCACAAGAAATCAAGAACAATTGTAAGAAATAAAGAACAATAATTGTGGTCAAATTATTTTTCCAGGTTTGATCAATATGTTTACGAGAATTTAAATTGTATCGGTGACTTTTTTTTGTAGTTATACTACCGGTGATGCTTTAACAAATATAAAAATTAACAAAATTTATCATTAAATTTATAATTTGTATCATATGCATAATTCATAGAAAATTTTACATAAATTTATAATTATTTGATATATTATTGAACACCGGTAATTTTAATTGATCTCAATATTGATTTGATTTTTTTTTTTCTTTTCTCCTCTTTGTTCTTTGTTATTTTTTCGGGTTTTTTTTAAAGACAAAGCTACTTCTTTGCTAATCTGCAAATATATAAAACGTGTTTTTTATGTAATAAAATTTGTGAACGTGTTTTGTTCAGCCACACTGGTATTTAAGTTCGGGATGAACGAAAATCATAATGTAAAAGGCAGCGGAAATTAAAATTGTCCTCTAGTGATCCTTACGAATGAACATGATCATGGATATAAACGGTTACCTCTTGTAGTAATAAAATCGTTCATTCTGAATCGAAGGAAGATCACGAGCGTTGAATGATGAACAACAACGCCTTTAGTTTGTCCACACGAACAGATTCCTTCAGTCACAGTGCTAGCTGCTACAAAAGAAGGCTTTTATTAAAAGGGAAGAGGAATTCAGTTCTAGGGTTTTGAACTCGGATTTTCATCCAGTAATTCGGAGATGGTACCTTACCACATTTTGTATTCCTTATCGTTGCATTTTTATCTTTTAATTGATTTTTTAACAACTAAATTGTTCTGTTGGAACTTTGACTAAAGTCAAAACACCACAATTTAATCAAGAACAATTATTTTTCCTAAAACGGATTGGTCAATATGTTTACGAGAATTTAAATTGAGCAAGTGACTTTTTTATGTTATACTCCCGGTGATGTCTTAACGAGTATAAAAATTAACAAAATGTATCATTAAATTTATAATTTATATCATATACATATTATAATTTATATCATATACATATTAAATTTATAATTGAACACCAGCAATTTTAATTGATCTCAATATTAATTTGATTCTTTTACTTTCTTTTCTCCTCTTTGTTCTTGTTATTTTTCCGGTTTTTTTAAAAACAAGGCTACTTCTTGGCTAATCTGCAAGTATAAAAAATGCATTTTTTTATGGTATAAAATTTGTGAACGTGTTTTTTTCAGCCACACTAGTATTTCAGTTTAGTGAAGGAAAATCATGATGTAAAAGACAGCGGAAATTAAAATTTTCTTTTAGTGATCCTTACAAATGAGCATGATCATGATATAAATGGTTACCTTTTACAATGATGAAATCTTTGATTCTGAATCAAAGGAAGATCACGAGCGTTGAATGATGAACAACAACGTCTCTAGTTAGTCCAGACGAACAAATTTCTTCAGTCACAGTGCTAGCTGCTACGAATGGAGGCTCTTATTGAGAGGGAAGAGGAATTCGGTTCTAGGGTTTGGAACTCTAATTTTCATCAGTAATTCGGAACGTGGTGCCTTACCACATTATGTATTTCATATCTTTGCTTTTTTATCTTTTAATTGAATTTTTTATAACTAAATTGTATTGTTGGAACTTTGACTAAAGTCACAACACCACAAGAAATCTAGAACAATTGTAAGAAATAGAGAACAATAATTGTGGTCAAATTATTTTTCCTGAAACGGTTTGATCAATATATTTACGAGAATTTAAATTGTTAATTTTTATACTCATTAAAACATCACCGGTAGTATAACAAATAAAAAGTAACCGGTATAATTTGAATTCTCGTAAACATATTGACCAAACCGTTTTAGGAAAAATAATTTGACCACAATCCGTAACATAATTTGATTTTCATCCAATAATTTGCTTCACTAAAATTATTTAATATGTTATTGAACACCGATATTTTAATTGATCTAAATACTAATTTGATTTTCTTATTTTCTTTTCTTCGCTTCGTTCTTTGTTATTTTTGTTATTTTTTCTGGTTTTTTTTAAAGACGATGCTACTTCCTGGCTAATCTGCAAGTATATGAAATACATTTTTTATGTAATAAAATTTGTGAACATGTTTTTTTAGCCACACTGGTATTCAAGATCGGGATGAAGGAAAATCGTTATGTAAAAGGCAGAGGAAATTAAAAAATTTCTTTAGTGATCCTTATGAATGAGCATGATCATGGATATAAACGATTACATATTATAATGATGAAATATTTGATTCTGAATCAAAGGAGGATCACGAGCGTTGAGTGATGAATAACAACGCCTCTAGTTAGTCCACACTAACATATTCCTTCAGTCACAGTGTTAGGTGCTACAAATGAAGGCTTTTAGTGAGCGGAAAGAGGAATTCGGTTCTAGGGTTTTGAACTCTGATTTTCATCCAGTAATTTGCTTCAGTACAAGGGTTCTATTAATAGAAGCTCTTGTTTGGGCAGCAAGCAAAAAACCCACTTAAGCATGTGGTACCTTACAACATTCTATATTCCTCGTAAGTACACCGTATTTAACGATGTTCTATACTCACTTAAATGAAGTAAACCGTACCTTACGGTGCTCCTTAGTTATCTCAACCTCATATTAAACTGTCCTTATGTGTGTGAACCTGTAGGTTTTCGCGACGTTGACAGTTATATTAAATCATGTGTTTAACATAGCAAACAATGAGCGATATCTAGCAATACATCACTGTTATTACCCAAGTCATGAAAATGTCATGTGATCTGAGCATAACCTTTTGTGATAACTGTGTGTATAATTATCATTTTGCCTTTATGTCTATATTGAACACATGGCATATATCGTGTCATCCTTGTCCAGTTCAACATTAGGCCCTTAGACATTTATCCTGTTATACAGGATGGACAAATTTCATCTAGGTCACTCATGCCCCTCAACATGTTTTATGAAGCACCCATCAACTGTCTTTATGGTCGTCCAGTTACGGACAATGCTTGATCAGCAATAAAATACTTGACTCTGCATTTAGGGTCCATAGTGGTTTTAGATCGAAGGGTGGTGCAATACCCTAATTTTGTTCCTCATTTTTCATAAGCATTTTATTTTGACCATTTTGCCGTTTTCCTTTTTTTACATTATCACACCTCATTGTGCTCATTCAAAAAACACATTGTGCTCATTCAAAAAAGAAACCAAATATCACAAATTCATTATCCCATTATAACCTCTAACCTAAAATAACTTCATACACCAATACTAACCTAATTGGGGGAAGATAAATAGAAAGAGCTAGAGAGGAGAGAGAAGATATGAGTTACTATTCACACCAAAAACCCTTTTTATCAAAATAGTTTGGATCACTCAAATTCTCACAAAAACTCCAACCAATTCAACATATTAGCTTCCTAAGCATTTGAAATGAAGTAAACCATCAAAAAATACGTAGAAAACCTATCTTAAAAATCATCACTGAACCTCAAAATATCGAAGAAATTATAGGACTCCTTTCGGCCGATTCACACAAGGTAGTTTGTTGAGGATTTTCGTTCCTGGTACCTTTCAAGACATTTCTCATTAGCCAGATTTCTAAAATTTCGTGTTAAAAACGTTATCAAAGTTTTTCGATTTGGTTTGTTTTCGCTTAATATCGCTGTTTGTAAGCTTCCTTTGCAAGATTTGAGTTTAGAGAGCGAAAACGATTAGAATCGGCCTTTTAATCGCGAGTTTTAGTGCCCTGGAAGTACTCCGGTGGTTCGTGGTCGTGCCGGAACAGTGAAATCCCACTGGAGAAGATGTGCGTGCACAATATGCACCCTCTCTGGTTCTCTTTAATCATGACAGTATGATCGTTTTAAAATTTGATCAGATGTTGATGTGTTAGGGTTTATGGTGCACGCACGTAGTTTTTCCTCACCAGATCTATGAGACCGTTCCTGTTCCACCCTTGGGTCGAATCGATTCTATGAGACCGTTCCCGTTCCTGACCTTCTTTGAATTTATAAAGTCTAAAGTCTGACCTATTAATTGTGTTGAGATTTTTTTAAGCCTGGATTGACCTTTTTAAGAGCCTGATTTGGCTATAAGCCTATTTAAAAACTTATTTCTCATTGGGCCTATTTAAAAACTTATCGGACGAGTCACTATAATATGCATAGACTGTGGTATTTAATTCAATAGGGTATATATATATTCTATAAACAGGACGGCCTGATAGAATTTGTAGACTTTTTAATGAGCCTAAGCTTGACCTATTTAATTCAATAAGCTTTTTTAAAAGCCTGAGCCTTGTCTTTTTACAAAAAAGGCCAACCTGAATTGGGCTTTAAATAAGTCGGGCCATAGGCCCCTATCAGGTAGCCTGGCTTATTCCAACCCATAATGGTGGGCTATCCTCACTTTAATCGGCAAAGCCTAAAATTAATTATTTAAAGTGAAAAGAGAGAGTGTGACATATGTCTCATTCGGCTTGGATAGAACAGTACGTGACGTATGTCTCGTGATGGTGCGTTATCCTCACTTTAATTGGTTAAACCATAAATAATTGAATGAAAACAAGGGTCTATTACGTATGTTTAATTCGGCTCGGATAGAACAGTATGTGATGTATTCCTCATGATGGTGGACTATCATCATTCTCCAAATACTTTCAAAAGCTTAAAAACAACTCAACTCACTCAACTTTTTCTTTGCCTTTGCGCAGGAAACATTTTTCTTTGCCCTTGCGCAGTAAACTATTTTTTTAACTATTTCCTTAAACAGATGACATTTTATCCATTCCTCTGACATGTACAAGCTTAAGCCTCCAAAGAGCGAGCAAACAAGCAAATGTTGTATCAGCGGAATGCAACGTAAGTGTTATTCGCTAAAATCAACCAACACGTAAATCTTATCATAGAAAGAACTATGTAAGTGTTGAATTTTCCATTGTAGCGGGGAATACGTAGGAGCGAGATCAACATCTTGTCAAGCTACCTAATAAAAAATCTTTTCTTTTTAAAAATTGAGTAGAAAATGAGCCGCAAAGTAATAATCGGTTAATTTGTAAAAGTAATTGCATCCTCCCCCAAATGGTTTCCGTTGGGTACAACGGATGCGAGGGAAACTAATACCTTCTTCTCGCATAACCAACTCCTGAACCCTCTCATAGTTTATACCATGGTTTATAGATTTTAATGATATTTTCCTTTCCTTTTTTGAGATAAATAAAGTTCGGTGGCAACCTTGTTTTTGATGTTGGTTTTTGTGCCACTAATTACAGGTGGTATACACCATTATTACAATGAGAGTAACTTATGACACTTCGCATAAGATTCTATGTAGTACTCTCAAAGCGGATCAATCTAGTATCAATATTACTCCTAATATTTATACATATGTCAAGACTTGATAATTCCTTATCCAAGATCCATGAGATGTGATCACTAGTCTATCTTCATAATAGTCTTTATGCTTTAAGATTATCCTTCTTCACACTAAAGCTCGACTACGTATACTTTAGTGTCCTTATGTTTAATAAAATCTCATGATTAAGTCACACTTAATATTTTATTATTTGGGATAGACAAACAAAATAAAGAAATGTCTTTTACAGAGTATTATTAATGAACAAAGCGATATAAGTCTTTTATTATTAATAAATAAATCGATACAAATACTAAAAATATTGACATCTAAAACTTACACCAACACTGAATCCGTCCCTGCTCCCAAGTTTCACAACATCAAAAATCTCAGATATTGCCCTAAATACATATTGACATTTCTCTTATAAGTTGAATATAAATACATTTTCCTTATTCGACATGTTCAATTTAATGTAATCCTTTAAGAGTTAGGTACGTGGATTAATAAAACTATAATTCTTATGTTGTAAAATTTTAGTCATTTTAGAGTTATGCATTAAGAAACAACAAAAATTAATAATTTGAGTTTCTTTTTTTTTTGGTCGAGACCGGGGTATCCACCGCCGAACACAGTGACTAATCCTTCGCGAGGCACCTCGATAGGTGGGATAGCTGGCCCAAAGACTTAAAGTTGCTCCATACTCAAGTTGAAGATCGAACCCTCGGCCCTTGGTTAAAGGAGGATGAGCCCCAACCGCTCAACCACACCCTTTGGGTTTAATTTGAGTCTCTTTTACCTTTACTTAATAAGAAAGAGAAAATATATTTAATTAATGTTTTAACTTTTGTAAGAGTACAAATGGTAAACTATCATTAATTTTACATTAATTTTTGAAAAAGACCAAAATTTTAAAACAAAGCTAAAAAGCTACTCCAAACTAAAGAAAATGCTAAATAATGCACCTGATACACTAGTAAAGCAAATTATTATGAAAATTTTCTCTTGAAAATTGTGAATTCAATATTTTTTAAAGTATAAAAAATTATCCTATCATCATTATTATTTTTATCTTTTATTTTTTTTTTAGCTTATTTAACAAGTGCACCACATTGTTTAACATGACCCAAAAACTAAAACCCCAAAGTTTTGGGGACGAAGAAGGAATTAGTTACCAGACATAAATTAATGAACCAAACATCCAATTTAGCTGAATTTTTTCTTTCAAATATCATTGTTCAGTAAGTCTTACGAATGTATACAAAATTCAATGAAATAATATATAAATATGATTATTATTATTATTATTATTGTTATTATTATTATTATTGCAAATATGTTATTCAATAAATTTTATTAAAAAACTCCATATTTTTAGTATTGAACTGATAGAATGTAATAATAGCCACAACGTAACTTACATCCACATCAACTATGTAGCTTGTCGTTAAGATAAATTTTCAATGTCGGAAATTAGGATTCACGTATTGTTGTGCATTGGAAACAATCTATAGTCACTTTTTTATTTGGAAAAATAAGTTGAACTCGTGTGTTATTAATTAATTAAATAAGAGATCATTTAAAGCTTTGATTAATCACGTTAAGACGGATGATCGGGATAATTAATTAAGACCATATTTCTGTCAATGAAAGGAACTTCTCGCACCTTGTCGCGTAGAAAAGTATCATTTTATTCAATGAGATTGTTAATGCAAAACTGATTATGACTACAATTGAAATAAAGTTGAATTAAAGTTCAAAAATGGAACTAAAATCACATTAAAGATCTTAAAATTCACTAATTATTTTTACACTACAAACATAATTATTTATTTCAATGTACTTTGGCTATATAAGAGATTTGAACCCAAAATTTTATATCTTCATCAAAAGTTTTAAGCTAAATAAAAAGAAACCCAAAACTATCTTCATTAGTAATTTTGAGATGAGTTATATCTTTTAATAATTTAGTATAAAAATTAATTTCACTAATTTAACAGTTAAACTAAAATTTCTAATTGAAGATATCTACAACATAATTTATGTAAAATTTTAATACTATTTAATACTTTATTATATGATTTTAAATGAAGTATAGTTGGGTTTTAGAGAACATAAAATTATATTGATGATTAGATTACATGATTTTGAATTTGTTTAAACTTTTTGTGTTTAATTAATACTCTCTCCGTTTCTAAATAAGTGTCGTTTGAATTACGTGCGCACTATTTATATTTTTTGATTTGAACCGGGTATTCTCTGCGTACTATTTATATAACATATTTTGACAATATATTTTGATTAATATATAAAAATAAATATTAGCATATATGATTTTGTCTCGATGAATATTTTCAAAATATAAAAATTAATTTTTTTTTAAAATACATAATTAAAGATATTTGTGATCAAATATGTACATTAACATATACACAAACTGGTCAATTGACACTTATTTAAAAACAGAGGGAGGGAATAATATATTTTGAATTTGTCTTTCAAAATATCTTCTTATAATTAACACAGTTTTCATAACAAGTTTAATACCAGCAATACTTAAAAAATTTATGTGGACCCTTTCCAAAAATAAAAATTACTACCTCGTGCTAAAATATAAGTCGTTTTGACCATATTATATAAATTGATAAATGTAATTATTGTTGTATGAAAAAGAGAAATTATGAGTTACTAGTTTACAAAATTGTTTTTCATTAATAGTATGAAAAAGATAAATTGAAGAAGTAAAAGAAGAGAGAGTAATAAATAGTTAAGAGTATAATAAGAAAAATAATTTTAAATGTTTTATTGGTATTGTAAAGTGATTTATATTTTAATACAATTTTTTTCTTTAATATAATTTATATTTTAATATGGAGGGAGTATGATCATGTGGATAGTAACAAGAATAAAACATTTACCATAAAAAAGAATCAATAATTTAGTAATAAAAATAAAAAGAATAGTAGTAACTAAGAGCCATTGTAGTCAAACTTAATAGCATTGGAGTAACCAATGAAAGGAGAAGCCGGTGCATGCATTGTTTCCCAGGCAAAACATTTATTTGGAGATAAATGATGGGAGTGATGAGTTACTCTCAATTATTTTTTATTTTATTTTTGTCAAATAATTTAGTTGGTAGAATTTTATACATTTTTAAAAGTAAATAAATAAATATATTAAAATTTGAACTTTAATTCATACATTTTACATAATATATTTATCAATACAGTTAAATTCATGACACAGGGCATAGTCAATTACTCTCAATTATTATTAGATTTGTATACATTTGGTTGATCAATTTTTACTTTATACACATACTAAATTATTTAATTATATTATTATTTATTGTAATAATTATATTATTTTATTAAATAATCTATTTCTCTTTAATAAATAATTAATATATTAACAAAACAATAATAAATGTTGTATATTAAATAATATTCTCCCTCCATCAACCAGATGGATGACGGTTTGAGATCTCAAAGCATACTTCTTTTTCGGTCTTAAGTTTAAATTCTATCGGTGTAACTTTTTGTGTTAGGTTGGGACAATCCATACTTCATATTGATAAAAAAAACATTATGACGTTAATTGGGTCATCCACTAGTGAACAATATAGTTAATTGATCCTCAAATTAGTCGGTATTTAAGTTGGATACCACGTTCTCAAAAAAAAAAAAAAATTGCAGATCAAATTTTGAAAATGTGTGAATAGGAACCAAATTTTCCCGCAAATGCAAAAATTTAGAAGAAAGAGAGGAAACCAACAACATTGAATTGGTTAATGAAAAAATGAACTACTCAAGTAAATGGTCAAAAGCTCGATCCATAATTACCTATGAACAAAATTCGATTAAGAAGGTAAAAATTACTTAGTTTCTCCGACATATATTAGTCACCGCTAAATAACATTGAAAATTTGATATCTACAACATAATAAAAACAAAACAATAAAGTTTTAGTTAAAAAATGATTTTCAACACAGTGACATGCAATTAAGTAAACATAGTACGTGGATGAATAATTTTTTTATTGAAATAAAAAAGGCATTGTGTCCATAACATAGTAGTTACAACTTTACTCCTTTTTGCCTCTTGGTTCCTAAGAAATGGCAAGATGGATCAAGTTAGTGTTAGAAATTATAATTAAAAAGAAAAGTGCAACGTAAAGTGCGCAAAATACGACTAGACCACAAGCCAGAAAAACGGGAAACATGAGCAGTAAAATGCTTAATTGATTGATTCATTGATAGCATAGAGTTAATTTATTTAATAAGCCAAGGTAGATTAATTTGGATGTGGTACTTTATGATATAAATCGACGGGCCGGGAAACATGAGTGCATAAAGCAGTGCCGACGAATACGCATCATCCTCTGCATACATACATCTATACCGGCAGTACCTACGCTTCTCTCTACTTCTCACTACCCCTTCTAGTATTCAATGTTTCTTCAATTCAACTTATAGTACTGCTATGTTTTATTAATTTTTTCATTTTTTGTTAAAACCACCCATTAAATAATTCTACATTGAAGGTTTAATGGAATAAGTTTATTTTTTTATGACAAATATAATTATATATACTTGTCATACCCCAAATTTTACCCTCCAAATTTTAGTACATATTTATTTTAGTCAATTTTATTTATTTTTCTAACAAGAAACTTTTTGTATAAAAGTATTTATTAGCACTCTTTTTGTTTGTCCAAAATTATAAAAATAAAGCATATATATAAAAAGAAAGGAAATATATAAACTTGTGTAGAAAGAAAAGGAGAAAGACACAAAAATATAAAAAAGGGAGTGAATCAAAACAAAAGAGAACCAAATCTCTAGCCTTGGAGAGCAAGGGAGTAAAATTGCACTAAAACATAATTTCTATAGCAAATCAAGCATAAAAATCAAAGAAATCTCTCAAGTTAATTTCCAAACCAAATATCTCAAGAGATACAATTAAATTTTAGAGACCTAATTCTAACACTATAAATAGAGGCTCTTTCTACACAATAATTCACACACTAATTCTTCACTCATACAAAAAATTCTTCACAAACTACAATCAATTCTCCCCTACACAACAAAAAAACTTGCAACCAATTTCTCTACTACAAACCTTCACTCATAACCAAAACAAAAGAGGAAGAACAGAACTGAAACAGGAAAGCAAAAGGGAACTGCCCAACATTGTGCAGTCGGAGCCATCATCCCCCGTCGGTATTCTTCTTTCTCCCTATTGTCTTATACTCTGTATGTTTTTTCTTTCTTTCTTTTTTATGTTGCGTTTCTGG
Organism: Trifolium dubium; assembly: GCA_951804385.1. Lineage (NCBI taxonomy): Eukaryota > Viridiplantae > Streptophyta > Magnoliopsida > Fabales > Fabaceae > Trifolium > Trifolium dubium. Next base: position 31,001,639 of record OX638069.1, on the reverse strand, counting down.
TTTGTTGTCTCTTTAAATCTCTAGATAATGGCTTATTTGCTCATATATTTGTCCTATTTGTATATACTATTATAATATGTATTTATGTAGTTGTATTAGCACTTATCTTATTTTGTACTTTGATGACCATGTTTGGTTAAGTTCAGAATATCAAGTTTTCTATTGTATACACAATTTTTGATTTGCTTGTAAATAAATATTATGTTTTAATTAGGATTAACTAAGTATATCAAAAACGTAAATATGTATGAACACTAAAATATCAATTTTAATTTTGTGTTTCTTGTTTCATTAAATAATTTGTAAAAATATTGTGGATTAAAAATAGAGGGCGGATGCACTTCCGTTTTTCTCGAATTATTGGTGGCTTTGTGTACACTTAGTTTACCAATAATTTGTCTTCCACCTAAACTCATAAAAAAGAACATTAAAAAATATCAACAAATCAAATCAATTTTTCGCCTTCGGGTCATTCTTAAAAGTCATTTTAAGAGGTAAATACAAAATTCTTTTTTCATAAAAAACACCAACCAACAATATACCCAGAACTACGTAGCTTTGATTTCCTCATCGCACCGGAGGATACGTAGGAGCAAGAGACATCTTGTCAAGCATAATAATAAAAAATGTAATTTTTCCCATTTTCTTTTATTGATAAATATCTCTTGTAAATAAAAAATTCTAATAAATCTAATAAAAACATGTAAATAAAATTCTAAAAAATTACCTAATACCCTAGAACTAATAGGGAGGTTCCCGTTGAGTACAATGGATGTGAGGGGTGCTAATACCTTCCCCTTGCATAATCAACTCCCGAACTTGGAAATGGTTGCGATGACCATCTTTCCATTGCTTTTAAGGTTTTATCAATATTTCCCTTAAAAAAATAAAATTTGGTGGCGACTCTGTGTCATTCCGAGTGTCCTAAACGCTCGGGCAATTTTCGCGGCGCGACAATACTAAAATATGATAAAAGGATAAAGAGTTAAGCCTATCCTTTAGTTTTAGGGTTAAGTGTTTTTTTTATTTTTTATTTATTTACATGTTTTATTTGTATTTTATTTATTATTTATTATTTTTCATGTATATATATTGTGGGGTGGGTTATTTTATGTCAAGTGAAACTCTCCACCCGAGTTTGAGAAAAACTTAAGTCACATATGGACTAGTAGCATGGACCGGTGGGATGAACATCCCATTTGGTGATTTGTGAAAACTCCGCTCAGATGAGATCTATTCAAAAAGTTCATTGAGAATGGGCTAGCCCCCACCCCTCAATGAAAATTTGAATTAGGTCTAGGACTCTGGGAACCTTACCTTAAACCAATAAATTTACCTAAGGGAGACCCTGTGAAATCACATATGGGTCCAAGACCTTAGGTGATATGTTTTAGAGCTACCCTTGTGAGGGGTTTGGGTAGAAAAGCTTAGAACCTCCTATCTTAAGGAGCCTACCTATTTAGATCATTTAATCTTCTCCATCTTGCATCTACCATGCATCGTCATGCATATACACTCATGAAAAAAATAATCTATTGCATCTTCATATATTCTCATGCACTACAAGCAAAAAAAGGGATACAATCTCATGCATACTCATGCATCTTCATGCATTCTCATGCGTTGAAAAACTCATCTCCTCAACCTCTACGCTCAGGAATTTCAAAAATAATCCGAAAACCAAGGAAACGATTGCCATCAGCGCCTGCTCTCCCACACTCTCACGGGACACGTGCTAATTTGAGGAGGATTATGGAGCGACTCGAGGAAAATCAAATAGCTTTGAGTAAGGATGTGAATTCTCTCAAGGAAGGCATGGAGAAGCTCTTTGAAACGCTCTTAAAGCAAGCCAATGAGAAAGTTGCAAGAGCCGAGGAGAAGAAGAAGGCCAAAGAGCTGAAGAATAAGTGCAAGGAAGAAGAAAACCTTGATCCTCCAAGCTTCAAACCTCCTAAAAATCTGGGACAAACCTCATCTGGAGGATTCGTTGAAATACTAAGGCATGTCGATGATTTCTCTGACGGTGAACAAGAGTATGTCCGACCTCACCCTACCAATAACGCTCAAGGTGCTATACCTAACCAGCAAGTGATAGCTGATAATCACCCAAGTGCTGAATCTACACAGATCCAAGCTCTGGAAGAAAGACTAAAAGTTGTGGAAGGGTTCAATGCCTATGGTTTCAATGCCTTGGACATGTGTTTGGTCCCAGATGTGGTACTTCCACCAAAATTCAAGGCACCTGACTTTGAAAAATACAAAGGAATTCACTGCCCAAGAAACCATTTGAGGATGTTCTGTAGGAAAATGGCGGCACACGCCACCAATGAGAAGTTGATGATCCATGTGTTCCAAGAAAGTCTAAGTGGAGCATCTTTAGATTGGTACATGCAGTTGGAAAAAGATCAAATCCAGTCATGGAAAGATCTCACTGATGCTTTCATGAAGCAGTACAAGTACAATCTAGACATGGCTCCCAATCGAATGCAGTTGCAAGCTACTACACAAAAGAAGGATGAATCTTTCAAAGAGTATGCTCAGAGATGGAGAGAATTGGCTGTTCGCGTCCAACCCCCACTCTTAGAAAGGGAATTGGTTGACACATTCATGATCACTCTTCAAGGACCTTACTATGAGAAAATGGTCGGGAGTATATCATCTGGTTTTGCTGATATGGTCATGGTTGGCGAACGAGTAGAAGAAGGTTTGAGGAGCGGTAAAATCCAAGCCACCTCCAACAGTCAAGCTGGGTCAAGGAAGTTCTTCCACAACAATTCAAAAAACAAAGAGGAAGAAACTAATGCTGTGATGACATCCTCAAATCAGGGGTCATATTTCCAACGACAACATAATGGGCATCCACAGAGAAATCAATCTGGATCCAGAAATAATCAAGAAAGAGAGGCTCGCCAGTTAGACTCGATCCCAATAACATATAGTCAATTATGGTCTTATCTGGTCCAAACTTCTTCAATAACTCCTAGAAAGACTAGATCCATGAAGTCTCAGTTTCCTTCTTGGTACAATGCGAGTGCTCAATGTGAATTTCATGACGGAGTAGTGGGGCACTCAATTGAAGACTGCTATACCTTCAAAGAAATGGTGCAAGATCTGATTGACAACAAGCAACTAACTTTTGATAAAGATGGCCCGCATACGGTGGGTAATCCCTGAAAGCAGATATACCAAGAATCATCTTTTGGAGTTGGCCAATCATCAAAAAAGCTCCCTTCCAAGGATCATGAAGCTTCGAATTTCCAGTTTTAATTTCATTCTTGCTAAGTATTTATTTGCTTTTGAAGTTGTAACTTTTGACCAGTATTTTTTAATAAAATCAATATGCATGTTTCTGGAATTCATCTTTTCATATTTCATTCTATCATCTCCGTCTCTTTCCATTTCTTTGTTCGTATTAACAAATTTGGGGGAGGATGATGTAATAAAATAATTAAATTTACTGACATATGATTTCATAGTAAGACTTGGTTGACGATGTAAGGCATTGTTTCGCTTCCTAAACACTGGAGAAATAAGGAGATAATCCGTAGTTAACCCCTTTGAGCTTGAAGTTGGTGTTTTTTTTACTTTTTTTTTTAACCCTTAATTTGAACCTGGGGCAGGGTAATATTTCAATTAATTTGATGATGCATTCTGATACAAGAGAATTAGAGTTTTAACAACAATGCTTTCTTCAAACAAAAGGAGCGGTTAAGAGATGAGACTCACATCAGTTCATGTGGCAGTCACAATCTCCATGCACCAAAATCGGGTTGTTCAAAAAATAAAATAAAAACAACATCCCGATGGACTTCAAAAAAAGAGTGACTGCCACTCCAAAGAAAACTCAATAAAGATCATCTAACAAGATAGGATCTCATCAAAAAATGAATGGAGCTCGATCAAGTGTGAACTTCAAACATCATCATAACTACAAAAATTCTCTTGTTGACTGAAAACATCTGTTGAATTAATTGAATTTAGGAATGAAGGACATCAAGGAGAATGGGGTGGGACCAAATAAAATTTTGAGCCTTATATCCTTTTATTCAAAAACCGTGAGCCCAGCCACGTTACAACCCCCAAAAGACCTAATTGAAACTAGGTTCATTATGAAAGCATATTCGACAAATATATTGTTAAACTGACTCCTCTAAATCAATTTTTGTTCTATCACTTCTTCATCTTTCTGATTTCAAAACTTGCATGTACATTGTGTTAGAAATACTTGTCAAAAGGAAAAATTTATTTGCAAGTCAATACTTGGCATCTGGTTAATTCAGCAAACAGTTCAATTAAGGAAGAACTGAATCAAGATACTCCTAATAAAGGGGCAAGGCATCTAAGGAGCCTACTAATCAGTGGCAAATTCCTTCTAATCAGGGGCAGGTCCTCTAAACTCCTGCTACTCAAAGTCAAAAGTGTTCAAGAATTGGCCAGCCTAGAGGCACTATCCCTAAAACGCCAATTAATTAGGGGGCATACCCCTCAAGAATTCAAATGATGGGGCAGTTCGCAGCAATGTCATATCAGACTTAATCTCAAGCAACTTCCTTTGCTCCAGTATTCAACATTGAATGTAGCGCTCCTCTCGAATGGTCATCCTACACCAGGGAAGAAAAAGAACCTCTGCTCATAGGGCTCCATTGAAGTCAAAAATATTATGCCTTAAAAAAACATATATATAAAAAATAATATAAAAGCTCGCTAAGTCGAAAACCCGACAGGGCGGCTTAGGCAATATAGAGAGCGTCCCGCTGGATTGAAAACTTGAAAAGGCGGTCCAGGCAAAAATTAGGGACACCAAAAAAGGAAAATATTCCCGGTGGACTGAAAACTCGAAAGAGCGGTCCAGGCAAAAGTTAGGGATTTCAAAAAATGAAAAGCAAAAAGGCAAAATGAGCTGCAGCAGAGGCCATCCCTCTCCATACTTTCAGGTCGTTCAAGTGAATCATGTCAGGCATCAACTACTGTTGAGTTTAGAATGGGTGTGGGGAGATCATGCTAACAAAATTCTTATAACCTTCGGACAAATAAACTTGGTTGCAAAACATACCTTCAGGCCTTAAACCATCCAAAAAAAACCTCTCATACACTTTTAAATCATATTCATGCATCATTCAACATTGGCATCCATAAGCTCAATCTTCATTTGCACTCATAATTCAAATTATTTCACTAAATTCAAAGTCCAGTACCTGTTGGCAACCACAAAACTCAATCATTATTCGACCTCAATCGGTCACTCCAAAAGCATTGGTTTCTCTTGACACCTCAAGTCCAACCCACACATCTTGAAGCCCAATGTCCATTGACACGCATTCAACACACATTAATCTTGCATTTCATTTCATGCATCATCCTGCATAAAGTACACTATGCCAAACAAAAAGATATACCATGCATATGCACAAAGCATGCATTACATAACAAAATCCCAATATTAAGGAGGTAATTCAAAGTCCAATCATCATTGGCAAATAAAATCAAAAGTCCAATTTTCATTGGCAAATCCAATTCAAAGCTCAGGCTTCCCCAATATTTCATTTCATGCATCAGTCACGAATGACACATCAAGCATCAATCAGACATGACATAACATGCACCAGATAGCATGCATTAATATACAATCATCATTCTCAACATGCATCTCGGCGGTAGATCCTGTAGTTAATCCCGACAGAAGATTTTTCTAGCAAAGTTCGTCAGTAGTTATTATCTCATCAGTAGATCCTTTGGCAAGCTCGACACCAGTTATTTATCTCGTCCGTAGATCCTTTGGCAAACCTCGACAGTAGGTATTTCTCGGCAGTAGATTCCTAAATTAATCTCGTCAGTAGATCCTTTAGCAAAACCTCGACAGTAGGTATCTCTCATAAAATCTCAGCAGTAGATTCTCAAAATCAATCTCGACAGTAGATCATCTGGAAAAGCTCGACAGTAGCTATCATCTCGTCAGTAGAACATCTGGAAAACCTCGACAGTAGGTATTCGGCAGAAGATTCCCAAATTAATCTCGACAGTAGATCATCTTGAAAACCTCGACAGTAGGTATCTCCCATAAAACCTCGGCAGTAGGTATCTCTTATAGAACCTCGGCAATAGGTATTTGAGATAACTTATCAATATGATACTCCATATCCCCAGCAAATCAAGGTTGCCCGGCTACGATCCGATGGCAATATATCATACTCATTCCTAGGATCTAGATCCCTACGGGGAAATAACCTAACTCTGTTAACACCCTACGGGGCAATAACCATTTATCTTTAGGATCTAAGCACCCTGAGGGGAGACGATATAATTATGTTAGCACCCTGCGGGGCAATAACCATTTATCTTTAGGATCTAAGCACCCTGAGGGGAGACGATCTAAATATGTTAGCACCCTGCGGGGCAGCAACCATTTATCTTTAGGATCTAAGCACCCTGAGGGGAGACGATCTAATTATGTTAGCACCCTGCGGGGCAGCAACCGTTTATCTTTAGGATCTAAGCACCCTGAGGGGAGATGACCTAACCTTTTAGTTTAAGCACCCTGAGGGGCGACGACTACCCTTTTAGTTTAAGCACCCTGAGGGGCGACGACTATCCTTTAGCGGAAACACTCTGCGGAGTGACGATTTCCTTTTAGTTTAAGCACCCTGAGGGGCGACGACTATCCTTTAGCGGAAACACTCTGCGGAGCGACGATTTCCTTTCAATTTAGCACCTTGTGAGGTGACGACTACCTTTTAACTTAAGAACCCTGCGGGGCAGCGATTATCCTTTTTAGTTGAAGTACCCCGCGGGGTGATGACTTCTTCTTGGTTCAATTACATATGGGAAATGGTTATCTTTCAAAAGATTTAGGCACCCTACGGGACAACGCCTATTTTTGGTTTAAACACCCTTCGGGGCAGGGACTATCCTTAAGATCTAAACATCGTCAAGCGATAATCGATCATTTACTTTCATAAGGCAAAATTATGGGTATTCTTATATTTAATTATCTTTCAAAGACATTTAAAGATATTTAAATAGGGGCAGCTGTCATACCCCAAATTTTACCCTCCAAATTTTAGTACATATTTATTTTAGTCAATTTTATTTATTTTTCTAACAAGAAACTTTTTGTATAAAAGTATTTATTAGCACTCTTTTTGTTTGTCCAAAATTATAAAAATAAAGCATATATATAAAAAGAAAGGAAATATATAAACTTGTGTAGAAAGAAAAGGAGAAAGACACAAAAATATAAAAAAGGGAGTGAATCAAAACAAAAGAGAACCAAATCTCTAGCCTTGGAGAGCAAGGGAGTAAAATTGCACTAAAACATAATTTCTATAGCAAATCAAGCATAAAAATCAAATAAATCTCTCAAGTTAATTTCCAAACCAAATATCTCAAGAGATACAATTAAATTTTAGAGACCTAATTCTAACACTATAAATAGAGGCTCTTTCTACACAATAATTCACACACTAATTCTTCACTCATACAAAAAATTCTTCACAAACTACAATCAATTCTCCCCTACACAACAAAAAAACTTGCAACCAATTTCTCTACTACAAACCTTCACTCATAACCAAAACAAAAGAGGAAGAACAGAACTGAAACAGGAAAGCAAAAGGGAACTGCCCAACATTGTGCAGTCGGAGCCATCATCCCCCGTCGGTATTCTTCTTTCTCCCTATTGTCTTATACTCTGTATGTTTTTTCTTTCTTTCTTTTTTATGTTGCGTTTCTGGTTTGTTGTCTCTTTAAATCTCTAGATAATGGCTTATTTGCTCATATATTTGTCCTATTTGTATATACTATTATAATATGTATTTATGTAGTTGTATTAGCACTTATCTTATTTTGTACTTTGATGACCATGTTTGGTTAAGTTCAGAATATCAAGTTTTCTATTGTATACACAATTTTTGATTTGCTTGTAAATAAATATTATGTTTTAATTAGGATTAACTAAGTATATCAAAAACGTAAATATGTATGAACACTAAAATATCAATTTTAATTTTGTGTTTCTTGTTTCATTAAATAATTTGTAAAAATATTGTGGATTAAAAATAGAGGGCGGATGCACTTCCGTTTTTCTCGAATTATTGGTGGCTTTGTGTACACTTAGTTTACCAATAATTTGTCTTCCACCTAAACTCATAAAAAAGAACATTAAAAAATATCAACAAATCAAATCAATTTTTCGCCTTCGGGTCATTCTTAAAAGTCATTTTAAGAGGTAAATACAAAATTCTTTTTTCATAAAAAACACCAACCAACAATATACCCAGAACTACGTAGCTTTGATTTCCTCATCGCACCGGAGGATACGTAGGAGCAAGAGACATCTTGTCAAGCATAATAATAAAAAATGTAATTTTTCCCATTTTCTTTTATTGATAAATATCTCTTGTAAATAAAAAATTCTAATAAATCTAATAAAAACATGTAAATAAAATTCTAAAAAATTACCTAATACCCTAGAACTAATAGGGAGGTTCCCGTTGAGTACAATGGATGTGAGGGGTGCTAATACCTTCCCCTTGCATAATCAACTCCCGAACTTGGAAATGGTTGCGATGACCATCTTTCCATTGCTTTTAAGGTTTTATCAATATTTCCCTTAAAAAATAAAATTTGGTGGCGACTCTGTGTCATTCCGAGTGTCCTAAACGCTCGGGCAATTTTCGCGGCGCGACAATACTAAAATATGATAAAAGGATAAAGAGTTCAAAATATAAATGAGTATGATAAATGTCCACAAATAAACTCCAACTACCTAGAAAAAAATCACTTCAGCACCATGAAACCACCAACACGAAGATACCGAACTCCTCAAGAAGAGAAGAGAATATCTACCACAAAAGAAAGACAAAACAACCAGAGGTTCACAACCAACCAAAGTCATTGAGATCCAGGATCACAACTCAACAAACTTTACCGGTTCCAGCACCAAATAAGATGTACACCCCACTCATAGAAGGAACAGGGTGTGTCAATATTTTTACAAAGAAACCACTTCCAAAAAGAAAGTTTCACCATATCCACCATATACACAATATTTTGCCAAATTAACAGCCACCTGAGTCTATCTTTCCCACCCACCCCCATCCCTAAAAAACTCTCCAAAATACCACCAATACCACGATGATGCACCAACTAAAAACCTAACCACCTAATAATATAATATCAGACATGAGAAACTACACTGCAAGAAACAAAAACCCGATTCAGACCTGAGGCCACAAAAAGCACACAAAGCAACACCAGCCTCTATAATCACACCGCGCTAACAAAGGTTATGACGAGTAGGTAGTCTATCCTGAAGAAGGTGCCAAAAAAAAAACTACCACTTTAGGTGGGGCTCAAGTCTTCCACACTTTTGGCAACAATTTTACCTTCTTTGTAAAAAAAATGACCTCATCAACAATGTTGCGACAGAGAATTAATTAGGTTGACTTTACCGAGAAACAACCAGTATGGTCATGGTTCTAGGACTAAGAATCTGCAGCAGCTGAGAATTTTGAACCATTCAAAATTTCTAAAAGGTCAAGCTCCTAATCAATAAGATCCCTCCTCCACCTCAAGTCTCAAACCCATTGACCTACGATCCAGCTACCAAGCTCTCCAACCTTACTAGTACTCTGAGTCAAAACTTGAAAGAGGCTTTAAAACTAAATCCTAAGAAAGATTCCGTCCACCAAGGATCAAACCAAAAAGAAGTCATGAGACCATTTCCAACTCTTTTAGTCACCGACATCTGCAAGCCTCCAAAGTAAAGACACATCCCTTCACCATATAGAGGCATTTCTAAGCCCCTCTAGCCTCCCTCCAAGATGAGGGGAAGGAAAAAGTGGACCAGAAGAATCTGTCTTCAGTTCAGCCCCACCTGAAATCAACTGCCATCTTCACTTACCAAATAATGCAAGGTTTACAGCACGAAGATCTCTAATAGAGTAAGTTTTACTCTACAATGTAGACGAATTTTGTTTTACTCATGTAATTTTTTATTTGTTTTATGTAATAGTATTATGAAGATTCTATCATTTATTACAATATGTTGACTTTTTTTGACATAGCAGACAAAAAATTTACTGCTATTTCAGTAAAAAAAATCAACAGAGGAGAATAAATAGTAGTAGAAATTTTATATTACAAGAGTAATAGTAGAAAGTTCACATTACAAGAGTTCAACGACGGGCCAAAATTATTATATTAGAGGTAAATCAAAACTCACTCACATTTTTTTTATAGCAAGCAACATTACTTGGCATAACAAAACATCAGCCACTTATTACAAGCATCTTTATAGGAGAGGATGATTAACAATAACAAGCAATAAAAAAATTAAATGATGTTTAAAGTATTGTAATCAAGAGTAGAGAACACAATGTGCATCCATGATATCTCCAAAACCATTCTCATAATATATATATAAGTTTTACCTAGTTGGAATTTTTTATAATACGACCCGCCAAGAAATCATTTGTATTGGGTCAAAACTCAAGAATAACTACACAAATAAGTTGAATATTACTTCTTTATTTAAAACAACTTTTTTTTTTGAAAATTTATTTTTAAAAAAACTTTAAAATATTAAATTTATTAATACTTTCACTTATAAAGTGTTTAACCTTAGGGTCTTATTGTGTAAAAAAAGATCCTTTAGGGTCCTGTTAGCCTCTGAGACACTTTTTAAACATTATATTTAAAAAAATAATTCATTCAAAAAATTAAACACTTCAATTTTCAATGTATTAATTTTACACATTTCAATAAAATTAAATTTTATTAAAATTTACTGTTTAAAGTGCATAAAAAATGTCTCGAAAACACATATTAGCATTTTCCTTTATTATCATTACCCAAGTGAGATTTTCAACGAGAATTTTTATCCATCAACAAGCAACACCTCCGTTGGGCAAGAAGAATTAGGTTAAGAAGTCTTTAGGACATTCATCCCTAAGCCTCTCTCTTATTTGAGTCACTATTCTATACTCCCTCCGTCCCGAAATATAAGGGAAAATAAAAAAATCACACTTATTAAGAAAAGCAAAACTTAAAAATTTGAAACATGATTTTGTGGGGTTTTTCTTGAAATAAGTTGCATAGGAAGATGTAAAAACATTTTTTATTGGTTGTTGTTTATTGATAAAATGAGAGAGAAGGAAAATTAAATGCAATTTGTAATTAATTTTATGAGAATAAGTAAAATTAATACTTGGGAAAGATAAATGTTTAGTTTTTTCCCTTATATTTTGGGACAAAAAAAAAAGTGTTTTTTTCCCTTATATTTTAGGACGGAGGGAGTATATCACATGACTCAAGATATTTATTTGGGTTCTTCCTCAAAGATCCCCCATAAGAACCAAATGTTGACCATTATTTTCTACATACACTTTCATTAACATCTTCGAGTAATAAGAGAAATAATAAATAGCTATATACTTTTAATGACAATATTAATTAGTATTATTTTCGTACTAAAAATAATATACAACGTTTTGACAATATCACATAATAAACTAAGAAATGTAATTAATATGTTGCATGGAAAAGACAAATTATGAGTTAGTAGTTTATAATATTATGCTTTATTAATATTATGAGAAAAATTAATTGTAGAATTAAAAGAAAAATGAGAAGCAAATAATTAAAGTATAATAGAAAAAAGAATATTTAATGTTTCATTGGTAAATGATAATGTAAGGTACGTGATATATATTTTAGTATAATTTTTTTCAAAACGACATATATTTTAGTAAGGATGGGCGATGGAGTATGTTCTATGTATGTTTGGACTATGTTCACTTTCCTAGCTAAATTGAGCTCAAATGTAAAACCCGCTTTGACTATAATTTAAGTCTTTAAGTGATGATTTTTTTCTATCACAAGAAGTCAATTTTTTTGGTGTTATACTACTATTTTTAGAAAACTTGATATAATGCAAACAAATTTTTACAGTGCTTTCAATTTTCAAACTATATTTTTGTTGTTGTTGAAAGGACAATGCTTTCAAACTATTGCTCAACTATATATATTTCATATTGAACCAAGTACATATCCTCCAAGTTTATTCAAATTAACAATATACCATAAGAGAATATATTACTATTTGATTGGAAGCACAACTTGGTTACATTCATAACACCTTTGCTATCTTTGAGTAATGTCTACATTGATTCCCTTTACACATCAAGTTGCAAATTAGGTTACTATAGCTAGCTTTGCTTGTTCTTGTCTAGCTATGCCCTTTCACATGTGACATCACACGTGGTGAACCCAGACAAAAGGAATGTGCAAACTGCCTCTATACGTACTATATATACAATTTGGTTAGTTAAACTTAAATTAATCATGTACTATATGTTACTTTAAATATTAAAATTAAAACGTGGCTTTGTTTCATTATATGATCAATTTTTATTACTACTTCGTGTCCAAATCTTTGCTTCGTCATACTCATACATATCATATTTTTCTTCTTTTTGGTTTGCATATAAAAGATCAAATTAAAAAAGGGTATAACTTGATTTGGATTTTTGTTTTAGTCTTTAGAAGCATGCCTTAAAGTTTGAAGTCCGCGTCTTTAATTAAGCTAAACCAAATCTAATAGAATATGTAATCTTTCCAAACAATTATTATTAACAACTTGATATGCTCGACCCTTAGCAATATTTGGAAGTTAACTAGGAAAGGAATATGGTACAAAAAACAAATTATAAAATTCAAGAGAAAGAAAGGGAAAAACATGCATATAATATAATTAAAATCATCAAATTTAATCATAATATAATATAATTAAATTATAAAAATATGTATTTATAACATTTGTTCAAGAAAAAGTAAATGATTATTTTAGAATATTATACCATTGAAATTCATATATTACCCCTAAATAAATTAATCATCAAAGAATATATTCATTTCATATGTGTGGTTTTATATTCAAAGTATTTGAAAATTTCCTTACAAAAAAAAGTATTTTAAAATTTGCTTCCTATATCATTGTAAGAGTTGAATGCCCTTTATCCTTCTCTTATTTATACTACTCTCTCCGTTTCAAAATGAGTGTCGCTTTAGCTCAAAATTTTTGTTTCAAAATGAGTGTCACTTTTCAATTCCCAATGCAACATTTTCCATTTCTATCATCTAATTACTGCTTTATACACTATTTCCAAGAAAAAGTAAGCTTAATTTAGTAAAAGTGTTTTTACTTTTAACATAATGATTACATTCCTTAATATGTGTGAAAACACCAAAAGCGACACTCATTTTGAAACGAAGGGAGTAATATTTACTTATCAAAAAAATCATCAAAGATTATAAAAGCTATTTAAATTTTAATTAAAATGTCAACTTTCTTTTCATACTACTATATATATGTCAACTTCCAAAATTAAATAAGCATATAAACATATATTTGAAATAAGCATATAAAAATATTTAACGGATATATATGTTCTACCAATGTAACATTAATTTTGATCTTCCTAAATTACTTATGTATTTATACTTTTTTTACCAACAAAAGTTACTACTCTCTCTTTAACTTTATTATTTTTTCATACACTAACAAAGAAAGAGAAAAAAAGCAAAAGAAAAACATGTATAATTTTCACAAGATTAATAAAAGTTACAAATTTCTTAATATACGTAAAAATGTCGGAACATCATATATTTTAATATGGAAGAAGTAGTAATTAAAGTAGCTAAGCTAGTCCAAACAATATATACGATGAAGCCCCTGATGATTATAGGTACTCCCTCCGTCCCAAAATGTAAGAGAAAAAATTCAAATTCTTTTGTCCTAAAATATAAGAGAAAAACACAAACTTTTACATTTCTAATAAAAGTTCACTCTCTCTCTTACCTTTTCCATAATCAATAATCAATCAAAATTGTTTATACATCTTTTCAAGTAACCTTTTTACTAAAAAGCTTACATCCAATCATTATATTTTACTTTTTCTTAATAAATGTGATTTTTATTTTTTTTCTTACATTTTGGGACGGAGAGAGTATGTTGATTAAATTATTGAACGGTGATGATGAGGAAGTAGATTCTTAAAATGAAACTTGATACCAAGGGATCATCCTAATCATCGTTCTCATCTTCTTTCTGTAAAGCTTAATTAAACCCTAGCTAGCTTTTGACCGTTGACTGAAAGGCACGTGCTCACATCTTTATTTATCTTTCAAAAATTCACAACGAGATGATTTCGGCGACGCACGTGCACTCCCTTGTCCCGACATGTACTAACATAATCATGCCTAAACTGTTTAACTTAAATCTTTGTTTATTACTATGCTACTCCTTCATTATTTTAATTTGCTTTGAATAAATCCCCTTCTTCCTTAAATTAATCCCTTTGTTATTTTTTTAGTGTAAAGTCACGTTAATCATACAATATTATATAAATTTAGAGGTGTGGTTGAATAGTTGTAGTTCATTATTTTTTTATTAATAATATTTTGATACAAAATAATTTTTAAATTTTTGGATCAATTGTTTCATACATTGAAATACCTCTAATTTAATAAAGAGAATAATCACTATATTCGATCGTGAATATCTTTGATTTTCGGAAAAAAAAAATGGTAGTATACTGCTAATAGTAATTTAAGTGGTACCCACAATGCACGTGACATGCTTAAACAAGCTAACTTGATATTAAAGCTTATTTTTATTTTAACCTTAATGGAAGTAGTAGCAAGCCATGTATATATAGTAATGTATTTATCATGACAATCGATAAGTATCATAGTTATTGCTTGCTCAGCATGCACGAAGATCTTTCAACATTACACACTACTATAATAACTTTTGTAAAAGAACAACATTTCACAATATATAAGTAAATTTATATAAAAATTTACCTTTAAAAAAATGTCTAATCACATTTAAGTAATATATTCTTTTTAATTTTATTTTTATCTTTTACTTTGAAAACTGTTAAAAATATGAAATGTGAAACAAACAAAAAAAGTGTATTTAAAATAATGACATTTAATATAATAATTAAAGATGTCTTTTGCTTATGTTTATGACTGTTGTTGAACTTTTTTATTATTGTATATATATGAGATCAAAGGAGAAATATAAAAGAATTTACTTGGACTTGGACCTCCCCAACTAGTCATTATCTATGAATTTACTTCGTAGTTGGTATATCAACAAAAATATGGTTGTAAATTAATTTCTAAACTAACTATTCAATCTGTCTCCCGTATTAATTACCACAATCCATAAAGAAAATAAAACACAGTCCAAATATTCTTTTAATATTTGAAAAAAAAATCTGAATTTCTCATTAAACACAAAATTTGAAACCTATTTTTATTGAAATACCTAAAAGAATTTTCGGATTTTCATATAGTTTGCGGGGGTATGGTGATAAGTGTAGGGGTCCCAAATATATTCTTTTAACTAATGATCTTTCTTTTTAATTTTTTTACTTTTTTTTAACTATATAGATCAATAACACCAAAAAAATTGTTGGTCCAAGAACTCAACCCTAAAGTCTAAATTCAGCCCATGGCCCAATCATGTAAAGATAAACTTAATATATTACAGTTTATTTTTGGATTAATAATTTAAAAAATTGATTTGATCTATTCTAATTTATTGTGAATATTTTGGATCAGTTTTTGGATATTCAAATTATAAATTAATAATTTTATTATTAATATATATTTTTTCTGACTCAAAATATAAGAGAAATTTGGTCAAAAAAAATTATTGTATTTGGTTAAAATTTTGGACCCAGCTCAAACTGAACGCGATGTAATCAAACAAATACATCAAATTTTTTTGATCAATTTTCTTTTATATTTTAAGACGGAGTGAATATATATTATAAATACATGGTAAAATAAATATTTAGTGCAAAATTCCTTCATAATATCCAAAAATTCTTACTACTGATAGCTTTATCTAAAGCTAGAGGAATACTAAAACATCATACAATTGCAAAAAACTAAAATAAAATTGTGGCTTACAAAATTCAATAAGAAGACCAAATTCTAATTGAACATTGGACATAGATATTTTTAATAGAATCTCGAATAAAGTCCGGTGTCCAAGAGAATAAGCAAAAAATACATAGAAAAATCCATGATCCTACTGCAAAAAACCCTCCTAAGGTCTTCGATGGATAAAAAAACACAAAGAAACTCTCATCAAAAAATGTGAGAGACCATTTGCCCAGAACATTTCAAAGAGCATTTAGTGTATAACATCAATTATTAGAGAAACTTCTCCCTTTTTAACATTATTCTCTATGAAGATTTTTGCAACTATTAATGCTAGCAATATAATCACCCTCTAGAATCTTTGTAAACTAACTCATATTTTATATATTTTTTTAATTTATTAAGATTATATAAAGATAAAGATAAAAAAAATTATTTTTGTTTTGGTATATCGGCGTGTTATTTAATTTCCTCAACCATATAGACCATTTTAGAGTCAGGATATTAGCTATAGGCTGTGGGCATACATTAAGTTTGACGTACCATGTTAAAAAGTTATAAAAACAGTTACGAATCTCTTAAGGATATACTTATGGTTATGGTCATGAATTCGATCCTACTAATTGATTATTGATGTGTTTGTAGTTGCTATAGTATTTTTTTTTGACACATAATTATTATTTATAATATTATTAATATTATTATTATTATTATTATTATTATTATTATTATTATTATTAATATTATTTGAATTTGAATAAAACATATTGAAAGAAGAAGAAAAACAGACTAAGGCCCAATTAGGTCCAAATCCGATAAATACAAGAGAAAAGTAGGATATCTATTCACACCTCCTCACTGTTAGAAAGAGATAGAGAGTGTGTGTATCTAAAAGAAAGTGATCGCTCTTCTTTCACTTTATTGCTCACACAGAAAAATATACTATCAAAATTTAATAGGTTTTTGGTAAAAATTTACACTATTAAAAGATATCATATCATATAATAAAAATTACAATGTAAAAACCTATTTTGATACTAAAAATAAAATATATATTTCTTAAAAATTTCACCTATAAATTGCTTAGCCAATTAAAAATTGCCACATAAAACATAGTTTGCTTAGCCAATTAAAAATTGTCACTAAAAATCTATTTTGATACTAAAAATAATAAAAATATATTTCCAAAAAAATATATGAAGAAATTATTTCTAAAGTTTAATACTAAAAATATTTAAATGATCTTTATTCTTTATTTGTTATAAAATTTAGACTGTTATTTTTTGTAAGAAAATATTTAGACTATTATTATCAACTAAATAATTGATACTTAGGAAAAGAATGACATATTAGCACATCGTCGCATAATTAAAGAGAAGCTTATGTTATTCTTAAGTCTCCATTTTACTTATGTGACAAATTTAGTAAAGTTTCTCATATCCATCGTTTTGCCTATGTGGTCTACTCCAAATCAATAATCATTTTTTTGATATTTTGTTGACAATCATCTACTTTGTCATGTAACTCCCAATAAATTACGTGTCATTCATATTTCTCTATAATTTTAATCTTATATATAAGATAAGCTAAATGTAAAGATACAAATTTTTGTTACATAGAACATTGAACGATCATACAATTAATGTTTTAGGATTCGGCTCCTTTAAAGTGAATGATTCACTTAAAGTGTAAAGTAGATAATGTTAACCGTTGATTCATAAATTAATTGTAGATATTAATAGGTACATTATTAAAAAAAATTATGAGAATCATGTGAGTTGTTACAATCACAATCTTGGATTTTCTCAATTTACACTTTATGCATAATTTTCTTAAAAAAAATACAAAGGCTACGCATAAGTTGAATTAAAAATAGGGGTTAAAAGCGGGGATTAAAAATTTTATAGGGATTAAAAGTCAAAGAAAATTTTTGAGGGACTAAAACCAAAATTTGATATATTAAATATTTATAGGGATCAAAATATATTTAACCCTTTTAAAAAATGAAAAATATGTATATTTTTTTAAAATGCAAGATATATGTATATTGATTGAAAAGTATAATTTTTTTTCCGACGTTCGTGGAGCTCCGTAGATACCGTTGGATCCATGGAAATGGGAATGGGAAAAATATTCTCCCACGACGGAGAGATCGGGGACAGGGTGGGAATTAGAGAAAACAACCTCCGCACATTTTCTGTCTCGTTGACATCCCTAATTGTTTAACCTTTAACTTTATGAGATGACATATTGTATAATTAAATTTCATTCATTTGTGTTTATGGTAAAACGTAAGCTTATAGAGTAGACAAACAATGAATGGTTTGGTCGGTTGGTCTTCGTAAACTTAGCTTAAATAAAAGAGACATCGCATTATATATGTAGGATTGAGATTTAAACTCTGGACACCTTACTTATTCATTTTAAGGGTAGAATTTCTAGCCGGCTAGGCTACTTGATCAAAAAAATTAATGGCTTATACTCATGAATATATTTTTTGAAGTTAGAAAGTGAAATTATTCAAGCATATATAATCAAAATATCTATTTAATTGCCTCAGTTATCTCGTAATCGCAGACACAAAAATCTACATATATATATGTGAAGATTGCTAATAATTTCGATCATGAGTCAAAGTTAGCAATGTATAATCTATATATAATTACTTAGTGCACCCTCTATTGTCTTCGCACATCCACAGCTACTCATAAGCCCGACCCCCACATGCACTACTTGTAATTACATGTGGGTCATACTTGCTAACTTCGACTCACATGGTCAAAGTTAGCAGCCCTATATATATATATATATATATATATATATATATATATGAATCTTAATAAATTAAGATTTGGGTTAGCTGGATGACATTGGACAGTAAATTGTAAATAAATAATAATAAGTCTTCTCTATAATATCTCTATATCTATCTCTATAATATATATTTACGGATGTCTCTCTTTTGATATTTTTCTTATGTGACATACTCTCATTTGACATAATCATACATGTCATCTCATCCTTAATTTTATACTACATAAATTTAGTTAGGAGTTTTAGCAAGAGGAGCGGAGTTCAATTCCCACCAATAATAAAAAAAACTATTTTTATGATTTTTTTTATATTTAATTATTACTAACCATTTTTTTTAAAATTTACTAATCTCTATAATATATATTTATGGATATCATGAATAAAATTTTCACATGCAATCTCTAACGAACCAAAGTTTATTTGTCACATATGTTTCTCTCATGAACAAAATTTAGTCTGAGGTGCACGGTTTGATTCCTATAAACAATTAAAACTATATTTTTATGATTGTTTTTGAAAGCTATTTTATGATATTTTATTTTATTTCATATAGAAAATATTTACAGTTATATTAATGTGTAATTTACACGAGATGAATATATATACTAATATATTAATATAAGTGCTTAATTTTTTTTGTAAGCAAATATGACTTTTTTAGTACATTTGACAATTAATGTATTTGGTCCATATTAAAGCCCAAATACATCAATAGTCAAATGTACAAAAAAAAAACTAAATTTACTTATAATAGTGATCGGAATGAGTATATCAATACAAGGTCTATATTTTTTTTATAATTTCTATGGTGATGAGAGAGAAAATACCATATTGTTGAGAACGGAAAATGAGAGATCACTCTCAACAGTATTTTATCATTTTAAATCTTTAAATTTGTATTATTTTTCATATTCAAATAAAATCAATATAAAATGAACGTCTACATAATATAAAAATAAAAACCATATGCTATTACGAAGATTTTTTTCATTGGTAATTTTACGAGAACATATATTTTTATGAAGAACTGTATTTGTACCCATATATTAATACTGGACTTTTTTTTATAATTTCTACAAAACGTATATTTATACTCATGTATATACGGGGTTTATTAATACGAGACAATTTTTTTTTACTATGACTTATATTTACACCCATATTAGTACGAGTGCTTTTGATTTTATAATTTACACGGAGACCAATATTTATACTCATATATTAATATATGACTCTATCTTTTTAATAATTTCAATCGAGACTAGAAAGAAAACACCATATTGTTTATAAAGAAGAGTAGGATATCACTCTCCATCCTATTTTATCTATTTAAAATAACTAAATATATATTATTTTTCATATTTAAATAATGTAAATAGAAAATTAATTTCAGAAGTATTTGAAAAATAAAAATTACTTGAGAAAAAATTCATTAATTGAAAATAAGATTCAAAAAATTAAATTAAAAAAAATTAATACTCAACTAATTCACTTTAACTTTAATTAATTATAATAATATAATTTTGAATATTAAGTCCAGAAGTCCTAGCTCAACTTACAGAAAATGCTAAAATTGCTAAGCAGGATATCCATGACCTGAATTCGAACTCTTATCACTCCACTTGTGTGTGTGAGTTTATTGGTGGCTTTATCATCTCGTCTATATACCCAAATTATTTTTTTGAATATTAACTCGTACTAATGCAGGAGTAACTTACACTAGTATTTATTCGTCAAAAAAAAAAATATACTTATATTTAACTATTTGCAAAAAATTAAAAATCATTTTCCATACGTGTAAAATGTAATAAATTAAAAGTGATTCTTTATTGGTATAAATTAAATTAACGATAATTATTACTTTAATAAAGTAACTTCTTTTAAAAGTTATGCTATTCCCTTTTAAATTATATGCTTAATTTTTTTCGGTTACATAAACTATATACCTATTTAGTTATATAAAATTATTATTAGGAAATTATATATATTGTACATGAATCTTAACAAATTAAGGCTTGGGTCAGTTGGATGGCATTCATGCAGTAAATGGTAAATAAACAATAATGAGCCATATTTAACTATTTGCAAAAAACAAAAAATCAATTTCCATACGTGTAAAATGTAATAAATTGGGGAAAAGATAAATTATTGTTAATTAAAATGGCATCAACAGCCATTTTATGATTGTTCCCAAGATTACAAGATATTGAGAATCAATAGTATTTTTTTGGTCGAGACTGGGGTATCCACCACCGAACGCAGTAACTAATTCTTCGCTAGATTGGAAGCACCTTGATAGGTGGGATAGCTGACCCAAAGATTTAAAACTGCTTCATACTCAAGGTGATGATCGAACCCTCGACCCTTAATTTAGAAAGGATGAGCCTCAACCGCTCAACCACACCCCTTGAGTTAGAATCAATAGTATTTGTTTTATAATATGAAATAATTGCGTCAAAAAAAAAATATGAAATAATTATTATAAATGTATCATAATTAATACTATGTCGTATCACTTTTTATATTGCATATTAACTTTTATGACAAGAAACTTTTATGACAAGAAAAATATGATAAAGATTACGATGAATACTCACCATGTACAAAAATTCAATATAGTCAATTTGAAAAATTAATATACTTGTCTATCCTGTAATATTTTTTTAATTAATATATAATTAAAATTTGCCTCTCCTATAATATTTTTTTAATTAATATATAATTATTGCAAATTTTTAGAGTTATCCAAGTACAACGTATCCTACGGTTGTTGTTTTTTCCTGATTAAATAACAATATTCATTCATTCCAACAATCGATAGAGTACATCAGATGTAAATACAAATTTAATATCGCTAAAATTAAAAAGGAGGAATCTGCGAACAAATTCACAGTATCCAAATTAATAGCATAAAACAGCATAATGCCTACAAATAATATGATAAAATGAAAATCACTGAAATATCTATGATTCCAGATCTGCAACGTTGATAAACTAAGATATATTCAAATTAGTAAAAGAATACTATTTTTTTACATTTAATTACCTACCATATAAGCCATAAAAAATCAGATTTAATATAAATTTCTTGATCCAGAAAATATTTAATGTAGTCAAAATGTACAATATTTTAATTTAAAAAGAGATCCACGTGTTAACTGTTATGTGACGTTACAATATGGATAAGAATATACTCAAAATTTGGCTATAAAATTATCCCTTCACACCCCATTTCATTGTACCATTTCTTACTCTAAAGTCACAAACACATCCCACCTTTTTATTCCCCCTTCTCTCTTTTTGTGTTTCTGCTGTCATGTCGAGTGGAAGGAAAAACCTAGGTCGCCAAAAGATCGAGATGAAAAAGATAAGCAATGGGAGCAACCTACACATAACTTTCTCAAAGCGTCGTAACGGTCTCTTCAAGAAAGCTAGTGAACTTAGCACTCTTTGTGGTGTTGAAGTTGTTGTGATTGTATTTTCACCAGGTGGAAAGGTATTTTCCTTTGGTCACCCTACTGTTGATACAATCATAGATCGTTATCTATCACAGGTTCCACATCAAAACAATAGCATCATGCAATTCATTGAGGCTCATCGTAACGCCGCTGTGCGTGAGCTCAATGTTCGGCTGACTCAAAACAACAACACACTGGACTTCGAGAATAGGCGTAATGAAGAGATGTCTCGTAACCTTAAGGGGGCTAAGAACAACTATTGGTGGGTTGGTCCCATTAATGCTATGATCCCGCCTCAACTTGAAATGTTCAAGAAAATTTTGGAGGAGCTTAAGATAGTTGTTGCTCAACAAGCTAATAGGCTTGCACAACATGCTCAACAATCTCATTTGTTTGACTTCAACAATATTGGTGGAGGAAGAGGAGGATATGGACCCGGTGGAATCTAGCTTAATCCACTTTTAATGCCCTTAGTTATTTTTTTAATTTTATTTTTCATGTTGTTTAGAATTATTTTCAATTAAAGCACACAGGGATAACTAATTTCATGTATATGATTTAGTTAAGACTGAATCTTTAGGTTATTGAGATTTTTTTTTTTTGTCTTTAGAATTGCAGTAGTTTTGTATTATGTATTATTTGAATAAAGGGCATCTTATTTATATTTCCATGTCTCTTCAAAGTTTTAATTTATTGAATTCAACCGAATTAATTTAATTCCTTTGTCATTTTTTTAATTATCTAGTTAAAACTTTTTTAAAATTATTTTTTTTTGTCAAGTAGCCTAGTGGCTAGAAAATTCATCTTCAATGTGGATTATTAGAATGACCATGGTTCGATCCCTCGACCCCTCAATATATATAATGCAATGTCTTATCAACTGAGCTAAGCTCACGGGACTTTAAAATCATAATCTAATTACCACTACAAGAAAAAAGGCAACTAGCGGCAGTTTTTTAAGGGAATAGCGACGGTTTTGAACTGCCGGTACACTTATTTGTGGCGGTTTAAACAGTGCCGCACAACCATGTGGCGAATTCGTGTTTAGCGGCGGTTTTTGAAACCGTCAGACAGACTGCCGCATCATTTTAGCGGCGGTTTGAACCGCCGCAATAATAAAAACGCAAACAAAAACATATAGCGGCAGTTATAAACCGCCGGTAATGTTAAAAATAAATAAAGTGGAGATCATGATTTTGCGGCGGTTTTGAACCGCCCTATATATTTATATTGTTTTTTTTTTTACCTGCTATTTTTTTGCCCTATTTTTTAAATCATTCTAATGCTGAATTATTAAATTAATTCATGAATAAACAATTGGAATAATATAAATGCTTTAGAAAGAAAAAAAAAAGCATAAATAAACATAATACAATCCATTTACGTACCAAAAAAATATAATACAATCGATTTGATTATAAATAAAGTATTTTTTTTTAGAAACAGCTAAAGCAATATATATTAGCACATTAGATTACTAAAACAACTGGAACCTCTTGTATGATAGGAACTCTCTCCTCCAATATTTTTTTATCCTCCCGCTCCTTTTCAAGAAGTGATTTGGTTTCTTTGAACTTGTGTTGCATCTCTTGCAAAGCTGACTGTAATCTTGCATTTTCTTTTACTTTTGCTTCTTCCATGTCCACCTATATTTAGTATTAGAATTTAGAAGTTTATGGCAAGGTTAGATACTAAATTCATAAAGGAGAGATACTAAATTTTATATTTTCACTTCCTTACATATTTATAAGAAAAAACAGATAAAATAACTCTTTTATCAATTACACAAATCAATGTCATTCCACTACAATATTATACTGAAATTGGAGTGGTTAATATATACTGCTGGAAACTTTCCATGGTTAAATGAAGTCAGTTAGCTAGTTAGTACTAGCAAAATCAGTCATTTACCCTTAAACGTTTTTCCAACTGCAACCTTAATGTAAGGTCTTCTACTTGTTTTTCAAGCTTATTTTTGGCATCCTGGAGAGCCCCTGTTTCTCTTGCAGCCTATAACCAAAAAAGAGAAAATCTCAATCACTAAATGAAAGAAGCAAAAGAGGTCAATCATCAAAGCACAGTCAATTAGTCATAAGATTTAATAGTATGATACAATGATCACCGAGTAATGGAATACATTAACTGTATGTTCAGACTTCAGAGCATACGTAACTTTCCTCTTTGTAAACTTTTTATAAATCCTCCTATTTGGTAACTAGGACTCAAACAAAAAGTATCTAGTAGAGGTGAAAAGCATCACATATATGTGGACCAATATAGACTGGAGCATTATTGGTTACAGAGATAGAGTCACAGACTAGTGATATGATATTTATAACTCACAATTTTATTAAAAGCATATATTTATTGACGGATTCAAAGGATTAACAGGTTAAAAAAAGGTGTTAACCATCTTGAGTTTCCGCAGTTCTCGCCTGGCAACTTTTCCTCTCCATGCACATTGTGTTGCAATTGCTGCCTTCTTTAATTTTGTGAAATGAAGCCGTGCCAAGTATTTCCTGCAGTGGCTCTGCAAGACACAAATTCATCAGATTTGTAGAAGTTTTTAAACCAAAAGAAATAAACTAAGTTCAGCAATAACAATTTTGTAGACGATGTATGAACAACAATAACAGTAAAAATATTTAAACTATATTATAATGACTGCTCTTCAAAATATCCCCTACCTGAATGACAATTGTTGCATTATTCCTCCTTCTAAAGTGTAACTCAAGCCTAGCAACCATCCCCCGCATACCAGTCTGGATAGAGACAGCAGAGGCATACAATTCTTTGTACGCCTTCCTAGCAATATGCATGCGGAAATACCTTTGAATAAGAAGACTAGAAGCCTCCCGTTGCATTCCCTCGAAAACTTGCCGAGCAAGTTGTCCTGCAATCAGTACAAAGCAACCATCAGACTTCAAAGGTCTAATTTATTCCCAGCTTGAATCTGCACAGCTGACAAACGAAGCGAAATGAAACTTTGACGAGCCAAATAGGAGCGAACTTTTCTCTGAATAACATTTGCTGACTTTCCTAAGATCTCACTTCTACGGGTATCTAGTTCTGCCATTTGACCAGCTCGAAGAAACACCTTTGTTTTACCAATCTGTGGCAACAACCAGTAAAATTAATTAGAAAAATATAATACGCATGACCAATCTGCAATTACCGAATGCAATGGTAATAGTTACCTGATAACCTTCAAGTCGAACATTCTTTAGGATCCTCTTGCAAGCAGTGATCTCATCAGAACTGACATATTTAAAATTTGAAATAAGTAAACATTTTCAGAATAACTGACATTCCTGATAAGAAAGAAGAACATAGATACCTTCCATCCAATGCTTCAGGAGCAAGAAGGCCAAATCAATCCACAAATTCATCAAAGGCTTTTCTAGTGGGATACCCTGCACAGCTAATTCTAATTGCTTCCATAACTCCCTACAACCAGATGAACCATCCTAATAAGCATAAACTTGCATAACCTTTGGTTGATCTTCAATTACAGCATGAAGTATATGGTAAAAAAAAATACAAAAACAGAAGCAGTCTTACCCCACAGCACAGTTGCACCAAAACATTTTTATTCTCAAAAATTGTTGGCTTAAGCAGATTATTGGGTTTCACACATCGAATGTAGTTTTGCTCAGTGGAACTTAGAGTTTCAAGTAAAGATTGCAATTGTTGCTGCAATGTATAACATATGAAGAGTTTTTACAATCCGAAAGATAAACTAAAAAGAAAAATTACTTCTTTTCTTTTATAAAAAAAACACACCTTAAATATGTAACCTATCGAAGAGAACTTTGATTGTTTGGAAGTTTCCTCGGGTGAAGGGGGAAACAAGCCAGATACAAAGGGACAGTTGGAAGCATAAAGAAGTGCCTCATGTTCCTCAATAACATAATCTTTGTTCTTGTCAAGGAATAATTCTGTTTTATAAGTGACCTGAAAAAAAAAAATCAAATCTAGCATTCTTGTCTATATCCAACGCAACCTAGAAAAAAGATGAGAAAAATCAGAACAATTCTTTTTGAGAGTTAGAACATTTAATAATTTCATTTAGCTGGTGATAAGAATTAAAGATAAATAGAAACAACTACAGGAGAAACCAGAGAAAAGGCAAGAACATGAATGATCAACAATAGAGGCAAAAGTAAAATTCAATTATAAACCTTAAAAATGTCCATTATACAGGAGGTAACCATTATATGTATTTCCACCTTTTCAATCAAAAATCAAAACTAATTATAACCAAAAATATATTCACTTATCTAAACTTCCTCAAACAGTACATCTAATTAGAGATAAATTCAGGAAAGATAGTTCTTTCATATTATTATTTTTAGCATAGGATGCCTTTGCAAAAAAAAAATAGCATAGGACTCAAAGAGTTGCTTTATGTGCTCAAAGATGAATCTTCTAATTCATCTCATACAAGAGGTGTCAGAATATACGAAGCACTCATCATCCTCGCCCTTGTCCAAACAAAAACTTAATAATGTGAACAATTACTTAGAATTAAAAAACTAAAAGTTCTAGCATAAATGTTTTAATTTTTCTTTTCCTATATATGTTTGCTTAGAAATTTGGGCTCTCAATGGTGTCTATTTTTCTAGCTTCCTCCGAGTTTTAGTTTAAAAAAACGAGAAGAAACAAGAATCGGTACATGATGAAACATAAAGGAATAAATTCAATTAATGTTGATACAGTTTCATCTCTTTTTACCAATCCAATTTTTTTTC
Source organism: Trifolium dubium (assembly GCA_951804385.1). Taxonomy (NCBI): domain Eukaryota; kingdom Viridiplantae; phylum Streptophyta; class Magnoliopsida; order Fabales; family Fabaceae; genus Trifolium; species Trifolium dubium. The sequence goes on along the minus strand of OX638069.1, from coordinate 30,974,656 downwards.
ACATTATTCATAACATAAAAACAAACAAGTGCTATGCACACACACACATTGTAGTGTTACAATCACAACCATAAAATATATAAGCTATAAGATTTGTTACTGTAGCTGATACATAAATATTGAAACAAACATAATAACTCAAAGCAAATCCTACAAATTAAGCTAATTAACCTAAATTAAACTAAATTGGAAAAATAAATCGTGTCAAAGATTCAGACATGGAGCAGAGTGAAGAACCTGATCGACAGACTCATTGTGAGGAACGACATATGAATTACGGATATCGACGGTTCCATCGGGAAGAACAGATCCGAGAAGCGTACCAATGACGCGTTCAGCTTGATCAGGGCGACGAACGTAGCAATCGCAGATGTTGAAAACAACAAGAGGGTGAATAGCAGCGATTCCTTCGGCGAGCCATTTGTCTTCGTCCTAGAAGTCTTTTGCGAACAAAAGCTTCAAAAATTTAATCCTACCAAAAATAACTTTTATATAATAACTTTGGTCTTTAGAAACTGAATTGAAACTAGTGTAGCCTTTGTAATATTCACATTATTGATACAAAAATTCAACAATAATTAGATTCAATACAACTTTTAGAAAAGGAAAAAAAAACCTGCAACAACACAATAGACAAGCTTAACAGATCAATTCATCACAGATGAAAAATCAAAAAGAACAGAAACTAACAAAGTTCCAAAACAAAAATTTCGATTGAGAATAGAAATTGAGAACAAAACAGAATCTAACAGAGTTGCCGTTCATAAAAAGAGAAGAAACTTACAGAGTTTAAAAATTGCGATTGAGAATAAAATCAGTACCTGTTTGCGTTTCAGTGAGAGGGAGAGGAAACGATGTAGAACTTCAATTCGTGTTTGCGTTTCAGTGAGAGTTCAGGGTTTCTGTTCGAGAGCGAGCTTCGCGGAAAAGGGAGAGTGAGATTCAGTGATGAACGAAGCCGTTGAATTGAAGGTGGTGAGAAGATCGATTAGGGATTTGTGAGAAGATTAGGGTTGTGAGCACGATGAAAGTTTTGAGAGAATATTGAAGAGAAAAAACAACGGAAAAAAAAAACCTGCTAGTACAAGAAATAAACCGCCGGTCTATTAAATTAAACCGGCGGTTCTTCTAAACCTCCAAAAAACCGCCACTATTATTTTTATTAAAAAAAAAATAGTCAAACTGCCATTACACCCAAATAAACCGTCGGTCCATTAAAATAAACCGGCGGTTCTCTTAAACCGCCAAAAAACCGCCACTATTGTTAATATTTTTTGCTTACCGGCGGTTTTATAAGAACTGCCGCAAATCAAGTGCCGCTATTTGGCAGATTTCTTGTAGTGTACTAATTTTTTTTACGGTTGTCTAATATATATTTTCATAATAATACCGATATCATTGATTTACTTCTTAACGGTTTTCTATTAATAATTATACTGGGGATAAACTCGAGCATTTCTCGGGTTCGATTAAATTATATTATTAAAATATTTTATGAATGAAATATAATAATTGTGATAAGTATAATCACATTCCTACCGATATTATCGATTTACTTCTTAACGGTTTTCTATTAATAATTAAACTGGGGATAAACTCGAGCATTTCTCGGGTTCAATTAAATTATATTATTAAAATTTTTTTATGAATGAAAAATAATAATTGTGATAAGTATAATCACATTCCTAAATGAAAAATATTTTTATTTACTCTTTTTAAAATGCGATTATTAAAAATGTTTGATATTTTATTTTTGACCAAAATAATGTTGGATATTTGCTATCTTAAAAACGGGAGAAACTTTTAAAATATGTATAGTATGTAATACTCAGTTTTTTTAACGTTTTTTTATGTTGTTCTTGAATTAAAGAATATAATATATTCAATTTATTTAAATTTGACAGATATATTGAATATTTGTTTCATTAAAAATAGAGTTTCATTTTAAATATTTAAAGAGTACAATATTTAGTTAATTTAATTTTTTCACTGTGAAGTTGATACAAATTAAAAAGATTTGTTTGTCAACATTTGCGAAGTTATTTATTTATTTATATTGTTTTAAATGATTTAATCATCTTTGCACCCAAAAAAATGATTTAATCAAATCTCAAAAATATTTTAAAAAAATGGATTTGCATTTCTAAAGTGAGTAAAGTGCAAAGTGAGAAAATTCAAGATTGTGATTGTAATAACTCTCATGATTCTCAGGATTGTTTTTTGTGATGTACATATAATATCTAACATTAATTTATGAATCAACGGTTAACATTATCCACTTTATCTAGATTCACTTTAGAGGAGCTGGATCTTAAAACAATAACTGTAAGTTCGTTCAATGTAACAAAAATTTACATCTCTTATATTATATAAGCTTCTCTTTAAATAATAGTAGATTAAACGAATTTGAATTAATTATAATTATTTATTTAATCTATATCTTACAACCTTTTATTTTAGGTATAAACTTACAACCTTTTATTAACCTTTCATATCTTTTCATTTTAAATAAATCTTTATCTTTGATTTTTTTTTTGACGAAACAATGTTAATGAAACTTAAAAAAAAATTCACTTTAGTTTTTTTCTTCATCTTTTGAGATTTGTTGGAAAATTGTATCTTGCATAATGTAACTTTTTACTTTACTCCTCTATGTAATTTAAGAATATAGCTCATTAATTTATAATAATTTTTTTTAATCTATAGAACTTAAAAATGATTTAATGAATAATGATAACTTGCACTACTTTGATTAAAACCCGTATTTTAAATGTTTTTATAAATGATAAAATCATAATTGTACGTGATATATATATATATATGATTTTCTTAAGAATAAAATATGTATAGAACATTCTATTCTTATATAACCCAACAACTTATCTTCTCATATCTTCCTATGATAATTTTTTATTAAAGATTAAAATTATAGAGAAATATAAATGATACATAATTAATTAGGGGTTACATATCGTTCAAAAAAAAATTAAGGGTTACATAATAAAGTAGATGTTAACAAAAAAAACAAAAATTGATTATTGATTTGGAGTATACCATATAGGCAAAATGATGGATATGAGAAACTTCACTAAACTTGCAACATAAACAAAATGGAGGCTTAAAAATAATATTAATTTCTCTTTATAATTGTTATAACATATTTAATTTCAATTTCAACTATATAAGTGTTATGTTGAGTTAAAAAAAAATTATTGCTAAGTAAAATACTAAAAGAAAGGAAAATTTCTCTTTAGCCCCCCCCTAATTTCTTTTAAACCCCCCTGAAATCCCAAAATGCCCTTGAAATTAGGCAAAGAAAACAGTTCGGAACATACATCCCGAACCCAAGTTCGTGGCATACGTCCCGAACCATGGGCCTTGCTCCCCCCCATGGCGCTCGTGCAGCAGTACGTGATCTATAACACGAACCCCAGTTCGGGTTATACGTCACGTACTGACCCCTAGCGCACCCCCATTAGACGTATTTCGTGGACTATGCCACGAAGCCCAGTTCGGTATCTAAAACCCGAACTGGGGGTTATATTTGACAGAACAGAATCAAAACCCCCCACTCCCTTGTTTATTCAAAACCGTTCCAAACTCTCCTTTTGCTATTCTCTTCCATTTTTTCACCAAATCCATAGAGAAAAGTCCCAATCTTCCATACTACAACCACATTTTCGTTAGAATTCACACTATCAAGTAAGTTTCCATCAATTTGAAGTTTTGATTTATGGTTTTTGCTATTTTAGAGGGTTTAGGGTTTTCTTTATGAAAAAAAATTGATATTAGTTATGTTGTTTAAATTGGTTAGTTTGTGAAGATGGAATTGAAGTGTTGTTAGATGTTATTTGAACTTGTGTTTGTATGGGTATCATTGAGTACGAATTTGTAGTGATTTACTTTGTGTTTTCAATGTGTGCTCATGGTAGTGATGTTAGTTTGTGCTTGAATGGGTTTGTTTGGGTTTGAATGTAGTGAATGTAGTTTGATTGGGTTTTTTGATTTGGTTTGAATGTGATTTGGTTTTAGATCTCCAGAATCCATTCTCATATTTGAGAACCAATTCTGACATTTCTAGAATCGATTCTCCATGATTTACTTTGTGTCTTGAATGTGTTTGCAGGTAGTGATGTTGGTTTGTGCTAGAATGGGTTTGTTTGGGTTTGAATGTAGTTAATGAGTTTGATTGGGTTTGAATGTAGTTATGTTATTTTGTGGTTGTTGCATTGTGTTGTGAATTGGTTTTTGATTCGGTTGAACATAAGTTATAGATATGTTATAGATAAGTTGTTGTTGTTTGTGGTTGTTGCATTGAGTACTAACTTGTGTTTTTTGTTGTTTTTGTATAGATATGGAGCAAAATACTGTAACCGGAACCGGTAGGCACGGCCGCCCAAGCAGGGGCCATGTTTCTGGCCGTTTGACGGCTGTTCCTAAAAGAAGTCAACGTAAAATGACTAGTCATGGAGAGGGTACTTCGGCCTCTGGTTCACGTAGGAGACCGTCACGGGAGGAACCGCGTTCTGATGATGAAGGATCTGAAGAACATAATGACAATGTTAACATGGCTGCAGAGGATGAGGATGTTGATGCTGAAGGTGGGGGTTATCCCGGTGGACCGATAGATACGTCCTTGCTTACTTTATACCATGAGCACAGGGCGATTAAAATTTGGAGTGCTGATGAACGTGATGAGGTATTAGATTTGTATTTTCATAAGTTGAATAATATTGATTGATATCTCTGATCTTGTGAAATTCTTATACGTTTTTTTGCACTTCAGATTATAAACAAATCACAAGTTCTGAGGACACACGGCAGGAAGTTGATTAGCTTAGAGCAACCGAGGCGTGTTCCGGGCTATGCGTGGTTTTGGGATGTTGTAGACAACTCTGGTCTAGAGCCATTGTTGCACACTAACTACAACGTCGTCAACCACGGTGTGATGACGGCTTTTGCTGAGAGGTGGTATCCGGAGACCGCTACCTTCCACCTTCCAGTCGGTGAGATGGGCATCACACTGGAAATGAGTTGAACAGTTTTACAGATTTCGGATGTGCGAAGAATATGTCTTGAATACACGAAGTCTCACCAACCGTCCTGTATTGGTAAACATAATTTTTACCTTCGAAACATTTGATCAGATGTTGCATCTCCGTCATTGAACCCCTAACGGTAACCTTTGATCTGTAACGCGCGTTGTACACTTGCTTGATTTCTGTTGCATTTTGAGGATCTCTCTCTTTTAAAGTATTGATAATATTTCTTGGCGCGACCAAATTCCGGGTTAGTTCATCAACAAATTCTCTCTCAGGCCGTTTCAAGCGCCCCGCAAGCAAATGACCCTCCAAAGCAACATCCAACACATGGTTGTGTTCACCTCTCACAACCGATAGACTCCATTCTTGTTTGAGTGCGCGAAAATATCCACGGAGCCTAAAGGGACATCCACATTTCCTCGTGCCAAGCCCTTCCAACTTTGTCTTCTTCTTTGTCGGCTTGTACGTACCACCCCTTTCACACTCCAATACAAAGAACTTCTTTCTTCGATCTGAACCGTAGTCCGACTTAACAATAGCAACTGAAAACTTCAACTTCGCGGCTACAGACCTAACCCAGCCAATCAACTCATCCCGATCGGCGTATGTTTTATCCGTCTTAAAATGAGCGCCTGTATTGATTTCTATCGGCTCCTCTCTAGGTACAGCCGGTGCTTCAACTAATACCACATCCTCTATAGGTGCAGCCGGTGCTTCAGCTTCGTCAACCATAGAAAATCAAGACTGCAAACAAATTCAACAACATAGCAAATTTAATAAACTTAATCAAAATGGCCAAATATATGGGCAATGCAAAAACTAACCAATGCCTACATATTTTTTCTTTCTCTCTACAAAACATATTGATCATCATTTCAAAGTGCATCAATAATTAAAAAAATCAAATTGGTATGAATGAACACACTATAGCACAAAACATAACATTTTCAATGCACTCTGGGCAGCTGTTCGTGACTTACAGTCCGAACCACAGCACGCCCATGCCAAACTAGCACAAACCAGCACATTTTCCATGCAGGCTGGGCACCAGTTCGGGACGTATATCCCGAACCAATACGTGATCTAGATCACGAAAATAACCAGACTCCCCTCTGACATGACATGACAACTAAAACATCAAACAACAACAACAACACAAAATAATCGGTTGGAAGTAGACATTACCTTATGTAAACGCTTTAACGATTGTTTGTTACTCTAACAACAGCACCAATGTTGATTTGTGAACCCCAAGCTCCAAAATCGCCCAAGAGAGTAGAGAGATTGTGTGAAAGAGTGGTGAAGAAGGAAGAAAAAGTGAGCTGGGGGTTTGTATATAACAACATATTTCGTGAACTATAACCCGAACTGCAGTTCGTGGAATAGCTCACGAAATACGATGGGGGTGCAAGGTAAAAAAAACACAATTCGTGATGTATTTCCCGAACTGCAGTTCGGGATATACGCCACGAAGTGCAGGCGTGGGGGGTTAAATTTGAACAATTTACGTGACGTATAACCCGAACTGCAGTTCGGGAAATACATCACGAATTGTGCATTTATGAGGGTAAAATTGGTAGTTAGGGGGGGGAAAGAAATTAGGGGGGGTGATTGAGTAATTTTCAAAAGAAAGGCTAACAAACTTGGAACATAAGACCCACCAAAATGTCTTCGTATTCCAAAGTAGCACACTGTGTGTTCTCTTGGTAGGTAATATTTCTCCACAACTTCAAATTTCTAGTTTCCTTTGTACGGAGATAACTATTTTCTCCTTTTTTTTTTTTAACAGCAATATATATATATATATATATATATATATATATATATATATATATATATATATATATATATATATATATAATTAGATCTCTACGTACACAAGACGAACAAAGACCAGAAAAAATTATAAAATAAAGGCGCCATATATATACGAACCTTCTCTTATTACAAGTAATTTATTTTTCCATCTTAACATGTATCAAAATAAATATGTCGTGCAGAGATGTAGTACGTTCAACTATGCTCTTTTATTTTGTTAAAAAAAAACTATGCTCTTTTATAATTATATTATTCTCGTCAAAAAATTATTGTTATTATTATTGTTATTATTATTATAAATTTACCTAATAATGTGAAATGAAGGACTTATATTCTCGTTGAAGCCATTCTTGAGAAACTGCATACCTAACTCAGTCTTCTAGGTATTTTACAATTTATATGCTAGTGAAGTAGTAGTTCAAAAATGAGAATCATTAAATCTTTGTGAAGCTAGTAATTTCACACGGTTAATTTATTTAATCTAGAGAGAAGACAAAAGTGAATTCTTAGTATTACCATAGAAATTGAAAATAAACACTCCATCAATTATATAAGACTATTTTAGTATTTTAATAAAACAAAATATTAAATATAAAATCCTATACAAAATTTTAAATATATTTATTACTATATTAGAATTATATATATTTAACACAAAGAATACTATAGTAACACTCACATACATTTCAAATAAATTTATTATTCCTATAATTTTATTAATACAAGTAAATTTTAGTAAGAGTTCTTACAATTATATTTACATTGTTCCAATAATTAATTAAGGAGGGAGGGAGTACAACGTCGTATGACCCCATCATCCATTTGCAAATATATGACATGCCATACACAAAAGTCCAAAGCTGCCGTTTCCTTCGAACTCTTCTCTTCCAAATCATTGATAAATACATTATATTATAATATTATAGAGTTTCAAACCAAACACATTAAAAATTTGACAAAAAGAATGCTTGGAAATTCATGATAACACTCCAACCTTTTCATTTTCTTTTATAAGGTTATTTTCACACTAGACCTTTAATTTGCCAACACAATCTAAAGAAAATGGATGCAATACACACAGAGAAAATCTATGTTGCTATTGTTGATGATGCACAAGATGGATTTAATACTTTAAATTGGGCTCTCAAGAAATGGAATTCTCATCCAATTTCCATTGTTATATTCTCCACGTGACTCATAATATTTCTAAGGATTATGTTTGTACATCATGTAAGTTTGGCTTTTGGATAATATTTAATTTTTTTTCTTTGTTTGTTTTTGAAATTCAATTGAGTTTTAGAGTTTAGCTTAGTTTTGTGATTTTTATTTGCAGTTGGGAAACTTCCAGCAAGATCTTTGAATGATGAGAAACTTGAAGCTTTGAGAAAAGATGAGAAAGAGAGAATCAAGAAGTTGTTTTCTAAATATGTTGCTTTTTGTGGCAAGGTGTGTTTGTCTTAGTATTTTTATTAAGAAAGTTCAATTTCTCATATATTTGAATTATGGAAATAAAGTGTTAATTAATATATAAGATGACAATTTTGTGTTACAAGGTGTCAGCAGAAATCTTTGAAGTTGAAAAACTTGACAAGCCTATGCAAAAGCATGTCATAGAGGACTTGATAATTGGGCTAGGAATTACCAAATTGGTTATGGGATTTTCATTCATGAAACCTTCCTTGTATGTAATCTTAATTTCTTGCTCTACTAATCTTGAAAATTTTCAAATTCTTTGACTTTATTTGAATGTTAAATTTTCCTTAATTTTTAATTAGGAAATCAAAAGGTGCTATTAGTGGATTATTCTATGTTCATCAACACAAGCCTAGTTCATGTGAATTATTCATTATATGTGGTGGCAAACAAGTTTTTCTAAGGGGAAACAATGATGAGAAAATCATGGAAGATGATAGTGGAGTAATGGTTGCTAAAATGAGAGATAAGATAACTTTTAAAGATTGGCTAGACAAAATGTTTAGTGACAAAACAGATGATTATTCTCATAATAGATTAAGTGCTTCTCCTTCATCAATCAATTTGGTCCAAAATCAATGGGAGTTTTATCTTCAAGACATAGAAAATTATTTTCAAGAATTGCTATCTTCAAATTTGGAAGAAGGAAGCTATGTGCAAGACAATGATGATTCACACATTAGTCCAATTGAGCCACATGTCATTGAATTGAACAACTCTAATAAGGTAACACTAAACAATAAATAATAGATAGATATTTCAAACAAAATATGTGGCCCTTGATTAATGTTAATGTTTATCTGTTTTGTTCTTTGTTGTTTTGTTTGTTTGTTCTTGGAGTTGTTAAGATACTTCTTGATTTCAGTACAATAATGAAAAATTGGATAAATTTTGATAATGTACTATAAGTGTTGTTTGTGTTGTTCATTTGCAACATGTATGCCTATAGTAGATTATCTTTTTTTTAATTAAATTTATATTTATAATAATTTTATTTATATTATTATTAGACACACAGTTAATGTATGGAGTTATAAGTTTTTTCCTAATTTTATTTTGGTGATTTGTTTTATATATATATCGCATGGAAAGAAGGGTGTATTGGATTGGGATTTTAAAAGACAATTTTATTGAAAAAAGTCTTGAAGATTTTAAAAGACTTTGTGTGATTATATTGATTTTGTGGAATTTTAAAAGACTTTTTGTAAAAGACGTTTTACAATCAAGATTCTTAACACAAGATTTTGTGGGATTTGGTAGGATTATAATTCAGATTTTTAAGATTTCAAAATATATTACAAATTTTTACGATTTTGAAGGATTCAATGAATCCAAACATAAAAGGAAACAATAACAATAGGAATTTAGAAAAAAAATGTATTAATATTAATAATAATAATAATAATAATAATAATAATAATAATAATATATAGCACAAGAAATAAAAACAATAGATGTTTAGACAAAAAAAATGGAAAAACATAAGATACAGAGTGAGCGGGGGGTGGGGGGATAGGGAGGAAGAGAGTGAAGAGAGGAAAAACAAATAAAGAGATAACAATGAAAGACGACAAAAATTGATAAGGATATTAAAGATTATGATAGTTGATAAATGATGATATATAATAATAATAAAAATAAATAAACAAGAGTCTCTTGAAATCTCATGAATTTTGGTGAGATTGTTGAGAAAGTGTTTTCTTTGTATTTTTAACTAAAAAGTCTCTCAAAATCCTTTCCATCAAAGAATCCATTAAAATTCTGAGATTTTTGAATAACAAGAGACATTTTAAAAGTCTTGAGAAATCTCAATCGAATACCGCTAGATTACGTTGCCTTGAAAAAAAAATCTTAATTGTTTTGATTGAATACCAACGGATTTTCTTAAATTTTATAAAAGTCTTGATTGAATACCACAAGATTATTTTATCATAAAAAGTCTTTTAAAATCCTTCGAAATCTTAATTGAATACACCCCTAAATTAGCTATCTCACTCAACTCAAGTGATTTGTTCTTTTTTTTACTTTTCTTAAAATCACAACACTTTGACTCTAACAAGTATTTGATATGTGATAAAAATTGATAAGGACCCAATTTGAACTTAGGATCTCTTTAAGTCACAAAGTATCTAACCCCTTTTCAAATCTCTATTTTGTCCTAAATCCGTGATTAGCTCTTCATTTTTGCTTTTTGGGTACAAAATGTTCTTCAATACTACCAAACACTTGACATTTGATACGTGTAAAGTTATGAGCAATTTATTTGAATAAATGATTAATTTAGATCACAATTAATATTATTAAATTGTGGTTAGTTATGATAGTTAAATTAACCACAAATTTTATCGTGAATCAAACTAATCATCTACTCAATTGAATTAATCATATATTCGAACATGATTAACTAGGTCTCGCATGTGTAGGATAAAATGGATGTGAATATCATTCCTCAATTTTTTATTTTGCTTTGGTTCTCTTTTCTATTAATTTACATTATGTTTTTTTTTTATTAGAGTTGATTTCCACTTGATGTATTTATTGATCATAATATTGCTTGTTTTTTCTCACATACAGAATAATGCAGAAAAAATTGAGATCCTCAAAAATAAGCTAAACGAAGCTCACAAAACCATTGAGTTGAAGAAGAAAGAAACCAAGGAAAATATAGATAGACGCACAAAAGCTGAATGGGCAATTAGCTTATGCAACACCAGGGTAAATATTTAATTTAGTTTGTGCTTTGAATGAACTTGTTTCACAAATTAGTTCATAAATGTATAACATGTTTCATATATATATGTTTAGTAGTCGCAAAACGGGTCAACATGTTCTGTGTTGACCCGTCAAGTGTTCAGATTATCATGAATGATTCACCTTAAAATCGAGATTTATTATATTATTTAAATCAAATTGGAGACACATGCAAATTTTAATTTTTCTTTCAAGCATATCATAATTAATTAGCTATGTTACATTTTTAGGCGGAAGAAATTGAAGGTAGAATAAGAGAAGAAATGAGTAGAAAGGAGGAGCTAAACAAGGAATTGCAATTGGAGAAAGAGCAAAGAGAGGAATTGAGAATAGAGATTGAAGAGAGAAAACGGAGGATGAATTCATTGGTAGAGCTTCAATCAGAACTATCAAGCAAGCTTCAAATTTCATCGATAGCAAGATCAAGAGCAGAGACACAAGTAGAGAGAGCGGTGAGGGAGAGAGCCGAAATGGTGAGAGAGATAGAAGAGTTGAGGAAGCAAAGAGATGTGTTGAATAGACGGATCGAGTTTTGCAAGCAAAAGGATGCCATAGGTAAGAATTGCAGTAAAGTATAACTAATATAACTAACTTTTAACTAACTATTAACTTAGTTTATATCTTATAATAGGCATGGCCGCGAGACTTAGCGACAATGGGGCAAGTTGTGGAATGAGGGAGTATAGTGAGGAGGAATTGAGGTTGGCGACCGATAACTTTTCGGAGCGGTTGAGGTTGAAGTCTGGTGGGGATTGGAGTAAAGTTTATAGAGGCCGGTTCAACCATTCTAGTGTTGCAATTAAGATGTTGCCTTCTTTTGCTTCTATGTCTCAAGAGGATTTTCAATCCAAGGTAAACAAATTTATGCTTCATTGGAGAGAATTTTTCCTATCTTTTCTATTGTCTTGGACATAGTACTAATTTAGTAAACATTACTTCATTTAAGATGAAGTTTCTTGGTGATATTAGGCAACAACATCTAGTAGCCGTGGTGGGCTTCTGCTTTGAGCCCAAATGCATACTTTTGGAATACATGGGCAATGGAAGCTTACAAGACATGCTATTTTCTAGGCAAAGAAACCGGGGCCTACGGTGGCATGATCGAATAAGAATAGCGGCAGAAGTTTGCTCGGGCTTGGGCTTTCTTAATTCATCTCCACGAAGGCCCATTGTTCGTTGTCATTTGAACCTAGGACACGTCCTCCTAGACCGTAATTTAGTCGCAAAAATCACGGGCTTTGGGCTTCAAGACTGCGATGACAACGAATGCAACGTCGAGTCGGATTTACAGGCCGTAGGGATTTTATTGATGCAACTTTTGACCGGTAGAAATTGGGCCGGGCCGATTGAGAAGACCATGACAATGGATATGGATAGGGAAACATTGATCAATGTTCTTGATGATATGGCTGGACAATGGCCATTGGATCTAGCAAAAGAACTTATGGGCCTAGCTATGATTTGCATTTCTGTGAAAAGCAAGCCCAACTCAAATCTTAGCATTGCAAGGGTCTTGGAAGAACTCAATAAGATAAGAAGAAAAGGTGATGAAATAGTTGCAAAGGAAGATAGAAAAGTAATAATTGGTGGATGCATTGATAGAGAGGGCTCTAGTGATGTTCCTAGTGTTTTCCTTTGCCCTATACTTCAGGTTGGTTTCTTGATCTTTGAATTTTATGTTTAGAGATTTGATCTTAAGTTTAGGATTAGGCTTACTCTACAACAGTATAGCCTCGTAATTGCAACTTATATGATAAAAGACTGCAGAGACATTTGCTATGCTAATGTGCAGATTCAAACTCAATATTTCTCGTCTCTGCATTTAGTGTGCATGAGCTTCGTCATTAGACTTTTTAAAACTAGACAATAGTACTAGTACAAACAAGTTTTATACATATTTTATCATCTTATTACACTAAAATTATTTAAAAACATTTATAACACTTACATTGTCATTTTTATGTACAATTATTGAACTGAATGAAGTAGCATTCTTATTTTTATGTTGGGTGAACAGGAGGTGATGAAAAATCCACATGTTGCAGCAGATGGATTTTCCTATGAGCTAGAAGCAATAGAACAGTGGTTGCATTCAGGACATGATACATCACCAATGACAAATTTAAGGCTGAAGCACACATTACTTACACCAAATTACACACTCCGTTCCTTTCTTGAGGAATGGCAGAGCAAACAATCAGCTAAAATTGCAAATTAATATAAGTAGAAATTTTGTACAGTTAATTAAATTGATAATTGAGTGTGTTTGTGAAATTTTTTACAGCTAAAATTGTGTTTGTACAGTTTCGAGCGAAAGCTTCTACCAACTCTAAACTTAGTTGCATTTTTTCGGATCTGGATTTTCTACCTTTATCCTCTTTCTTAGGCAACTTTCTCTCTATCTCTCTTTTAATCCAATATTGTCTCCCATTTATTTCAAGCCCTGTTTCAAGCACAAAAGTAAAATGCTGAAATGAGGCTTGGATAGCGTGTTTCCTTGAGGTTAAGAAAGTTGGTCCATCCAAGCCTCATTTCAGCATTTTACTTTTGTGCTATTGTGCATTCAGATAAGGAGCTCATTGTTTCTTCTCTCAAAGGAACAAAGATCAAACTCAACACTGAGTTACTAGTTCAACTTCTCAACCTTCCAACTGAAGGTAATAAACTGTATGGTCCTAACTGGTTTGCTATGCTAGGACTTGATAGAACAGAAGTCTTATCTAAAATGGTGGAACCAAACACTGACCTAAATGATCCACCCTCCTCAAAACTCCTACCAGCTCCAAAGATGATGCACAATATGTGTCTTCACAACATTTTTCCAAGGAAAGGCAGTAAGAACAAATTCACTGACAATGATCTTTTGGTGATGTACCATTTGTCAAACAAAATCAAACTCAACCTTCCTTATGTCATGATACATCACATGATACACACCATTGAAGTTGGAACCAAAAAGGTATCACTACCTTATGGAATGTGTCTGACAAGAGTATTCAGACATTTCAATGTTGTGTTCAAAAGAGAAGAACCAAAGAATTATTTCTCAACTTTTTCATCCAAAACTGTTGGAAGGATGAAAAACATTGTTGATATTGAAGATCACACCACTAAAGATCAAGGTATGAAAAGGAAAAGATCATATTTTGAAGAAGATCTGAGCAGCTTGGAAGTTTTAGCAACTACTGTCACTGAAGAAGTAGCACGATCTGAGAACATTCTCCCTGCCTCTGCAACTAGTGCATAAGGCAAAGAAGTTCTTCAAGAAGGTAATCTCTCTGACTCCAGAAATTTAGGCATTTCACTGGAATTTGATTCTAGTCTAGGTACTTGTTTAGGTCACTCTCTTTCTGATTATCAAACAATCGATTTCCGCATATTTTCCCATTTGTCGGTGTCTTTCAACAACTCTTAAATACTTGGTGTGAACCTTAAAATAGAAACATTTATTATTAATATAAAAATAAATAAATAAATATTTTACTAACTCATAACTCTTTAAATACATTAGTTTTTTTTCAACGGACAATTTGACTGACAAGTGAAAGTAAGTAGTAACACAAGTAATTTTCCAAGCACGATGAATATTTCAAACCTTTCTCCAATTCAATGTTGCTATAAATAACTATATTACAATGTACATTTACCTTTTCCTTCATGATCTGCAATACCTTTTTCTTCACGTCCGAAGTATTAAACTCCCAAACACTTCAACCAACAGCAGCACCATGCAACTTTCTTTGGCAGCGAATATTCAGATTGCAGTGAGGTATCTGCGGCAAGGTCTTCAGCTCTCGACCATATATACACGCCCCGTTCTTCTCTACTTCCCGGGACAGTGTTGTCCAGTAGAAATGCCACCAAGAATGTAACCACCATGTTCATGGACATAAGAGCATTGAGAGCGAAATCAAGCTGGTAAGTTTTAGACAGAAAATGACCACTTAGCTCATCATTATCAAAAGAGAAAATACAGGATTTTGATAACTATACATTAACAATAAGTCAATAAGTATTACACAGCCGTCCAATTATATTTCACTATTGAAGCATAGTTCAAACAAGTTTTTAAGTAATATTGTGATATGTCAAGATCGTAAAATATGATACGACGTTTTATTCACCATCAATATATAGTTATTACTGAATATTAGACAATAAATAGGCAAGAGTATTATAGAAAAAAGACAAATAATTTCATCGAAAGTAAAAAATTATTAATTTTCTTTGTATTTGTAAATAACCATAAACGACACAAATGTTTCTTATTGTTTGTTCATTTTCTTGGTCAATTTTTGTATTGGCGTCGGCGACAGAAATGTTTCTGCGTACAGAAGTGACTTACTTGTTTAAGGCCTGAATGGAATGGCCCACTTGATGCTGCCGCATAAGGAACCAGATAACTGGGAAGTATAAGACTTGACTCAGGTCGGTATTGTTGAAAATACGATGGAATAGACATACCAAGGAACAATGCAACGCCGACAATTGTCATGTTCCTGAAGTTGGCTGATTGACAATACTGTAAAGTCGATAGGCCCAATGTCACGGTAAGAGCCCACATGAAACACAGTACAGCAGCAGCCAAAGCCTGTGGAATGGAAGCAAGAAGAGCACCCACTTTTCCTACAAAAAGAAAATACAATTCAAATATATGTTCGGCCTGTATATAGAAACATCTAAACTTCAATTCAGGTGTACGGCATCAAAACTTTAGTTAATCTATAATGCTGCTATCAATCAACGATTATGGATTTCGACACCAAGTGTTGTTGCTTTACCTATAAATGAGAACATGATCAAGAAAACCGCTCCAAGTTCCACTACTCTCCTACTTGCCACCTTTGTGGTGTTAATCGTGTGGACGTTTTCTGTCAAAGTCGTTGAACCGGTACCTGAACCCCAAAGACCAGCCAATATACTACACAAACCCTCCAATGCAATACCTCGGCTAACAACTCCTCGAGTTGGAGGCCTCGAATTAACTTGAAGGGAAGTAGTACGATAAGTTCCAACCTGGAAAAAGGATAAACTAGTGACTCAGAGTCCCGGATACGCCACTAAATGTAATCCTTACTTTCAAAACAAAAAACCATCTAAAAATTTAAATGTGATACTTACTGAATCTACTGAGGCAACGAGTGACACTATGACCATGACTAGGGAAGTCCTGAAGTGGAAAATAGGGATGCCCCACTGTAAAGGGTAAGGAATTCTGACCCATTCGGCAGTAGATAATGCATCGGAAACATCAGTCCTGCAATGCTTCATGGTATACGCATGCTGTCTACAGGCGTCTGTAAGAATGTTTGAACTCGGTACATCGGGATTGCAATCTTTGTAATTATATACACCCCCTGCTGTTAGAAAGGACGCGAATATCCAAACTAACGATACACTCAACGGAACCTGCAAATATGGAAAAGAATTTGTAAGAGTTTGTTATTACTTATTATAGCCACAAATTCTCAATATAAAATGAAGAATGTCTAAATTGAAGATACTTACGGCATAAATTCGAAATAAGTGCCGTCCAAAGATAGATACTCCTCGGAGATGCTTCAAACAAGACAAAATGAAGAAATAATGAGTATCTGAACATAAAAATCTAATTTAATAAAATTCCAAATCCAGTGACCTGTTTATAAATCAAGCAGTCACTTTAGAAGCTGCATGACTCACCAGCGTGAATAATAAAACCAGTGCTATTTGTGGAACAGTAATTTCCAAGCAAATGCCAGCTTGTGGAAAACCGTAACTAAAGAATGCTAAACCTACAGCAGCAACAGTTGGTGCAACCACAACTGGGTTGATTAACCTACAACAAATTGTAATATTGTAAAGAATTGGCATGCAAAAGACTGAAATTGTGACAACTATCTTTTGATAAAAATTCAGTATTTTTTATCACTTCATTGACCAATATCATGCATCTCTTTATCTCACACATTACTGCACACATTGTAAATTTTCAATGTGGTAGCAGAACATCATACTAATAAAATATATATTTACTAAATTGAACAAACGAAGAAAGATATTTATGGTGAATAGAACAAAGATATGACGTAAAACTTTTTGTTACCTGAGTAGGATAGACATCAAGCCACTAAATCCCAAGATACATTGGAAGATTGAACCAACAATTATAGCACCTTGGAGTTCTCTCATTATGTGCCTAAATTTCTGGAATTGAAATAACCAGTAATAAGAGCCTTGAGTATTTGATGAATTAAGATTTTGTGTTTGTTAATGAAGTGGGAAGTGGGAACTTACATGTTCTGTAAGATTACGATAATCTTGAGCATTTATAATGACTAACGCCGGTGCTAAATACACAAATGAGCTCCCTTGAACTAAAGGCAATCGGGTACCAAAGTAAGAGTGCAGTATAGTTGTGATGCCAGAAAGAAACAACATTGTAGAAATTACGGTAGCAGTATCCTTCTGTCATCAGTGATTAATGTTAATATGTAAATAGATAAAATCCCGAAAAACTATCAATTGTCGTAAAGAGTAATAAATGGTAGATAACAGCATATACGCTTACATCGGTTCCACCCATAACCGGTACCATGACTAATGGGATCAATACAAGTGAACCAGCCAATGATAGATAGTGTTGTAAGCCATAATAAATAAGATATACTGCAGTTGAAGATACAAAAGTGTAAGTAAAAATGAGTTGTTAATTTTTGCGCAAGTTAAAGGAACATTATTATGCTAATTTTGCTTCCTAATCTATTCTTAAACAAGATAATATGCATAATCTAAACACGTGTATTTTGGTCACATTCATTTTTTTTGGTCAGGTAGCCTAGTTGCTAGAATTTCACCCCTTAAAGGTGAATAAGTGAGCGTACCAGGCTCAAACTTCGGTCCCTGCACATTACGTGCAATGTCCCTACCAACTGAGCTAAGCTCACGAGGACGTCACATTCAATTCACATTGCATAAAACAAGGTTACTCGGTATTATCATTATACAGTTCAAATGTTCATCATAACTCATAAGACAATACATTCAATTCAATTTAAAATATAAACTATTATATTGTAACTAATTACTCAAATAAACCATATGAGATATAATTAACAATCATAACCAACAGAAAAAACAATGAAACATGAACTAACCAAAACCCGGATTTTCTTCAAGTCCACACTTCAACTCAGATGGTCCCTTCCATCCACCATCAACAGGTTCCACTCCTTCTGGAAACAAATCAACCTTAACTTCATCATGTAACACATTCTCCTCTTCCTCCTTTTCATCTTGCACAGGAGCAACTGCAGATACTCCATGACCATTACTACCATTACCACCATTACCATTATTATTACCATTCCCTCTTAAACCAACTTTCCTCTCACCATCATGATTCAAAGCAGCCAAACCAGGCTTATTCTCTTTTCTCACATTCTCCTCCAAACCAACCCCACCATGTGAAGCAGGTTGGATCTCAACACCCCTATTATCTCTCTCTCTCATCCTACCAACAACTGGATCTACCTCTCTCTTAGGAGAAGAAGAAGACCCTCTTCCTCTTTGTTGAAAAGATTCAAACTTTTCACTTCCACTTGTCCCTGCTTCACCTGAATAATCAGAAACAAAACCAGTTCTTTTAGCCCATGAACGTAAATCTCTTGGATTGTAACCAGTTTTTGGAACAAAAGGTGGAACTTTTGGTTCAACAGTAGCACCCCTTTTGTTGTTCACTGATTCTGAGTTAGACCCAGTTGCCATTTATGCTTTTTGTGAAGAAAATGGTGGTAATGAAATTGACCCAGTATTTTGAAAAGAGTAAAGATTGGATTTTTATTACATGTGTAGAAAAATGAGTAGAAGTTGTAGTGAGTGTTGAGAGTGTGAATACATAGAAACAAGTTATGAGAGCTTTTTTTAGAAAGTGATAGTGATCGGTGAAGGTGGGTGGGAGTGGATTTACTAAAATGTCCTTGGAGTATGGCCGTTGGTTGCAAATGATGTGTGTAGTGTGAACTTCAAGCTTCTCTTTTGGCTCTCATCATTTTCTCCTTTCACTTTGTTGTTATGCATGATGACAAGAGAAGTGAGAGAGAGGAATGGATCACATTGTACCTCTTGTGTAAATTATACTTGAGAGAATTCATTTTCGCATAGCAACATAACTCGTATTAGTGGATATTCATCTAAATTTGTTAGACTTAGATGGAAAAAAAATCTAAATGGATATAATTTTTATTTGGGTTTGAATTTTTCTCGATTTTAAAAAACAGCGCAGAGTGTGACAAAGGGTGGTCAGAGTAGTGATGACAACTGAAAGTGGCTGCAATGATCAAATACGATGGTCAGAGATTGATCGATGGTTGTTGGAGTGGTGTTGACAATCGGTTCATTTGGCGGGAGGGGTCGTCAAATGCTCACTAATGGCGACGTGTGAAACTTAAAATAAAAAATAACAATTATAAAAACTTTTTGTTAGACATCAACAATAATCCTTATGTAAAAAGAATTTTAAAACTTACTTTTGTGGAGGTTTAAGTAAAATTTATACTTAATGATAGATTTTATAAAATATTATAAAAAAAACCTAAGCGAACCTATTGAAATAAAGTAGTATATTCATTTGCGGTCTGCACAATACAATTGTGTTTTTAACTAAAACAATATTCATTTATTTAAATTGATAGTTTACATTGATACGATACAAAATCAAATTTGTTAAAAATAAGAATGAAGATTCTACGAACAAACTCACAACATTGAGGTTAATATTATTAAAGAAATACATAAACCTACAAATATAATAATATTCAAGTTCAAGTACTCATAATATTCATGTCTCTTGATATGTAACATTGAAGATGTCAAAATCATTAATTGATTCTGCTTCGCATCAAAACTAATCTTTCAACCTGAATCAAATGAACATTGCACCAAAACATAAAATCAACAAAATATCACGTCAATACAGAAAATCAAAACAAACATCATCACGTTAAAATAATGAAATCACAAAAAAAAATTACAAAAGAAAAACTAAATATAAATGGAACCTCTTATTTAACTAAAAGTGAAAGAAAAATAATCTGAAGATGTAGTTTCAAATCAAAATTGGCCCTAAACCAGAGACGAATACATTATGTACAAAATTTTGAAGATTTTTTTTAGTATGTATAGTACTATAATATATGTTGATATTTTGGCAATATGTCTACACATCAATATTTCTCTTTAGTCTACACCATCTTCACACATACGTAGGTAAATAAGTAATTTAGTCCTTAAATTTTTACCTATATATTATTGAATTTATTGAAATAATTAAAACATCTTTAATTTATCAAATAAGTTCCTCCTTCAATCTATTACATCTTTTAATTACCATAAGTTATATAAGTTTAGGCCCTGAATTATCCTTCAATCAATTTTTTAGAGACTAATTTAATATAGCTTTCACAAATTGAGGGAAGATTTTGCTATTTCGATATATTCAAGAACAAAATTAATTGATGGGTGAAAATTCTAGTATTAAGTTGTTTATTTATTCCACGTACAGAACAACCATACATAGTGTTGTGTAGCCATTAGTATATTTGCTTTTAGAGTTATCTTTGATATTACTCTTGGTAACTGCAACCCCGTTGAAAGAGTTTTCTCTGCTATGAGTATATATTATTAAGAATCAGTTGTGAAATTGCATGGTAGATAAGGTGGATTGAATGATTGTGTAGTTAAATGAAATGACATCTTTATAAACTCTCAGACACAAAGTGTAGGGACCGAGATTCAAACCCTAGTTATAATATTACATCCGACTTAGCAATTTTGACATTTCAGTTAATTGAGATAGAATTTGTAGACGAAGAAAGATACTTATATTTGCATTCAAGATTAAAAAATCATTCAATATTCTCAAAATATGAATTATTACAAAAAAATTATATGTGGAGCCTCACTATTCAAAATTTCAAGATCCGACATTGCCCTAAACCACCCCAATTTTAAATCTATCGGATAACTTGATTATTTCTCGTTTGGCCCGGCTTATTTTCATACTTTTTTTCTTCTCCTTAAAAATAGTAAAGAAAGAAAAAATTGTGTTTTACTCTACTTCTTTTTATTTTTTGCTTCTTTACTTTATTTCTCTAATACTTTTATGCAGAAATATGGTTAAATTCAATTTTATACTTCTCTATTTCATTTAAGCAAAATAGAAAAGTAGAAAATAAACCGGGCCAAATAGGGTTAACTTTTATGGACTAATTTGACAAGTTATATAATTATTTACTTACCGACAAGTCATATAATTTAAGGCTAATTTGTGAGTATAGAAGACATTTGAGGAACTAATAATTTGATACTCCTCCTCTTTTAATGAATATGACTCATTTGATTATTTACACCCAGAAAAATGTTTAAATGAAAAGAATTTTTTAACTAAAAATCTTCATCAAATATTAGTTAGTGCGATCACAATTATCTTAAAAATATTAATGCATGAGTGCATCTATAAAATGGTTCAAATCATAGTAAAGGAGATTGTAATATATTATTTACTAACAACTAAGATTGTCTATAAAAAAAAATAATGATAATTTACCTTTAATAAGTAACTTATCGTTTCCCATAGGCTTGACATTTCTATTTCCCAAACACTTAAACCAACAACAACACCATGCATCCCTATTCTGTCTCATCCTCCCAGAAACATGATCTATCTCTATCTCAATAGAAGATGATGAAGACCCTTTTCCTCTCTCTTGAACAAGTTCAAACTTTTCACTTTCACTTGACCCTATTTCACCTGAGTAATCACAAACAAAACCGGTTTTCTCAGCCCATGTACCCAAGTCTTTTGAAACAACCTTTTTGTTCAATGATTCTGAGGTTGAACCTGTTTCCATTTTCTTTCTTTTTGAACAAAATGTTAGTGATAAAATCAATCCCATGTATATTTTGGAAAGAATGTATAGAAAAAATAATGAGTAGTAGGTGCAGTGAGTGCTGAGAGAGTGAATTCATACAATACAATACAATACAAATATAATACAAGTGATATATAGTGATTGGTGGAGAGGTGGCCGTTGGTTGCATTGATGTGTGAAATTCGCTTCTCTTTGTCGCCTCATCACTTTATTTTATTTTTTCATCACAGGTTCAATCTAATATTGATACGGGTCAGTTCTGCTTTCAAGTGATTTCGATTTATTTTCAAATGTAATTGAGAAATCGAACTGTAGTTCTCTCTGTTAAATTTAGCGTCAATTACTACCAAATTAACTAAAGTTTAGTTAAACTTTTTTTCCTCATTAATTTAATGTGGGTTGTGTGTTAAACTTTTTTGTTTAATTTTATTTTGCTTGAGATAACTTTTCGGTGGAAATTAATCATAAAAAAATTAACAATGGCTTTTTTCTTTTAGCTTAGCTTCAACTATCTTCTGCTGTGACTAAATGCTAACTTGATTTTCATATAATACATGTTAATTTTTACAATGTGTTATTATTAATTAATTGGACAACCTATAAAATAAAGGCTTAAATACTGTTTCTATTTTCAAGGTTTTATTTTTATCTTCTAACTATTTTTCGTTACGTCCTAGTCTTTTAATTTTCCTTCCATTAATCAAATTGATCTTAACCGTTAGAAAAATTGAAAAAACTTTAACAATTACCTACATGACACTAAGTAACTTGAATTTTGGCTATGACATGACATTATGTTTCTTTTAAAGAGATAAGAAGAAATAGAAGAGAAGAGAGGACCAAAAGAGTATTTAAACTTAAAATATATAAATTAGATTTTCACTCTCCAACTAAAAATTTTTCTCTGTGCAAAAGTCAAAATCAAACATTTAACCAATTGTTTAAGGTCTAAAACTTTTATTATTTTGATCAATTTATCATTGATATTGATGGTGCTCTTAATTCTGGTTTAGATTTTTGGGTCATGTTGGCACATATTAGCATTCTCATAATTTTTTTTTTATGTTTTTCTGTTTTTGGATAGATAATTATAAACACCCAAAAAAAAATTGAACACAAAGATTTATAATAAATAATTCGCAGTGCATTTGATAGTCACTTTAAATCCCTTCTATATACAAGTTTTCTTTTGCTACTGCTAACAATTTTTTAGCCAAAGAGAACCAAAGAATATTAAACTCATATTGGTGGGGGTCAAATAGGCAAAGTGGAAAAGGAATAAATTAGCTTCGATGAGAATGAGATAAGTTAATTAACAATGAGCTAAAGAGATCCAAAGATGTGTTTTCACCATTTTTATGGGTTTAATTTAGCTATGTTATGGAAGTAAGGTTGGAAGTTAGCGACTAACCATAATACTATAGTATCTAGAGTCTTCAAAGCTAAATATTTGATGGAAAGCAAGTTAGGAGTAAAAATATCTTGGTTTCAAGGTCTTTCACATCCTCGTGAAAAAGAAGTGCGTGGTCTAAAAGAGAAGTTAATTTTTCTTGGTAACATGAATTTAGCGGTGGTGTCCATCAAATTTGATTGTAAGCATGTAGTTGACGGCATCTTTAGTAAAATTTGTTACACCCACACATATAATTTTGATTGACACCGGTTTAACTTTTTTTATATTAACTTAGTGATTCTTAAAGAAAAAACGGGGTTTGATATTCTAGAACTCAACTTAAATAAAACTATTGTTTTTTTAGACTTAAATAAAAAAATTTTGGGTCAAGAAAACTATTGTTAAATTGGATTGTACATAGTTTCCGTGAGCTTAATTCAGTTGGCAAAAACATCACATTTTATATGTAAAGATTGAAATTCAAATCTCGCACACTATTTATTCATTTTAAAGTGAAATTTCTAGCAATTATACTACTTAAAAAAAAAAAAATTGGATTGTACACAAATTTATCTTTTTTAAGGATAATTATATATAGTTCCATAAATGCATAAAAAAATTCTTTGGATTTTTAAAAGGATAAAATTTGTGTGAATTTTTGTATGTACTTTTCGTATGGTTTTTAACACAACAAACTATAATTTTCTCAAATTCATGATTTTCTCAAAGTTTGTTATACTCATAAAAAGTAAATTTTATCTTAAAAATAATATGAAAAGTACCTAAAGAAATACACATAAGTTTTGTAGTTTTTAAAAATGATCTTTGTGATACTTAACTGAAAATAGTAAAAGTCAATATCATCTTTTTTAAATTAAAAGAGTGATTTTGACATTCAATAACAAGTGGCGGAGCGAGGACTCTAGCTTAGGGGGGTGTAGACGTTTAAATTTTGTTTTGATAATGATGTTTAAAATTTATAACAACGATATTTGAACACCATTTATTCTTTTATAGATATAATGCTAATGGTGAAGGTCTATTATTAAGATAAGATTAAGATTAAGATTAAGATGATAAAGAAAAAAAGGATGTTAGGGTAAGATAAAAAGAAATAACCTGTATTGGGTCCATGTTTACAGTAGACTTAAAATTTTATCAAGGAAATATCAATTTGTATGTCCATATTTTTGATAGAGGAGACTAAATAATATAAATATTATAAATATTTGAGACTTATTTAAATTTTTTGAAATATTTGAGACCAAATTAAAATCTAAAATAAAAGTTTGGTAGTTATTTGAAACTTCCGAAACATTTCGAAACAAATTAAAATCTAAAATCAATTGAGATCATTGTATAATTAAGCCAAAAAAAACATACGCACGCAAAATCTATAAGAAAGATCAATTTCAATTCCCACTCTTATTTTTCCAGGGAATCTTTCTTCTCACTTCACAATTCCGCGATGCCACCGTCACGCTCGTCCGGTCACGCCGCCACACCCTGAACTGTTCGCACTTCTAGGTTTGTCTTCCCCTTCTTCTCTATTTCTTTCTGTTATCGTTAGTCTGCAAAGCTGCTTTCAAATAAGGTTTATGTTATTGTTGTTTTTATAATTATTATCTAGTAGAATCTTCTTTCTGAGTTTGATTGTGTAACTTGTGACTAGAAAGAAATTATGATTCATTCAAGTATATCTCCATTGATGCACTTAGATCATGCTTAGGAATGTGTCTATTGAATTAAGCGTCTTGCTAAACTGTGCCCTAACCGCACGTGTTAATGAATTCAAAGTTTAAAAACACATATCAAAAGATTAAGCGCGTTTAAAAAAATACACAAACCGTTAATTTTGATATGTCGCAATAACATTACAAATGAGTTTGGATTTGTTTGAAATTTTACACAAATAATCTACAACGGTGTATTTTATCAACGGTGTATTTTATCAAATATAGGTTAAAATATTATTGAGTGGTTGAACGGTAAATAGCCCTAAACTATGGAGCCCTGACACCGACACCGACGCGGATAATTTTTTTGAAAAAATGATATATTTCAATGTAATCGTAAGTGTCGGTGTCGGACACGGCACATGTCTGACACCGGGACACGCCTGTTCCGAGAAGTTTCCGAGCTTCCTAGGCCCCAAATCATGAAGGGGTAGACCAGGCCTCACCTTAAAAATTGATTACACAACTTTTGAGACAAAATTACTATATAGAGTAGGTACAAAAGACACATGTTAGCATTCTTATAAAATTAAATATGGTCTTTATTAATTTCGAGTTTGATGAACATGGGAAGATTGTGTGCTTGGTGTTGAACACTATATTTCTTGAAACATTAATTCATTTACTTACGTTTTATTTAATTGCAGCAGGGAATACAACTCAGCCACAACTCCGAAAAGAAAAAGAGGTTTAAGTTTAAGAAAGGTTTAGTGGAAAAGAGGGAATAGTTAGTATAGAAATGGAGTTTCCTTCTTCTTCCTCCTCTTCCACGCTATCACACGACACTGTTTTCTACGCCATATACCCTGATTCCCTTGCCACCACCACCCTCCAATCGCTCCACCTCCAAATCCTGCAAACCATTTCTCCCTTCACCACTGACTACATTTGGCAACATCAACCCTTCACCCTTTCTATCTCCATTCCTCCAAACCCTACCTGTCTCTGCCCTTCCTCCTCAAACCTTCCTCACCTCCACGGCCACCTCCGCTATGGCGACAATCTCGATGATGAATGGTTCACTGTCTTCCTCCTCTTCCACATCTCCAAACACTTCCCTTCCCTTTCTATCCGGCTTTGGGACTCCGACGGGGAGTTTCTCCTCATCGAAGCTGCCTTTCATCTTCCTCGTTGGCTCAATCCCGATACCTCAGACAATCGTATCTTTCTCCGTAACGGCCATATCCATATCATCCCTCGTAACCGTCTTTCTTCCCCTTCCCTAATGGATTCACTCAAATTCCTAATATCTTCTGGGTCTGAATCGCGAGCCTCTGAACCGGTTCAGACCGCTGTTATGAACCGGATTAAGGATTACCCGGACCGTGCTAGGAAGAACATGCATAGAGTTAGGGTTAGGGTTCCGGTGTCAGTTGCACGGGTTCTTAAGCATGAGCCGTGCTTGATTTCGCTTGCGGTGGAAGGTTTCTACGACAGAGACATTGACGGCATGAAATTTGCGGCGAAGATGGAGAAGTTCTTGGAAAAAGGAAGGGAGGAAGAGTTGGTTTGCGTTTCTGTGAAGATGTCCAGGGCTATGTATGCCCAGCTTGTTCAGCAAACATTTCGGGCCCCAAAGGTTTACCCGGAGCTTCCGGGGAGAGACCGGAGGGAGGAGTATGCGGAGGCGGAGTTGGGGTTGAAGATTGCTTGTGGGATGGAAATGATGTATCAGCAGAGGAAGCGTGATGGGGTTGAAGGGAAGGGTTCTACTTGGGAAACGTTTATGCAGAGCTTGGAGAAAAGTGGTTACTTTCAAGGGCTTCTTCCGGGTTCCAGTGAGTATCAGAGGTTGATGCAGAATGCTCAAGAGTATTATAGAAATACTTCTCTGCACTCCAAAGCCAGGTTAGTTAACTGCTCTTTGCTCTTCACTCACATGCTTGATTAATATATATGGACTCATTTGTATAGGATGAATAGAAATTATAGAAAGACAGATACTATCAAAACTCCTTTGATTTACCATTAATCTTAATATTGAATATACCCATTGTGTTTCAAATCGAGTCTTGTTTCATAAGTTTACTTGGTTTATGTTATTTTATCATTGCTAAGCTAAGGTGGGAAATATTATTTGGTTAAATTACTTGGTGAGAGATCCAGTTAGAATGGATAGGATATGTTATAGTTATTATTTCGTTTGAATGGATAGAAATCTGAATTCGTACTCAATCAAATTTAGGATTTAGTCCCACAAGAAAGTCATAGACCCTATGTTGTTCAATAAACTCCTCAAGGAGTGCTGTACAGTGAGTCTTTATAGCATATTCACTCTAATGATCCAATTCCATTCAAAGATTTTAACTGAAAGAAGAATCACATGCTTGCTTTCATCTCTAAAATAGAAATTTGGATTGATTTCAATAGTTCCTTCATATAGATTAGACCTAATTTAACTCTGGAAATTTATTGTCACAAATTGATTATACAATCACATCAACTAGAGGTCTAGTTAAAGACCTGTATTTTAACTATGCTGTAATTGGATACTTGAATATATATAACCTAAGCTACTTGGAAACTGGAGTATTAAGATGTTGTAATTTCCAACAGTAGACCTTTGTTATTTTATCAGTGCTATTTGCTAAGTTGAAAATTTGTTGCAGTGACTTGATGAGTGCTCCTGTTAGACGCATCGATGAAATTCTTGCTTTGCCTGATTCGGTGGACGAATTTAAAGTTCAGGAGGTTCCTCCATCTGATGATGATTCTTGGCTTTACAATGGAGAGGAAGAATTAAATACTGCTCTCATGGAAAGACAAAAGGAGATGGAATTTTATGACTTAAAACACAAAAGTAAAGGGAAAGAGAAAAAGGGTCAAACTACTGGTTCAAATGCTGATGAGTTTGATCCTAGTGATGTAGTAAAAAGCATGCGGGAATTTGTTGACATGGTGTCAAGTTACGAAGGAGCTGAAGCTCCCGATGACAGGTGAGTTTAACTTTTTGCATGTTCAATTAAGTATAACAAATTTGATGTTCAGGCTTCCAAGTTCCAACTATTATTTATCCATGCTGTTTGGCCATTGGCATGGATTAAGTTCCATACTTTTATTACAGTTAATTTGATATAACAGCATGTTTGAGTGGTTAGGAATAGGAACTATTGTTATAATAGAAAGTGAGTGGAAAGACGATAAGAGAGTCTATTATGTGTGAATTGGTTTGAAATATAAGGGAAAACTGGGGAAGTCTAAGCGGAAGGGGGTATTAAGGGTTGGGTTCTGTTGGTACGAAGGTTGCAGCCCCTTCAACAGTTGCTTTTTAAGTCCTTTTTATTGCTTTTCTATTATGTTCATCGTTTCCTTGTAGTGAGTTGCTGGACACCTTCCATTGTTCATCCAACAACAGTGGGATTAGTTTTTTTTTTAAATTGTATATGTTCAATAAAATCTCAGTTTTCTATCCAAAGAAAATTACTAGTTTTCTAACATTACCTTTGTGATTTTTCTATATTACTTCACTATGATGATATCTATTTATTTTGGGCACTGTGCAGGAATAAGGAAGTGGACCTTGATGTGGATCAATTTCTCAAAGAGATGGAATCAGTAATGAAGTATCCAGGTGAAACTGGCAACAGTAATATTGAAGAAGGATCATCATCTGACCTGGACTTCGGTAAGATTTTCATGTTTATGTTTACTTTATACACTTCAATGTTTATAGTGAATTTTTTTAAACTGACTTTGTCTTACTTGCTTTACCTTCAACCTGTCTTCATTTCTGCTAATGGATTATTGGTAAAAGAGTTGTTTTATGACCGTTGCATTGCATTATCACATTTATGTTTTTAGGATATATTCATGCACACACACATGGGTTTACATCTCTCAGGTTTGACCCTCCCATTTGGTTTGAAGTCGGGCATTGATTATCTCTTCAAGTTTGTTATTGAGCAATGTAAAATAGACCAATAAATTTTCTTAGTTGTTTGTGATGCTGTCAACTGTATGAAATATGCTAACTAACCATAAGCAACTGTTACCTTGGTTTTAGTATCCATAGAACAGTAGGACTAGCTAGTTAATTGATTGATTACAGGAATTCAACCAAATAGCTGACACTTGATCAGTCAGTTATTGTGTTCTGATATTTTTATTGATGATTATATAGATGATTCTGACGAGAGTGATGGGGTTGAATCTGCTGAGGATAATGATGAAGAGGATATTTTCACACGGTCTTATTCTGATGCTATGAATGAAGAACTAAAGAAAACAACCCTTGAGAAAAGTTTTGTTCGAGCTGATGAACAAATTCCAAAGAAGGATGAGGTATTTGTTTTAAGTTTTTGGCTTTTTACACAAGTAAAGAATGTTATAAACGTTAATATTTATGGATGTATAAATGTGACCTAACCACACAAGGTCAATTGTAAGGGAAAAAAGTATAAGTATTTTGTCACACAATATGACGCAAAAATATTATTCGCCACTCAAAAAAATATGCTAAGATATTTCATGTTGGCCATTGGTTTTGACATGGATTCTCTTTATCTTCCCACTGCTGCTGCATTTCCCCATTTAATATTGTATACGATAATTAAAGAGTTAATCTAATTGGGGAAAAGTGTGGGCACCTGCAGGGTAGTTCAATTTCTATTTTCTTTGGTAAACTTGTCGGTGCTTGAGTGCAGTTATATGACTGATGCTTTTTTAAAAATTTACTTTCAGGGAACATCACATGCTGCAGAAGCTATGGATACAGATTTTTCTCCTGTAGATGTGGATGTAAATTTATTGAAAAGCTTGCTTGATTCCTTTTCTTCCCAACAAGGGCTTCCCGGTCCTGCATCCAATTTGCTTGGGCTTATGGGGGTGCAGTTCCCGCAAGATGCTAAGAAGGGCAAGTGATGTTTCTAAAGTTGATGGATTCTCCAACAGGGTAGTCTCCAGGTGAAGAAATGTTGCATAGCCTGTTAACCAGGTTCATTTTTCCCAGAAGGTAGATAGCATATGGGAATGTCTACTCTCAAGGTGAAATTGCACCAGTACAAGTGTTATTTCTTTACCTTATTTGAGGGGAAAAGCAAGATGACTTATATCTGTAGCAAGTTATTTGGCTGTAGTACAAGTGGCAAGAGAGGCTTAGTAAAACGGAAAATAGTATAACCTTATATTACAAATGTATGTAATTCAGAGAGAATACTAACTATGTTGCATTATTTCACACAATTTGGATTTTATATAGTAGTTTCCAAATGAATTAGACCCTACAGAAGGGATATCAGCAATTCTGTGTTAATTTTGGCATTTACTTGCAAGATCATTATTTATGTCAATTTTGTGTTAACCACTTTTAACAGTTTAAAGATTACTTTTTTCATTTATTATTTGGATTAGTAACTACCATTTCTGTTATTGTTGAGGTTGGATTGCTAGCCATGAAATTGTTAGTACCTGATTACTCAATTCCATATTCCTGTTGTCAGTCTTGCTCTGTTACATAAACATCGTATTGAAAAAGATTATAAGGAAGCTAATTGATCGAGCACCAGGAATTATTCTGGTTAAGTTTGTATTATTCACAGAAAAGGAGCTTGTGGCTCTTACAATAGTCCAAGGCTCCTTAAGGATTCATCGCCAGTCCAGCCAGTCAACCTGTATGCCGTCATGCCTAACAGAACAGCTTCTGCTCGGCTCATTCGAACAAGCGTACAAGTTACAACATACTAACCAACCTGCCAGCTTAGAGGTTAGTTTTACTCTCACTCCCCACTTTGCCTCTTCTTGTAAATCTTGGCTTCAAGTCCAATATATTATCCTTCCCATAGTCACCTCATCTCTGTTATAACACGACTAGAGGCATTTTAAATGCCCATGGTTCTATCATAGTTTTAAAAATCTTGGGTAAATTTTATATTATTCTTAGTTTTAGTCTTTTAGATTTCAAGTCTTACAAAGAATACTAATTTAATCTGTAAATTACCATGCAAACTATAATGCAGTTGTTCAAGATGGTAAGACGTCAATTTACTTTAGCATCTATTTATCGAGTTAAATATGTTTTTGATACATGTAAAATGAGTGAATTTTGGTTTTGGTCTCTGTAAAGAATTTTCTTTGGCTAAAAACAATCCCTCTAAAATAGGAAAGTATTGTCTTTCGCCCTCGCTGTTATTTGATGTCGGTCAGCTAATTATGTATTTTATGAAATGTGGTCATTCCAAGTGACATCACATTAAGATGATATGTTAGCATGTATAATAATATGTAACTATCTAAAATAATTTCCTTAATTTCTAAAATGAAAATTGTTTATCTACTCTAAAATGAATACTGCATATCACACAGCATGTGATTCAGATTTTAGAGGAATGAAAATAATAATAAAAAAATTACAGGGCTCAGAGTCAAATTTCTTGGAGGAACAAAAACCAAAGAATTTAATTAACTGGGATTAAAACTAAAAATTCATGTATTTTATAGGTGTCAAAAATATATTGAACTTTAATATTATTGTAGTAATTGAATTTG
Organism: Trifolium dubium; assembly: GCA_951804385.1. Classification (NCBI taxonomy): domain Eukaryota; kingdom Viridiplantae; phylum Streptophyta; class Magnoliopsida; order Fabales; family Fabaceae; genus Trifolium; species Trifolium dubium. Next base: position 30,943,050 of record OX638069.1, on the reverse strand, counting down.
GATATATGCATGCGTCTGTGTGCAGTGTGATTCTGTCATAGAATTTCCTTGCTTATACTTTCGTTAAGGATTAAGGATATATAACCTTACTATACGATCTGTCTTCAACAAATTTCATTTACAAGCAGCTTGTTATTAAAGAAAACAATTTCTAAGACGGAAAATAGAATCATTGATAAATGTTAAAAAAGAGAACTCAAAACACAGAGAAGTAAACCAAAGACTACATTTTGACATACTTCCTGCTTACAGTTACAGACAAGTAATAAAATAAGGTTAAACAAATCTCTTCCTTTACTGTCAAAAGACACTCTCAATCAACTATCTAATGAAATCGATAAAAATAATTTTAAAAACGACATGACCGATCAAAGAAACAAAATAGGAAACTAGGGAAATATTTTACCAATGACTCTGAGCCTTGGCAGCCTTCAATTTCTTATGCATTCCGGGGCTCATGATCGAGAATATGGATTGTTTCTTTGGTTTCACGCCAAAGATAAATGACCTGAGAGGAACCTTGGCTCGAGTTTCTGACTGTTTTAGTTTTCCACTTTCTTTTCTCTTTGAAGTTGACAACTCAAATTGCTCATTCAACTTCACAAGTGCCTTTTCAGCTTCAAATTGAATAGATGTTACAATATCTAGACCTGCTTGAAGTTCATCAGCAACCTTATTATTTTCTTGTTTCATGTTCAAAATCTCACCTTTGAACTTGGCGGCTTGATAGCTTGTGAACCTAAAATCATCATCTTCAGCGCTTTCTTTCATTGCATTTGTTATCTTCTCTTGGATAACACATAAAGACGAGAATCTACGTTGCAGTTCTTCTTTCAGCAAGGAGCTTTTCTCCAACCAGACTGCTATTTCAGTTTTGATCTCTGTCAGGTGACTGTAAATCGGACGTGCATCTGATTTTAAACTATTCGCCGTACTTCCACTACCTTCTGAAGACTTCCCTTTTTTCTCAAGTTTTGATACCTCAGTTTGCAAATCTTTGATAGTGGTTTCAAACCTGTGGATCTCAGCATAAGTTGTACTGAATTTTAACCAGAAAGTTAAGTTCTCCTCTAGAATTTCATCCATACTGGAACGGAACATCTCTTCAATAGCTGATGTAGATGAAGGTTCATCAACTTTTAGAAGTTTCTCAATGTCACATTCTTCTTGTGGCAGAACTGAAGTTGAGTCTGCCAAGTCCTCATTTCCCTCTAAGGTTATCTGGAATAGACTAAGTTTCTGATGTAAAATTCTTATCTCTTGGTCTTTCAAGGAATTAGATGTCTTCATTTCATTCAACTGCAACTTCAAGGAAGAATCCGAGTGGCCGTCTTGATTTTTGTTCTCTATTTCGTCGAGCCTCTTCTTCACATCTCTGTAATTTCGAAGAGTATTAGTGTACTCATTTAGAAGAGTTTTTTCTCTATCTTGCATTCCATTCAAAAACATTTTCCGCCAATCAGGTTCATCAGCTGGTGCTGTTGCATGGTCGTTGTGATCAACTCTAGAAGTATTATTCTCTGTCTTAGATGAACCTTGCTCAGCATCATTTTCTTGCAGTTTCTCAAAACTCTCTGAGAATGATTTTCTGTAGTTGTAACTGTACTCATAGCAACTGTATCTTTTCCATCACTATTTCCAGGATTAAGAGTCTTCTCTTGTTCTTTTAACTCTGTTGGAGGGTAGTTTTCCGCTTCGGTTGCTCCTTCCATTTTTAAGGTAGGGAACTCAAGTTTATTTTCTGTGTGTACACCATTTTGTGGTGAACCTGTAACCTTTAACTTGTTATCTGATGTTAGCTCATATTCTAACAAACCATCATGTTCCTTTTCGGACTTCAATACATCATTCAGTAAGACATTGTCTTGATTCGGTGGAACTTCCCCTTCAGGTTCATGTTTTGGTTCAACTTGGCCTGATGAATTCTCTTGTATCTGCGATGAATCTGCAACCTTAACCTCCTCATTTGGCTGCTCCATATTTGAATTTACTGCATCTTCTAACAAACCCTTATGTTCCTTTTCTGACTTATTTACATCATCCACCAAGAGATTGTCTTGAATCAATGGAACTTCCCCTTCAGGTTCATGTTTTGATTCAGCCTGGTCTGATGAATTCTTTTGTATCGGCGATGAATCTGCAACATTAACCTCCTCACTTGACTGCACACTTTGGACTTCCACTGAGAGGCTGTTAATATTAGAACGCGCTTCCGTAAAATGGATTTGGAGATCGTTATTCTGATGTTCAACAGTTTGGTTTAAATCTTGTACCGCAAGCATGTTTTGTTCCATTTCTCTCAGTTGATCGTTCAATTTATTTTTATCTTTGATCAGACTTTCTTTATCATCTTCCAGAGTTTGAATATGGCCTTGAAGTTCATCAGTTTCTGTTCTCAGTCTATTTACTAGAGCAGTCTGAGATGAAACTGAAGTTTCCAAACTGATCACTTTGTTCACAAGCTCATCAATCTTCTCCGCCATTTCTGTCGCAGCAATAGACGAATTGGAACCATCCTCAAAGTGCACTTCAACCGTCTTCTGTAATAACTGCAAGTCCTGTTTCTGTTGTGTCAATCTACCCTCATCTTTTTCCAAGTCCTTTGTCTCTGCTACACTTTTTACATCTCTTTTGACCCTTGACTCTTTGGATTTGCTCTGATCATATTGGAACTCATTCATGAGAGAGCCTAATTTGGCTTTGATATCTTCTACCCTTTTGGATTCAACTTTTGTTTCATCAACTGATTTTTCCTGTTTCACTTGCAATTGATCTAATGTCTCTTGACATGATTTAAGAGCAGCTTCTGTCATCAAACGGCGTGCTTCATCATCTTCGATAACGACCCCTTCTCCAAGTTCGTCTTGCAGCATGGAAACTCTCTCTTGTAATTCCTTGATCTTCTCCTCAGTGTCCCAATACTTAGCAATGGCATTATCGTAAGAGCTTTTCACGAACTCCTTCACAGTTTGTAGAGATAGTATCTCTTTCTGTAACTTGTCAAGCTCTTCAAGTGCTTCCTTTCTGCTCAATCCAGATTTAGGAACTTTAGGAGTAACAGAAGCATTGGTGCTGTTTTTGGTATTAAATTTCTTTGCGGCTGCTGCTATGGCACCTTTTAAATCTTTAACGGGAGCCTTTGGAACGTTTGTTTTATACCCTTCTGGCATTTTTCTTGGATTCTTCGGCGATCCATCGTCATCTTCTTCATCCATAAATGGCACTCGATCCGGAAAGACAGAAGCAATAGTGTTGTTAGCATTTTGCAACTCCGTTGATATATGATCATATCGTTCGGCTAAAGCTCGATAAGCCTTGTATGTTTCTTCGACAAACATTATTAGCTCGGGTCTCTTTTTGTAATACATTTCGGCTCTCTTTGCAAATGAGTCTCCATCTTCTTCTATGAGTTTTATAGCACCCTGCACCTTTTCTTCCATATCTGCATTTTTTGCATATATATTTTAGTTTGGTATGTACCAAAGGTTCATGTATAAAAGTGCATGGTGTTAATATTCTAACTAGTAATTACAATAAGAAAATTAGTGTCCCTAGTTACATACACACATAGCATAGTGGTAATTAAGCATAATAATTTGAGTGGTTGAATGAAAAAACATTAAATTTCAATGTTAAAATTTAGGAAGCAACAGAGAAAATGTAAAGCTTTCGATTAATTGAGGCTTAGTTTTATAAATTGGAGTAAACATAATAACATAGTAAGAATCATATAAAACAGTTAAACCTATTGAGTATATATAACACCACATCAAATCTTCCTTAAACCTAAGGTTGGAAATATGCCAGGCCTGAGTCTGGCCTATGAATTTTTTTTAAGCTTAAGCCTGTTCTAGGGCCGTTAATTTTTTTGGTCTGGTCTAGCCTATTTAAAAGTCAGTCCTAGCCTTATAGCTTATATAAAAGCCTACATCATAAAAACTTCAATTTTTTTTAATATTTTTTTATATTATAGTCTATATATTTTTTTAAAAATTCGCAATATAGCCTACTTAAAAGCTTACATTACATAAAGACTTTTTATATATTCTATATTACTTATTTTTTTTAAATATGTTAAAACATAATCACAACGTAACCAATTTTATATGTCTTAATTTATTTTTTATTTTATCTTTATAAATTATAACTATAGGATATAAAAGTAAGTTTTAATAGTTATGTATATTTTTATATGTAAAAAAAAAAATTATGTATATATAGGCGGCCTATTAGGCTTTGTAGCTTTTTTTAAATCCTAAGCTTAGCCTATTTATATTAAATAGGCTATTTTTAAAGTCTGAGCCTGACCTTTTTAGTAAATAGGTCGGCCTAGCTTGAGCCTATGTAGGCTAGATCGTAGGCCCCTGTAGACCAGTCTAACCTATTCCCAATGTAGAACTGAATTTTCTAATTTCTGATAAATATTTAATACATAAATATTATATATAAAACCACATCAAACCTTCCTTAAACCTCTTAATAATATATTGAAATTGATGATGAAAAAAGCATATACTATATACTATATGATTTTATATAACGTTAAAACCAAAGCATGAACTTGTAATAACTTAATAATATGAAAAAGAGAATGAAGATATTATAAAATAATAATGAACCTCGAAGGTTTTGCTCCATCCATTTTGATTGCTTTGTTCTAATATGGCTAACCCACCACCATGAATATGCATTGCTTGCTGCTCTCTGCAACATTTTTTTGTATGTTATGTTTGATATTTCCCTTGGTCCTTGATGATATTGAGAAGTTATTATTATTATTATTATTATGATGTTAACTAGAACGTGTTAAAGTAAAAAACATGCAAACCTTTCTCTGATCTAAAAGAGAGGGAACAGAAGACATGGAATCCATGATGATGCAAAGGACCAAGAGAAGAAAAATATAAAATGAAATAACTATGAAAAAGAAAGAATAAAAAATAAAAAGATTCAATGAAAGATAGAGAAAGACATTGAGAAAGAAAGTTAGAGAAAACGTGTAAGATGTTGTGCCAAATGCCAATTATGAGATGATGGAGGGGAGTAAAGTTCGCATGAATTTAATGTCAAAGATATTTCCTTTAAGAAAAAAAGCGTGACAATGGATATCAAAAAGCGTGACTAATCAAAAGAAGACAATTTCTATATTTCTATAATATTATAATACTAGTATAAGTTACCCGTGAAAGCACGGGTTAATTTTTTACTTATAAAAATATAAATTGTTTAATTATGATATAAGGTTTTTATTAAATTATATTAATAATAATTAAATTTAAATATATTTATTTTTAAATGTGCATATAATATTTTGGAGAAAAAAGATTTGGTGTCCAACTTATGTTGTTGGATACCGTACCCATAGAAAAAATGTAGGTACTTGAGTATTTATAACTTGTCTCACATATAATTAACGTTGTATTTCTTTGTATTGATTTTAATAATAATATAAAAATCATCATATTTTGATTAGTTGGAATTTTTTGTCCAATAATTCCTAGGAATATAATTTAGTTGGTAAGAGTCGAGACGTCCCAATCAGATTTTGAAATCAAGATACCCTGCCTAATTATTTCAAGAGGTAAATTTTTTACCACTAAACTACTTGTTGGCAGGAAAGAAAAATAAAATTCGTGTACAATATTTAATTTCTAGAATTAATTTTATTTTTACCCTGTCCATTTATTTTAATATTTTAACCATATAAAATGATAATTCAACTGATAATTCAACTGATAAAAATTCAACTGATAATTCAACTGATAAAAATTTCCACATCGATATTTTAAATAACAGAGAAGAAGAAGAAGAAGAAAAACTTTATTGATTAAAGTGATTTTAACATAATTACTTGATTTTAACTCCCTAAGTTTCACAATTACTCGATTTTTGTAACCTATATTTCAATTGTTCGATTTTGACCATAAAATTTACCACGTTTTGCATTTCCTAGCCCTATTGACTTTTTAAAAATAAAAATTATTTATGTGGTATTTTGAATAAAATATGCTTTTAAATGTGTTTGTACCCCGTGTGTTTTCTTATAATTTTTTAAATGTGTGTGTACCCCGTGTGTTTCTAAATGATATCTTGAATGTGTGTATCCCGCGTGTTTTCCTAAAAAATTTTTAAGAAAAAACTAATTATATTGAATAATATCTTGAATGTGTTTTGCATCGCTAATTTAATTATTTGATTTTAACTTCCTAAGTTTCACAATTGTTCGATTTTAGTCACCTAAATTTCAATTGATCAATTTTTACCCTCGAGTTTACCTCATTTTGCATTTCCTAGTCTTGATGAATTTTTTTAAATAAAAATTACTTATGTGGTATTTGAAATAAAATATTTTTTTAAATTTGTTGGTACCCCGTATGTTTCTAAATGGTATCTTGAATAATGTTTGTGTATCGCATGTGTTTTCTTATAAATTTCTTAAGAAAAAAATAATTATATTGAATGGTAAATTGACTGTGTGTCTATCCCGTGTGATTTTTTACAGAGGTTTTACATTGATAATTCAATTATTTGATTTTAACTCCCTAAATTTGACAATTGCTTAATTATAGTAACCTAAATTTCAATTGTTCAATTTTGGCCCTCAAGTTTACCACGTTTTGTATTTCCTAGCTCCGTTGTCTTTTTTTAAATAAAAATTACTAATGTAGTATTTTAAACAAAATATGTTTTTAAGTGTGTTTGTATCCCGTGTGTTTTCTTATAATTTTTGATTGCGTGTGTAGCCCGTGTGTTTCTAAATGATATCTTGAATGTGTGATTCCGATGTTTTTTCTTATAAATTTTTTAAATAAAAATAATTATATTGAATGGTATCTTAATGTGTGTGTATCCCGTGTGATTTTCCACAGAAATTTTGCATCGATAATTCAATTACTTGATTTTAAGTCACAAAATTTCACAATTACTCGATTTTAATAGCCTAATGTTCATAATTCCTCGATTTGTGTGTATAACTAATGAAAGTTGATTCAATTGGTAAAAATTGATTGATCTTGATCAAAAAATTTGGCCTAGAGGAAGTTATTATTTATATAAACGTGATCATAATAATATTAATTATTTTTCTTTTATATTTTGTGCATTATAGAGTATAAAAAATAAGTCTTTTTACAAATTAAAATATTAAATTAATTACGAAAATGTTTTTTTCCAATTAAATAAATCTTTTTTTCAATAAAAATCTTATTAATTTTTGACCCACTTAGTTTAAAATTTTTTACTCACTTATGTGGTATTTGGAAAATATGTTTTTAAATTTTTTTGTACCCCGTGTATTTCTAAATGGTATCTTGAATAATGTGTGTGAATCCCGTGTGTTTTTTTATAAATCTTTTAAGAAAAAAATAATTATATTGAATGGTATATTGATCGTTTGTCTATCCCGTGTGATTTTTCACAGAGATTTTGCATTGATAATTCAATTATTTAATTTTAACTCTCTAAATTTCACAATTGCTCAATTTTAGTAACCTAAATTTCAAATTTCCAATTTTGGCCCTCAAGTAGTCAAGTTTACCACGTTTCGTATTTCCTATCCCCGTTGTCTTTTTTTTAAATAAAAATTACTAATGTGGTATTTTAAATAAAATATTTTTTTAAGTGTGTTTGTATCCCGTGTGTTTTCTTATAATTTTTTAATTGCGTGTGTACCCCATGTGTTTCTAAATGCTATCTTGAATGTGTGTATCCCAGATGTTTTATTATAATTTTTTTGAATAAAAGTAATTATATTGAATGGTATCTTAATGTGTATGTATACTGTGTGATATCTAGAATGTGTGTGTATCCGGTATGATTTTTCACAAATATTATTTGATTTTAACCCCATAAGTTTCACAATTGTTTGATATAAGTCACCTTAATTTCAATTGTTCAATTTTGATCATCAAATTTACTCCGTTTTGCATATTCTATCCCTATTGTCTTTTTTTTATATAAAATTTACTTATGTGATATTTTAAATAAATGTGCTTTTAAATGTGTTTGTACCCCGTATATTTTTTATAATTTTTTGAATATGTGTGTATCTTGTGTGTATATTTTTTTTTATCAATCCTTCTTCCTTCTTGTTCATATAATAAAAGATATTAGGTCATTAAATGCATTCTTATAAAGAAATCGCATAATATTTCTTATACGTGGAAGGAGAATTATTCTATATTAATAAAAATTCTTTTTATAAAAAAGGATTTTTTTGAGAACAAATGAGATTTGTTTATACCCTATAAAAGATTGAGATTTTTATCATAGAAATAGCAGTGCTTAAAATATTTATTTTATGTATTTTAAAAAATATAATTTGTAAAAAATAAAAACTTCAAACATGAAAATAAGAAATTATTTGAATTTAAGAATTATTAGAGTTTGAAATAATAATTTGAATTAAAAATATTTTATTTGTAAAAACTTCAAACATGAAATTATTTATTTTTGTTATTTGAATTATTTTTAAATAATACACGAAATAATAATTTATACCACAAAATATTTATTTTTTTTATTGCTAAAATGATTTTGTTTCTTCTAAAATGGCTTACCTTGAGCCAAAAAAAATATAAATTGAAAACAAATAAGAGAAATAAATGCTAAATAAATGCTTGATGGCTTAGGAGAAAAGCATTAAAATATTTCCTAAAATAGTTTTCTTAGAGTGGATTCGTAAATAGTATATTATATAGATGATATGATATAAACATCGAACTTAATAGGGGAACTACGAATCTTTCATTTAGTAGGGGTAAAATCATTTCTGAACTGTCTTTATGATAGCTAAATTGGTAAATACATGACCAAAAAAAAAATCACTTCTGAACTTATCTTAAATGAGATTAACTGGTCTAATAAGCCGGATACCGGTGGAGGAAAAATTATAGTCCATAACAATGAATAAACTTATAATCCAAAAAATAACAATGAATAAACTTTTAATTTGGTCCCTCAAATATCAATTGTGTTCCGGTTGAATTCCTAAACTATAAAGATATAGTAAATAGTCCCTAAATTATTATTAATAATCTACCAATAGATCTCACATCCATCATTCTCTATGATATTTTTAAAAGAATTGAGGGATAAATAATGTTGGAATTAATTTAATAGAATTACATACACATACTCAACAATAAAAGATTAAATTAATAATCATACTTTAGACAGAAACAAAGAATATGTATATAAAATAGGATCTATGACATGTTTGATGTATCAAGATAGATATTAACAATTAGGTACTAGGAATACTTGGATAAAACTTTGGGGCAACCCTCTCAACAACAACCATAAAGAAAGAAGATGATCTAAAACAAACGTCAACACGATTAGCAGCGGCTGATTTAGTTCTTTCTCAATTGGTTCTTTTCAGATGGGGAGAAGAAAGAGTTTTGCCAGGACCATAGCCTCCTTTATATTAGATAACCATTAAGATTTCCCATTATTCTTTTAATGGATCATCAAAATAGAAATCTAGTTCATCTTTTACTTAATTTAATCACTAATCAACCAGGACTCTTAATTAATAAATAACTAATATAATTAACAAAGGATATTTGCCTACATAATATTATTGGAAATAATAAAATATTCCAACAATAAATTGATGAATAATATTTTTTTTTAGAACAAAAATCGATACGGGGACTAAAACCAAAATTTTGTGTAGTTTAAGCCATCTTTTTAAAGATGATCAATTTTCAAAATTTTCACATATGGTTGTTACAAAAATTTCAATGCTGTAATTTTTTAGTCATATATTTAATATTATTGTAATTTTATTATGAAATATTATTGTAGTTATTTATTTAAATACACGACAAATTAAAGGGAACCTTAAAAAATACTAGATGTTTTGCACTTTTGCTAAATCAATAATTAGTCTCATGACAAAATTAAAAGATTGAAGTTGTGGAGATACTTTGTAGTAATTATTGAGGATACAATTCTCAATTAGAGGGATTCCCGACCAACAAACAAAAGTTTGGTAACATTAGTTATTAGAGATGCCAACGGAGTGAGGAATGTGTGGATGTTGTTTTTCCGTTTCTCGCCCCGCCCTTCTAGAACTTTTCCCGTCCCCGATATGCGCCGCGGGGAGAAAATTTTCCTCTATTCTCATACTCACGGATCTCCACTGTATCCACGGAACCCCACAGATATAAAAAATTAACAAAATTGTTATATTTTTTAATCAAAATTACAACACTAATATCTTGTTTTTTCTATAAAAATATACATATTTTCTATCTTTCATTTTTTAAAATAAAAATACATTTTGCATCAATAACAAAAAAAGCAAAATCATTTTCTAATTTTTCTTTTTGTAAAATAAATAACTAATCAAATAAATTTGTTGTCACCATACATAATCTTAATCTTTATAATGTATTAATTATTATTTTTTATAAAAAAAACATATAAAGTTATATAACTATACATTATATATATAATTTAAATAATATAGTCGGGGGTCAGGGAATCCGCGATGGCGGAGGGACCTTCCCGTTCCCCGCCACGAATTATTCACGGGGGAATTTCTCCCTCCATCCCCATCTCCACGAGAAAAAATCTGTAATTTCAGATCTCCGTACAGATAATCCCCACAAATAATCTGTTATCAGATACAAATTGACATCCCTTATATGATCTATTATTTTTGTTTGCAATTATAGTACTTATTTAAGTTTATTGATTTAATGGTTACATTTACTATTCTACCCCAAAAAAAGTTAAACCTACAATGATGTCTTTATTGTCTATTTTAGAGGTTAGATGAGGGGAGAAGAGGTAAGAGTTTTAATAAAAGATTTTGGGAGGGGGAAATTTAAAGATATAATTTTCTTTGTACAAAATTTTCTTAATTTAAAAACTCAAATTATATTGGAGGTCAATTTTGATTTTTGAGAGGTTTGAATAAATTATCCAAATTTTATTTATGTTGTTATACTACTTTAAATATTAAAAATATATTAATCATAAACATTAATTTATCATTTTTATCTGTAAAATAAAATATATAAACCTTTTTTTTTTACTATATTAGGTACAAAGTTTCTATGAAATAATCTTCGAAATCAAGATCGATATCGGCTACATAGTTTGAGAGGTAGTTGGAATTGGGAAGTGGAGTTAGTCCTCATTGCGCGTGAGGCGAACACAGTTGGTGATTGGTTGGCTAAACGTGGAGCTAGCACCTATGTTTATAATAACATACTTTTGTCTCCTCTCTTGAAAGTGGAAGCTATGCTGCTCCAATATTACACTAGTGTAATTTAGCTAGTTTAGTTCATACTGTTATTTTCCGATATACAAAAAAAAAAAAAAAAAACTTCAAGACATATATAATATTTCCTTTCTTCTGATCAAATTTTCTATATAACAACTTGTTTAAATAGCTCAAATAGACAACACCAAAAATCCCTTCAGTTTTTTTTTTTTACAAAAGAAAGATAAATTGTTTCTCTCCCTACTCAACTAATATGTCCTTGAGCTCTTAACACTTGAACTATCCTACAAAGACTAACTTTAATTATAAACAAGTACTAGTATCTATTTTTCATATTTATTGAATAATTGGTATATTTTATCTATATATATTATAAATAAAATACATCAATTATTTAATAAATATAAAATGAATATTTATTTATAATTAAGGTGTGATGGAGGTTACCACTTGAACCACCCATTGGTGAAATATATAAAAAAAAAAAAAAGTAGGCTAGAAAAGCTTCTAATGTGAGGGGGAGGTGGCCAAGTTTTTGGTGGAATGTTAACACTTTTTTACATAACAAGGTTTTTATTAAATCTTTGTAATGTGAAGAGCTCTAAATTAAGAAATTGTGTATTCTATTTGACGTTTTATACTATGGAGAGAATACGTTAATACTTATGCTTGTTCACTTTTACCAATCGTTAGTTGGTTCAGTGGTGATTGACGCTGAACTTGGTAGAGAAGACCACGGTTCAATCCCCGCAACTACGATTGGAAGTGAGCTGTAATCACTTGATATCAGAACTGACCTTCGAACCAAATTAAACTGATGGTAAAAACTTTTGTTTACCAAAAATTGCATGTCAAGTTGAATCCAAACAAAAATACTTGTATTTTCTTTTTGGTACAAAAGGAAAAAAAAGGGAAACAAAAATAAAAGAAAATTATCTATAAAATAAAGTCTCATTAACATCAGTTAGAACTTAGAAGGAGATAAGTCAACCCAATAGACAGGGTAGCTAAGGGAGAGAGAATAAGCCTCGAGATTACAAGCTCAAGTTTAGCTTATTTTTTTATTTTAGAATATCAGTTTTATACTCTTTCGGGTCCTTATTATAAGAAGAAATTTATTTTTTAAATACATGACATGTTTTATGTTTCTAAACTATATTATTAACTAGATACATCAAAAGTTCCATGAATCTAAAAAGTCAATTTATTCTTATAATAAGGACCGGAGAGAGTAGTAGCTAAATATATTAGTAAATGTAGCTAAAATAATATTATATTATTGGGTATTTCATATCTTTATGTTTATTTCATATCAAGTTCCCACAAATTTCCATATAAGTTCGAACGAAAATTGTATGTAAAATGTTACCCTTACTCTTTTATACTCTGGCTATCAATTGTTTCACATCCTTATTTTCATACTGCCAATTCATGGGACAAACCTATTACTTGGGGTGCAGTGGCTTCAAACTTTGGGAGCCTTCCTTTCAAACTATTTAGTGCTTTCAATTCAGTTCACAACCACTTCTCCTGCTCAAGCATGTATATGTATTTTTTTAGGATGACATAATCAAAATTGATTAATTTTTAGAGACGAAAAATATATTTAATTTCATTTTATCTTTTTTAAATATATCATCGAAGTATTAATTATCCATCATATACTAATTTTTTTACTGAAACATCACAACATTTCCTATAAAAAAAAATCACAATATTTCGTTTAAATAGTCAGAGAAACACAACTTATTGGGACTAGATGTTTGATTTTCCGGAGAGAAAAAATAATTTTGGCAAAATTAATTATGTAAAATTGATTTCGATGAAAATTAATTTGAAGATAAATTGATTTATATTTAAATATATCTATACAAAACAAAAAAAGTTAAGAAGTTACGATTTCTAATTTCAATAAAAATCAATTCAAATTTTGAGAAACCAAGCAAATCAAAATCAATTCTACACTTCTAAAATCAATTCTTACTTATCTTATCTAGAACTGAAACCAAACATGTACTAGATCATGAAGTGGCCACTTTTGTAATGAATGAACAACCACATGTGAATCCTCTCAATGCTTGCTTACATAACTTCACAATGTTACAACTTACAATCATAGAGTTGACAAAAATCTTAAATGATTTATCACAAGAAAAGATATGTACCGACAAAAATGCAATGTCCACAAAGAGAAACTCTATTTTTACAGCAAATAGAAATTCTTTTATATTATAGTAGTGATTGGCCATATCGAATGTTCTAGCTCCAAATTTTGCATTGCAAAATGAGCTTTTACAATAAGAAGTGGATTCTATGTACAAAAAATACAGTGGATGCATAATGTATTATTTTTGCCTCCCCCCTACTTCTAGAAGATAATCAGAAAGGTCCTTAGTAATAAAAGACGAAGCTGCGTGTGTCCGGAAACACAGTAGAAATCCTTCCATCGCGCAGCCATGGAACTCGTGCAGGCTCTACGCTTCAAAATTCTGAACTGAAGCCAACCATTGTTCCATGTAATTGTTGCCTGCTGCGAATTCAATCAGTAGTAACTAAGACAATAAGCTATAAGAATAGAAGGTACATTTTCACTCTCTTAACAATGCAAATACAGATATAATATTGCAGTTGAATGTACCAACAGATCACAAGAAAAATTAGTATAATGAATGAAAAGAGTTAAAAGGGTTGTCATCATTAATTACAATACAACTTTTGCTAATTTTGATTAGTACAAACAGCTCAATTAAAATAGCAAGTTGTTACCAAATGTTAGTTGATTCAGTGGTGATTTGCGTTGGACTTGGTAGGGAGGACCACGGTTCGATCCCCCGCTACTGTGTTTGGGAGGGGACTGGAACCACTTGATTCCAAAACTCGCCCCGAACTCTGGACTACTAGGGCACCCCCTTCCCCTAGGAACCAGAGGGAGAAAACCAAAATAAAATAAAATGGCAAGTTATTATTTTAAACACAATTACCCAAGTTGCAGTTTAGAGTATGCAATTAAAAGCTTGACAAAATATGTCTCTGTGCATGTTTGGTATCATTGGTGAGTATGTCAAAATCACAATAACTCACAGTGATTTTGCAGAAGTTACAAAGTGTAGCTTTTGGAAAATCACAGTGGGTCGCCGTGATTCTGGCATACCCACCGCCACCGCTATATCAAACATGCACTCTATATGTTCACAATCACAATGAGTTTGATGAAATCAAAGTATAAGTATAGCTTTACCCGAATACAAACATGCACTATGTTCAATAGTACTCAACACTAGCAACCAGAAACTTAGAGCAATAAATCACCTTTGAAAATTAGACATGAAAGCACTCAGAAAATAAAAGAGGAACAAAAAAAAAAACAGACAAAGCTATAAAACTATGACTCTATAGTATCCACAGTTTCACACACCAAACATTAAAATATACATAAAACAACAACCTAGTAGATTGATACAATTGATGACAATTCCAAGAATAAAAAAGCAGAAGCATTTGTCATGTATTATGCTTTTAGATTTAGCAAAGCCACAAAAGGCCTAATCACCATTGCACTTACACCTGAATTATTACCAAATTATCAATATAACAAAATCACAAAACACAATAACGATGATGATAATGACATACATTTCTTCATCAGAATTCAGGATCACAATCATCAACAAAGAATGTTTATTTAATGAACCATCATAAAATAGTGAAACAGTGGTAAATGAATACAAATTAGAAAATTTCAATAGCAAATTCAATATCTTACCAGAAGAAAATTGATTTGGTAGATTCTTAATAGCAGTCAAAAGCTGATTATTTGAACCATCCACTTCCTTACAACCTGGTCTATAACAAGGAACCAAAACAGCAAAACTACTATCACATTCAGACTCATCATCACTCTGAAAATCAGAACCATGAGGTTCCAACCACCCAATAGACCAATCTGAGT
Source organism: Trifolium dubium (assembly GCA_951804385.1). Taxonomy (NCBI): domain Eukaryota; kingdom Viridiplantae; phylum Streptophyta; class Magnoliopsida; order Fabales; family Fabaceae; genus Trifolium; species Trifolium dubium. Next base: position 30,927,862 of record OX638069.1, on the reverse strand, counting down.
CATCAGATTCAGAGCCTGATAAACAACCACCACCATCAGATGGTACTAAAACAACATCATACTCTCTATCAACTCTCCTCTCATCCCTACTCTGCCACTTCTTCTTAACCTTCCTTTTATTAGTTCCCTTCACCAAAGGAAACTTCAAAGACTCTCTTTCTTTCAATGAAAAACTCAATTCAGAAGATGAATTTCCATTAAAACCAGACTCTTTCTCCTTACTACCACCCCATAACCAACACGATAAACGCGTCAAAGACACCGCCATAGTAGCAAATTTTTCTCTCCAATAGCAAAATTGCTAAAAGGGTTATAAGTTACAAGTTATAACAATGATTGATGAAAGAATTTGAAGCCAAAACAATTGAGACACAGAATGATCAGTGGTTCCTGCCTGATGCAGTGACCACTATATTAAGAAATGATCCATTGATTAACAAAAAATTGTATCAATAAATAAATTCAACCCAAAAATTCATAAAAGCCAAAATTGAATTTTTTTTAGATTTTAATTAAAAATTAAAAAAACAAAAGCAATTATGAAACTGATATGCAGTTAATTTATCAAAGGACAAGGTTTCCTCAAATATCAAATCAAACTCAACTAAACAACTTGAAGAAACTGATTCATCTAAAATTGGATTTAGTGACCCATTTCCCAAAATTGAATGTCACCAAAAAACTCTCAAACCCACAACACAATCAATACTCCAAGAAACTACCCACAATTGCGTTCCGAACAGGAACAAGACTGAAACCACTTGATGTCAAAACCGACCCTCGAACCAAATTAAACCGGTGGTGAAACTGAAAACCAACAAAAAAATACCCCAAGAAATTAACCACAAAGAAAAATTAAAAATTATCCAATCCCATTATCCCAATTTCCAACCCTTAAAAATTTATTTTGATTTTATTTTTTCATTTCTCAAAAATAGAAACTCAATATCTCATCATTTTGGAGAAACCCAGTGAACACTATGGAGTAAAGAAGTTATCTTTAGGGGCAAAATCGGGAATTTCGCTACACACTCAAAGAATCATCAGAAACTCAAACCCCCAAATTTCTCGCCGGAAAATTCGATCTTTACGCTATCGGAGTGAGAATTTTGTCCGGCGAAATTGAAAAAACCGGGAAGACTACTACAATGTATAGGTGACTCAGTGAGTTGAATTTGAAACCCTAACTCGGGAATTTTGTTCCCAGTTGTTTGTTGTTTGTGGTGACAGTGAATGAAATCCGAAAATGAAAATCAGAAACCAATCATATGATGAAACTCGTCTTCTTCTGGATTTATAGAGGCGTTTTTTCAATTTTGTTAAATTGAACGGTTGAGATTGAATTGGTTATTTTGATGTACGGTTAGATTGAGAGTTTTGTGGCATTATCATGCACTTTTATTGTTTGAGACTGGAGTATTTATCGTCGAACGCAATTCGATGAGTCGGATTGGAGATAACTCGATGGGTTGAATTTAAAGCTGCTTTGTTTTTGTTTTTATTTTTTAGTACATAGATAAAATAAATGACAAATTATCTTAAACATAGATACACAAAACGAATAAATTGGTTTATTAAAATTAATAATAAAGAATTGAAGATCAAACTCTAAATATTGACGGTCGAAAAATTTTAATATTTTTTGAGTTAAACTTATATTTCTAAACATCATTCTGCATAATTTTAATCATGGTATTATTATTTTTCTTATTTTTTTATTTTTGATAATTTTTTTTGAAAATCTTAATCAAGGTAATATTATATTATGGAATGAGTATTTAATTTTTTTTGTAATGGGTATCTAAATTTAAATTAATAAATTGTGTTTTTTAATGAAAAATATTGGACTTTTTTATTGAAAAATATTGGATGCGTTGATTTTGTAATGAAAAGGATTGAAACCGTCCAAAGTCGCTGAATTATGGTGCATGTGCGGTCTACATGGTTGACACGTGTCAAATAATCATGCTATATTGTTTTTTGTTAAATAACATTTTCGTTTACATGAATTTTTAGTTTTAGTCTCTATATTATTTTTGGTTGCAAATATACTCTTGAATGTGCAAAATGTGTTGGGTTTAGTCTCTATCGTTTAATTCCGTTACAAAAATGATGATGTGGCAAACGGAGACTGACATGTCATCGTATGACATGGCAAATTGATGCTGACGTGTAAAAAGGTGATGCTAAGTCATCTATTTAGAGGGACCAATTTCAAAAATAAAATTGTAGAGATGGTCTAAATTCAAAAAAATGATATTCAACCCAAAAATATATTTTTCTTCTTGTTTTTCTAAACCTTGAAATTAACTTTAGTTTTTTTAAACCCATAAATCTATGTTTAAGTTAATAAATCGATATTTTATTCTTGTTTTGATATTGAGATTGTCATGATTCTCTTTCGACCTATAAATATAAGGAGTTCTTCTCCATTTTCATAATTTTTCTTTCTCTCTTTTTAATTATTCTTCAACAATACTAGATTCAACATAATTCACTCAAGAGCATTTGGATGAGATGGTAAAGATCTCTTCTAGCTTAACTAGAAGTCTTTGGATCGAAACTAGCTTTGAGAAAACAGCAGTGTTAAATTCTCTTGAGGGAGATCTTTGTCATCCTTTGTGGTCCTACCCGGCTCAAGGAATTACTCTCTTGAGGTATGTATTTGACAAAAATCAATACAATTGCTTATATTTTTCCTTAGCTCCCATTCGAGTTTTCCAAATTTTTAACATACACCGAGTCGCCGACAACAATTTAATTCAAATGGAAAAAATAAGCAATTTGAGTGTGTGTGAGAGATAGACACAGATTCAAACGTTGCAATTGTTGTTGTTGTTATTGTTATTTTCTTGTCGTTAAGTATTTTAGACATTTTGTATGTGAAATAAAAAATTGTGTTATGGTTTAATATTTTTATTTTTGTTCTATCTCATACCTCCAATTTTGTCCTAAAACTTTTAAAATTAAATAGTATTAGACAATCCGTTGTTATGTTTTGTCGTTTATTTTTTGGTAGATCAATTCCAATATCAACTACTAATTTTTACAATTTCAAAGTAATGATTTATCTTTTTTTTTTTTTTTATAATTAACGATCTGTCACAATTTGTCTATTGTTATGAATATATTCTAAGTGGATGTCCATTAGTCATTGGGCCAATTGTGTGGCCCATTTACCCATATCCTTGTAATCTCATACTCTTGTATTTCCTTATAAATATGGTTCATGTGTAATAGAAAGATACACCTTGAAGAGAGTAATACAATCTTCTCTAATCTTTCTCTTTTCCCTTTTCTCTCTATCACTATTCTTGTTATTGTTTAGAATAATTCATAACACGTTATCAGCACGCTCTAATCTTTTCTTGTTTATTTATAATAAAGTTTCATATTCATGCATCCCCGAAGGATTGCTCAAGAGATTGATTACATCTATATATAATATAGTTCTTGAAGAACTTATAAAATTTTTAGAAGAATTCCTGAAGAATTCATTATAGTTTTTCTAATGAATTCCTGAAGAATTCTTAATATAGTTCATGAAGAATTTTCTAACGAATTCCTGAAGAATTCATGAATTCCTGAAGAATTCATTATAATTTTTTAACGAATTCCTGAAGAATTCATTATATAGCTCATGAAGAATTTTTTTTAACGAATCCCTGAAGAATTCGTTATAGTTCCTGAAGAACTTAAAAACTAAATTTTTTTTATTTCTCTTTATTTAGTATACTGCATCCCTGAAGGATTGCACTAAATAATCATTTTTACATTATAAAAATGTTATATAAGTTCCTGAAGAACTCTAAAATTCAATATATTTCGTATGAATTCCTGAAGAATTCAACATTCATATATCCCTGAAGAATAATATATCAATTTTATTTGTTTTGATAGCTCATAATATTTATTGGATTTTTTTTGAGCAAATCTTTATTTATTTATTTACTGTTATATTGTAAAAGGAATAAGAAATAAATAAATAAAATAAATAAATAAACAACTGTACTACGATTTTTTGTGTATTAATAATTTGAATTAGATAGTCATAGTCATACTTATGAGTTATACACCAATTTATTTGCAATACGTTATGTCAATCCAATCTTAATTACACTAATTATGTCATTTTATTAAATTATTAGTTTCAGTTTTTTTTTTCTCTTACGGTTACAATTATACATTTTTTTTATACATGATTAACTTTTATCCATATATCATGAATAATTGAATATACATACGTTACTATTTAACTAATGTTTCAAAACAAAACAAAAAAAAAACTAGCATTAACTAGTACTATTATTAACTCCGTTAAAAAAAAAAAGGGTATTATAAACGTATGTACACATTATATTAGATATAATATAATTAGTAGAATAACAATTATAATTTGAATTGTTTTTTATCATCATATCTAACATATAATCGGTACTTTTATTTAATGACTATATATGCTTACTTTGTTTATTTGGTTAATTCTATTTGATGATAGTATTAAAATGGTAAATTTTTCAAAATTTGAGTTTGAGGTTCTTGATATCTCTGAAAAAAATTATTTATCTTGGATTTTGGACGTTGAAATTTATTTAGATGCAGAAGGTAATGGTGACACGATTAAAGAAGGAAATGAATATATACTTGAAATTTATTTAGATGCAGAAGGTAATAGTGACACGATTAAAGAAGGAAATGAATATATACTCAACAAAAGGCAAAAGCCATGACATTCCTTCGTCACCATCTCCATGGGGATCTTAAAAATGAATATCTTACTGTAAAAGATCCATTTGTTTTATAGAATTATTTAAAGGAAAATTTTGATCACTATAAATCATTTGTGATATAATTCCTGAAGAACTATAGAAGAAAAAAAAATCTTAATATTGAAGCATCTTTGAATAATTGTTCAAAGAAAACCATGAGTATTGGTGATTTAGTTCTTGAAGAACTAGTAATATATTATCAAGCATTCTTGTAGCATTGCTACAAGTGTATTTTTCGTGCTCATCATTGTTTATGAAAATATGTGATTGAATTCATGAATAACAAAATATTTAGGGCATGATTGAACACTATAAATCTCAAATATATGCTCCAGAAGTAGCAAAATTGAGAAAATACATTAAGATCAAATATCCCTGAAGGATTTAAAATTTGTAATTTTAGTCGCTATCGATTGTGCTTGAGTTCTTGAAGAACTAGACATTAAAACTATGATTGAAGTTTATAAGATCGATCTATTTGATCTTGGTATATTTTGAACTAAATAAAGTTAAGATGAAAATTACTTATTTCTCTTAATAATGCTCCTGAAGTAGCAAAATTGAAGGAAAAAAAATCAAATTTTTTTTAAGGAATAAGTCACTTATGTGATTGAACAAGAGATATATACTATATATCCAATGTGAAAATTTCCTTGTGATCTTAGTTTATAAGATATATTTTGTTAACTAATTTTATATAAATTGGTCTTAAGTAAGTTCGGTTACAAAATCATTTCTAAATGAAAATATATTTTTTTGCCGATAGTGATGCAAGAAAAAAATGTATTATATCTAGCAACACAAAAATTATTGAAGGCTCCAGAAGAGCGTGTTAATGTATTGTTACATTAAGGAACAAAACATATAAATGAATATAAGTTTAAATTGGTGTAGAGAAAAAGTTATCAATTATTTTTCTCTAATTTGTGCTACACCTATATTAGTGCAATTGAAGCACATATTATTGTAAACCAGAAGTTTACAAATAATAATAAGTTATTGTTGGCAATACCGGTTGGGTCATCCCGGATTTATTATGATGTAAAAAAAAAAATTGTATTGAAGAGCCAGAAGCTTCTTCAACGTAATAGCTTTTGTGCATTACTAGTTCCTAAATAAAGTTGATAATTTGTTTATTGTCAACTCACAACCAGAAGTTTGTGAGATTGTTTTCTCAACTATTCTAGAAAGTATTCATTAAGTATCGTATTGCCATTTGAAATAGATAATGAACATCTTGTAGAATATACATATTCATAAATAAAAAATGGACTTGAAGATCCATTCTTTAGACGTCTAAAGTTCATTGTGGCAGATACTTATGAAATCATAACTTGTAGCTCATATTTTGGGAACACTCGATCATATATCTTGAGATATTGATTTGCATCAAGCCAACAAATTATTATATGTAAATCTTCCCCTTAATTTACAATTTTTAATGACTTAATATTCTTCGTCTTAGTAAATTTTTGGATGTGTTGTATATATTTCAATTGCTCCAAAATAATACGCTAAGATGATTTTCATTTTAAGGAATGTTGGGAAAATATATTTGATATGAATCTCCTATTATCTTGAGCCAAAATTGGAGACAAGTTTATAGCCTAGAAGGCTAATTATCAATTTTTGAATTAGTTTTCCCAACATTAGGGGGAGATAATAAGCAGCTGAAAACATGAACCAGAAGTTCAAATGAATAATTACTATGAATATGTTATCTCATCTTGATCCTCATATAAAATAGTTTGAACTAGGTGTTCAAAAGATAAACCATTTGCAAAGTTTATTAAATCAAATACCAGCTGCTAATGCTCCAACCAAAATGGATGTTCCTGTTGAACAATCCTATATTGCAAATGAGTTCGACCACACTTGAAGTATGGTGTGAAATTTGGTTCCAAAAAAAAAAAATCCTCAAATAAGAAAAGGAGCTAAAAAGAAAGATGACCCAAGTGAGGATATGAAAACTCCAAAAGAGTATTGACATAATTGATTTTTAAGTTCCAGAAGAACTTATCAGGTACCTGAAATTTTTAATAAATAAAGAGATCTCGAAAAATTATGTCATGAATAAAATACGATGGAACCAAAAGGAAGTCAACGTTGACGATATTTTATATATAATATAGCGCTATATATGATAAGAGATAATGAGGATCATGAACCAAAGTTTATTGAGAATTATAGACAACATAATGATTGTCTAAATGAAAAGATGCAATTGCTACATAATTAAAATCACTTTGCAAAGTGAAAGACTTTTGGACCAGCAGTCCGTACATCTAAAGATGTGAAAATGATGAAATATGAATCAATTTTCTCGCGAATAGAAAATAATGATATACAAGAATATCGATAAAAGTTTGCCATTGATTGTGAAGAGAAATGTTCACCTGAAGTGAAAATATTTTTCTTACTTGATTAAGTTCAGTAACACTTGAAATGTTTAACTTATTGGAAGTGTTACAATACATTTGTATGGCTCACTTTTTAGTGATGATTATATGAAACTCTCTGAAAGATTTAATTTCATGAGACATACTATTCAAACAATTGAATAGATGATTTAACAAAATGATAAGTCTCTTTGTGTACTCATACATCCAAGGTGTATGTCGTATAATAATTTTAGTAAATATTTCCAAATGAGAAATATGATATAGACATCATTTGTCAAATTTTGAAGAAAGGATTTGGAAACAAATTTTATGACATGAATATTATAAGAACTCTTGAAGAGTTTCCGAAAGTTGATTTCTTCTATTGAGATAAAATATGAAATTGTTATCGGTAGTGTGCTCTAGTTGTTAAGGCCACTCGTTATGAACAAACATCTCTCAGAGTTTGAGAAAATGACGATTCAGTAGGTGGACCTGAAGTACCACATCAAACACTATAATATTATCATAACTCTTGAAGAGCTTATGAAATTTGTTGAGTACAGAAAAATTTGAAATGAAATATATCCGATGATTAAAATTTGTTTGAAATTACAAATTTAGTACTTCAACCAGGTTTTGTGCATGAAGAAAATTATATATATCAAAAGTACTAAACAAAATGATGTCACTTGACGTGAACAAATATTATATTATTCCACATCTCAACAAAATGATGAGTTACTTGAATTGGTCTTGAAGTACCATATCTTAATTCAATTGATGAGACTTACGTGATTTTTTTTTAATTATATATATGTTGTGGTATCATCCACTCGTGTGGAAATTTTAGCACTACAACAAGCAAGTTGATAATGCGCTTTTGTTGAGGTTTGTATTTTTGCACATTAAAGAAACATGCAGCTTTTATTGATAAAGTATAGCTCTTATAACAATTCAATATGAAGATAATATTGCAAGGACTGCTAAGTTGGAAAATAGTATGATAAAGAAATCTTTCTACAAAGTCAACTCCAAGTTACGCTTTTGGACATCTAGCACCGAAGATTATTTAGCCTTCTTCATCTCGGATACAATTGTCTTTATGAGGGGGAGAAATAAATGTGTTCTGCACTCTTTTTCCCTTCACCATGGTTTTGTCCCATTGGGTTTTTCCTGGTAAGGTTTTTAACGAGGCAGATTCATACACATAAGATGTTGTACTCTTTTTTCCTTCACTAAAATTTTTTTTCCACTGGATTTTATTTTAGTAAGGTTTTAACGAGGCATATCCTCAATGGACATCCAAGGGGGAGTGTTATGAATATATTCTAAGTGGATGTCCATTAGTCATTGGGCCAATTGTGTGGCCCATTTACCCATATCCTTGTAATCTCATACTCTTGTATTTCCTTATAAATATGGTTCATGTGTAATAGAAAGATACACCTTGAAGAGAGTAATACAATCTTCTCTAATCTTTCTCTTTTCCCTTTTCTCTCTATCACTATTCATGTTATTGTTTAGAATAGTTCATAACATACAAGATATTTTCGCATTGGGATTGAATTATTCTTAGTGGACAATATTGTAAGATAATTTAATGGTTATACATCAATGAAATTTGAACGAAGAAATTATTGAGAAATTCCTTAACTAAGTGCACCAAGAATATAGACTTATTTTTAGAGGCCATGTCCCCCACATAAACATATTCAAATTAAAAATGATTGAAGAACGACATGAAGTGAAAAATATATACTATTAAGCCATTATGATTAAGGGGTGATGGAAAAAAGAGAAAATTATTACCAAAAACGAAAATAAATTTATCATAAAAAGAAAAACATTAATAATGAATTTAGTGTCCGTTTGGTTCGGTTTATTTTCTACTTTTCTATTTAGCTTAAACGAAATAGAGAAGTATAAAATTGAATTTAGCTATATTTCTCTTTAAAAGTATTAGAGAAATAAACTAAAGAATTAAAAAAAAAAAAAAGTAGAATCAAACACATTTTTTTTCTACTTTACTATTTTTAAGGAGAAGAAAAAAAATAGAAAATAAGCCCGACCAAACGGGCACTTAATCGTGTCGATTACTTTTGAGAAAGTATAATCAAACTTTTCTTTAAGGTTAAAAGGGTTGATTCTTGTATTATTATAAAACAAAAAGTTGTTTCCTCACTTTCACAACTAAAAAAAATATATCATCCTTTTGTTACGAATATAAGATATAATTTATATAAAGTTAGTTTTGACGGGAGAAATTTAGAGAATTAAGGAGTAAAATGATAAACAAAAATCAATTGTTTAGTTCCACTCACATATAATACTAATAGTATTACGTGCAAAAAATAAAAATTAACAGTAATAACATTGTTCGTTAAAAAAATTCATTCAGTTACAAATTAACAATGTTATCATCATTTGAAGAAGAAAAAAAATATTAGTTATTTTACTCATCATATGTCGTTGGGATTACAATGAAATCAATGATATTCATGACCACAAGAAAGGAAGGCACTATATTTTCACCTAAAACTTTAAGAAATTAAAAATATATGTCATATGTCTTATAAGTAATTGGGAGTTATATTGGGGTTGATTGTAATGTAAGTCCCACATTGGTAATGAAGAAAAATAAAAGGTCAAGAAATTTGTATTGGAGAAGTCCCACATTGTTTAGAAAAGTGGAGAATGGGAGAACTCAATGCTATATAAATAGACCTCAAGTTCCTTGTTTCACTACAAGAATATTAGCAATTCTGGACGGCCAAAAGCCGTCCCAAACAGCCAAAAACCGTCCAGAATTGCAACTTTCCGGACGGCCAAGGGGCGTACAGAATATGGGGGTCACAAACATTCTGGACGGTCTAAGCCGTCCAGAATGAAGAAAGTGAAAACTGACGATATTTGGGACGGTCTAGGCCGTCCAGAATCTCTGACACGGTTGACCCAATTTGGGACGGTCTAGGCCGTCCAGAATCATATCTTCCATTAGGGACGGTCCTGGCCGTCCAGATTTCACTCGCGTGTGATTAGATTAGGGACGGTCCAGGCTGTCCCAAATTTAAAATCTGATTTAAAAAAAAATTATTTTTATAATACAAATAATTTAATTATAATATATAATTTATTATAATTTAAAATATTTTAAATAATTAATCATAATATACAATTTATTATAATTAATAAAAAATATTTTTTAATTATAATTATTAGATTTAAATAATGTACAATTTATTATAATTTAAAATAATTATATTTAATATATTTATTAATAATATAAAATTATAAAAAATAAACATTCAATACTACTAAATGGGCCGCTTCCTCCTCCTCCTCTTCTCACTCTTGGGCCGCCTCTCCCTTCCGTCGGATGGAGGTCATAATTTTGGACGTAAAATTCCTCACCAGCATTAGCCCATGAATCATCATCAACACGAATGGGATCACTGTTTAGAAGGTCTTCAAAATCCCTGCTCACGTGTGAAGGATCATCGCTTATTATGCGGGGCGGCGGCGGTGGATGACGCTGGCGCGGCTGCTCGTACGGCAACGGTTGTGGCTGAGGCTACGTATGGTACAGCAGTGGCTGTGGCTGAAGCTGGTACCGCTGTGGTTGTGGCTGAGGCTGAGTAGGCTGGTACAGTGGTGGTTGAGGCTGGTAAAACGGTGGTTGTTGCTGAGGCTGAGGCTGGTACAGTGGTGGTTGTTGCTGCTGGAACTGCTGAAACATACTCACGGCTTGAATCAATTGTGCTTGTAGATCCTGATTCTGCTGCTGCTGCAGAGCAAGCTGAGCTTCCATATCTGCCTTGTGTTGAGCTTGCTTAGCCTCAAGTTCTTCCTTATACTTCTCAAATGCCTCAGCTTGAGCTCTAGCAAGGCCTGAACTCGTTATGCCACCAAGACTGTAACCAGAGGAGCCCACATCAACGTATCTAGTCGGAGTCTTCTGAATAAGGCTAGAAGAATTACCAACACCTCTAACACAGCCTTTTCGCTTGCCTCCAACTAACTCCATATATTTCTTCGTATAATGGCAAACTTTTCCTCTTCAGTCTTTTTCTGAGCCGGAGGAAGATTTTCTTCATTCTGCTCAAAACTGTGCATATAGTCAACTACGGTTTCCTACACAAATTAAAACAAATAAAAATATATTAATTAACATCTCCAAAATATTAAAGTACCTAAATTAACTAATTTCTACTTTGCCAAAAACAAATTTAAAATTTAAATTTTGTTAAACAAAAATACTTGATGTTAACTTAGTTATAATCAGTTTTAAAATTTTCATTTTTAGTATAATCATTTTTTTTAATTCCGAAAATTAATTATAATCTGTATTTTAATTTTAATTTTTAGTATAATTATTTTTTTTATTCCGAAAATTAAATAATGAAAACAAAAATTTGAATACTTAAAGTTAAACTTTTTTAGTGTATTAAAGTTAAGTTATAATTTTTCTACCAAAACAAAAAAAAATCTAATTTTGTGTTTTTCTTAAGTTATATAATTAAAATTAACTAATTATAAAACATATGTAACAATATATAAACAATATTTAAAAACAACATCATATAAACAAAAAAACAGTTTATGAATTTTAACATAAAAAAAACAGTTTATAAAAAAACAATATAAAAAAAAACAGTATAAAAAAACAGTGTAAAAGAAAATAATATTTCTTAAATTTAAATTGCACCACTTACTTGATGGCCGAGTAGAGTCTGACTTGAAGCTTTACCACACCACAACGATCAAATCAATAAAATATTACTAAACAAAAATAATAACAAACAGTGTTAGAATTGATAACTTATTGTTTAGTAAAATAATTGACTAAATTTTTACAAATGATAAACACTTACAAATTCTTGAAGACACAAAATAGAGGTATGATCGAAATTATTTACATGATAGAAAAAATATAACTTTGAAAAGTATAGAAATTTGGTTGAAAGAATTTGGTGTTAGGAGATTTAGAGAGAAGTTTGAGTGAGATAATAAGAGTAGAAATGATGTTGAAATTTGAGAGAGTTTTGAATGGAATGGTTTATATATGAGAGGCACAAATATGTAACCGTTGTTTGTGGAATTCACATAAGCAATTCCGGACGGTCTAAACCGTCCAGATATTTAAAGCTAGCACTCATTCCGGACGGCCTAAACCGTCCCAATGTTTATGCTGAATTTTTGAATTTCGCCTTGATTTCCGGACGGCCTAAACCGTCCCAATGTGGAATCTTTCTGGCGCGTCATATTTTCAAATTCACCCTAAATTTCCGGACGGCTTTCCGCGTCTACAAGATGCAACGGTCAAAGGGTCATTAAATTTGCTTCAAAAATATAAATGGTCATTTAATTATGGACGGCTTAGACCGTCCGGAAATGGATCACATTTATTTTTTTAATAACAAATTAATTACGGACGGTGTAGCTTCATATTGGGACGGTTTTGACCGTCTAGAATTTACGGACGGCTAAAGCCTTCCCAAAATTCTTTTAGGCTTCATACGTAATTCAAGGTATTCTTGTAGTGTTTCAACACACCAAGATGTGACACCAAGATGTAGTATCACTTGTAAACACTTTAAGTTTATATTTGTGTCTTTGTTTTTCTCTTATGCTCTTGGTTTAGAGTATTGTGAGATGTAGGTCAAATATTTACTTTGCAGAGTGTGGGTGTACTTGGGTCATGGGTGTGGTTGAGAGTGAGTCTATGTGTTGTAACAATTTTCACATAGTATTTATTCTCTGGTTGTCGGTTTAGACAGCGGCCGTGGTTTTTTTCTCCGGTTTTGGAGTTTCCACGTTATATTCTTGTGTTGTTGATTGCGCTCCTTGTTTATGCTTTAATTCTTCGGCGCCTGGTATTTATCCAACAAGTTCAAAAACACGTTGAGGGTAACAATTAGCTAATGGTTAAGGATCAAAAGAGAATGAAACACTAGATCTCCATCCAAATCTATAAGACAATAACCTCTTATAAATTTAACATTAAATTCATTCATACCCACACCTGAATCCAATACCTGAACCCAACATATATTTATGCTAATAATGAAATTATGGTTGAAAAATTGAAATTCTAAATCAATGAGGGTTAGGTCTAGCTGAAGAGACTAAACTTCCACAATATGGTGAACCAATGTTCGAATTCTGACCGAAAGATGTGTCCATATTTAATGTACGACAATTTCTCGAATAAGATTCTTTCTAGTAGAGAAAATCTATGAAAATAAAAAAAATTTATCAAAAAGTAGAAATTTTAAAGTGACCTAAATAATAAATACACTGTAATCTATGTTTTGCTTATTTATGTTGGATAATGAGGAGGAGTCTCATTAAGTTGTATCATCACATTGAGCTTTAAGCAACCATACAAGTGATGTTGGACACCATGTCTTCGTCCAAAATCTAAAGACATTGAACTTTAAACAACCATATTTGTTGTTCAATCTCAACTCTTTCATCTAATGTGAGAGTTTAACTTACACTTGATATATCACAATATCATTGTGTTCGTGATCCAACACCAAGAATCTCTATTCTCATCCATCGAGTCAAATTGAGCTCAAATACCACTAGGTTGAATCAACATTAGGTTATGAGTAACCACATAAATAAGCAGGACACCATATCCCCATCCAAAATCTCAAAGCATTGAGTTTATGAATTTTCTCATTTATATATTGTTTAACCTCAATTTGTTCATTCAATATGAGACTTTTATTCGCAATTGACATATCACAACATATCTCTCATGTGAGACTTTCAACACCCGTGATAGGAATCTCTCCACTCGCCTATAAAGTTGAATATGCTCTTAGGCCAAGAGGGGAAAAATCCTTTGGTTGGATTATGTTGGATTAATTATAACAACCACACAAGTGAATTTGGACATACTTTCATCCAAAATTCTAAAAAATTAAATTTACAGATCATCTCACTTATACTACCTTCATCCCAAAATATAAGACTTTGTTGACCACTGCACGATTGTCAATACATGATTTTAATTGTGAATATCTTTAATTGTCTATTAGTAAAAATTATAGAAATTTGATATTTTGAAAATATACATCGAAACAAATCAAACAAGATCTTATATGATAATATTTACATTTATATATTCTTAGAAAAATACGGTCAAAACAAAGCATATGAATAGTATATTTAATCAAACTGAATCTTATAAAATGATACGGAGGTAGTATGCAGGGGCGGAGCCACGTTGTAGTGAGGGGGTTCAACTGAACCCCCTGCCCTTAAAAAATTGTACCTAAATTCTTGTATATTTTGCACTTTGAACCCTCTCAAATTTTAGTTTTGCACCAGTAAAGAGACAAGAAAACACAAGGAGAAGGAAAATAGAGAAGGTGCAGATTTGCTAAGAATTAAGAAGATGCAAGCAAAAGGAAAGAAGAAGTGAAGAACCAATATGCAGCTGTTGTTAAAAACTTAAAAATTGAAAGTGGCAGCCATTCATTCAAGTAAGATGATAGTTAGGGTTATTTTGTCACTAACCCCTTTTGGGCTTCTTTTAGTGTGGGCCGGTTGTTACTTTGGTGTCTTTAACCGTAAACAAAGATACATAAATAGAAAATTGCATCATGTAAAAAAAATATTACAAGTACTATATTCTTTTATTTTTAAATAATAAAAAAATATATAAAATATTAATTTTTGTTGAATTTGAACGGATTATATATGTATATATTTTTTATTCAGACATATATATTAACGTGTCTCATTATCACATCTTATTCGATTTAATGATGAGATTTATTGATTCAATGGTGAAAATAAATTTGTACATAATAAAATAGTTGTCTCTCATTTGTGCATCGTAGACTTGAGTCACATAAAAGCAACTATAAAGTTAATTAATCTCTTGTACCAAAATTTTTTTTAATTAATCTCTATAAAATTAATTAATCCCATAAAAAAATTCAAGTTAACTAGCTTTTTTTTTTCAAGGTACTAACCCTAACGATAAATTTTTGTTGATCATTTTTTTAGATGAATTTGCCTTTTGTATTCAATTTTTTTGGGTAAATATTTTCTACTTTTATGTTCTAGATTGTGTTAATTTTAAGTGGTTTTATTAAATATTTTTCATTATAAAAATACTAATTAGAATATAAGTCTTTTTAAAAAAATTTAAGGTAAAATAGTTTGAACCCCCTGCTCTGAGTTCCTGGCTACGCCACTGGTAGTATGTTTGTTCAACATCAACTCTTATCTCCAACTGAGAAATTGTATCTCACACTAAACATATTAGAACAATTTCTCATATTTTATTTAATAAATTTACAAAAGGACGACAAAGAAGAGAATCATTGGATTATAATGAGTCAAAACTCAAATGAGAGTACACTTAATTAAACAAAAATGCATGCTCCCGGATAGTAGGGAACATGTGGGTGGTGTTCTAAGACTCATAAGTCACCTATCATTACAACTTGGAAACACTCTCATATATCAAATTGTACACTACAATGAATCACTATCACCAAAGTGTAATATATAGATGAATTTGTGTGTTTATTTTTTGAAACTATTGGTTATCTTATTTTAACATCAAAATATATATTATGTGTGACATTAATTATATGTATTAATTATATGTTTAAAGAAATACACACAAAAATTAAGAAAATCATATTTAATATATCAAGACTTTAATTATATGTATTAATTATATGTTTAAAGAAATACACACAAAAATTAAGAAAATCATATTTAATATATCAAGACTTTAATTTGATGTACAAAAAAATATTTCACTAATTAGATATATAGCCAAAACATGTCATGTGGACTTTGTTTTGGAGTGCCAAGAGGAGCACAAACAAAACAATCATCTAGCTACCAGTAGTTGTCCTTTCTATTTCATCATGACTTGACTTATCAATTTTGTGCAATGTGGTGTACAAAATTTTGTAAGATTTTGACAAACAGCTTACAAAAAGTGCTTCCACATTGTATTTTTCTGGAACAATTTGGCTTTGTGGTGTATGGATTAATCACCAAGAGGAAATATAAAATTTAAGATGAGAGGATAGTGTCTTAGTATAAGATAAAGAAGGTCTTAAGACTCAAAAGACTCAAACAATATTTGCAGTATTTAATTTACATCTCTCTAAGGGCACTAACAAGCTTATAATTCTTTTTTTTTTGAAGGAGGTATATTTAATTTATCCAAATTCATTTTTTTTTTTACTTGACTTCTATCCAAATTCAATTTTATTTAGGATAAAACTTAGGCGATTTTCGTATGATTCTTAACATAAAATTATTTTTTATTATTATAACAAACTTTGAAAAAAATCATGGATTTAGTGAAGTCATGCCGAATTATGTTAAGAATCATACGAAAAGCACTTAAAGAAATACACCTAAGTTTTTTCCTTTTATTTATAAATTAAGCAAACAAGTTGCTCAACTATATATTTTTTTAGTTTTAATAAATAAATAAAAACTACATTTATTTAGTGTAAAAAAGAACACTAGATTTTTTTAGATCATTTGTTGTTAATTAATTAGTCCAATTCCTTTCTTACCTTTGTCCATGTAGAATTGTTCAAGTGGTAAGAGCTGAGAGACATGGATTGGATAAGAGGAAATTCAGGGTTCAAATTCTAATGGGAACATTTATAATTCTGATGTACCAAAAAAAATCATTTTGTACCTTTTGCTCTATTAAATTATATCAACATCATCAAAATCATGTTATGTCATTTTGTGATAACAATGATCAAAGGATTACTTAGGAAAATTTCTCATCTCCTCCCCTACATTCTCCCTCCCCTAACTACCGTTTTTGCCCTTAAATATGAATTGTGAGTCTTTATGAAAAGTTCAGGACGTAGAACCCGAAGTAAAATTTGGGATCTAGAGCTCGAAATTTTGCGAAGTTTGTGCGGGGTTTTGTGGGGGGTGTAGGCAAAATTTCGGGATTTAGATCCCAAAATTTACTCCGGGTTCTACGTCCCAAACTGATAGTTAATTTAGGGTTTTAGGTGGGAATTAGAGAAGTGTTGGGAGGGGGAGAGAAGAAATTTTTTCATTACTTAATTACGCAAGAAATTTGGGCTCATACCGGAGACAAATAGCACAACAAATATGAAGAAATTTGAGTGCTATTCTTAGCGCTCTTTAAGCTTCTTTTTTTTTTACTAAGCTCTTTAAGCTTTTATGTTCCCTCTTGATTGTCAAAAAACTTCCCACTCACATTGCAGGTTCGTGCGTTGAAAAAATGCAACTTTTGAATAAAAAATATAGTTCACACTTTAATGAGAGGTAGAAAACAGTTTGCTTCTTATGATAATAATATTGTTGATAGTTAGAAAGTCATAGTGAAATAGTCTGTATGTGTATTGAAAATAATAAACATATGCTTAGTAAAATTCAGTTAGCTTCTTGTTAAATATTTTAAATTTGTACCAGAACAATTTAAGCTCTAGAATTTAAAACACTCTATTAAGTTTTTCCCTTGCAAAGGGAATTTTTTTATTTTTAACACTCAAATCTTAACATGCGAAATGTGTTCTAACTCTAAAGTGCAAATCGTGTTTTTTATTTCTTCTTCAAAAATTGTGTTCTTTAACTCTAAAGTGGAGTCTTTTAGCAATCATGGGGGTTCGAAAAGTTTAAGTGGCTTGAAAAAAAGTACTCAAGAGTCAAGAAACTTTTTGAGTTGGGCCAAGGAGAAAACATAGGGAATAATTTTTCTTAGAAGAGTCTCTCTTCCACACCCCCCCCCCCATGTACCTCCCACTCCCCCAATTTTCAATTATTCTCATTTTATCTTAAAATATTACATAAGTTAAAATTGTTAGATCGGACGTCCACGACCGAGGTTCAGATCTCGGTCACTTCATTTTCTATGTGTTAGTTTATTGACTTTATTATTTCGTCTATGTATTAAAAAAATATTCTCGAATGGTGAAATGTTTGGAATATAAAATTTATTCCAAATATTTTAGGTGTTTGTTCAAAATTTTAATGTATTTTTTAATTTTCTTTAGTAGTCTTATGGGTCAAAAAATTACTCTTATTTAATTTTAATGTATGGATGTGTAATTTCAAATAATATATATGACTTTGAGATGGAAAAAGTTAGGACAAAAAACTAATATGCATAATTCAACGGTTAGTATTTCATCTCAAGAACCGTATGATTACCTTATAAAAACAAACTTTTAGTTTTATGATTAGGAAAACGGTTAATACATAATTTTTTTTTGACGAAGAAAAACGGTTAATACATGATGTTAATATCTATTATTGGTTATACGAACAATAATATGGAATCATCATCTTCATCACCTTCCCATTTCTCTTCTTCATCTTCCATATTTTTCCTTTCACCTTCTTCACCTAACACTTTGCTCCAACAAACTCATATCACTTTCTGGATTTCACGTCTATCTATGGTATTTTTCCTCCTCTTTCAAGTTATGTGGTTAAACATTCTAAGCCATGCAAATATTTTATTGTAAGTAATTTATATGTATTGTTTAAATCTATTGTACATGTTGGATTTTTAATTAAAGAGAATATTTGTCATCTATGTTAACAAATAAATAAAACATATAAATATTGAATTGAAAATTTAGGTTGCACTATCGTAAGTTTGGATCAATAAGAACCCTAATATCAAAAAAAAATCAATAAGAACCCTAAAAGTGGATTCAAATTTAATACACATTTTTGGCTTATAATGAAAGAATTGTGTATAGCATTGATGATATTGGAGAATTACTAGTATATTTATTTAAGATAAGCTCTGTTACTTTCTCATATGTTTAAGCCAAATTAACCAAGTAACAATGTGAAAGTTGTGAAATTTCTAGATGCAATGAAAAATTATTTATATGAGAATATATATCACACATGTTTTTGATAGTATACACTTTTCCTAAATATGTGTAATATATTCTCAAATTCATCAGTTCTAATTATGTTTCATAACCTCTAATATTTGGCACTAATAGTTACAATTAATCTATGTCTCTTTATCCGCAAAATGTAATGTAACTAACTCAAGATGTTTATTTTTTATGAATAGGTAGCAAACAAGTTTATTGAATGTCACATTTGTAAAGTAGAAAACAATGAATAATGTATATGAAGAGTTAGATGAAGCTAAAACTGAAATTGAAACACTCAAAGTTGAACTTAGAGGCAAGACAAATTCATTTGAGAACTTGAAGAGATCTAATGATGCACAAGTCAATATAATACAAGAAGCTATTTCTAAGGTTGAGAAGCTTGAACAAGATCTACACCAAAAAGTACATGAATTAGTTTATGAGCATGAACACAACAACTCAAATTTGAGTCCGGTGGAGTGCGGGGAGCAACAACAAACTAATGATCAGTTAAAACATTTTAAGCCATGTACGAAGGAATGTGAGTTGGAAAAATCTACATTGCTTGATGAAATTTCTTCATTGAAATCCAAGTTAAATTCTCATGTTGAAATATCACAAGATCTACAATATCAATTACAAATGTGTAAGCAATTACTTGCATATGAAGAAAGCCGGAGAAAAACTTTGGAAAATGAAGTTTTAGACTTGAAATTACAATTTGAATTTCTAGTTTCTCAGAAAGACAAAGATGTTGAATATCTAAGATTAGCATTGACAACACAAGAGACATATTATAAAGAATCAAAATACTCAAATGAGAAGTTAGAGCAAGAAAATCATCAACTAAGAAATTCGTTAAGAGAACTTCAAGAATCTCAAGAAGCGAGATCTTCATATTTGCGATCAAATCTTAGAGGTTTGGAACAAACTCACAAAGAGTGTGTCTCAATATTTCAGACTAGAGAAGCTAGGTGGAGATTTAGGCTAGAACAAATGTCAGACAACATCGACAACTATCGGTATGCGTTAGAAAAGAAAGCTACAACAATAGAAAAACTCAAGATGGAGTTGGAATATTCTCATTCTTGTAATATCGAGTTAATGTTGTTGAACGAGGAGATGTCTGTGATGTTGCTAGTATTAAAAGAAGGAATTCATGAGTACAACGAATCACAACAATCATTGGTTCGTGAACATAATTACCACAAGGTAATGCTTGAGGAATCGACAAAGTGTCAAACCAACGTTGATTTGAAAGAACAACTTAAGGATGTTTGTGTTGGTTTAGACAAGCCAAACATTGAGCCAAATGGGAGAACATGTGAAATTAGTGAAATGGAGTTTGAATTACAAATGTGGAAATCGTTTGCCGAAAGTTTGAGGAATGATCTCAAAGAAAATCGTGTAATGCGAAAAGCACTCGAAAAATCACTACTTGCACAAATAGATTTTAGTGAAAGCCTCAAGCAAGAGAAAGATAACTTGGATCATAAGTTAGAAGAGGAAGAAAATAAAATAGATTTTTTGCAAATTCATATTTTTGTATTGGAGCATGAACTAAAAACAAGGGAAACAAAAGTTTCAAAACAAGAATCATTTAGAAGAAACTTTGATAGTGATGTCATTGCAAAACACAATGAACTCATGCAACATGTTTCTTCATTGGAAAAGGAATTCACTACTTCATTGATACCTTTCAATTCAAAGTTAGGCAAGAAACACATTGAAATTATTCAACTACAAGAAATTTGTGATATGATAACAGAAGCTGAGGCTTTAGCTATTATTGAATTTGAAGAGAAGAAGTTGATGATAGAAGAACTTGAGGATGATATTAATGACATGGAAAATAAACTAAAATTGCAAGAAGAGAATTTGAGTCAATTGAAACAACTTGCATTGGATATTGAAATGGAAATAGGTTCAAAACAATTAAGAATAAAGGAGTTGACTGATCAAATGGAGAATAAGGTACGAGGTTCAGATGTTTTGCTTCAAAAAATCAAGATGGAGAACAAAAGTTTGCTGGAAAATGGTGCAATGTTATCGCCGGAAAGAGAAACTTTGTTGCGCTTTGTTATGGGATTAGGCGATAAAATGAGTGATTGCTCAATTGCAGATACTAATCTCGTTGATGTGTGGAGAAATATAGTTCAATCTTACGAGAAAGATTGTGTAGGTGGAACAAATTTTAGAAATGATAATGAATTATTTGTAATAGAGAATAGAACAATACATTCTCCTACAAGGTTAATAAATAAACCTGAAAATTTGCCTGATTTAAGGTTACCATGTAAGGAGCTCAACAATAAATTTACAATAGAGGAAATATTTGAGAGAGACTAAAGAAATTGAATGTGTATAGATTATATTAGCAAAAAAGTCATGTAGATAGTTGTAAGTATTAACATTTTTCATTAGATTATATAATATAATATGAAATCTATTTGTTTAAGATTTTGTCTAACTTCTATGTGTTTTTCAATGCAATAATTGAGTTTCTTTTCTATACATCAAATACTCTTCATCCCTAAGTGATTTCTATACTAAATCAATGTTTGATAAGTTTTAACGCCTTCAAACTCCAGAATTCTATGCATGGTTTATGCTAATATATGTTTTGTGTGCAGTTTCAACATTATATAATTTTTTTGAGCAACATTATGGGTGTGTTTGTTTCAGCTTTTTTTTCAAAAAAATCTAATTTTTTTATAAAAAAATCATTTTTTTTACTTTACTTGTGTTTGTTTTAGATTTTATAAAAATCATTTTTAAAAAAAAATCATTTTTCTCTTCAAAATGAAAAGCTATTTTGAATAGTTTTTTTCAAAATCTATTTTTTTAAGAACATGAACCAAGTGTTTGTTCTCAAAAATGATTTTTTTTTAATCTTAAACAAACACAAAACAACTTTAGATTTTTTTCAAAATCTCTACAAAATAAATCTATTTTTTTAAAATAGATTTTTTTAAAAAAATCTATTTTATTTTAATCTCAAACAAACGCACCCTATATCATAATTAGTCACTTTGAGAAAAAAATTATACTAAAATACAAGTCACTTTACAATATCAATGAAGCTTTTAATGTTATTTTTCGTATTATATCCTTAACTATTTATTACATTCTCTTCTTTTACATCTTCAATTTATCTTTTCTATAGCATTAATGGAGGACAATTTTTTAAATTAACTCATAATTTATCTTTTCCATACAACAATGATTACATTTTTAATTTATGTGAAATGATCAAAACGACTTACTATATTTTAGTATGGAGGTAGTAATTAATTTTTATCACACTTTTATGCATATATTCAAGACACACTAATAATCGAAAACTCACATGTTTAGTTCAACTATATGACATGTTATGAACAACCTTTTAAGCTTTAAGTAATTGGTAGCTTGCAAATACACCCTCTCTTATATTAATCGAAATTCAAATATGTCTAACTAAATCACATAAGTTTTGCATATATAAACGTGGTAGAATCCATATAATTCTCTAAATCAATATAGAACAGTGGTAACATTAATTAAATATTATTTTTCATTAACAAACATATATAATAATTGTACACAAATTGTCTAAAATTTTAATTCAATGAACAGAAAATATCGAAATTGTTAGACAACACGTCTATGATCGAATTGAAATTCGAACTCCGATCTCTTTACTTTATGTGTGAGTTTTCATTAACTTATTATTATTTTGTCTACTTACTAAAAAATGTACACATATACAATCCATTATTATGTGATAAAATTTATTTAAAATATATATTTTCTAATGTCATTTTCTTATCCAGCACGAGTTATACAACAAAGCATAATATGATCAAACTTTCAAATGAACTTATCTTGAAAAATAACAACATATGATAATGATACTATTAACCTATCCTCAAAAGCAAAAACAACAATTTGGCATAAAAAAAGAATATGTCGAATTTTTTTAAAAAAATTCAAAATGTGGAAAAAACAATTGGCGTATAAGGGTAGTGCAGAAGCATGAACGTTCGAAGAAGACACGTGGAAATCAAATCTATGGCTGACACAAATACGAAACTTTCAGTTGGGTCCACAATAATAATTAAATATTGTAATTTTTTTATACATAGTATTAAGTCATTAAAAATGTCTAGAAGTTCTAGTTTAACTGACAGAAAATGCTGAAATTATTAGGTTGGATGTCCATGATTTGGGTTCGAACTTCGGTCACTCTGTGTGTGTGAGTTTATTAGTTGTTTTGTCATATCGTCTATGTACCAAAAATTGATCTAACAATTTTGATATTCTCTGTTAAAAATCAGAGTTCAAACTACAGTTATGAGCTTTCGACTTAACAATTTTGACATTTTACATAATTAAATAATTTTTATTATAATATACTGTAATAAAAATAATTAAATAGAGTATAATAAAAACAAAAAAGATTATTTCTTATGTTTTATTTTTTGTTGTGTGGCTTTTGCATTTGCATTGCGCCTCGTAGAAAGAAGCAGATAGACAAAAATCCATTGTTGGGTTAGAAACTCTTTGAATTTTGAGTTTTCTTCTTCTTCTTCGTCTTCATCACAGGTAATCAATCAATTCTACACAATTTCACTTCTTTTTTATTGCAATTTTCTCTTCAATTTTACATTCATTATTTCATCCAATTCATGTGCTTATCCGTATGTAACCTAATTTTATTGTTTGATTGAAGAAATTGTTCCATTTGGTGGTGGTTAAGAATTTAGGGTAACTAAGTTAAGTTTTTTAGTTGTAAAAGAATTTGATGCTAACTTAGTTGTATAAATTTTTTAATTTTTAATGTATGTACCCCAAATGTTAGAGACAATTAGAGATTTTTCAGTGTCGTTAATTGAAGATTGTGAATTTTTTTTTTTTTTTGAAGAAGCTAAACTAACCCACGTAAATTGTCACTGGAGAGAATCGAACCTGAGACCTCGAGGAGGGTGAAAAGTATTAGTTTGTTCAAATTCTGTTACGCTATAGTGTTATAGTTCTGCCATAGATGTTATTGGATAACACTTTGTAGTTTGTAGTAAATAGCGTATTGCATAACAATATCTAAACGTTAGTTCGTCCGGTGGTGATTGGTGCTGAACTTGGTAGGGAGGACCATGGTTTGATCCCCCACAACTGAGTTCAAGAGGGGGCTGGAACCACTTGTTGCCAGAAGTGACCCCCGAACCAGATTAAATTGGTGGTGAAAACCAAAGAAAAAAAAAAAATCTGCTACGCTATCACGCCACTATAGAAGCTATATGACAACACTAGATTTGTTTAGGTTTTTATTCGTGTTGTGAACTTGTGATCCATGAAGAGCTAGTTTCAGATATTCCTGCGTTACTGTTTTTTTTTTTGTGTGTGTGTGTGTTTAGAATTAAGGCCAGGTGAAGTTTACATGTTTGAAATCCTTAACCTTTCGGATACTTTGCGTGATTAATATCAGTTTTTCTGCAGGAAACTGAGTTGAAAGATTGTTAAAGTCTATCTGCAACAGTACATCTCTATAGAGTAAAGACTATTGTGTTGAATTGTATTCAAAGTCTGCAATACTACTTGGCCATTTAGTTTGATACAATAATGGCTCTTCCTGGTTCTCTGCAACTGCCTCATGGATTGGGACTTTGCAGGAACCTGAGCTCCAATAAAGATATGGTACTGGAAATATTTTTAATTTAGCTTTTTTTGTACTGGGTTGGGTTTGGTTTTGTATATTTCTCACTTTTTTTTACCGCTTTATGGTTTACAGAAGGTAAAGGGGAGATGCAACTTACAGTTGTTCAATGGATATGCTTCATATCCTGTTTCGGTACGTTCTTAAATTCATTGAGATTCATTATCCTACACTGGCATGAAATTTCATAGCATATTTTTTTCTTGTTACTTCGATGAATGACTACTCATTCAGCCTGCTGCTAGTATCCGTAAAATTGTTGTTGACAATTGTTAATGTGCTACTTGTATACCTGTATTTAATGATGGTTGAATGTTGGTACTTTATATATTATTAAAATATTAATGATTAGATGAATAACTACTGCCTTTTCAAGATTAAAGAAATTGCATTACTAGAAAGTAACTGTTAGACAATCTTCCGTTGCAGTTCATGAAACAGGACTACAGGGGTCTCCAACACCTCCGTCATATAAACAGGTCTACACGTAGATTGTCTTGCAAATCCCGCTCTTTTAAATGTCATTGTTTCTTAGTGCCAGGCCAAAACGTTGACCTTCCTGCCGTTAAGGTGGCAACTACAGTGCTGACAAGGTGAATTTTGTGATTTAGCCATCAAGCGCAAATTTAAATGCTCTTTTTTTTTTTATTATATACACTAACATATTTTTCTACAGGTGCTGTAATGTGTTGCAAAATAGTCCAGTCATTGTAAAGTTGATTCCTGCTGTTGGCATTATCATTTTTGCAGTATGGGGCGTTGGTCCATTAATGTTTCAGACAAGGAAACTGTTTTTTCAGGTTATTTAGCAGTTGTTCTATTATTCAGGTTTGGACTATTAGATTCAATGCTTTTGACATGTAAGTCTAATACTATACACTGTATTTTGCAGAGGAGTGATAATAGTTGGAAAAAAAGTACCACTCATTACGTATTAACTTCATATCTTCGACCATTACTGTTATGGACTGGAGCCATACTTATTTGCAGGTTTCACTATTACAAAATAATAACTTTATCTGATGATGAATGAATTATATCATTTTCTGATTATTCATATACTATTATTTTGATAATCACAGAGCATTTGAGCCAGTAATTCTACCTACAGAAGCTAGCCAGGCTGTTAAGGAACGACTTCTGAGTTTCGTTAAATCATTGTCGACTGTAGTGGCTTTTGCCTATTGCTTATCAAGGTGTGCCTATTTTTTTATCTCCTTCCGAATATCTCTTGAAATTGATGAATCATTTGGTAGTGGTACTCATAGTTAATTAAGCTACTTGGATTTTCTTCCCCTTTCATGCGAATACTTGTCTGATTCTTTATTATTTTGACAATTTTTTGTCTAGCAGCTTCTTTGCTTTATTGAACAATTCTGCTGAATGTTTTCAAGATACATCATTATTGTAGCATGCTTGAGAACTTTCCCCTGTTCTTTGGATCCAATTTGTAGTGTGTATTAAGTTTTGCTTCATAAACTAATTATGTTCTACTCTTGTGCAGTGTAATTCAACAAGCACAGAAATTTGTAACAGAGAATGCAGATGCAAGCGAGACAAGAAATGTTGGTACTTGGTACCTTTTCTCTATGTAGTTTAAACATTATATATATATATATATATATCAATTCAATCTTCTGACTTCATCGCATCATGACCCATCTATATCTGTCGTAACAATTATAAACAAAAAGGCTCATATTCGGCGATCTAAAATATATGCAAACCTCAACTAATTTCACCATATTTAATGATTCATTTCTAAAATTCCATTCAATTAATATATATTGTTTTTTAATATCATTTTTATTCTATGGAACAAGTTCGCATAAAAAGTCAGTTTGGGAAATAAAATACTATTACTTTTTTATTACATTAAGAAATTTAATTGCAGTTAACTTGAAACATTAATAATGTAAAAAAGAAACATAAACTAGCACGACCTGAGGTTTTTTTTGCTTATAATCGAGACTGGATGAAGTAACAGTGTGTATTTGTTTCAGTTTCTAGATTTACCATTCCCCCCTATCAATTTGTATTACAGATAGTGACTATTAGGAATTCAGTAGATTAATTTTAATTTACAGAAAGAAAAGCATGTAGAATTGGAAACACTTGAATATAATATATGACAGCTCCAGGTATAGGAGCTAAATTAATTCATTATGGCTGCATATGTATTTAGATGAGATGAGATATCTTTATAGAAGGCTGGTAGCTTGGCAACTACTATGAATTGAAGATAATAATAGTAAAAACCTTGCTTTCAGTTAATTGCTTGGTTGTTAGTTCTGGTTCAATTTCAAATGTATAATGAATTATATGTTTTTGTCAGATGGGATTCCAATTTGCAGGCAAAGCTGTTTATTCTGCAGTATGGATTGCTGCCTTTTCATTGTTTATGGAATTGCTGGGCTTCTCTACTCAGAAATGGGTTACAGCAGGAGGTTTTGGTACAGTTTTGTTGACTCTTGCTGGCCGTGAGGTTTGTGATTTATCGTTGCTTATAATCTTCATCTTCCCCACTATCCTGTATTTCACTGTTTTAGTGGTAGCTATGATATTGTGGAACTTGTTAACATTGAACATTATCTGTTTAGATATTTACAAACTTCCTTTCAAGCGCAATGATTCATGCAACTCGGCCTTTTGTGGTAAATGAATGGATTCAAACAAAGATTGAAGGGTACGAGGTTTCTGGCACTGTTGAGGTGTGTTAAGAACTATTGAATGTGGGAATTATATATTAAACTATGGATCATGCTCTTTTTAAATATGGTGTATTGATTTTGTGATCTCTCAGTAAGGCATATATGTTTTCCTGCTATGCAGCATGTTGGCTGGTGGTCACCAACAATTATACGAGGCGAAGATCGTGAAGCTGTACACATTCCAAACCACAAATTTACAGTGAATGTTGTGCGGAACCTCACTCAAAAAACACACTGGAGAATCAAAACCCACTTAGCCATTAGTCATTTGGATGTAAATAAGATTAATGTAAGAAATAATTTTGTTGCTTATATTGAATTCGTTTTTCACCAATATTGAGTGTTTGCTGATATTTTTCCCAATGACAAATGGTTTAATGCTTCTACAGATCATTGTTGCTGACATGCGGAAAGTATTAGCTAAAAATCCTCAAGTTGAGCAGCAGAGGTTGCACAGGAGAGTGTTTCTGGACAATATAAGCCCTGAAAATCAGGCTCTTATGGTATGTATGAACTGGTTCGACCATTATTGTATCTTGTCATTAATGATTCTGTGCTAAATGACTGGGATGTTAAATAAAAATAATTATTTAGTCCTCTTTTCTAGAAGTTGTTAACCACAGTACATGGCTGTGCCTTAAACAACAGACAAAAAATTCCTTATGTTTATTAGATTGACGTAGCTCTTTCAGATAAGAACAGAATCATGTGTGTATTTAATCTATTGCTTACCTTTTGACTGGAGTGCTTTCGGTAGTTATATTTTGAATAATATATCCCTAGATTTCATTGGTCAGCAATTGACTACTCTTTTGATTTTTGGCTTTCTTTCATGTGTAATGCTTTATACTTAGTTTAATTTTAGTTCCATTTGAGGTTACATCGTAAATGTCATGAATAAATATTTAGGGTACTTTAGTTGATACTGTATTCACTCTCAAAATAGGGTAGATTCAACATTTTCTTCTATAAAACATAAAAAGATTATGCATACATAAGCCAAGTAAGTTGAGATAATTTGTACAGTTTAGTGTCTAAAGCTTTGTTAAAGTAAAGAATTAATAGTGCACATTTTAACACTACATCCTCTTCGTACATTGAAGGAGCTTGAATAAACTTTTGCCTGCTGTAATTACTTATGCAGATTTACAGCTCAAAATTTGCACATGTACCTTCTTTTTTTGTTCTCTCAATCAAGTTTGTGTATATACATTTGACAGATGGAACATTCATTGATCATGATCAAATCAAACTATTGCATATTATTATCTGTATTCAGTATGCTATCTTACGATGGTTATGTATTTTTATAAGCGACATAATTTTTTTTTCTTCTAATTTTCACAGATTCTGATTTCTTGTTTTGTCAAGACCTCTCATTTTGAAGAATATTTGTGTGTTAAGGTAAGAATACTTCTTATTTATATATAATATGCCACTTTCTATGATACTTTCCACACACAGGCATAACTGATAAATTGCCAGTGTGAATTAAAGAGTTGTCGGAAACTATGGTGAGGCTGTAAATAATTAGATAAAACAAGTACTTCCCCGGCAAAGCTCTTGCATACGCTTTAGAATTCCTACAAAATAGCTTTAACAGAAACTCATGAATAATCGGGTGACAGCCACTTTCATGTGCCACTATGTTGAACCTTGCAATAAACTCTTTTAGTGTCGCATCTTGCTTGCTCTATTTTTTAGTCTGGTAGTATTTTAGTTTGTGGATATATCATGAAAGATGATTAACTTTATATTTGTAGCTTGGATTTAGCTCCTTTGAGTGACTTATAAGCATGCAATTTGGATTTGATGGTTCAAGACAGGGGATTCTAACCCAAGTTTACGCTTATTATATGTTCAACCTTGAGTGTTATTGATTTGCATTAGACATTTGGGATCTAAGATATGATTCATTTGGTGGCTATATGTAGGACTTGATTTTCAAACCCAAATCAGATACTTCTTAAATAATTTAAAACATAGAAAGTGACCTGATGAGTTATCTAGGGGCAGTTTCTATTAATTGTTATGACTATGCAGTTAAATTTTCCTAATTTTGGTTTACCAGTTTATATTGTTCTAGAAACTTATTCTTGTTTGTTAGCCTGACATGATATACTCTAAATATGGTCTTAATAGTTCTGGTCAGCAGTTTATATTGCTCAAGGATTAAGCTTATTTTCCATATATTGCATTTTGAAAACAGGAAACTATACTGCTGGATCTTCTTAGAGTTATTAGCCATCACCGGGCCCGGCTTGCAACACCAGTCCGTACCCTGCAGAAAATGAATAGGGATGCCGACTTGGACAACATACCGTATGCTGATTCCACATTTAATGGTGCTGGCACTGTATCTAACCGGCCATTATTAGTGATTGATTCACCTTACAAGAACAATGCAGATGATAAAATGAAAAGCCGATCAGCACGTGCAACTGTTGATCAAGATAACAAGACAACTGTGAAAACCAAACCCGATACCAAGACAGACGACAAGGTTGGACCCATAGGAGCACCAGATACCAAGGTTAGAGGAACACAAGATGACTCTGAGGTGGATGCCAAAGTCATGGCATCTAACTCTGATGCAAATTTAAACAAGGAAAATGTGGAGGTGCCAGCAATGTCTTCTAATTCTAACTCGAAAGTAACTGGTTCCGAAGTAGATAATTTAACCCAGAAGGACATCCATGTCAAACAATCCAAAGGTCAAACCATTAAAAATATCAAACCGAATATGGACTCTGACAATCTAGTTTCCTCATCAACAAACAACACCGACAAAGGTAATGGATATATACCCACAAAACAACAAGGAGAAAGGAAACCTGCTGCATCCAGGCCTATTCTTGAAGAGAATATAGTACTAGGTGTTGCATTGGAGGGATCAAAGAGGACACTTCCTATTGATGAGGGGATTGAACCTGTTACAACTCAAGACACAAAGGAAATGGCTTCACACCAAAGTGGAAATGGATCTCCAAGGGCTTCAGATGGGAACTCAAAGTAAGATTGTTGTTGCTCATACACGAATATTCAGTTATCAGCGAGTTTAAATAGTTAGTTGTTTGAAGGCTTGGTCTTCCAACTTTTAAGTACACACTGCTGATATTTTGAACCAGATTCCCATCCATGAGGAGCTTGTATATATTATCACTTCATGTAATTCACATACCCCTCAAATGTCTTGCTTGAGCTATATTGTCATATTTAGTTCACTATTTTTGCTGTTTCAGCAATGCATATATGATTTTATTGTACTGTCAATTGAATACCCATGGATTTATCTTGCCAGAAGATAACCCATGATGAGGAATGAGAAAAAAAGAATAAAATAAGTTTGATCTCCCTTGTTTTTTCAATAATATGACACAGACTTATCATGAAATATATAAAATTTCTGTACAAATATTCTGTCGTCATTCTTCGATGGCCGTTATTTTTCAATTATATGGCTGATTTTTCGATTATGCTGTGATATGGACATATGGTCATGATTAAAAAGAATGTTACACATAAATTATTTATATATTTGACTGGGTCTTCACAATTCAAATGATTTCTTTTGCATAATATAACAAATGACTACTCAAGTTCAGGCAGAATGTCATTTTCAGAAGATGTGTTCATGATCTTTAAAGTTTTTCTTAGCTTCCTATGATTGTCTTGGAATCTCCTTTTGTGGTATTTTTAGAGAAAAAGGTGCACTTGTTTAGGGTTGTTTCTCTTTGAACATCCTCTAATGTTTTTCATACATAACTCATTGGAGCAATACAAGCTACTCCCTCCGTCTCATTTTAAGTGTCACAGTTAACTAAATTATAAAGTTTAAGAAAAGTGCGTAAATAAAAGAGAGAGAATATGATTTTTAGTAAAATACTCTCTCTTTTTATTAGTAGTAGATATTAAAATACTAAAAAGTAAATCTTTGAGTGTATTTTTTCTCTCATCTAATGATTGCTTTAAATGATAAAATAAGAAAAATTAGTATTATAAAAGGTATAGGACATTTATTTTGGGATAAATAACTATTGTAAGTAGGACATTTATTTTAGGACGGAAAGAGTATTAAAATTGCTTTGAACAGAGGTTATCATGAACTCTGATTGGAATGTGATTCTCAGTTGGTTATTCAAAGTCAAATTTGGTGCCTTGGCTCCAACTCATCACAGATAATCTTTATTTATTCTCATTCTTGTGCTGATAGATTGACAAATAATAGCCTGTCTTCTAGTGAATTTGTCTTGTGGTATCTTATTCCAATTTTTATTTGTCTTTCCTTCTTTTTATTCAATAATACTTTTTGGTTGTCTATTTTTGGGTTTGTGTTCCCCATTCATTTCATGATTTAGATGACTTTTTTTTTCGGGTTAAATAAAAAAGAAACATAAACCAATGTAAACATTTGTTTTAGTCAAAAAAAATTTAGTAGAAAATTTGATAAAAATGAAGAAAAATACAGTACTGTTTTTACTTTTAACCCATTTGGTTGAATGGCCAACACAGATGAATCAATTCAATATAGCTAAGTGTGAACCAAGTTGTAAAAAAATTACTTTTCATTTTTTTACTTTTAACCCATATGGTTGAACTAACCTATAAAGTGATTCAAGCAATAAATAAACATAAGAATGAAAGAATGATAAACCATAATATAACTTCTGTTATTGAATTATAAATAATGTTGCTCTTGCTAAGAATGCCATCATCTCATACATACACCTCTCACACAAGACAACTACTATACTATACTATTATATATCAAGCACTCTTACCAAGAACATCATGGACAAACTCCTCATGAATAGGATTAGTGATAATGCTTTTATTAATCATATGCAAATCTCAAATAATAGGACACTGAAAACTATATAAAATATAGTGGCTACTAATCTGTAAGCAATGTATTAAGCTTGGCACATGCAATCAGGAACAGGATATGTGTATATGGATTGTTTAGGCTTTCTAAGCCTGAGTTGACCTTGTCTGTTTTCATGACCTTCAACTACTGCATGCTCAAACTCTGACCACTCCATGGTTTTATTTAAGAAAAGTTGACCCATCAATTGCATGTTTGGCCTTATAGTCTTTAGGTTCAAGTAAGTTCTGTGTCCAACCTATCATCAACAAAGCATTTATTATCATTAATTCAATTCAACTGTTTAACAACCTTGTTGTATACTTCATAAATACATGCTACTGGTACCCTTCAAGGGTGAGAATTAGTAGTATGTGATAAAAAAGGTAAAAGGGTATGTTGTTAGTAAAGAAATAATTAATGCGGTTCGAAAATTGAAAGTGAATCCTATAAAAAGGAACAAAAGAATACGCAAGGGTCTTATGTTTAGCGATGGAGATAGTAATTGTTAAATGACAAATTCATTAATGTTCGTAGTTGACAGAATTATTTTTGCCTGGCCAAAAACATCTCGTAATGAATACGAACATTCAAAGTTTACTGGTTTCGACATGGTTAAGTCTTCATTATTCTAGACTAGTTACTAAAATTGGCAATGCATTAGAGTCATCTATAAGGTAAAGGTATATCTAGGGGAGAACTCACCAGTGCATTGTGCATATTTCCTGGTGAAGCAGAAATGAAGATGTCGCTATGCATACTAATGTAGTAGTCGAGTGCGGCTAATAGAGAAGCTTTTCCCTTAATCAGAGTACGCTCAAAAGGCGAAGTAAGGCTCTTTTTGTCTTCCATCAGAGGAAACAGTTGCTTCAAAGTTGCAATCCTGGCTCCTCCACCGTAGACCTGGAAAAGGAAGACATTTTAGAGAAACGTAATCATTTTAAAACAAGCACTGATAATGAAAATGAACGAGTCTCCACCGTGTCAAACTACGCAATAATATGATACCTTATGAGAGGCAAGATATAGACGAGTGCTGTTGTCAAATCCCAAAGCTGCAAGCAACAACCCAACCTCCTCGGGAGTCATTGGGCAACGGCCCTGACTCCTCAACTCTTCATCAGTGAATTGGGAATTAAGAACCCTTCCTTGCCAAATCACCTGTCTATACTTGGCAAGGGCCAATTTTTCTGCTTTACCGCCACCAAAATCACATGCTGAATGGGCTGCCATATCCTGCCATCGAACATTATTACACAAACTTACTCAATTTACAGCCAAATGCATGTAACAATAGGGCTATACCATGATCTAAAAAAATTATGATTCATGAATGTGCCAATTTACATGCTGAGAGTTGAGACGACACTAATATGTAGGTAATTCATATTAATATGCATGCCGCATTATTTATACATAGTCTGCCAAATGAATGCAACAAGTAATCTCATAATATACAGATAGTTGCATCATCAAAATAAGAGAAACAAGAAACACAATTTGTACGACAATAATAAATGGAATTTTTTTTCGAGAAATACCTTATCAAATCGGAGGTGCAGAACAACGAATTTCCCTGCATTTTTATTATCATCTGCATCAGTGACCTCTCGAAGGTAGTTGGAGCCCATGTCTTCAGCAGAGAGTTGAGGATTGCGAAGGCGGTTGACAAGGGCATCTCCAAGTGTTCTGATATGAGGAACAAAGACTAAAGCTTGAAAGTTGACTTTACAGCGCAGGTGTTGGATATCCATAGGCAAGTTGTCAAAAGTCAGGCGGTGAGAAAATGGAGAGATTGCAGCAATACCATAACTGCATCAAACAGACCGCACCAGGATATTAGAAGTTCATAATTCAAAAAGATTATACAGTGACAGCATCCACGTAATATACACGTTAAACTAGGTCATATCTTCATTTAAAACCAATACAAAGATCATTTATAGAACAAAAAAGTAATAATCTTCAGAACAATGTTCAGCACAGGTTCTGTATTTGATAACAATACATAAATGCTAAAGCAGTTGCAATTATGAAAAGAAAAGAAAATGTCAAGCTTAGTCATTGAATCAACTATCGTTAAAATAATTGGTCAGGGACATTCAAGTCATGAATGCAATAGCATTTAAAGTAACAGATTCATGTAACTACCACCAACCTTTGTAGGACAGGCAAAACATTTTCCAGATACCAGTTGGCTGTTGCATGTACCGGTGCAGCCTTGATTCTGGTATCTCGAATAGCCAGCGAATAGTACTCCCTTGAACTCCACGAGTACTCTTCAGGAAGCTCTTTAACTATAGAAATGTCATCCTTCAATACATCAATGAAATGATCCACATCAAATATATCCTCAAATGAGCTGCAAAGAAACATAAGCCACCTCGATCAGTACATTTACATTCCATCGCACACAATCTAAGGAACGAAATAATACAACAAATTGTAATACTAGTTTCTGCCTTTACCTTGAATCCTTCCACACTGGATTTAATTCAAGGTATGGGATCACAAGAGTCGCATTCAGTATCTTTGCAACAGCAACTGCATCACATATCTAAAAAAATAATTAAACACCGAATACAAATTATAATTCTTTCGCATACACGAAAGAAAAGTTAGGTATAATTGAAAGGCTTTAAATACATACCCCCATCCTTTGCTGGTTCAGACCTCCATCAAGAAATACCTGGATGTACCCTTCAGACTTCTCTGGTAATGCTGCTTCGATACAAGTTTAAGTCATAAGAAAGATTAGACGAAGCAATGTACATAACCAAACACCACGTGTTCTCAAAGATGAAACTGAATAAAGTAACTGATAGTAATTTTACTCACTTGGCTTATTTATCGATTCATCGCAAGATTTCCAACCTTGGTTTTCAAGAGGCGTCCATATTTCAGAAAGCTGTGATGTTGGCTTCACAAGGAGAAAAAAATAAAAAATTATAACATAAAATAAAATGAATAACCACTGCTAACATAAACCAAAATAAAAGTCATTCAAAGAAAGCATTCACTGCTCAATTAACTCTTACAGTTTCACGCTGCACAGCACTCCTGAGAAGACGTGAGTGTCTAGGTTTTATAGGATTCAATTCCTGCATAAAACAAGCTCCAAGTTATAAGTCACCGAAAGCCGATAAACAGAAAACATAACAAGATGTAAAAGCACCAATTAAAAAATCTAGGAATTAAACACGATGATGTTATGGATTGTAATAGATATTGAGCCTATTTGGATCGACATATTTGAATTTATTTTCTAACATAAGTACTTGTGAGACTATTTGGAAGAGCTTATATAAATAGCTTATGACATGTTCATAAGCTATTTTTAGCGGATTTCCACAAAATATCCAATATAGTTTATGAAAACAGCTTATATCTTATATAAAAACGGCTTGATTTTAATTTATCAATATAATAGCTTATATATAATCACTTATATGATAAATGCTTAATTACTTCTATTTTTGTGTTATCCCTCCTGTTCTCAGGAGAAGGGGCCCTAGTAATTCGGAGTTCAGCCGCAAAGTAAGCAAAGTCTGACAAAAAAAATTTCCTCCCATAAATCGAACTCAAGTTCTCCCAAACGATTCGTCCTAGGGACAGTTGAACCAGTAGAGCCCAATCACTTGGTTACTTAATTACAAGTGAATTTTACATGGCAATAAAACTATGATCATGAGAGAAAAAACGCGCGATAAATCCACCATATTAACAACTAAATTGTGAAAGAAGCTTTCCAAGAGCAAAGTACAATCTTGATTCCCAAACAAGCACCAAAAGCCAGCCAAGCATTATGAATTTTTTTTCACTATCTTAAGAAAGCCTTCCATCACACACAATTTAATTTTACTAATACCCCCATAAATAACAATTTACCAAACCATTTTAATTAATTTAAATGTGCTAAAATTAATAACAAGTAACAACAAAAAACTTCAACCACCACACCAAAATAAGTAAAAAGAGTCTCCTAAACCATGTGATCTATAATTAATTGTCTGTTAATTTAGTTACACAAATTTAGTCATCCTAGCTAACCAATTTAAATCAATTATTCCTTTGTGTGCCTATTTTCAAGTTGTCAAATTCAACATATATTCAACATCAATAAGAAATCTAAACACTAAAATTCTAAAAATCATTTTTTTATTAAAAAACCAAAAACCCCATTAGTTTTTTCACCACCCAAACACCAAATTTGATCAAATAAACTTCAATTAAACTTCAATTTCTAATTTTTTTTCCAAAATAAATTTTAATATTCAACAAAAAAAAAACTTATAATAATAAAACAAAACTAACTTACAAAGTTACAATAAGCATTCAAATATCACAAAAAACTTAATTAACAAACAAACACAAAAAATATTCCAAGCTACAAAAAAAAAAGAAACATTACTGAAAATGAAATAAAAAGCATAACGGTAAAATTAACTACTGTTACACCCAAATTAGAAAACTGAAAAAACCCAATAAAAAAAATAAAAACTTTCCACTAACAATAGAGAATGAATAAAATAAACTCACCGAATACAAAGAAGATGAAGAGACATGAATGAAACAAAGCAACAACGTTAGAGAAACAAAAACAAGTGTTGGTCCTTTGCATAGGAAGCCAAGCTCCATGGTTATGGCAATAGGAGCTTAACTTCGGATCTAAAAAATGACCGTTATAACCCCTTCTGAAAATTCAGGAATGTGAATGAAGTAGTAATGTTGAAGAAGAAGAAGAGAATAGAGGAAATAAAATCAAATGAAATTATGATAATAATGATATGATATGGTTTTATTTTATATATATAGTATGTTATGTGATTTGGATCTTAGTGAGTGAATATTTTATTTATTTTTATGTGTGTGATGTGTGAGAAGTGAAAATTTGTGAAGGTGTAAAGAGAATTCACATGGACACCTGGCATATGTCACCGAATTGAATAATGATGGAAGGTTGGAGTATTTATCGTGTGGGTCCCACTATGGTAATAAAGAGCACAAATTTAGGATTTTTTTTACTTTTATTTTTATATATTTAATTTTACAATTTGAGTTTAGGAGATTCGTCGAAATTAAGAAGATTTTGAGACTCGAAGAGTATTGATGGAGGTTGCGCAAATGGAATCCTAATGTTTGCGCGGAAGTTGAGTTACGTCTTTATGAAATATGAGTTTTATGTTATTATATATTTTCGTTAGATGATTTTATGTTATTAAATTATTGATGTTATTTAATTTTTTCTTATCCTAAATATGAAAAACAATTATGTTAATTAAATTTGATTTAAAGGACTAGTTCAATTGATAAATGTTAATATTATTAGGCTAAAAGACATCATTGAGTTTGAATTAGGACTTTGCAATTGTATGTATGTATGAGTTTAAGGAGATAATTAGTACTTCATTTGTAGACCTAGTGATGTAGTTAGGATTCTCATATATGGGTTCATAAAATAGATGAAATAGTGGAGTATTAATTTGCGTCTTTTGAGTAAGATATAGAGAATCGTGTGCATTTATTTTTAGTTTATGTGATTCAATTGAACTTTTCAATATAATTTTTTTGTTAAATAGTCTATCGGCTAAAAAATTTACCTTTAATGTGAATCAGTGGAGTACTCGAAAGTTAACAAATATGATTAATATTACAAAGGGGGTGGGGGGCGCGCATGTGAGGAGTGTATGAGTAGCTGGGGTGTACGAAGACAATTGATGGGGCGCTAAGTAATTAATGTTGGTCATATATTGTTAATTTTGATTTACGGTCGAAGTTAGCAGTCTTTTATATATAATATCTCTACCAACTAAGTAAACTCGCATGAACATCTTAATATACTCTATCTCTACCATCCCCTACAAACTAAAGAAGTCGTGAAATATTTCAATTGCTTTGAGAGAATTAATATCTAGTTTTTATTGACTCAATTATCTCTTAGTATATTGAAGATAAAAAAAAAAAAAAAAAAATTACTTATAAAAACGAGTATCACGAAGAGTGTCACAGGTGTTAAACGGGAAAGCACTTGTTTAGTGGGCAGTGGTAGATTAGACCGTTGTGTGTGGATGTGGAAGTTCCATTTTTTTAATCACATTTCATTTCATTCACTCACGAGTTAACAACGATGCATTTGTTGTTTTGTGTGACCACCGACACATCCAAGGTGGTGGTAAATAAAATTGAGCACTAACTTTCCACCTTCAACAACCAAAAAATATAAGAATCTACACTTTCATTATGAACAATCACTATTTATGTAGTTATGTAGATGGAGCCATTGGATAATGGTTGGTTAGTGGTTGAATTTTAATGTGGTACTAGCTTACCCTTTTCTTAAATTTTATTAATGTAATTAGGATTAGGATATTTTTTGTTTTGATTGGTATACTAGGATATTTTAGTACATAATAATTGTTTATAAATTTAGATATTATGGACATGTTAGAAGACTAAAATATCTAGTGTCGACATCTAATTTTAACATTTTTGTATAAAAGACTGAACTATCTCTCAAATTAGTGATTATAAAATTGAATATGAATTTCTTTATGTGGTTTGTTTTAGTACCTTTGTATTATTTTAAAGGATGGATGACCTTTGTTTGTTGTTGATTATCAAAATCAAAATGTTTATAAATTTAAGGAAATTGTTTACTAATTAAAGCTTATTTTATACGATACTATATTACTATTTATATTGATTCTATCAATAATTGTAAAAAATATTATAAAAAAAGAGTAAGAAATAGTATATAGACACCTGTAAATTTCTTGACTGACTCACATGACAGGAGATCGACACTTAGGCCAGCCGATGTTTTGATATATGGATGGGTAGGAGGAAAACATGCATGCGTTGATTTGACTGGAGTTTCTCCATTTGTTGGATTAGGGACCGCGAGTTTCACTGTTGGACAAGCGGCCCTCAAGGCCGCTTCAATCAAAGTGACAAAACATAAGACAATCAACATGCTTTTATACCATTTTCTTTTGACACCTTTGGTTTTTTGGCACCAGATGCTGTTAATCTTCTAAATAGAGTCCAAAATATCATGCATAACAATGTTGTTTCTCCTAAATCTGTAAATGTGGTCTTTAAGCGAATTGATCTTGCAATTCAAAAAGGAGTAGTGACACAGTTTGTTACCCATTTAACTTCGACACATATGTAATTATCTTATATATATATATATATATATATATATATATATATAATCCATAGGAAGAAAAAAATTGATGTTTTTATTAATATAAAATATAGGAGTATGTGAAGGAAAGTAGTTATAGAAAATATGCACCTAATTTGATAATTACGCTATATTTAGAAATGAATGATATGGTTATTAGATCATAATACACCCAAAAGAAAAATATTTCTTTTTTTTTAACAATAAAGGATTCCACATTTTTCTTTGTTGTAGAAATAATTGTTTAATTTTCATTTGAGTATGTTAAAATGCAAAATATTATCTGTAGTTTTAGGTAAGTAACCTAAAAAAAAAGGTGCGATTAATTATCATGGTACACATACATTAAATTTTTTTCAACTAAATTTTTTCTATATTCAACAGTTAAAAATCATATTTTAACTGTTTGCTTTTTTTTGTTTACCCAAACTATTTACTTAAAGTGTGCAATTTTTTTTTTTTAAGAAACAAAGAGTGCAAAATTATTACATCACGTGTATATCAATTCATCATTTACTATAAATCTAAAGAGGGATTTTTCTGTAAAATTCTACACAAGTTTCCCAAAAGAACTTTACTTAGTGAGACATCTTTAAATTTTTGTTTTCCAACGTACAAGCACGAGAAATTGTGTACACTTTTGATTGGATTATTGATCTGAAGAAAAGTTCAATGTAACTTGGTGCACGATAAAGGGTAATCCAAATTTATTTTATTTAGAGTACACTTTAACATATTTCAATAAGGGTAATCGAATATATCGTTACGGGACAAACTGTACTTTTTTATAAACAATGAAGATATAATTCAGTCTCTTATATGTATTTTTTAAGTCCAATTTAATCTCCTACAAAAATTAAACTCACATTAATTTCTCATATTTTATATGCAAGTCTAATTAATAAAGATTGATGTGTTTTAATTAGAATAAAAATATTACTAGAGAATAACCAACAAACAATGGATTAGTTCAAATAGTAAGTACTCTTTTCTTTCCGTCCTATTATATAAGCACTTTTACTACAAAAGTCTAGTCCCAAAATATAAGCTCCTTTACAATTTACTAAGTACATTTATTACTTTTTTGCTTACACATACCTCTAATTATTACTACTAAGTTGCATTGGAATACAAAAATTGTAAAGGGACTTATATTTTTGGACTAGACTTTTGTAGTAAAGGTGCTTATATAATGGGACGAAAGGAGTATTTTGGTCCGCTTAAGTATGTGGTCAGAAGTTTGATTCATCGTTCATACACATGTAAAAAAATTTGGTTGGGAGAAAAGAACTCATCGTATGTGCTCCACAACCGACGGAAATTAGTTATTGCTTATGACGATAGAATCTTCATATCAATATCATGGTAAAAAAAAATTAGAAAATAGCTTGAGTTATTTTTTGTCGGAATTAAATTGGATCGAGAGAAAATTCTATATTGGACCCTTTTTTAGACAAATTTAGGGTGATGGGATGTCTAAATTGGACCTTCACTCTATACAAAAAGAAGTATGTGGTATTTATAAGAGCTACCATAAAACTGATCTTGTGAAATAGTTGAAATAATACATTTATAAGAATTGATATTTTTAACATATATTTTTCAATACATACATCCAAAAATCAAATCTCTAACAAAAAATAGTTATGGTATCCTTCTCATGTCACACCATGTTAACATATGTTTATACATAATTTCATAAATTTTCGACTCATAAGTTGGTTTGATCTTGTGGCTACAACTGAGTTAAGCTTTATGTAGATTCTAAAACGGTGGTTCATAATTTGAACTTCAAAAATATTGGGCGTTAGAATCGGATTGAGAGGTTAGAGCGTGTAAATATTTTACAATTTTACTTCTTATTTGATTACTTTGTAATTTTGTTCTCTTGGTTTCGATCCTTTTTATTCCAAAAAAAAAACAAAAAATTACCAATATATATAAGTAGGTTTACAAGAAATTTTTAGCGGTTTGTCCAAAAAAAAATGATAGTTCTTTTTTGTTTAACTAAACAATCTAAAAAGTTCCACATAGACTAAATTATTGACTATTATTGTAATCGGTCTGACCTATTTCTATCACTAGTGACTTTTGATTGCAAAATTTTAAATCACTAATATCAAAATAGACTTTATAAACTTAATATTTTACATCTTATCAAATTACAGTCATATATGTACGGAAGAAAAAATGTCATACACAATTTACAATTTATTTATATTTATATTTGATCAAATAGTTTAGTGATTTGAATCAGGTGATAAAGTAAATAATCGAAATGTTTAGAGTTTGACTCTTGTATATAATTTGACTCCTGCATATAATATACGTGTTTATTGATTAAAATTTTTTTGGTGCATCGGAAATATAAATTCCTCCTTCTAAGAATCAAATCATGGACCTCTCTTTATGTAACTCATATGTCTCACAGCTCTTACCACTTGAGTTATCTTATGGGACGTCTATCGATTGAACTAAGTCAAAGAAACTAATTTTTATATTTTTAATATTCTTAAATTTGTTAAAAAACAAAAACTTACTAAATTTTAAGAATACTGCCGTACCGTACACCGAATTGTTAGCAACTATTTATTGTTTCCTTTGCCCCATCTAAGTGTCCAAGTTCAATACTCCATTTTACTATGATAGATCCAAGGTCAATTTCAACAATCTGCATCAAATCCTGGGGAGTATTTTCTGCATTTAGTGCATTAAAATTATACGAAGTCAAGATCTTTTCCATGTACAAAGAATAATATAATACTATATTTAATTCATTTATTTAATAATATGAACATACACAATACATCATATGTTAGATTGCTAGTGAAGTTCCTCGAAGGTCCACAATTGTCAACCCCATTAATTGTTTACTTGTACTAATGTTTTTTATATGATCTGTTACTTTTTTTGACAGTAATGTTGGCACATTATTCATTAATGGTTGTATATTTTATGGCTAGAGTAAGATGCAAAAATTTTGCATGTGGTGACCAATTGACAGATGTTTTAAGAGTGAGTGTCAAACTGTAACATTTAAGCAATGAATTGAGTAATGAGTTTTTTTTTCCTTCCTTTCTTTATTTGATTGAACAATGAATTAATGAGTTGTCCTTGTTTCTGTTTTATGTTGAGCATAATAATAACGAGGTAACGGGATTTAGTTACCTTTTACTCTTTTGGCGACAATTGCGTTGCCTTTTTCTTCATTTAGAAAGCAAATCAATGGCTCATCATCAATATTCCATACTAAGGTAAATTTGTAATAGTGTTCATACAATAAATAAATGATTGTTTTAAACAAGTTTTCTTTCAGAAATAGTAGTAACTAGTAAGTTACAATAAGATGTAAAAAAAGAAAGAGTTAGTTACAATAAAATTACTCTTTTAGTCATTTAGTTTGATTTTAATCTTCCAGAAGGTTGTGTGTTCGAATTCAATTAGTGTCGCGCGGAGAAAATTTCTATTGAAAAATTAGAAAGGATAGAGGAAAGAAGCTCAAAAGAAGACATACTTTTTTTTTTTGTTGATAACTCTTTGATTCATAGGAGAAGAACTCTTCGTAGTCTAGAGTTCGGCCGTGAAGTAAATAAAGTCTGATAAAAAATTATCTTACCTATGAATCAAATTCGGGAGAAAGACACGCTTCTATATTGAAGGAAAAAAACGAGAGAAAACCTAAAAATATATGGTAAAGAAAGATTTAATGATTAATGACGCCACAAAACCTTAGTTGGAGAAAGAAAAAGTCATATCGATATTGATAACAAATTTCTTTCATTTTATAGGAATCGTTAACAATACATACAAATTTAATTTAGAAATATTATAATCAATTGACCAAAAAAGAAATATTAAAATGAAAAGGAAAATTATGTAGAACAAAGATAATTTTACAGGACTAAAAATATATTTACTTTTTAAATTAATTATCTTTTACACAATATAGTGATCATAATGACTGAAATGAATTTTTCTGTTTGTACGTAGACAAACACTGATACCTATTAAAAATTCACCATACCGTACAAAATAGATGTATTAGAGTTTGGACCACATGGCCGGTCAATCGGTCATAGAGTCCAATTAAGCAATTTAACATTTTCTGTTAGTTGAACTAAGATTTGTGGACACATTTTATTTTATTCTATATATATTACACGAGTACATACTATCCTAGTTGATGAAGTACATGGTGTGATACGCATTATTGACATATAATTGGAATGTTGTGTGTTCTCTTTTTGTTTATGCAAGATCTTCATGTTCATGGCATGATAAAGATCGCCCTTGTCGACAATATTGGTCATCTTTGTAGGGACGAAATAGTTCCAATCATGTTCATCGATTAATTGAAGACTAGAGGTTGATGGGTCAATTTGTTGCAAGCTGTGGTGCTCATCACGTCGGCATATATAGGGAATGGGTTATATGGGTCCTATTTTTATCATATTCATTCATTCAACTCATTATTTTTCAAACACTTTAATAACTA
Organism: Trifolium dubium; assembly: GCA_951804385.1. Classification (NCBI taxonomy): domain Eukaryota; kingdom Viridiplantae; phylum Streptophyta; class Magnoliopsida; order Fabales; family Fabaceae; genus Trifolium; species Trifolium dubium. The sequence goes on along the minus strand of OX638069.1, from coordinate 30,883,873 downwards.
TGTACTAATAGTATCCTAAATACTTTAATGAGATTACAACTTTACAAAAATGTCTTTCAATTTAAACAAAAATCTTGAATACGAATACTACAGTTTTAAATATCTTGAGAGAGAACTTTGTTATCAATTATAGTCCTGTTCAATTCAAGTTGTGCATAAAAAATATTCAGTTCTCTTACACTTACAAAAATACAATAATGTAAAACTCCTAACCAATCGGAAGATCACTTAAATACCCTAAAATCCCACCAAATAGACACTACAAATGTCCAAAATGTTTGAAAAACCACAAATTCATTGGCCTCCTCTCCTCCAATCAAGCCTCTACATTGGTCTCTCAAAGTTAATTACTACTAATACATACTCATTCATAAAATATCCTTGAGTCCTGATCTTGCATTGCCAACATGATTCAAAATATATTATTCTTTGGTTTACAATGAAGTCTTTGAGATTCGAACTTAGAACCTCATACATACTTCCAAAATTCCTCATTATAGTAGCATCTAATTTAGATGAACCCAATCATTTATATTTGCATGGAAAATTTGGTGTCTAATAGTAACAAAGTCCACCCCACACAACCACACCATCATAGTCATAGGACAATCACCTTTTTCTTTTGATAAAAAACAAAATCAACTTTTTATTTACAGTAGTAATAATGGCGGACATATCAATCAATTTGTCCAACAATCATACAAAAAAAGTAAAAGAAAACCCACAAAAAATCAAAATTTATAGTTACTACTTGACCAAAAAAGTAAGTAGTATAGTTACTACTTGACCAAGTAAGTAAGTAGTATACTTACTAGTAGTATCTTACTTGACCAAAATTCACAACATGAATCAAAATGTATTTCAACTCTCCATGCATGGGAGACATGTGAAGCAGATACTACCACCAACACCAACCATTACTCCTAGCTTTCATTACTGTTTTAATAGTATTCATATTCATGTTCAAATAGATACTCTTTATCAACTAATCATCAACTAGACTTGAAAAGTTGTAATCCAACACATGAAAGTATAATCAACAATTTCTTTTTTTTTTTTTTTTTGCATAGATGATCTATATGATACAAACTTTCAATTCAACAGTAAAATTCGTATTCGTTATAACGATGTGAATGGTTTGTGCACCTTGCACAGCTTGCATGGCTTGTGCATATTCCTGTTGTTAATGGGAGTAGCAAAAGGTTGTGAAAATTCACCCTTCGTTTATTAATAATAAACCACCAAGATCCTTGTAAGAAGATATTGGTGCTCAATAATATATTGTAATGTGCAAGCTTCCTTTGGAAATGGTACAATTAACACATTACCATACTATTGCTTGAGTTGTGGTTTAACATATAATTCATAAACATAGATCAGCAGTATATGTGCAATGCACATATAAAAAAACCTTGTATACAAAGCTATTCCAAAATTTAAAGATAGGCTTAAAAAATTTAATTTAATATTATAACAAATTAATTAATTAACAATCTATCTGTATTTGTTAGTTATTTTGGCAGCTCAGAGGGTAAAATTTTACCACAAAAATGTGTGCGGAGAGAAGTATCGGCTTCATCAGCACTCTATTCGAACAGCGCCGCTCTCCGATTTAATAAACTTGGACTTCCTAACTACTTGCTCTAAGCACTGGATAACATCACCAATCTGAAAATCTTGACAGTTACTGATAACTAGTCCACACTCAGTTCCCTTCTTCACAGAATCCACATCCTGCTTCTCCCTCTTAAGAGATGAACAAGGTCCTTCAAACACCACTTCACCGCTCCGTAGAAGCCTCATGGTTGCTGATCGGTTCACAAAACCTTCAGCAACCTTACAACCAGCTATTTTCACATCTGGTCCCTTAGATTTGCTCCCTTTCACTTCAGAGATATTCAGCACTTCTGCTTGCCCAGCTACTTGAGTCTCGGAAGTACCTGGGGCCTTCTCTATTATCAAATTGGCCATGTCTTCCAATAAGTGGTAAATCATGCGGTGTACAATTACCTATCAAATTGACGTCTTATAATTTTAGTGAGAAAAGTAGTTATTACTATTACTCATAGTTAAATATTGGAACAAGCTTGAAAATACCTTGATACTAGCACGAGTTGCTGCCTGGCTAAGAGAAATAGGTGGACTCTTTACATTGAATCCGACTATACATGCACCGCAAGCTTGTGCTAACTCCACGTCAGATTGAGAAATAGGCCCGACGCCAACATGAACAATAATAACAGGAACCTGGAATGAAATTATAGACTGGTTATTGTACAGCAATAAATAGTAAATAATAGAAAAACAACACTAAACTTTTTCAATCCCATGACAAAGCACAAACCATGTTACTATGACACATCTAAATTATTAGAATTTGTGAGATAGAAAACAGAAGAGAAAAAAATTGAACATCTAAGGCTAATAACTTGATCAAAGATGCTTCAACAGAAAAAGGAGAAAAGTTTAAGCTCTTACATCCGTGCATATCAATGTATTTTCGTTAAATATCACAAACACTTAAGTTCAAAACCTACTGTTTTATTTTTACTTGTAACTGAATACTTATTTCCAATTAACATAAAATGTGCTGAGAAGGCCTTCCACACCCTTGCTCTTTGAGTGGGTGAGCATGTTAGTGTATGCAAAAAGAAAAAGTTTACCGTGTTAGTATAACATAATGCTTATAATATAATAATCATCACATACCTGAGGATTATTTAAAGTTATCAATGCATCTGTAACGGCTTGAACAGTTCCCTGAACATCTGCTTTTACAATTACTGGCATTTTTGGCTTCTCCTCAGTTTTTTTTTTTGTAATTTTGATCGGCCTTCTCCTCGGTATCATCAGAAGTAGTTGGGATAATCTGCACTATCTTGCCCCTAAGCCTGTCCTCTTCAGATTTCTTTTTCCTACCAGAACTAAGCATTCTAGCTCGCTCCTCAGAATGAACAACAATGACATCATCACCAGCCATTGGCAACCCTCGAAGCCCTTCAATCTCAACAGGCATTGCCGGAGTTGCTCGTTGAGTTGACCTCCTTGCTGCATCCTTAATAGCCCTTATTCTTCCCCACTGTGAGCCTACAACCACATGCTGCCCACAAACTAGAGTCCCTGCCTTCACTATAGTTGTCACCAAAGGACCTCGTCCTTTGTCAAGTCGTGCCTCAACCACATATGCTTGAGCAGGCCCATCAATTCGTGCTTTAAGATCCATCATTTCAGCCTGAAGGAGTAAAGCTACCTCTAGGTTATCCAGTCCAGTCTTTTTAATCGCTGAAACTTCAACGACCTGAATATCCCCACCCATCTCCTCCAGCAGCAAGCCCTCGGAAGCAAGCTGTAGTTTTACTTTTTCAGGATTTGCACCTGGCTTATCACATTTATTGATTGCAACTACAATTGGTACATTAGCTGATTTTGCATGGGACATGGCTTCAAGTGTTTGGGGCATTACACCATCATCTGCAGCAACAACTAGCACTACTATATCTGTGACTGCTGCACCTCTTGCACGCATTGCACTAAATGCAGCATGACCAGGAGTATCAAGAAATGTGATTGATGCTCCTGTTGACATGCCCACCACAAAGGCACCTAGATGCTGAGTAATGCCACCAGCCTCCCCGGCTGCCACTGATGTTTGACGCAAGGCATCAAGAAGGGAAGTTTTTCTGTGATCAACATGACCCATTACTGTTACAACAGGAGGACGTGGTAAAACTTCTGAGCCTTCAGTTGAATGTAACCTCTTAACATTGACGCCGACCTCCTGCAACAGCCAACAACAATGAACCAATTAAGGCATACTGCAACCCAAATATGCACGATGAAGAAAATTAAGAAAAACTAAAGGGATTGGAGAGTGGTGGAGAGGTTTTTGAGTCAATGATCCAGAAATAAGGCAAACAAAAAATTATAAGAATACCCAAGTATAATAATGCTTCAATGATGGATTGAAACTAAAATATTTACCCAACCTACCTATACCAAGACTTTAGGCCTAGTCTCTTCCATTACTTATTTTCCCTTTATTTCCTACGCATATTGTGCATTTAAACAGATGGCAAGATGCACAAAACTTAACAATGCCAACTAATAATTTCAGGAAAAGTATATCTCAAACTCCGTTGATTTCCATTAAAACTTTGCTTGCAGAGTTTATCCCAAGAAACTAAACATATTTATTAAAGATAAATTTGAATCCTATATGCTCCATGTGAAGAAAAATAAGTAAGATATAATCAAAAAAAAATTCCAAGCAAGTTGTTATTTACAGATAGGAAAAGACTGACAATTGACAAACAAACATTGGAATCAAAAGAAGGTAATTGTTTCCTATATTCACCGACTTAACGTCATATGTGACCAAGAAGAATATACCATTGCAGCAAGCTCGGAAATATCCATACTGAGAGGATCAAACTCTGATTCAATCTTTTCACCAACATTTGTGAGAATTTCTTGCAAAGAAGATAATGATTTTCCCGTACGCTTGGCCAGTTCAACAAGGGTCATGCCTTCAAATATTTCTATCGTTTTGTCAGGATTAGATTTGGTTGTTGGGATGTTACGAGGGATGTATGGAGCTTCAACAGGAGGCTGGTTTCTACTGTCTTTTCTCACATACTTCTCCTTCTTTGGGGTCTTCAAACCGTATGCTGCGTCACTTCTTGCCCAGACTTGTGAGCTAGCATGGAAGCACCTACCAAAGTAAACAAAATTAATTACCTCTATCTTTTGTTTTTTCAATCAACACGTTTTTAACATAGAAGTGCCAAATCTTCTCGCATTCCAAATTTTCAACTAATGTCACTTTACTCTTCAATGTGCAATCAATTTTTAAATCTTACCGTATTCCATATTCTTTAGTCCCACAACAAAAACCAGCTGCACCAAGTGAGCGATTGATGAAATCTGAATCAAATAATTTAAAGTATGTGAAAGCATAAGTATACAATATACAGGTGCATGAAATGAAATGAAACATTATAAGCATGAAAGATGTAAATTACCAGGCGTGCATCTTGCTGAAGCATAAACAGACTGTTCAGCTAATATAGAAGCAAAAGCTCTAGTAAAATTACCACATGCCTACGTGACGTTGTAGCCAAAGCTCTAGTAAAATTCATATATATTCTCTGCATTCAGGTAATTAAAAAGACATCAACATAAACTTAATGATCTATATGACACTAATTATTACAGGAAAAGTAAAACCATCTGCAACCTGAATAATTGTTGTATTTGACACAATTCATTATGAAAGAAAGATGTGTTTACTATAAAATTTAACTCACCTTCTTTCCAAGCTCCAGCCACGCCATTCATAAGCTTGTAACTCTGCAGATTTAGGCCAGATGAAAATTATTTATTTACAAAAAAAAAAGATAGAGAAGGAAAGTGATGGAAGTAGTAAGCAAATCATTAATGGTGCATTTATTTATCAGTTAGTAGCGACAAGCCAACAACAACAACAAAATTCACTCTAATGTTTCAGATTGTATGTTGAAAATATCTCTTAGTCTCTTAAGTTCCGGGCTTCCGGCCGACAAAAGAGTTATGATGAAAAACAAAGAATACCGAAGTGTAATATTACCAATAAAAAAGAGGGCTAAAAGCCACCATAGTTGGATAATTTGGATAATTTTCGTGTAACTAACACTTCCCCTAGTTGGATAATTTGGGAAATTGAGAATTTGATGAGTACATTAGTGGGAATCAAGATCACTACGAAACTTCAACATAACAATAATTGCCACAATAGGAAACTGTGAAATTGCATTTAGCCAAATTTATCAACAAAAAGTACCCTTCCATTTCTAATTAGTGATTTTAATTTATGATTTTAAAAAATTACTGATTTAACATGGTAGAGCCATCGATCCAAGACAAAATAATACGCAATAAATCAAAATTGTTAAATCTACATAGCAAGTGGATTACTGCAACTAGTGATTATCCTATTACTTCTACTATGGTTTGCTGATACAAAGCTCGTAACCTACATAAGAATATAAGATAGTACTATAATAATACAAAAGTCAATAAAACAGAGGTCAAATTTCACTCTTTTTGTTTGGTCAAGTAGCCTAGTGGCTAGAATTCCACCTTTTTTAAAGATGAATAAAGCGAGCATACAAGGTTCCCCGGTCCCTCCACATTACGTGCAATGGCCCTACCAACAGAGCTAAGCTCACGGGTACGCCAAATTTCACTCTTTATTTCTATCCTAAATTAAATTTATGGTAATACATGTTCTAAACTTAATATTAATACTACAAATTGGGCCAGCTATCCCATCCTTCGAGGTGCCTCCAATCTAGCGAGGGATTAGTCACTGCATTCGGCGGTGGATACCCCGGTCTCGACAAAAAAAAAACATTGTTAAACACATCTTTTTCAACATAATCACGAGACAATCGTTCAACCATTCATCCCCATTCGATGCATAATACATAGAAGATTATATATTAAACACCATCTATACATTCTTTTTGTTTCTCTAGGTACTAGTCTCTAGAAACACAATTGAAATTAATAACACAAACTCATTCAAGTTATGTTACCTAGGAACAAAAACACACACACTTCTCCTTCACTCACCATTCAGCAAAATAGAAACAACAAAATTATACAAATATGAGAATTTAATTTATACAAAAAATTCCCAAATTGTAAAACCCTAAACCATAAATTTTTTAATTGATTACCTTAGTGATTGTTTCAAGGTCGTTGGAGGTTGTAATCAGTTTCTGTGGTGGAGGATGGCTTAATAACAAAGAAGGATTCACGTTTGGATGACTGAGTTGTTTTGTTTGTTTTGGGTCAGTTTCAACCAAGCTCAACCAAACATAACAATAGAGAAGCTTTCGCGTGGTTGCCGGCAGCAGATCAACGTCGGACGGTGGTGGTGGTCTGGCGACGGAGGATTAGTTTACGTGTTTGACTGTTTGAGTTAGAGTGGAGGGTAGTATAATTTTAGAGAGAAGTTATAAGAGAAAAAATGAGTGAAATGAAATTGTTTTGAGTTTTGTGTATGTGGTGAATCAAATTAAAATCAAAACTTCAACATACAAAAAAATCATGATACTAACATCAATGCTATTATGTATATATGCACGTTGAACAAGTGCCGGTCATTACACCGAATCTTAATCTCATTCCTAACTACCACGGCGAGTGTGAGGCGGCGCTGGTTATCCACCGTCCGCCGCGATTGCGCCGTTATTGAAAACATGTAGTATCTAATTTGAATTGTTTGGAGTTTCGCTAAAGCATTGAGAGATAGATAAGATAAGATACATTGGACGAAGGAGATTTCATTGATTACCTGATGAAGAAGGTGAAAATCCAAATCATGTCCTGTGCGAACTCACTCGTGCGAAACGCAGAAACTGGTCTGATTTGGGTAAAATCGCACAGTAGGGTTTAACTAGGATTTGGTTTGATTTGGTTTGATTTTTAGTTTTTACTTTTATTTCGTTTTTGTTACAATTTTTAGAAATAGTTGGTCTAGAAGTCCTAGCACTAGCTCAATTGAATAGAAAATGTCAAAATTGCGTTCGATCTCTAGTTACTTTATTTTTATGTGTATGTATTTTTTTGGTACATCGAAAAAAATAAATTATTTTTGTCACGATTTGATTCATGAACCTTCTTCTACTCAACTCATATGTCATTCGGTTCTTACCACTTGAGTTATCTTACAAAGGCACTTTATGTGTATGTGTATGAGTTTATAATGATTTTGTCATTTTATCTATGTACTAAAAAAAATTGATAATTAGATTAATTAGTTTTATTTTTTTAACCTATCTATTCGGTTTATTTTTAATACATTTTGGTTCATTTTATTTCTTATACAATTCGGTTTATTTATAGTACATTTTAACTCAATTTGAATTACTTAAAGTAGTATCATGATTATAAAAAAAACTAAAAATACATCATTAACGATTCAGTTCGGTTATTTTTTCTGAACTATGAATACTCCTAACTATAATCATAGATTTTCTAGGATATAATAATTTTCTTGTAGTCAAGTAACCACACATTCGAAAATCGATGATTGTTCAATCTTGTTTGTAGGAACGTTCAAATTTAAATCAATAAAAAAAACCGCAAATCAATTCGAAAAAATTGATAATTGCAAAGAACTAAGATTATTGGATGTACTTGGAAGTTTTCTTTGTGAAAACTGAAAATCTTGGATTAAATCAAATTTTAGATTATTTTTTCAAAACCGAATCGACCTAAACGAGATACATATATATATATATATATATATATATATATAGGGGGCTGCTAACATCCTCCCACCTAAAAACATGTGGGAGGAAGTTAGCAAGCCTCCACCCACTAGATATTTACTAAAAACCCAATTTACAAATTAAATCTGTTTTAATTGCAAGGGTAATTTTGTAACTCACTATTAATTGGTTAAAAAACAACAAAACACAAACAAAATTCATCATCGTCATATTCCAGAATCAAACGCAAAACTCTTCTTCCTCTTCCTTCGTTTCATCATCGTCATCCTCCTTCATCCTTCATCATCGTCATCGCCGGAAATCTTCATCATCCTTCATCATCGTCGCCGGAATTCATCATCATCATCCTCCATTCACCGAAAAACCCAAAATCCCTAAATCATTTGTTTTATCCCTAAATTCATCATCGCTTAATCACTATTTTGCAGTTCGATTTCAACGTTGCTGGTGTTGTTATTGCAGTTCGATTTCGCAGTTCGATTTCAACAGGTTCGATTTCGACAGCACACACGCACAATTTTGTTTTTGGTTGAAACTTAATTCTGCTAATTAAGAGTGCTTTGTAATGGAAATTAAGATCAACAGCACCCACGCACACACACGCTCCCTGTTTTGCTCGCCGATATGAAACATTGTTTGATTCTTCATGTTTAGGTGCAAATTCAAATGGTTGTGTTCTCCACAAATTCTTTCTTCTCTGCTGCAATTTGGGTTCATCACCATTGAACCCATTCAAACAACTAAATGGAGAAATCAAAACAGGTTAGTGTTTAAAATTATTATAAAAAATATTTAAATGATTGTATATAATTGAAATAGTTTCATAGAGTTTCATTTTCTGTTATTATTATTGAAACCAAAATAATTGTCTAGTGGTTTCAAGTAATAAAACTTCAAATTTGATAAACATTTAAATTTGATTAGGATAATTTGATTAGGATAAGTTATAGGATAATTTGATATTGTATTACACATGAAGAAAAAGGTTTAACAGATTCTGAAAATGAGTTTCATCTCCTCTACATGTTTAGCTTTGGAATGTGTCAAATTTTCATAAGCTTCTTAGAATAGCCTATATAAACAACTTTTTCTGACCTTATATAAAGTTTTACACTATTCACTCTTCAATTGTAGATACAACTTATATAGAACCACTTATATGAGAGTATGACATGTTTAACAAAATTCGTTGGTTTGAATCAATGGAACTATTAATTCTAAGTTCATTTTACTTTGGTTTCAAATATTATTTACTAAACTTAGGCTTCAGTTTAATGGAGATCTATACTGAGCCTTCTGCCATTTACCTTTGTTAGTAGTGAACTTGTGTTGCTTGCATATTCTTTTTGGGTTTATTGCTTGCCCAATGCTTTTTTTTTTCACCCCTCCTTTTCCTCATCTATTTCTGCTGCTTTATTTTCCACTATAATTTGTGTTGAGTGGAATGAAGGTCTCACACAATAATATGCTTCTGAGGACAATATCAAGGTAATTTGTCTAGGGAAACCATCAACATTGTTTAATGGTTTCAAGTAATTATGCACGGAAACCATTAGTATGCCCTAATGGTTTCAGTGCATTAGTATGTCCTAATGTTAAGATAAACTCAAATTAGCTCTTTCAAATGTCTTTTATACACACAGAGTTGGAACAATAGGATAGATTTGGAAGAACTACTTCTAGCAGAGAAGTCAGAATATGTAGCAGAGACCAAGATGTAGTCCTAACGACTTATAAACTACTGTCAGTTTTGGTGAAACGTTGATTGATAGCTCTTAACTTGAAGAAACAGAAACAGGATTAATTAGCAACTTAAAGAACATAGCCTTAATTAGTTTCTTTCACCAAAACTTCGAATGAAGAGAATCGGAAATTGTCTTTGGAAAATATACGAATTAATTTCAGCATCAAACGCACAAACCACCCTCACCGTCATCGTATCAATCCGTCATCGTACGTCGCCGTCCACCGATGTTGTTTACTACATTCGTGACTGATAAGCTATTTATTTAACGTTTCTGGTGTTGTTCTGTATCTTGTAGATTGTTTCAAATCAGTTTTTGGTTCTGATTCTGTTTTGGTGTGCACTGTGCATCCTTTGCAATTGATTCAATCTTGTGTGCATCCTTTGCTAATGTTTTGGTTCTGATTCAATCTTGTGCGCATTTTATCAAACTACCAGTTTGACTTTTGATTATGTGCAACTTACTCCTTGTATATCCAATTTCACCAATGAATTTCTTAAACTCAGATTGTATAAATCATACTGTAACTATTCTTTTTAAATTGCTAATGGAGTGGTGTATGTATGTATGTATGTGACTTGCAAATGTTTAAAATATAAACCTGAAATTCAAATGAAAGAAAAGGGTGTTTCCAGTGGTAGAAAAGGTTAAACATTTTGTTGCATGGGGGTAATATTTCTTTTACTATATAAAATGATAACATTAGCATAAGTGGTTGTTGTGACATTATAGTACTAGGACTCTAGGAGTAGTATAGGAGTGAGATGTTGATTGAATTCACTTTAAAATTAATTGAAAAACTTCTATCGAATTTGTCTTTTTGGACCAGTTAAGTTAGAACCTGACATTGTCTAGTAGAGACTAATGAGATTGAGACTAATGAGATTGAGATTGAGAGTTCAAATTGAGTTAATAGACTTTTACCTAGTTGGAAATGTAATTTTGTTTTGAATTATTTGACTGTAAATGTAAAACTAGGTGAAACCATTAATATGGCTACATGGTTTCATTACGTTGTACAATGAAACCATTCGGACACACTTATGGTTTCAGTGCATAACATCAAATTGTGAATGAAGTTGAACAATGTGAAACCAATTATTTTATTACATGTGTGTCATTTTTTGATCATTTATCAATTGAAATAATTTGATGTAAAAATTATTTTTCTTTGATGTAGGTGAAAAAATCTAAGAACGTAGACTCATTGCCTTCGTTCAGTCTTGGTTTGACACCTGAGGAAGAAAAGAGCAAAGTTGGTGGTTCATCTTCATCATTGGGTGGTGATCAAAATCGGAAGCGTAATGCGCGAGAGATTGAGGAGGTAATTTTTTATTTTCCTAGTTTAGTGTGTAGCTTTCAAAATTCATATGTATGTATATCTATCATTTCCTATGTGTTATTAAACAACACCATTAAGTTCAATTCACATTCAAGTAGTACTATTTTTCATTCATTTTCAGATGTGAATAATTTAAGTTTCTACTTGATTTAATTTGATTTCAATTGAATTTTAATTTATTTTGTTTTACTGGTGGTGATTAGTTATTTTTGGACATAGGCACCGTTTGGATCGACTTATTTGAGCTTATCTAGTGACATAAATTAGGCTTTAGATTGAACTTGTGGATTGTGGTGCTAAAGAAATAGGCTATCTGTTTGATACTTTTGAATTGGAAATGGAAGTTGAAAACCTTGGTTAAAATCAAGAGGGATTTTAAAAGATGTTGCAAAATCTACTTTGGAGGCAAGATCAACTATGATACAAACTAACTGAACATACCGAAATCAATTATGACATTAGATTTAGCCATTTAGGTGTAATTTACTAAGTTCCAGCCCCAACATACATAACCTTAAATCCCTATCACCTCTTTTGATTTTCATCTTCATAGACATGAATCAGCCGCCCTATCTCTGTTCTTAATTTTCATCTTCATAATTTAAGTTTCTACTTGTTAAAAGCTGTTTTTAATTCATAGTGTTGTGAATAATTTTGTGTTAAAAGCTGTTCCTATGTGTTTTTAACTTGATCAGATACATTAATTTAGAGGATAATATTGTTTGTCTCATGCTTTTATGTGCTTCTATGAGATATATGGTGTTGTTGCTTGCATTCAGTATAGGCAAAATACTTTCCCTTTTCCTTCTCCTGATTTTTTATTTTCTTAGATTCATGTTTCTATCAATTCATACAGTACCATTTTTGTTTTCTTAAAAGTTGGAAATGTAATTTACTAGGTGAAACCATTAATATGGCTAAATGGTTTCATTATGTTATATAATGAAACCATTCAGACAAACCTATGGTTTCAGTGTGAACGAATTAATAATTTGATGTTAAAATTATTTTTCTTTGATGTAGGTGAAAAAATCTAAGAACGTAGACTCATTGTCTTCGTTCAGTCTTGGTTTGACACCTAAAGAAAAAAAGAGCAAAGTTGGTGGTTCGCCTTCATCATTGGGTGGTGATCAAAATCGGAAGCGTAATGCGCGAGAGATTGATGAGGTAATTTTTTATTTTTCTAGTTTAGTGTGTAGCTTTCAAGATTCATATGTATGTATATCTATGTGTTTCCTATGTGTTTTTAACTTGATCAGATACATTAATTTAGAGGATAATAAGCATTTTGTGTTGAGTTTGTTTCGTCCTATTTACATTGTTTGTTTATATTGCTTTTTTTTTGTACTTTTTGCTGTTGAGGATTGTGTAGTGATTTGGTGGTTGAATTGGAGTTATGTGTACTTGAATTTTGGATAGTCATCAATGTAGTACTTGAAATTTGATACAGGTGGGGAAATCTAAGAAGATGGAGGAATACGTTGAAATGACACCAATGGAATTGGAAAAATATGTCCTTGCAATGACACCATTGGAGGAGGAAAATACAAATATCACTACCCTAGCTAAACAAGAAGGCAAGGTAAGCAAGGTTTGATTCCGATCTTTTATCTTTTAATGTTAGACTTGTCCAATTAGACATGTAACTAGCATAGAAACCAATTATATTGTTACATGGTTTGAAACCATTAATATGGCTACATGGATTCATTATGTGTACTTGAATTGGAGTTATGTGTACTTGAATTTTGGATAGTCATCAATGTAGTACTTGAAATTTGATACAGGTGGGGGAATCTAAGAAGATAGAGGAATGTGTTGAAATGACACCAATGGAATTGGAAAAATGTGTCCTTGCAATGACACCATTGGAGGAGGAAAATACAAATATCACTAACCTAGCTAAACAAGAAGGCAAGGTAAGCAAGGTTTGATTCCGAGCTTTTATCTTTTAATGTTAGACTTGTCCAATTAGACATGTAACTAGCATAGAAACCAATTATATTGTTACATGGTTTGAAACCATTAATATGGCTACATGGTTTCATTATGTTGTACAATGAAACCATTCGGACACACTTATGGTTTCAGTGCATAACATCAAATTGTGAATGAAGTTGAACAATGTGAAACCAATTATTTTGTTACATGTGTGTCATTTTTTGATCATTTATCAATTAAAATAATTTGATGTAAAAATTATTTTTCTTTGACGCAGGTGCAAAAATCTAAGAACGTAGGCTCATTGCCTTCGTTCAGTCTTGGATTGACACCTGAGGAAGAAAAGAGGGATGTTGCAGCTGCATCTTCATCATTGGGTGGTGATCAAAATCAGAAGTGGTTAAGACACTGGTTTAATGTATTGAGCGTCTCTGAGGTCTGGGGTTCGAATCCCCCTCGCCCCAGACCTTTTATTTTTATTTGTTTTAATTGTTTGTTTCCTTGCATCCTATGTTTTTTCATTTATTTTCCTTTTAATTTCTCATACTTTTTTTTATTTTTTTCTTAGATATTTTTTTTTCTTCATTTAATTAGCTCACACAATGTGTTGGTGATAGATATTTGAAACCATTTTTATTGTTAAATGGTTTCAAATGGTAAAAATTAATAATTTTAATATCCAATATTTTGATACGGAGGTAGTTTTGCACAATTAGTTATTTGTCACACATTCAATACATACCAACATAGAAATTGAAATGAATAATTCCTAATAAATTGACTTATCACATAATCTAGTACAAACTTCGTACAAACTTATAATGTGAAAATCATTATTATTGTACAAACCCATAAAACAAACATTCCAAAACAGCTCCAGACAACAGAAAATTACCAAAATCTTTATTTTGAGTTGCCTTTCTTCCAACCCTTCATGATCCTATCAAAGCATAAGAAACAACAAACACCCAATATTAGAATTGAAAAAGAAGCAACAATAAACTTAGATAATAGTGTTCAAATAAACTTACTCATTAGGAGAATGAGAAGGCAATACTTCTATATTTTTTCTTTTGTTCGGACAATTTCGTGAATCATGATTAGTTCCACCCCAATTTGGAACATGACAACGGCGGACCTTCTTTGATAATTCAACTCCTCCTTTTGGTCTTGATCCTTTTGGTCGGCCTTTAGCTTTTGAATGACTAGGATTTCTAACATCACAATCATCATTATTTGGAACATCAACTTCCAAAACCACCGAATGTTCTTCACTTTCAGACATTCCTTTTATATCTTGAATGAGTTTCATCAACCCCCTAGAAGCAACTTCTTTACGTTCTTTGGTCTTTAAGGATTCATATTCAAGACTCTGAATTAGAGACCGAAACTCAATCAAAGAGTTGTCATTGCAATGTAATATATGACTAGATTTTGGTTTCAATGAGCTTTCACGTCTCCAACGATAAGGAAGATATTTTGAAGGCATATTAAAGTAATTTTTCATGATCAACACTCTAATAGCATGCCTACATAGTATACCGGTAAACTCAAACTCTTTACAGGAGCACATAATTGATTCTTCTCCTTCATTCCAAGTTACAAGACGACCTCCTTCATCTTTGGTGTGATGCTTCAAAATAAAAGACCCTTTCCCCGTTTCAATTGCTGCATACTTTGCAGATAACTCAATCTGAAGTTGAATCAACTCAAAAGCATAAGGTGTGAGTATAGGGGCAACATGTTCCTTAATAGGAAAACTTGTTCTAAGTTGAGGATTATGATACTTTTGACGCATTCTTGCCTCCTCTCCAGCTTGGTTTCTTATTTTAACAGCAACACCAACCTACATAATAAAAAATTAATTTTTGTTGTGACTTCATTATAATTTAATAGATAAAGACAAACATATACTTACAACAAGTAATTCAAGTATGTTCTTACTTTACTAATAAAATCTGTCAAACTTGTATTGGCATCCAAGAAGTGTTTTATATACGAATTTATTGACTCTGAACGCCCAGTTGTTGTCATTCCAGCAAAAAAGAAGTCCTTCAAATAAGCCATTGCCCAATATTTGCGAAGAGAAAAAAGCAACATAATATGTGAATCCATGCTTAGATCAAACTGTGCAACCATTGAATGCCACTCTTGTTCAAACTCATCAGCACAATTTAAATGATACAACTTATAAAATGATGCTTTAAAGTCATCATATCTTGCACCTAATGGAAAAGAAAACCAACTTGATAACTTTGCTACAATGTGCCATATGCAAAATGCATGTTTTGTGTTTGGCAATTCCAGTTCAATGGCATCTTTAAGTGCAGGATCTTGATCGGTAAGAATGGTTTGTGGACACTTTCCTTTGACAAAAGCTAAAAAACTCTGGAAAAAAGTTGAAACATAATTATTACAATATAGTATTTAAAAATTATCCTGATCGGTAAGAATGGTTTGTGGGCACTGAAACCATTAGTATGTTTGAATGGTTTCATTGTATAACGTAATGAAACCATGTAACCATATTAATGGTTTCACCAAGTTCTACATCATGATCCAGTTTCTATTTAAGCAAATCATATCAACAACACATGTAAAACACAAAACATATCCAAAACCTTAAATTGATGCAAATTGAGAACCAAGTATAGTATTTAAAAATTATCTTGATCGGTAAGAATGGTTTGTGGGCACTGAAACCATTAGTATGTCCGAATGGTTTCATTGTATAACTTAATGAAACCATGTAACCATATTAATGGTTTCACCAAGTTTTACATCCTGATCCAGCTTCTATTTAAGCAAATCATATCAACAACACATGTAAAACACAAAACAGATCCAAAACCTTAAATTGATGCAAATTGAACCTCTATTCTAACCCTTTTGTGTGTTTAGCTAATTTGAAGATAATTTGAAGTAGAACTGAATCATGAAAATTCAAATTACAACACATTGAATTTTCCTCAGACCTAACACAATTCTACATAACTAACAGAATAAAAAATAGATAAATAAAAAGTACACATTTTCAAAGCAATAGGAATTGAGTTACAAGTTTAGTTAAAACAGATACCTACCTTTAAAGCCCATGTAAAGGAAGGAATTTTCTCATTGTGTAATAGAACACAACCAAAGAATATTGTCTTTCCATGATTATCAACCCCAACCCATATACCAAGTGGCATATCATATCGATTTATTCGATAAGTGGTATCAAACACAACCACATCCCCAAAAGCTTCATATGCACGGATTGAATCACCAAATGCCCAAATAATATGCTCCAATTTGTTGTTTTCATCTATTGTGAAATCATATTGGAAGCCATCATCCGAATCTTTCATATTTTTGCATAATTTGATGACATCACAAGCATCATTTTCTTTGACAAAAAAACTTTGGCCTTGAAGTAAATTCCTAATATCTTTCTCCAAAAATGGTAGACTACCTACAACTACTCCTTTCTCTAATTCAAGTAGTCTCATCATGAGATTAACCGAACAACCAGCTTTTGACATTAACAATATACGATTTTGATCAACAATTGGAATGCCACGATAAGCAGGGAGATAATTAACCTCTTTGTCATCTAACAATTGATGATTGTGGACACTAGTAAAAGATTTAACCACCCATTTTTCCTCAACACGGGTTGTATTTAAAGCAACCACCATCTTTGCACTACAGTCACACCTTGTTGATTTTCGTTTCCTTTGATTTTCCACTTCATCAACTTTTGATGGTTTAGTAGTGCCAGCCCGATGACAAACAAATTCCCCCTTATATATACCCAATGGATTCAACTCAGACGCATAATGACTGGATTTGTAAGTGTGTTCACGTCTAATAGAAAAACCACATTTCTTTGAGAATGAAGTGTAAAATTCATAAGCATCATCAGAACTATTAAACACTTGTCCTTCATACGGAACCAAATTATCAATGTTTTTGTCTGGTGGCAAATGTTCAAGTTGTGGCTCTTGAAATGTCAAACTACTGTTAACATCATCATTTTGTAATATAGAAGCATAATTTTGAAGAAGCATTGATGACCAATCATTGACTTCATTCCTTACCTCAGAAGACATATTGAACTTATAATTCAAGTCTGAAAAATTCATAAATGAAAACAAATCATTCTTAGCAACCAACTCTTAAACATGTTAGGAACATAGTTTTTATCGGTAAAATGTTAAATCATAACTCTCAGAATACAACTATTAAAAGTTAAACCACTTGCTTGCCTATCGACTATCGTTCCTTACAACTTATTTAGATTCATTTACTACTACAAAGGTAAGCAAATTCTCAAATGAGATTCTGAAAGAAATCAGTGATCATTGTCATAGTGATATGATTATGGATCAAGAAAAGCAAGCTAATGTAGATATGAAGTTGGCCCTAATTGCTTTCTAATCGAAACAAGAAACTGAACCATAGTTAAAAAAGGGAAACAATATAATTGCATTCAAAATTCACAAATTAAAAAAGAGGAATCTACCCTATTAAGAATCTGCAAGTGTCTGAATCATAATTCTCATTCTTCTCCAAATTAACATAGCTACAAAGCATACAAAAAACACATATTCTTAATCATAATTCTCATTCTTCTCCATCGTCATCACTGTGACCTATCTAACAATGATACACAAAGGAGAATTTACATGCATAATTTGAAGTTCAATTTATACAATATGATTTTATACTCAAAACCTATTCAAATTAACACATGTATTCAACAATAGAACAAAATCAACAAAGAAAATAATCTAAAAAATTAGAAACCTTACCTAACAAAATCTGATTTGTAAGTGAATTCGATGCTTTGGGAGAGGAAGCAGAGAAAATGAGATGACGGCGACGGTGGTAATTTGTGAGGACGATGACGGCGATGTTGATCGGCGACGGTAAACGAGATGACGGCGACAATTATGATTTGTGAGGATGATGACGGCGATGTTGAAGATGAAGCAGAGAAAACGAGATGACGGCGACGGTGGTAATTTGTGAGGATGATGACGGCGATGTTAAACGGCGACGGTGACGGTGGTACGGTGACGGTGGTACGATGACGGTGGTTTCGACTTTCAACAGTGAGATGTTTTGCTCATACGGTGGTACGATGATGGAGATTTTAATTCTGGTGATGTTTTGTTATTTTTTAACTAATTAAGAGTGAGTTACAAAACTGCCCTTGCAACTTAAACATATTTGATTTATTGTAATTGGCTTTTTAGTAAATATGTAGTGGGAGGAGGTTTGCTAACTTCCTCCCACATGGGAGGAAGTTAGCAAACCCCATATATATATATATATATATATATATATATATATATTACCAAAACAATACAAGCAAATTATACGATACACCTATAAGATCTTTAAAATAGAAGAATTCACGATTAAACACATATAACATCGTCGTACTAATTTTCAAACAATTAAAATAAAAATAGTAAATATGTTTTTGCTTCAAGGCTAGAATTATTGTGTCTAAGCAATTGATTCCTCAAATGAATTAAGTGATTCCTCAAATGAAATGCATGTTTGTATCCGATATAGAAGCTGTATTAATGTATGTTTTACTCGTGCAGTTTATGGGTCTGTTTGGTAAAGCATTATTTTGAGCTTATAGCTTATAACTTATAAGCCCATATGACATAAAAAGCTCTGTTTGGTAACATGTTTTCTATATGAGTTTATAGCTTATTTGACTAGCTTATAGCTTATTTTCCAGACGCTATTTTAAATAGCGTTTGAGCTTATATAGCTTATAGCTTATCACTTTTTCTTCCATTTATACCCTTATTAATTTAACTAAAACCCATTATTACCCTTAAATATTTTAAATGCTACGTTAAAGACCTCTCTCTCTTTCTCATATTCTTTTCTACGTTTTATTAAATGTTGTCTGTATCCATTGTCTTTATTTTTTGCTTGTCATGTACATATTTTTTTTGGTAGCACATTATAATTTTCTTTTCCACATAAACGTTACTGATTGTACGTCTAGACGTACACATTTGTGCATGTATTCACACACACGTGTATATATATATATATATCATCACCTTCTAATTTTACATAATGATTTTTGTTTTGGTACAAGTTCATCTTTTAATTTATGTATTTGATATAAAATTGTTATATTTAATTTTTTTTATAAAATATAAAAACTAAAATGAAAAAAAATTCAAAGAATAAAATTATATTTAAAAATATCTAAAATTTATATGAAATTAATAAATTTCATTCCAAATATTTTTAATTATTAATTTAATATAAATGTTATTATTAATTAAAAATGTCCTTTTATGTCATTTTACATTTATCAGCTAGTTCAACCGCTAATTTTACCAAACACTACAAATTCAATCAGCTAGCTTATCAGCTATAAGCTATCAGCTAGCTTATCAGCTATAAGCTATCAGCTAGCTTATCAGCTATCAACTATAAGCTCATCCGTTATAAGCTAGCTTATAAGCTATCCACTATTTTTTGCCAGACCCTATGAATATCCACTTGGTACTAAACACTTCCTATATATATATATATATATATGAAGCTTTGGAGATGAAATGGAAGATCTTTTGAATTTATATTATGTATTGAAATCGTGTATATGTGAAAAAGAAAATAACTTTTTTTAGATGAGTTAGTTGGTAGAACATCACATTATATATTTAGGATTATAGTTTAAATCTGAGATTTTTCGCTTATTTATTTTTTAAGGTGAATTTTTAGCTATTACAAGTACACTACTAGACAAAAATGTTAATGAAATAATTATCCTTTTAAACATTAGAATTTGTCCCAACAGACGCTATGATGCTGTGTATATTTATTTTCTCATAGTGTACCCAACAGCGGACACTTTATTTAATTAGTATTAAACAAATTAGTATTAAACAAATAAATATTTTCAATGGAAAAATAGTAGCGTTCGTCCATCCAAGAAACTCAAAGGAGACGCTATAGTAGCGTCTGTGTCGTGGAAGGAGAGAACCCACATTAAATTTTCCGACGAAGATTACTCAAATTTATAATGGTTTGTAAACTTAGAGAAAACAATGTACCAATATCACGATAGAAAATAAGAGAGTAACAATCATAATTTGTAACTTTAGAGGAAACAATGTTGGATATTGAAAGGGAGAAAAATAAGAAAATATATGATTGCATCTAAAGAGCATCGCAGATGAAATATTTATTTATTTAGGTACCTTGATACATCATGGACATGCTATTATATTGACGATAATTATACAATTTTAAGAGCAGGTTATGGTAAGAAAATTCTTCTAATCAGTCAAAATAAAATGTTAAGAATATTCTAAGATACACTAGAGTATATTTACAAATTATTCCTATAAATAAATCATACAATATAATAAAACAATAATAGTATTTTCGCAAATTTAACATTTGTCATCTCTTAAACATGCTTACTATTTTAAAACTTTCTTATATTAGTAATATTTCTATAATTGTTATTAATTATTATTTTTAATTATTTTATTTTTTAATTGTTCATGTATGTGTACAATGTATCATGCGTATTCCAAAAAAAATTGAAAGGCACAATAAATCAAAAAACGTGTGCTATCGAGCCACCTCTTCATGTTCACTGTGCAATTTTCAATGATCTTCAAATTTAGCACCTTTTCAAATTATTTGTTTCTTTCTCTTCACTTCTCATCCTTCAAAACTTTCCTCTTTTTTTTTTTCCTCATCCAGGATAGTGTTTGTCGTTGGAGACCCACTCTCTCTTCTTCTCCAAAATCCCAATGTTATTTTAATTGGTTCTGTTTCCGATTTGCAATCGTGAAACTCTGATTATTGTGTGTTTCTTGGTGACAATTTAATTTCCTGATCCTCCAAGCAACAACCCACACTTTCACGTTCCTGTGCAGAGACAGAATACAGAGGTGTTGCTAATGTAGTTTCTGAATCTTGTTGGCTTCGAAATTTGCTCCTTGAGCTTCATTTTCCACTCTCTCAGACTACTTTGGTATCACGTGCTTCTCTTCCAGCATGACCTGTCTTTCTCCTTCCACTGTTGCCGCCGCCTTAACCCCTTTCTACACCTAAGGCTGCCGCCACATCCCTTGCACCGCCCACTGCCGTGCAAGCGTCTCTCTCAGCCGCTCCCCTCACTTTTTAATTAAAAAGTAGAATTTTAAGCATATGGTAGGTGGGTCGGCCTATGCATTATCCACGCTTTAAACCCAATAGGCTCTTGCGTGAGGGGGCGTGTTAGAAATAATATAAAACCATTGATGTTGCATTTCATAACAGCTGCCACATCAATGGTTATATATTATTTCTAACAGAATAGTTCAACTTATTTGGTAAGTATTCCATTTGAATATTTATTCAATCCATTGTTTAATTAGGCACTATTTTTCTAATTATTGCATTTGTGTGCTGTAAAATAGAAAACATTGAAAAGAGTTATGGAACTTCAACAATCCACATTGAACTTTTTTTAAAGGTAAACAAAATGTAAGTTGCAAAATACAATAAGACCCTGCTGACATTTGTTTTGTAGCCTTCTTATTTCAGTCCCGGTTCATATTGTGTCAAGACAGAGTTTTATTAATAATATTTTATCGTTTAAAAAAAACACCCTTTTAGTTATATAACAATGTGTTGATGAAATATATTAGTTTTTATGATTTGCCATTCAAATTTTTTTTATGATTTACTTTGATACAATGAATACCACCGCATTTCATCCATTTAGTCCATCATTTTAAGGGATAGATAATAAATGAAATTCTTAATCAAAGTTTGTTGGCAACTTAGTAGTTAACGTAATTAGATTCTTTCACAATTTGAAAATCCAAAGACTCATCTAATATGAAGTCTTTTTTTCATTAAGTGCGGCAGTGGTGAATATAATTTATATTAATCTTTCATACAACTTAATTTGTAGGTGTATTATATTAGTGATGGGGCATTGCTTTTCTTTCAACTATCTTGCTAATGTTTCCATAATGTTCTGAAATAGTATTGCTATATTGGCTGAGCCTTTTTAAAACTGGAATAATAAGTAGGTTGATGCTTAAGATTAAAGAACAACTTGGTTGTAGAGAGATTTATAACAGAGTTTTCGGTCAAGTTTTTGTTTTTCACCCATCGTTCTGTGTACAAAATATTACTCTATAGTTATTATATTTACAAATTTAACTACATGTTTTTAAAATTACAATTCTAATTGGTTTAAACTTTTTTTCATTCATTATTATAACTATTGATTATCTAAATTTAGTAGGATCTGTGTCACTGATGAAATTGCACCTATAAATTGTGTGGACAAGCAATTTCAAGTGGAAGAGTTATGTTAGTTTTTTATACTGCCTTATGAAGTTCGGGCTTGATGTTTCTAACTAAAGCTGTAATAGTTGTAATTATAGTTTGTTTACAATTATGTAGTGTAAGATTCTTCAAATTCTTCAAGTTGTAATAGTTGTAATTATGTTTCTAACCACTTGATGTCAGAATTGACCTCCGAACCAAATTAAACTGGTGGTAAAAACCAAAAAAGATTTTTCAAATTGCTTAGCTTGATCCGATTGAGCTTTAAAGAGTTTTAGAAAGTTTTGGTTTAGATTTATATTGGTGTTTTGTATATAGAACAATGTTAGAGCTTAGAATTTAACTTATATCATGTTCATGCGATGTATTTTTTTATATGATATTTCAAATGAATATGTGTTTATTTATATTTCTGATGTACAAAAAAAAAATGAATGTGTTTAATTTGTAAATCAATCATTATTAAGTTCTAGAACTTTTCTGTCTTTTTTACCTTGGTTACTCTCGAGTAATGGTGTTATGCTAAAGTATTCAAATTGCAATGACCGTGTAAATGTTCATGTTTTTTCAAAATCACTTTTACGATTTGATTAGTGTTTGTTATATACTTTCGTTTTAAAAAGGAAAAAAAACAATTAAGTCATCCTTCAATAAATTAAAAAATTCTCTTATTTTTAGAATTTGATATTAAAAAATTCTCTTATTTTTAGAATTTGATTTTTCGTGTTTGTAGTATTCTTTCAAAACTTTATCTCAATTTTATAGCAATAATATATGAAATATAAATTTTATTTTTTAGAAAAGTATTCCCCGTGCCGTGCACGGGTATGGACATTAGTAATATTTAAATATCAACATTCCCTCACAACTTGGAGCATGTAAATCAAATGTATCAAACTAGCCATACAAGTAACTATTTTTAGGACCTCGCAATGTTTATATGCCAATTTTTTTTTGACAAAATTGTTTATATGTCAATTGATAATTAGAATTAATAAAATTGTTGTTTAATTTTATCTTCTCTCTTGATGGTCTATCTCAATATATTTGGTATCTCAATATGTTTGGCACTCATGAAAATATGAGTTTAGACAATATGCAGTACAATTTGATTATCTCATGTAAGTGTCATTGTTGGTCCTATATACTTCTTCAAATCAAACTATCAAAGTTTTTTGTGTAACTTCTTCAATCAAAGTTCTTTGAATAACTTCCTCAAACGCTTAACCTTACAACTATATTATGTTTCTTATTCTTCTTATGTTTATCAAAAAAAATATATGTTTCTCATTCTTTTAAAATATGAAGTTTCTTCCAACAAGTACACAATACTCCAATAATAATTTTTTTATAAATGAGCATTTCAAAACCCTTAATAACCAATTGTGTGAGTATGTTCTTTAAGCTATCTTTGGATTGATAGAGAGCGATGAAATAAATATGAAATGAGATATAATTATGTTTCATTGTATAATTTTGCAAAAAAGGTGATGAAATGAAATGGAGTATGATGAAACTTATTACATCCAATACCACCATCTATTTTTTCATTACATCCAATTTGGAGTGTTTGAAATAGAATGAAACACCATAGTTATATATATAATTACAATTTTATCCATAATTTCATATTTCATAGACTCTTTTCATTGTTTAGTCATCTAACTTTGCATTTCTTCTTTCTTCTTATTTTGGTTGTATGATTAGGGGAATGCTACGGTACAATGAAGAAATTATCATGTACTGGTACATTAAACATGATGACTAATAATTACTTGACACAGATCATATTATTATTAATAAAATTATTAAAATATAAAATATAAATGATGATTTGGACAAAGTTTATATTTTTATGGGTTAAAATTCTTATAGTACCAATACAATAGATTTTGACAAAAGTACCATAGAATTCTCCGAATGAATCATGATAAGACAATGAATTATTATTAATATGTGAAATATATTGGTGAGTAGAAAATGCACCACAAAACCATATTAATATTTTTCGTCAAAAAAAAGACCATGTTAATATTTTATAAATAAAAGGGATAATTGGAATTAAAAAATTATAACTCATTCCACTCCGTTCATTTTTAAATAATAAAGTGAAAAATTTCTTCTGCTCTATTATAAAATATCCAAACAGTGAAATGAAATACTATATCTTTTATATTTTTTTCTTTTAAGTTATTCAAACATAATCTTACAATTGTTAAGTAAACTTAACAATGTAATTTGAAAGCCTATCAAAAAAAAAAAAACGATGTAATTTGAAAAATTCACTTAACTATGAGGAATATTTTAAAAGCTATAGGGTTTTTTTTTTGTCAAAGCTATAGAGTTTTATAAAGAATAAAATTAAGGTTTAAAAGTTTCATAGTAATTCTTTTCGACAATTTATTTATAGAAATTTATTTATAGAAATTAAATTAAATTATAAACATATTTAATTATTTATCACACTTTTTTTTGGTACATATTTATTTATCACACTTTATAAATAAAAAAATAAAAATATTGCTAACCTTAACAAATAAACAAGTCGGTCAAATAAAAGCGACGAATGATTAAAAAATTCTAGAAGATGAGAATGGATGGTTTTAATTAAAAAATACTCAAAAGTAAAAATAAAAATAAAAATAAAAATAAAAATTACTACTACAAATGCAAAACGCAAAACAAAAACAAACAGTCCAATAAGAAAAATCTGTGACGAAAAAAAACCCACGTGTCAGGTAAGATTATCAAACCCTAAGAGAAGAATCTTCTTCGATAGGTAGCTTGGAAAAGAGGAAAACAGTATGAATGAAATGACTTTCCCACGAAATCGCCACCCTTAAAAACCCCACCGACCTAAATCCTTTCTTCCTCACGCGCCGTCTTTGTCTAACCTCTCCTCCGCCGCCTCTTCCACCTAGGGTTTCGAGCTTCCAATTCCTATTCGTAAACCTCACTCGAAACAAAGATAATTCTATTACATCAATTAACCAATCAATTATTATAGAATTTTTTTGTTTAGACGAATAGGTAAATTAACTTCAATTATTTGTTTTTTGTTTTTACATGATCAATTTCGACTTTCGAGTAATTAATTTCATGATTTTGAATTCAGATTTGAATAATTGTTAATTTGTTGCTTTATCGAGTTTTTGAATTTTTGTGTATGTTGACTTCCGTTGGTGGTTGAATTTTAGTAGATCGGCGTGGGTTTCAATTGTTCTGAGTTTTTCGTATCGATTTTTTTTGTTTTCTGTAATTTTTTTGAGGATTAGTTTGTTGCTGGAAGTGAATTAGTAGAGTATTTTTTGTTTTGTTTTGATTTGTTGATTACTTGATCTATTAGGCTTTAGTTGTTGATAGATGTTATTAAGTTAATTTAATTTAATTTTGATTTTGTGAAAATTGTTTAGCTTCGTCTGATTTGTATTTTGTTTTTGATTTTGTGATCAGGAATAGGATTATAGGTGTTTTCGGAGAAAATAATGTTCAGAATGACCAGTAACTGCAGTGCTTGGTATGAATAATTTTTGTAATATGCTTTTGATTGATATATGAATATATGAATTTCTTGTTGTTTTAGTATGATTGTTATGCTTAACTATGTTAGATTTGACCACTTACTAGTTTTGATTTGCATGTTATATTGCTCCTTTCATGGATGGTGGAGATTTCAATTATGTCTTGAGTGAGTTTAGACTAGAAGAATTCCTCATGTCTGTCTTATACGCTATTGTTGAAACGTGAAACTTGAAACTAGTTTATCTTGCTAACATGAGTTATGAGTACTGTGAGAATAGGCTAAGATTTATATATTAACCATACATTCTCTTTATGCGGTTTTTAAAAGATTTATTAGACAAATATAATTTGTTAGTTTTGTTTTGATTCTTCCTCAAATAGCTCATAAGAAACCTATATTAAGTTTTTAATAATTTATCAATAAATGTTGACTAAAAAATTATACAGCAATACAAAAGATGAAATTTAAAATAAACGTGTAATAATCTGTCTATTGGATTGCAAGTACCCTATTTTGCTTATTCATTTTTTCCTTCTTTTAATGTTTTTTGCATTTGAGAAGTTAGATACAAGTTATTGGGCTGACAAATCCCGCTGTATTTAAAGTCTGGCAAAAGTGAATTGTCCATGAGTAGCTTTATTGGACAGAAAATAAGTCTATGTCCAGCAGCTGTTTAATTTCTAGAAGGCTCAAGAGGGTGTTGCAGGATCATCTTCTATAATATTCTGTTATTACATCGTCTGTTCTGTTTTTATTTAAAAATATTATTCATGTATTAAAACGCAGCATGTGTCCTTTTCATGAGGAGACTTTAAAGGCTTTGTTTGGGAGTTAGGGGGAAAGTGAGGGGAATCTATCACCTTATTTGGAGGGGGAGGTCTTCTGACTAATATTTTCTTTGTTTACAAAGAGAGTGAACTGATTTGAAATTGTTTTCAAAATTCTTCCAAAGTCTATTTTTTAAGTTTGCCGTATTTAGGAGGTTTAGTTCTATGGAGAAAAGTAAACCGGCATGCAAGGTGGGAAATTATTCTTGCTTGCCCTGTACTCATCCCTTTCTCCTCAAAGCCTTCCATTTCCCTTCCAACTACCAAATGAAGCCTATGGTTATATAGCTGGGCTTTGAAAGGTAGGGGTGGGCTTAGTATGTTAGTAACCCTGAATAAATTGTTCTACAGTGTATCACCTTTTCTAGCAGCACACGCACACATGGTGCTTGAAGATTGATAACGCATGGGTCTTTCTCCTTACTATTTATAGAAGCGATACTAATCAGATTCCAATTAATGACTGATGCTGTACTATTAGTTTATGGACAAAAATGGAAAGTTTTCTTTGCCATTAGTATTTTTCTTAGATTATTGGAGATAGTATTTTTGAAAATTTCCCATGAAAGCCGAAGTGTTTTAGATTGATTGTTTTCTCACACATGGAATACTTATATTGATTGAGTTATTATTTATCACCTCAAAATTATAATGAGGTGTACATGATCCTATATATTGATTTCATATTCTAAATTGTTTTATATATCCAGGGAGTTCCAAATATTCTTGATGTCGTGGTCCTCACCGTCACTGGCACACTTTATTTAAAACTTTCAAAGGCCTAGAATTCTTTTTGACTACTGCATCTGAGCTTTTATATTTGAACGTGTTTAAAGTTATTGATCTAGTAGTTAAAAATGGAAGCAAACAACGAAAAGGCATTGGATAGGGGTCTGTTCAATCTGAAGCGGAAGCGTGCATTTCGATATGATACATCTCTAAATGGAGCTCTGCAACCGGCGTTACCTCAATGGACATCACTAATATCACCAAGAAGCAAGGTTGTCAAACGCATGAAATTGCAAGAGAACAAAAGCAAGCCAACAAACTCAGGGACTTGTATTGGGCAGTCGTTGGTTCGGTACTATATGAATTATTATAAGAAGAGTGGATGCCCAAAACGTTTGATGGTCTATCAAAATGGTGGATGGAAGGACTTTCCGCAGGATGTTGTTGACTTGGTTAGGAAAGATTTTGAGGTCAAGAAAGCAGTTGTGGAGGTAGAGTTAAATGGCCAACATCTTGTGCTGAATTTCTTGCACATGTATCAAATGAATTTGAAAACTGGTTTGCAGCAACCTATTGCTTGGATTGATGAGACAGGGTGCTGCTTTTTCCCTGAATTCTATGCTGCTTCTGGTGAAGGGCCTTATGATCTACACAATCAGGACAGTGGAAAAAATCACGAATCATTCTTCCATAATCCTGATGAATCTAATGAAATTAAATTACATTTAGAAATTGAAATAAATGGACTGGATGCTTCATCCAAGTTGGGAGAGTGCAGCGGGGAGTCCAATGTTATAGTTAAGCATATTCAAATTGATGCTAAAGAATCCTGCAATCAAAATGATTTAGAAATTGAAGACAGCAGTAATAAAATGGGAAATGTTGGTGAGGCCGTTGGGCAAAATAAAATTATAGGTTTTAATGCTTATAATGAAGCTGTATATGGAAAGTTGGATTTGGATACTGTACAGAAGATGTTTCTCAAGGGAATAAGTAGTTTTTGTAGTGCTGACATCGTTGAGATTTACCCCATCTCAAGTACATTGATGCAATCACGATTTGAGCTGTTTGAGAAGCAAGCAGAGATTACGAAAAACTGTCGTGGGGATGCTAATGTTCGATATGCTTGGCTTGCTTCTTCTAAAGGAGAACTATCTACTATGATGAAGTGTGGGCTTGGTCATTGTGGACTATCTCCATCTAAATGTACACATGGCACTGGTGTTCATCTAGCAGCTGCTACCTGTCCATTTGCCAGGTTTAACGTCTAACCATTATATTTAAACAATAAAATTTGATATTTGATATTTTTAATGCATTGTGAGTTTGATATTTTTGTTGCATGCTAAGAACTTTTTTCACCATATTTACTTACACATCGATGTCTTGCTTACTCTCTACTTTATTAATTTATCATATATGTATTTTTATTCTAGACTTCTAGATTATTTGTGTTGTAATGGATAGAGAAGGATTTAAGTTTGGCTTATTTACAGTGCTAGTAACTGTGATGTTGACGAAAATGGGGTTCGGCACCTGGTCTTTTGTCGTGTAATTATGGGGAATATGGAGCATCTCCGTCCTGGCACTAGACAGTTTCGTCCCAGTAGTTGTGACTATGATAGTGGGGTGGATGACATCCACAATCCTAGATACTATATAGTATGGAATATGAATATGAACACGCACATCTATCCAGAATTTGTTGTTAGTTTCAAGGTCTCTTCTGATGCTGAAGGTGAAATGTTGTTCCTTTAGTTGTTTTTGTCTTCTATTTTTTTACATTTTCCTAAAATAAAAAGATCCTATCCATTTCGCATTTATAATATTTTTATATCGTACTTAATGAGTTGATCAGAGGAACTAGATGACACATGATTCGGTTCATTCCATTTGGATGGTGGAGGGTTTCATCCCTAGATTGTTGAGATCTCCTTCTGGTTGGGCACTTGAGCTCCCTCATAGTTGGCGAATCACTTCATGTCTTTTCAATGACATAGTCTTCTGTTTACGCTAAGCTGTACGAGTGCCCTTCCTTTTGGAAACTTGTTTCTTTCTTGATCACTGATTTTTTATGCATTTTTACAGGCCTTCTTTTGGGAAGAGAGAGTAAGAAAAATATTTTAGAGGTTAATTCAGCTAACCAAGGTCCTAAAATCTTGTCACACTCAGAGTCTTCGACTGTAGACTCCGTAAGTTATATGGTATTTTAAGCATATATTTCTGTTGTGAGCCATGCATTTTTTATATCTAACTTCCATTTTACTTGTTTTGTATTTTGTTTTTACTTTGTTTTATTTTATCTCTTGATATTGTGATAGCCAATGTGGTTGGTCTTTTTTATAAAAGAAGCAAATCAGTTATAGCTTGCATTTGATGCTTTGTTTGTGCAAGAACTTATGCCTGGTTCTGAAAAATGTGCTGCCTGTCTGTAAAAGGATTAAATCCAGAATATAGAGGAATTGAGAATTCAATGAAGGTTTTATATGTCTAAAGTTGTCTGCTAGTTATAGAATAGTGATTAAGGGTAAACGCATGTTGCTTGCAGTGCCAAGAAAAGTTGCTGCAAAAAATAGTTTTTGAGCTCAGATTAGTTTAGTTTAATTATTTAGATGAGACAGGGGATTAGTTTGATTTCTGAATAATTGCATTGGTAAAAGGATTGGTGGTGATAACGAAGTAATAACTATGCATCACATGATATAGATTTTTCTTTTTTAATTCTGAGAAGAAGGGTTTCTTATAAATTTCTGATTCATCATGATTTTGAAGATTAATTTATAGTTTTATACTATCAAGCAATCTAGGATTCAGTCATATCAAAAATCATCCTTCCACAGTCAAATCTGTGTGCATGTGTAGCGTGTTTACGCTGAATGCACATCATTTTTAGGTTCTTTTAGATCTTGAATTTCCTTGTTTTGAAATATTCTATTGTTAAGATTTGTTGTCAGTAAAGGAAATTGTCCAATCAATTTTTGAATTATGGGATACCTCAGGGAACAACAACTAGTTTGCCTAAAGCTCCAACATCACCTTGGATGCCTTTTCCTATGCTTTTTGCTGCCATCAGAGACAAGATTCCTGCCAAGAATATGGAACTTATCAATATGTATTATCTACAGTTCAAAGTATGTAATGTAAATTAGCCTTTCTAGATCCCCTTTTATCGTTATTGATATTTCTAATATAAATCATTATTCTTTTCTTGTAATCACCAGTCAAAAGAGATGACCCGTGATGATTTTGTGAAGAAGTTAAGGATGATTGTGGGAGATGATGATATATTGCGGGCTACATTAACTAGTCTTCAACGCAAGGTACTTTTCTCAAAACTTTTGATTTTTTTCTGCTAGTTCCAGTTTCCTTCTTGACTTAATGCAGTGGATGATGTATCTGTTATGCCTCCTAATTGCTTAAATTGCGTCCTGCAGATACCGTCCCAATCATCCTGCGTGATAAAAATGGAATCCTGAGGCTACCTTATTATGTATGGGGAGGTCATCTTTACACTTCAATCAAACTTTGCCGACTTAACGTGGAACACTCTGCACCAGCGAAAATGAACATGTGAATATTGTTAGGTCTTGGGATAACTATCTGCTTTTAAATTTTCTTTTGATCGAGTCCTCTGCTTGCTTTAAGAACTTCATGAGTTGATTTTGAACAATCTTTGATCAGATGCACTGTCTAGCCCAATAGTTTAAACCTAACAGTTGGGTTTTATATTATGATAAAACTGTATTTGGATATTCCTTATTGTTTTTGCACTCTAAATTGAGCTGTCACTTCGTACTGCGGATTGTTGGATTGAGAATCTTAGTTGATTGGTGGTTTGATGCATATTAAAGAGATTTTATCTCCACTGTGCCAATTTGGTTGCCATAGATTTTCATCCTATTTGAATGGGTGTGTATGAACTCATTTACACTTTTCTGCAGTGCTTTTCTGGTACCTGGCACTTTCGCATATACTTACTTAAAAAATGTGTGTCAAGTGAAATAAATATGTATACTGAAAATGTTGGTAGATCTGAGAATTATCTAATCATTAGTGTTCATAATCTGACTTTAAGATTATGCATTTGATTGTGATATGAAAATAATGTATTATTATTATTATTATTATTATTATTATTATTATTATTATTATTATTTTATGATATGAAAAACGAACTAACAAAATAAAGGAGGGAAAAACATCTTTCCGATTGAAAGCTCATGTATAGAAAATCATGATATGAATTATCTAAAACTGAGATTTGGGGGCCTTGAACAACTTGAACAAAGAAATTCTCTTGAGAATTTTGTTAGAGGAGGCAGTTTGGATACTTTTGATAATATTCTGCTTACTTAATTCATCACAATCAATCATTGTACCAAAAACCACTGGATTAAGAGAGGTCAAGGTTGGTGAATTTGGTTGAGGAATGAGGATGGCTACTGCCTCAGGTGGCAATAATTGAGCCATGGTGAAGTTTGATAAGTGAGCAGTGAAAATCAGGGTTGAGACTTAAGTGCTTAATTTTACAGTTTTCAGATCCGACATTCTATCAACATTATTCGGAGGTTTATGGTGATGTTATTTGGAGGGCATCGGTTAATTGGCTTGAGCGGGTTTCTCTTTCTGAACTTAAGGAGATAAATATTTGTCTTATTCTTAAGGAGATAAATGTGAGAATCCGACGTCAATGAAGGAATTATGCCCACCCTGGAAACGGCTTAGCCGGAGGTAGGGTCCAGCGGCTGGAAGAGCACCGCACGTCGCGTGGTGTCCGGTGCGCCCCTGGCGGCCCTTGAAAATCCGGAGGACCGAGTGCCTTCCATGCTCGGTCGTACTCATAACCGCATCAGGTCTCTAAGGTGAACAACCTCTGGTCGATGGAACAATGTAGGCAAGGGAAGTTGGCAAAATAGATCCGTAACCTCGGGAAAAGGATTGGCTCTGAGGGCTGGGCACGGGGGTCCCAGTTTCAAACCCGTCGGCTGTTGGTGGACTGCTTGAGCTGCTCCCGCGGCGAGAGCGGGTCGCCTCGTGTCGGTCGGGGGACGGATTGGGAACGGGCCCTTTGGGGCCTCTTCCCCGGGCATCGAACAGTCAACTCAGAACTGGTACGGGGCAAATAAATATTTATGAGTCGCCATATTATTGTACGTTTGGAGTTTCTCAATTTAGCGCCTAAGTTTGCATAAGATTTTATTTCTTAAAAATCCTTTACATTTGGCACCCATTTTGTTGTAAATGTGCTGTATAAGATAAGATAAGATGGTTCTAAGCTTTGAATAATTGTTTGAAAGAGTGTCTTGATGATGTATTTCTCCCCAGTAGTCGAATTTTGTTAAAGCTTGATCCATTGCGGAAAATGTTCTAGTAGCCATTGAAGTTGTACATGCCATGAAGAGAAGAACCAAGGTAGTGACAGTGGGAGATTTGACACTAAATACGAGTTCTTTTGTCACATAAAACTTTCCACTTTTGTATGATGTATAAAAAATAGAAGATGAAAATAATGAAATTTAAAATGAAACAAAAACCAAAATAACAAATCAAATTATAAAAAAAAAACAGCGGGTAAATGATAAATCTACCAAAAAATTCATCGACCAAAAAGAATAACGTGAAATGAAATGCCACATCATTTGTTCATCTTCCTATTTATTCTCTCGCGTGCTTCTTGCACACACTCTTCTCTACTAAAACCATTTAGATCCATCCATTCATCCAAAAAAAACCGTTAAAATGTCTTCTTCTTCTTCTTCTTCTTCTTCTTCTTCAATTTCATGCACAAAACTAACACTATTCACATTATCAGCACTCGTAATTCAGTTCATCGGTCTCTCACTTTTCGTCTTCGCTTTCTTCCCCGTCAAACCACTTCTCTCCGGTCACAGGTATCAACCACTTCATCTTCAAATTTCATCGCATCAATTTTCTCTGATTTACTAATTATTCGATTTTCTTTGATTTTTTAGTGGCTCTGAGAGTTTCCGACGACCAAACTGCAATGACGGCGACAATTCGAATCCGAATGAAGCAACTCTCCCTCCAGATCGCCGGACGTTTTTGTATCAGGTTGTTGTAATGCTGAATTGCAATTTCAATTTGTTTTTGTGATTGACGATGATGATGAATTTTTGTGGTTTTAGATATACAAATAGTAATGTTTGTATTTATTAAGCTTAGTTTGATATAAGATCATAGTATGTGTGTAGATCCATACGGTGCTAATTGGAGATTTGTAAGGATTGTTATGCTATGGTTTTTTATATTTTTAGGTGTAATTATGAATATTTAGTACCAAAACTATGCTAATTGACTTGCATTAATATAGTGGCTTGGTTACATTATTGGATTGCTTATTAATGGTTGAAGATAAACTCGACTGGACAATGAACTAGTTTGTTATAGTTGGAACTAGAACTATATTTGTAAATGGAAAGAAAATGTTTGCTCCATGATTAGGAATGAAGCACTGACATAGATACCAGATACGAGAGTGACATATTGACACGATTAATAGTTTGATAATAGAAGTGATTGAAGGTAATCACATATGTTTGATATTGGACATGCCTGTTATAAGTGACAGTTGGATCATTTGTCATTTGTTCATGAATGTCGGTAGTAGGATAATATGCTATACGTCAATATTCGATATGGAAGACATTTTACGGACTTTGGTTTGCTCGTAATAAATGTTGATTAGTTGATTTGATGTGATACTCATTTCTACTTCTATTTTTGTTTTTACTGAAACGTTTGGAAAAATGTTCTGTGTAGGAAGTATCTGAGATGCCTCCTTTGTATGATCGACTCATCTTAATGGTAAATACACAGCTGCCATAATTACATATTTACTGAGGTCTATGATTTGATCATTATATTTGTTTTTGGTTGTTAATAATCTGAGGGCATTATTAAAAATATTAATTTGTCTCATACAAGCAATTTACATTAGGTCATTGATGGTCTTCCAGCAGAATTTGTGCTTGGCAAGAAGGGTCAGCCACCAAGCAAAGCTTTTATGGAAGCTATGCCATACACACAGTCCTTGCTAGCAAATGGAATGGGTGTTGGATATCATGCAATAGCTGCAGCGCCAACAGTTACCATGCCTCGTTTGAAAGTTAGTGTCAATTCCATTTTCAAATGTGGAAGTGTGTAGAGAGCATATGATTTGAGTTTACTTTTTCTCTTTCTAACTTCTTGTCTCTATCTTTTGTGTTTGTTGTTCCAGGCCATGGTTTCTGGAGCAATAGGGGGCTTCCTGGATGTAGCTTCCAACTTTAACTCCCAGGCTTATTCAGATGACAATCTTATTGGTTAGTTGAGCATGTTGAAAAACTTGAACATATTTGATTTGAATTTTCTTGGACCAGTATTGATGCCCTCAGTACTTGTTGCAGCACAATTCTTTAAGATTGGATGGAAAATGGTTATGCATGGTGATGATACCTGGCTGAAGTTATTTCCTGGTTTCTTTGCACGGCATGACGGAGTTAGCAGTTTTTTCGTAAGTCTTCAATGTACATGTCAGCATATAGACTTGGTCTTGTGCTCCCAAATAGGCTATAAATAATACTCATTATCATTAATCACTAAAAATTGTTTTACTTTTTTGACGGAAAAAATTGTTTTACTTCTTCCCCCTTAAAATAAAGAGTTGTATTTGACCTCTCCGATCCCTTTCTCGTTGATGGTTTTCCGTGTCTCCATATATATATAGATTGCTCATTGCTCTATCTTTTACAATGTTTTTCTGAAGTTACTTGCCACTGCAGGTTAAAGATACTGTGCAAGTAGATCATAATGTGTCTCGACATCTTGGTGATGAACTTAGCAGAGATGACTGGAATTTACTCGTAAGTAATTCCACAGGCACTTCATAATTTTGTTCCTACCTAATATTATTTTGAATTCCCATTTTGTAGTGATTTTTAACTATTCATGATTTTTGGTTTTCACTTTTCCGTGAAATTAAGATTTAAGATTAAGATCTATCTCTTACATAGTTTAACCATACTGCCGCCAAATGTAGACTTATTCGGTCTACTTCAGAATTGCATGATGTTTTTCAATGAAGATTTAATTTCATCTGGACACATTTTACTGACTTTATTGGTGTTAAAAAAAATAAAAATTTACTGACTTTATTTTAGATACTTCATTATCTAGGCTTGGATCATGTTGGTCATATTGGTGGACGAAGCAGGTATCATCACTAACTCTCTGCTCTATACGTGTAATTTCATTCTGTTTTCTAAGCTTCACTGCAACATTTCCTGTTTCAGTGCATTAATGGCTTCAAAACTTTCCGAAATGGATGACGTAGTGAAGATGATTCATACTAATATCTTGCAAAATCTTGAAAAGGATCAAGGGCAGACACTTCTGGTTTGTGACTATCTTTTTGTTGCTTTTTTGAATTGTGCAATACAGAATTCATGTGACTTGTTTATTGTGGTGCGTAGAGTGTAGATATTAATAAGGACTGAAGAGTTCCTCCATCAAATTTTATCTATTTATCTTAAAATTTAGATTTGTAATATTTCATTTAGGATGTATTTGTATGTGTGAGTCATGCTTGTATAAGAAAACAAAACATCTGTTGGAGTTCTACTTAAATGCTTGCTTTTAATTTTTGAAGTTAATGACGAATGGCTCTTGTAGCTTTGTCATGTATATTAATATTACATAAAAAGTGAATATTTCCTGAAGTGTTTAAATCTTATGTGAAGTAATATGTGTGAGTGCGCATGTGTATATATTAATAAAGTATTATATACAATACAGGTAATATAATATGTTATAAAAACATTATTGTAAACATCCATGGTATATTTTCACGGCTTTTCAAATCACAACTTTTAGTATTAGCATACCTGCAGTAATAAGAATTTTCATTTGTGATCAATGATCATATACCTTTGGTGTTATGTGCTTTGAAGTGTTATTTAAGTTTTCTAATTTTCTTTATGGGTAATTTTCAATTAGTTATTTGTAAGACAAAGTCCATTCAAAAATTCAAAGTTTTAAATAGTATCTGCTGTAAATTTCTATACAGGTTGTAGTCAGTGACCATGGAATGACAGAAAATGGTAATCATGGAGGATCATCGTACGAGGAAACAGACTCTCTAGCTCTATTCATTGGACCAAAAAACCATGCTTCTGACCGCACATTATCCAATCACGACACAATTTTTCAGGTAATGAAACTATACTTCATGCTTGTAGGTTGTATCGTAAGAACTATTAATATCTTCTCTTTAACCTTAATGTATTGCCAAAACAGTTGGCAAACCATCAGACAATCTTCTTGCATCAAGTGTATTAGCCGATTTTTGTTTGTATGCTTCCTAATGGGGAGAACCTTCTATTTTTTCAATGACTTTGTAACCATCCCTGTTCTATTGTTATTCAATCTTGAACTCAACATGAACTGCCCGTTTAACTAAATATCCTGGGCAGTAGGCGGTTAACTATGCATGCAATTTACATCGTATTGTACGACAGGTTGACATTGCGCCAACATTAGCTTTACTTTTTGGCGTGCCTATTCCCAAAAACAATATTGGTGTTATGATCTCTCAAATGGGGCCTCTAACAGGTTAGTTCTCTCTCTCTCTCTCTCTCTCTCTCTCTCTCTCCCTCTCCCTCCCTCCCCCCCCCCCCCTCTCTCTCTCTCTCTCTCTCTCTCTCTCTCCCTCTCCCTCTCTATTTATTCAACAAACTAAACCGAATTTGATACAGTATTTTCCCCCATTTGCTTCCAATGTTCTATGAAGCAGGAACACGATACACCACATCATAAATGACACCATCACGGATTTAATATTAGCATAATTTATAGTTGAGAGTCAAAACGGCCACCAAATGACCACCAAGACAGAATGAAGATGATGACCATGACAGAATGATGAAGATCAGAGAATGTGGAAACCTGTGTATGCAGGAAGACATGGGAACATTTCAAATATCTAATTAATAAACTATTATATTACTTCAGAAAGCTTTTCGTTTCTGGTCTTTTTTTTGCACAAAAACATAGAAGTGAGTATTCTAACGGTAGCTATATTCAAGGAATGTTGAAAGGAAGAAGAACTAAAAATATTAAATGGGCCACTTGTCTGAGACTCTGAGGTGTTTGATATGTGTTGTATGGGTGTCAGTGTCCGACGTGTGTCGGACATGCTGGCACACCTAAACCCACTAATGTTGGCACATAATAGCTAATGTTTCTTTGAGCAATGTTATATGTCGTAGCTGCAAAATTATGTAACCTTGTCTTTTTTCCCCTTCATTGGTGACCTAGATGAACAAAAGTTGAGGGCACTGCAGTTGAATTCATGGCAGTTATTCAGATTACTTCAAGCACAATTGCCTGATTTGTCTTGTAGAAATTTTCCATGTGATTCTTTCGTTACTGATTGTGAACCCACAATTAGTGAATGCAAAGGTAGCAAGGAGAAGTTGTTTTGTTGCTTGTATTTAAACGCTGCTGCTCTTCATGATGCCTGGAGGGCTGAAGTAGTCATTAAGTATGCAACAATTCTGTCGTTTCATGTTCTTACTAAATTCTACAAGAAGTATTTGCGAACATTTTTTCATTTTCCATTTATTTTTTAGGTCTAATAATACAGAAGGCTACAACACCATTGTTGCAGCATATCACGAGTTTCTAAGCAGAGCAAGCGAGTGGCTATCACACAAAGCAACTGATGTATGTATGGTCTTCTGTGTTTAGAGTTTCTCTTGATATATATCTCTCTTTCTGTTCTTTTGATTCATGTCAACTGTAATTATTCAGAGGCCAACTAGCTCACTTGCTTTTGGAGTTGCTGCTTTGATCACATCTTGCTTGATACTGCTAAAACTTCTATTTGTTATCCACAAAGAAGTTCCTGCTCCGGAGATTCAAGATGTTGAGAATTATATGAAGCCATGGAAATTGGATGAAGTGTTTATTTTGGTAGGCATCCTGATTCTTGTCATTAGTCTGGGATCAAGTTCAATGATTGAGGAAGAGCATTACATTTGGCATTTCCTAACATCCACAATTGGCTTGTTATTTTTTCGGAAAGCAATACAATCGTTTGACCTTAAAAAAGCAGTTGGTGATCTCATTTCAGTAGAGAAAGAAAACTACACATCAGGATGCCAAATTAGTTTGTTATTTCTTGTTCTTTTTTCTGGAAGAATTTTGAAAGGCTGGCATCAAGGTGGTGTAAATTGGATTAACCTTACTGACATTTCTACCTGGCTTGAGCAGGCTGGAAATCAATATATAAACCTGATACAGATAGCATCATGTGTCATGATCTTCACATTGGGCATATTTGTATTATTCCTATTGCAGTCAAAAACAAAAGTTGTAACGGTCATTGGGCTGAGCTTTTTAATGTCTGGTTTGTTGGTATTGCAACATTTTATGAAACATCAGAACTTGTCTGCCTCAAACAATAAGGATGCCACCTTATTGGTTCAAGTTTTCTATGCCATTATGGGAACTACTACTGTAACAGTTGTATTGGTTTTGCCATGGGTTATGCCTATGAAAACTCGTGAAAAGCGCTCAAGATGGAACCTCTACATGTCTGCTTCTGTTCCTACGGAAATCCGAAATATGACACCAATATTTGTTTTAAAAGATTCTTTGTATGTTATAGGGTGCTTGTACATAACATCCTGGTGTCTTCTGCAGTTGTTGCTTCAACGACCAATTAATGCAATGCCTTTGTTATTACTCAATGTTCAAATTTTGGCTTACATGCTTGCTTTTTCTTCTTGTGGGTCACATCAAAACAAGCAGTGGGTTGAGGTAAGTTTTAAGATTTATGAATAAATATCAGTTTTTATTTTATACTTTCGTAGCAGATTAGTCTGAGATTCGGGAGTTCAGTGCTAACTAGATAAGGGTTCTTTTAGTTCTCTTTATAGAGTTTTGATTTATGTGTATTTTTTAAACTATAATGTGTTCGGGTTTACATTTACAATTATGTTTTTGAACATTTTTCTTGTTAAATTGGAATTTTCATTAAATTTCAACCATATATTGAGTATAAACTATTCTGACTAATCAATGGTAGCTATGTGCTTCGTGCATTTGAATTGTATAATATCTCAAAAATTGAGGAATTTGAAGAATTATTTCCGGAATCGCTGAGCTAAGGTTCCAATACAGTCTTGGAAGTAGTTTCTTGGTTAATAATGTGTTTATATTCCAACATCCCAGTGGAAGAGAGTAGTGTCTCTAGTAATATATTTCTTTTGTCATCAATAAAGCTGCAGAGACGAATAACCTTCCTTTTCCTTCATGGATTATCTAAGAAGACCCAACACTAGACATTTTACAAAAATTAAATGGTTGTAAACTTGTAATATTATGAATTGTTTTGAGTTGATAATTAGCAAACTGCACTATGACTATGTTAATTGCATGTACTTGTTTCTGTGCATCATGTAATTTCTTTTTGATACATAATGAGTATTTAAATGAGCTCATAATGCAAATAATGTACTGATACTTTGCATTTGTTAGATTACTGCACTGTACAATCTGGGAATGGCAGGCCATTTTGCTCTTGGGAACAGTAACACGCTAGCTACCATTGATGTGGCCGGAGCTTTTATTGTAATGTCTCCTATTTTTCTTTTGCAATTATTTCCAAAAGAGCACATTATTTTCTGCACTGCATTTCAAATTTAAATTCTCCATAAATAACTATTTTCTCATCAAGGTATTACCTTTTGTTGACAGGGAATTTCAAGTCATTCAACCTTCCTTTCAGGTGTTCTAATGTTCATCATTACATATGCGTCCCCAATGTTATTCTTTTTTTCTTTGGTGATGTACATATCTATCAAGACCACAATCTGTCCACTAGTTACCGGCGGTGGAAATTCTGGAGAAATTCTCAAGTCTCTTCTTGGATTTCCTTGCCTAGTACCACTGAGCATAAACTCCATTCTCTTGTTGGCAAACACGATAGTCTTAGTGTTGATGAGGAACCATTTGTTTATTTGGAGTGTCTTCTCTCCCAAGTGAGTCTTCGTAGAAGTTAATGAGTGATTGAGACAATGAATATTCTATCATTTATTGAAGTAATAAGAATTAATTATGATTTTATGACATTATGTTTATGGATATCATTTAACAAACATACACTCCCCAGGTACCTTTATGTCTGTGCAGCAACTGCATGTGTCTATATTGGGGTCTTCTTTGTCGTCGCAACCGTGATTTATACATATATAGTGCTTTTCTGGCTGAGAAAGAGCTTGTCCATTACTAGCAAGAAAAATGGTACGTGATCATCTATGTTAATGAAAATTTATTATTAAACTGTCAAAAAGCAATTTTGACTCTTTTAAGTGCTTGATTAGTAAGTGAATCTTGTTTTCGATTCTTTTAATTTTCCAGGTGACTGACAAAGTGTAAAATATGGAGATGCTTTAGGAGAAAATTTAGACCAGGACGGAACCTATCTGCAAAGAACCCCATACTGTTGATATGGCATTTTGCGAACTGAACTGAGCTTTTATACACAGTTCATGAACTAACCTTTAGACTGAGTATATTTAGGCTATGTTAGTTTACTGATTTTATGTTTTCATACAGATGAAAAAACTTGTTTGAAAGCAATGTTTTGTGTAAACTGTTAAAGAAAACATTAACTGTGTTTTAGCTTTAAAAACTGAAACTGAAGAACAAGTTATGGGTGTTCTTGTTTAGTATTCTATTCTCAATAACAAAGACAAAAGTATCCTTACCTACTTATTACATATTTTCACTCCCTCTCCTTTATCTCTCTCTCTCTCTCTCTCTCTCTCCCCCCCCTTCTCTTTTCGGATCGT
The DNA here is from genome assembly GCA_951804385.1 of Trifolium dubium. Classification (NCBI taxonomy): domain Eukaryota; kingdom Viridiplantae; phylum Streptophyta; class Magnoliopsida; order Fabales; family Fabaceae; genus Trifolium; species Trifolium dubium. The sequence goes on along the minus strand of OX638069.1, from coordinate 30,842,304 downwards.
AAGGATCTCCCCATTTCTCAAAAGAAATGGAAAATACCATTTGGAGAGATATAGAAACAAAGAATAGGCAGTGGATTCCACCACCAAGTAGGTAACACCATCATTAAATATCTTTTTAATGAATGCAAAGTTCAAACATGTTTGTGTCTATATCTCTCTAAATAGTAATTTTTTATTTCTTTTGAGAAAAGGAGAGGATCCTAACTCCCACCCGCTCCTTTGGTCTTTACGTTAAGTCTCCATAAAAAAATATAATGTAGCAAATTTTCATACAATACAAATGACCTAATTACTGATTTCATTTCAAAATGTGTTTAACTTCATTTCTTAAGAAGGTGAATATAGGTATTATCTCACAAAGTTTGTTGAAGGCTAGACCTATTTAAAAAAATTGATGTGACTTGACCTAAACCTGAGTATGTTATAGGGATACAAACGGATTTTATAAGCTTTTTTCTTTTAAAAAAAATGTATGTTTGGTTTAGTTTGGTGGGTGTTGTTCGTTTTATATTGTACTGTACATTACTCACCCTCAATGTGGCATACTGGCATTGTTCTGTGTTTTTACCACTGTGATGTAGCAAGAAAACTTTGCAGCATTGCAGGTGACAGTGTGACACTAAAATAGCATGCTTTCATCAATGTAGTAATTTTTCATACAAGACAAACGCCATTGTATGAGAAAGTCCCACTAGTTTTGTTCCAAATTTACAGACTTAGCTTCATTTCTTAAGAAGGTGAATAAAGGTATATCTCACAAGTTTGTTGTAGACATATGTGGATGAGAGAATATTTTGAGATAATTCAATATTTTGGTGATATAGTTGAATTAATGTAGACTAATAAATTTAAATTATTGAAAAAATTAATAGATTTATAATTTAATTTAAAGTACAAAATTTAATAGACAAATATAAAAAATATATACTATTATATTTTTTAAGTAAGTCCGCCTAGTCGATCGGCCTAAAATATTTTTTAGTTAAATATATTTCTAAAAAAGAATTAGTCGGGTCTATTTTTTGTACGAACAATATAAATTTTGGTTCTCTTTGCTCATACGAAGAAATGGTAATAAAATGGACATTCTTTTGTCATTTTTAACTTTTATTTGCAAATTACTTCCTCAAAATGATCTTGTCAATATTGCCATAAACTATCTTTCTCTCGTGTTCGGCTATACAGAAACTCCTAAATTTAGGGCCACTTGACGCTCAACTTCAATTGCAACAATGCACTTTTCGGACCATAAAAGAATCTTTTGAACTTGTGACTTTTATTTCTGCCGATCCAACATATTTTTACTCATCAAAACTTAACAATCAAGAAACACCAAATCAGTCAAAAAATTTACTCTTTTCCTTTCCTTTTACTATGATGGTCAAAAAGAAAAGTCACTTGACCATGCTAAATAAATCCATTCATAACATAAACAAATTAGGATTTCCAATTAGAGATTCTTGTAGAAGGATTATAGGCATTGACCAAACATAATGCTAATCCCTTATCATTACTTATATAAACAGAATCATTAAAATCAAAAACATATGAAAAAAAACAAAATCATTAAATGACCAAACTACCCTTCATCACTCTCTCTATCTTTTCCCATTTCATTTCTCTTTAACCCTTTCTTCAAACCTCACACATTCACAAACACAAACTCAAAATCCGAATCCAAAATGGATCCTTTCAGAGGATCCGAATCCGAAAACCCGATCGCATCATGCATCTCCATGCTCTCCCTCCGTAACTTCACCGCCTGCAGCGACTTCGCCCGCCGTTTACCACTCTCCGATTCAATCGGCAGAATCCTCACAATCGCCGACGTCCTCTCCGCCGCCGACCACTACTCAGTCCTCCGTCTCCGCCGTACCGAACCCATCAACCGTGACCTAGCTCGTCAACATTACGCCAAGTTCGCGATCCTTTTAGACCCAACAAGCACTGAGAAATTCCCTTTTCAAGATGAAGCCCTAGCACGTGTTCGTGAAGCTTGGCACGTGCTATCCGACCCTGATCGCCGTTCTGTTTATGATCGCCGCGGTGTCGTTGACACCGCCGCGACGTTTTGGACTGCTTGTCCTTACTGTTGGAATTTGTATCAGTATGAGAAAAAGTATGAGGGTTTTTCTCTTATGTGTCAGAGTTGTTTTAAAACTTTCCACGGCGTGGCGGTTAAGTCGCCGGTGAAAGTTGGTGGACAGGTTGTCGAAGGGGAAGAGCGGCGACAGTATTATAAATGTCGCGCTAGAGTGCCGTTGAAGTTTTACGAGGTGAAGGGAATTGGTAATGAGAATGAGAACACAATGAATGAAAATTCTGCTGAATTTGTTTATGTTTCTGATGATGATGGTGATTGGGAGAAAGAATGGGGTAATGTGGGTGGTGGTGATGGTAATGTGAGAAATGATGGTTTTGAGAAAGTGATTCTGGAGAATCAGAATCAGAATCAGAATCAAATGCAAGGGAATGAGAAGAGGAAGACGAGGATGAAGACGGTGGCAAGAAAGAGCGTTGGAAATAGAGTGACAAGATTTGATTTTGATAACAACTTGAATGTGGGTTTGGATGGAAAGGATTGTGAATTGGAGTTTACAGAAGGAGCTGATGATGTGTTTGTCGGGGTACGATTTAATGAATGATAGAAATGTTAAAGTTTTAATCTTGTTCTTTTGTTCTTTGGCTAGTTCTAGTTGTAGTTCTAGTTCTAGTAGAGCATGATATAGGAAGGAAAATGTGTAGTGTTATGAGACATGTTTTGCATAGGTTTATTTTGGGAGATGAAAAAATGACTGAGAATTGGAATTTGATAGTATAGTTGTTGAATTGATGATGATTACTTGCATTGTTATGTTAGTTGGGAGGCATTGCATTGTTGATATCTTACCATTTTTGTAATGCTCATTTCCCTTGACCTTTCTGAAATTGAAAAGAAAATATTTGGTCTTCTTTTATTTTACATGTTCATGCTCATGGTGAATTGGTTCTTATGTTTGATAATTTTTCTGGAAGTAAGACTAGGGATTTTCCTTGAGGAAATCATGAATTTATCCTCTGAAATTGCAAGCATAGGTCATTTTGGTCTTTAAAATTGTAAGACATTGTTATTGTTATGTTATAGTTGGATCCATATCAGACATCAATCAAAGTGGTCCTTTTGTTCAATGCTACCATTACAATGCATTAGCTATGTGGCACTCCAACTATGTTTTTGGTACATAGGGACTCAAAAGAAGGATTGTGTTTTGAATTTTTCCATTTCATTTCTTCTTCATTCTTTCCCCATCCCAGAATTTCATAATCTTTTATGCACCATCTCTTTTCATCTTTCACGGTGGGTGGCAGTCAAGGTTGGCAAAAGTGCGAGTTAATAAAATCAGGTAAACAAAGGTAAACTCGCGGGAAATTTGAAAAACCGTTTTTTTTCTTCTTTTTTCCATCTCGGGTTTTTGCACTTGGTAATTTCATAATCTTGTTATGCACCTTCTCTTTTTATCTTCCACAGCAGCCGTCAAGGTTGTCAAAGTTGCTAGTTAGCTTAGCTTGAATATTGGTAAAGTCGGAGAAATGAAGTAAACTCGCGGGAAATTTAAAAAACCGTTGTATGCCTTTTTTTTTCATCTCGGATTACACACTTAGTAATTTCAAAATCTTTTATGCACCTTATCTTTTCATCTTCCACGGCGATGGTCAAGGTGTTCAAAATTGCTAGTTAACTTAGCTTGAATCTTGGTAAAGTCGAAAAACTCTGGTAAACTCGCGGGAAATTTGAATAACAGTTTTTACCCGCCTTTTTTGCCTTTTTTCCATCTCGGTTTTCACACTAGGTAATTTCATAATCTTTTATGGACTTCTCTTTTCAATCTTCCACAATGGCTGTCAAGGATGCCAAAATTGCAAGTTAACTTAGCTGGAATCTTGATAAAAACACGGAACTTGGGTAAACTCGTGGGAAATTTGAAAAACGGTTTTTGCCTTTTTTCCATCTCGTTGTTCACATGTGGTAATTTCATAATCTTTTATGCACCTTCTCTTTTCATCTTCCATGGCAGTAGTCAAGATTGCTAAAATTGTGAGTTAATTTACCTAGAATCTTGGTAAAGTCGAGGAACTCAAGTAAACTCGCGGGAAATTTGAAAAACCGTTTTTTAATCAATTTGCTTTGATGTTAGTTTGATTTTTGTTCATGTTAGATTTTTGTAGCAATTTACGAGTTTACAAGTGGATTTCACATAGGGTGGCGAAGCCCTCTTCTCCTCTTCTTCATCGTACAATTCCTTCATCGTGTATTTGCAAATTCAAAGTTGAAGCTTCTCCAACCTTGGAAATACTAGCATGCTCATTCTTACCATTATTCACCAAATTGTGATCCCTTGTAGTTGTTTTGTTTCTTCATCTCTTGCACATTCTTTTTTTTGCTTGTTCTTGTTTTTCTCCTTCTCTTGTCATCCTCCATCTAGGCACAAAACTTCAAGATCAGAGACTCATCAATTTGCATATTCATTATATTGCAACAAAAAAAAATACCAATCTGCATCAACTAAATGATGAGGGGGATCAATAAATCATAAATTTAATAAAAAAGTTATTACATTTTGGCGATTTTTTTATTAAAAAAGTGGTTAATGCAAATTATTATTGCTTAAAAAATGCTTAAGCAATAAGGAGAGAATCTATAAAGTGGTGGAGAATATCGAAAAGTTGTTGGTGTTGGTGTGAATTGAAATGATGAAATTTTATCAAAAACAAAATGTAAGGATGGTGAGTTTTTGCGAAATGATTTTTCTTTCGCCGTGGAAGAAGATGAACAGAGAAGGTGAAGAGCTTCCAAAGCTGTTGGGAAGGGGAAGGAAGGATGAATAATTAGAAGAGGAATATTCATAAGTACACTGTTTCAATTTAGTCCCTGGTTGCGTAGGTGAAGTGTCTCATAGGTCCTTAACATGTCTGTTCATGTACTATAACGGAAGCATCTAACAGAAAGACTAAATTGATCGACATTTTATAATTTCAAAGGTGATTTTGTCTATTCGTAAATTTTATAAACTAAACTAACCTCTACGATTATATGAATCTAATTGGTTGTGTATAAGACTTTTGAATGGTCTTCACTTCTCCTATATCATTGTTGATCACAAACTTTATTATTGATCAAATTGGTTTTTTCATTTTATATTTCATTTTAAAAAAAGAACTGCAGATAAAAAGGTAGACCAAACAGTCTATAAAAAGGCTATAAATAATGTAATTAATTTCTGTCATATACTTATATTGTTCTAAAATATTAAAAAACAATACCGAGGTTTGAGAAGAAACAATTAAAGTGAAGTTAGTGCAAAATCAATGAAGATGAGAGATATTTGTCTTTGGTGAAGCTATTTGGAAACTTTAAGTAATAGATATTCATGCCTATCAAAAAAAAAAAAAAAGTAATAGATATTCATATTCTTTCATGAATTAATGAAGATAAATAAAGGATATTTTTGCAAATCAATAAGATTATGAAAATTTGCCTTCTAAAAATTGCTATATCAAAAGATAATAATACCATTATGAACATTTAAAATAAGCATGATCCCAAAATTAATTTCAAAATCATATCATAAAATCCTTGATTTACTTATCTTTTTATAAACTCACTAAATAGTTGCCAAACATCTTCAATCTTCCTTGCTTTTGCTATAGTTGCATTTCACTTACCTCTTTTAGCTCAAAGGTTTCTATTGGAGCACAATGGTTTTACTTCGACAGGTAACATTATTAAAAGTTGTTTTGTTTTGTTTAAAAGGTTAAATGCAAACATGTTTCCTTTCTTGTGTTTTAACTAACATAGTCAATACAGGGAATGCAACATGTTCGAAATTACTATAACTTAGAATCGCAAATGATACGAAACAACTTTACACAATCGTTCATCTCACAAACATACAAAAGCAGTTTATTGAAGCAAAGATCAAAAGCGGATAACAAATTACTAGTAGCCAAGAAACATAGCGAAGCAGAAAAGAGACGTAGAATGCGAATCAATGGTCAATATGACACCCTCCGTAATATCCTCCCCAACTTGATCAAAGTTAGTTTCATTCTTAAAACAATTAAACAAACTTTATGAAAACAACATCTCCTATATTCTCGTGGCCGCAATTGCAATCACATTGCGGTCTAACTCATGTTTTTTGATTTTGGCCGCCGTGAAGCCAGGTTTCTGGCTTCACCTTTATTTCGTCTATTTATAAGTTATGTTCTCAACTTTCATTGATATTTTCGTAAACAAGCTTGCTAAAGTTAGAATTTGTTACTTATTAACAGAAGGACAAGGCATCAATACTAGTGGAAACTATCAAGCAAGTGAAGGAGTTGAAGAAAAAAGCATCAAAACTTGAAGAAGATAATCATGGTACCTCAAAGGAGCTCAAGTTTCCAAGTGGAGTAGACAGATTGAACTTAGAAAAGTGTAATGATGAGGAGGGTCTAGTGAAAGCTACATTAAGCTGTGAGGATAGGCCAGGATTGATGTCACCAATATCAAGAGCATTAGGTTCAATAAAAGCTAAAGTTGTAAAATTTGAGATGGTGACAGTGGGTGGAAGAAACAGAAGTGTGTTATGGGTGCAAGGTATTGAAAATGAAGGTTTGGTAATGCTTAAGAGTACTTTGAAAGTTGTCATGCATAAGCCAAGCTTTAAGATGAGACGGTTTACTCAATAAGTGCTTGTGTTGTAGGAATCACTTAATTCTGACTTCTTATGGTGGTAGAGTGCTCACTTAAGAACTATAACATGTAAAACTAATCCTAATTACATGTTTTTGTTTCTAGATTTGATGAATACATAATAATGACTTTAGGGGCTTCATAACTTATGCTTACTTGTGCAATAAGCATATTCAACTCAGTTTATGAAGTGTGAAATTATTGACAGATTAACATGTAATTTGTGTTTGTGAACAATATTGTAAGCAATAAGCAAGCTCCAATTTATAGTGATTACTTAACTTTGCAAACTTGGTTATAGACTTATATTACATTTATAGGTAAGGAATTATCACTGATTTTTATACTTTCTATTTACTGCTTTATAAGGTAATAAAATTAATCTGAAATTGAGGATGAGAACCAAACAGGTACTGAAGCACTTAATGATATTCACTGTACCAAAAATTATTGATGATTGCTGTCTCAACTCAAACTCAACAAAATGTTTGAGCTGTTGCAACTCAATTTGTTATTCATTCTTAATTGTACACAAGAATTCTTGAGCTAAAACTGAACATTAAAACAAGAATCCCCATTCTACTTAAATTAGCGAAATATCGATTTTCACTGTACCAAAAATATCCCAGATGATTGATTCTATCTCAGCTCAAACTCAATAAAATGTTTGAGCTGATGCATCTCTACTTGTTCTTCTCACATGTACAACAGAATTTTTGTCATGATGCTTAGAAGTGACAAATCTTTTAAGATCAATTCCCCATCTACCACTATGACTTTTGTTTTTGTTAGCATGTAAAATTGCTTTATCTTCTGAGTCCTGCTGGAGCCTCCTATTAGCATCATTGTCCGCCGAAAAATCTGTATGTAAGTTATCATACGAAGAAGATGCCGCTGAGTTAGACGAAATTCCATAGTGGCTTTGCCAATTAGATCCCGCCTCGCCAAATATGTAATCTGAAAAGTCGACAGTACTTGCTGAGTCCTTCGTACTTGCAGTACTGCAGGAGCTTGCATCAGAAGAGCTGAAAAGTGAGCTTTCGCTTGAAGAATCCACCATAGTACTTCTTCCCCGATAGTTGAAGCTCCATTCTTCAGGATATGCAGATTCGTTGCTAAAGGAGTCATTGACAGCGTTCCGGTGAGTGTGTTGTCCCTGCTTCTGTTGTGCAGAGGGAGAATCAGCACTTGTAGCCATGGAATTTGATCGCGTCTTAGAAACAGCAGGAATAGCTTCCAAGCTCCTCCTCTTGAACTTTCCAGTTGAAAAGGTTGCATTGCTACTTACTGAACCCAGAGGCTTTGGAGAGTGCCTGGAGATTTTTCAAATTAGCATAAAAAAATGTTAGTATTATTTCTGCCGAGACACCATAAAATAAAATAAAATAAAATAAAAATAACAGACATATCCAACTGAAAATTATACATCAACCTCTGCAGCATTATTACCTTGCATAAAGAAGCATGTATGCCCTTTCTGATAAGACTGTCGACAACTCAACAGGTTCTACCTGAAGAAAAGCACAAATGGAACCCTCAAAAACCTCATAAATGAAGCATGTATTTTCAATAATGTCGGTACTTTCCAGAAGGTATCATAAAAATCAATGACACAAGTTGTGAAAAATAAACTTATAATAAGGCATTGTAATTTTTTTTAAGAAGACTTTGATAAACTTATCAAAGACACACCTTTTAAATCAATTAGAAGACAAACAAGTATGAAAACCAAACGAGTTAAACAACGGCATCAATTGTATATTTCGGGGGGACGAGGGGATGGAACAGACATTCTGACACAAAGGAAATGCTGGAAAAAGTTCTCACCCTACTGTCATCAGTCCTAAACCATTCTCCTCGAATGTTCTTCACATAACAAACATAATGGCCTGAAAATGCAGCATTCATGTTATCCAAATGGACAACCACCGCATAAAGACTGTATACCGGAGATTTATCCTTTGTTCCACTCATATATGGAGTCATATCCAGGACTTCCGGAAACTGAACTGACTTATTCAACTTCTCAAAGTTACCAGACTGCCAAAATAAACAACAGAACATGCATGAGAAAACCTAATATAAAATCAACGAACAATGTACATAGACAAGAAAAACACCAAAATTAATATTGGACATGCACCTGAAATCGTTTTAATACAATTGTAAGAATATTCGGTGCCTCCAATACTGTCAGCTTCTTCTTGGCTTTCTCATATGATTTACATCTAGATAGCAAGTAAAAACAAATAAAACAATTTCGTAAATACAGTGTGTCCCATAGAAAAGGAAAGTCCAACATGAAAATCTAGGAATTTAAATCATAAACTCATTAATACTACCTCTAGTCCTATTTATAAGAGACAATTAGGTTTTTTTTTGTTCTAAATATAAAAAAAGTACACTTTGTAAGTTTTAATAATTATTATTGAAATTCCTTTTATACTCTTACTTCATTGTGAGTTTTATAGAAGTTCATCTTCGATATGATAACGGTATAATTAGGGGAAAAGTTAGCATTAACTACTTCAAATGTGCTTGCTTGGTCTTTGTGATTAGTCTTTTGCTTCCATATAAATAGGACAGCAGGAAGTAATAATGTAATATAAAACCTTTTGATATTTGTGGCCCTCTAAACATTTGTATTACAAAACCTCATTGTTCATAAATCAGAATAAACAAATTCAACTTAAAGTCATAAAATCCATGGGACAGAATCAGTTTTGAGCTTGGTGCCTAAAGCTCTAACATCTATAGTACATATTAATGCACAGAACTACGATCGTAATTACATGTAGTTCAATGTAATTGCATTAGATGAACCAAGAGCCATCAATTGTGAAGGAAGTCAACAGTTGTTCATTTTCTAATCTGAAGTAATAGATTCTGATTCATCAAACAAAGTGTTTTCCAACTACGTGGAGTCGGCTAAGAGTATCAATCAAAGCCATGACTCGTGTCATATATTAGGTCCAAAGACAGACTATTTACATCTAAATCAGCCGACTTTGAGAATGGGATACTGGTATGACGTGATGGCCGCTATTTGAACTAACTACAATTAATACCATTTTGTTTTTTTTTTTGACAGATAACATATTAATACTATATATATAAATAATAAATATTAATTTTTTGAGAGCTACTTTTACACTTACACCCCTCAATGATTATCGAAAACAGTGTTTTTTCCCTATCCGGATCGGCAAACCCGTAAGGAAGCGGTTTTTAGAAGGGGCAAAGCTCCCTATTTATTCTGCGGTGGGCCTTAAGGGCCCAAAAGTTCTCTTTTACTCCTTAAACCTAGCTTGAAAACAAGAGAGACATCAACACCCACACACAAAAAGCAGCCACAAAAATGAAGAACACGCAGAGGAAACCTGCAGCTGCTGTACGCAACATAGTCACCGCACACAACAAGCAGATCTGGCCGAAAAACAAAGATATTTGTTGCCGGAAAGTTCAGATTTGGCCATAATCGGTGAGAAATCCTTTGTCTTTAACTTTTTCATCCCCCCTGCGGTGTGGGCCTGGTGTGCTACAACGGGCCCGAACTGCAACGCGCCGTTCCCGCTGCGAAGCCTGTTGTAGTGCCGCACTCTTGATGTGTGGCGCACCTGGCTTCCCGTGGCGGCCAGCCACTGTTCTGCAGCGCATCAGTGCGATCGCGGTGCTATCAACTACCTAGATCTCAATTTATTTTGTCTAATAAATGTACTTTAAATCCTACCTTGTCTAGTTGTCTTTAATAATAGTTTAAAATCTACTCATAATTTCCATATACCATTTGAAAAAAGGAAAAACATTCAATTACTGCATAACATGACTACTATAACAGCAATGTATTATAAAAGAAACCGAGTATAGGAACTTTTTAACTTCAAAACAATAGGAAAGACATTAGTAAATGCGACAAACCTGCCACAATTATACTTGTTATCTTTATCCAAGATTTCAGGCGCTGTAAATTGTCCAAGAGCCTCCTCCAAAGTTTCAATATCCCCGTCAATCTCAACAGTAAGATCCATCATTCTCTCATACATCTCAGATTTCCCTAGGCACCTTAAGCACTTTATCTGCATTTTGCAGCAAAATAAAATTCAATATATGTATGTAAGCTATTATTCTTCAACCCTTTCCAGCTCAATACAAGTTGAAAATACAAATCACCATAAAATAGATCGTTAGATTGAAAACTACCTTAGATCGTAGATAACCTCCAAAAGTGTACCCAATGAGAGTTGTTTCTTCTGTCAAAGGACTCGAAACACCGGCTTCTTTGAGGCAAATAGATTGCATTGTATCAACTGCACCCCTGCCAATAGACCAATTTCCCATATATAAAATGCATAAAATATAGTATTTTTTTTACAGCCGAAGAAGGAATAGCATTGACAGAATCAGCATCGGCAATTATTTGGCTCACCTCAAAAATTCATGTGCATCTTCCTCTCTCCCATGTCCAAGATGACTTCCAATCTTGTGTATCTTGGATAATATCCCAATTGGAGAAAGTGGAGAATTCCCTTCTTTTGCCTTCTGAATTAGATATTCAAACTCGCAGATAAAACACCATCCCTTCTTCTGGCCTGATAAGAACATTGTGAAGATTCAATTAATTAAACGTCTAAATAGTTGAACAAGTTAAATCAAGATGTTATTAAGAGATGCTTACATCGTTTTGAATGGAACCCTTGCAAAAGATATGATGTTAGAGGTCGAGTATAAGCCAAACATTGGAGTACTGCATTAGCGTAACAGCTGCGGTAGAGGCATTTCATTAGTAAGAGAGTATGTAATTACAAATCTAAGAAACAAAATACTATGCGGGCAAGCACTTGATGCGACTCCCTTGACATACACAAAACACGAAATTGAAACAAGCATTACATACTAGTAAGAAAGTTCAGCCGGCCAACAACTAGAACGTTTCCTAATTTCTTTTCCCGCAAAAGTTTCATGAAGGCCTATTCACAAATATTTTGTTCATCTCGGATATTATATTCTAATCTTATAATAATTTGAGGAGTTATTGGTTAACCAAAACTCTTTTGCTAGCAACACTCTCTTTAACACACTCTCTAATTGGTTGAAAATGAAATGCATGTGGTCTCTCATTTTAAAAATAGGTCCCACATAAAGTGGTGAGGGAGAGAGTGAGGTTTGGAGGAGAGAGTGTTGCTAGCACTCCCCTAATAATTTTAGGAGTATGCTATGCAATGCATTCGAGCAATCAAAAAATAAAGAAACATATATCTTCAAAAAAAAAAGTATCAGACTCCTCATTGTCTCCTTAATCTCTCATCCCTCTGATCAGAGCAGTTATATTACAATCACATAAAACAAATTATACCAATCAATGTAAAGCAAAAAGAACTTTAAGTACCTGTTCCCACAGTTTGTAAGGCCAAAGGGAAATAGTTTCACCTTGTCAGAACAATAAAGTTCCACAAAAAGTTCATACGGAAAGCCCAACTGCCAAAACATACAAGCTTTAAACCACCAGCGACAAAAATAATAATGATAACAATGGTAGTCAATTTCTAAATAAATAAGTCGAATATATTCGCAACCTCATTTTCAACAGATACTATATTGGATCTTGACTCTTTTGAGCTTCTAAACTGCTGGACAACTTTTTGCATTGATGTTTTCAAACCACTACGAACATTTTGCGGAGGATTTGGAGCAATGGTAACTTTTGAAGGCAATGTATGATAATTCTCAGTTTTTGTAGACATGGAATGTGAAATCAAATCCCCTTTAGCAGTTGACATCAGTCGATCGCGAGAACTAGATGATGATCTTCGTGCTTCTTTATACTTGGACAAATGTGATTCTTCCGCATAATCAGTTGCAACATCTGTATTTGAACTACTCAAGGAAGGCACAGCCCTGCCCTTAGAGGTATCTGTTACTGATTTTTCAACTGATGCAACTTTTCGTCTGTGTTCATGGCCACACAAATTCGATGCCACATCATGAGATGTGTCAAATTTAACTTTGTGAACTTTTGATTTAAGTCCAGACTCATCGCTAGTGTTACTAGACTTTTTCTTACTTCTTTTACTTGAACTACAATTCTTAACTTCAATATTGACAGGACTGTTAGATTCCAAGGGAAATGAGGGGGGCAACACAGTTTCGTCGTTTTCGGTGGAAGCTACACATGTGTCGTCAGCAGTATTATCACGGACAGGTTTCATAAATGTGTCGGGGGTCTCGCGACAGTTATCATCAAATGATTTTCTTGCAGCAACAGAATGATTAAGGCTTGAATGCGAGTCGTTGTAAGATCCAACATCAACATGTTTTCCTTTGATTTCTGCATATAGATCCTAACCGAATTATATACCATATATGATGATATGACTCTTGAAATAACATAATGAGAGATTTATAATCAAAGACATTACCATGAAGACCAAACTGTGATTCTGAAACCGATGGCCTACGAGTAACATTCCCATCTTCGACCTCCCTAGTGGTTGTAACCGAAGGACAGCATTCGTCCTTGTGACCTTGCCTCCAATGACTAATTTGACACTTACCCGAACTACAAGAAAGCATGCTTGTGTAAATGAATAACAACTAGAGATGTCTGGAGATATGTACTGAAGAGAGACCAAACATAGGCACACAAAAAAACTAGAGATATTCAGGAATGCAACAATGTCAAACAAATCATTGTAAAGCTACACACTACAACAAAACTTAAAAAAATTCAAGCTTTACACACAACAACAACAACAGCCTTATCACACTAAGTGGGGTCGGTTACATGAATCAAATTACGCCACAATGTTCTATCATATACCAGACTTCGATTAATCAATTCAACAGCAAACACACACTCACAAAATACTAAGGATATATTCGGATAAAGATTTTCGAATGAGAGGGTAGAGACTTTTTTTCTTAACTAAATTAAGAAAGTTATCTATCATGTTATTCTTTCAATTTTGTAAAAATCCCATCTCATATATATACAAAATATAGACTTAGACTCTAAAAATAAAACCCACTAAAATGCTCAATCCAAACATACCCTAAAAGGCAAAAAAAAAAAATCTTTCCCCTAAAATGTTTCAAATTTTCTATGTTCCTAACTAAATAGTACCAACCACACACATTTATCAATTTCAAACAATCACATGCATAACATGAACAAAAAAAAAAACAATTTTTTTCAATTCAAAATCTTTGAGAAAGTTAAGGAAACAAAAAACAAACCAGTATCTAACAGCTTTGCAACGAGAGCATCTCATGGTAGTAGGAGAATAACAAACAGCACATTGATACCATTGAGAAGCTGAATTTGAATGATTCAAATTCAAATCATAAGGTGAAACAGAAGGTGAAATTGAAGATGAAGATGAAACATCATCATCATAAGGTTGTTCCATTTGAACCATGGAAGAAGAAGAAGAATCTTGAACCAACATAAAAATCTCATCTTTTTTATTAGCTTCAGCATTTTTCCAAACATAACGAATCAGCACAAAACCCAAAAGCAAAAACAAATAAACAAAACCCTGTAACCCTAAAATCTCAAAAACCACCATTTTTGTTGAATCTTATTACCCTGGTTTCCAACACAGGATCCACGAAAGAGTGAGTTTTGTGAGCATAGAGAGAAGAGGGTTTTCGATAAGGGTAAAATGGGAAAGTTGCGTCGGTGAAGAGAGTAACACACACACAGTAGAAACCTTCACTGGTTTGTTTTTTGTTTGTTCTATGTTGTTCTTTTTTTTTTTTTTGGTGTTTGACGAAATTGAGAAAATGGTGCGACACAGCGATCTATTTGTCGTTTGTATTGTCTTTTTCTTCATGGAATTGCCGTTTACACATCTTAATCTTACTTACATCATTCCTAAACTACCGTTTTAAGTCTTTCTTTTTAATAATAATTTAATTATGTTATCTGAGCTACTAAAACGATTAATATGGTTTAATTTAAACGTGACTTATGATATGAAGTGATTTCAGTTTTTTTTAAAATCAGTAGTGAGTATTGAATCATGATACTTCACATCAAGTTTAATGTCAATCAACATTAGACCAATTTAGTTATTTTTTTGATATATCAGAATAATAAATTGTTTTTGTCAAAAATTGATCTCTAAACTTTCATATCTAACTCATATATCTCTCGGCTCATAATACTTTAGCTATCCTATGAGATCAGTTTGGTTAATGTAATCATGTTTTACTAGTTTGTTGTTAAAAATGTTAGGTGAATTTAATATTTACCTACTTTTTGGGCTATGGTTGGTTTTTTTTGTAATTTAGTAGTAGTGTTGTTGTTGTGGAAGTTTTGATTAATGGTGTTGAGTTGAAGATTTGAGATGGGAGTGGTGAGTAGATAATCTTTCTTTGTGTATATTTTAAGAAAGAAAATGAAAATGCGGAGTCTTGAATGCGTTTTTGATACTTACGCGTAACAAGACACTTAAATTGGATCATAATTTACTAACTATAATTACTGTGGCAGATGAGTTTGCTTCAATAAGAAAGTTTGACAATGACAATCATGTGTTTTATGACTTTTATCCTTGTGTTGTGTTGTAGTTCTAGTGTCTTTGTTTTACTACTATATCACTAATAAATTATTTCTCTACTAAAATATATATTTTCTCCGGCCTTAATTATAAGCAATTTTTCATTTTTTACATTTATTAAATAACAAATGTATCTAGTATATAATTAAGGCAGGATACATTAGTTTTTCAATAAACCTAAAAAGTGGAAAGTTGCTTATAATTAAGGCCGGAGGGAGTATGTCGTTTTAATTATATCACAAAAAATTAAGAAATTTAATTAATGTTTTATAGAGAAAAAAGTTATAAGTTAGTAGTATACAAAATTATTATTTATTAATAGCATGAGAAAGATAAATTGTAGAATTGAAAGAAGAAATATAAACAATTATTTAAGGTTATAATGAGACATATATTTTAGTACAACTTTTTTTTCAAAACAACGTATATTTTAATATGGAAGTAGTACTATTTTTTTTTAATAATAAAAATTCATGTGAATATTTTATAAATTTAATTTAATTGGTAGGATTGACATGTTACATTTTATATTTAAAAATCAGAGTTCGAAATTGGAACATTGCACTCCATTTATTGATTATGCTACTAAAAAATTAGTGAAATAAATTTCATAAACTCATTAGATTTGTGTTTTTTTATGACATCTCTCAAACTTCAACAACATTGCTTAATTTATCAACCACTCGTCAAAGAGATTTTCATGCGGACAATATAGAGTTGAACATATATTCTTGTGCTGTATATGTCAACTCATTATCATCTTAGCGCATGTTTCAATCATAGTAGATGTATCGGAATCACATTAATTTACTATAATTTTTAAAAGATACACTTTGTAGTTTACACAAAATCACGCCAAGTCACAAAATTAGGGTAAGTCGTCGTAATTTTGAGATACTCACTACAATATTAAACAATGGCTTAATAACTTTTATGGACAACTATTTTATTTTTTTACGATAGAGTGGTGCTAACCAATATTTTATGGCACTAGTTTAATTTTGACAAAAAATAGTACCGGCTGATGTGGATCTAAAATCAGCTAATTAGAGGACAGCAAAAAATTTCCAAGTGAAAACTTATAATAATTAAGAGTATATTTTGAATTTTTAGGATATTATTCTTTATTTTGAATTGTAATAAGTTTAGATTTATTTGAATTAAGTTGTGTAAATTCATTATGGGATTCAAAAAATTGTCTTATGATCCAATTTTATTAAAATATGAAGTCTTTCATATCCCTCTAAGACATCTTATGTTGTTAGTTTTTACTCCCTCCGTCCCATTATATAAGCATTTTTACTACAAAAGTCTAGTCCCAAAATATAAGCCCATTTACAATTTACTAGATACATTTATTACTTTTTTACTTACACATACCCCTAATTATTATTACTAAGTTACATTGGAATACAAAAATTGTAAAGGGGCTTATATTTTGGGACTAGACTTTTGTAGTAAAGGTGTTTATATAATGGAACGGAGGGAGTATAATTTATATCCTCCAGGAGAAGAGAGTTTTAGTAGTTTAGAATTTCATCACAAAATAAGTAAAGTCTGATAAAAAATTATTCTACCTTGAAATATAATTCGGATTCTTCCGAAATTCGTCCTTTACTGAAACTTATTAATCACTTGAGTCCAATATCTTAATTATGGGTTAGATTTATCATCTTTTTCACTAGTTAAAAAGTGATCGTTTAATTGTGACACCATGAGATACCAGATTTGAATCTCTTCCTGTATATATTTTTTTTTATTGTTTGTTATATGATGATCTTAAATGTTCATCGATATTTTTTCTCTTTTAAACTACTTTTTTATTTATGAATACCTCCGATCTTTTTTATAAAAGACAATTGAGTCATTTAAAATTGAAGTATTTAATTCATAATATGATCCAAATATATACATCAAATTAACATTTATTGATCCAACTATTTCTTATAAAAAGCATTAGATGGAGTATCAATTCTCATAGATGACTAAATACATGGGACAGACAATAATCTATTTGCTGATCATGCATGCACCACATCTTTTAGAGTCTTAGCTATCATGAGAAACCATATAATTAGTCAATTGCACAACCATTTGCTTATCATAGGTATGTTGAAAAAAGATGGTTAATTGTGCTAGAAGAACCTCCTAATGTGATTGACATAAAAGCACAAGAGTTATGGTCCAAAATATCAAGAAACACCGAGTAGAGAGCAGCAGTAGAATAATTTTCCATAACATGTGTGATGTATACCCTACAAAATTGGCAAAAATTAATTGTCAACTATATTCTAATTTTTATATCTAACAAAACATTTGTTAAAATTTTATTGTTAGTAAATATAATTAGGAAAAGGGAAGAAATATGAAAGAAAAAAAATACTACATTTATATTTAGTAAAAAGCATATACTACTTGTACCAAAAACAAAATCATATACTACAACTTATCTACCCTTCCTTATAAAGATTTAAGTATATATATATAATGAATCATGATGATAAAATTACTTGACTTTATACACTTATTTGGTGATATATTTTAACGTTCTTAATTATCATGGGGAATACTATGGTACAATGGAGACATTGTCATGTACCGGTACACTAAACATGTTGACCAATTACTATTTGACATGTGTCATATTATATTATTAATATATAAAATATAAGTGATGACTTGGATAAATGGTACATTTTTATTGGTTAAGTACCAATACAATGGATTTTGGCAAAAGTACCATAGGATTTCCTAATTATCATCTATAACTGGACTCTTCAACCTACTAGTTATTTAGCTTACATGAAAATAGGTTGCATGACAACTCAATATACTAAATTAGGCATCCAGAAAGCTATGTCATGCCAAAACATAATAAAATTTCAATTTTATATACAAAAAAAAAAGAAGTTTACAAGTCAAACTTGCACCTCATATTTTTATACAAAGTTATAATCTGTACATGATTAACTAAATTGTCTTGTGAAGTCTAGCATACTACAATCTCTCTATACATAACAAAAAGGAATTGCATTGACCTGTAACAAAATCATGTAAGCATACATAAAGATTAAATTAATGGTGTTTAAAAAACATAACAAACTGTTAATTTTGATGTAGAATGACATTAAATGATTTTAGATTTGTCTCAAGTTTTACACAAATAATTTATATGATATAAACTTCTAATCAAATAATAGATTTTTTAAAATTTATATCGAATAAAATGTTATTGAGATGTGTTAGAATTTGTGTCAAACTAATTGCAGCGTCAACGGATCTGACTTTTGTTTTGTAAATTAGTATTTGTAGGTATAGACACTTGTTGTTTATTATAATTTGACACATATTTGATGAGTTTATCAACTGCCTCATTACTAACTAAGAGAAGATGTTAGCATCCAATAGAGTTCAAGAGTTTGATTGACTTTTTTTTTTGACTAAAGAGTTTGATTGACTTGTATTAGAGAGATTGTGTTTCTAGTCCATAGTCCTACTCATTAATTAAGTGCTAACATCAGCAAAGTGGGAAATTTTTTAAAAAGAAGTATTGAATTCCCATTGAAATCAACTAAGAAAGAGTCATAGTTTTCTAGAAATTTTGATTTTGGACGGCAAAAACGTTGCACCATGATGTAATTTGTGTTCGTGTTGGGCCTCCCACAATTGCATAAAATTGAGATGTTGGGCTTAGAACATTTTCCAAGATGTATTCTTTAAGAAAAATAATGATATATTTTAATCCTCATAATTTTCTTATTGTTCAATTTAGTTTTGACAAAAATAAAATTTAAATTAATTTCTAATATTTTAAATTAAAGATAAATTAGTCTCTCTTGTGTTAAAACAAAAGGACTAATTTGACTCCAATATAAACTTGTCAGAGACCAATTCAGGTTTTTGTTATAGATTAAATTGGATTGTTAAAAAATTATGTGGGGTTAAAATGAATCTCTACTGTAAAAATTAAATTGCCTTGCAAAATAAACTCAAGTTTTAGAATATGTGAAATGTATTACTCCCTCCGTCCCATTATATAAGCACCTTTACTACAAAAATCTAGTCTCAAAATATAAGCCCTTTTACAATTTTTGTATTCCAATGCAACTTAGTAGTAATAATTAGGGGTATGTGTAAGCAAAAAAGTAATAAATATACCTAGTAAATTGTAAAGGAGCTTATATTTTGGGACTAGACTTTTGTAGTAAAGGTGCTTATATAATGGAACGGAGGGAGTATTTTGTAAGGTTAATTACTTTATTATAACCAAAACTTACACCTTGCAGTAATTAATCTTTGTCAGAAAATATGTAAAATACAAGTTAAAAATAAAGTTCTCCCAATTACTAATTTTTTTATATGAAGTGTATTGCTAATTTACTATTGGTACTACTTTCTTTCTTTTTTGACGGTATTATTGGTATTACCATCCCACATTAATTTAGTTGACACATTTGTTTAAACTATGCATAGATAATAAACTAATGAAAGATTTTTTTTTGCTAAGAAATTAATGGAAGATTAGTAAAAAAAAATGAAAAATAAAAAAATAAAAGAAAATAATAATTTCATTAATTTGCTACTTTATTTTTGCTTATGTTTTTCATTACCAACAAAATTGGCTTGTTGGATGTGGTGGTATTATTAGAGGAAGTGAGGAGGAGGCATTGATGAACAATAGATTGATGGGGAGTTTTCGAAAGTTTGAAGTATGCTCGATATCTAAGTTTGAATATAGTTAAACTGAACATTAATTCAATTGCGGTTGTTCAGGTTATTAAAACAGGAGTGTCAAAAAGCGTGTTGGGTCATGCTCTAGGGAAGAATATCCTTGGGTTGTTGGATTTGAACTACGAGCGACACTATAGTGCATGCTTACATAAATGCCAATAAATATGTAGACACATTAGTCAATATTGGTTGTTTGTTATATCGTAGTAATATTGTGTTTTTTGAAATGTGTCCCAATAAAATTAGTCAAATATTAGTAGTTGATGTCATAGAAATCACTACCCCCTAAAATAATTATATTTTTGTCTTTTCTGGTTTTGTCCCCCCATTATAATAAAAAATAAATAAATCAAATACACAATTTCGCATAAGAAAAAGTTAAAGTTATGATTCAAAAGAGCAATGTTCCATTATGCAAGGATATATACGTACAAATCACGAACCCTATCAACAACGACGCTTTGGCCGAGTGGTTAAGGCGTGTGCCTGCTAAGTACATGGGGTCTCCCCGCGAGAGTTCGAATCTCTCAGGCGTCGTTTTTTCTTTTTTACGCACTTTTTGAAGAAAATAATGAGTAGGGCCCACAACGGATGGAAGTTGTAACTGGGGAAGGTTTTTAGTTTGCGGGTTGTTTGGTTGTCGCCTTCTTTCTTTCTGCCTGCCCCAGTTACTACCTCTAACTTAAAATTAAATGCCTCCCTCGTATTCCTCATTAATTTGTATCAAGACTTCTTCAATTCAATTATGATTATGATGAGGATATTATACGTTTATAAACTTACATAT
Source organism: Trifolium dubium (assembly GCA_951804385.1). Lineage (NCBI taxonomy): Eukaryota > Viridiplantae > Streptophyta > Magnoliopsida > Fabales > Fabaceae > Trifolium > Trifolium dubium. The sequence goes on along the minus strand of OX638069.1, from coordinate 30,821,510 downwards.
ACAAAATGACAAACATGTGGAAACTTGAGAAAAAACATGTACTATGACAAAATATAATTCATAAAATTTATCACTTTTAATTTTCTATAGACTTCTTCTATTTGTGATAATCATACTTAAAATATATTACCTCCGTCCCAAAATATAAGAGAGAAAAAATAATATCACTTATTAAGAAAACATAATAATAAGAATTTGAAAAATGATTTTGTGGGATTTTTCTTAAAATAAGTTGTATATGAAAGTGTAAAATCATTTTTTATTGATCATTGTTTATTGAAAAAATGAGAGAAAAGGAAAATTAAATGTAATTTACATCTCATTTTATGAGAATAAAGAAAAACATATTTTTAAAAATGTTTTTTCTCTTATATTTTGGGACAAAAAAATAGTTTTTTTCCCCTTATATTTCGGGACGGAAGGAGTATTAGACAATAAATATGATATGAGAATTTGTTTGTCGACAAGAATTTAAAGTATTACTACTTTCGTCCCTAAATATAAGAAATTATTTGACCACTGCACATACGTTAATGCGCAATTTTAATCACTAATATCTTAATTTATTAGTACTAAAAATTATAAAAAAATTGATATTTTGAAAATACTCATCAAAACAAAGCAAACAAGATCTTATATGTTAATATTTATATCTATATATTATTAAAAAAATACGGTCAAAAGTTTTATTTTTGTCCCTTAACTTATTTTTTTAGTTTCATTTTAGCCTTTTAACTATTAAAAATTTCATTTTGGTCTCTTAATTTATTCTTTTTGTTTCATTTTAATCCTTTAACTCTTTTTCCGTCAATCACTTTGGTCCTTTGTGTTAGGGGACTTAAACTAAACCAAAAATTAAATAAGGGGCTAAAATGAAATTTTAATAATTAAGGGATCAAAATAAAATAAAAAAATAAGTTTAGAAATCAAAAGAGTAATTAAATCAATTCTTCACAATTTACACTAACAATTAATATCTATTAAAAAAAATTACAAAATAACTTTCTAAAAGTTTGTTTTTGAACTTTTCTGTATTTAATAAAAATGAACCATTTTAAAAACATTTTATCATTATCTGAAATAAAATATTGGTAGCCACTTAATTCAATTGGTCAAGTTGGTCATCATCTTAGTCAGTCATTCCCAGCATCAAGGACATATGGAGATGCACATGTTATGCTTCTAGTTTGGTAAAGTCAAGAAGAACCGAATATATAGAATAGAATATGATCCTCTTCAAATTCAATGAAAGCTTTTTAACCATTGAACTTTTCGACATGGTGCTTCCATTTTTCAATTAGTTTATACTTACTGATTCTCTTTGTCAAAGTAACTTTAGTAGATTTGTGGTGGTTGCTTCTTTAAAATCAAGTTGAATTTAGGTGATTTACGAAATTTCATCCTTGTGAATTTCTACCCTCGGCCAAACATTGATATTAATGATGGAAAATAAAGCATTGATGTATGTGGAAAATTGAGTGAGAGAGTAATATATAAGAGAGGAAGATGAGTGAAAGGTTTACCATAGGATCATATCATGAATGGTTAAAAAAAAAAGATTAAAAAACAATTGTATGCATGTAACATTTTAATAAAAACAAAATTAAGCAATTTTATTAAATAGTCAAATCTTGGAACATCTACTCTTCAATTCCTCGTGAATTTAGTTTATGTTGAAATATCATAGAGGCTTATTAAATTTATGGTCGGAATAGGATAATGATCACTATTATAAGGACTTTGGTAATTTTTTATTGGTTGACAATTTCAAAATAGATGACAAATTGTTTGACTATTATCAAGAATTTTCATTTGAGAGACACCATTTCTACTTGTATTAGGAATGGTTTTTTACACTGTCGGTATATATATATATATATATAATTGTGTCAAACAGTTGATATCTTGATATGAGATTTTTCATCTCTAGCTGCCACCAATTTTTCTTTAATCTTGTTTTTCTCCTTTTCTTCTATCGAAGAGTGGTGGTTTAGAATTAATTTTTGATCTAAAATCATCTGTTCAAATCGATTTTGCTTTTCTTTTTATCAAAATAAGTGATTTTCATGTATATTAAGTTTTCTCGTCTTAGTGCGACTTTGTTTGTTTTGTTTTCCCGTCTTTGAGCGGTGTATTTTATTTTCCCGCCTTTTGTGCGGTGTTCATTTGTTTTAGGTTGAATGAATTAATTTCGATTATGTGCAGATCTAATCAATGATTTTGGTGTCATCAATGCTACAAATCCGGAAACTTGGGTATTTCGAACACTTCAATATAATCATATTTGTAAGCATATGCATTTTGCCGTTTTATGCTATTAAAATGGATTAAGATTCCATGCATGTTCAATAAACAAATGAACAAGATAATACATATCCTCATATGCGCATTGCTGATTCTTTGAGTGAAGCAATGATAAAGAATTACTATGCTGGAGATTTTGGAAAAGAGGTAATATTATTTTGAGAGTATAGTTGGTAGTCATCGAAACACTTATGTGTTAGTTTTTTTACTTGCATTTTGATCTAACGTTAATATTGTTTAAATGGGATAAAATATTAAAAATCAATGTTTTAAAAAACAAATGTTTAAAAAATTCAAATAATTCTCAGTAAACATTAATTGTACATTTTAAAAATTAGTTTGCCGTTCTAAACATTTCAGGCTTCCGATTTTCAATTAAATGTCGAGATTGTTTTGTATTGATTTATTGAAGATGTAATATGAATAGATGGATTTCGAACCAAAGGATCATATGTATTATTGTGTTAAACTGTGACATATTTTTATTGCAGGCAAATCTCAATCCTAAAATATATAGTTGTTATATTCAGTGTGTCTGCTATGTTTAATCTAGGATGCCAAAGGTTACACTTATATGCAGAGCCGGCCCAGGGTATTTGAAGGCCTTGTTCAAAATTTAAAATAGGGCCCTTGATAAAAAAGTGTAAAAAGAAAAATTAACTTTAATTTAAATTACAAATAATATAACAAAAAGATTTGTATTATAATCAATAACATAATACCTTTTGACTTACTTACATAAAACAACTAGCATTTTTTGAAAAAAATTATTCGACCAAGTCTTCATATTGAATAATATTTTTCAAGAGATAATTAGTAAAATTTAACTGCTACATAAAAGTAAAAAATAATTAGTAAAATGAATTTTATATAAGCACATGAATTGTCTATAAACACATGATATTGTTTTTTTTGGATCATTGACATTAGACTTTGACTGTTTGGACCAATTACTTAGACATTAATGATATTTTTTACATTTTACACCTCCATATATACTAATACTACTACCAATTTTTGTTTTTTTTAGGCCCTCATTTTTTAGAGGCCCTTGTGCAGTAGCTCATGCTGCACCCCCTATTAGGCCTTATATGTTGAAATAAATAATTTTGGAAAAGTTATTTTATTGAAGGGTTTAGTGGATGCTGGACATTTAACCTCTGCTGTGAATTTCATTCATAAGGTTTCCAATTTGGATGTAGTCATGTTGAACATCATCATTGATGGTCTGTGTCAATCTCTCCAAGTTAACAAGACATTCATATTATATACTTGAATGAGTATGTGGCATTGTATCTATGGTGATATATACACATTCAATGCCTTAGTACGTGACTATTGTTTAGTTGATCAATTAGACGAAGTTATTGTCATTTTTAAGAATATGACGTGGTCAGAGTGGAACATGATGTTTTTACCTTTACCTTCTTAACGGAGGCTTTTATTAAACAAAATAGGACTAAATAATGTAAAATCTTGATCAACATGTTGTTGAAGGCAAAGACATATTTTGATCTAGCCTTAATTTCTTACACCACATTAATCACTTCGTATATAGATTACCACAACATCCATAAAGCTATGTTCCTATTTGATTTGTTGAAGGGTAGGGTAAACCTTGACACTGAAGTTTATAATGTTAAGATCAAAGGCTTGTGCAAAATGGATTTAATTCAATTAGCAGTTCAATTTCTTGATCAAATTTCGAATCCTGATTCCATTTCGTACAAAACTGTCATAGATGTTTATTGCGCCAAAGGAGAATTGGATTTATCATTCATTTTGTTCAAGGTTATGATCAAAAGAGGTTTGAAGCCTATGTAAAGACTTTATTGTCTCTTACTTAATGGCTTCTTTACAGAGAATCGAGTTCAAGAAGCATTAGAATTTGTTGATATGATGAAGATAGATGGAGTAAAATTGGATGCAAGTACATACCTTATAATAATCGAAGGCTTGTTTAAAAACGAAAGAGAAGATAATGCAGGAATATATCTCAAGGAGTGGAAGTCGAAGGGGTTCAACCCACAGTTCTCTAGATTGACATGAGAGCAAGGATTCGTAGAAACAAAAGGTATGTATTTGAATTCAAAGTGAAAGATGAGATGAATCAGAGAAATTGGAGGTTGTAATAAGTTTTTGATTTCAAGCACATCACAAGAGGATTTTGATATGTAAGAGAGAACATTAATATAAACATTACCCTCCAAGGGTTAGATTAGTATCACAATCAAATCATAGTTTTCAATTTATTTCATAATTCAAGTATTTAGGATTTTCTATTGTGGCTATGTTTCTTGACAAAGTTAAATTGAATTTCGAGATACATTGAGTTTGCAGGTTTTCTAGACAAAGTTAAAAGACTACAAGATCGAGTAAGGAAGTCCATAGATGAAGTATAATGAAGGATTATACATTGATGTGCAAAACAAAGAGTATCTTATCTAGTAGTCAATTAAGAAGAAATTAGTACCTTATCTGTAGTTGTTAACAAGTTTGTTACGAAGTTTGAACTTTGAATTTCTATATTAATTAATATTATGTTATATATATAAAAAATTCAAATCATTCTTAGTAAATATTAATTGGACATTTTAAAAAATAATTTGCCGCTCTAACACATTTTAGGCGTTCGATTTTCAATTAACAGTGGAGATTTTTTGTATTTCTTTATTGAAGATGTAATATATCATATGTATTATTGCGCTAAACTGTGACATTTTTTATTGTAGAAAAATCTCAATCCTAGCAAATAGAGTTGATATATTCAGTGTGTTTGTTATGTTTAATCTATGATGCCTAAGGCTACATTATATGTGTCAGTTGAGTTGAATAAATTTTAGTTGTTACTTTTAATTTTAATATATTATGACAGTTTAAAAATAAACTGTTTTTATTTGGTGATTTATTTTAGAACACTAGAAGTAATTTTCCTTAAAGGGCGTGTTAACATCAATAGTGAATTGGATCTTCGAATTACATTTGGCGATGAACTAAAGTCAAATGATGAAGAAATGTTGAATGCATATGTATCCGTTAACAACTCATTTTGTGAAAAAAATGCTCACAATTAACCCATTGAGAACTATAATGACGACAACTAAGATTGACATAAATTAACCCATTGAGAACTATAATGACGACAACTAAGATTGACATACAAAATTTAGCAAAAGTGATGTTCGGGGTAACATTTGACCTAAAAGATGGATATGTTGAACCTATTTTTGAAACTAACTTAGCATAAGTTTTCGTTCATCTCACTTTCATCAATACTGATTTTTTTTCTTCACCTTTCACTACAATTTTAGGGTTTCAATTCACATCACCTACAATGGCTGAAATGAGGACCAAATTCTATGAAACATTCCTAGTAAGAGCAATGGTCAACAATTCATTCAGGATGAAACCATGCAACTATTTCCCCACAAAAGAAAGAGCGATTAAAGTGGAGTAGAGAAAATTTATCGTCATTTCATTAAAGATCTTACTATGGATGAAGTATTAACACTGCTCAATTCAAAACTTAGTGTATGGATTGCAACAGAACTAAGACCTACATCCAAGGTATTGTTTAATATTTGTTACAAATCATGATTATACTTTTTGATTTGTGGTGAAATGAATGTTTTAAATTTCCTTGTTCTTTATTACACAAACAAATTATATGTATATTTAAGATAAGCAATGTTTAGATATATATGTTACCTTTACATATAAGTATTAAGGAATAACACTTAATGAATGATAGTGCCTTCTTTTAACATACAACATGAACAATTGTAAGTCAAAATGTTGCATAGTTTGATGTTAGCCACCATATTATGCAGTCTGTACACCTGTTAATGTCTCTATCAAACGATGTGTTGTATCAAATGGCAATCGTTTCAGACCATTCAAATTTTTGTTAGCAGTTTGTACATCACATTCTTTGACATGTGCACTAATTGCATTCCATGACTTCTCTCCAGTCTTGACTATTTTCTACTTTCTCAAAGCCATAAATCATATGAAGATGTATCAAACAACCAATTTAAAAACTTCAAGAGCTAAAGTAGAGAATCATTATTCCGTACAATAATATTTCAAACAGTAATGTGTTTTTTTCCCTCTCTTAATGAAGCTTCATTGGTTATGTACAACTGCAAAAAAATCTTCAACAATTTTTATTTCATGCGATACCAGCTGATCGTGATGTTTACCATCTATACGTATTCCTCTGAGTCATTCATTGATGGACGAATATGTTTTCTTTACATATTTGTTTCATAGTGCAGTTGAGTGATTGAGAACCCATAATTTCACTGCCCTGTTCTTTCAGCTCAAAACCTGAAAGGAATAATAAACTAAATAGTATTAGTTTAGGTAGATAATTGTTGAATATAGCTCAAAATTTTAGGTGTCTTAAACTCATTGATGGAGGAAAAATCAAAGAAAGAGTTGAAAATAAAGGGGCACTGTTCAGCGGATATCAACATTCAAGATCCTAGGAGCTTCGTACCAAATATTTTGCTAGAATTGAAATACTAAAACATCGAAGCCCACTATGACAATTTGAAATTAAGACCCTAAACTCTTTGTTTGAATAAACAAATATGAAGTGTACATGTTTTCTTTATACGTCTAATATATATATGTAAACTATTCAATTTTATAGAGAGGTTTTGCTATGGAAAGTCTAATAAAAAAAGTTGAATACAAGCTCAGAATTCCATTAGTCGAGTATGACATTGCTGTGATTCCAGAGGCAGTGAAGTAAAGCCTATTGTTTACTATGTCAACAAAACCATGTCAATAGCTACAATATTTGAAGGAGAAAAACTGTTCAATTTTTTTACCACGACAGGGTTAACATCTTAATACTCACCAATATTATTGAGTTTTGATGCCATGTTTAATCTAGGAAGTCACGAAGCAAGATTATCTGTGTAAGTTACTTTTAGTTGTTATTACTTTTAACTTTAATTTACTACGGTAGTTTAATAATATATTGTTTTTATTGTGATTTATTTTAGGACACCAGAAACCATTTTGATTAAAGGGCGTGCTAATATCAATAGTAAGACAGATCTTCACATTACATTTGGCGGTGAACCAAACCAAGCAATATTGAAGGCAAAGGCATCCTCTAAGGGCTATGATAGTCAACATCAGAACACAATTAGCCCATCAGGTATTATAATGCTGGGAATTAAGAAGGAAGTGCTAAACTCAGTAAAAGCGACAATGAAGGTAAAATTTGATTTCAAAAAAGGAAATATTGATCCAATTTTGGAGGCAAAATTTGCAATATAATTAAATTACAATTTATTGTCTTCAGCCTAGAGTCTATATGCTGTTTAAGGAAGTTCATCCAGATGTAAAATGATGAATAATAGTTAAAGTTGTTATAGAACTATTAGTATAAGTTGACTATTATTGAATATTATAAATGTTGATGATTCTCTATTCTCTATTTATCAAAATTGATATAGTTTTCTTATTTTCTAGTTAAGGTATTGTTTAACATTTGTTACAAATCGCTTCAAAAAAAAAACATTTGTTACAAATCATGATTATACTTTTTAGGAAGTTCATCCAAATGTAGAATGGAGAATAATAGTTAAGGTTGTTACAGAACTATTTGTATAAGTTGACTATTATAGAATATTATAAATGTTGATGATTCTCTATTCTCTATTTATTAGCATTGATATAGTTTCTTTATTTTCTAGTTAAGGTATTGTTTAACATTTGTTACAAATCATGATTATACTTTTTGATATTGGGTGAAATGAATGTTTTGAATTTCCTTGTTCTTTATTACCCATATATATGTTTAAGATAGGCAATAGATACATATATATGTTTCCTTTACATATAATTATTAAGGAATAACACTTAATGAATGATAGTACCCTCTTTTTAACATACAACGTGAATAATTTGAGAGCAGATCGAATCTTTTTTCAGTTTCAAATCAGAGAAATTGGAGGTTGTAATAAGTTTTTGATATCAAACACATCACAATGAGATTTTGATATGTTAGAGAGAACATTAATATAAATATTACCCTCCAAGGATTAGATTAGTATAATAATCAAGTCATAGTTTTTGATTTATTTCATAATTCAAGTATTTAGGATTTTCTATTGTGGCTATAATTCTTGACAAAGTTAAATTGAATTTTGAGATGCACTGAATTTGTAGGTTTTTTTGACAAAGTTAAAAGACCTCAAGATCGGGCAAGGAAGTCCATAGATGAAGTAGAATGAACGATTATACATAGTTGTGCAAAACAAAGAGTATCTTATCTATTAGTCAATTAAGAAGGAATTAGTATCTTATCTATAGTTGTTAACAAGTTTATTACCAAGTTTGAACTTTGAATTTCTATATCAATTGATATTCTATTATTCATATAAAAATGTTCAAACAATTCTCAGTAAACATTAATTGTACATTTTAAATAACATTTTGCCGCTCTAACACATTTCAGGCGTTCGATTTTCAATTAACAGTGTATATTGTTTTGTATTGATTTATTGAAGATGTAATATGAATCGATGGATTTCGAACCAATGACTCAGATGTATTGTTGTGTTAAAATGCGACTTTTTTATTGTAGGCAAATTTCAATCCTAATAAATAGAGTTGTTTTATTCAGTGTGTCTACTATGTTTAATCTAGGATGTCTAAGACTATATTATCTCTTAATTAGAGTTGAATAAATTTAGTTGTTACTTTTAATTTTAATTAGTTATGGCAGTTTAAATATAAATTGTTTTTATTTGGTGATTTATTTTAGGACACCATAATTCATTTTACTTAAAAGGTGTGCTAACATAAATAGTCAGTTGGATCTTCGAATTACATTTGACGATGAACTAAAGTAAATAATGACTTATAAGTCTTGCTTTTATGTCGTTTGAGATGGAAAAAAATAATTATTTTGGGACAAATAATTTTGGAAAATAGGTGATTTTATTTTGGGAGTATTGTTGGTAGTCATCGAAACACTTATATGTAATTTTATTGACTTACATTTTGATCTATTGTTAATATTGTTAGATATGTAAGGTTGATAGTTTTTGTATGGAAGCCGCACACAAAACATGACAGGGATTTACGATTGATTGTGGGGATTTGACGCTTAAGTGACGAGATTGGCCAGGTTGTTCTTAGAACAGCGACAACGTGGTAGATGGTGGTGACGGCAAGATACTTTTGTATTATAAATATAATGTTTAATTATAGTTTTAGACCTCCTATTTTATCATTCTCACGAACTTAATACCCCATTTTTCATAGAGGGTGATTGATTATGTTTTGATCTCAGCTATTGATTTTTATTAAAAGTTTACAGTCAACTCTATAGTATTATTGGTAGACGATTCAGATCTGTGCATAACATAAACCTGGAAAGAAATGACAGGAGAGAATCCAGATCTATTTTGGAGTGGTTCAAAAATCATTGTTACTTATAATAATAATATAAAGGGTCATGCCCGTTAACTAATACAACTGATGCACCATTTAAGAAAAAAAAAAAAAAATGTTATATTAAAAAATGCATTTGTTTCAAAACAAAAATATGTAAATTTTATACTTTTACAAAATTGACTGCAAAAATATTTAAATAATATTTTACTATATTTGATTCCTTAACAAGTATACCAATGCACTTGTTGCTGGAGCATTTGTTAGCACACTGATGCACTTGTTTGCATTTTATCATTATTATTTTATAAAAATTAAATATAATTTTCTGAATATTTATATTCAATTAAAGTAAGTATTAAATTAATTACTAGTATAATCTTATGGATATAGTTGAGCGGTTGAGACTCATCCTTCTTTAACCAAGGGTCGATGGTTCGATTCTCACCTTAGATATGGAACAACTTTAAATCTTTGGGTCAGCTATCCCACCTAACTTTAAATCTTTAGAGCAGCTAGTCGCTGCGTTCGGCACAACAGTAGATACATCTGTCTGCACCAAAAAAATTTAATTACTAATACTAATATTTTGATATAAATATTTTCTTTATAATTTTCCAAAAAATAAAAAAAATCTTTGACTGCCGCTTCCCAAAGAAGAAAGAACAGAAGGACCCTTCTCACCACAAGCGCGTAAATTAATTATCACACGATTTTTTTTGACTAGTTACTTTTCCACCAATTATCTCTCCTGTAATCGCGTAGAAGCAGTACCCAAGATGCTTCCAAATACTAAACTAAAATCAACTATAAATTCTCTCTTTCATCTCTTCTTTTCTTCACACCAAAACACCAACGTTATTTCCTATAGCATATGTCTCAAAGGCCTTCTGTTCCTCACTCTTCTTCCATAGCTTGTGGCCTTCATTCCCATCTCCTGGTCTCCAGTGAGATGAGCTCAAATTCCAACTGGTCTTTTTCCGATTAATTCCGAGTATAAATAATAAAATCAAGATTATATTCATTATCATTTTTTTATTCTTTCAATTTCAAGGTTGAAACTTGAAAGTTTAAACCACCCTTTACCATTTACCCTTTACCATTTACCCAGTATTTTTTGTTAACAGTTAACTAACTCAACCAAAACATCATCATGGGTGTTAAAGGTTTTGTTGAAGGTGGTATTGCTTCGATTATCGCAGGATGTTCTACACATCCGTTAGATCTAATTAAGGTTCGGATGCAACTTCAAGGCGAAAATGCTCCTAAACCGAACCCGGTTCAGGTGCTTCGACCGGCTCTTGCTTTCGGTCAAACCGGAACAGCAGCAACAGCCTCGATCCATGTGGCCGAAACTGCGCTTCCGAAGCCTCGTGTTGGTTTGGTTTCAGTTGGAGTACGTCTAGTTCAACAAGAAGGATTTAAAGCTTTGTTTTCCGGTGTATCTGCGACGGTACTCCGGCAGACACTTTACTCGACTACCAGGATGGGTCTGTATGATATCTTGAAGAACAAATGGACAGATCGTGAAGCAGGTGGTACTATGCCGTTGGTGCGGAAGATCGAGGCTGGACTTATTGCTGGAGGAGTTGGAGCTGCGATTGGAAATCCTGCTGATGTCGCTATGGTTAGAATGCAGGCCGACGGGAGACTCCCGCCGGCTCAGAGGAGAAACTACAAATCTGTTGTTGATGCCATTACTAGAATGGCTAAGCAGGAAGGCGTGACCAGTCTCTGGCGCGGGTCATCATTAACTGTGAACCGCGCTATGCTGGTCACGGCTTCACAGCTGGCATCTTATGATCAATTCAAGGAAATGATTTTAGAGAAAGGTGTGATGAAAGATGGACTTGGGACTCATGTGACAGCGAGTTTTGCAGCGGGGTTTGTAGCTGCGGTTGTGTCGAATCCGGTGGATGTTATTAAAACTAGGGTGATGAATATGAAGGTTGAGGCTGGTAAGGAACCACCTTATGCTGGTGCTTTGGATTGTGCTATGAAAACAATTCGTGCTGAGGGTCCTATGGCTCTTTATAAAGGATTTATTCCTACAATTTCGAGGCAGGGACCTTTCACTGTTGTTCTGTTTGTTACTCTGGAGCAGGTTCGTAAGGTGTTGAAGGATTTCTGAGTTAGAAGATTGATGATGATGGCGAAGAATTTTAGTTTTTAATCCGGTTCCAATAAACTCTATTTTAATTTTTGAACTAAGTGTTATGTGATGGTTGTTCTAAGATGGTTATTTTGATAATGTTATTGATTAATTAAAACCATGATTTTAAATTGCTATGCAAATCTTGTTTTTTGTTGTCATTTTAGAAATAGTAATTCATGAAATTAAACTCATACACATCTGTGAGAGCTTCGGGTTCGAGTTCAGGTCAGGACATCTGACATAACAATTTTGATATCTGTCAGTTGAGTTAAGACTTTCAGACTATTATACAAATCTTGTTATCAGTGACAAATAATGAAAAATTTGTGGTTATTGCCGTAATCAGGAACCTGCATTCACATAGTTGGAGGTTAGGAATCGATAATTGGAGCTTAATATTTTAAATTAACCGTCTAATTAAGATTGGACATGTTGTCTTGACTTCTAATCTTGCTGACAGCATAGAATTAGGGATGGCAACGGGTAGGGTCGGGTACGGGTTTGACACTATCCAAATCCGTACCCGAAACGGGCACCCGAACCCGAACCCAAAAGCCTATCCGGGTGTCAAACTCCCACCCGTGCCCGCACCCGGTGGATTCGGGTTTTTTCACCCGAACCCGAAACCCGAAGCTAGAAAAGAGAAAAATGTAGCAAATTCAACGAAACTAAAAAATTACGGTGTTAAACATTAAAATTAACGTCTACAACATTGCAACATATATTTCACCTAAAATACGGTGTTAAACTTTATATATATTTAGGGGTAATTTTGTAATTATATATATAAACGGGTGGGGGTTCGGGTTTCGGGTGTGGATATTGATCTATCCAAACCCGAACCCGAAATATCGGGTGGCGCCCGAACCCGAACCCGAAATCCAGTCAACTCGGTTTTTACCCGTTGACTCGGGTTCGGGTTCGGACGGAGTCTGCGGGTACGGATCCTTTTGCCATCCCTACATAGAATCCTAGTTAAAATAACAGCTGTGCTGTGTTAATAAAAAAATACTTTGATACCGTTTAAAAAACCTGTAAAATCATTATGTTATGCAAATTGCAATTAGTATAATTTAAACTACTATGAAGAACATTAAACATGTTAAATGTTTTTACAAATTGGGCTTTGACAATTAGAGACAGCAAAGCAGCATTTTTTTAATAATTTATTTTCATAAAATCTGGGAAATGAATTGCGTATACGTAATTGTAAGTTAGGTGAAAGTTCCGAATTTGTTTTTTTCATTTATTTTTTGAAAGGAAAGTGCAACCAGTTCTGAAACGAATTTTGGCAATGAAACTTGGGGATTTGGATTACACTAACTTACTCCGTCGACATTGTTTTTAAGTCCTAACCGTTCGATATGTAATTGACATTTTTTTTGTCGAGACCGGTGTATCCGAACGCAGTGACTATTCTCTCGTTAGATTGGAGGACGGTGGAATAACTGACCCAATTATTTAAAGTCGCTCCATGGATCGAACCTTCGACCTTTGTTTAAAGGATGATGAGTCTCAACCGCACAACCACACACCTCTTAGATTATTTGTAACCTCACCTCTCAACCTCACCTCTTGCATATAAAATATAATATCCTTATCAACTACGTGTTAAAAGAGACATGTAATATCATATTGTAACTCTGTTGAGCATTTTGAGATTCAATTCTTCTAAAGTTTTAATTATTTCTTTAATAACAATCAAAGATTGACAAACAAAGAGATGATGAAACATGAAAGGAAACATTTTTTTATTTTGAAGAGATTAGTAATAACAATGAATCCTATAGGTGCAGTTGCTGGCGCTGAAGCATTCCCATAACACAACTTACATTGGTGTTGTCACGATTCAGCCTATTCATTCATTATTATTATGAGTGGAATAATTCTTGATCTCCAAATCTTTGGCTGCTAATAATTTTAGGACATTGGGACCCAAATGACGCGTAAGATATATCTATTCTGCGTGTTAAAGCTACTAGGTGCATGTTATTTTCACAATACTATTATTAGTTATTAGTAGAAACTAGACATTATAACTAACTGATTTGGATTACATATTATTGTTGGACAATAATGGACACCTACAAACTCTTATATGACACATAACTTTTGTAGTTCAAGTAATTAAGGTTTTGGATTCAAACATACTTCCTTGACTATGTAATAATCTTAAAAAATTAAGAAATTATTAACCAATTTTAATTTTACAAGACTCGAGAAATTAGTCTTGCAGTTACTCGCGAATAATATTCAATTTATAGTTGGAGGCAAGGCAATACACTTTTACAATGTGACAATTTGATGTTTGAATCAAATACTTCCTTCAATCTCTTTTATAAGAAAACATAATGATTAGAAATATTATTTTCAATTTCAACTCATTAATATGTTTGATATTTAAAATGTAAAGATCTACAAATTTAAAAAATATGGTAGAATGACTTAGAAGTGAATTATTTATAGGAGAATATACAAATTATATGCGTATAGGAGAATGAGATACTCTTGTATGGACCCAAAAGTTTGAACTTCTTTCTTGGTCACATACACATAAAAAAGTAAATGTAGAAAAAGAAGAAGAAAAAAATAACACTTTCTCTGTCCTATATAATTGATATGATTCGATTATGTGACCTATTCACATAAGTTACTTTGACTCTATTTTTCTATTAATATATAAATGTAAATATTAACTTGTAAGATGTTGTTTGATTGATTTCGATAAATATTTTTAAAATATACTATTTGATAGTTTTTAATAAAATATTAACGATCAAATTTGTGTTTTGACAAACATGATTATATGATTTGTCAATTATTTTAGAACGAAGGAGTATATAATTTAAATAATTATATGATTTGTTATGTTAACTGTTAAGTGTGTGACCAAATGTGATATATATCTTATTATACAAGAATATACGATTTTGATAATATAGTGAATTGTTTAGAATTTACACCTAGATAAGCACATTATATTCTGAAATTCACTTTTTAGAAATATTTTTACATACCAATCAGACAAATAGACGATTCTGCACCATATGCTCAAAATACCAATTAGGCAATTCTTCACCATAGAGACTCTATCTTCTTCTGCCAAGAATAATTTAGATCTGTTTGTTTAACTTTGTAACACCACAAATTGTCATTTTATGGAAGGAAATGAGATGTATCTCTCACGAATGTGCATCTCAAACGTAATCTTACACTTTTGCCCTATGTGAAAAGAAAAAACAAGAGGAAAAATAGTTTTAAATTTACCCTATAAGGAAAGAAGATTTCTTTGTGTTACATAGACAATACAAGAATAAATTAGTCCATTTTTTTTCAATTCAACAAAAATGGAACATTACACCTCTAATAAGTTGTTTGAAATAGGGTCTAAATATTAAATTATAAATAAAATAAGCTATAAGATTATGATGAAATGACAAATTACCAAATAAGTCTTTTTAGCCATCTGAGGTTTACAAGCTTTAAACATTTATTAGTCTTGCCATCGGAGTAGGCTCCTTACTCAATTTGGTAGAAATAGTTGATAGCTAATGACTAATAACTGAAACTAATTTAAGAGTTTGATAAAATTGCAGTTCAATAAAGTTCAAATAAAAAAGAATTTGATCAAATTAGTGGATTTTTTTAGTATAAAATTAGCGATCTAACTAGTTGATAAAATAACTTAGGGTGTGGTTCAACGGTTGAAGATCATCCTTATTTAACCAAAAATCAATGGTTTGATCTTCACTTTGAGTATGGAAAAACTTTAAATATCTGATCAATTGTCAACAAAAAAGTGCACTGCCACATCAACAAAAGTTGAATTTTTGTCTGCTACGTCAGCAAAATGTCAACAGTGGGGTAAATAAAAAAAACTATAGAGGATAATTCAAAATCAAAAAATTAATTTTATAGAAAGAAAAAACAACCCATTTGCCCAAATTGTTTCTATAAGAATTTAAACCAAAATTTTTACGGTCTATTTGAAAGTTTAGAAGGGGAAGAGAGAAATTTAAAATAGAAAGATGGCGTAGAAAGAAATTAAAAAATAGAGCTTTGAGAGAGGAGACCTTTTTGAAGATGATTTTTTTTTTTCATAATACAAAATTCTCTCAAAATCATCCATTCCTTTCACTTTTATTTTCTTTCTTTCTTTTTTTAAAGTGCTAACTCCAAAACTTTCAAGCATACGTACTCTTAATAATATATCCATAAACCACTTGCATATTTAGCCAATGAAAATTGGATAACTGGGGTTGTATACATGAGCAATTGGCTATTTAGATTGAATGACATTTCCTAGTGGCAACTTAAGAAAGTAATGCAAATTTGTTGGGGTTTTCCACGATTTATTATTATCATTTTATCTCGCTCGATCATTTTCAACAACTTGAAAATATAGACCAAGCAAACTACACTATATATGGTGGAGTATCAAGTGAATTCCATATAATTAATTATACCAAAATTTTATGCTAATGGTTCAACATGTAATTAATTACCAAGAAAAAGTAACAAGCAATACTTGACAAGAAATCAACACTCATATAGAGCAAGGACATCAAAGACTTCAAAATATAATATACTATATCCATGCACTTGGGACCATGGTTAATCTTGTCCCTTTAAGGTGGGTTATCAATATGGTTAAATAAATTGGCCACTGAATATACCATTCAACATCAAAAGATTAATTGGAGATGGATGTGAATAAGCCAATAAGGTTATTCCACTTTGACCGTGTTAGGTTAATCATATCAAAAGTAGTCTGAAAGTTACATTTGACAAAGTTTTTTTCACGACATTAATCTTTTGATATATGTTACACATACACTACACACCACTTGCTACTCTATTTTTTGTATTTTAAATTATTTATTTTATAATCAAAGATCAATAATGGAAATATAGACTTTTTTCTTCAATATTTTTAGATTTTTATGAAGAGTTGTAAAAGTAAAAAAATAACAAGCGTCAATGTTTTTTTTGAATCGGCAAATATTTATATATAATAATACTCAATCATAAGTATAAGACATACATATGACGAAAAAAAGTACAAAACAACAAAGATATACAAAGAACAATACCAACTTCAATATTCCTACTCCAACACCATCTACTAACCAACCAAACCTCCACCACACATGCCATCTACTAACCAACCAAACCTCCACCACACATGCCACTAGATTGCAGCTGAGAGACATGGTGCTCGCTCTGAAACCAAAAGATAAAAACTTTGGAAAAAACAAATCACAAAAACTAATTAATATAGTTGGAAAGTTCTAAAGCTTTAACCCCACGGAAGCAACCCATATTTCTAATGTGGGATTCAAGTTTCATACCTTGAATCAAACCACAAAAGCTAGTTATTGTAGTTGAAGAGTCCATGTTACATAGTACCCTGGACACAAAGAAGCAGCATCCCTAGCTAATCAATATTAATTGACATATAATAAGTATGATAATAATGGAGTGTATGTTTGGTTTGATTTTTGAAAGAGTAAAAAGTAATTATAAAAATATAAAATTGATTGTGAGTAATTTTAAGATGTTCGATTCTTCTAAAACAGAAATAATTATACTAAAAGCTAGGAGTTATAGCTACTATTTTTTATTTATTTTAGATAAAGTGGTAATTTACTGAAATTAAACTATACTACTGCTTTAATGCTTTTCTATATACAATAATATTCTAATTATTCTTTAATTCATGAGTATAAAGTCCTCAGTTCTCAAAGGTGAGTGTAAAATTATACTAATATAACTTGTTCTGGCCTATGAAGCCTCGATACTCTAAAATTGATCAAGTATCGTGTCAGATACTGTATCCAATACTGATACGCGTCAGATACTTCTCGATACGTATCGGGGGAGTATTCAATGTTTAAATTTTATTTTTTAAATAAAAAATACAGACACTTCTACGATACTTGTCTGATACTTCCCAATACGTATCAGAGAAGTATCCGGTGTTTATATTTTATCCACTCTTTGAAAAGAAATAAAATGGATCCCAGAAGGGCTAGATATTTGGTTTATGTACATACAAATTTTTAATTTTTGTCAAAGAAAGATGAAGAATATAGGAAAGGAATGACAAGATTATAGGACATCAATGAATATGCGCATGAGTCTCTATTTATTTTGATAATACTACCTCTGTTCCTTATTATAAGAGACAAGTTACTTTTTAGATTCATTGAATAATTAATATATTTGGTCAATAAAAAGACTAGATACATTTATTATTCAATGTATCTAAAAAATGACTTGTCTCTTATAATAAGGAACAAATGTAATACTTAAGATATGTAATTGACTAATTTTTATAATTTTAATAATATGAATGTTTCTTTATTATCAAATTTAGTTATGTTTATATATTTAACATTTATATATTTAATTTTTTATTGAAGTATCGTATCTTGAATTTTAAAATTTTCTCGTATCGCCGTATCCGTGTCGTATCGTATCTCGTATCAGGGCTTCATAGGTTCTGGCTCACTTTAAGTCTCACATCGCTTGGAACTTGAGGCTAATGGTAGTTTATATATACAACACACCACACTCCTCAAACCAACCGAGGCGCCTTTTCTACAAAGGACAAAACCGTGACAGGTAAAACCCCAAAAGAAACAATCTCTCGGAGATGTAAACTTGAGGTCGGATCAGAACATACTCTCATTTATCCCCCGCAGATAAATCTGAGTACCGTATGAACATAACTAAAACCTTTTTTTACTAATGTAAATAAAAACATTTAGACCAAATAAAAAGGATAAAAGAAATTCTCAAATGTATCTAATTATCGCATCATATACATAAAACTAAACTATTTTATCAAAAAAAAGCTAAACTAGTATTAAAATTTTATATTGTGTATTCCCTGTATTTGTATTTGATTTGCCAAGATTATTTTAGTATAGTATTTGCTAGTCAAACAATTTGATCCTCCCATTTGAATTTGACCTCGGAAAAAAAGTTATAGATTCAAGTTTCAATATTTCCAGAAGCAGATGTCAACTAACTTAAAAGTATAACCAGGTCTTCTTTACTGTCAAAACAGCAAGTATAATAACCAAGTCTTCAATATTGGGTGAGATGGATAGCATGCTACTATTATTAGTTATTCAAAAGAAATGGAATTGAGTGATATAAAGTCCTCCATTAATTTTGAAAAACTTAAAGAGAAAATAGATCGAGTCCAAAAGATCAAATCCTCTCCATTTGAAAAGGAAACATATAGAAATCCATTTAGTATGTATCAAAAAGTACTATATGGTACAAGTGGTACATATTATGGACTGAGCTATCCTACGGGGACTATAACTCAAGAGTTTAACAACTAATAATAATGCTCAAAAAATTTAAGGTGAAGGATATACTTTAATCCAAAATAGAGAAGATCTTTGAGTTTAAAGAACACTTATAAAAAATTTAGTTACTTCTCTCTAAAGGTACAACATATATAACTTCAATTTGAAGGATAGATAGATTAATTGGTTAAACTAATTGAACTAAGAATTAAAGAGCATGAGGTCTATCTATGGTTCAAATTCTGACAAAAAAAAACTAACATTAACATTTAACAGTATAATATACTAACAAATAACATTAAACATTATATTGCCTATAAAAAAAATATATAACTTCAATCCGAAATCCCCAAATCTAAAGTTTTTCCGAATAATACAAAACTATTGGAGTTAATAATGCCAATGTTTTGTTTGTTGATAAGATTTTGGAGTATTAAAAAAGTTAATAATCCCCAAATTTACGGAAAAAAATTATACTAAATAAATCACACATAATTGATTTTCTCTCATTTCATAAATTAAATATGACTAGAGTCATGCATTTCACTCACAAAGAACATAAATAATTACACGATACCTGCGATATATCTTTTAAATAATACACATCTCTCATTTTTCATCTATTAGATTTTTTTTCATGTATTAGATATGATGACTCTTAAACTCATACATGTTATGTGAGAATGCATATTATATATAATTGAAATACAAAGTGATTTGTAAATTTTAATCCTTACTCATTTATTTTTTTCCACAAAACTCCTATTATATTTATGTATCAATTCTCAATCAAATAATTTATTATATTTTAGTCAAAATAATAATAATAATTTATATATTTAACTAATCACTTAAAATTAGGTAAGGTTTTATTATTTTATCAAAAATTCATTCCTTAATCCTTATTTGTTTCCTTTCTCACTTATTTTTATCTATTCTTTTGTATTTTTTTCCCTTTTCTTTCTTCTTTTTACAAACATAAATATATTTTTGAAAACACAGACAAATACCAAGAATTATTACCCTTTAAATTATATTAACATATATTATAACAAAAATTAAGTCTCTCTCTTTCTCTATATATAAATATGCACACTATTTCCATCACAATATATAAGACATATTTGTAAACATCATTTTTTTAGATACATTAGTTATTCAATGTATTTAAAAAGTAATTTTTGCTTATAATTAAAGTCGGAGGGAGTACATGAATTAAAAAGAATTGCATTAAATTTGTCAATAATATACAATCTCTTTTCAAAATTACCCTTCAATTATTAAGAGAGAGAAATGATGATCTTTCACTTTCTTTTCATTTACTACCTCTGTCCCTACATATAAAACTTTGTTTAACCACTATACGTATGTCAATGCACAATTTTGATCACTAATATCTTTAATTATCCAGTAGTAAAAATTATTAAATTTGATATTTTGAAAATATTCATCAAAACAAATCAAACAAGATCTTATATTTAATACACATTGAACCTTGAAAATGATCTTATGAAATGAGACATCAAATTTTTAGAAAAATGTCTCATATATATATACACGTGTGTGTGTGTGAGAGTGTGTGTGTGTGATGTGTATGTCACTCTAAGTATGAGCTTCTATTCGGTCATCCATCTTGACCGCACTTACGAACAGCATTGGATTTGAAGTATATCGACTAAAATCATCAACTATATGGTCAAGAAGTATTTATGATTATGAACTGAGGCGATAAATAAAGGACCCCGTATATCAAAATGTAACATTTCAAACTTGGAATTAGAATGAGAAGTGCTATCACACGAATGATCCACAAACTTTTTTTGAACTCGGTTAGAGAGTTGCAATGTTAAGATCTTGGAAGGTATTTTGTGAAGATGAATGTATGAAGAAACTTGATTTTGATCCAAAAAGTATAGTTTATTGTTCTATTCATTGTTTCATTGTTTTAGTTTAAGAATTGTGAATAGTGACAGAAAAAGAATTATTTTTGTTTAGTATAGTGACAAATATCACAAGGTTTTTTTTTTTTGTCAGGTAGCTTAGCGGCAAGAAATTCATCTTTTAAAGATAAATAAGTGAGCATACCAGGTTCGAACCTCGGTCCCTGCATAAATGTGCAATGTCCTTTACCAATCTGACTCAATAATGTAGTGTTTATACGATGCTTTATTTAATTTCCCAACATAAGAGGGATTTGTTACAATGACATTAATATATTTTCGGATTTGTTATAATGACATTATCTGATTATCTCCTAACTGCTTTTCTATTTTATTTTATATTTTGGTACATAGACGAGATGGCAAAGCCACCAATAAACTCACACACACAAGATTATGGACGTCCGACCTAACAATTTTGGCATTTTCTGCCAGTTGAGTTAGGATTTCTGGACAAATGCTTTTCTATTTTATATTTTGAAGTTATTAGGAATTGTTTATTTCCTTTTCTATTTCTAGTGTGAGGTTAACCAAGAGACTACTTCTTTTATTTAAATTATATATTGTAACCTTATTATATTTTAATATATCAATGAGAATACTACAAAGTTTTATTCTCTGAAATTCTATAATTATCAACAACAATATTAGGATACAATTGAATCATATGTAAGAGCCTTCTATGAGACAAATGTCTTAATCTAAAGTGTCACATGGCAAAAATAGGAATAACAGAAGTAGCATTGATTAAGCTACTACTAGTACAAGGCAAATTCAAAAGTTTTATTGGAAGGTTAGAAAATTTGAAGAAGGCATGATAGGGTGCGCTCCATTCACCAACAATCTATAAAGACTATCTACTTCCAAACCAATCGTCTTCTTGGAGCTCACTTTCTGTATGACAAAATTAGGAAAAGAAAAATGAATATTGCAAATAATATTAGCATATAACTTAAAAACAGAATTTAGATTAAGTCTAAAATCTTGTGAATAAAGAACATTGGTTATGTATAGGTATGGTGACAAATGAACATTTCCTGCATATTTGACAGTCACAAAATTACCATTGGGTAAATTAACATTAATATGTTCGATTTTATAATAAGAGTCGAACCAATTAAGTGAGTAACCTTTCGCACAAGAATCTTCGGTACTATTAGAGTTTGCCGCAATCACATTCATATTTGGCATTAGATCAAATATTTGAATTGCCATGCTTCTTATAGCACCAATCCACAGTGTGTCCACTCCTATCACAAAGCGCAATGTTTGTCTTTACTATGATTCATAGGTGCTTTACCACGATTATACACCTTTCTTGCCTTTACTATTATTCATAGGTACAAATATTTGAAGTACCATCCCTATATGGTGTCCAAATGTGGTGTCCAAATAACATTTATGTTCCTCCCTTATCACATTTCGAGAAAAAAGAATGCGTCTTCTCTAGACTAATGCTCTCCCTAGTGGAAACAAGACTAAAAAATGATATAGAAAACTAAAATTCTTTCAAATAGATTAACTAATCATATCCAAAAAAATCATTGTTAGTCAATTTCATATGAATTCAATTATAAATAAATATTACTCTTTTGATTGTTTCATAATAACTAATTATCTTATGAACAAAGAATTTGTTGCTTCAGTTCCTCTATTTTAGCCGATAGTTCATCTCTGTTTCTCTGCAGTTTAACCAATTGAATTATAAATATTGTTGGTAACCCGCACACACATAACAGCAATTATTTGTGGGTGTGATGTCATATAGACAATCTCACATGAAAGTTGTTTTACAAGTTAAGACGTGAACAAAATGTTTGTGTTACTATCCTCTATTTTGAAAGTAACGACATCTTCAAAAGTTATCAAAGCTTTTAAATTACCATTGCAATTTGTCGGCCAAAAGAAGTTGTCACCGGAACAAAGTTTCTCTTATGGTAGACTAAACATCTAATAATGTTTTTCGTGTTCCATAAACTTGGTGCGTGGTATTCTGCAAGAACAAAAAACCACCAACACAAACGACTTTTTTTTGAATAGTGATACAAACATATTAGACTATGAAAGCACTTGACATGTAAACAAAATGTATTTGAACCAGTGCAATGAAAAGCAAACGAAACACAGATGCAAGGCAACACAAGTCATATGGCCAGAATACAACGTCAACAGTGTGGACAACAATGAGGGTGGAGAACACAGTGGCTGGAGAAACGGTTGAAATGGGGAGAATATGCGCATCGGATAACAAAACCACATGTAGCAGAGCGGGGTTAGGGAGCTGTGAGGGATGGACGCAAATCAAGAAATTCCCTTAACTAAACCAAATTTCATTTTTCATAACTAATAATAATAATAATAATAATAATAATCATAATAATTATCTTCTGAGCCAAGAACTTGTAGATCGAGTTCCTTTATTTTAGCCGATAGCTCATCTCTGTTTCTCTGCAGTTTGATGAATTGAATTAAAAATCGTTGGTGACCAACACACACATACCAGTAATTATTATAACTAAAATTAGGCAAATACCTTGAAAAGCAAATATCGGTATGTGAACCACAATGAGTATCCAAGCCCTACCACTTCGAACAATTTGGGAATCTAGCATAAGAATGAACCAAAAACAAGATAGCTTTTACAAGATTTGGATTTTCGTTACAAATCTTTACCAATTTAACAACAGATACATACCACTGGGATAGCATCGATAGCACCAACAACAGCCGAAATAAGCCACGTGGTCACTAGAGCACCACCACCATACACAGCAACAACAGAAGTGGTGGTAGTGGTGTCATTTATGTCAAACTGTAAAGATATTAAACGAGTTCAGATTAGAGAAGTGGTGTAACATTTATGTTTGGTTATTTCGGCTAACCAAAGTGCATTTGAATGAATCCACCAAACACATGAAAACTAATAAAATTTAGAGTTTGCTCATGTAACCGCTCAGGTTCGACATGAATGCCAAAGTATCATAGAGCACTCTCCGAATGTCATCAAAAACTGAGTTTCATCGAACACAACATGGAAATACCAACAAAAAAATACAACACTAGTGTGCGTTTAATTAAACAGATTACAAGCTCTAAAAAGGCAACAAAATTAAAGCGGCCTTTGCATTAAGCTTATCCAGCAAAAATTACACTGAACATTCTCCCCACAAGTGGAAAGAAAAGCAGTTAGTTTTCACAATGTAACATATGAACCAATAATCTGAGTTTCATCATAGCAATAAAACATGGAAATACAAAAGCATCTTCACCAATCTACCGAACACAGGAAAACTAATACAATGTAGCGGTTCTCAGGTAACTGCTCAGGTTCGACATGAATGCCGAAGTGTCACCAAGCACTCTCCGAATGCCATCAATTAACCGAGTTTCATCATAGCAACATGGAAATACAATCCAAAACAGAGGAAAAACAAACAAACACAAGCATCTTCATCAAAATTATCATCTTCACCATTGTGAAGTCAGTTTTCACAATATCACATATCATCCAATTTATCAACGCCGCCGTATCAGTAAGTTAATCATAGTAAAGGGAAGCCTCAAATAAAATTCTCACAACAAGCTAACTACACAACACACACTTTCCAGGAGAAATTAAAAGGAAATACAAAAATTGGAACAATAATGACTTGCTCAGCTAACCGCTCAGGTTCGACATGAATGCCGAAGTATCACAAAGCATTCTATGAATGCTATCAATAAACTGAAGTATTATCATTATAGCAACTAAACATATACTCAATCACTTCACTTAACCAGTATGTATACACACTACTCAGATTACAAATACTAACAAACAACATGACAATAAAAACATTAGAAGAAAAAGAAAAAAAACACATGAATCAAACTCACAAACAAACACTTAACTAGTATGTCTATACACACTACTTACATTAAGCTTATTAAGCAAATCAAACGGCAGACCTTCTAACATCAGAACGCAACTCTTCCTTTGGATCTTCATTCTCCACAGATTCATTGATTCCATTCTTATAAGCCTCTAAAAACTAATCCTGAAATAACATAAAACACACAGATTAAAACGCAACACTTACCCTTCATTTTTATGGAGTTAAAAATGCAATTTTGACAATAAACACAACAACCCATTTGCTACAAAAGCTTGATTAACAACAGTAATGATCAAACAACAACTGCATCAAAGATGAAATTGGTTTAGGGTGAAAGATGAACTAAAAAATTGTTACCAATCGCTACCTAAAAAATATTGTTTGTGAAGACAAAGTGGTTGAGGAATGGATTTATATGGAGTAGAACTAGATGAAATCACCAAGGAATTTGACCAACATGCAGAGATTTGAGCGCACTGAAACGCCTCAGGTAAACTATGAACGCAACGCCATCTTCCAAAATCGTCCGAAATCGTGTCACGATATGCACGATCTACTGATACGCCTCGCGCATTACTGAAACGCCTCACGTACGCTTCGAATGCCCCGCGATAATCTGATCGCGTCGCGATCTTCTGAGACGCCTCACGCACGTCTTAAACGCCTCGCGTTCGCCTTGAAACCCACTGCTACGCCTTGCGTGTATTGGTATAAACGCGACACCTTTTCAACAGGTGCTCTCTCTTGAACTTTTTTTTTTTTTTTTTTTGATGAAACTCTCTTGAACTTTTTTTTTTACCCGCAAAAGCTTAATTCATTTCATTATTCAATAAAGTATAAATACACATAGGTAATGTCTCAAAGGTACAGCGACTAGCCCAAGAAATGACCGCTCTTGATAGAGTGCGAGCTACCATATTCACTTGCTGCTTGACAAACTTAACCTGAAAATTTTGATTACATCGAAGTATAGACTTAACTTGGTCCACTAATCTACTAAACTCAGAATTACCATCCCTTTGACATATGAAAGCATCTGCTAATGTTTTTGAGTCAGTCTCCATGATCACTTGATTAGTGCCAATTTGCTCCATTGCTTTAACAACTTCCCATAGTGCAATTGCCTCACCTTCCAGTATCGAGCAGTAGCCATCGATCCAAGTAGTTGCCGCCTTGATAAATCTACCATGGTTGTCCCTCAAACACCAACCAGTGCTTGTCTTATTCAGCTCACGGTGGAAGCCCGCATCAACGTTACACTTAACCCAACCTTGCGGAGGTGCTTGCCACGAAACTTGTTGTTGTTGCTGCACACGGTCCTGGTCTGAAGCATGGAATTTTTGGACAGCAAACCAATCGCCCCAGATCTGTTTCGCCTTGTAGCCAAGGTTGCTGCCAGACTCGACCACATTGTTCCATATGCTGCTGTTTTGATTGTGCCAAATCACCCAAATCACAGTAGCAAACAAACCTGCAACCTGTCTATCCTCATTCGCGCAAACAACATGCACAAGGGTTGATATATTGCTCATTTCTTGTGACCAATGTGCTAAAATATCCAACAAACCCGCTGTCTCCCATGCTTGTTTGATTTTGCTGCACACAAACAGCGCATGGTGATCATCTTCTACTGCCTCATTGCATAAGGGACAAGTCTCAGGACATGGTACGTGTTTTCCTTGAAGTCGGAGACGGGTTGGCAAACAGCCCTTAGTAACTTTCCATAACAAAGTGTTTGATTTTTGGAGGTGCAAGGATTCTCCAAAATTTATTCAAGTCCTCATGTGGAGATGCATTCACTGCCTTAACTGAAACATTTAGCAATAATTTATAACCACTTCTAACACTATAGTTACCATAGGGACTATCTATCCACATAAGCTTATCTTCCCCACTATTCTCAATAAGAGGAATCTCAACTATTCTCCTAGCAATCTCCTTAGGAAATAACAAATCAATCTTGGTCTTATCCCACATTCTCACATTAGGGATCATAAGGTCACAAACATATAAGTTATGCACACCTTGGCTATGTGGTGATGGTATCCAAGCTCCCTCTACATCTCTTAGCCACGGCTCACTCATGACCTTAATGTTGTTGCCATGCCCAATCTTCCACCTACAACCATGCAATAGAGTATGTCTAGCTTGCCAAATACTTTTCCAAGCATAACTAGGATTATAACCAACTTTGGAATCAAGGAGGGAGGAATTCGGAAAGTACCTTGCTTTATATATTTTTGCCACTAAAGTGTGAGGCTTTGTCATGATATTCCATGCTTGTTTTGCTAGCATGGCCAGATTAAACGCATGCAAATCACGAAAACCCATCCCTCCTTGCGACTTGGAGCTAGTCATGCGATCCCAAGCTAACCATCTAATACCTTTATTGTTCCTTCCACCACCCCACCAAAAAGAATTCATCATCCTCTCTATGTCGTTAATAATTGAATCCGGGAGAATGTAAACACTCATAACATAGGAGGGTATGGCTTGCAAAACATACTTGATCATAATCTCCTTTCCTGCCCTTGATAGAGACCGCCCCCTCCAAGAATTTATTCACCTCCAAATGCGGTATTTTATGTAAGCAAAAACACTTTTTTTCTTTCTACCAATCATGGATGGAAGCCCAAGATAATTACCTGTACCTAGAACCTTTTTCACACCCATAAACTTTGCTAGGTCCTCTTGGGCAGCAGCGCTCAAATTCTTGCTAAAAAACACTTCTGATTTGAATAAGTTGATTTCTTGTCCGCTTGCCTCCTCATAGGTTTGAAGGATATTCATCAAATGACTAGTTTCAGCTAATGTGGCCCTGCAAAATAAGAAACAATCATCAGCAAAAAGGAGATGGGACACCGTCGGTGCCCCTCTGCATATTTGTACTCCGTGCAAATCACCGCTAGCCAAGGATTTTTTTTATAAGAGCTTTCAATCCCTCAGTAACTAAAAGAAAGAGATAAGGAGAGAGAGGATCCCCCTGCCTTAGCCCTCTACCAGGACAAATGGGACCAATTTTTTCAAAGTTCACCAGTACTGAATAATTCACAGAACTAACACATAGCATCATCCAATGGATCCACTTGTTGGAAAAACCCAACCTTTCAAGCATACCACGCAAAAAACCCCAATTAACTCTATCATAAGCCTTGCTAATATCGATCTTAAGAGCGAGCTCATTTTTCAACCCCCTTGTTCTTCTCTTAATTGTATGAACAACTTCAATAGCGATGAGAGCATTATCCGTAATCGATCTTCCCTCAAGGAATGCAGATTGCTCTTCAGACACACACTTATCAAGGAAGCATTTCAGCCGATTGGCTAAAAGTTTGGATATCATTTTATAGAGTACGTTACAAAGGGATATGGGTCTCAAATCTTTCATAGATGTCGGATTCTCACATTTTGGAATTAGACATATATTTGTTTCATTCAACGCCGATGGGAAATACCTTCTTTCTAACCACTCTTGCGCTGCCATAAAAATATCCTCACTACAATGTCTCCAAAAATGTTGGTAAAAGGCCGGATTGAATCCATCCGGTCCCGGAGCCTTATCCGGGTGCATGTCGAACAAAGCTGCCTTCAACTCTTCTCTAGTGATGGGACGACACAGCTGCTCATTATCCACCATATTTATTTTTGGTGAAATTAAAGACAACACCGGTTCATGAGTTGTTGAGTTAGCTTGGAAAAGATGGTTGAAATAGTTTAAGGCTACAATGCTGATTTCATTCTGGGATGTGACTGCTCGGTTATCCTCAGTGAGCAGCTTGTCAATTCTTTTCCTGCGGTGTCGTAAAGATGCCGTCATATGGAAGAATTTCGTGTTAAGGTCTCCATGTTGAAGTCAATGTGTCTTTGCTCTTTGCCTCCAATAAGACTCTTCTTGTATCAACAGTCGAGCATGTTTCTCTTGAGTTTCTTTATATCTTTCCGAATTCATCACATCATGACTCCCTCTCAATCTTTCCATTTCTTCACTGTACACGCGAAGTTTTTGCCTAAACCGCATGCGTTTACGCCTCCCCCATCGACTTAACTTGTCTGCACAACGGGAAGTTCTTGTAATAATATCCACTCCTCCATCTCGCCCCCAGCCCTCCTCCACAACCTCCTCAATGTCTTCTTCCTCTAACCAACTATTTTCAAACCGGAAAGAGTGTATTCTTGCATTCCTCACACGTGGCGAATTTTGGAGTAACACCGGGCTATGGTCGGAATGAGAAGCCAACAGATTAGTCAATGACACATTGGGGTAGAGCATGAGCCATTGAGTATTCGCCATAGCTCTATCTAGTCTTTCTTCGGTAACATCTGAAGTGCCTCTAGATTTTTTTCAAGTATATGGATACCCCTCTAGATGAATATCAGTAAGGTCGCAGTCGCCAACGGCTTGCCGGAATCCATTACAAAGCCAATTAGGGTGTGGCCGAGTACCCCTCTTGTCCTCCTGAGCTAATAAGTCGTTGAAATCCCCTATGATACACCACGGTAATTCAGACATGTCCCGTAGTGTACGTAGGAGATCCCAAGCCTGTCTTCTTCTGCCACTCTCCGGGTAGCCATAATAGCAAGTAAGTCTCCACTACGTTTCCTCCTTTTCTTTAACAACTAAGTTGATGAAATTCCTAGAATAGTTCATCACATGGCAGCTAATAGTATCCCTCCACATTACTGACAATCCTCCGCTACGTCCTTCCACATCTACCGTCAAACAGGAATTATAATTCAAACTTACACGGATACGTTCCATGGCTTGGTGTTTAGACAATGTTTCAGATAAAAAGATAATGTCTGGCTGGTGACCTTGAGCAAGATTCCGTAAATTAGGAATTGCACTCGGGGTGCTCAAGCCCCGGCAATTCCAACTCAGGATTTTCATTTGTCCCGGCAGGCCTGGCTGCCAGGACCCGCCGTTAAAAAATGCATCGACTCTGTTGAAGCTTCTGTTCTGTTGTTATCTGCCTCTTCCCTTCGTCTCTTCTTTTCTCCTTGTATATCAATTTCATTAGGTTGAATTTGTGTTGCAGATAGGGTGTTTAGGTTCAGAACTGGTTCAATAGTTTTTTCATTTTGTTTCGGTTTTTTTCAGGTCTGGTTTGGTTTATTTTTGGTTCAGGATTGGCTACAGGTCCGGTTCGGGACGGTCCAGTTTTATGCGCACGTGTTAATTTTGGTTTTTGAGCTCTGGTTTGAGGCGGGCCTTGTAGTAAGGGTTGACTTGAGAAAGACAAGGAATCAATTCCCAATGATTGGCTTTTATTGTTTTCCGTTGCTGGCTTGGGGATAAGAAACGGTTGAAAATGATTATTGGTGAACTGGCTATTAATGTTGGGTATAACAGTTTTGTTGTTGGTTTCTAGTAATAATGAGTGGAATAAAGACTTGTCAGGTGAAATAACCGTTGCAGCGTGGGAAATAAGGGGTGCAATAAAGGTTAGTGGGCCAGGGTCATTGGAAGGGTTATTCAGAATTTGGTTGGTAGTGGTAGGGTTTGGGATGTGGTCCTGCAAGGGGTTAATGGGATTAATGATGGCTGGATGATTGGGCACGGGAATATGTGAGACAAGAGTCCCTTGCTGAGCCACGTCAGCCCTTGGGGGACCCACATCGCTGCTGCCTGCTACTGAACCACTAGTTCTCTCCGACGCTTCGCCACACCTTCTCTCTGCCGCTCGACTTCCTCGGATCAGCTCTGATATCAGCTGACCATTCGCGAACTCCGTTATCCTGCTCCATCGAGAACCGGACACCACACTTGTTTTCCGCATGTCCCATGATTCCGCAAACAAAGCAAAAAATTCCTAACTTTTCGTACTTGAACTTCACCGTACACTACTTGCCTTCATTGTTCATCACCTTAGTGTCCTTTTTTAGAGGTTTTCTAACATCGATTTTCACCCGAATTCTCATGTACTGCCTCCAAAAAACAGAATTGTTGTTTTTGTGATACTCCAAGAATGATCCAATGTAGTTTCCCAACCGAACCCCTACGCTTTCTTTAAGAAGACCCATAGGGAGATCATGGATTTGCACCCACATATCAATGGAGTGGAGTGGTATGTGTTCAATCTGCATCCCCAAGCTAACTCGCTCCAAGATTAAAGTGTTGTTGTCAAAGGACCAAGGGCCGCCATTAACCACTGCCTCCATGTCAAGTGGGTGAGCAAAGTGAAATAAAAATTTGCCGGACGGTGCTTCCTTGATCGTTACCCCCTTCACCGGTTTCCATAAATCCGCCATTCTCACTTTCATAGAAGGAAAGTGGATGGTCCTATCGCATAAGAAACGCCCAATGAGACACCACCTAAGATCCATTTGCTCGCCCTCCTCCTCATCAAAATCAAAACGGAATCCTTCCTCCTCCTCCTCATGCAATGATAAGCCTTCAATGTTTGGTTCTTCCATAGTAGAACACTGGATGGTAGCTATGTGAAAGTGTTATTGTGTTTATCGAAAAAGAAAGGTGAACTTTGAGTATAAGAAATAAGACTTCTCAGTGGGAGAAGAAAAACAAACCCTAGCAGAGCACTAGGAAAAAACTTTAACTCTCTTGAACTTTTAAAATGCAGGCATTGTGATTTTTCTCCGTCTGATAAATTATTTATTTACTTTTAACGGCAAAATATACAATTATTATTAATATTAATTAAATTTTCGTACAAGACGAACAAAGATTCGTCTGTTAATAGAACTGAGTATGGGATGAGGTTTCCGGGCCAACCCGTTTAACTCGTAGTCTGCACAGACTTAAGATCAAAAAAAATTTGTCCGTTTAAATTTTGGTCCGTGTGGATTTGACGGTAAAAACCGCGCGTTTAATCTGCGGGTTGAGCTGTATAATCCGCTTTTATTTTTTTAATATTTCTTTTTTAAATTAGTTAATCTTCAATCTTTTTTTTCTTCTAGTTTCTCTAAACCAAACATAGTGTAAAGATTTCTTTCGTTTGTTTCTCTCTAATTTAATTTCTTCTACCTGTTGATTTCTTCTGTCTAATTACTTCTATTTGCTGATTTTCTTTTGTTTGCTTCTCCCCAATTATTCTTTTGTCTGACTTCAGTCTGATTTAGAGCTGTTAAAATGGCCTACCTAGTCCATTTCAGACCGGCCCGGCCATATATGGGCTAGCGAGCTAACGGCTTGACCGGTTTCTTTTAAACTCTAAAATAGTCAATGTGAAGTAAAAAAAAATAAACTTTTCAAATTGATTATAATTAAATCTAGGCTTCACATACATTACAACAAAAATTGAAAAATAGATGAAAACAAGTTTGTAGCAAGTTTCACATTATAAGGGTCTTGTTATTTGCAAAAAAAAGTCTTGTTAACTAGTGTCCTTAGGGTCTGTTTGGTCAACTGAATGGAAGGAAAGGGAGGGGATGGATTTTTAAAGAGAGGAGGGGAACAAGAAAGGCACTGGCGAGTTTTCATGTTTTGTTGCAAGTGTTGTTTTGGACTTTTCGTGTTTTAATCTGATCCTATTAGTTTGTGAGGATGACTATTATTGTAAGATTGAGACTTGAGTGAGTGAGTGAATCAAAGTTTTGAGTTGGGCCTAAAATAACTTATCTAGCAAAATAATTCTTTTTGTAAAAAAAAAACTCATATTAATTTGTACGTTTGTGTGTGTGTGTGAGTGTGTATAAATCTATGGAGGCTAGTGGGCAACCCGCGGCCTTTGCGGTAGTGACGGATTCAAGAAATATTTAAAGACTAGATAAAATTTTAAGGTTAAATAAAAATCTCAGTTTTAAACAAATTAAATACTACCTCCGTTTCTTTTTACTTGTCGTTTTAGAAAAAAAAAAAGACCAAAATAAGAGAGTGTATTTTTGTACCTTATTTTTCTATTATGCCCTTTTTTTAAATATGTCATATTTTTAATCCAACAATAATTTGTTACTTTTTCACAAACATTATCTATTCTTAAAAAATTGTAACAAACATTATTTAAAAACAAACAAAATTTGTATACAATAATAAAATTATATTGTTTTATCAAAAAAAATTATACAAAATTTAGTCAATAAAATATAATAGGAAATAGGGTATAATAGGCAAAATATAACATAAAATGTCAAAACGACAAGTAAAAAGGAACAAATATTTTTTTCTAAAATGACAAGTAAAAGGGAACAGAGGTAGTATCAGTTTTGCTTTAAATTAATTTTTAAAAATCCCAGTTTTACTTTAAGTTAACCTCTAAATTAAAATATCAAAACAAATTGTTTTACAATGAAAAATCTTAATTTTAAACAAAAAAATATTAATTTTACTCTAAATTAATTCTTATAAATTACAATTTTATCCTAAATTCACTCTAATAAGTTCAAAACTATATTTAAACTATTATACTAATTGATTCAACTATAGTTAGTATTCGGTGTCTAATTCTCTATTTTCATTAATAAATAAATAGTGCTGAGACCACACTATTTTTAGTTGCTTCTAGTGCTAATTATTTTCATTTTGGGCCAAGACAATGCTGACCAATAGAATAATGGCACAATAAAAACGTGGCCAGTGGCCACTTTAATTTTAATAATATAATAATAGGTTATATTAACCGGTGTTCTTGAGACACTAGTTAAGAATATCAAAAAAAATTATATTGAAAAAAATAAATAAAATTATATCATTGATTTTTTATCTTTTCCATACGTAACAAATTGTTCTTTTTTTTTTTGAACAACAAATATTTTATTAATAAAATCAAATCTCAGCACAAGATGAGTCGAGACCGATACAAGAGAAGCTACAGCAAAAGGTGCTGTATATAAGTGGAACACCGATGTAAATACCAAAATTTAAACTACTTAAAAGAGATCTATATCTAATCCCATACTTAGAGAGATATTCTTCGTTTTTCATACCACCAGAGAAACCTCAAACGACCCAAAAACATGTCACAAGACACTAACTCCCGAACTCGAATTAAAAGTGCTCGGCCGATCAGAATCTAAATAACATTTCCTAGAGTCAAAAAGCAAGGAGCACCGGTAGAATGAAAATCTAGGTAGAATAAACCTCAGTTTTCAGAGCTCCTCGACACAGACAACACCGATGTGTGGCAGAGATCAACCAGATACCAAAAACCTGCAAATCTCAACAGATTTGGAAACCAACAGATACTCAAAAAGAACACTGCAAATCTCAACAGATTTGAAAAAACGGTCAGAGAATCTAGTATCACAGAAAACCAAAACAACCACACACCGATAATCACCACATCAACACCAACCAATACCACAACAAAGACCAACACCATACCAAATATCCAATCCGCCACCACCACCACAACAAATTGTTCTTTTATTTTTCATTTGTAATAAATTGAACATTTATATTTTTCATTCGTAATAAATTGATCTTTTATCTTTTTCATTCGTAACAAATTAGTCCTTTATCTTTTATTTATAACAAACTTGTCATTTATCTTTACTAACATTTGTACTATTGGTCTTTTATCTTATATTATTTGTTACAAATAAGATGCACATATATTAGAGGGTCCTCAAATAAAGCTCATTATTAGGGCTTAATATTCTTTGCCCTCTCATTAATTAGTTTAGGTTGGGCCCAACCCTCTTTTTTATTTTTTATTCTTGGCCCCTCTATGGGGCTTAGAATTGGGCCAACACAAATCTAAAAACTAAGACAACAAACGCCTGAAACAAACAAAATAAATATTTTACATCAACGGAAATATTCGTGAAACAAATAAATGAATATTCCGCGAACTTTTTTTCCAAAAGAAATAAAAAACGCCAAAATTGAAAAAAACTAAAACTTTTTTTCTCGAAATCAAAAAAATTTCAGCGATTTTTTTTCATGAAATTGAAAAAACACTGATAACTTTTTTTCTCGATATCGAAAAAATTTTAACGACTTTTTTCTCGAAATCGAAAAAATGAAGAAATTTTTTTTTCCCAAAAACTTTTTTCTCCAAATCGAAAAAAAACTTTGAAAAAAATTCCGACGATTTTTTCCGCGAAATCGAAAAAATTTCGAATTTTTTTTTCTCCAAATCGAAAAAAAAACGCCGAAATTTTTTTTCTTCTCAAAATCGTAAAAAATGCATAGAATTTGTTTTTCCGAAATCGAAAAAAAAATGCCGAAAACTTTTTTTCTCGAAATCGAAAAAAATTTACTGATTTTGAGAAAAAAAGTTCTTGGAGTTTTTTTCAATTCTAGAAATTTTTCGATTTCGAGAAAAAAGTTTTCGGATTTTTTTCCCAATTTCGAGAAAAAAAGTTTTTTGAAATTTTTTACGATTTTTTGAAATATTTTTACGGTTAACTACAAAAATTGAGTTTAGAAGAAGGAAATTTTGTAGATTTATAAGGCCATGAAGCCTTAGGGCCCATTTTAAATTTATAGGGCTTGTTATATTTGGGGCCTATGTAAAACATGGCTCATTTTAAGGGTTCATTTTAACTTGAATATTTGGGCCCTCTCTATGTAAGGGCCGGGCTCAAATTGTTAAAGCCCTACATTTTGACGGCTCTAGATGCACTACAGTGTAAATGTTAGTAAACATACATGACCAATTTATTACAAATTAAAAAGATAAATGACCAATTTGCTACAGAAAAAAAAATGATCAATTTATTACAAATAAAAAATGAATGACCAATTTATTACAAACAAAAGATAAAGGATCAATTTATTACAAATAAAAAAGATAAAAGACCAATAGTGTAATTTTGCCAAAAAAAAAAATTTTATCTTTTAAAAGATATATTAAACAAATTTCAATATCAATTTATTATTTAAAACTTTTTAACCAGTGATTCAAAGGCACCGATTAGCATCTTCTTATAAATTATTCCTAGGTATATATGGTCGATGTGATGTACACTTGCCTTACTCTATCTTTTTTTTTTTACAAAATAAAAACAATATTCATTCATTTAAATTGGTGGATTACATTGAACAATACAAATTCAAAATTGTTAAAAACTGAAAAAGATGTATCTGTGAACAAATTCACATCATCTATGTTAATAGCATACAACGACATAATGCCTACAAATATGGCAAAGCCTACATACATGATTAAATTCAAGTGTTCAGAATACCCATGCTTTCGAAGCTGTAATGTTGAAGACGCTAATATCATTAATTGAATGTGCCCTTGATCAAATCTAATCTTCAATCTGAACCGAACAAACACCGCACGAAGACGGGAAAACAAAACTCCGCACAAAGACGGGAAAACAAAACGCCGCACAAAGACGACAAACAACACAACGTCGCACTAATAAGACGACAAAATAACAATAAAAACCAAAATATATGTGTGAAAATCACTTATTTGAAAAAAAGCAAAGGAAAAAAACAAATTAAAGGGGTGATTTTGAGACAAAAATTGACTCTAAAACCACGCCTTACTCTATCTATTACCACCATCTTTTGCTCTCGTGATATCATGCCTCACCATCAAAAAATAGTGACAATAATGAAATATATACTTGAATTCAGGGGCGTTGTTCAGGCCCAGCATGCCCGGGCAAGTGCCCGGGCTTTGGTCGAAAAATATTAGTATTTTTAGGGTTACTATAAGGCAAAATTAAGATTTTTAGAGTTTAATTTAGGGCAAAAATGATATTTTTATTTCAAACTGAGATTTTTAGAGTTAATTTAGGACAAAATTGAGACTTTTTATTTAAAATTGAGATAAATTAAAATTTTTAAGGATTAATTTAGGACAAAACCGATATTTATTTGTTAGACTAAAATTTTGCCCAGACTTAAAAAATTTTCAAACTCCGCCACTGCTTGAATTATTACATAAAAATTAAAATTAGTGACTTAAAAATGAAATCCCTCAATTTAATTCGTCACTAAAATGGAGTGATTGAACATTTTCCGACTCTAAATTTCTCTTTAATATATATATATTTAGTAGTTTCTACCTTAAAAATGTTGACAAAATTTGTAGTTGGTGCAAATTTTGTTGTTGCATGTTGTTGTTACATACGATTGAAGTTGGTAGAAGATAAAGCGAATGCAGGAATTTGAATCCACTGCGACAACATGTAACATGTAACATCTCGTAGAGCCGTAAGATCTAAGAGGTTGATCCAACGTATTTATTGCATGTTGTACGATGGAGTAATACAGAGAACTCAAACACAGAGTGAAGAGAGACAAAGTTGTTTGCGTGGCCAATGAAAAATGAAAATTAAAACTTTATTTAATAAGAAATAAAAATATATTAAAAAGTATAGTAGATTCGATATTTTGTGAAACTAAATTTCTTAATATATTTTTCTCTTTCAGTGAGTAAAACCCTCATTTTTTTGAATTTCATCTAATCGGTGAGAATTTCTGGTTAAGACGTTCGAGTTTATTGTCTCAACAAAAATCTAAATGAATTATGCACGTGCATCAAAAGTTCCAACTTCAAAGGAATGATGGGTCATTTGAAAAAACATCTTCATATTCAATTTGGTCCACATTATGTTCCTCAAAAACTTGAGTGGAGTATTGTAACTCACTCGAGTATTGCATCTTATCTAGCCCATAATAGGGGCCAAAATCAGAGCAATTAGCAACACCATTATTCATGTTATCATCCAACATATCCTCAAATCTCCAATCCATTCTCTTCAAATCACCATAATCTAATTGCACACTTTCATCATTATCATATAGTGGACATGAATAAGAATTGGAATTGGAATTGTCACTATGTTGTGACTCCAATGGTACTACTACTAGTTGATCTTCTTCTTGAGTACTACTTAGCTCATTTGGTGTTGGTGGTGAGTACTCATTGGCAAACTTAGCAGCAATCTCTTGAATCTCTTGTGGTGAAAGAGATTTGTGATCACCAATACTTACATTGATGGTAAGAGGTGTATTAGGAAAATTGAAACTAGCATGACAACCACGTAGACAATAAAGTGCAGCATCAAATGCTCTAGCAGCTTTTTCTTGTGTGTCATATGATCCTAACCATATTCTCTCACGGCTATTTGGAAGCCTAATTTCAGAAACCCATTTCCCCCATTTTCTCTTCCTCACTCCTTTGTATAATTTATTACTACTACTACTAGTGTTATTGTTGGAACAAGATGTGTTTTGATCATTGGTTGTGACATTGATGATACCACTAGTAGGAATGTTGTTGGAATGAGTCATTTGTGTGTTCATGGTTGATAATTTGGTGTATGATGATGAGTGGAATATAATGGGTTTATCTGGCTTTTATAAGTTGTGATTATTTGCATGAAATAGACAGCTTAATTAGAATGTAAGACCTTCATTAAACAAAGATTTACTACTTCCGTCTCTAAATATAAGACTCTGTTTAACCGCTGTACGTACGCCAATGCATAATTTTGATCACTATTATCTTTAATTATCTAGTAGTAATAATTATTAAAACTTTATATTTTAAAAATATTCATCAAAACAAATCAAACAAGATTTTATATAATAATATTTACATTTATGTATTATTAAAAAAATCGGTCAAAATATTATAAATGAATAGTGCAATTTTGTCAAACGGAGTCTTATATAAAGGGACGGAGGTAGTAATTCATATACACTATTAGTATAAATAATTTTTATTTAAAGATTTTTTATCCTTTGAACGAGTATTATGAAATCGAATTTCCTTATGCATATTTAAATTTTATTTTAATTATTTCTAAAGTTTAGTTTGACTTTTACATACATCAACGCAAAATTTTAACTATTTAATTTTTGTGAACATATTTTTAAAAGTATCTATTAGACAAAAAAAAAATTAAATATTTTAAAAATATTCGTTGAGACAAATCAGAAAAATACTGCAATTACATTTTTTTTGTTAATTCTTCTAAATGAGTCAACGAATTTCAATGTTTAAGGACGGAGATAGGAAGTGCACTAAAGATGAATGAAGTAGTTAGGTTAGGTCATCATAGAATTTGAGGCTCCATACGTGTTGTTCAGCAAAACCTTAAAAAGAAACATGTGGGCAATGACACACAATGACCCTATACTATAGGTCTACAAATTGATTTAATAATAGTAAAAAGAAAATGTTTAGTCAAAAAAAAATTAAAAAGAAAATGTTAAAAGATGTGTGCCGGATTGTCTTGAAATTTATGTATTCATTTTGTTAAATATTAAATTTTTTGTATTACTTCCTACGTCCCATTATATAAACACCTTTACTACAAAAGTCT
The DNA here is from genome assembly GCA_951804385.1 of Trifolium dubium. Lineage (NCBI taxonomy): Eukaryota > Viridiplantae > Streptophyta > Magnoliopsida > Fabales > Fabaceae > Trifolium > Trifolium dubium. Next base: position 30,782,299 of record OX638069.1, on the reverse strand, counting down.
AGTTCCAAAATATAAGCTCCTTTATAATTTTTGTATTCCAATGTAACTTAGTAGTAATAATTACGGGTATATGTACGCAAAAAAGTAATAAATGTACCTAGTAAATTGTAATGGGATTTATATTTTGGAACTAGACTTTTGTAGTAAAAGTGCTTATATAATGGGACGGAGGGAGTATTAAATATAATTATTTTTTTGTAATTAGTTACTTAACATATATGTGCCTTAAAAATTAACCCAAGGGGTGTGATTGAGCGGTTGGGGCTCATCCTCTCTTAACCAAGAGTCGAGGATTCAATCCTCACCTTCGGTATGAAGCAGCTTTAAATCTTTGGGTCAGCTATCCCATCCATCGAAGTGCCTCCAATCTAGTGAAAGAATAGTCACTGCGTTCAGCGGTGGATACCCCGGTTTCGGAAAAAAAAAATATGTGCCCTAAAAATTGTACGAAAGAGCACATGGAGAAATTCTTCAACGTTGGTGGACAAGTTGCTTCAAATGTGTTGGACAATTCCAGATTTTCGTGTGTAATACTTTTTAGCTAAAGTTTTGTTCATTTAGAATGACATTAAGAGATTAGGGGTCTGTGTATTTGGAAGAGGATTTGGATCCTCTCGAATCCATTTTAACTGTTTATCTATATATTTTTTTTAAGATGGTTAATTTTAATTAATTAATTAATTTTATATATTTTTATTTGTTGGATGAAGGCATGAAATGATGGCCGAATATATCAAGTATTAGAGTATCCAATTTTCTCAAAACATTACGTCTGCATTGTAATGAATGAAACACATCTGATTTCTCAACCATTTAAATAAAATCCGATAATTTATTAAGTTTAAATTTTATATCAATTAATTATTCAATGAATCTAAAAAATAACTTGTCTCTTATAATAAGGAACGGATGTAGTATAATTATGCAATTATATATTGCCTTGAATTCAGATCCTGGACATGAGACTTAAATATTTTTTACCGAAAAATTATATTAAATATTTCTAATGATTTCATTTTACTTTTGTACTCCCTCTCTATCTGTTAATTAATTCCTTTACCATTTATGTTTTTTTTTTATATATGCACATTGTTGGAATAGTAGTATTGGAGTTCTAGTTTAACTTAGTGGAATACTCCGTCCGCGTTTAAATATAGGAGAAAATTTACTTTTTAGATTTATTAAGAATTTAATGTATCTTGTCTATATTATAAACTAAATATATTAAATTTTTAATGACTTTTAAATTTTCTCTTATTTATAAAACCAGAGAAAGTAGATCTTAATATTCGAATTAGGTGTAATGGAAAATATATTCACAAATGAATGAGCGATCGTTGATTTTTAAATGTGAATGTTTAGTGTTGTTAAATAAAATTGAATTTCATCTCAAAAATTAGTTTAAACGATGTCAATGTTTCACAAAAAAAAAAAAAGATGGTAATGTCCAAACACATATACTCTCTCTGTTCCAAACTATAAGAGGAAAAAAATTAAAAAAAATTAATCTCAAAATATAAGAGAAAAAGTACAAACATTTATAATTTTAAAAAAAGTTTATTCCTCTCTTATCTTTTCTATAAACTATAACTAATAAAAATTATTTCTACATCTTTCTATACAAACTTTTTACCACAAAACTTACTTTCAATTATTATACTCCTATAATACGGGACAGAGTAGTCCATATCCAAAAGTTCCAAAATTTTGACAATGTAAAAACTCAATTTAACTTAAAAATACACTCAATATAAGTCCAAAAGTTAGTGGATCCGCTTGGCTTAATGAAAGTATCTTAATGACATAAGAAAAAACTTAAAAATATACTCCTATGTGTGTAAGATTTTGGGTGGAAGAGTAGTGTTAAAATTATTGTGTGGTTGTTAAAAGTCTAATGTGCTGAGTCAATTTAGTGAGACTTTCGTCTATAGTATTAATCTAATTTAATGAGACTCCTTATTAATGGTCTAACAGTGGTATCAAAACTCGTTAATTCAATTTCCACTTTATTATCATTATTTGTGGCTATGATATCATAGTTAAATAAGCTTGAATAAATTTCTCGTCAACACTATATATAAAGAAAAAGTTTGACATGAATAATAAATGTATTCAATGTTCAAATCTCTTTATAATGGTCGACCGTTAATTAATCTGTTAGTATTGTTTTCGGCGCAACAAAATTTCAAACACAGATATTGATAATGTGGGAAAGAATCTTCTCTGGTAGAAAAAGTTTGAAGCATACTTAATTATGCTTGGCTGGTAATGATTATGATGGATGTGAATTGTGACCACCGCTATTTAGATGCAATCTAGCTCTTTCTCTGTTCAAAGATTGCCCCTATTTGGTGTTTTGAAAACTAATTCCTTCAGTCACTATTATAAGTAAAATTTAAAAAAATTTAGTTAAGTGTAGTTAATTTTTTGAATTTACGTAAGATATATGTTAAATTTACTGTATTATAATCTTTTAAATCACAAGTACCTAAGCATAAAGTAGAATAATTGTCTAAAAAATAATAGAGTTAAATAAATGTATATTTGAAATAATAATATTAATTATTTGGATCGAATTGAAGTCTCTCCGATGACCTAAAAGTTGAAGAGTGTATTTCTAAGTATGTGATTAAAAATTAATCTCTTTTATGTAGTATAATTAGTATTTTCATTGTTGTTCAGCTTAAATACAACGCCTCTATTTTTTAGTTTAATTTTTCATTTATCGATTTCTACTCAATTTAACCTTATTAATAATCTATTTTGCCCTTAAAAAAAAGTAGTGTTGTCATTGGTCGATGTACTAACTGTTTAACTATAATATAACATTTTCTCGCCGCTTTTGCTACAGTATTATTATCAATCCATTGCTGCAATATATCAATTCATTTGCTTTTTCCATAGATTCATTAATTTCTTGGTCAGTTAATTGTGCACGAGACCTTATATCCAATACTAAAGTACTACCATGACTTAATTTTTATATTGACAATGGCATTATGGTATACTCCGTCCCTCTATCCCAAATTATAAAGACTCTTTTAAAAAAAATTAGTCTCCCAATATAAGTCATTTATAAATTACTATGTGTATTTATTAATTTTTTCCCCGACACATACCTCTAATTTATTACACTAACTTGTATTGAAATAAAAAAGTCAAATTAAATACACATATAAACAAAGGACAATTTAGTAAAATTGACACACAAATTAGGCACAATAATTACGCAAATAACATTTTTTAATAAACATGAAATTGATCAAAGGGGTTAATATAATAGGACGGAGGGAGTAGTATTCAATTTCTTCTCCATATCTAAGTTGATCTATATAAATACGAGATTGCTAACTTCGACTTGTGGGTCAAAGTTAAGTAATGTTGATCTTCTCGTGCACCCCTTACTTTTTAGGCAAAACTGTATGGGGCGCGCGAGACGTTGGGGTGGTGACGGCGCGTGTGTGGGGGTGTGCGAGAAGCTGGGGAGCGCGAAAGATAATGGGGGCACGCTAAATAATTTCATGTGAGTCAACATTGTTAACTTTGACCTACATAATGTAAGTTAGCAACGTAACCCCTATATATATATATATATATATATATATATATATATATATATATGGGATTGCTAACTTTGATCGTGGGTCAAAGTTAACAATGTATAACCCACATGTAATTATTCCATCATAAAACTATTATCATTTTAGATTTATACATGTGGACTAAGAAACTTTATAAGGGTACAAATAATTAATGGCAAATGTTAACATGTGCCCTTAGGGCACATATTAAAAAAATTAATAAATAAATATTTTTTTTAAAAATCGTGTATTCATTTTTTTAATGGTCAAATTATTGTATTTTCCAATACAAAAATTCTATTTTTGGTTTCCTGGCACATGTTAACAAGACCCATAATAAATTTACATTAATTTTTGAAAAGAATAATAGTTTTAATACAAAATAAACAAACGAGGGAATACTTAATTAACAAACGAGCCCGAAAGGCATATGGGTCTAAATACTCGACTAACACACACGAGTTCAATCCTAATTAGATGCTATCATAATATTTTTTTTGTCGAGACTGGGGTATTTACAGCCAAACGCAATGACTAATTCCTCGCTAAATTGGAGGCACTGTGTTATGGATCTAATCAATGAAAGAGATAAACGATTGTATTATTAATCAATTCAATTGCAACTTCCTGTGTTTGAATTAGAAGGAATTGAAGAAAACAATTACAATCAAGATGAATGCATAAAGAAAATTGGGAAAAGTTCCCAGACCTGAGAAAGAAGAGAGAAATTCTCAATAAACATTCATAATCCCAAACTCCAGCTCAAATCAGTATATATGAGGCTCAAGTGTAGAAATCACGTAGCATGTGTGATGGACTGCGAGGCCTTGCTCCCTTTCTCGTTCCCTGCTTTTGTGGATCTCTAACAGAATTTGTTATTCTTTTATCTTCTAGAACCTTTGCCACCTGTCCTTTTTGCTGACGTGCCTCTTTCATTACAATACCTTTCCCTTTAAAATCAACCTTGTCCTCAAGGTTGAAGTTAGGATAGCTTGCAATTATGTCATCAGTGTCTTCCCATGTAGCTTCCTTGTCACTCAAGCCTTCCCATTGCACTTTTACTTGTGGAATGATTTGTTCACTTCTCATGATTTCCCTCTTTTGAATTACTGATGTAGGCTGCAGAATAGGTCCCAATTCATGTGTAGTGAGAGGTAAAGGAAGGTATGGATTCATGGTGTGTCTTTTAAATTGCTTCAGCTGAGATATATGAAAGACTGGATGGATTCGCGCTTCCGGAGGTAGTGTGAGTTTATAAGCAACCTGTCCTATTTTTTCACAAATGGTAAATGGTCCAAAATATCGCATACCCAATTTCTGATTTTTTCTTAGAGCAACAGAATTCTGTCTGTATGGTTGCAGCTTAACCAGCACTTGTTCTCCTACTGCCAATTGAACATCTCTTCGATGTTTATCAGCCTGTGCCTTCATCACTTGTTGTGCACGCCTCAAATTATCTTTAAGTTGAGCCAATAACATGTCCTGCTCCATTAATTGTTGTTGCACAGCTACTAAATCATTTGGTGAATGACTATATCTGCTCAAATTAGGAGGTGGCCTGCCATATAATGCTTGAAACGGTGTCATACCAAAGCTGGTGTGCCAAGCTGTGTTATACCAAAATTCTGCCCCAATCAAGTGCCTTAAACCATGACTTTGGATTTTCAAAAGTGAGACATCTCAAATACATCTCAACACATTTATTAAGAGCCTCAGATTGCCCATCAGTTTGTGGGTGGTATGCTGATGACATGGCCAGAGTAGTGCCCTGTAGCTGAAAAAGATCTTTCCAAAACTTACTCATAAACACCTTGTCTCTATCAGAGATAATGGACTTGGGTATACCATGTAGCTTAACTATATTTTTCATAAATGCTTCATCTACAGTCTTGCTATTATAGTCAACTTTTAGGGGACTAAAGTGACTATACTTGGTTAACATGTCAATCACAACCATGATAACAGTGTATCCATGAGAGGGAGGCAATCCTGTGATGAAGTCCATGGCCACATCCTCCCAAACCTGCTCTGGTATGGGTAATGGCTGTAGTAGCCCCGCAGGAGCTCTATTGTCATGTTTGGCCTGCTGACATATCAAGCAATTTTGAACAAACTCTTTAATATCTTGTTTCATATTTGGCCAGAAAAATTGAGCTGAGATTCTAGCCAATGTTCTTGCTATTCCTGCATGGCCACCAATAGGAGAAGAATGAAACTCAAGTAATATGTTTGTCTTTAATTGTAGATCATCAGGCACTACAATTCTGTCCTTGCAGTATATTAATCCTTCCTTTTGCACAAATTTTTGCTCCTGTCCCGCAGTATTATTGCTAATGAGGTGTTGTAAGTGGCTGTCTTTCTCAGTACTTTTTCTTAACTCTTCTAATAGTGCGATTTCTAGTTTAGACCAGGCCATTAAGCATACTCTATAGTAAAGTCATACCCAATAAATTTGTGCAACCATGCCTGTTGCTCTGGCGTTTGTAACGATTGATCCATTAAGCTTTTCAAACTTTTTTGATCTGTCCTAATGATGAATTTGTGCCCCAACAAATAATGTCGGAACTTAGCAATAGCTTCAGTGATAGCAAATAACTCTCTAGTATAAGCTGACTGCTTCTGCATTCTAGGGACCATTTTCTTAGAGAAAAAAGCAATTGGGTGACCAAGCTGGCTCAACACAGCCCCTACCCCAAAACCAGATGCATCTGTTTCAATAGTAAAAGGTATTGAAAATTGTGGCAGTGCCAGAACAGGTGCAGTGGTAATAGCTACTTTCAGCTTTTCAAAAGCCTTTGTAGCTTCTGTTGTCCATTTGAAAGCGTCCTTTTTCAACAAATCAGTAAGAGGCGCATCTATTGCAGCATAGCTTTTAACAAATCTTCTGTAGTAACCAGTAAGACCAAGGAATCCTCTAAGTTGTTTAACATTGGTGGGTTGAGGCCAATCTAACACTGTCTGCACTTTATCCTTATCCATTTCCACACCTGTACCAGAAATTGTGTGGCCCAAGTAATCTACTTTCTTCATGCCAAAAGAACACTTAGATAATTTTACAAACAATACATTGTTTTGTAAAATTTGCAGAACAGTTTCTAAATGATATAAATGATCAGAAAATGAGGGACTATAGACAAGTATGTCATCAAAGAACACCAATACATACTTTCTTAAGAATGGTTGAAAAATCTGATTCATCAAACACTGAAAAGATGCAGGGGCATTACTTAATCCGAAAGGCATAACCAACCATTCATAATGGCCTTGGTGTGTTCGGAAAGCTGTTTTATATCTGTCACTAGGTTCCACCAAGATTTGATGGTAACCCGACCTCAAATCTAGCTTTGAAAAATATTTAGCTCTAAATAACTCATCAAGGAGTTCATCTACAGTAGGCATAGGAAATGAATCCTTAATTGTAATGGCATTCAAAGCCCTCTAGTCAGTGCAAAATCTCCAAGTTACATCTTTCTTTTTTACCAACACAATTGGAGAAGAGTAAGGACTACTACTTGGTTGAATAATGCCCTCAGCAAGCATATCCTGGATCATGATTTCAATTTGTTCTTTCTGACTTTGGGGGTATCTATATGTGTAATACCCTAATTTTGAGCTTTTTAAAATAAATATTTTATTTTGAAAATTATTTCTTATTTTCTTTAAGAAATACCAAAAATAGATTTTTAGATAATTTTTGCTTACAGTTTATTATTTTCCTTTTATTTCTTTTAATTTGTCGCAATTTATCTTTTTACATGAAAAATAACAAAAATGTTCAAAAAAATAGTTTTTACCTTTGTATTTAAGTTTACATTTTTATTTCTATATATTTCTATATTTTATTTGTATTTTTCTTGCATTTTTTCTATTTTATTTACATTTTCTTCTTTTTATGACAACTTCTTTCTCTTGGCCAATCACATTGCGACACCTCATCATCTCCACCTCATAATCATTTTATTACACAAATGCCACTCACCTAATCCTATCACTATAAATACACACCTCACATCACTCAATCATCACCAATCAAATTTCACAATTCCCAAGAGAAAAAAAATCAGAGCATAGTCACAAAACCACATCTGAAAATATTCCGGCGCCGGAAACCACCTCCGGTCGCCGGAAAACCACCACCACTAACCCAAATCTCAAAAATCATCCAAATTAAAAACAAATTATACCATTAGTTTCCTCTTCATCTCCTCATCGCAAATCCACCATCAAAACCGTGAAAACACCACTGGAAATGACCAGAAACCATGGAATCCGAAACATACTTCGCCGGAAAAATTGAGATCCTTGGTTTGGACGATTCAAAGCTTCGTTTTCGTTGATTTATACAGATTCGAACTCGAAATCACCCACAGATTGGTTTCCAGACGCTATTTCCCTTTGATTTCGCGTTAACAAATCGGTTCAAGCTTTTGGATCCGACGGTTCTCGCGTTCGATTCGACGTTTCCATGCGTCTATGATGAAAACGAACACTGGAATTGGACTCAGGGGATAAAACCGAGTGGAAAGGACCCTTTGTTTGCAAGTTTTGGCGACCGGAGCCGTCGCCGGTGATTTACCCGGTGGTAACTCGCCGGAATCGCGTTTTGTGAGTTAAGGAGGAGGAGGAAGAGACTACGCGTGCTCCCTCCGTTTGCCATCTTTAAGACGTGGCCGTCTGATCTCATCATGAGATCTGGCGCGTCCATGTGATCAACACGTCTGGGACGCGTGATGCTAATCATGCGATGGAGAACCGAGTCCCTACCGTGCGCTCGCCCTTCCTCGTTACACTGGATCTCCAACGGATCTGGGCTGTGCATTTGGGCCAGGTTACTTTTTACACCTCCAGACATTGCTATATGAACCCCTGCTTGAATTATTGTTTATTTATTTATTTATTTATTGGCTTATTAAGTAAAAATGCTTGATGAAAAATAAATGATTAATTCAAAAGTGCTTATACAAATAAATACTTTTGGAATAAGTGTTTATTTAATCATTTTGTACATTTTCTCAATTAACATGGAAAAAAAAGGATTAAAAATAAATAGTCTCTGAAGCATGACTTTGACTATTTTATTTTTAATTCGAAGCTTTTGATTTTGAAACTTAGATTAGAAAAAGCGTATTAAAAAAGTAATTGGTCTCTGACGCATGACTTTGATCGATTAATTTTTTAATTCGGAGTTTTTATAACTTAGATTAGAAAAAGTGGATTAAAAAATAATCGGTCTCTGACGCATGACTTTGATCGATTAATTTTTTAATTCGGAGTTTTTGGAACTTAGATTAGGAAAATGGATTAAAAATAAATAGTCACTGACGCATGACTTTGACTAAGTTATTTTTAATTCAAATCTTTGAAACTTTTTAAATTAGAATTTCTTCGAGAAACCACGAGACAGAGCCTGACGCATGACTTGTCCCTGTCTCAACTTTTGACCTTGACTTTTGAGTCAACTTTTGACTCTGACTTCTTAGTTTGACTGCTAGTTTGACTTTTCGCGTTGACTTTTTGGTTGACTCTTTATGTTGACTTTTACAGTTGACTTTTACCTTTTCGACTGAATTATGCTGTCTGCTTATGATTACTTGATGACTTGTTTCTCTTTATCTGATACATGCTTACTTGTTTATATGCTCATATCTGATGCATTTTTAATTGTTCAGTATCATTGATTATATGTCATTTGCATTCATGCATTCGCATTTCTCTACTCTTCTACCTTTCTTTTTCTTTTTCTTTTCTGAAACTTGAAAGCTTGTAAAACACTAAATAAACTATTGAATGAAAAGAGAGATGTCTGACGCATGACTTTCATCTCTTGAATAGTCCAAGTACCTGCCGCATGGCTTGCGACTGAGGACTATTCTCATTCACTGAATAATTCCTCAGAAAATCTAAAAGACAATCAACCCACTCAACAGCTTTTTTCTGCCCTTGCGCAGTTGAATCTTTTTCAACTTCTTTTTCTTAAATGGATGGCGCTTTATCCATTCCCCTGCTACAGACAAACGCTTAAGCCTCCGAAGCGAGCATACAAGCATACTGTTGTATCAGTGGAATGCGATCTAAGCATCGTTCACTAAAAACAACCAACACACAATCTTTCTTTTCAGGAAGAACTACGTGAGCTTTGACTTCCTCATTGTACTTGGGGGATACGTAGGAGCGAGAGCCTCTCTCGTCAAGTCAAATAATAATAAAAAACTCTTTTGTCCCTTTTCTGTTCAGTATGCGGTAATTTATTTCTTTTTATGCGGTTAATTTCTCTTTATGCAAACCAAATTCCTCAAATGGTTCCCGTTGAGTACAACGGATATGAGGGGGTGTTAACGTCTTCCCCTCATGTAATCAACTCCCGAACCCGATCTTTAAGGTTTTATCATTATTTTCCTTTCCCGTCATGGGATAAATAAAATATGGTGGCGGCTTCATTGTTTACATTTGTGCATTGCATTTCATCATTGCATATCTGTATATTTTTTTGCGCCGGGTACTACAATATGGCCTTACTTTAACTGGTCCCTTGCCCTCCATGAATGGTATGGTGTGGTTTTGTAGTCTAGGTGGTGGTAACCCTGTAGGCTTGTGAAACACTTCCTTGAATCTATTCAACAATAACACTAATTCAGGTTCCATATCAGTAGGTAACTCAAGCCAACAATCCTGTTTTGTGATAGGCTCAGCCCTATGTATTGCAAAGCATGCCTCAATAGCATCAGTTTGATACAAACGCCTCATGTGGTGTAATTGAGCTTGTTGTGGAACCTGGCTTCTTTCTCCTTGGAGTGTTATATATTTACCATTGTCAAATAACTTAATGGACAATGACTGGTAGTCTGCTACATGTGGCCCCAATGTGGCTAACCATGTGGCTCCCAATATCAAATCTGCCCCCACAATAGGTAACAAGTACACAAGAATCTTTATGTCATGGTTCTGAACAGCTACACAAAGTTCAGAGATTGACCCTTCAGGACTTAGGGAATTTCCATTGCCTACTAGTACTTTAAACAAAGGCGCAGGAGCTATATCAAGCTTCAAAAAATGTGCAATTCTTGGTTGTAGGAAATTGTCTGAACTACCCCCATCAACTAAAATCTGAATTGGCATTCTACCAATATGTCCAGTGAACTTAATAGTGCCTACCCCTGTTGCTCCTTTTAAGGCATTGAAGGACAAATGCAATTCAAGTTGTTTGTCTTCCCCTGTGTCAACCTGGTTTTCATTAGTATCCTCATAATCACTATTATCCTCCTCTACTTGTAAAATCATCAAACCACGGTTAGGACATTTGTGATTGAATGACCATTTTTCATCACAGGTATAGCATAGCCCTTTTTCTCTTCTGATTTGCATTTCTGCTGAGCTCATCTTTTTGACATTTTTGTTTTTTGACAAGGTATTTGTGGGTTTTGTATTTGGTGTTGGTAATAATGGGGGTGTGGTGGTTCTGTTTGGGTTCGGATTGTTGAAGCTATTTGGTTTGGTAGTTGAATGTCTAGTTAAAGGTTTGCATTTCTCTTCAAAGAGTTTAGCCAAGGCGACTGCTCTTTGAATTGAAGGGGGCTCTTGGGCTATGACTTCTCTCTGCAAATCAGATTGTAATCCACTAACAAAACAATCTAATAAAGCTTCAGTACTCACACCATAAACTCTGTTTGCTAATGAAGTAAATTCCAGATAATAATCAGCAACACTCGCCTTTTGTGTTAGTTTGAACAAGGTTGCACGAGGACAATCATAACAAGAAGGGCCAAAATCTACCTCAATCGCGCGCGCAAACAATTGCCAAGACTGAAACGGGTTTGTGCGCTGCATCATTTGGTACCACGGCACCACCTTCTGGTCTAAGTGAACCGCAGCAATCGTTAAACGATCCGCATCTGGAGTGTTGTAGTACTCAAAAAACTGTTCAGCTTTGAAAATCCATTCGATTGCGTGTGTACCATCGAAACTGGGAAATTCGAGCTTCACGCTTCTGGTGTGAAACGGAACTTGGTGTCGGCGTGAGTTCTCTTCATCACGTTGGACTTCAGCAGCACGCGTAAGTAACGATTCGACCGCCGTTTCGATTCTCCTGAGGCGGTTTTCATTACCCATTTCGATGTCATCGATACGGCTAGCACGATCCCGATCACGAATCTCCATGGCGTCCATGAACTTCTGGAGTTGGAGTTGGACATTCTTCGTAATATCCTCCTGTATCTCCTTCAAGCGTGCGTTATCGGACATGATGAGATGAAAGCACCAATGTTATGGATCTAATCAATGAAAGAGATAAACGATTGTATTATTAATCAATTCAATTGCAACTTCCTGTGTTTGAATTAGAAGGAATTGAAGAAAACAATTACAATCAAGATGAATGCATAAAGAAAATTGGGAAAAGTTCCCAGACCTGAGAAAGAAGAGAGAAATTCTCAATAAACATTCATAATCCCAAACTCCAGCTCAAATCAGTATATATGAGGCTCAAGTGTAGAAATCACGTAGCATGTGTGATGGACTGCGAGGCCTTGCTCCCTTTCTCGTTCCCTGCTTTTGTGGATCTCTAACAGAATTTGTTATTCTTTTATCTTCTAAAACCTTTGCCACCTGTCCTTTTTGCTGACGTGCCTCTTTCATTACACACTGCCGAACGCAGTGACCGGGGGATGCTATCATAATATTGCAACATTAATTCTCTATATTATGGCACAATAAGGCAAAATATTAATTTCAGACATATTTTAGCTCTCTTAGCCCCTTTTTGGTCTATTTGCCTCTGTGAACTCAGACGAGAGTCAAAATTAGAGGCACCAACTAATATAAAGAAGGGTACATATTAATTAGTTGTTATTAATTTTTTTTTTGGAATATAATTGTTATTAATTTTGTTTAGTAGTTTTACTTTTAATTTCATTTTATGCATGTTATTATAAATGAAGTGTTACATTAATTATATGCATCCTGCATGGACGGAGAGATTATATTGAAGCCAATGATGAGTAGTCCAATCCCCACAGCGGTTTATGTGGAAAGTTTAGTACTTTTATCTATAAGAAGCAATTATTATTTTTTAAGCAAAAAGTTAAAATTGATGTTTTGGTTTAATTAGTTAGGTGGCACTTCGCACTATAGTATAAAGTTTTATTTTGACAAACACTATAGTTTAAAGTTAGAACAATGATATTTTCACATAAAATTAGACACAATATTAATAACATATGTTCTTAAGATATATATTAAAATATTTCAAATAGTAATTATATCTTGAATAATTTTTTGACTTCTAAAGAGATAACATGTACAATTTTTAATACAAAATTACTATTTATATAGTACACTAGCAAATACCTTAAAGACACATGTTAATATTTCGTTTTGATTTTTTAATCGAGACCGTGATATTCACTGCCGAACACAATAATTAATCCATCGCTAGATATGAGGCACTTCAAAGGTGTGATAGCTGGTCCAGAGATTTAAAGCTGCTTTATACCCAAGGTGAGGATCGAATCTTCGACCCTTAGTTAAGGGAAGATGAGCCCCAACCACTCAACCTCAAAAAAGTTACGCATCAAAAATACATTTTAATTCCATATATTATTTGTTTATGGAAGGGAAGTATGGAAATGAGGGAGCAAATATACTCCTCCCCAAGAACCCTTTCTCCATCGCCTACCATTATATTAGTCAAGCACCACCAAGTCACATTATAGAAAATCCACCCTCCCCAACATGAAACTTGACCCTTCCCCCTACACCGTCCTCAAGCACTTAATTAATTCCAAAATCCAAATGATCTTGACATATAGATTCTAGCCCTAGGACGCAAAAGCAACCTTCATTTGACATTCTAGCCATGAAACATGCATTGTCTCCAAATTACAAACCATGAAAACATCAAGAAAGGACGGAGTAGAAAATTAAACTAAAAGCCGCCACCCTTCTTCTTAACCCTATTTTTTCTCTTTTGATTTCTTCTTGCTCTTTCCAATAGAGAGGGTGATTTAGGGTCATTTTGACTTATAATCATCCCTCTTGATTGTTTTCTTATTTATTTTGCTTCAATAAGTGATTATTCCACATATTTTTAGTTTTTGTTTAAGGTTTTTTTGTGGTTTTTCAGCGTTGTTCCTTTTCTGTCTTAGTGCGGAGTCTTTTGTTTTCCCGTCTTAGTACGGTGTCGTTTTGATTTCCCGTCTCAGTACGGTGTTTATTTTGTTCAAATTTGCAGATTTGCTTCAATCTAGATTCAGAGCAGATTCAATGATTTCAGCATCTTCAACGTTGCAGATCCGGAGGCATGAACAAGACTACTTCGGACATTTGAGTTTTATTATATCAATTGTAGGCTTTGTCACATTTGAAGGCATTAAGCCGTTTTATGCTATTAATTCGGATGCTGTGAGCATGTGCGCAGATACATCCCTTTTAGTTTTTAGCAAAATTGAATATGTAATGATTTTGATTGATGTACTCTACCGATTTGATTGAATGAATATCATTGTTTTAGTCAAAAAAAAAAATTAAACTAAAAAAAAGGTAGGCTTAAACAGTTTTTGTCTATATATTTTCAAAAAACTAAATTAGTTTTGGTTATTCTATTAAAAAAATTAGTTTTATCCCTCCCATTTCAAACCTTTTATTTTTTCGGAATTTTAGACTCTTATATTATTTTTTAGTCATTTTTTGATGATGTGGTTTTTTTATTTATGACATGAAAGTGATTATTAAAATATATATTTGTCAATATACGAATATTCAGCTGAGTCAAATAAGCTTTGTCATATTATAAATGAATATGTACACCATAACAAAATCAAAAAATGAACAAAATTTATAAAAATGTTTTTTTTGAAAGCTTGGCATCCGGCCAAATGATCGACTAATTTGAGAAGATCAATCCCACCGGTCAAATGGTCGACTAATCAGGTCAGAATTTTTTCTGTATGAACTAACCCACCAAAATTGGTACAAGTGGGAATCGAACCTAAGATCTTTGTGAGAAGCACACTCTAAAGACCTAAGCCAACACCATTAGATCACCGAAGCAGGGTAAAATTTATAAAAATGTTATATACTTATATTGGACGACCAAAACTAATTAATAATTATTGTGTCCATATAAACATATCAACTTTTATTTTGTCAAAAAAGATGTTTCTTCAAACTTTAGTCCCACACATATTTTCCGTTACCAATTTTACTCCCCAATATCAACTATAATGGCATCTATCTAATCGATGTTTACATTCCAAAGCTTCAAATCTTTACTAACAAACAATTAAAAAATATTTAGATTTGGTCAATTTTAATAAGATAAATGGTTTTCATTATTGATAAATTAAAGTAAATCGTTTTCGACCATAAAATTGGGTAGTAGTAGTAGTAGAGGTATTTGCTAACAAGAATAATACTAGGAAACACATTTTCTAACGCACACCACATTATCTTCTATTGGTTGAATTTTATATGGATCTCATAAAATAACGTGAAATTAATATTATCTTCTACGTATAAATTTTGTGAAATTCATATGAATTTGAACCAATAAAAGAGTGTGTGTGTTGAGATATGTGTGTTAGAAAACGTGTTGCTAGCAGTCTAGCACTCCTCAATTAAAATATAAGATTTTTTATATTTAATAATACAAAAAAATTTCATCAAAATAATAATAATAATATAAAAATTTATTATTCAAAAAATTGAATGCACAAGTTCTAAAATAACATTTCTACATTTATCTCTTACTATGAATTTCATTTACCACACCATAAAAAAATGATTCAAATAAGAGTCTTGGATCCCTTTAAAGAAATGATCAAAAATTTGATTACTGATTTATTTGTATGCGAAAAATTAAGTTAGAATAGAAGAATCCACCTCTCATACCCCACATATTCTGTTTAATGACTAAGGGTCTGTTGGCAAACATACATTTTGAGCTTATAGCTTTTAGTTTATAAGTTCATCTGTCAAAAAAAGACCTGTTTGGTAAGGTTTTTGCAATATTAGCTTATAGCTTATTTTGCTGACTTTTAGCTTATTTTTGAAACACTATTTCAGATAGCGTTTTATCTTATAGCTTATAGCTTATGACTTTTTTTTTCCACTTTTACCCTTACTGTTTTAATTAAAATCTACTTTTATCCTTATTGTATTAAATGTTTAGAATATCAAATATCACTCTTTATTTATTTCTTTTTTTACTGTAACATTTTTTTTACATTAGTATAATTTTTTTTTGTGTCTATTATTACCATAATTTTTTTTGAACGTACTGTATGAAGCTTTTTGTTACTATTTTTACTAAGACATGTTGTTTTTCTTTATACAATATAATGTATCTCTTTTTTTATTTTGAAGGACATGTACCGTAACTATATTGATAGTTTGATATATTTTGTTACAAGTTCTTTGATTTTTTTTTAACAATAAGTTCTTTGATTTATTATTTATGTATTTGGTATAAAAACTACTATTATGTTTAATTTTTTTTTATAAATTATAAAAACTGAAATGAAAAAATTAAAATAAAATTATATTTAAAATATATAAAAGTTATATTAAATTTAAATTATTAAATTCTAAATATGTTAAATATTAAATTGATATATATTTTATTATAAATTAAAAAATATCATTTTATGTCATTTTACATTTATCAGTTAGTTCAACCGCTAATTTTATCAAACACTTCAATTAGCTTATCAGCTATAAGCTATCAGCCATCAGCTAACAGCTATAAGCTATAAGCTATCAGCCATCAGCTATAAGCTATCAGCCATCAGCTATAAGCTATTTTTGCCAAACAGACCCTAAAAGACTTTTGTAATTTTACTCTAGCTCTTTGTTGTCCTAGACCTAGCACACCTTGTACTAGTTTAGTGTGGTAATAAAATCTTTACTTGGTTGTTTAAAAAAAAAATACCCCACATATTCTTCAATAAAAATTAATCACAACTAAATAACGATAAAAACTTTATATCTATAACATCGTAACCAATTGTTTTTCACTCTAAAGTCTTAAAGTAAAGTTATATATTATTTAATATTTTCTTCTATATTTGCATTGTTGCTTAAAAAATACATTGGTCCTTGCATAATGGGTGACTATATACGCTTTCAAAAAAGGGGGGGTGCGGGGGTGGAGGGGGGGTGTTGTATGTCAAGATTCGTGTAGGCCCAAACACAAGCAAGAGAATAAATATACAATTCAGGCCGAACGAAGCAAACTCATGGCTCAAAGCTCTCGGCCTAATATTCAGAGTTTTCATAGGTATTTATGATGAATAATTATTTTTGTATAATGATTTTGATATTTATAATTGTAAATAAATCTATTTGCATTTTTTTGTTTTGTTGTCTAGTCTGAAGGAGTAATATAGATGTGATTTCGCATTACAATTTTGGATTAAATAGAAGCGTCGAAAAGAGGGGAGAATGTCGAAAAACTGACACAAATTTTTGTCAATGTGTTAGAAATTGTTGCACGGCACACCGAAATTAGATGTGATGCTATACCAACACTAATCCACAACAGAATAAAGGTGAAAAAAAAATTAACTCCAACGACATTCAAGTGCAATGTGGACACAACACTCTTCAACCATCAACACATCAATGTAATATGAATTTTTTACTTCCTTATCATTTTACTCTTTAATTAACTCTCACATTTCATGTAGTCACCAAATCATCTTTGCATCTCACATATTTCCACATTTATGTACCTTCTCTTTCTTCTTCCACTTTAATTAAGATGTGTTCTCTTACAACCTCAAGTTGTCACACCTCCTTTTGTGAGATATGGTCTATTTTTTATGTATGTTTTTCACAATTTTGTCTTTCACTAAAAAAATGTGTTTAGTTAGATTGAAGTCTTAAAGATTGTGGATGTTGTTTAATTATAATTTTCAAACAACATGAGATCTTTAGGTGTGTCGAAAATATTCTTAATGTTTTTTTTTATTTTGGAAATAATATTCACAATGTTTAAAATATATACATATTTTAAGAGTATTCACATCGCATTTGCCTATGACATGCATAAAACTTCACACGATAAAGGTTGTACCAACTTATTCAAACCTAACGCCCAAGGAAAGAGAAAGTGTGGAATAAACTTTACATTTCATTTTGAACGACCAAAGTCAAATATTGCTATAAATAGATAGCTCTGGTTGGGAGAGATTCATGACAAGTTTACTTAGAGAAAGAATTAAACACTAGTTGAGAGGTGAAACTTCCAAATCCACATTCACAAATGATGTGAGGTCTCAGGGATTTGTCGAGCGCGGAGTCAATGGTAACCACCTTTCAATGTATACCCACCAGTTAAACTCTCGCTCCATATCCAAGAATCGTGAAATTTACAAAGTAATGAGTGAGCTATCAGATGATAGTTGTTTCACAGGCTAAGACCTAAACCAGATGTATGTGTTACCATCCTCTATTTTGAAAGTAAAGACATCTTCAAAATTTATCAAAGCTTTCAAATTAGCAAATTAATATGAAAGCACTGCACCTGTAAGCAAATGTATTTGAAGCAGCAAACGAAACACATCTGCAAGGCAACACAGGTCAAATGGCCAAAATACAATGTCAACGGCGTGGACAACAATGAGGGTGGAGAAGCACAGCGGCTGGGGAAATAGTTGAAATGGCAAGAATATTGTTCTATAACTGGATCAAGAACAGAAATATTTAAAAAATTCTTTTGATTTTATTGATACTTAGATAACTGAAACTTCTCGAGTGCCACACTTCATCAAAACCACATGTAGCAGAGCAGGGTTAGGGAGCTGTGAGAGATGGACACAAATCAACAAATTCCCTTAACTAAACCAAATGTAACTGTACAATCATTCATACTTTTTAAGCAGTGTACATATAATCTCATTGTTTCATAACAACTAATTATCTTCTGAACCAAGAACTTGTTGCTTGAGTTCCTCTATTTTAGCTGATAGCTCATCTCTGTTTCTCTGCAGTTTAACCAATTGAATTAAAAATCATTGGTTTGACCAACACATACATACCAGCAATTATTATAACTAAATTAGGCAAATACCTTGAAAAGCAAATATCGGTAAGTGAACCATAGTGAGTATCCAAGCCCTACAACTTCGAACAATTTGGGAATCTAGCATAAGAATGAAACAAAAACAAGTTAGCTTTTAAAATATTTGGATTTTGGTTAGAAATATTTGCCGATTTAACAACAGATACATACCACTGGGATAGCATCGATAGCACCAACGACAGCCGAAGTAAGCCACAGGGCCACTAGAGCACCACCACCATACACAGCAAGAGAAGTGGTGTCATTTATGTCAAACTGTAAAGATAAAAAGAGTTAAGATTAGACCCATAGGCTTTGAAATCATTCTTATTGTAAACTGGTGTGTAACATTTTTCTTTTGACAAATGGTGTGTAACATTTATGTTTGGTTAACAAAAGTGCATTTCATGAATACACCAAACACATGAACACTAATAAAATTTAGAGTTTGCTCAGGTAACCGCTCAGGTTCGACATGAATGCCGAAGTATCATCAAGCACTCTCGGAATGCCATCAAAAACTGAGATTCATCATAGCAACACAGCATGGTAATACCAAAAACAAAACAAAACACAACACTAGTGTGCGTATAGTTAAACAGACTACAAACTCTAAAAAGGCAACAAGATAAAAGCGGCGTTTACATTAAGCTTATCCAGCAAAAGTTACACCGAACATTCTCTCCGCAAGTGGAAAGAAAAACAGTTAGTTTTCACAATGTAACATGTAACCAATTTATTGATGCTATATCATTGAGTTCAACACACATACAACGCACATAGTACAACTAAAACAGTGGAAAGACAAACAAACACAAGCATCTTCATCAAACAATCAAACACAAGAATTAAAACAATGTCAAGTTCATTGCTCAGCTAACCGCTCAGGTTCGACATGAATGCCGAAGTATCATCAAGCACTCTATGAATGCCATCAATAAACTGAGTTTCATCATAGCAAGCACAACATGTAAATACAAACCAATCTAAAACAGTGGAAAAGACAATCAAACACAAGCGTCTTAAGCAAACAATCAAACACAAAGTAAAATGTAGAGTTGCTCAGCTAACCGCTCAGATTCGACATGAATGCCGAAGTATCATCAAGCACTCAATAAATGCCATCAATAATCTGAGTTTCATCATAGCAAACACAACATGGAAATACAAAACAATCTAAAACAGTGGAAAAATAAACAAACACAAGTATCTACATGAATAAACCAAACACAAATTATTACAAGGTAGAGTTGCTCAGCTAACCGCTCAGGTTCGACATAAATGCCGAAGTATCATCAAGCACTCTATGAATGCCATCAATAAACTGAGTTTCATCATAGCAATAAAACATGGAAATACAAAATAATCTAAAACAATGAAAAGACAAAAATACATAAGCATCTTCACCATTCTACCGAACACAGAAAAACTAATACAATGTAGGGTTGCTCAGGTAACCGCTCAGGTTCGACATGAATGTCGAAGTATCATAAAGCACTCTATGAATGCCCATCAATTAATTGAGTTTCATCATAGCAACATGAGAATACAATCCAAAACAGACAAAAAACAAACAAACACAAGCATCTTCGTCAATCCATTAAATTAGCAATCACTACACTGGTGAGCATAGAACTAAACAGATTATTTTTTTGAACCCATAGAACTAAACAGATTAGAAGCACTAAATAGACAATGAGGATATCCAACAAAAATTATCATCTTTATCACTGTAAAGTCAGTTTTTACAATTTCACATATTAACCAATTTATCAATACCATATCAGTAAGTCAATCATAGTACAGGGAAGGCTCAACTAAAATTCTCACAACAAGTTAACTAAACACACACTTTCCAGGAGAAATGAATATGAAATAAAAAATTGAAACAATAATGAGTTGCTCAGCTAACCGCTCAGGTTCGACATGAATGCCGAAGTATCACAAAGCATTCTATGAATGCCATCAATAAACTGAAGTATTATCATCGTAGCAACTCAACATACACACAATCCCTTAACCACTATGCATCACACTACTCAGATTACAAGTACTAAAAGGGAAAGGTAAAGAAACCATTACATTAAGCTTATCAAGCAAATCCAATGGCAGCCCTTCTCCATCAGAAGGCAACACTTCCTTTGGATCTTCATTCTCCACAGTTTCATTGTATCCATTCTTATCAGCTTCCAAGGTTATCACACTATCACGTTTCTCATAGAAAAACTTCCCTGTACCACTAGATGTTTCCTCAGACGCTTTTGCACTAACATTTCTTAGAAAAACTGATCCTGAAATAACACAAAAACACACAAATTAAAACTCAACACTTACCCTTCATTTTTATGAAGCTAAAAATCCAATTTTGACAATAAACACAACAACCCATTTGCTATAAAAGCTTAATTAACAACAGTAAGAATCAAACAAACAATTGCATCAAATTTTCCATACCATAGCACATGAATTATATAAATAAATAAATAAATAAATAAATAAAAAACATTAACATAAAGCTTAAATCTTGATCATTTTGAGCAAAAGGGTATGCATTTAAACAAAATTAACATGAAAATGATGGAGAAAATGAGAACAAAAAATAAAACCCTAATTTTTTATTGAGATTTGAGAACATACGAGATAAGAGAACACTTTTAGGTGCAGAAGAGGGTTTATGGTGAAAAGAGAAGGAATTGGGTTTGGAAAGAGTGAGAGGCTGAACTGTACAATGCCCCATTGTTTGTGAATGAGCTGAGGAAAAGGGTTTGGTGAATTGAAGAGAAGGGGATTTCTAGCCTCTTTATACACAAAGAGTGGCTTCTAGGGTTTACAAGCTTCTTTTTTTTACTTTGTTTTTTTGTGATGACATTGTTTTTTTCAGAATCATCTTTTATCCTATTTTATATTTTATTATTATTATTATAATTATTATTTTTAATTCAAGTTCTTTAAAAAGAAAATGAAGATTTTTATTGAAAAAATTATAATCTTTGGTCAGTTATTTTACCTTTTGTGTATATTTGGTTTCAATTCTGGAGAAGCTAGAATTGATTTTGGACGTGTAAAATTGATTCTGACATGTTTGGTTTTTGTAAAGTAGAATTGATTCTGCCTCTAGAATCGATTCTGCTTGAAGCTAGAAATTGTAGCTTCAGGCTTTAGAATTGATTTTTACACTGAAATTTACTATTCAACTCATTTTTAGTTGAATGTATCCAAATACAAATCAATTCTAGCAAAATCAATTATGATAAAATCAATTCTATCAAAATTGATTCTACTTAAAGTCAGACTAAACATACCCTAAACGTGTTCGGTGGCGGAAACTCCATCTCAACCAAAAATCATGATTTTTATTATTTGGGTAAAAAATATAGCAAATTCTAAGGTAGATGCAAATGAAAAAATTGTTAGATGGGATAAATGGTGCAAATTTGCCTATAGAAATAAAATTGAGAATATTTATTGATTCCCACACACAATCTTTCATCTACTCTTCCTTGGGGTGGTGGTAATAGACCCACGAGCAATTTTCCATCTACTCTTTTTATAAGTGAGAATAGATCGGATCAATTTACAAATGTTTATAACTTTTCTTTTTATTACATCAAAAAATTTAACTCATTTTATTCATAATAATACTCAAGAAAAAAAATTCATTCATAATAATAGACTGAATACATGTTGGAATATCGGAAAAAAATATAGAAATTGGTTAAAGGAGGAGCCACCCTAGCATCTTCATTCACTGGTCTCTTAACAATGAACTTAACATGAGAGTTCACAAGAGTTGTAGCTAATAAGTGTTGACAATCATTAATAATTGCTTCTAGTTCGGAAACATATATAATTCTCCTTATTATAAAGGCAATCCACCACTTGTTTGCAGTCTATCTCAAAATCCATATTAACCAAATACAAGTCCTTAACTCAATTGAGCGCCAACAAGAGTCACATCGCTTCGCCTACATCAATGTCGAGGGTCGGCGAAATCTACGCCGTTTTAGCCAACACATATCATCCTGTATACAGATACCAACCTCTACCTTATTGCACTACAACAAAAAATTGAAATAACAGTGATCTTTAGACAACGCTATTCAATATAAATGCTACTAAAGAGACACACCCAACTTTAAACAATGCTTGTTGAAAAAAGCGCTATCTAAGGGTCTCATATTATTGCTCCCTGTAAGCTGACTATATTTGCTACCTCAACTTAAGGGGAGTGGTTATGGTGCATAAGCTTTTTCCTTATACACCGTACATAAGTAATGAAAATTGTTTATTGCATCTCTAGATTGCTTAGTACACCTCTTAGATTACTTAGCGCACCCCTCAAATTTCTAGCTCACCCCCTTAAAATTTGAGGGGTGTGCTAAATAATTTGGGGGTGCGCTAGAAATTTGGGAGGTGCACTAGAAATTTGAGGGGTGTACTAAGCAATCTATGGTATTTAAGCACAGTGCATAAACATATGACTTATGCACCATAACTTGTGCCCAACTTAAGATGCAATTCTAAGGCCCGTTTGGCCCGGCTTATTTTCTCATTTTTTTCTTCTCCTTAAAAATGGTAAAGAAGGAAAAAATTATGTTTGACTCTACTTCTTTTTATTTTTTACTTCTTTACTTTATTTCTCTAATACTTTCAAGGAGAAATATGGCTAAATTCAATTTTATACTTCTCTATTTCGTTTAAGCAAAACAGAAAAATAAAAAATAAGTCGGGTCAAACGGGAACTAAGATGCAAATTATTATAAGACTTTTGCTAGTTACACCCCCTTTATTTTTTACGCCGCCTCAAACACAAAAAGTGCAATATTAACCGCCTAAATAAAATGGACCAAAACCGGATTTGTCTCATATAGTAAGGACAAGTGCACTATTAACGACAAAAAGTGATTATTTTTTGTGGCTACCTTCAAAATTTGGGGTATATATTTATTGTTTTTTTTGGTATGGGTGCAAATTTTTTTTGGTATGGGGTATATATTTATTGTTTGAACTACTAAATAATATTTTAATTAATATAAATTTTATAAAATATATCGTTAGATTAAAAATTTATATCATATAAATTATTTATGTAAAATTTTAGATTAATTCAGTCTCATTAGTTTAGCTCAATTGGTTGGATACCGCATAATATTTATGTAAAACAATTTGATATGTTATTGAGTGTTATTGAGACACATCAAAATCAACGGTTAATGTGATTTTCTTCAAACGCCATTAATTTTTATGTGTTTCACTAACATATCAAATGATTTTAAATTTGTCTAAAATTTTATACAAATAATCTATATAATATAAACTTTCAATCCAACAGTATATTTTATAAAAATTTATATCGATTAAAACTTTATTGAATGGTTCAAAAGTAAATACCCAAATCATAAAGAGATAAACTAGAAAAAACCAATATTTTTTTAATTTCAATCAAATTGGTAGTATAAAAAAAAAGTTAGGTATTTATTCTCATTGGGTGGGTGGTATTTTTTTTTTTGGTAACAAATTGGCATCTTAGGCCCTACTACATCCTGGCCCAATATGTCTCTCAAATTCCCATTCAAACTATCCTTCAAGAATTGAATTTCTAGTCCGCAAGACATATTTGAAATATCCTTCAAAAATCGCCCTACCTTGAGCAACAAGTCAAACAACCGTGACATATATAAATATAGAGAATTGAGTATTGCAAATACTCAAAACCCTAACACTAAACCGTCACACCCAGTTCTCTCTACTACTCAGCTCTCAAATGGCTATGTACAACAAGCTCCTTCGCGCCACCGCCGTTGTTGTACCTCTTGCGGCTCGCCGTGCAGCAGTATCTTCGTCTTCTAGAACCTTCCATAGCGCACTCTCTGTTAAGCTCCTTCTCCACAAAGAAACAACTCCTTTTGTGCCTTCTCGAAGCTTTTCTGATGCTGTTGCAAAGGAGCCGGTGGCAGATGATAATCTTGTTCAACTTCTTCAAACTCAAATCGATGATAATATTCTCAAACAAGTAATTTTATTTTACTATTGAGTTTTGTATTTGTAATTTTGATTGAAGTTTGTTTCTTTTGCCTAGATTACAATTGGTATCATGGTTTTGCAAAACTCTGTGGTTCTTCACAGCTGCTATATTGTTTGCATGTTTTCTTTGCAAGTGCTTTATATTTGCCTAGTGTTTAAAAATAAGTATCTTATAATTCTGATTTTATTTTTTCCGTTAGATTTATATCTTGGATTCTTTGTTTGCATGTTATAGTATTGAATTAGTTTATGTCCAGCATTGAGATTATCATAGTATGTATATGTCCAGCACCATTGCTTTTGATATTAACCATAATTTTAAGTTCATTGTCTCTTTTGTGTAATTTTCCAGGTTAAAATGTCTGAAGAGTTTCCTTTTGAAGTTGAGGACAACCCTGGAGAAACAACTACTATAATAAAAAGACAATATGAGGATGAAACCATCACAGTTAACATTAAAATCCCTTATCGACATAGACAATATATTCCTTTAAATTTAGATGTGATCATTTTCAAAGGAGATGGAGAGTCTCTGGAGTTTGATTTGACTGCTTACCCTGATGAGATTGAAATTAATAGTTTTAAAATAAATAAGCCCCAAGTATCTGAAGACGAATCTGAAGTCGACTCTGAAGACTCTGAAGATGAAGCTGAACGGCTGGAATATGAGGGACCTAAGTTCAGGTAAATATTTAGTAATATATACTGCCTTTATCCCAAAATATAAGACCTATTATAACCACCGCACGTTTGCTAATGTACAATTTTTATCACTAATATTTTTAATTGTACATTAGTAAACATTATAAAAATTTGATATCTTGAAAATACTCATCCAAACGAATCAAACAAGATTTTATATACTAATATTTACATCTATAAATTATGAAAAAATACAGTCAAAACAAATACATGAATAGTATCATTTACTCATATAGTCAAAATGAATCTTATATATTGAGACAGAGGTAGTATATAAGTTGTTATAAAATTTTGTCGTATAATACATCTATTATAGTTTCTGAATGTTCTTGTTCCTTTTTACAGTGATTTGGATAAAAATGTGCAGAAGGCTTTTCACAAGTATCTCGAGATTCGGGGCATAAAACCGGGCACAACCAAATTTTTGAAGGAATGCATATTTAGCAAAAAGAACAAGGAAAACTTAGTGCGGCTGCAGAATCTAAAGAGCTTCATTGAGAAAAAAAATTAAGAAAAAAATGCTTTATATACTATTGAGATTATGAAATATGAAATAATGACTTGTTTTTAGCTATGTGCTTTATCATGAGGAATCTAGTAGTTTTAGAAAAATTTGGATTGATTTAGCATAAGATACGATATATAGTGCGAACTACTTTCACACCAATTCAAGGCTTCACCTGTTGATGACTTGCACATACACCTGCTTTTTATTCTTATTTTTAGGTCTTGTTTAGCCCGATTTATTTTCTATTTTTTTTTCTCTTTAAAAATAGTAAAAAAAGAAAAAATTGTGTTTGACTCCACTTCTCTTTATTTTTTACTTCTTTACTTTA
Source organism: Trifolium dubium (assembly GCA_951804385.1). Taxonomy (NCBI): domain Eukaryota; kingdom Viridiplantae; phylum Streptophyta; class Magnoliopsida; order Fabales; family Fabaceae; genus Trifolium; species Trifolium dubium. Next base: position 30,756,101 of record OX638069.1, on the reverse strand, counting down.
TTTCTCTAATACTTTTAAGAAAAAATATAGTTAAATTCAATTTTATACTTCTCTATTTAGTTTTAAAAAAATAAGATGATGGTTGTGTTGTTGTTGTTTGAAGGATTGAGACAAAAAAGAAAAATTAGATCGATGATAATGAAGAAGAATGGTAGAAAACTTGGATTGGGGACCAAAAGTGCAATAAAAATCAAAATAGAGGGGGTTAGAATGTTTGATTTTGAAATGGGGGGCCAAAACATATAAAATAGAGGACCAAAAGTGCAATTAAGCCTATTATATATTTTGTCAACATGAAATGCGTCATACATGTATATACACATTTAGTTTTTCATGCAAGTTTTCCTAACAATTAACTTATGTCCCTCATTTACATTTCCATTGTCGCCCCATTTTTCACTGCCGGGAAACTTTATGACATTTTCACCTCCACCTCCACCCCGTTTACCATCATTGGGAAACTTTATGATGTTTCCACCGCCGCCTTCGTTTGTGTTTCCATTAGATGTTTCCTATATTACATATCCGACCGCACCCATGTTACCAAGCCATCAACCTCAATATTTGTCTCTGATTCTTTTGTTTCACTAGTTTAAATACGTATAGACGCACGTGCACGCGCACGTACACACTAGTTTCCCATTTTTGGAAGACTCAATTGTCACAATTGAGATAAAAAGCAAAGTGCATAAGCACATGACGATAACCAATTTGGTTTTTATCTTTGCTACAAGTAAGAGATTGTTGTCAAATATGAATATACAATGGAAAATTTGATATTTACAGTGAACTTAACACAAATTAAATGTAATTAAGGACAAAAATTGTTAGATAAAATAATAGGCTAAATTGCAGTTTTGACCTCCCAAGTTTCACAAATGTGCGATTTTGACTCCTCAGGTTTTAAACGTGTGATTTTAACCCTCCATGTTTCATAATTGTGCAATGTTAGTCCTTTAAGTTTCAAATGAGCGAATTTAACCCCCCAAGTTTGTTCCCTTTTGCAAATTTCACGACCTTTTGATAGCATTTTTAACAAGTTCAACAGTAGCAAATGTTTGTTCTAACTCAAAATTTACTATTTCACCACCTTCTTTAAATTTGGGATATTTAATCTTAATACCATCTTCATCACTAGCTTCATCGGGTGTTTCTAATTCTTCAGTGTCTTCATCTTCATTTACAAAGTCTTCAAATGTAGCTTCCACAATCTCTCCACCTTGGCTTACACTAGCATTGGAGTTGGATCTTCAGTTAAATCTGGTAGTATATTTGTCTAGTTCCAATCTTCATCATAATCACTATCTTCAATTTCCAACTCTTCACTATTAGCAGTTGGCCTAAATGGAAGAAGACAAACAATAAATATTCCTAGAGTTAACACCATATAAAGGAAACAATATTAAACGATCAAAGATGCACATGTCATTGACCCACCTACTTTACTCAATATTCTATCCAACAACAAAAAAAATAGTCAAAATAGTCAAGGGTTATGAAACTGCACAATTAGGAAACATGAAGGGTTAAAATCGCACGTTTAAAACCTGGGGGGTCAAAATTGCACGTTTGTGAAACTTGGAGGGCCAAAACTGCAATTTAGCCAAAATAATATATATTATCCAATAAAACAATGTCCTTATAAATTGTACAAAATTAATTATAATGTTTTGCTAGCTTATTATGATGATAACGGGTCATCAACACCGTTGAACCATTGAAAGGTTATTTTGGGGCGTGTTCCTCGACCGTGGCAAGCGCTAAGCAGGATATTCATGTTGGAGTAAGCACTAAAAGTCAATCTATTTTCATAGTATTTGCTATAGGAATTTGAATATAAATATGGCATGTCTTTATTATGTTTGTAAGAGTCCAAAATAATGAAGTCCCTAGAATATAGATAGTCCGTTTAATATTAAGTGTGACTTAATTATGAGACTAAATTAAACATAAGAACACTATTCTTAAAATATCCGTAGTCGAGCTTTAAGGTGAAAAGAGATAACCTTAAATCATAAAGACTATTATGAAGACAGACTGATGGTCGCATCTCATGGATCATAGAATAAAGAGTTATCAAGTCTTGACATAGATATAAATATTAGGAGTAATATTTATATTGGATTGACCCGCTATGAGAGTACTACATGGAATGTTATGTAATGTGTCATAAGTTACTCTCATGGTGATAATGGTGTAAACCACCCTTCGACTTGAAACCACTATGTACCCTAGATGTAGAGTCACATGCTTTATCACTAATCCAACATTGTCGGTAACTGGATAATCATAAAGGCAGTAGATGGGTACTTGTGCAAAGCATACTGAGGAACAGTAGTGACCTAGATGGAATTTGCCAATCCTACATAACAGGATATTTGTCTATGGGTCTAATATTGAACAGGACAAGGATGACACAGTCTATGCCTTGTGTTCAATATAGACATAAGGGCAAAGGGGTAATTATACACGACTAATATTATCACTGAATGTTTTGTTAAGATCACATAAACATTTCGTAATTTGGGTAGCATTGATGTGTTGCTAGAAATCTCTCAATGTTTATCATATTAAATAGTGGATTTAATATTATTGCCAATGTTACGGAAACCTATAGGGTCACACACATAAGGACAATATAGTGTGAGATTGAGAACACCGTAAGGTACGGTGCACTTGAGAGAAATATACATTGTGATAAGGTATCACAAAATAAACGATAAGAGGTACACCATAAGGTATGGTGGGCGCGCACACACATGAGTATGAGAAACTCATGGGGCGCGCGCCCTAGTAAGCTTATTGGGCTTTTTGCTTAAGATAAGTTTTTGTCTTGAAGAACAAGATAAGAAACTATAAATATAGTCTTATGCAAAAACTTTAAACACACAAGAGAATTCATAAGAATTTTAGGGTTACTTGAATCCTAAAATTATTTCTCTAATAATCTCTCTCTCACAATGGTTCTTCATTCATAAGCTAGCACTTGGATTGAAGAAAAGTTGTTCGTGTGGACAAGATAGAGACATTGTTGTTCAACCTTCAACGTTCGTGATCATCTTATTCGTGATTCAAAGGGTTATGCACTTCAAGAGGTAAAACTCTAAAACACATGATCATGCCCTTTCGTAAGAATCAACTTAAGGAAAATTTTGAAATTCCGCTGCATAAACCGTTACGATTTTCCTTCAATTCAAACAACTAGATCTTTGACCCGTGCGATGCACGAGGCCTTATAAGGAGTTATGTCATTCAATAAAAAAGTTAAATTTTAATTTTGAACTATAACTTTTATAAATTTATAATTTTAGTCACTTAACTTTTATAATAGTAGTAATTTTGACCTCCTAACTTTAGACTATTTTACAAAAGATTAATTCACACTAATTTTGACCAAATCAATATACATGTGAACCACAACTCACATGTCACATCAACATATGTGACAATATACTTAAAATAAAGCAAACCCAATATCTTTATCATCTTAAAAATCAAAGTATCATATAATTAACTAAGGATGAGTTGCAACAAATAAAAAATAATTCAAACACAAAGAACATATAGCAATTTGGATGAATATATAATTTCTTTAACATTGACAAAATAAGCAAAATATTTAAAATTGTTGTTAAATTTCTATTGGAAGATATTCTTTTATCATAAATATTTTTTGATAGTGAAAATCATATCATATTGAAACATATTTTTTGATAGTACTTATTTCAATGTAAAAATTGCAGAAGACAAAAAAGAGCAACTTTAAAAAATAAAATAAATACAAAATAAGTGAATAAATAGAGAAACAAAATCAATGATGAAGCCCAAAAAACAAAATTGGAGTAAGTAGTGAATAATAAGAGAAAGAAAAGTTAATAAAGATAATAAAAAAGTGGTAATTCAGCTGAAAAAATTGTTGAAGGCATTAAAGAGAGAGAGGGAGTTCATTAGATATTAGATAAGATATGTATAAAATAGTAGAATATATATATATATAGAACCTGAGCAAAAAGATCGAAGTTTTTAGAACCCAATATATATTTTTGGTAGAGAAGAAAAGGAAGATCTATTATAGCTCTTTTGAAAGCGCTATTGTAACAAACAACACTATAGTAGTGCTGTTTTGAAGCCCAAAAACGTATATATTTATAGCATTTTTCATGAAAGCGCTATTATATACTTCCTCCGGTCTTAAATATAAGCAACTTTCACCTTTTTAGATACATTAAATAATTAATGTATCAAGCTTATATTGTAGACTAGATACATTAGTTATTTAATGTATCTAAAAAAGTGAAAGTTGCTTATATTTAAGGCCGGAGGGAGTACATAGCCTATAATAGCGCCCACGCAAAAGAGCTAATAAAGATTGACATTTATAGCGCTTTATTAGCGCTGACATTTATAGCGTTTTATTAGTAAATTTTATAGCTCCTGCGCAAAAGCAATAATAAAGATCGATTATTGCTTATATTGACATTTATTAAAAGCCTACATTTATTACATTAGCATTTTCTTAACCTTTTCTATAGCGATTATTGAAAAAACGCTATTATAAATATGAGTTTTTTTTTTTCAGTACAGCTTGAAGCTATATTTTTTTGAACTAAATATATATATACAACTTAAAGCTTTTTTTTTTTACCAATTGGTACCTTTAGCTTACGTATGGGTTGTTGGACTTCATAGAATAATATTTATAGTATTGAAGAAATTTAATTTCTTACATTTACCATGCATATAACAAAGGCGCGTGCAAATTATTTATTTATATTTTTCGGTAGTTAGTGAAGATTTTTTTTGTCTCTAGACATCCATGGTTTGGAGTACATACCAAAGCATGTGAATGGACAAAAATAATGAATGATGGCTTTGGAATAGAAAGGAGAGAGTTTCGATGCAATGAAATTGATGAGATAAGAATATGAAGGGCTTATGGTGATGAAGTGGTATGATTTTGGTGTAATAGCCACTCAAAAGAGGTTTGGTTGTTCGGTGGGTTAATGATTTAGAGTATGCAATTTTTGCATAAAATAATTTTTAAAATTTTTGGAATTAATAAATTTTTATTGGATTGACTAATTGACTAATTTAATGATGAATTAATTCATCATTAAATTAGTCAATTACTCCCTCCGTACTACAATATATGTCGTTTTGGAAAAAAAATTTGTACCATAATATATGTCGTTTTACAATACCAATGTAACATTAATTTTGATCTTCCTAAATTATTCATGCATTTATACTCTTTTTACCAACAAAAGTCACTATTCTCTCTCCAACTTTATCATTTTTCCATATACCAACAAAGAGAGAGAAAGGGTAAAAGAAGAAAAACATGTATAATTTTGACAAGATTCATAGAAGTTACAAATTCCTTAATATGCGTAAAAATGTCGGAACGACATATATTTTGGTACAGAGGGAGTAATTAATAAGAAATAAATCATATTAGTCTTTCCAAGAAAAAATTCTAATTTATATTCTTCCCTCAATTCATAGAAGGAATAAAACCAATGAATATAACCAATGCTTTTTCAAATTAGCTTATCCATTCCTCTTGGTGGATTCTCGATGCAAATGGAGTCTCATTTCTAAATTAAAAATTGCATAGCATGTTTCAATTAAAAAATATCATCTAATAAAGTATATATATATATATATATATATATATATATATATATATATATATATATATATATATATATATTTAGAAAAATTCAACCTACTTTGCTTTTTTGTCCGATCATATCTCCTCTTTAAACATATTCTTGCAAGAAATCCAAATAATATTATTCTTGCAATCCACTATTTAATTTAAAAGGTAAATGTGTAATATCACAAAAAAATTGATTTAAGACTAAAATAATATTATAAATTTTTTATTTTGGTGAGTATATATATATTTATATGTTGAAATTATTTATATATTAAAAATTGTTATCATATTGATACGTTGCTAATAAGTTTTTATTTATATGTGATCTTTATGATTTTAAAGATGAAGTTAATAAATTTGCTACTTTAGTTGATTCAAAACATAACGAATTTAAATAGATTTGCTTCATTGTAGTTTAGGTTTTATAGAAATTGACTTTTGTACGTTGGGTTTTATCTTTTCACAAACCATTTGCAGTTTAGATTGTTCCATTTTTACACTGCTTTGTGTTTCCCTCCACTTTCTTGATATATTTCTTCTATCTAATTTTCTTCTAATTTCTTTTTCTATCATTCATGCATGTTTGTTTTTTTGTTTACATAATTCCATTCATGTTGTTGATTATTTATTTTTTGAGTTATAATTTCTTTTGCGGAATTCAAGTTGGTTAAGAGAAAACAATTTTATTCACATGTCTAGGTGTTGTTTGAATATGAAATGGTTGAAGCAATTCATATTTGATATGTCAATGTTTATTGACTTCATTGGCTTTTCTTTCAACATGGATGGGAAGCAACATTGGAGGCAATATAAATGGCAAGGAAGATCAAATGATCATACCTATTTTATATATACTTATATGTTATAGTATGATTTCCTCTTCAAGAAAAGACATCATTTGTAAAATAAATTGCTTCATCCTACAAATATTATATAAGCTATATATTGTGAAAAAATTGCTACATGCAAAAGATTTTTACACATATTGTAAAAAAAAAAGCTATATTGAACTCATAACTTATATTAAAAACACTATTGTTAATATAGCAGTTGATTAATATTGGTATATAGTTCTAATCATTAACAACTGACACACATTGTTCTCTGCATATAGGTTGTTAATTAATTAGTTGAAAAAAATATTAAAAATCTATATAATTTGTTTGTGTGCTCTATGAAACTATGAAGTACTATGGACACACATTAATTAAATTAAATATTAAATGATATCAAACACAAGTCACTATCTATCGCCGACACATATAGTTATTAAAAGGTATATAGTTTTTTAAATTATGAACAATGTCAACGTGTTAATTTGCATCGTAACCGATGTGCTATGTAGCTAATTAAGAAAAAGTCCACTTGATTATAATTTTTCTACTTCTATTATATTTCTACTTCACTTTGCATCTTACATTTTTTTCTTTTCTGAAGTTACTTCAAAATTTTAATTTCTTATACCATTTATTTGGTGTTATAAATTCTCTAATCTTATATTGTCATTTTTAATTTTACACCTTGTACCAAGGATGCCTTAATAAATCTTTGCATATTCAAAAAAGAAAATATGAAAACCATTGACTTCAACCACGACTATCACCAATAACTACTTGTGTCAATCACCACTATATTCGTCTCCGATCACCGATATTATATATAACGATTTTGACCACCACCAACCATACCCACCACTATATGACTACCATCGGTCACTACCGTCAACCACCACTTCAACCACAATTTCATCCACCTTCAATCTCCAATATAACCTTTGACTACCACTATGACCACCACTTCGTCCACCGCCAACTACTATACTTCAACCATGTTGATCACCACTCATCCATCTCCGGTCTCTAACCAATATGACCACACTATACAACCGTCACTTTGACTATCATCGCCGACCAATACTATTCTTACAGTCATCCGTCCACCACCGCCATTTTTAATCATTATTATTAAATATTAATTATTTCGTAAATTCTAATGTAATGAGTTTTTTGGATTAAGACATATTTGAACCGGTTTTGGTTTACGAAAAATTTAAAACATAAAACATAAAATCACCCCAAATGGAGGAAGTTTTGACAAAAATAAAAAATATATTATTTTATTCAAATTGATAGAACATATCAGATATAAATACAAATTCAACATCGTTAAAAATAAAAAAGATGAATCTGCGCACAAACTCACAACACTCAAACTAATAGTATAAAACGACATACTCATTTTTAACACCAAAATTATAAAATTCATGATATTGTTCAAGACTTCAAGTATTAGTGTTATAATTTGAAAAGATGGAAAAACTCCTTTTGATAGCCATGTGAGTGTTTCGACTAAGATTTGTCGAAATTAGCCATAGTAAGTGGAACTCGACTAGACTATTTTGTGACACTCGACAAATTATATGTAGCAGATTGATATGTCGAAGAATTCGAGTTGGTGCAATAGATAGTAGGGTGTTGTCGAATGCTTCATTTTTTTAAAATGTGACATATGATTCAAAGAAGTCATTCAAAGGGACATGTGTCCATATTAGATTAATAAAATTATTAGATAGGACACTTGTCAAAATTTTAGAAGTAGAAAGTTATAATATATTATTTACTTTTCTCTATAAATAGTTGTAATGTCTATGTACAAAAAATTGTATTCTATTTTCCATAAACTCTACAATGCCCACACCACGTGTGCAAACGAGTTGAAGAGTACATAGAGATCAATTCCAACCACCATTTACACCACATAATTTAGTATTGGTTTGATCCTGCTTTACTTTTCTTTTTCTTTACATTTTTGCATTACTTTTCATCATATCTTTGTTTTCAATACTCACTTGAGTATTTTTTTTTATGTTGTCATTATACAACTTGTTATTAAAAGTTATTAGATGTGATTCTAATACTAATAAGAGCAATGATTTTGTACTTAAAGACACATAAAGTATCATCATAAAATCCCAAGACTTGGACGAACACTTCAAAAAAGAGTTGTTATCGTATACTGCAGTCAATGAATGACTTTTATCCAGGTCTTAAAGTAACAATTAATAATTATGTTTACGTTACCAAAATCTGGTGTAAACACTCATGTCGATCTACAAATAATGTGATAAATTTAAAGTAACTGCAGTACATGTTCCTCCGGCTCTACATCGTTGACGAACTTGTTCACTATCAAAGTTGATCTATCAATATGAACTAAACAAACACCGCAACAAAACGAAAAATAAATAAACACAGCACAAGCCGGAAAAACAAGCATACAATACGAGAAAACAAACAAACATATCATTGAGACGACGAACTCACATAAAAAACAAGAAAAAAATTCTATTTGATATGAAAATCAATTATTTGAATTAAGAAAAGAAGATAAAAGAAACACACGTGATTAAGAACCAAAAGAGACCTAAAATCACTCCTTTCAATGAAAGGATAAACAAAATTTAGAGAGAATAAAGTTTTTAAGGCCGACTATACTTGAACAGTTCTTGTTGTTGTTATAGGACAAATAGCTTGATTATTTGCTAAATTGTATATTTGATCTCATTTTTTTTCATCTCTATTAGTTTTTATAGTTTTTTTTTTTTTGACAAATTAGTTTTTATCGGTAGAACTTAAAAGACTATGACTTGACAGATCTAACGTTCAAGACTTGGACAAGTCTTTCATAATGCACCAATCGTCAATAATATTATAATAGATATTGACTTTATAAAATTTATTGTTAGATTAAAAGTTTATATTATATAAATTATTTATGTAAAATTTTTAAGAAATTAAAAATCATTTAATATGTTATTGAAATTCATCAAAATTAATAATTTATGAATTTTTATTAAATACGATTAACCTTAATAAATCTCACTAAAATATCAATTGATTTTCTATTTTTTTTAGTTTTACATTTTTTTTGGGCTGCAAAAGAAATTTATTAATAGGCAAAGTGGGTTACAAGGAGTACACCACCAGCCACAAAGAAAAGTGAATCACTGATACAAATTATAAGTTACATGAATCCAATAATATATATATATATATATATATATATATATATATATATATATATATATATATATATATATATGATATAAAATTATAAGTTTGAATCCATCCATACGAATGCAATAATATAAAATTCTCTTTCGATAACTTTACCTTTCTGTTAGTCAATATTTTTTTTACCATTTTTTATAGTCATATTTAACTTTACCGTCTAGTCTACATCTTCTCTCTCGATAACTTTTATCAATTGTTACCTCGTGTACGAGGTATTAAAATATTTAGATTATTGGAATTTTCGAATCAAAGGAGTTTTAGATGTATCAACAAAGTTTCAGTCTAACCCGTAACAATCAAACCGTCGCCGACACGACCGACACCCGAAAAAACTAAAAATATGTAGACCATCAAAATTAGGCATATATTATTTGTGGTTTTTATCAGTTTAGTAATTTTTAGCCTGAATATCCGACCAAAACCAACCGATGCTCGGGCCTACCGGTAAGCATTTTCTGTTTTACAAAGCTTAATTAGACCTCAAATTTTAACTTCTCTGGTGATTAGTCATATATACCCTTGTGACCTTTGTGGGAGTAGGGATGTCAACGGGGCGGGGAATGTGCGGATGCTGTTTCCCCGTTCCCTGCCCCCGCCCCCCAAACTTTTCCCGGTCCCGGTCCCGGTCTCTGTCCCCGATCCCCGCCGCGGGGGAAAATTTCTCTCCATCTCCATTCTCACAGATCTCCACAATATCTACGGAGTTCCACGGACATAAAAAATAAACAAAATTGCTATACATTTTAATCAAAAGCACGACACTAATATCTTTTTTTTCTTCTTTTATTTTAAAAAATAAATAAATACTTTGTATCTTTCATTTTTTAAAAATAAAAGTAGATTTTGCATCAATAACAAAAAAACATTTTCTAATATTTCTTTTTGTCAAAAAAATAAATATTCAATTGCACTTATTATTATTATATATAATCATAATCTTTATAACGTATTCATTTTTTTTATATAAAAAAATACACATAAAGTTATATAATTATATATTATATATATAGTTTAAATAATATAATTTGAGTCGGGGAATCCGCGGTGGCAGAAGGACATTCCCCGTTCCTCATTCCGAAATATCCACAAGGAAATTTTTTTTCATCCATCTCCGTCTCCGCATCGAAAAATATCCGCCACTTCGAATCTTCGTATATATAATTTTCACAGATAATCTGTTATCAAATACAAATTAACATCCATACATGAGAGACGAGCTATTGATTGGCTTACCATAAAGAGGTGAGAAGGCTACTTTCTCCGCACTTCCACACACTCTTTTCATTGGTGGCTTTGATCAAAGTATTTTCATTCTAAATAGTCAAATACCAACGCCTTTCCCCTCAAAAAGGAAAGTAAAAATCCTCAAAGTACAATTCACTCTTACAAACCCTCATCACAACCCAACCCACCATCAACACATATCTCCAAATTAGTAAACCACTCATTTGTTCAACAGTTTCTTAGCTTCTTCTTCTGCAGGATCTGAAAGAGGAAAGAACAATCAATTTTCTCATCAATTCAGACACTTTCAAATTCTTAACTAAACTAAAATTAGATATATATGTCTCCATCATTTCTCTTCTTCTTCTATCATATGTCCATCTCACACTAAAAAAAAAAAACCCTTAAATAGTCAACTATACATCTTTCATCTTTTTTAAGGTGGGTTTTCTTTCTTTCAATTGTACACTGGTTCATTCTGTGTTGTTATTATCATCATCATTCATATCATTCATATATACATATTCATATTTATAGCAAAAAAAAGGAAAAGAAGCTAAAATTAACTTTCTATGTGTGTTTTTTTCCACAATAGGAAAAATTAAGGTGAAGAGAAGAAAAGGGTGATATGGTTAGAGTGAAGATTCAGATAAAGAAGATCGAGAATGCTAAGGCGAGGCAAGTGACTTTGTCAAAGAGAAGAAGAGGGTTGGTGAAAAAAGCTGAAGAACTCTCGGTTTTGTGTGATGCTGATGTTGCTCTCATTATTTTCTCTTCTACTAGGAAGCTCTTTGAATACTCCAACTTAAGGTTGTTTTTTCTCTCTCTAACTTCCATGAATAATGAAAAAAATAAATTATTCCAAATCTCATTCCAAATAAATCTCATTTTGTTGTGCGTGAGGTGTGAGTTAGAAGCCTAACTGCCTCAAAATGGATCAACATGACTTATATATGATATATCTAATGTTTTAAACTGTTGGGTAAAAATGTTAGTGTTAACTTTTCTTTATTTGGTTGCTCTTAGTTTGATGTGATGATTCTCGAGTTTAACTCATGACTCAGATTGCCAAGCCGAATAACTCTAAAAGTGTCTTTTGTGTGTGAATTGAATCTTGATATTTGTATCCACTTATAAATTAAGCACATTGTGCCTTGTGATCAATTGATCAACTCTCATAGGATATTACAGAAAATAAGTATATAAACCTAAAGTCCTAAACCACCGGGAACAGATTTAATTCTCCATGCAATGTTGACATATATATAAACCTAGTGTTAGACAGTAGTAAAATTAACTATTGTCATGTTAATTGACAGATTTTTTGTTGCAAATTTCCGTTACAAAAATCTAAAACACCAAACTACCTTACTTTTAAATAAAATTTCCAAAACTAGATCTTCACCCGTGCAACGCACGGGGTTTATAATTTATAATGTTTAATAATAAAATTTATAATCATTAAAAATTACGTGACAAATGTAAATTAACATAAAAATTTAGTATTTTTAAAAAAAAAACATAAAAAATTATTACATAAAATATTAACCCAAAAAATTAATTAGCACATACAATTAAACCATAACATTAAATCATAGAAAAAAAAACCATAACATTAAATAAAATGTGCATACAACTTTAAATAATTTTTAAAGTCATACATTTTGAAAAACTTTTGTACTAATAAAGTTTGATGTTACAGAAGTGTCTTCGTCATCTTTATTGATTATTATTATTCTTGTTTTTAATCATTCTCTTAAATTAAGTAACTCTTGATATTGCAACATACACATTATTAATAATCAAGAGAATACTAGAGTCGTAATGTTTATTCCTACATGTTTAAGAGATTGGCCTTAAGATTTCTTATTAATTATCATTGCAAATGAAACCATTAAAAAAAATTACTTCATCTCTCTCAAATTATAATTACTCTTTCAAAAAAAATTTAGTCCATATAAATATAAGTATCTTTACAAATACATTCATTTCTTTTTTTTCTATACATACCCCTAACTATTACACTAATTTGTATTAAAATATAAAAAGTTAAATTAAATACAAATACAAACAAAAGACAATTTAATTAATGAAATTCACACATAAATTAGACACAATAATTACAATATTAACATTTCTTAATAAATGTAAAATTTCTCAAAGAGACTAATATAATAGGACCAAGGAGGGAGTAATTATAAAATGCCTCCAGAGTTATATGCGACTTACTGATAAAAAAGAATCCTTTGGAAAACAATCCTTCATCTTCAACGCTATGCGACTTACTGATAAAAAAGAACATGTGTGGGGAAAGTGAAAATCAACGAGGTATTTCATCAAACATGTAAAAGGAGAAGTAATTAAAACTGGAAAATTTACACAAAAGATGATGAAATAAAAATTAATGCATGGAAGAAGCTAAGAAGGAAACAACGCACTCTAATAGAACATAGATCATAATGGATTTTTAAAAATAATTTCCACCTTATCTAGACCTACCTCTTTCCCTTCCCAGATTTCTTCGAGCTGCAAAATAGAACAAAATATCAAACAAATACGCCTCAATATCAAAATAAATGTAGGCAAAACGGTAGAGAATTTGTCGAGTATTTAATTTAATATACCCTATAAACACTTTAGGTTGCTTCAGAAAAGTAACACAGATTCAAAATTACAAATCAATGGAAGATCCAAACAGAACTAAAAACAATTATAGAGAAAGAAGAACATGGAGTTACTTACTTGATCAGCCACGGGGGAGTTTGGGAGTTTCAAAATGAGGTATGGAGTTTGCTTGCATAATAATTGTAAGAAAACAGAAATATGTTTGAGAGCATCCCATTACAAAAATAAAAGTTACATGTAAGAAAAAGCTCATTCAATACGTATTGGGCGGAATGCCTTTCGGAAATTGCCTTCATATTTTCAATGTTAATTAGTAGTACTATTAGATAGACATTTCACATTTTCTAGTGGGCTGTTTATTTTTTCAGGAAAAGACTTAAGGTCTGTTTGGTAAAAAATAATGGATAGCTTATAAGCTAGTTAACTAGTTTATAGCGGATGAGTTTATAGCTGATAGCTGATAAGCTGATAGCTTATACTCCCTCTATTCTTAAATATAAGACCCCGTTTGACTACTGCACGTACGCCAATGTATAATTTTGATTACAAATATCTTTAATTATCTAGTAGTAAAAATTATAAAAACTTGATATTTTAAAAGTACTCATCAAAACAAATCAAACAAGATTTTATATGTTAATATTTACATCTATGTATTATTAAAAAAATATGGTCAAAACATGATAAGTGAACAGTGCAATTTTGTCAAACAGAGTCTTATAAAAAGAGACGGAGGGAGTAGTTGATAAGCTAACTGATTGAATTTGTAGTGTTTGGTAAAATTAGTGGTTGAAGTGACTTATTAATATGAAATGACATAAAAATATATATAATTCATATTTAATTATTTTTAAATAAAATGACAGGGGGTAAAGTTGGAAGAAAAAACAAAAAGTTATAAGCTATAAGCTAATAAGCTAATTGAATTAGCTTATCAAAATAATCTAAAAGCTGGTTAAAATAAACTATAAGTTCATGTAAAAAAAATGGTTACCAAACAAGGTTAATTTTTTATAATGAGCTTATAAGCTATCAGTTCATTTTATGTGTTTGCCAAAACATACCCTTAATTTTAGTATGAGTAAGCACGTACATATTGCATAAATTATTTTTCTGAGATATGCATGAATTGGAATTAACCATTCTATTCTTAATGAATTGATTAATTGACTAATAACTAAGTACATATGTAACAGTAATTAGTGGATAAAACTATTAATATGAAATAAAAGAAAAAAATTTAAGAGGAATATTTCAAATTTTAAGATTAAATTATTGCTTGAGTTTTAAGCATAGTAACAAATCTTACAAAATTATCCTACTTTTGTAACCTTGGAGTTTGAGGTAGTACATTTATAAATGGCGCGTTCAAAACAGGAAATTCCTATTTCTTTTTTATTTTTTTAATTATAATATAATAGGAAACGGTTTTTAAGTGTTGCCTTGAAGTTTAAAAAGTGTTATCTTCAGCTCTATTTTGCAATGCATTTTTTTAAGGACATATACTCCTTCCGTCTCTAATTATTGAAATTTTTTTGTTTTTTTTTATAAGATTTATTTCCAGTGATGCACAAGCAGGGACATAGATCCAGACATTAATTTTCGGTGTGGCCAAAATTATAGAAATAATGAACAGAAATATAATGAAAATTGTTTACCATTATTTTTTTTTGAACGGCAAATATATATTATTAAAAAACCGAATCTCTGTTCAAGACGAACAAAGATCGATAAAGTGGAGTTTACAAACATAGGCATCCAATAGACACCAAACACCAATGAAAATGTTAAAACCTATACTACCTAAAAGAAGAACAACTTCTAAACCCATTCTTAGAAGACATTCCCCCGCTTTCTAACTACTAGAGAGACCTCAACCCGACCCAAAATAATGGCACTAGACGCTAACTCCGATCTCGAATCAAAAGTGATCGGCCCATTAGAATCCAAAGTGCAGCCCCCGAGAGCCGAAGTTGAAGGGACAAAAGTAGAAAGAAAACCTAGGCAGTACCAGTTCCAAACATCTCGCCATAACAACCGTACAACACTTCAAACCACCACCTCCCCATCACATCACCAACATCCATAACAATAAACTTAACAAAACAATCAAAACCTCCTAAACACTCCTCCATAACTAGAAAAACATAAAGCATAACACAACATAACAACAACAGTACCGCCGAAATACCAAAGCAAAAACCATAACACCAGCACAAACCACAACATCTTACCAAATGCAAACTCTGGCCATAACAGAACCAAGAGTGCCGCCGCCGCCAACTTCATCACCCATAACCTTCTTCAGCCGCCAACAACACCGGATCTCACATTCCAACACCAACAACGAACTCATATAATGCAAACCAAAGACAGCAACTAGCGGCTGCGCTGCCACCTTCACCACAACATCACCTCCTTGGCATATGAAACCACCACTACCACTCCAACACAACACCCACAATAGCAACTAAATAACCAGACTGAAAACCACATCCTAAACCCAACAAAACCTCCTAACACCTCCTCACCACCTCTAATCAGCAGCACAAATCAACACTAACAACTACCATAATGCCATAAACATCAGCAAAATGACACCGAACCTGAAACCCCCTCTCTCAATCCTCCAAATCCACCGTATGAAGGAAGCAGCGACCCAAGACCAACCTTTCCGGCAAAGCAGAAAAACAAACACATCAACGACGACAGATAGCCGTCCAACGCCAAACAGAACCACCACCGACACCAACCTCCCCAACCTCAACTTCCGATCCGAACCACAAAACTGACCAATCAGAGCCTTCTATTCCGACGAATACCAAAACAGAACCACCGTTTGGAAACACAGAACAAAAAACACGTGGAAAACACTAAAGGATGAAAACGACAACGAAAAAAATCGAAGAAGAAAGGGAAAGAAAAAGAAAAGTACTGATGCGGAGTAGAGATCTCGTCGCACCACCGTTCTCGACGATTACATCGTGCCGTTAAGGGTTTTGGATTTTAGGAGGGGGTGGCGGCGGATCTAGATTTTGCAAGTCTAGAGAGAAGGCAGAGGTTTTAGTCTACTAGTTGATAAAAATTGTTTACCATTAATTTCTTGAAAATAGATTAACATAATATAATTATCAATTGTTACAACAACATCATCTCTTACTATAAAAGTTACAAGGCTGTCATTTAACTATTCATCACTCATTTTATTCATAGGCGAACACAATACCCGGTCAGCCCGGGCTCGGCACAAATTTTTTGATATTTTAGAAGTTAGTGTATAGTAAAACTGAGATTTTTAAAGATTAATTTAGAATAA
Organism: Trifolium dubium; assembly: GCA_951804385.1. Lineage (NCBI taxonomy): Eukaryota > Viridiplantae > Streptophyta > Magnoliopsida > Fabales > Fabaceae > Trifolium > Trifolium dubium. The sequence continues at coordinate 30,739,201 of OX638069.1, read as the reverse complement.
AATTGAGATTTTTTTTTCAAAATTGAGATTTTTCAATACAAAATGATTTTTTTACAGTAGAGCTCAGATCAGGATAAAACTGAAATTTTTATGAATTAATTTAGTTCCAAACTAAAACTTTTTTATTCAAAACTGTAATTTTTTATTATAAAACTAATACTATTGTTTAAACGTGAGATTTTGTTTCATAAGAAAAAATAATTGGAATTCTAATGTGGCCTTGGCCGCACTTGGTCTTAACTTTGATCCGTCCCTGTGCACGAGTACTCCATTTTAAAGAGAGTACCCATACCGAGTACGTATCAGGTATCGGTACGTACTTGGTACTTGTTGGATAAACACCGACGACACACCCGGCCATTTTTTTTTATTTTGTTTTTTGTAATAGGTACTCTTCGCATACTTCCCGGGTACTTGCACATCTTAGAAAACATGTTTTTTTTTTTTTGTTTTTTTATAAAGAACTAAACTTTTTATAAGAAAGGTTTATATTTATGGGATATTGATGGAGATCAATGAGATCTATTTGATAGAGCTGATATTTTTGAAGTAGCTAGTCTTTCTCTCGACGAACTTAATCTAAAGTCTGCTCTCTTTAATGATAAAGGAGGGAGAAATATTGAGATTCGGTCTTGACTCCATGGATAATCAACATTTTTAAAGTGTTTTGTTTTTGTTTAAATTATACCAGCGTACTCGTACCTTAATTTTTTCTTAAATGCCGTATTGCGTACCAATACTTGTATCGGGTATCTGTCCAGTACCAATGCAACACTCCTTATTTCTCATTCTCAATAACATTAATTATTATTTCTCAAAATTACTCTTATTTACTACTCTATGATATTCCACCATCCCACTTATTCTTTTTCGACTTACTCTCTCACAGTCTCACCTCATTACTTAAGATAAATATGAAAAATCAATATAATTCATCAATACGTAAGAAACTCTTTTTCCTTGACTGCAGACCCGACCCCATCGCAAGTGCAACAAGTGCGAATATCCCTATTGTAATATAAGAACGAAAATTAAAAACATACTTAGGAGAACACTTTTTAAGTTTCAAGGCAACACTTAAAAACTGTTGCCTATTATATTATAATTTAAAAAGCAAAAAAATGTTGAAATTTCTTATGTGTTGCACGCGCCATTTAGACATGTACCACTTCCACTATGTCGCAAAAGTAGAGTAGGGTATTTTGGTGTTTTTTATTTTTGTTAGGGGTATTTGCAACAAAAAATCTTAATTGACATCAATATTATGTTATCATTGTTATTTACTTTGTTTAATTTGATATTTGTAGCATGAGGGAAATACTTGAAAGACGTCATTTACACTCAAAGAACCTGGCAAAGCTGGTAGAGCCGTCTCTCGAGTTGCAGGTTAATCAACTGTATTTGTACATAAATCACCGTATATATATTTATTTAATTAGCGTAAAGATTATTGAATTGAATCACGTACAATTGTAAAATAGAAAATTGTAATCCATATATTTGATGTTGAAATTGATACTGCAGCTAGTTGAAAACAGAAACTGTTCTAGATTGAAAAAGGAAATTGCTGAGAAGAGCCATCAATTAAGGCAGATGAGGGGTGAAGATCTTGAAGGTTTGAATGTTCAAGAATTGCTACAACTAGAGAGGTTTCTTCGAGTTGGGTTGGGCCGTGTAATAGAAAACAAGGTAGTTTTTCAATTCTATAATTACTTTTTGTAGTGTTTACAATTACAGCATAATTAATTTGTCTCATTATTACATTTTATTGATAGTTGTTAATAGTAATATCTTTTTGCTTTTCAGGGAGAGAAGATAATGATGGAGATCAATGATCTCCAAAGAAAGGTTAGAAAACAGGCTGGAATTTCTATTAACATGAGTAATAATTTGAAAGTAATTCTAACGCATTGATCACATTGGTTGGAAACATTATTACATTAATATAGTTAAACATGAGATTTTAAGTAAGATCGAGAGGCCGGTGAAGATTGTAACACAATTCGTAAATCTAACTGAAGAGCTAAATTGTAATTATATAGGGTTTACAATTTAGCTCTTCGGTATATAATTACAATTTAGCTCTTCGGTTAGATCTACGAATTGTGTTACAATCTTCACCGGCCTCCCGATCTTACTTAAGATCTCATGTTTAGTTTGCAATATTTTGTTTTTCTAGTGTAATTTCTACTATTATTTTTTCAAAAGATATATTTGAAGCTCTATTTTTCAAATGACTTATAATAATAACATGCTACTCATAAGTCCCCCACATGCACCCCTTCTAATTTTATGTTGGTCATACTTGTTAACTTCGACCCACATGATCTGAATTTTATGGTTCAGATAAAAAATTAAACCAAACCAATTGAAAACCGAAGTGGTTTGATTCGGTTCTTGGATCCAATTTTCAGATTCAATGGATTAACCAAACCAAACCGAACTAAACCAATATATAGTTTTTGGTGGTGAACACTACCTAAGACTTGTATTTTGAATTTGATGGTAAACTTCATTTTATCTATGTGTTATATTTTGTATTTCAAAACAGTTATTGTTTACTCGATTTATGTTATTATTGTAAGTCATTTGAAAAATAGAGCTTCAAATATATTTTTTGAAAAAATAATAATAGAAATTACACTGGAAAAACAAAATATTGCAAACCGAGTATAGTATCCGATCCAAACCGACTAGTTTGGTTCAGATTCATCTTTAAAAAACACGTAAAATCGAACCAAATCAAACCAAACTGATTCAGAATTTATTAGTTCGGAGATTGTCGTATCTTAATATGTCTTTCTTTTCTATAAACAGATTCTATAGGGGGAATGATGAAAAGAAAACTATGTTATTTTCAATATTTTCACAATACTATATAAAATTATGGTTAATGGATTAATACCCCTTGTAAAATACGTTAATTTTGCAATATTTTCTGTAATTTTGTTTTTAGAGAATCCTCTGTAATATTAGATTTTTTGCAATATCCTTTGATTCAGTTTTGTGCCGGTTGAAAATATTCGCTAAAATTATATTTTGCGGCGATTTTTTTTTGCGACAGTTTAAAACCCTCGCTCAAATTATATTTTGCGGCGGTTATATTATGGTTGACTGAGTCTGAGGGGTATTGCAAAAAATCTAACATTACAAGGGGATTCTCATAATTTTTTTCGGGGGGTATTGCAAAAAATCTAACAATACAAGGGGATTTCCATAAATTTTTCAAGGAGGTATTGCAAAACTCGCGTATTTTACAGGGGTATTAACATATTAACTCTAAAAAAACAAACAATACTCCCTCCGTCCTAAAACTTTGGTCTTTTTAGAGTTTTGTGCCTGAATTAAGAAATAATAAAGTTTGATAAGTGAAGTCATTTGTAACCTTACTTTATTACGAAAGAAGAAATTCAGTTAATAAATACTTTAGTTTTTTTAAAGATACAAACTACAAATGGTAAAACATCATTCATTCCTAAAACAACCAAAGTTTTGGGACAACAAAAAAGTTAAAAAGACAAAAAAGCTAAATTTTTCGGTTCAAAATTGTTATTTAATTTTAAAATAAGGAAAACCAATCAAATCTAGCTAAAGGTCCAAACAAAACAAAATTAAAAAAGTTGTGTTTAATTTTGTGTTGGTAACTTTGAACAATATATTTAACCAACAATAAATCGGTGCAAATGATAAAGAATGTTAACTCCTTAACCAAGTAATCAGAAAATTTCTCATTCCACCCCCTAATATTCTCTTTTCCCCCTCAAAATGATTTTTGTATGAGAGTAATTTTTTTTTTTGTATGAGAGTATATTGGGGGGGAAAAGAGAGTGTTGGGGGTGGAAAGAGAAATTTTCAAGTAATCATGGTTAGTCTCTATTATACAGTTGTAGAAATTTCGTACAAATAGCTTGTCAATATGTAGAGATTATCAGTCTTATTTTAAGTTTATTCTTTTCACTGAAAACTGCTCTTATTGAACTTGTAGGGAAGACAACTGATGGAAGAGAATTACCGGTTAAAGCGACATGTATGTTCTTTTTTTTTTTTTTTTTGAGCTGCAAAAATATATATATTGATGAATTGGTAGTACAAGAAGTACATTACAATCCTTATTAACACCTCTATGAAGACAAGAGGCAATAATACATAAGGACTAGACAACTAGGAGCAAATACATAACCCCACACATGAGGCAGCAAATATAACAGGGACCGGAGCAACAAATAGCCACTAAATGCATAGAGGAGAGCAAAGCACAGAGAATCACTCCAAGAAGGCCCCTAGCACTCACCCACAGAAATAGGCAGAACCAGACCCGACCGCCTAAAGGAGAGGAAATAGCATATGCTAGCACGGCAAAACATGGGCAACGGAATATCATCGGACCATACAATCTCCCGGGTTCCAACCCCACTCGTAAAGCATACATGTTCCTTTTGCTGCCTTATGTAAGAACCATTGCCATGATAGCTTTTTGATAGAATCCACCGCGATGCCCACCACCGCTTCCTTATTATTGTATATTTTATCATTCCGTGTCATCCATAAAACCCAAATGAAAGCCATCCACACACTTGAAAATCCTTTCCGCAACTTCTTATTACTACCACTCTCCACAACCAAACCAAACGACATTTGAACATGGGGGGAAGAATGATCTCCAAACCTAACCAACGGCACACCGCATACCACACCTCCGCGGAGAAGCTACAATGGAGGAAAAGATGCCGAGAGGACTCGGTATGCTCCGAACACAAAACACACTTTACATCATCAAGTCGTATAATTCCTCTCCGGTATAAGTTGTCCTTTGTGGGAAGTCTATCTAAAAATAATTGCCATGCCAACATACTAACCTTAGAGGGAGTCGCGACCTTCCAAATTCCAGCAAACAAAAGAGCTTCCAATGGGGTGAGGTCGACATTGTGCAAAAGGAGCTTGTCAAGAGACACATAAAGAGATTTAACCGAGAACACCTCCGACACATCCGGAAGCCACTCCCAAGTATCCTCCTCATCCGAAATCGCCACGGTTCCAATCATCTCCTCTAACTCCCTAGCCAACGCCTGCTCCCATACGAAGAATCTCCTCCTCCAAAACAAGTCCCATTGCCACGCCCCACCCACTCTCTCACCCATCTCCATAATATAATTATTTTGTTGGGTAGAAATCCCGAATAAACGGGGGAACCGAGGGCATAGAGGAGTACCCCACCCACGTATCCAACCAAAATTTAGTGGCATTGCCGCAACCCAATTTTTTGCCGACCATTTGATTAAACCACCCGGACCCTTTGTCCAACCTACAATTCTTTTGTGTGTATTTTTTTCTCATGAAAACTTATTTTTATTTTCTATCTTATTATTCTAAGAGAAGCAATTTTTTCCCCTAGCTTCTAATAACACATGAAGAATCCCGTCAAAAAATAACGCATGAAGAATTTTCATACACTTATTTTCAGTTATTCTTTTTACACATGTGTATTTCGTTATAAACTTCTACTCCTTTTATCTCTGCAAAATACATTTTTTAAATTTATTGAATAATTAATTACTTGCATTTTCTGACACTTTAGGTAGAGGTTAATAGTAAAATGCTAGGAGGAGTTGAATCTGAGAATGTGATTGCCGAAGAAGGTCAATCTTCAAAATCAGTCACAAACGATAACACCGCCATTGGTCCTCCCCAAGATTATGAGAGCTTTGACACTTCACTAAAATTGGGGTTAGTTCACTTTAATTAATTAGCACAAGATTATAATACCAGTTTATTCAATGTATATACATTCTCAATATATGAGGTCATAACATATACTCCCTCGGTTCTTTCAAATAAAAAAACATATACTCTCTCAGTTTTAAAATATAAGTAAAAGTTAGGTCAATAAAAATGAATATATTTGATTTAAATTTTGAATCAAATATATCGAAATATAAGAATTAAGAGCTATTTAACAATCTTTAATTATGACTTGTTAATTTCAACTCACTAACTAAATTAAAAGAGCGTAAATTAGCAGGTCCCTGTAATATTTGTTATCATGCATCAACCAATTTTTCAGTTGGTTTAAGTTAGTGAAATATATTTAACAAATGACTAATAAACTATAAAAAAATTGAATTATCAACTGAAAATTAGAATACATTTTTTTCCTTTCTAAAATTCCTTTAAATTGTAGATCAATTTCATTTTTTCCATCTATAATTCTTCACCCTAATTCAATTTCTTTTATAAATACTACTACATACATTTTATTACTGATTTACGGAGTTAAAAACCCCCATAAAATAAAATTATAAAATATATCCAACACGAATTTTAAGGAGGTTTAAAACCCCCCACAAAACGTTAGGCAATAAACTGCAGCGGTTTTAAAGAATGATACCAGCAGTTTAAAAAAACTTCCGCATTCAATTTATGGGAATCGTTTAAGTAGGGATTTTAAAAACTGCCATTAAACATTCTGCAGAGGTTGAAAACCCCCGCTAAATAGGACCAAAACCGCAGTTTTTTTGTAGTGTCTTATAATAATGAATTTAAAAAATGGCAAAGCTCTCTATTGTTAACAGATCAATCATATGTTTCAATGAAATTAAAAACCATTTGGCTGGAATTGAATGTAACGTACTTTTTCATGTACTATTTGCAGGCTTCCATATGCCAGCTGAAGTTAGGCTTGTGCAAGGAATCAACCTTATGCAAAAGATTAATTAACTAGGGTTCTTATTGGCTAAATTTCGTAGATGTTGTGGCATTAATCTTTTGCCATATAGTCATTAAATATATGTATATGTATGTATTACTAGTAATTTAGGGGGGTATTCTAGATTATCCTCCTTTCAGGACCTGTTTGCAAAAAAGACTTTGCTTGCCATGTTTGTAGTACGTACTTATTTCGCAATAAGTAAACAAAAATCTGATAATGTGTGTGTATATATGTAGCATATTTTATTTGACCTATGGGACATGGATATCTTGTTTGGTATTAGTTGGTACATGCATGATGGGAGAGTAATCAAAATGGACTAACAAGTATGGCCCAACATTAACAAGGGTATTATCCATTCGGGCTACGCTGTATGGGCCATGGTTAGCCTGTTTTGGCTACATAACATGCTTAGATTGTTGGATTATAAATTTGATTTGGCTCATTTAGATTAAGCAAGTGTTTGACCTATTTTAGTTTTAGTGTAGTCTAAAGAAAGTTTTAAAGATGTGTAGAAGTAAATTGATAGTATAGTGGTGTCTTCATGAATTTAGTTTATTTGGTAAAGACATTAATCCTCCTAATGCATAGGGATTATAATTTGAACTATTAAAAAAGTAAAATTCTAGCCACTTAATTATCTGACAAAAGAAAATAAAAAATGAAGAGAAAAGTGAATAAAACTCTCTTTTTCTTGAAGGGTGTGTAAAATAATTTATTGATGTATGTAGAATTCTCTCTTGAAGCTTAGTTATACATAGGAGATGACCGATTATTTGTACACCAAGCTATATATACTAAGAGCAACTTTATCGGTTGTGTTTTTCAACTTGTCCGCCAAGTGGAGTTGTGTGAATGTGAAGAAAGAACTCAATTTCAGTGATGGAGCAACATCACCTCACAACAATGTTTGCTAAGGTGTAGTAACGTTACTTTGTGCATCTCCATTACTTTAATTTATGGGTCCCATATAATTTTTAAGTTGTATTAAAGTTAAGTATGAATAAAATATTAATATGAGATATAAATTTGTGGGACCCAATATGAGTTCTTTGAAGTTGTATTAATAGAGTAAAAAATAAGTGAGTTATTTCAATATAAAGTGGTTTTAATGAAACCGCAAAAGTACCATTGACAATGTTCATCAATAGAGCCTAGATACTCATTAATATTTTGCAATATTTTTTCAAGGGTTAATGAGTTAGTACCCCTGCAAAATATGGCAGATTTGCACTAACCTCCTGTAAATTTTTTTTGAGAATCATCTCATGTAATGTTTGATTTTTTGCAATACCGCCTAGACTCAGTCAACCATAATAAAACCCCGTTAAAATTATATTTTGCGGCGGTTTAAAACCCCCGCTTAAATTATATTTTATGGCGGTTATATTATAGTTGACTGAATTCCAGGAGGTATTGCAAAAAATTAAATATAACTAAAGAAATTCTCAACAAAAAAAAAATTATAGAGGAGTATTGCAAAATTTGTATATTTTACAGGAAGTATTGTCCTATTAATCCTTCTTTCAATAGTTTCTTAATTTTGAGCGTGTGCACGCTTCAAGCCATGTTAAGAATTATTCTATTTTGTCTTTTTGCCATGCCATTTTGTTATAGAGTGTGAATTCACTCACATCCTCAATTAGTCCTCACAGATGTTATCTCGATCCCCACCACCTTCTTTCTCCACAAGAGCGAGAAATTCAAACATACTATTAAATATCATCACCAATATATATAAGATTGAAAGTCCTTTTCCAGTGTTTTTAGCGAGAAACTTTTTTGATGGTCAGCTTTAGTTAAATATATACCAGTACTCAATTTCTCCTTCATCTTTAACCTTAAGAATTTGACACTGTTAAAAATTAATCACAGCAGCTGTTAAACAAAAATTGAAGATGTATGGTGATTGGTGATGATATTCAAAGGTTAAAATTTATGATTCAAAAAAGTTTCTTCTAATATTTATAAGATTGAAAGTCCTTCTTCCAGTGTTTGCTCCTGATTACGATATCGATTATCTTTATGATAAGAAATTTATATATTTTATGTATGATTTTATATTTATAATTACACATTGTCATCGTGTTATATTAATAAAATAAAATTTATATATTTTATAGATGTTATGGGAATGCTAACCGGAGTTGGTATTCAAAAAGAGTACGAGCGAAATGGTTCGAAAGCTAAAATGATTGTAATTTAGTTGGACTATGATGGGTTAGTACATCATGCAATTTCACGTTAACTAATCTATACAGTAATATTTTAATACTTATAACTAAATTAATCATATTTATTATTTAAACAGATTCAAATTCAAAGTTACCCTTTTTGGTCAATATGTGGACGAATTGAATGCATTCATTGCGGCTGGCAATACTGAAAATACATTAGTCTTAGTGTTAATGGCTAAAATCAAGATATGGCAAGGTATTTTGTTACAACAAAAATTTCTTTGCAAAGTTGTTTTCCGATATTTGTGTATATAAATATTTCGACTAAGTATATTTTGTAGGATCTGCAACTATTCAAAATTCATTATTCTCGACTAAGTTGTCGTTTAATCCTGATTTTATAAGCGTGAAAGATCTAAAGAATAGGTACAACTATGCATCGCAATTATTTATTGACTTTCATTATTTAAGTAGCTTATGAAATTATTACTTTATTAATTTCAAATTTGAATTTTAAAATAATAAGATGCTAAAAAAAACCATAATTCTTCTCCTCAAGTTTTATTGCTCCAAGACTCCAATAGCATTAGTGATGAAGATGATTTCCTCAAAGTGACACCTAAGATAACAATTGAGCGGTTCAAATAATTGAAAGTGGTTAGTTTATATGTTATTTGATATATTATTTTTTATTTTATTGAGGGCGTTTTTGTTTATTTTGTATATCAACACATTTATGAATCAGCTTTGACTTTTATTACATATAACGAATAATATTATTTGTAACGATTTAATGTAGGAATCATCTTTTGTTGTCTTGGGAGCAATCAAATGCATCATTGATATAGATAATTGGTGATACACTGCCTGTCAGTGTAACAAAAAAGTTATTTCAGACGAGAACATGTATTTTTGTCTTAAATGCAATAAACATGTAGACAACGTTTATCAGAGGTAACATATTCCGTCACACAACATATATCGGAAAAGTGTAAATGAAAAAAATATATAATTTTTGTTTTTGGATATTTTATCTTATAGATACATTATAAGGGTTCGTGTAAGTGATTCAACGGACTCTGCAATATTCGTGATATTCGATCAAGATGCAACCACTTTGTTCAGAAAATCCGTGTTTGAAATGATTGAGTCTACTGAGGTATTGTGTTTGATTGACAAAAACATTTGATACAAAAAATATTAATATTGATATATCCTTTCTATTTATACGTCTAAAGAGATAAATTGTATTTGTATAGGATATATTATTTGAAGTTATTCCAATATATATTTGTGACATGTTTCATAAAAAAAAAGTACACGTGTACTATTAGACTTAATGATTTTTACGTTACGTTTTTAAATTAATATTTTTAACGTTTTGATTTTCTACAAATGACGTTTCAATTTAATATTTATGTTTTATTATTATTCTGTCAGTTGCAAAAGAATTAAATTAAATCATATAAACGTTACGGTATTAACTTTATGTCTCATAAACATACTTTTCAGCTACGTAAAAAATAATAATTATTTAAATATGACAGACAATATTAAATTAAATTATTCAATCAGTTACAAAAGAACTAAATTAATTGGATAAACAATACAATATCAATTTTATGTGTCATAAAAATATTTGTCAGTTACATAAAAATCATAATTATTTATACAAAACGGTCAATATTAAATTTAATTATTCATTCAATTACTAATGAAATAAACTAAATTAGATAAACGTTACAATATCAATTTTATGTGTTATAAAAATATTATCAGTTACGTAAAAATCATAATTATGTAAATAAAACATTCAATATTAAATTAAAATTATAATAAATTTAATTTTGTGTTCTAAAACTCACTATAAATAATTTTAGATTTTCGCAAGAACTTCACAATTTCATTTCATATCCAACTATATTTTAGTCTTTCTCATTTTTTTGTTTCTCATTTGCTTTAAGTCAATACAAAATGGCTCCCAAAATTAATCATTTATCTGAAATCAACCTAAAAAGAGTGAGAGTTTGAATGTTTTTGTTCGTGTAATTCAATTGTAGTTTATTCGATTATTGCCTAGCAACAACCAAACACTTTCATTATATATGATACTAATGGATTCAAAGGTATGAATGATTATAAGTCATTATTATTTTTGTTGACAATATAAATTTTTATTCTTATAAACACTAATATTATTGTTTTTATTATGTATCATGTTAAAACAAAATCATTGTTATATTATATTATTTTATTATTTTATCTGTTCAATTTATATATCAGTCCATCTACGAATCATCTTTGATTTTTATTGCATATAAACAATATAATTTTTTTTATTTGATTTAATGTAGGAATCATTTTTTGTTGTGTTGGCAACAATCAAATGCATCACTGATACATATAATTGGTAGTACTCAGCATGTCAGTGTAACAAAACATTTCATTTAGACGAGGACATGTATTTTGTCCTAAATGCAATAAACATGTTGACAACGTTTATCAGAAGTAGCATATGAATTTTACAGGATATATTTGAAAAGTGTAAATGAATAAATTGTATATCTGCTGTTTTTAATTATTTTATCTTATAGATACATTATAAAGGTTCATGTAATTGATTCAAAGCATTTTGCAACATTCTTGATATTTAATCAAGACGCAACTACTTTGTTCAAGAAATCCGTATTTGAAATGATTGAATCTACTGAGGTATTATGTTTGAATTATTAACAAAATATTATAAAATAAATATTAATATTTATATATCCTTTATATTTATACATCTAAATGAATAAATTGTATTTGTATAGGATATATCATCTGTAATTATTCTAAACGAAATTTCTGCCATGGGTGGTTCCACCTTCTATTTAAGGTTGAGTCAAAAATCAATAGTGACTCTATATTTGAATTATCTTATAAAGTGAAGAAGATATGCAGTTCAGAAGAATTGATTATGAAATTTAAAGAAACATGTCACAAATATATAAATCATTTTGAAAAAAAACATAAAAAAGTTAAATGTTTTAGTGTTTCTTATAAGGCTTAATTGCACTTTTGGTCCCCCTATTTTATATTTGTTGCAACTTTGGTCTCCCTATTTCAAAATCAAACATTATAGCCCCCCCAATTTTGATTTTTGTTGCACTTTTGGTCCCCCAATCCATTTATTCAATAAAAATTGTTAATGTGGCAAGTGACTGGACAAAATGGAAGACATGGCAATAGCGCATGACTTTTTTTTTTAATTTTTATTTGTTTTTACTCTACAACTCATTAAATATATTTATTTCATTTTTTAACAAAAATTAGAAAGAAAAAAAAACATCAACATCGTGTTGATGTATAATTCCTTTTGCTTCTTCTTGCTTTTTCATGTATCAAGCAACAACAACAACAACACAAACATCATCTTCTCCCAAAACCCATAAACTCAACAACATTACCCTCTCAAACCCATCATCTTCTTCCCCTAATCCCACGAACCCATGAACCTGCATGACAAGAGCACAAACCTTCGTCGCCGATAATTCACCAAACCCAGAAACCTTCACCGTCGACGACATCATCTTCATCGCCACAAGTCTTCGCCGACGAGGACCCCTCTCTCTACACATAAACTTTCGATTTCTTTCGTTTTCATTAGATCTGATTATGTTGCAAACGGGAAGATAAAATAAATGAAAGAGAGAGAGATTAGCGAGAGTGAGAGAAACAACCGAGAGAGAGGGAGATAGAGATAGAGACAGAAAGAGAGAGAGAGAAGTGAAGCGGTGGTGGTGTGAGTGGTGGTGGCGTTGGTTTCTTGCGGTTCAAATTTGGATCGCGGAGGACTTGACAGTGGTTTGTGGGTTTAAGATAAGATGATGATGTTTGTGTTGTTGTTGTTGTTTGATAGATGAAAAGGCAAGAAGGAACAAGGGAATTACACAAAGGTGTGAAACTCACTGACATTAAATGTGCCTAGACCTAAAGGTGTGAATGTAATTGGTACAAAATGGGTCTTCAAGAACAAATATGATGAGAATGGGAACATTACTAGAAACAAGGCTAAACTGGTAGCTCAAGGCTATGCTCAAATTGAAGGGATAGACTTTGATGAGACATTTGCTCCTGTAGCACGACTTGAATCCATAAGACTTCTCTTAGGGGTTGCATGTATATTGAAGTTCAAGCTATTTCAAATGGATGTGAAAAGTGCCTTCCTTAATGGGTACTTGAATGAAGAAGTCTATGTTGAACAGCCTAAGGGTTTTATTGATCCTAGCTTTCCAGATCATGTCTACAAACTGAAAAAGGCCTTGTATGGTCTAAAGCAAGCTCCTAGGGCTTGGTATGAAAGGTTGACTGAATTTTTGGTTAATCATGGGTACAGAAAGGGTCGCAATGACAAGACTCTGTTTGTTAGAAGAGAGAAAGATAAAGTGATGATAGCACAAGTTTATGTGGATGATATAGTCTTTGGTGGAATGTCTGATCAGATGGTCCAGCAATTCGTGCAGCATATGCAGTCAGAATTTGAGATGAGTCTAGTTGGTGAACTAACTTTCTTTCTTGGACTCTAAGTCAAACAAATGGAGGATACTATATGTGTGTCTCAAAGTAAGTATGCAAGAAATATTGTGAAAAAGTTTTGTATGGAGAGTGCTAGCACCAAAAGAACACCAGCAGCAACACATCTGAAGCTTACCAAAGATGAAAAAGGGATCAGTGTTGATCAAAGTCTCTATAGAAATATGATTGGAAGCCTATTGTATCTCACAGCAAGCAGACCTGATATTACTTTTGCTGTAGGAGTATGTGCAAGATATCAAGCTGAACCTAAGATGAGTCACCTCACAGAAGTCAAAAGAATCTTAAAATATGTGAATGGGACATGTGACTATGGAATCTTGTATTGTCATAGTGATAATTCTATGTTAGTAGGCTATTGTCATAGTGATAATTCTATTTCTCTCCTAATCTCAAACGATCACCTCTCTGCTGCATCACTGTTTTTGTTCGATCAAGATATCTCTCATCTCTCAGACCTATCATACTTCATCATCACCACTACTTCAAATCAATCATGTCTTCCCCTGCTTCATCACCGATCAAGGAATCTAATGCCAAATCATCATCACCGATTGAACCTGCAACTCTGATTGTTGACGCAAAACCAATATCTATTGTCGCTCCCGACACTACCGCAAAATCAAAGAAAGAAAAATCAAAGAAGAAGAAGTCTGTAGGTGTTCTTTCCTCTGAATCTGTAAAATCAAAAGGGAAAAAGAAGAAGTCTAAGTCAAAATCTAGATCTAGTAAATCTCATACTATGCAAGAACTATATCTTGATGATTTAGATGAAAAGAATGTTGAACCTTCTAGTAGGGTAGTTCAAGAGTCTCAAACCCTAAGATTAGATGATTCTGGTGATATTGATGTTGATGGTGGTGCTACTACTAAGACCAAAGAGAATGTTGTGCTTGAGACAATTCAGGAAGATGATTCAACTGATGTTGCCTCTGAAAAAGCTGAAAATCATAAAGGTACTAACCTTCCTGATAATGTAGATGCTGCAACTAATGCTAGAGCATCTGATGTTTCAGACACTGCAAACAATGCAGATGAGACTGTGTCTGGTGACACTGTTGAAGTCTCTCAGAATGATGAGAGCGTGAAGACTGCTGAAGAGGAAATTGATGATCACAGTCTGTCTGATTTGCAAACAAGTTCACAAGACAAGGAACCTGATGTTGAAATTTTGTCTGTTGTGGAGACAATGGTTAAGAAGGCTTCTGAACCTAGCATGGCTAGAAGGTTAAGGAGTAGAGCAAAAAGGGATCCTACACCACCACCAGAGTCAACAAAGAAAGCCAAGAATTCTGATGGCTTGAAACCTGTGAACTATGGTCCTGGAAGGACCAAAAGCAAGGTTGTTGTGTCTTCTGAGACTAAAAAGAAGACCTTGAAAAGGAAACTTGTGAAATCTGATGGCAGTGACTCTGTTGCTGAAGAAGATGTTGTGGACAATGCTGGCACATCTAACAAGCCAGTAGAGTTAGGAAGAAAAAGGGCTAAAAGTGTTCCATCTGTGCCCTTGGACAATGTGTCCTTTCATCATGATGAATGTGCCTCTAGATGGAAGTTTATCTATGAAAGAAGGATTGCTGTTGAAAGGAACCTACATCATGACTTGCTGAATTTACAAGAGCTCATGGAGGTTATTGAAGCAGCTGGTTTGGTGAAAACTGTGAAAAGCTTGGGGAAATGCTACAGCAAGCTAGTTAGGGAGTTCATTGTTAACATAGGAACTGATTGTGATGATCCTATGAGTGCTGAATATAGACAGGTGTTTGTGCGTGGCAAATGTGTTAATTTTTCACCTGCAGTAATCAATGAATACCTAGGCAGGAGTGCTGAAGATGTGGTTGAGTTGGAGGTAACTCAGAATCAAATTTGCAAGACCCTTACTGGTGATCTGGTCAAGGAGTGGCCAATGAAGAATAATTTGTCTGCTGCCAAACTTTCTACAAAGTATGCTATTCTGAACAAGATTGCAGCTGCAAATTGGGTGACTACTACCCATTCTAATGATGTCTCCAGGGTGTTAAGTAAGTTTATCTATGCTATAGGTACCAAATCTGCTTTTAATTTTGGTGAATTTATTTTTTACCAAACTATAGCACATAGGAAGACAAATGCTACAAAGATTCCTATTGCCTTTCCAACCCTGATTTGTGATATTATCTTGCAACAATATCCTGAGCTATGTTTTTCTACTGATGAGGCTATTAAAAGAGATTCAGATATCACTTTAGACCCTAGGTTTTCGGAAAAATCACATGCTGCAGATATTGCTCTAGCATCTACCAAAGGCAAATCTGCTATGCTCAGTAGACAGCAAATGATTGCTGATCTCAAGGTTGTAAGCAAGGCACTGGATGATAAGAAGTTTTTGGTGGATCGTGTGATTCAAACCCTGGAAGCTGAAGAGCTAGCTGCTCATGACCAAGACTTGATTGTGGAGGATTCTGAAGGAAGTGCTGAGTTTTAATGCTCCATTTTCTTTATATTCTGATGTTATGTTCTTTTTGTAGGTTAAGCCCTGAATTTTATGCACCTATGGGTGCTGATGGTCTGTAATAAGTACTATTTCTTTTGTGTGCTTATGTGTTTCTAACAATATGATGTTCTTTTCCTTTTGTCAAATTATTTGGCTAAAAAGGGGGAGTATTAGTACTCTTGAAGTTTGAAGACGTTTCAAGCTTATTACTCTGATCTCTGATATGCTCTGATACCATATTAGTAGTTGGCTTCTGAAGTTTATTGCATGTTTGCATGTATTTCTGTGATTGCTATGCTTTCTGCTATAGCTATCTGCCATGAAGACAGGGGGAGTGAAGTATATGTTTGTTTTTTTATTCCTTATCTAAATTACTCCTATCTACCTACCATTGAGGGGGAGTATATCTGAAGGGGGAGTATATCTGAAGAGGGAGTATTGTTGACTTAAGGGGGAGGAATTTATTTTTCCTATTCCTTAGAGTCTGTTGTTGCTTTTTGAAGCTATTACTAGTTCTCTGGAATCCACTATGAGAGTTTAAGTCTCTCTGATTATTCTTTGTGAGGCTAGTTATTTCTTATCCGCTGTGATGCCTCTGGTACATGGTTAGCCTATGCATTCAAGTTATGTTTTATTCTTCTAAGTTATAAATTGAAGTTGAATTGAAGAATCATTTTTATGCATGCTGATCAAAAGTGTTTTAGCCAAAATTTGCCAAAGGGGGAGATTGTTGGCGTTTTTGTATGTTGGCTATAATTTTGCAAAAACCCATTTTGTCACATGCTCTAGAAAATGTTGTAGCATCTGAGTATGTTGTGACCGGAAGCTTCTAAACGCGTGCGCGTTTTTGTTTGTTATTTCCAGAAGATATCTTTGAAGAAGATTTGTTTCAGAAATTATATTTTTGTTGGAAATTATATTTTTGTTAAGGCGGAGCTGGCACAACACGCGCGCCTTGTGTCACAAGTAACCTCTTGTGTGAAGATTTAATTCTAAAATATATTTTATATATTTTATGAATTCTTTGTTTGGTGCTGAAGATTTATTGGATATATTTTTTAAGACTCCTACTCTTTAGGATCAAGTCAAGCCCATCATGAAGACTCTATATATAGTTGTGTCAAACCTAGTTTAGGTTTGTGGGAATTTTATTGTGTTCACTAAAGCGTGTGTAATCCTTATTTTAATTAGTGAACTTTGTGAGTCTTTTCTTGTATCACTTTGATACATGCTAAAGACATAGGCTGTTGTTTGTGTTTGAGTGTGTGCTCACCATCATAAGCGTTGTGTTTAATTGTGAACAACACTGTGTTCGTGTTGTTAGTAAGGAGTAAGACGGGGCGCCTTTGACCTAGGAGTTCCTAGGTTGAGTTGCACAAGGTGGTTGCTAGGTTAAGAGCAGTAAACGGGTTGTTTACTGGTGTCTTGGAACTAGGGCTATAGTAGTGGATTCCTCCTGGATTGGTATCCCCCAGGCTAGGGCAAGTTGCGCCGAACTGGGTCAACAAACACTTGTGTTATTTACGTTTCTGTTCTTTATCGCTTTTATTATTGTCTGTGTTGCGAGTAGACGCTGTAGCAATTGCTAAAGCATCTTACTACTGAGTGCCAGGAATTTCAAAAACCACCAAAAATCAATAATCAAATAATCGATTCATGATCCGTTTAGTCTTTTGAAATCCGTTTAGATTTTGAAATCCGTTTAGTTTTTTGATCGTTTCTCTCTTGTATTGTGTTATTTGCGAATAATAATTATAGATTCATGATCCTTGTGATTTTCCGATCGAATTGGTGTTTTGAAACGCGAGTTTTGATCGTCAAAAGTGGATATTATGTTATCGCCGGCGATGGCCGCGGCGGAGCTTTGCCTTTGCATTTTCTGTTTTGTGGTGATGACGCTGACGTGGCGCGCGCTGAGTGGCCAGTGGGCTTCTCGAGCACGCCCCCCTTTTACTCGACACACCCCCCAGCTAGGTGTTGGGTTGGATTGGGTCGACCCAGTTCGCCAGATCCGACCCAAGCTGAAGGGAGAATGGACTTGGGGCCTAACTTTTTGGGCCCAGTTTCAGTTTTTGTTTGATTTTTTTTTTGTTCTTAATGTTGTTTGCTGCACCTTTTTTGCTTGTACACCCCTGCTGTGAATTTTAATTAATTTTATGATAGTTTAAACTTGAAAGTTTTTACAAATAAAATGAATAATGATAAATAGCCCTTGATGGATGACTTGCGGTTTAATTTATCATTATGCCGGAATCTTTTAAAAAATGAAGAAAAACTTGTTAGTAAAAATGAATAATGATAAATAACCCTTGACGGATGACTTGCGGTTTAATTTGTCATTATTCCGAAACCTTTTTTTAATTGAAGAAAGACTTGTTATTTAAAAAATAATAAGGAGGAGCCTGACGGATTGTAAAAGATATAGAGAATCTTAGAGAATGAATCTTTCATTGAATGATTGAAAGTTAGTTACAGAGTGGTTACAAGATCCTTTTATATATTGGATACTCTAGATACATGCTATAGCAGGTTAAAGACTCTAGGTAACTGACAGCTGTCAGTCAAAGATACAGCTGTCATGTTAAAGGTACAGCTGTCATAACTAGTTACATTAAGCCTTTAATACTAATTACAAAGAGTAAGCTACTTGTATTCTAACACTCCCCATTAGAAACTAATGCTGATTTGACTAACTTTTCTTTATCAAACACTCTGAGCTTGTCACGAAGAGTACAAAACCTTGTAGCAGACAAGGGTTTAGTAAGCACATCAGCCCATTAGTCTTGAGCTAGAACATGTGACACCATCAGATCTTTGCTAAGCACTTTCTCCCTTACAAAGAATATATCAAGTTTCATGTGATTAGTTCTATGATGAAATGTAGGGTTATGAGCCAGAGAAACTGTGCTCAAATTGTCACATAGGATTTTAGGAGTGTACAACTTGCACTCTAACTCAGTTAAGAGTGACTGAAGCCATAGTATTTCTGCAGACAAATTGGCAAGGCTTCTATATTCTGCCTCTGCACTAGAACGGGCAACTAGAGTTTGTTTCTTTGACCACCATGATACCAGATTTGGCCCAATATAGATGCAGGCCCCTGAAGTTGACCTTCTATCATCTGGATCTGAAGCCCAGTCAGCATCACAAAACCCTATGAGGGGTAAGGGTTTGTGCATAAGAGCAGCTTATATTAATAAACCATAACTTGATGTGCCACTCAAGTATCTGAGAATTCTCTTTACTGCCTTCCAATGGTCTTCAAGAGGATTACTCAAAAATTGACACACTTTGTTGACAGAAAAGGAAATTTCAGGTCTGGTAAGTGTGGCATATTGGAGAGCTCCCACTATGGATCTGAAACTAGTGGGATCTGTAACAGGGTTGGAGCCAACTTTAGAAAGTTTGAGAGTAGATGCCATAGGAGTTGGCATACCATTGGAATTGCCCATGTTTGCTCTAGATAGTAAGTCTCTGATGTATTTGGCTTGTGAGAGCAGAGGAGCACCATTGGGTAAGTGAAAAACTTCTATTCCTAGAAAGTAATCAAGATCTCCTAGCTGTTTGAGAGCAAATTCAGCATTAAGACTGGAAATAAGCCGTTGAATATGAGATGAAGAGCTACCAGTGATGATTATATCATCTACATATACTAAGAGCATAATGTGCACTGTGTCAGTATGTAGAATAAATAGGTTAGGATCACATTTACTGGCCTTAAAACCATAACCAATAAGTGCAGCTTTGAGCCTATCAAACCAGGCCCTCGGTGCTTGTTTTAAACCATACAAGGCTTTGTTTAGCTTGCAAACAAGGCTTTTATCTGAAGTTTCAAAGCCAGGTGGCTGCTGCATATACACTTCTTCTTCCAATACCCCATTTAAGAAGGCATTGTTTACATCATTTGTTTGATTGGCCACCTATTTGATACAGCAATAGTCAGCACAGTTCTCACTGTAACTGGTTTTACCACTGGAGAGAAAGTTTCAGTGAAGTCTGAGCCTGCTCTTTGATGAAACCCTTTGGCAACAAGTCTTGCCTTATATTTATTGATGGTACCATCAGGATTTTCTTTTATTCTAAACACCCATTTGCATCCTATGGGTTGTTTGTGGGTTGGTGGAGTAACCAGTTGCCAGGTTTTATTCTTGATAAGGGCCTCATATTCATCTTTCATAGCTGAAATCCAATGAGCAGATTGGAAAGCCTGCCTAACAGTAGTAGGTTCAATGTGTGTTACAAGAAGGGTAGGATTAGATGAAGATTTGGATCTAGTGATCATAGAATGATTATTTTTAGACACAAGAGGACTAGTGATCATAGAATGATTGTTTTTAGACACAGGAGGACTGTTATCAGAATCTGATCCAGAAAAGATGTGTTGAGATGCATTTGACCTCTGAATGGGAGGACTATCATCAGTATTGAAAGATGATAATGGTGGTGTAGATGGTAAAGACTCAGATGAAAGCATATATGAGGGAAGGATAGTGATAGGAGTGGGATTAAGTATTGGTGTTTGAGTATGACTGTCGTGATTTAAAGGTGAAGATGATGATGGTGGTGTAGATGGTGAGGTGCCAGGTAGGAGAGTTGTTATAGGTTCAGGTGAGAGGATAGTTGTAGGTGTTGTGGGTTCAGGTGAAATGATAGTTGTAGGTATTGGACCAAGATTTTGAGATCTGGTAGGTATGTAAAGAGGAAATTGAGATGAAGAGGTGTTATTAGTAGATGTAGGAGTTGTGCTAGTAGATGTAGGAGTTGTGCTATTAGATGAAGTAGAGAAAAGATGGGGATATGGAAACCTCTGTTCATTGAATAGAACGTCTTTTGATATATAAATGCGCCCATCGGCACTGAGGCATTTATAGCCTTTGTATATGGAGGAATATCCCAGGAAAACACATTCTTGTGATTTGTAAGCTAATTTTGTCGTGTGATAAGGTCTTAGGAACGGGAAGCGCGCACAACCAAAAGTTTTTAGTGCCTTCTAGTCAAGTTGTTTGTTTAAGAGTACAAAGTAGGGTGATTTGTTGTTTAGAACAGGGGTAGGTAATCTGTTTATAAGAAATGCAGCTGTGATAAAGGCATGGTCCCAATATTTCATAGGTATATTGGCTTGAGATAACAGGGTCAGACCAGTTTCAACAAGGTGTCTGTGTTTCCTTTCTACAAGTCCGTTTTGATGATGTGTATGCGGACAAGTTAGTCTATGAACAACACCTAGATCAATGAGGTATTTGGTTAAGGGTCTGAACTCACCACCACCATCAGTTTGCACAGTTTTAATTTTACAGTTGAATTGTAATTCAATCATGGACTTGAATTGAATGAATTTATTTAGAGTTTCAGATTTGAGTTTTAGAGGATACACCCAAACAAATCTAGAAAAAGCATCAACACAAGTAAGGAAATAAGTGAAGCCACTAGATGATGTTATAGGAGCTGGTCCCCACAAGTCACAGACAATGAGTTCAAAAGGGACAGCGTAAACAGTGTTAGATAGAGGGGCATGAAGTCTGTGACTTTTGCCTAAACAACAAGATGAACATAGGGTATTTTTAGGTTTAGATGGTATATTTATGTTGCAAATCTTTAATGATTCTCTAAGTGCTTCATGGTTAGCGTGTCCTAATCGTGCATGCCACAAATTATAGGTATCATCAGATATAGTAGAGCAATCAGAAGAATGGTCATTTATTGCATATTGAGAAACATTTACAATTGCATTGGACTTTCAAGGGAAATTAGAAAGACTAGGATTGAAAAGTGAAACAGAATTACATTGTTTAGAATTATTCAAAGCAGAATTGAAAGCTAAAGGTGAAGCAAACTTGTATAAGCCTCAGCTCCAACAGTTCCATGCAATAGAACTTCAGAAGAAGCCTGTGATTTGACAACACAAAAGGTAGGGTGAAATTCAAAGAAAACATTGTTATCTTGAGCAAATTTAGATACACTTATCAAGTTTTTGGTTATAGAGGGAACTAGAAGAAGATTGTGTAGGGTTAGAGAGTTATTGGAATTGGTTTTGGATGTAAAACACATTGAACCTATAGAGTTAATAGCCAAACCTTGTCCATTGCCCATTAGGACTTGATCTGATCCAGGTAGCGAAATAGCATCCGAGAGGTTGGATGCATCTGGAGTCACATGGTGAGATGCACCAGAATCAGGGTACCACCAGAATAAAGGATTTCCTCCAGTGAGAAGAGCTTGAAGAGGAGGGCGTTGAGGCCTAGGATTAACACCATAGCCAGGATTGCCACCATAACCATATGGAAACTAAGGTTGTGTTGGTCTGTAACCATAGCCATTCATAGATCCAGTGTGAGGATAGAAACAGATAGAGGCATCATGATTGTTTCTAGATAGAAACAACCTCTTGATAGAGGCATCATAATTTTCCCTGTGGTAGAGGTGGAGGTCGTTCTGGCCGTGGCAGAGGAGGAGGTAGAACGACCTCCACCTCTACCAGATCGTCCACCACGATTGGACTCAAAACCTCCATTGTTTTCTTGGGCAGTAACATGACTAGTTCCAGAGGGAAAATTGAGGTTAGGAGAAGGTTGAATACCATTTTCAGTGGAGGAATTTTGAGACGAAACTTGTGGTGACGATGCTTGATTGAGATTAACAATTGCAGAATCTTGAAGATTTTGCTTCTTGTTCTTGCCAAGTCTTGTTTCATGAGCAAGCAAATAAGATTCCAATTCATCAATGGAATTGACAGTAGATTTGCTTGTGATCGCAGCAACAACTGGATCATAATCTTCTGGAAGTTCATCAAGCACAATTTCAATTAGGTTTCGGTGAGGAACGGGATCACCGATTGAAATTAGGGATTCGTTGATCACACGAACGCGTTGAATGAATTCTTCGATCGTGCGATCACCTTTGCTTAGGGTTCGCAATTCCGATCGAAGCTGTCGAGCTTTGGTGGTGAGAAGAGTACGAAAAGTGCGCTGGATTTCTTCCCAGACTTGCCATGAATAGGTATGATCAACCACTTTTGCAAGCAAAGAATCTGAGATAGTTGAGAGAAGCCAAGTGCAGATTAGCGCATCTTGTTTCTCCCATGCTAGATGAAGCGGATTCACAGTTCCTGCAACTCGATCAACATTGGTGAGAAACTTTTCTGGAATCACTGGATCAGTGATGTACTTTTGCAAATCGAAGCCTTTGATTACACCAGAGACTTGTTGCCGCCATTGCTTGAAGTTTTTGTCATCAAGCTTTACAGAGATGAGATTAGAGAGTTTGTTTTGTGAAGAAGAGAAGGTGCCATCGGTGTTGAAGGGACCTTGAGAAGCCATGGATCAAAAAGCTCTAGATACCATGTAAAAGATATAGAGAATCTTAGAGAATGAATCTTTCATTGAATGATTGAAAGTTAGTTACAGAGTGGTTACAACATCCTTTTATATATTGGATACTCTAGATACCTGCTATAGCAGGTTAAAGACTCTAGGTAACTGACAGCTGTCAGTCAAAGATACAGCTGTCATGTTAAAGGTACAACTGTCATAACTAGTTACATTAAGCCTTTAATACTAATTACAAAGAGTAAGCTACTTGTATTCTAACACGGATGACTCGCTTCCGTCTTTTTATCCGAACTGAATTTGTGGAAATCTTTTTGCTAAAAAGATAGAATAAGAATA
Organism: Trifolium dubium; assembly: GCA_951804385.1. Classification (NCBI taxonomy): domain Eukaryota; kingdom Viridiplantae; phylum Streptophyta; class Magnoliopsida; order Fabales; family Fabaceae; genus Trifolium; species Trifolium dubium. Next base: position 30,715,606 of record OX638069.1, on the reverse strand, counting down.
AACTAGTCCTTGACGGATGACTTGTGGCATTGAGTTTATTCTCGTTCTAAAAACCTAAAATACTTATTAATTAAAATGAGATAGAAGGAGCTTAACGGATGACTCATTTTCGGCTATTCTCACTTTTTAGTTAATTCGATAATGAACTAAATGAAATGGCGGAGCTTATCCTTGACGGATGACTTGCGACATTGAGGTTATCCACATTCACTAAACGATATCCTAATGCTTAAAAGACACTCAACCCACTCACTGTTTTTCCTGCCCTTGTGCAGTCAGCTTTTTTTCAAATTTCAAATTCTTTTTATCTGTTTTCCTAAACGGACAGTGCTTTATCCATTCCCCTGATACAGACAAACGCTTAAGCCTCGGTTGAGCATACAAGCATACTGTTGTCTCAGTGGAATGCGACCTAAGCATCGTTCACTAAAAAGCAACCAACAAACAAAATCTTTCTTTTCAGGAAGAACTACGTGAGCTTTGACTTCCTCATTGTACTTGGGGGATACGTAGGAGCGAGAGCCTCTCTCGTCAAGCCAAATAATAAAAAACTCTTTTTTTCTCCTTCTTTGTTCAATGTGCGGTAATCTTTCTTTATATACGGTTAACTCTGTTTATGCGAACCAAATTCCTCAAATGGTTCCCGTTGAGTACAACGGATATGAGGGGGTGTTAACGTCTTCCCCTCATGTAACCAACTCCCTAACCCGATCTTTTCAAGGTTTTATCATTATTTTCCTTTCCCTCCACGGGATAAATAAACTATGGTGGCGGCTTCATTGTTTACATTTGTGTATTGCATTTCATCATTGCAAATCTGTATATATTTTTTGCGTCGGGTGTTACAGGCTATTGAAGAAGAGGTTGTGGAACAAGAAAAAGAGGAAGAAAAGAAGAAAAAGAAGAAGAGTCACAAAAAGAAAAAGCTACCAGCTGTTGAGGTAGTTGGGAAGGAAGCCCATGCTGACCAAATGGAGAAAACTTATGCCTCACCACCAATTGGTGAAAACCAGGATGTAGCTTTGGAAGACGAGGAAGATGAATACTATGAGAGGGATGAGAGTGACTACATTGAGGGGGATGGAAATTCTGATGCCAATGAAAAGGTGATTGACTGGTCAAAGGAGAAGAAGCGTGAAGAGGAAGACAACAATGGGTCAGACATACAAGACTCAAACCCAGAGATAAGTACTTGCACGCCTTTAAAGGGTGCAGTTGCTGAAGAGCAAACCCCTATGCAGGATGGTACTCTGGGAGTGGAGGAAGTGCATCAGCCTGATAATGCACCTCCACAGGTTAATTTGGGTATGAAAGATAAGGCTGCATCTGAGGAATTGGATCAGATCTTGACCACTCCTACTGCTAAAATAAAAAGAATATTGAAGAAGAAGGATGCACCACAGGCAACCGATGATATGCCTGAGGAAGTTGTTCCTGAGCCAAATCAACCATCAGCAGTGTAGTACCCGGCGCAAAAAAATATACAGATATGCAATGATGAAATGCAATGCACAAATGTAAATAATGAAGCCGCCACCATATTTTATTTATCCCGTGAGGGGAAAGGAAAATAATGATAAAACCTTAAAGATCGGGTTCGGGAGTTGGTTACATGAGGGGAAGACGTTAACACTCCCTCATATCCGTTGTACTCAACGGGAACCATTTGAGGAATCTTGGTTTGCATAAATGGAGATAACCGTATAAAAGAAAATACAATACCGCAAATTAAACTGAAAAGGGAAAAAAGAGTTTTTTATTATTTGGCTTGACGAGAGAGGCTCTCGCTCCTACATATCCCCCAAGTACAATGAGGAAGTCAAAGCTCACGTAGTTCTTCCTGAAAAGAAAGATTTTGTGTGTTGGTTGTTTTTAGTGAACGATGCTTAGGTCGCATTCCACTGATACAACAGTATGCTTGTATGCTCGCTTCGGAGGCTTAAGCGTTTGTCTGTAGCAGGGGAATGGATAAAGCACTATCCGTTTAGGAAAACAGTTGAAAAGAGATTTGACTGCGCAAGAGCAATGGAAAAGAGTTGACTGCACGGAGGCAGGAAAAAGAATTTGAAGTGAGTTGAGTTATTTTTAGTGTTTTTGAGATTATTCAGTTGAATGAGAATTGAACATCATCCGGTCATACGTCACAGACTGTTCAATTCGAGCCGAACGGGACATACGTCGCATTCCCTCATTTTCATTCAAATATTTAAAGTTAATTAATTAAAGTGAGAATAGTCCACCATCCGGGACATACGTCACAGACTGTCCTATTCGAATCAAGCGGACATACGTCACACTCTGTCCTTTTCGCTTTAATTAACTAAACTGAGCCTCATCAATTAAAATGAGAGTAGTCCACCATCCGGGACATACGTCACAGACTGTCCTACCCGAGTAGAGCGGACATACGTCACACTCCCTCTTTTTCACTTTAATTAACTAGCTGAGAATCACCAATTAAAATGAGAGCAGTCCACCATCCGGGACATACGTCACAGACTGTCCTACCCGAGTAGAACGGACATACGTCACACTCCCTCTTTTTCACCTTAATTGATTCATCAGTTTTTGTTTTATTTTAGAAAAGAAACAAAGTTCAAAAACCAAGTTCAGACAGGTCACAGTTCAATATTTAGACAGTCAAATAATTGGGAAATGGTAAAGTAACATTGTACAAATGATAAATAAATTTATCGAAGGATAAATAGATTTATCGAATGATAAATAAATTTATCGAGAGATAAATAAATTTATCGGAGGATAAACAATTTATCGAAAGATAAATAAATTTATCGAACGATAAATAAATTCATCGTCAATAAATAAATTCAACGTTGAAACAGGGGGGTGCAAACCTGAAATTGGGAGTGAGAGTATTAAAACAGATCCTGCAAATGAAGTAAGCCCAAAGCCCAAATCAAGCTCCAGCCTGGGGGTGTGAATAGCAGCGCGCGCGTGTGTAAACAGCAAGAGTCCAAATAATCAGCCCAAACCCAAATGGAAACCGGACCGGGTCGGTTTGACCCGCGGTTCAACCCATGATCCAGCTTCACAATTCGGTTGGGGGTGCGGTTAGAAACGTGGGGGCGCGCGGAGAAATTCAGCCAGCCACTTAGATGATGACACATGGCAAGGAGTGTGTCATCTTCTTCAACCTTGAGAACTTGCAGAAACGTGAAATGAACCACCAATGTTACCATCGCCGGATCCACCATCAAAAGGCCAAACGGAGACTGAATTTGACGAAACAAAACTCCATTCCGCTTGATTTTTCACGCTGAACACGAATCTAGCCTTGGATTTTTGAATCGGAGCTTGTATCCTCGAAACCGAACGGAAACCAAAAAAAATAGAAAAATGCAAAGCGCGAGATTCCGTCGAAATTAGGCGAAAATGGAAGTTGGAATAGGTTTGTATGTGTTCCAAGAACATAAATCACTATCAAACAACTTCGTTTGGGATTCGAAATCGAAAGAGACGGAGGTTGAATTTCCGGCCGTTTTCGGGTCTAGATTTAATGCATTTCCAATGGCTTTTTGATGATTTAGACGGTGGATTTGTGTTTAAGAGGTTGTTTAGAAGCTTATTGATGTATGATTTTTGAGATTTGGTGAAGATTTGAGATTTTGAGTTTTCCGGCGAAAGGCGGCTCGGATTTGTTGGTTTTCCGGCGTGTTTGGCGGTGTTTTTGATGAAATTAACGATGGATCTGTGATGTAGAGGTGATGAGGAAGCTTGTGGTGTAATCGGATTTTGATTTGGATGAGTTTTGAAAAATGAGTTGTGGTGGTTGAGTTTTCCGGCGACCGGAGGTAGATTCCGGCGCCGGAATCTGACTGGTGATGAGTTGTGATCAGCTCTGATTTTTTATGGGGAATTGTGAAAATTGATTGTTAGTGATTGAGTGATGTGAGGTTTGTATTTATAGATGAATATTAGGTTAGATGACATTTTTGTAATAATTGTGTAATATTGTGGTTAAGGAGAGATAAATACAAAAATGGTAATGAAAATGATTAAGTGGTTGAGATGATGATGTGGCATAATGTGATTGGCTATTGGAAACAGATATTTGTGATGAAAAAGAATAAAATGTTTTATTGATAAAAATAAAATATTTTTGATGCTTTTAAAATTATGATGTGATGAAAATAAAAAATGAACGAATGAAAACGAAATGAAACATATTTTTTGTGATTTTATACAAAATTAATGAAAGATGCGAAAAGATTATTTTTGAAACTATTTTTGGGCATTTCTTATAAAAATAAGAAATAATTTTCAAAATAGAATATTTATTTACAAAAAGCGGAAAATTAGGGTATTACAAGCAGGAGAGAAAGAGGATGAAGCCAGAGAAAGAGAGGAAAAAAAAGAAGGAAGCTGACTCTGCTCTATGGAGAAGTAAAATGATCAAGACTTGATGATATGTCTTGACACACTTTGCCTATAGGATAGTGTCTAGTTTAGGTTTTTATTTTCTGTCTTAATTTTTTGAAAAACTTTTTGATAAGTCAGTCGTTGCTTTTCCCATGTGTCAACAGTGAGGTCACTGTTTAGTTTAAGTTTGGAGGAGAGGTAACATCCATTAAATTTATTTGAAAATTTGTTAAAAACTTAAAATAGATTGCTTTTAATGTGTTCTAGTAAGCATTTTATTGACATGTCATAACTGAGGTTAAAGTGTAAGATGCATGACCATAGGATTGTTTGGAAATTTTTGGAAATTCTTATTTTTGATGCTTGATTTGATGGTCTCTGCACCTTAATGCACATTGTTGAATACTGTCAAACTTAAGAATGGCTAGATAACTCTTTTAAATACACATTCTCTAGACTAAGTTTTCTAAAATTGAATATAATGGGAATGGATTGAACATGCACTTTAACCCCTGGGTGCATGGTTTGATTCCCACGGAAGGCAAAAACTCCACTAGTGAGGGGGGTAGAGAAGTTCGTGAGGTGGCAGCGGGTCATCGACTATATATGAGTGGAGCTCGGGCTGTTACAGTTAGAACTAAGTTTGGGGGAAAGGACTAGAGTATTGGATTGATGATCATTGCTAATACAATTGAAAATAGGAAACTGTTGGTTAGTGTAGTACCCCAATTTTGGACCTACAAATCCAATTAGTTTTTTTATGCATCATATAAAAAAAATAATATACTAAAAATATTGTTTTTATTTTATATACTTTAATTCTTTATTTTTCACGCATTTTTATCTTTCTTTTATTTTTATCATATTTTCATAACCATTTCATTGCAAAAAAATATAAAATAGATTTTATTTTAATTTCCCTTCATATATAAAAAAAATATATAATAATGATTGAAGGAAAATTGACATAGTAAAGCAGCGGAATTTCAAAAATTTTCCTTTTATTGATCCTTACGAATGAGCATGATATGTGTTTAGGGTTTGTTACCTCTTGTTGAACCGAACCCTTAAAGCCACGAACTAGAAAAGATCACGAGCGTTGATGAAGATCACCGACGCCTCTAGCTAGTCCAAACGAAGAATCACCTTCAAAAGAGTGCTAGCCCTTAAGTATGAAGGCTTTCAAGAATATTGAGAGAAGGATTATTTTACGGTTTCCAACTCTAAAATATTTCTTCTGCTTTTTGGTGTGTATAGCTTTTGCCAAGAGTTCTCTATTTATAGATATTTTTGTCTTGTGCAACAAGACAAATCTTATCTTGGACAAAAAGAAAACAAACAAAAAATCCCTTAAAGGATATACTAGGGCGCGTGCGCCCCACAAGAGTGTACATGCTCATGCGCGCGCGCCCCCACCGTACACTACGGTGTATCTTGTTAGTTTAATTACCGTGATACCCTTATCACTTTGCATACTAACCGTACCTTACGGTGTTCCTTAATTATCTCAATATTAGACTGTCCTTATGTGTGTGACCCTGTAGGTTTCCATGACGTTGGCAACCATATTAAATTTCCTTTTAATATACTCCCTCCGTACCAAAATATATGTCGTTTTGAGAAAAAAAAATTGTACCACAATATATGTCGTTTTACATTACCAATGAAGCATTTAATGCTCTTTCTTCTCTTATACCCTTAATTAATTATTTCTCTTTCATCTTTCAATTCTATAATTTATCTCTCACATATTATTAATGAGGGATAATCTTGTATACTAACCCATAATTTACTTTTTCCACACAACAATGATTACATTTCTTAATTTATGTGATTTGGTCAAAATGACATATATTTTGGTACGGAGGTAGTAATAAACAATGAGCGGTATCTAGCAACACATCATTGCTACCCAAGTCATGAGAAATTACATGTGATCTAAACATAACCTTAACTATGATACATGTGTGTACAATTACCCCTTTGCCCCTTATGTCTATATTGAACACAAAGCAAACTTGGTGTCATCTTTGTCCAGTTCAATATTGGGCCTTTACATTTATCCTGTTATGCAGGATTGGCAAATTCCATCTAGGACACCGCTGCCCCATAGCATGCTTTGTGAAGTACCCATTAATTGCGTTTATGATTATCCTGTTACGGACAACGTTAGATCAGCAACAAAGCACTTAACTCCACATCTAGAGTACAAGGGTGGTTTCAGGTCTAAGGGCGGTTTACACCATTATCATCATAAGAGTAACTTATGACACTTTGCATAACTTGGCATGTAGTACTCTTATGGCGGGTCAATCCAGTATAAAATATTACTCCTAATATTTTATACTTATGTCAAGACTTGATAACTCCTTATCCTATGATCCATGAGATGCGATCATCAGTCTATCTTCATAATAGTCTTTATGCTTTAAGGTTATCCCAATTTCACCTTAAAGCTCGACTACGGATACTTTTAAGAATAGTGTCCTTATGTTTAATATAGTCTCATGATTAAGTCACACTTAATATTAAACGGACTATTTATTCTAGGGATTCCATTTATTTGGACTCTTACAAATACAATGAAAGTAATGCCTTATATTATTAATAAACTCCTAAGCAAATACTATGAAAATAGATTGGCTCTTAGGGCTTACTCCAACAATGATAATTTTCATGCATAGTTTATTTTGTCTTTTAATCTTTTTACAAAATATTTTAATTTTAATCTTTCATTCATTTTATTTGGTTTTTAATTACTCTTTTAATTAGCACAGGAGTCGAAAAACGTCAAAAATAGTTCTTTTATCATTTTGTCTCAATTTCATTATTTTTTATTGTCATATATTTTAAAATACCAAAAATTTGCATTTTATTACATTTTATTATATTTTTATTTTCAATTAATTTCTATTTTTATTTCTATCTCAAAGTTTACCCAAAATAGCAAAAAGATTTTATCTTATCTCTTTTTTCCTTTTTATTTAAAAAATAAAAAATGCCTTTACAATTTATCACAAAAAAATCTTTTTTCTTGAACCAATCCCAACCCTCCACCTCATCTCATCATAATCTTTTTTCCATTTTCTAAAATAAATCAAAATCATCCCTTTTATATTATTTTACCATTTAACCAATCTTTTTATCAATAAACCTAAAATACCCTTTACCCTAATCTATCCCCTATATATACCTCATTTATTGAAGAGAGAATTCATTCACATCTCACCCAAAAAGAAACCCTAAATCTGCCTACCCACAAAAAAAAAACAGATCAAAAGAAATTAAAACAAAAAAGAAAAAAGAGGAAAGATAATAAGAACGTATTGTTCTTATTTTCCTAGAAACAAACACTCATACACTCACTCCAGATTTCATCTCTTCCCTAACTCAACACCAAATCTGTTCAAATCACAAGTTACATCACTTTCCCTACTCTCAATCGAACTCAGAAATCGAATCAGTATACATAACTCACTCAAGTTCGTCCAAATTCAAAACCCTTTTCGGACTCTTTTTTAAGGTGACGAATTCGATCGTTTTTGAACTCTGTTTGTTTCGATTCGTATACTGTTTGACTCGGATTTAACTTTACAAACTATTACATGAACTGATTTTTGTTGATTTGAACTTGATTCATGTTTATTTTCGTTCGTTTTTTCTATTCTGTCTCATCTCGGTTTTGGTTTCTTTTTTGGTCTGATTCGAGTCTCTTGGACTTTGCTTAGGGAATTCGTTCTCGGATTCGTATTTAGCAAGATGAGATGATGAAAATCAAGTATGAGTTCATAGATTTTGGTCCGAAATCGAAATCGATTTAGGAGTATGAAACTCTGTTTCTTCTGTTTCGTAATTTTTAGGGGTTTGTTTAAACTTAAGAATTAAAAGAAATTAAATTAAGAATTTAATTAATTAATAAAAGCGGGATATCGGTATGTAACTTAATTAACCATCGGGAATTTAATAAATCAATAGCGCACGAAAAAGGGTTTATTTTTCAGAAGAACTTTCTCAATTTAAAAGTCTAAACCTCACACTCTTCTTGTTGATAAAAACCATACTTTCTAAGCTAGGAGTTTTACTGTCACTTTTCTACCACCTTAGCTTCGAAAGTATATTTTGAAAATCAATTAGTTCTAATTAATTCTAACGTGGCTCTCGCTCGTTCAAAGATTAATATCAAATTCCTACTATCTAGTTAAAACCTCAAACTCTCGCTCTATTGATTTTAACCTTAGTTGCTTTCTTTTACTCTCGTTCAAAAGCTTTGAATTAAATTAGGAATTTGAATCAGAAAAATAGTTTAATAAATGCGCGCGCTAAATCATTATTAAATCTCCTTCGGAGAATTAGTTCACATACCGATATCTAAGAAATTTAGCTAGACATATTAAAGAAATTAAATAAGCAAAAACAGAAAATTAATTTAAACATAATTAAATAATTAAATAAAAAAATTAAATAAAAACCTGGAATAAAATGCTGAATAAACTTGATATAAATAATCGGTACAGAATTCTTGACAGGAAACTGAAAACAGAACTGAAAACAGATTCCCGGTGTGGAAATACCGTTACAGTTACTGTAACTGGAAATATAAACTGACTGAAAGAAATAAAATTAAGGCGTGATCGGATCTGAGATTTTGGTTTCTATTTATAGGAGAATTTTGGCTTCTACGATCCACAAATTAAGGAAAGATAAGCTTTCTTTTGATTTTATCCGATAGCCATCCGATTAGGAATAGAAAACGGATCAGACGAATGCCTCTTCCCCACGTCACGCAAATTCAGTTTCAGTGGGCTTTCCTCATTTGGTGGCGCTCGCCACCCATTGTGTGGCGCTCGCCACTTTGGGCTGCATTGGGTGGCGCTCGCCACTGGGCTTAATTGGGCCAATGCTCATTTTTGCCCGGCTCCTTTGTGGGCTGCGCGAATTTGGGTTTTGCACCCCCTTTTTGCTCTGTTTTTGACACTTTTTGCTCAATTCTCTTCTCCGACCTATTTTATTCAACAAAAGTAAAAACAAATCAAAAGCTAACATAAAAAGACATAAATGAAATAAATACATGTGCAAATGCAACTAAAATTCGCCTAAATTAAGCTAAAAATACGATATGATTTCGTGTCATCAAATTCCCCCACACTTGAACCATTGCTTGTCCTCAAGCATGAAAGAATAGTGAATCGCATGGTATAAGTAAAAACACATGACACGATCATCTTACTCGTACGTGGTTGCCGGCTAAACCATGAAAATCAGGTAACAGTGCAAATAACAAGAATACTGTGATGACACAAGAGATTCCCGTTATGTGAAAACAGACCTGAAGCATTTCCTCTTGACTCTACCTCTCACCTAAGTTTCATTCCCCCTTTTCATTCTAGCGCAATCACATTAAGCCCGTTATCTTGTACACGCCCATGGTAGGAAACCTGTTAGTGATTATGATCATCATATAGAGAGGGGTGTTGATAACATAAGTTTGGTAACCCCTATTTGCTTTGCCCACTTCGCAGTTGCGGGGGATCGGATCGTAACCCGCCCTACCAAGTTCAGAATCAGACACCTCTGAACCAACTACTAATGAGTTTCTATACTATGGTATTTTTTTCCTTCTCATGTTTCAACATTTGCTGAATTTTCATCAATTATTTCAAAGAATCAACCAATAGTATTCATAACATTTATAATCAAAATCATTCACTTATTTTCTTCGGTTTCCCACTTAGGTTGTGCCTTGAGATGGTGCCGACTGCTAGATAAACTACTAAGGGTTCATTAAAACTCGGGTTCAAAGCTTTGTCAAAACTAGTACTCAAATCAGTTCTACACACTTCAGGGAATCTAAGGTGTTAAAACGGTATTGATTTTATCTAACCGTTACCCAAATTCCACAAAATAGCCTAGATAATGCAAACAACCTATATACTTTCAGACAATCAACATCAAGCATCAGAACTCAACACTTGCTTTTCACATGAAAATTTTTGGTATGGCTCAAGAAATGGGAAAATCAGACGATATCAAAACCAACACGCAAAGTCAACTTAATCTAGGTGAACTAACATAAGGTTTTATTATGCATGCAAAACTAAATGACTATAAGTAAAGGAAAGTGATAAAGCATAAAGGAAAGCGATAAAGCTTCCTCCCCCACACTTAAATCGAGCATTGTCCCCAATGCAACGACTGAAGGTGAGCTTGGAAGGGTACAACCTGAGTAACGAAGCTTTCACAACTGTAAAGTCATCGAGCGTGCTATCTCTTTATTACCTGCAAAATAAAATGAACTAAAAAGGAAAACATTAAATTCAAAATCAGCGGGTTGCCTCCCACCAAGCGCTTTGTTTAAAGTCGGTTAGCTCGACTTCAAAGACGGTGACTTAGTTCACATGACACCGGACAGGGTGGATAGGTTAAAATTTGCAAGATTAGTGTCATTATCCCTAAGGTTGTAATGTTTCAACCGCTGCCCATTAACTGTGAATGTATCACCAGAGTCACTCTTTATTTCAATCGCCCCATGAAGATATGTCTTAGAAATTGTAAAGGGGCCTGACCACTTGGAGCGAAGTTTTCCGGGAAAGAGTTTAAGTCTTGAATTGAAAAGAAGTACTAACTATCCTACCCTAAACTCTCTCCTAGATAGACGCTTGTCATGCCATTTTTTTGTTCTTTCTTTATAAATCCTGGCATTCTCATAGGCATCCAATCTAAGCTCTTCCAATTCGTGGATATCCAAGATCCTCTTCCTACCGGCTGTGGTGTAATCAAAATTAAGGGCCTTGATAGCCCAATAAGCTTTGTGTTCTAATTCCACCGATAGATGGCATGATTTGCAATAAACAAGCTTGAAAGGTGTGGTCCCAATCGGGGTCTTATAGGCTGTCCTATATGCCCACAGCGCCTCATTCAGTTTTAAGGACCAATCCTTCCTAGAGGTCGCAACTATTTTTTCTAAGATTTGCTTGATCCCCCTGTTGGAGACCTCCACTTGCCCACTTGTTTGCGGGTGATAGGGAGTTGCTACACGGTGTCGGACCCCATATTTAGATAACAATCTTTCAAAGATCCTAGAAATGAAATGGGAGCCACCATCGCTGATGACAAGTCTCGGCACACCAAACATAGGGAAGATCTGATTCTTAAACAGTCTAATCACTACTTGGGCGTCATTAGTTGGAGAGGCAACAACCTCGATCCATTTGGACACGTAATCAACAGCCACAAGTATGTATTTGTTTCCAAAAGAAGTTGGGAACGGTCCCATGAAATCTATCCCCCATACATCAAATACTTCCACTTCAAGGATGCCATGTTGAGGCATTTCATCGCGCCTAGAGATGCCACCAGCGCGCTGGCACTGATCACAACTCCGTATGGCAGCATGGACATCTTTCCAAATAGTGGGCCAAAAGAGGCCGGCTTGTAAGATCTTAGCACAGGTTTTGGAAGTACTTGCATGTCCTCCATAGGGCGCAGAATGACAATGAGTGATAATGCTTTGCGCCTCATCTTTGGGACACATCGACGGAAGATTCCATCGGCACCTCTCTTGAAAAGAAGAGGGTCATCCCAATAGTAATGTTTTAGGTCACTAAAGAACTTCTTCTTTTGCCGGTAAGTTAAATCAGGAGGAAGGACTCTTGCTGCTAAGTAATTAACAAAATCAGCATACCATGGCAAAGAGTCTCTTGTGAAGACAGAGTTGACGACTTCGATGTCGTCTTGAAACAAAGGGCACTCGGAGGCGACACTTTCCATTAGGGCTACGAGCCTCTCATACGGGAAGTCATCATTTATGGGTACCGTTTCCGGCACCATTCCCTCCATTCTTGACAAGTGGTTAGCGACTGTGTTGTCGATTCCTTTCTTGTCTTGGATCTCTAAATCGAATTCTTGAAGGAGCAAGATCCATCTCAGGAGCCTTGGTTTGGCATCCTTTTTGTTCACTAAGTACCTAATTGCGGCATGATCTGTATAGACAATGATTATGGCCCCTATTAGGTAGGAACAGAATTTGTCAACCGCGAACACAACAGCCAGGAGCTCTTTTTCTGTGGTGGCGTAGTTCATCTGCGCAGGGTCTAAGGTCCTACTAGCATAATAGATAGCGTGAAGCTTCTTATCTTTCCTTTGACCTATAACCGCGCCTATAGCATAGTCACTAGCGTCACACATGATCTCAAATGGTAGACTCCAATCGGGTGGCTGCATGATGGGGGCAGAAATGAGAGCCGCCTTTAATTGCTTGAATGCCGTTAGGCACTCCTCAATCAAACATGAACTCGGCATCTTTCATTAGCATCCCGGTTAACGGCTTTGTGATTTTGGAGAAGTCTTTAATGAATCGCCGATAGAAACCGGCGTGTCCTAAAAAGCTTCAGACTTCTCTCACAGATTTGGGAGGTGGTAGGTTCTCTATAACTTGGATTTTAGTTCTATCTACCTCAATCCCTTTGTTTGACACTATATGTTCAAGAACAATTCCTTGACGAACCATGAAATGGCACTAAGATTGATTTTTTCACACCCTTCAAGTACCTTGTCTAGGTTTGTCAAGCATCCTTCAAAACTTTGCCCACATACGGAGAAGTCATCCATGAAGACCTCCATAATGTCATTGATGTAATCGACAAAGATTGCTTGCATACATCTTTGGAAAGTAGCGGGGGCATTACACAATCCAAATGGCATTCGCCTATATGCAAATGTGCCAAAAGGGCAAGTGAAAGTCGTTTTCTCTTGGTCATCAGGATGAATAGGAATCTGGAAGAATCCCGAATAATCATCTAGATAGCAGAAGTAGGAATGATTATCCAGACGCTCAAGCATTTGATCAATGAAGGGCAAGGGGAAATGATCCTTGCGTGTGGCTTTGTTGAGTTTCCTATAGTCGATGCACATTCTACTACCCGTTACGACTCTTTGTGCCACAGACTCTCCTTTCTCATTGGTAACTACAGTCACCCCACCTTTCTTAGGCACGACATGAACGGGACTGACCCATTTACTGTCGGAGATCGGGTATATTATTCCTGCATCCAGAAGTTTTTCAACTTCTTTCTTAACTACTTCAGTGAGAATGGGATTTATCCTTCTTTGTAGTTCTCGAGAGGTTTTGCAATCTTCCTCGAGGTAGATGCGGTGCATGCAAAGAGAAGGACTTATCCTTTTAAGATCAGATATGCTATATCCTAAAGCAGTTGGGAATTTTCTTAGGACTTTTAGCAACTCTTCGGTTTCTGATTGTCCTAAATTGGAGCACACAATCACAGGGCGCTTAAGCTCTTGATCAAGGAATTCATACCTTAGACTCTCAAGTAGAGGTTTAGTTCGAGAGAAGATTGATCAGGAAACGGCGTCGGGTTTGGTGTAATCTCAAAGCATTCATCGAACTCGTCATCCTGAACTTCGAGAGTAGGAGTTGGAGAAGATGTGAGAATTTCAGTGTAAACGGTTTGATCATTCTCCATTTCCTTTCTGCATTCGTCAATGACGTCACGCAGATAGCAAGTATCATCTATAGCAGGCGCGCTTAGGAATTGAGTCAAAATAAATTCAACTTTTTCATCTCCCACTTCAAAGGTGAGCTTTCCCTTTTTGACATCTATTATCGCACCGGTTGTAGCAAGGAATGGCCTTCCTAAAATGATAGGCGTGTTAGAGTCTTCCTTAATATCCATGACTATGAAGTCGGTTGGAATAAAGAACTGACCAACACGCACCGGAACATTTTCTAAGACTCCTATAGGCATCTTGACCGAACGGTCGGCAAACTGAATGGACATTCTAGTGGGTTTTAGCTCGCCTAGCTTGAGTCTCTCGCATATGGTCATGGGCATCAAACTAATGCTGGCACCTAAATCACATAGGGCTTTGTCAATAACGAACTTCCCAATAACGCAGGGTATGGAGAAACTTCCTGGATCCTTGAGTTTAGGAGGCATTTTGTTTTGAAGGATAGCACTACACTCAGCAGTGAGTGTAACAGTTTCGTTATCCTCAATCCTCTTTTTGTTGGTTAGGATCTCCTAAAGAAACTTAGCATATGCGGGCATTTGTGTGATAGCTTCAGTGAATGGGATGGTGATATTCAACTGCTTGAGAAGCTCCACAAATTTCTTGAATTGCCCCATGCTTTTGGTCTTTTCCAACCTTTGAGGATAAGGAATGGGTGGTTTGTAAGGTGGCGGAGGCACATAGGGTGTTTCTTTTTCTTTTGCCTCGACGCCATTTCCTTCTTTCTCTTTGGTTCACTCTCTTTCTCAGCTGGTTCATCTGGCTTTTGCTGCATGGCAGGCCTCTCAATCCTAGGGTCAACTGGTTCATCATATTGTGTTCCACTTCGCAGTGTCACAGCGTTTACATGGGCTTTAGGATTGGGCTGAGGTTGGCCAGGAAATGTTCCTGCAGGAGCAGACATGGATGATTGCTGTTGAGCCACCTGTGCAACTTGAGTTTCTAGTATCTTATGATGGGTGGTCAAAACATCAACTTTACTATTCAATTGCTCGAACATCTTAGCGAAATGCAGGTTTTGATTCTTGATCCCCTCGTTAGTTTGCATTTGGGACGCCATGAAGGTTTCAAACATGGCGTCAAGGCATGACTTCCCAAAGTTTTCTTGATTTAGCACGGGAGCTTTCTGAAAACCTGGTGGACTAGAGGATTGGCCTTGTCTAGGTGGATACAATGCATTGTTGTTCTTGCATGAAAGATAGGGGTTGTTCTTCCAAGCTGAGTTGTAGTTGTTGGAATATGGGCCTTCTTGGGCGTAGTTTACTTGATCGGAATGAGTTCCGGCCAAGAGTTGGCATTCAGCTGTAGCATGCCCTGGAGTGCCACATATCTCACAACGAGAGACAGTTGCTGCTACGGTAGCAGTAGCAGCAGGAGCATTTAGTAAGTTGTCTAATTTTAGAGTGAGTGCATCAACCTTGGCACTGACGTGGTCAAGGTCGCTTATCTCATGCATTCCTCCTCTCGATAGAGGTTTTTCTGCGGAGGTTCTTTCGCCTCCCCACTGGTAGTGATTCTGAGCCATGCTCTCGATGAGCTGATAGGCATCAGTGTAGGGCTTGTCCATGAGGGCGCCGCCCGCGGCAGCATCTATGGTCATCCTTGTATTGTACAGGAGACCGTTGTAGAAGGTGTGGATAATTAGCCACTCCTCTAAACCATGATGTGGACAAAGCCTCAACATGTCCTTAAATCTCTCCCATGCTTCATAAAGAGATTCGTTGTCTTTCTGCTTAAATTCATTGATTTGGGCTTTTAGCATAGCAATCTTGCTAGGTGGGAAATACCTAGCCAGAAAGACTTTCTTCAACCCTTCCCATGTAGTGACAAAGTTGGAAGGTAGGGACTGGAGCCAAGCACGGGCTTGATCTCTTAGAGAGAAAGGGAAGAGACGAAGCCTTATCGCTTCGGGACTTACGCCATTAGCTTTCACTGTATCGGCGTATTGTAGGAAGACAGAGAGGTGGAGATTAGGATCTTCTGAAGGACCACCCGAGAACTGACTTTGCTGAACTGCTGAGAGTAGGGAAGGTTTAAGCTCAAAATTGTTAGCCTCTATCGCAGGGGCAACAATGTTGTTATGTGGTTCAGCATCTGTAGGGGTAACATAGTACTTCAGAGGGCGGTTTTGAGGATCTATTTCCATTTCTAATTCCTCTTCGGATTGTTCCGAGTCTTCGTCTGTTTCGGGAAAGATGATTTGACTTTGGGGCACTATGTATCTTTCCCTAAACTGTTCAATTCGGCGTCTTACACTTAGTAGACGCTCTGGGTTGTCGATTGGAGTTTCTAATTCTTTGCTATTAGAGCGGGTACTTGGCATACAATCGACAAGCCAAAAGGGGATCTTTTTTTTTTTATAGATTTTTTCTTCTTTTTTTATTTAAATTTTTAACAGAAAAATTAAAAGTTGCCTTAGTCTCTACGTTGTAACGACGGAGTTACAATATCGACTAAATTGGTCCCCGGCAACGGCGCCAAAAACTTGATCGACGATTTGTGTATCAAAAGATTCGATTGACCGCAAGTGCACAGTCTCGTCGTTGAGTTTTAAAAAGATATCGAACCACAGGGACCAATAGTTGAACTACCGAAATCCGTTGTCACGGTGTAAATCTAAGGCTAGTAATTTTTAGGGGTTTGTTTAGAATTAAGAATTAAAAGAAATTAAATTAAGAATTTAATTAATTAATAAAAGCGGGATATCGGTATGTAACTTAATTAACCATCGGGAATTTAATAAATCAATAGCGCGCGAAAAAGGGTTTATTTTTCAGAAGAACTTTCTCAATTTAAAGGTCTAAACCTCACACTCTCGTTTTGTTGATAAAAACCATACTTTCTAAGCTAGGAGTTTTACTGTCACTTTTCTACCACCTTAGCTTCGAAAGTATATTTTGAAAATCAATTAGTTCTAATTAATCCTAACGTGGCTCTCGCTCGTTCAAAGATTAATATCAAATTCCTACTATCTAGTTAAAACCTCAAACTCTCGCTCTATTGATTTTAACCTTAGTTGCTTTCTTTTACTCTCGTTCAAAAGCTTTGAATTAAATTAGGAATTTGAATCAGAAAAATAGTTTAATAAATGCGCGCGCTAAATCATTATTAAATCCCCTTCGGAGAATTAGTTTACATACCGATATCTAAGAAATTTAGCTAGACATATTAAAGAAATTAAATAAGCAAAAACAGAAAATTAATTTAAACATAATTAAATAATTAAATAAAAACATTAAATAAAAACCTGGAATAAAATGCTGAATAAACTTGATATAAATAATCGGTACAGAATTCTTGACAGGAAACTGAAAACAGAACTGAAAACGGATTTCCGGTGTGGAAATACCGTTACAGTTACTGTAACTGGAAATATAAACTGACTGAAAGAAATAAAATTAAGGCGTGATCGGATCTGAGATTTTGGTTTCTATTTATAGGAGAATTTTGGCTTCTACGATCCACAAATTAAGGAAAGATAAGCTTTCTTTTGATTTTATCCGATAGCCATCCGATTAGGAATAGAAAACGGATCAGACGAATGCCTCTTCCCCACGTCACGCAAATTCAGTTTCAGTGGGCTTTCCTCATTTGGTGGCGCTCGCCACCCATTGTGTGGCGCTCGCCACTTTGGGCTGCATTGGGTGGCGCTCGCCACCACCATAGTGGCGCTCGCCACTAGGCTTAATTGGGCCAATGCTCATTTTTGCCCGGCTCCTTTGTGGGCTGCGCGAATTTGGGTTTTGCACCCCCTTTTTGCTCCGTTTTTGACACTTTTTGCTCAATTCTCTTCTCCGACCTATTTTATTCAACAAAAGTAAAAACAAATCAAAAGCTAACATAAAAAGACATAAATGAAATAAATACATGTGCAAATGCAACTAAAATTCGCCTAAATTAAGCTAAACATACGATATGATTTCGTGTCATCAAACTACTGTGAAATCGATTTAAAGATTTAAGATCAGTAAGTTAAGGCAAATCAAATCGAGCATTCATATGTGTCTTTTGATTCAGAAACATGCTTGTTTGATGATTTTGAAAAACTGCCATAGTTTTCTGTTTAAAGGTTTTCTGAATTTGATCTATTCTGCTGATGAAAAGAAACAAGACTCATAGCATGGACCCTCTGTTTTGCAGTTTCATTCTAGTACCTTTGATCTGATGATGCGATCTGGAACGTTGAATGTTCCTTTGAGCCAGAGTCGTCTGATCTTATCTGGATCTGATCAGACAGTGATGATTGGCGTGTGCAGACAGGATCACAAACACACACACACACATGGGATTACTGGACTGGGTTTGGTTCAACCCATGGATCAGAGCCAACCCGGATCGATCCAGATAGCAACAAGGGGCCTCTCAGTTAGGCCCAAACAACCCAAATTCATTTTTACACCCCTTTTTCTTCTTTTTTTTTTTTATGTACTGTTTTTTTCTGTTTTGCACCCCCCTCTTGTTTTTTTATTCACGTTTTTCTATTCTTCATTTTACTATTGTTTTTCTCCTATTTAGTTTTCCACTTCTTTACTTTATTTATGTTTTTTTAGTCTTAGCTTCTTTTCTTTTTTTTTAGTAGTTTAGTTTTGTTACTTTAATTTTATTTATATGTTTGTAGCTCTTTAGTTTTAATTTATAGCATTTTATTTTCATGGCATCATCTGCATATTGCTTGTGTTATTAAAATTGGACTATGGACTTGAACTATACCTATGTTATTGGAGACGGACTTTAGGATTAGAGTTGAAACCTTAGGATTTTTTTTAGTTTAGTTCTAGTTAGTTGTTTTAATTAGCTTAGCTTATATTTTCTTACTCCATCTATAATTTCCTTTAACTTGTAAATGTTGGATTGCATTAAAATGTTGCATTCATTCATGTTTATTTTTATTGCAAAAATCTTAGAATGTATTTAGGCTCAATGTAACCCCAAAGTGGATGTAGAAAATTGCATCGCATGTATTTTATTTTTACTGCTTTCCGCAATCGCTAAATAACTAAGTAAACGCGACCTTTCATTCGATAGTAATTTTCTTTAGAAAAACCATAGAAGAATAACTAAAAGCTTCTTCTCCCTCTAAACACAACTTCTTATAGTCCAAAATCAAATTAGTCGCACGATTAGTCTTAAGTTTAATTTTTAATTCACACTTTGCATGTAACCTTCTTTTTCTCAATCCAATCTCCACTAATCACACACTATTCTCTCTATACAACTTCTTTACCATTTCTTACCAACTTTCTCTCTCATTTTCTCAAGCACATAAAAGTAAAAATAAAAATAAACTAGAGGTTATCATAGAATACTATGAACGTTTAGGATGCTAAAACCTTCCCTAGGCGTAACTAACCCCCGTACCTTAGAATCTCTTCTAATAGGTTTTCGACACTTTCCCCTCTTTGAAAATGAAAGGTCAATGTAGTGGTAGAAATCCCAGAATCCCCGCAACAGATAGCTAAAAAAATAGAATAAGTTCTTGTGCCAATTTGGAGGAACATGTCTTTGTGCCAATCTGGAGAGACAAGTGAGTAGGGTGATTTACTCTTAGTAACAGGTTAGACTTATTACAAGTAGGATCTCGTCATGTGAAAAAATGGAGTACCCCCAAAGCTATAAATAAAATATGATTATGAAAAAGCTTCCAACTAGTTCTCCTTGTATAAATTGAAAATGCTCTGGAGCTCTTGAAAAGAAGTAATCCCCCTAAACTGAAATTCTAGGTAAATTCAAAAATATAGGAAAAAGAGGATAACTTAGCATCTAGAATTGGTAGTTTAAGAGTGGGATATAATCATTAATCTGGTTGACAATGCTAAACAGTTCACACACACACGCATGGTCATCATTGAAGGTTGTTTTTATAAGAATTATGCCAATTTTTGAAAACATTCTTAGGGCCTGAGTCTTATTGCTTAAATGTGTTGTTTACATGTCAATATTAGGAGTAGCTGAACACAGTCTTTGCTTTCTACGTATTACCTGAGGACAAGCAATGATTCAAGTTTGGGGGTGTGATGACTCACAATTTGTGCGTTATTTAGGCCCTTATTCAAGAGTTATTTCCTGCCAATATGGTGATCAAACCATGTTTTAATGCAATTTCATTAGTTTATTTAGTTTTTGAGTCTAGAATTATGTATTAGGAATAATTATGTAATTTTGATGAAAAAAAGTTAGTTTAGAGGCAATTTATGTCAAGACATGTTGTTTGGTCCTGGATCGTCATCAAAGGCAACTACTGTTAAGACATTATGCTCTGTACAAGTCAACAAGTCAAGCGTCACAAACAGACAAAATAGAGAACGTAGTACAACTTTGTGAAAGGCATCTTGTTAAGGATAAGGATGATGGCTGGCTTGCCAGCGGTCAGCATCACCAATGATTGTACTATGATTAAGTGGTTCGTGCAAATGGAATATCCTTTATTCCTTAGACCTAGTCTTAAAATTTAAGGTTGCACCCGATCCAAGAAGGATTTGCCTATAAATACACGTCCTTATGCCTAAAAGAAGCAGCTGAAAGAGGTTGGTGAGCTTGAATTAGATCTGAGAAGAAGAAGAGAGTTGCTGCTGCGCCGTCACACGAAATTCAGTTGCAGGAGGCGACCAGTGATAACGATAGGCACGTCAGTGTCTATAGGAGTATCTATTGCTTTGTAATGGGTATCACTACTTTACTTGTTATTATTGTTGTTGTTTCCATGCTCACTTTGAGCTAAACTCTATGTAGTTGAGATTTTGTGAAGTTTAATATAATGAATGAAGTATTTATGTGAATGAATGATTGTTATTGTGTCCTCTTTTACTTTATGCTTTTATGAAAATATATTTATTTCTTTGACTGATCAACTTAGATTTAAATACAAGTTGCATGTTAAAAGACATCTAGCATGTTAATGGAAATAATAAAGTTAATAAGGTTAAGTGAGAGCAGACATGTAATCTCTACCTTTTCTTATGGATAAGTTATAAGGGCCTTAGTGAGATACCAAACAAGCAAGTGTATTTCTGAACTCTAACGGGATTAAGAGTGGCCTAGACATAGGATACGCGTTATACCCCGTTTTAATATCTAACGTTGTAGACATACACCACAAAGCAAGCTTGTTCACAGATGGCACGACAGTAGTTATCATTCACTATGCTTCGTTCATGCATTAAATGGATCATGATCTCAGCTACCCTTTTATTCTTGTTTTCAACCATCACCTTACTTAACTGTTATTTTATTTATTGTGTTAAAAACCAACTATGTTTTGTTACCATTGCAATAGACTAAACATTTGTAAATAAACTTGGAATATATAACCCTTAATTTATTCCCTATGGGTTCAACACACTCTTTACTTATTACTTACTGCAATTGAATGTGTATACTTGCATATGTTATAATTTACACTCAACAAATACATGGTAGAAATATGCTGGTGGAATCTCAGAATTTTGAAGAGAATTTGGTGTGGCAAATCCCAATATTCATTTATGTAAATTCATTTTATGTATATTGCTAGCAGGAGAAGTAAGAAAAATACATAACACAAAACAATGAAACCGAAAAACTGGTTGGGAATATAGTTTGGATTAAATATTCTTAACTTTATTTTACATTTATCACAATATTATATATTATGTCAACATGAAATACGTCATACATGTATATACACATTTAGTTTTTCATGCAAGTTTTCCTAACAACTAACTTATGTCCCTCAATTACATTTCCATTGTCGCCCCATTTTTCACCGCAGGGAAAATTTATGACGTTTCCACCTCCACCTCCACCCCGTTTACCATTACAGGGAAATTTTATGATGTTTCCACCGCCGCCTTCGTTTGTGTTTCCATTAGATGTTTCCCATATTACATATCCGACCGGCACCCATGTTACCAAGCCATCAACCTCAATATTTGTCTTTGATTCTTCTATTTCACTAACTGCAAATAAATAAATTATAAGATAAAAAAAAGAAACCAATTATGCATACACAGAAACTAGTTTAAATACGCATATGCGCTCGCACATACACACCTTGTTTCCCATCTTTGGAAGACTCAATTGTCACAATTGAGATAAGAAGTAATGTGAATAAGCACATGACAATAACCAATTTTGTTTTCATCTTTGCTACAAGTAAGAGTTTATTGTCAAATATGAATATACAATGGAAAATTTGCTATTTACAGTAAACTTAGGACAAGTTAAATGTAATTAAGAACAAAAATTGTTAGATAAAATAATATATACTATCCAATAAAACAATGCCCATATATATTATACAACAAAAATAAAATTAAATATAATATAATATAATATGTTTTGCTAGCTTATTGTGATGATAACGAGTCATCAACACACATTGAGCCATTGAAAGGTTATTTTGGGGCGTGTTCCTCGACAGTGGCGAGCAGGATTTTCAAACAATTGTTGAAGTGACTAATATGTTTGAGCATTTATCTAATCAAAACGATCATTCTCTCTTTGTTTAGAATTTTTTTTAAAGAGAAAATTTTTATTAATTATTGACATTAATGATCGTTTTACGACTACTAGCACTTCAAGTATAAATATTTAAATGATAATCGTAACAAAAAAAATATATTTCATATCATTTTTAACATGTGATATTATTGAGAATTTGATAAATACACATACATATATGTACCCATTTATTTATATCTCTTGTATGTTTGGTTAATTTGACTTTAAATAGAATTGATTTGAATAAAATTGATTTTGGTATAATTGATTTTATCAAAATTGAGTTTAGTAGAATTGATTAATGTTTGGATACATTCAATTAAAAGTGAGTTGAATAATAAATTTCAATGTAAAAATTAATTCTAAAGTTAGAAGCTACAATTTCTAGCTTCAAGCATAATCAATTCTTGAGACAAAATCAATTATATTTTACAGAAACCAAATATGTCATAATCAATTCTACACGTCTAAAATTAATTTTAGTTCCTCTGGAATTGAAAAAAAAAACATACATTAGATTAGAAACAACCGTCAAATAAGATTGATCGTCTTCAATCAAATCTTTAAAGTATATTTTTATGGAATATTAGTCTCTTTTAAATGGGAAGAAGGAATACTAATGCAATGAGAGCTCCTTCTCCTGCCGCCACCCTCAACTCTATTTTTCTTTTTTTCTTCTCTATCTATTAAAGAGGGGTGGTCTATGATCAATTTTTGATTCGAAATCACCCTCCAAATTGTTTTTCCTTTCTTTTTTACCAAAATAAGTGATTTTCACACATATTAATTTTCTCGTTTTAATGTGATTTTGTTTTCCCGTCTTAGTACGGAGTATTATTTTCCTGTCTTTGTGCGGTGCATTTCCCATCTTTTGTGCAGTGTTCATTTTCTTTTCAGGTTGAAGGTTTAATTTCGATCAAGTGCAGATTCAATCAATAATTTTGGTGTCATCAACGCTACATATCTGAATGCTTGGGTATTCCAGACACTTCAATATAATCATGGATACTGTGAATTTGTTTATGCTATTAACATGGATACTGTGAGTTTGTTTACAGTTTCATCATTTTTATTTGTAGTTATTTTGAATTTATATTACATCGATGTACTCTATTCAATTTAAATGAATGAAATTTTTATTTTTGGTTAAAAAAAGGGAAGAATGGAGGAGATCTATGACATCAATGGTATTAAATTGCATTTGTGAATGCAATCCCAATTTGCAATCGTATGCATTGCCGTAATTTTTGTTTTTAAAAAAGTAAAAATTACACCAACATTTTAAGGCATACAAAGGTTGAAAACATCATTAAAAAGGAGAGTCTCTAGGAGGAATCTCTGGAAACATGCAAATCATAATTCATAAGACTTTATAAAGTTAAATTCAAATTAGTTAATCACGACTAGTGCACTTTCATGTTAGGTATGATTAAACTGAACCTGACAATTTATGTTCTTAAGATCATAAGTATGCTTTATTAAAGTAGGAATTACAATGGAAAAATTGTTATTATCACGAGTGTACTTAATATTAAAAGTCAAAACTAACATCTGAATTAAGTTAAACGGTAGTGAAAATAAAAGTAGAAATATTTTTGTTAATATTGTAGTCTCATTTTACTATGTCGATCAACACTTTTGAATAATTTTCTACTTGAAGATTAATAACTCTTTGTCTTCCAACTAAATTCATTCTTATGTATATATTTTAGCACGGAATATGAGTTAATTTTATATGCAAATTAAAACTGCTAAAATGGTGATGGTTGTTGTATCGAAGGAGACCTCCACACATTCGCAGATAAATTGAACTATAAGTGTCTGTTTGGTTCTGCGGCGGACATAATGATTCTGACAGAATTGATTTTGATAGAATTGATTTTTGTTAGAATTGATTTTGACAGAATTTATATTTGGATATGATAATGAAGAATTGATTAAACAAAATTAATGTTGTTTGAATAGTTTTAATGTAAATTGCTTTTGAATGTATAAATACCAAAATGAACATAGTTACATACAAATAAATAGAAATTGTTAAATTAACATAATTAAATGCAATATAGTACAAAAATATTTTAAAAAAATTTGGGTATAGTCAAAATTATTAATATTACAATATTAAAATCATGAAAATAAAAGTTACAGTACAATTTGCGTCAAATAAAAAAATTACATTACAATAGAGTACTAAAATACCATTACAAAACTAATATAAAATCTATTCTAGTATTAAAATATTATTGCAATACTAATTTAAATGTAATACTCTCTCCGGTTCTAAATATAAGAAACATTTTACTTTTTAGGTTCATAGAATCATTGATGTATATGGTCTATATTATGAACCAAATACATCAATCATTCTATGAACCTAAAAAGTAAAAAGTTTCTTATATTTAGGACCGGAGATAGTACTAATTATTTTGCTTGTCCTTAAAAATATATGCGTCACAAAAATTTAGTTAAATATATACTAGTATATTGTTGGTCGTTGCAAAATTGATGGCCAGCTTTAGTTAAATATATACCAGTACTTTATTTAAATAATAAAAAAAAATTGGTTTGTGGGTCGGGTTGCGCAAGGAAGCTCAATTTCTCCTTCATCTCTAACCTTACGAATTTGACACTGTTGCAAATTAATCGCAGCAGCTGTCAAACAAAAATTGAAGAAGACGTATGGTGATTGGTGATGATATTCAAAGGGGTAAAATAAATAATCAAATTGATTTGTGGTAGAATTGATTTCGGCCAGACGCAGAAGCTTGAAAAGATAGCTTCCAGTAGAATCGTGTTTTCTCCATCAATCGATTTTTGATATGAAACCCAAACATGTGTTGAAAACGAAAAACTCGCGTTTAACTCCTCTTAAATGCATGTTTGCTGGTTTCCAAACATACGCTAAATAGTTTACTTGTTTGAAATAAATCAAAATAATATGAAAAATGAAGTGTAAATTACATTGCACTCATTTTAGTCCTTATTTAATTTTAAATTTCTTAAAAATTATCATGCACTTAGTTTTGATTCTTACTGATAAATTGATATGTATTTTAAAATGATTTTTTTATAGATAGGTTTAGATCATCCTAAAAGGTTCCTTAAAAAAACAAGCTCAATTTTTTTTCTTCTATATCATGATTTTAGTTACTTTTATCTCAAACTTTTGCTATTTAAAAAATTCATATTTAATTTATATCACATATCGTGTTAAAAAATTCTAAATTTCAATAAATAAACTTTATGTGATATTTTTTAAACATGGCTATAAAAAATAATTTAAAAATTTAAGAGTTTAATTACAATTAATCAAATTTAATTTTAATAAAAACTAAAACTATATATAAGAAATATATTATAAGGACTAAAAATAAAATATATTTTTAACAGATCCACATTTTATATAGAGATAAAAAAACATATTTAACTTTAAATTTAATAGGAACTAAAGATAGAGGGTGTAGTATAGGAAGTATTTGTAATCCGACAATGGTCTCAGTTCTCCATGGATACTGTATAGAAGCAAATTAAACGAAACAACTAAAATGAAACAACTAGTATAAGAAAAAAAAAACGAAACAACTAAAGATAGAGTCAAATGATGAAGTCTATCAAATGTCCAATCCAATGTCTCATCTTAGCAATAATAATATAATAAGATAAGTACATGTCTGAATAAAGTACCGAAAAATATGGAGTAAAGATTTGAGTCTGAGAACCCCATGTTCTTCTTGACAATAACAAAACGAACATATTTTGCTTGTATTTGATTTTGCTCCATTCCATTGTCTATTTGACTTACACCTGCAAATGCTATGCTACATCTCTAGTGTGTTTGGCCGTACTTATCTTCAACTAAAGTTTAGAACCACAACTACTATTATAGTGGGATCAGGTTTGACTGTTTGAGTGTACTGCTTTTTTTTTTACTAAGATATTAATTCATTTAAATTGACATAAATATATCGATGTAATACAAATTTAAAATAGTCAAAAATAAAATGAATAAAATTATTAACGAATTCACAGTATTTATATTAATATTACTCCCTCCGGTCTTAAATATAAGAAATATTTTACTTTTTAGGTTCATAGAATCATTGATGTATATGGTCTATATTATGAACCAAATACATCAATCATTCTATGAACCTAAAAAGTAAAAAATTTCTTATATTTAGGACCGGAGGTAGTATTTTAGTAATGCTTGCCGACTCTATATGTTCAAACACATCTGAGTCATTTAATGTAGATTAAATAATCAAATTTGAATTTAAATTTAAAATCTTTTAATCGAACATTTAATAGTAACAAGAGAGTAATTTTATGAGTTAAATTCCTCTAAGTTTCTCATAATAAATGAATAATTTTATTTGGGTAGATAAATACAAATTAGTTTAAATTATTTTTAAAATCATTTAATATTATATTTGGTTTTATAAATTACACGTTGGAAAGTTTTTTGTGACGTTGGAAAGTTAATAACCAATGATCCCAAGTTTTAATTTTTTTTTCTTCATTTTAGATGATTTTTAGTGTTCACGCAACCATTAGTCTCAACCACTATTCCGAACAAAAACCACAAACAGCTGATTAGTTAGGAAATTTAGCAAGTTTATCCAATTTAGTAAATTTAGCAATTAATCAATTTTTCAATGACGTAGAGGACATAAGCTCGAAAGAGAGATTATACTGGAATTAGTTGAGGGGTCGGGTCGCTATCCCCAACACATCAGCTAATCACACAAATTGACACTTTGAGGGGCAAACTTCGTAAGATATGATATCAGAATCAACAGTACACACGATATTTGCAAACATTTCAACAATTTATTTACTTCACGTTATGTATGCTTCACCACAACATCTCCCACTACAATTCCAAAAAATCGTCGAATTTGGTTAATTAAAACTCTTCCACCTAAATAACTACCTTTATTTTCTGAAAGAAAGACTCTATCCACCACACTTGAATCGACGTTCAATTCAATTCTAGTAAGACCAAATTGTCTAGCATATATATATATATATATACCTTAATCCTTTCAGAACTTCCCCCTTCTTTTTTTTTGACGCAATTTTAAAACTTTCCCTAACTCCGCGACATACGCGCTACAAATATCCAAATATTTTGCAAAACATCCATCAACCCTAAATATCACGAATTATTCCACCACACCCGACTGCACCTCCTTCCATGTTATAAACTCCGTCCATATTGAGCTTCACCCACCCTTCCAAGTAGGGGCGAGCAAAAAAACCAAAAATCAAAGCGAACCGTCGAACTAAACTGAACCAAACCTAAAAAACAACCATAACTAACAATTTTAATTAAAACTGAATTGAAATAATTCAGTTCATGTTTATCAATTTGGCTTGATTCGGTTCGCTTTAATGAGAAATTAATTATGGTTTGATTCATAACTATAAAATCGAACCACTTTAACAGTTTGATTCAATGTGAAAGACAAACAATTTAGTTCCGTTATTATTAATTTTAAAAATAGTTTGATTCTGTTCGATTCGATTTTCTTTCATAACCGAATCATGTCTGCCCCTACTTCCAACGGGGTCTGCCAAGAGACCATAACCTCAATTCTCACACCCTAATTTGAAACCATGTTCATCATCACCACATGCTGGAATTAATCGATTATTTATTTAAGTCTTGTTTGGTTCGGGGTTTTTGGAGGGGAGGGGAGGGAATATTTTAAATTTTTATGTTTGGTTCAACTTTTTAACGAGGAGAAGGAAGGGAATAATTAATTTTTTTTTTACCATTAACCTTATAAACTCAAAATAAAAATTAAATTATAATGAATATATTACATCAAAAAAAAGATAAAGGATATATAACCAAACTTATTTTGTTGTAAAAAAATAAAAACTTAAATTTTTAATATTCCAACAAAATAATTTAAGATTTAATAAAATAGTAAGATAATTTTATTAACATAATAAATTATATTTTATCTCACTTCATCAGCTTAAAAAAATTTCTCCTCCTCACCTCTCCCCTCAGTTGAATCAAACATGCCCTTAGCTTTAATTTTTGTTACATAGCAAATCCATTAATGTCAGTTAGGTCATGGGCCAGCTCTTTTTTCCTTTTGTTTGATTCGTTATCATATATATTCTTTAAATTTTGAAGACATGAAGTGTGAAGTGCGCACGAGTTTAGACTATGAAAAAAATCAAGCAATATGTGCGCAATGATTGATGCAAATAAGTTAGCAAAGTGTGTCACAGGAAACACGGAACACACTTGTTAGTAGCATGTCCATTTGACTTGATTAGTGTTTCCCAAGTGGGTGAATAACTCTTTGGTCCTATAGTAATTATCACATTTATAAAATATTTGTCTCACGAAAATTATCACTTTTGATTTTTAGTAGTATTACTTTAATTAATTTTTTTTCTTCATTTGCACTCTTTTACTAATAGAATTTACGTCACTTTACTGTTTACGACACTCAAATTAATACTCTCTCCGTCCCATTTTAAGTGTCATAGTTGATTAAATCATACATTTTAAGAAAAAAGTGTGTAAATGAAAGAGAGAGAATATGTTTTTACTAAAATACCCCATATTTTTATTGTTAGTAGACATTGGAGTTTTAAATGGTAGATATTTAAGTGTACATTTTCTCTCTCTTAATGATTGTTTTAAGAGATCAAATAGGAAAAACTAATATTATAAATATTATATAACACTTATTTTGAGACAAACTAAGACACTTATTTTGGGACTGAAGGAATATAATTTACGTCACTCCATTATTTTTCACTCTATCTTTAGACATAGTGGTAACCTTATCTTTATTCTTTGATTCAATGGCTAAGGCCTAAAGCTTTCAAAAGGGTGTTGAAAATTGCAACATGGATGCGACCTTGGTGAATTATTTTGTGGCTTTTTAACTACAGTAACACCCTTAAAATATTTAAGTACCAAACTACCACAATTTTTTCATTATGTACTAATGTACCATCCTTTTAAGTTGAATTAATTTTTATATTGAAAAATCGCTTTTCCACAAAACAATTTTCCAACTATGTTTAATTTTTTAAAAATTAAATAACAGTATAGGAAATCGTTGCTGCCAAAAACGATTTCTCAACACGATTCTCATAAGCCAAAATCAATTTTTTTTTATTACATATGCTATAAGAAATCGTTGTTTGACCAAACGATTTCATCTTCTTTTTTTCATTTATTTTATTATAATACATAAATATGTTAATTGATTAATTAATGAAAATATGTTGAAAAACAATTGCAGAATATACAAAAACAAAGTTTTTTTTAAAAAAAAAAACAGTAATGAAAATTTGCTAACCGAAAAGATTCGTAGTTGAGTCGCAGACTAGGTCGTTTTCTTTAAAACGTTTCGTGGTACTGTCAAGATTGTGCAAGCAGTTCTAAATTACCACGACGCCTCCACGATAAAACAACTTCGATCAAAAGTACCGAAATTCTACTGCACTTGTAGAATTCGGTCAAGATTACACCCTCTTATGATTAATAAACCAATCACTCGAATATTGGTAACGAATTATCAATTATGTAACAAAGCAAACAAAAATATCGATTGAGAAAATATGTTTGCAAGAGAATTTTTTCTGAGTTGTTGTTGTTTCTATTTCGTGTGTTGAGAAGAGGAAGGAAGAGGCAGTATATTATGATAGCTGAATCATTAGCAATGAAAGGTAATGAATACAGAAAAATAAAATTGAAGACAAGGGGAATAATGGAATTGATAGTCATGGATTAGAAAACGGATTTGTAATTATTTCGTTTTTATGGCTTGGTCTGGTCTATACACATTCAAAAAAAATGTGTTCTTTTTCTGTTAGGTTAAAATGCAAACAATATTAATTTTTCGGTTACCAAAAAATAATACATCACACAAGCAAGCCTAAGGCTCAGATCCAGGTCCAATCCGAGACGGACTGCAACGGCGCGCCCGTGTGATGGTCAATGTTGATTGCATTCTCTCCCATCCACAAAATTCTATACCTCTAAGGGCACACCCTTAGATTGCTCTAGAGATATATGTATACTTTTAAAGTGTAAAGTCCTACCAATGTGAGACTTACAACTTTTCAAATTCACACCTAAGTGCAAAATCACTTGTGTTCATTTCATACCAATTTACCAAGTTCTTTTCTCAACATCTCCATGCAATTTCCAACTGGACATTTGAAATTTTATTTTTGATTTGATATTTAAATACATTAAATAAATAAACAGCTTATTTATCTCCTAAACGATGGTCGGTCCTATAAGGTGGTGGTCTACGAATAAGATGACCACAACGTGGAGTTTATAGGTTGATGACGGAACATCAAATAAATACAAGATATTCATATAATTAGCACCTGACTCAGGTATTCATCTCCAAACCAAACAAATTATTCACAAAATCATAGTATTAAATTATATAAAATATTAAATAAATGTAATCTAAAATAAACTTTTAAGTGGCCAATTTTATTTTAATACTTCATTTAATTTAAAAATGATTAAATAATTATTAATTGTGATTTCTTTTATAAAACAACAAAAGAATTTGAATTTTTAATACAAGAAAAAAAACATATATGAGAAATCGTTTTTTAATAAAAAAAATTTAGTTTGAACAAGGCATCTCTGCGCGCAACTGCAGAGATTAATCTCTCGAGTCGGGTAGGACCATAAAGGGTGACAAAACTATGTCTCAATAAAACTTATTCACATGGCTAGTTTCGATTTCATAACATCTGTTTAAGCTGGAAGAGATCCCCTACCATCTCATTCAAGTGCTCTTGATTTTTAATAATTAATTAATCTATTAATTATATATATTTAAAATGGTTAATGGTTTTATATATTTAAAATGGTTAATGGTTAATGGTTAATGTGTATTGAGCAATCGGTTTAGGGGAACACAGTTTCTCTTAAACTTTAAAAATGAAAATAAATTTTGATGGTTGAGAAATCGTTCTGTGGTATAGCGATTTCTTAGTATGGAAATTAACCCCATGCAAAACAATGGTACATTAGTACATATTGAAAAAAGGGTGGTAATTTAGTACTTAATTTTTTTAAGTGTGGTGCTCAATTAAAAAAGCCTTATTTTGTAGGAATTGGATTACTAGATTGCCTTCATTGCAAGTCCACGAGATAGAGGTAGTTGGTCTTTAATTATCATAAGTTGGTGTTAAAATTTGAATATATTTAGATAAAACACTCCAAATTTCTTTTACAAGTAAAAATATAACATCTCTTTTTGTTAGAATTGCTTTAAAATTTCATTAGAATAAAGAAAGGAACGAATAAAAAGCATAAGACAAACACTGCAGCAGGGGAGGTTACTGTAGCCTGCGCAAAACGCAGCTCCCCTGGTGCAAAACACCAACACCAGAAGCTGAGAGGACAAGGCTCACAACAAGCTATGCAAAACGCAGGAAAGTGGCGCAAAACACAGGCACGCGAGACTGGTTACGGGTTTTGTTGATTTTGGGCATTTTCAGTCAAATTTTGTTTCAGATTAAAATAGATTTGTTCATATTTTAAAATATATTTTATTCTATATAAATGGAGGTTTAGAAACAATGATTAACAAGAATTAAAGAGTATTGAAACCAACAAGCAAGCTAGTGATTAAAGAGATTTTGCTCTTAATAATATTATTAGGGTTGAGGTTTTATTCTTAATTCTTGAAAAATACTATACTGAAGTTTCTTGGTCACGGAAATAAACTTGGGATTATGATAGCTTGTAACCCTAATTTGGGATTTATTTGTAACAAAGAGGTGCTCTCTCCCCCAAACTAGGTCGGTTTGACTGAACTAGTAAACAATATTATTGTGTCCTTTTACTTTCTGTTGTTTATTGTTCGTGATTGCCGTCTTTGAATGGTTATTCGTTTTATTCCACACATAAAGTATCTATTATTGGTGTCAACGTAGGTACCCTTATTTTCATAACACTTTTTTTTGAGAACAATATGGTTGTTGTTTTTGTTGAAAAAACAATTGTAGAATATGCAAAAAACAAAGATTTAAAAAACAGTGATTGAAAATTTGCCAACCGAAAAATTCTTAGTTGAGTTGCGGACTAGGTCGCTTTCTTTAAGACGTTTCGTGGTACTATCAATATTGTGCAAGCAATCGCATAATACCGCGACGTCTCCAGGATAAAACAACTTAGATCAAAGAAGTATACCAAAATTCTACTTCACCTGTAGAAATCGGTCAGATTACACCCTTCTGTGAGTAGAAAACTAATCACTCGATAATATTGGCACAAGTACCAATTCGTAACAGAATAAAATAAAATTTTGGTAAACAATTGAGTTTAGAGAATTTTTGTTTTTCTGTGTGTTTCTGTTCGTGTTTTTTAAAGAAGGAAGAGTAGCAATATATTATGATTGTTGAATGATTAGCAATGAATACAGAAAATAAAACAGAAGACAAGGGAATAATGGAATTAAAAACAATGGATCAGAAACGGATTTGCAATGGCTCCGTTTTTATGGCTTGGTCTACACATAAATGTGCTCTTCTTTTAGGCAAAAAACGCAAAGCTTAATTTTTCAGTCACTAAAAAATTAATACATCACACAAGCAAGTCAAAGCCCAAAGGCCCAGATCTAATCCAGTTGTCAAGGTTGAATGCATTCTCTCCCATTCACAAAACTCTATACCTCTTGGGGCACACCCTAATAATAAAGCATAAGTATATAAACACTCTTAAAGTGTCAAATCTTATCAATGTGAGACTTAACAACTTTTCACAATTCACACCTTAGTGCAACTAGTGTTCATATCATACCAAGTTCTTTTCTTCATCATTTCCATTCAATTTCCAACAGTTTTCAATTGTGTTTAATTAAACAATATTCCACATAGAATTATGATTTATCAACAAATAAAAATAAATAAATCTTAAAATAAAATATTAACACAATTAAGTTGATAAATTTTGAATATCGTTGTAACTTGTAACACAATTGTGATATTATATGTTACACCAACATAATTAATAATTTTTTTAGGTAAAGAACTGTTATCGGTGTTTTTGGTAAACATCATTAGTTTAAAATGTATTACTTGCGGGATCAATTAGTAAATCACAAAACATATTTGTGTAATGTTTGATTGAAAACTTTGAATGTTCATCAAAATATAATAATGAAATAAATTTGTTCAAAATTTTGTTCCAGATTAAAATAGATTTGTTCAAACCAGATTAATATTCTTTCATCAAAATACAATAATGAAAATTTGTAATGATTGATTAAAATTGTTCGTAATATTTGCAAATTATCAAATAATATGTATATCTAATTAAAATTCTAAAGTATCGTCAAAATGGTTTCTCAATACTAGGAACAATCGGAATGGTTGCATGTTTTTTATTTTAAAAGTTAAATTTGAAAATAAAATATGGCTGTATAAAATAGCGTTGAAATGATGTTTTTCTTCTTAATTTCAATCGATTTTCACTTAAATTTCAAAACCACAAAAATTACTTTATACTTTTTGTTTTAACTCTAACACATTACCATCCATGCATGGTTGCCGACTACTATAGTCTTTAGTATTCTACAACCACCAACCACTACTTTAACCACCAACAATCACCACCAACCATTTAAAACCACAATTCCGACCACCGCTGATCATCGCTTCATCGATCTCTAACTTCAAATATGAACACCATTGACTTCAACCACGACTATCACCAATAACTACTTGTGTCAATCACCACTATATTCATCTCCTTTCACCGATACTATATATCACGATTTTGACCACCACCAACCACACCCACCACTATATGACTACCATCGGTCACTACCGTCAACCACCACTTCAACCACAATTTCATCCACCTTCAATCTCCAATATAACCTTTGACTACCACTATGACCACCACTTCGTCCACCGCCAACTACTATACTTCAACCATGTTGATCACCACTCATCCATCTCCGGTCTCTCACCAATATGACCATACTATACAACCATCACTATTTACAGGTCGGCCACCGCCATTTTTAATAATTATTATTAAAATTACTATTAAATATTAATTATTTCGTAAATTCTAATGGAATGAATATTTTGGATTAAGTCATATTTGAACCGGTTTTGGTTTACGAAAAATTTAGAACATAAAACATAAAATCACCCGTTTATCCTTTAGGGAGGGGTGATTTAGGATCAACTTTGATCCAAAATCACCACTCTTGATCTTCTTTTTAGTTTTTTTATTTAAATAAGTGTTTTTCACAAGTTTTTAGGTTTTGTTTGAGTTTTCTTCACCGTGATTTCTTCTTCCGGTGTTGTTTTACTCCCGTAGTGTGAAATTGTTTCATTTCCTATCTTTGTACGGTGTTTAGTTTGATTTCTCGTCTTTGTACGGTGTTTGATTTTCCGTTTTTTGTACGGTGTTTATTTTGTTTCAGATTTGCAGATTTGCTTCAATCCAACTTCAGAATAGACTCAATGACTTCAGCGTCTTCAACGTTGCAGATTCAGAAGCATTATTTGTCCGAACATTTATATTTTGTCATATCAATTGTAGACTTTATCATTTGGCCGGTTTATGCAATTAACTCAGATGCGGTGAGCTTGTTTGTCGATTCATCTTTTATAGTTTTTAGCGAATTTGAATATGTAATGATATTGATTGATGTAATTTCCAAATTTGAATGAATGAATACCTTTATTTTAGTCACAAAACATAAAATCACCCCAAATGGAGGTAGTTTTTATAGGGTTTTTTTTTTTTACAAAAATAAAAGATATATTATTTCATTCAAATTTATAGAGCATATCAGATATAAATACAAATTCAACACCGTTAAAAATAAAAAAGATGAATCTGTGCACAAACTCACAACATCCAAATTAATAGTATAAATTGACATACTCATTGTTAACACCAAAATAATAAAATTCATGATATTGCTCAAGTATTGGTGTTATAATTGGTTTGACTAGCCATGTGAGTATTTCGACTAAGATTTGTCGAAATTAGCCATAGTAACTTGACTAGACCATTATGTGACGCTTGAAAAATTTTATGTAGCTAATTGATATGTCGAAGAATTTCAGTTGGTGCAATAGATAGTAGGGTGTTGTCGAATGCTTCATTTTTAACAAAAAGTGACATATGATTCAAAGAAGTCATTCAAAGGGACATGTTTCGATCTTAGATTAATGAAGTTATAATTATTTATTTTTCTATAAATAGTTGAAATGTCTATGTACCAAAGATTGTATCCTATTTTCTAGAAACTCTGCATTGCCCACACTGCGTGTGCAAATGAGTTGAAGAGTAAATAGAGATTAATTCCAACCACCATTTACACCATGCAATTTAGTATTGGTTTGATCTTGCTTTACTTTCCTTTTTCTTTACATTTCTGCATTACTTTTCATCATATCTTTATATTTCTTTCTTTTCAATACTCACTTGACGAACTTAAAGTAAATGCAATACATGTTCCTCCGGCTCTACATCGTTGACGAACTTGTTCACTAGTTGAATCAGTAGTTGATCAAAGTTGATCTATCAATATGAACTAAACGAACACCGCAATAAGACAAAAAAAAAAAAAAAAAACACAACACAAGACGGGAAAACAAGCATAGAAGACGGGAAAACAAACAAACGTATCATTGAGACAACGAAATCACATAAAAAACAAGAATTTTTTTTTTAATTGATGTAAAAATCACTTATTTATATTAAAAGGAGAAGATAAAAGAAGCACACATGATTATGGACCAAAAGAGAACTAAAATTACTCATTTCAATGAAAGCATAAACAGAACTTAGAGAGAACAAAGTTTTTAAGGCAAAATAACTTCTTTATTTGCTAAATTGTATATTTGATCTCTTTTTTTTTTCTTTCTTTTCATCTCTATTAGTTTTTATAGTTAGAACTTAAAAGACTATGACTTGACAGATCTAACGTTCAAGACTTGGACAAGTCTTTTGTAATGTACCAGTCGTCAATAATATTATTCTTCCCGTCTCAAAATAATTGTCTTTTAAAGTTTCTACACACAAATTAAGAAAACATTAAAAATGTCAACAAACATGTTAATTTTACTAAATTATCCTCATTATTACTATTTTTTATATTTTTATATAAATGCACACATGTTAAGTCTAAGAAGGAAATGAAAATGATTGGCAGATAGCTCTAGACATAGCCTGTTGCCTTTTCGTTGTCCAATAAAAACAAGCATGCTAGTGTAAGAGCTTGAGGGCAAATTAGGAAAGCAAAAATTAATCATCCATTGTAAAGAGCAAACGACCATCATTGTGAAAAAAAATTAGATAGCTAAAACGACAATCAATATGGGACAGAGGGAGTATAATAGATACTGATTTTATAAATTTATCGTTAGATTAAAAGTTTATATTATATAAATTATATATATGATATAAAATTATAAGTTTGAATCCATCCATGTGAATGCAACAAATGTTAAATTCTCTTTCAATAACTTTACCTTTCCGTTAGTTAATTTTTTTTTACCATTTTTTATAGTCATATTTAACTTTACCGTCTAGTCTAAATCTTCTCTCTCGATAACTTTTATCAATTGTTACCTCGTGTACGAGGTATTAAAATATTTAAATTTTTGGAATTTTTGGATCAATGGAGTTTTAGATGTATTAACAAAGTTTTAATCTAACCCATAACAATCAAATCGTCGCCTGCACGACCGACATCCGAAAAAACTAAAAATGTAGACCATCAAAATTAGGCATAAATTATTTGTGATTTTTATCAGTTTAGTAATTTTTAGCCTGAATATCCGACCAAAACCAACCGATGCTCGGGCCTACCGATAAGCATTTTCCATTTATCAAAGCTTAATTAGACCTAAAATTTTAATTTCTCGTGATTAGTCATATATATATATATATATATATATATATATACCCTTCTGATCTTTGTGGGAGACGAGCTATTGGATTTGGTTTGCATACCATAAAGAGGTGAGAAGCCTAATTCTCCACACTTCCACACACTCTTTGATCAAAGTAGAAAAGACCACTCACAAGGCACCAAAACCAACATTACCCCTTTTTCATTCCAAATACCAACGCCATTCCCCTCAATTCCTCAAAAAGGAAAGTAAAATCCTCAAAGTACAATTCACTCTTCCAAACCCTCACAACCCAACCCACCACCAACACATATCTCCAAATTAGTATACCACCCATTTGTTCAACAGTTTTATTTCTTTCTTTTAATTGTACACAGGTTCATTCTGTGTTGTTATTATCATCATCATTCATATCATTCATACATGCATATTCATGTTTATAGCAAAAAATTAAAAGGAAAAGAAGCTAAAATTAACTTTCTATTTGTGTTTTTTTCCAAAAGAGGAAAAATTAAGGTGAAGAGAAGAAGTGGGTGATATGGTTAGAGAGAAGATTCCGATAAAGAAGATCGAGAATGCTTCGGCAAGGCAAGTGACTTTTTCAAAGAGAAGAAGAGGGTTGGTGAAAAAAGCTGAAGAACTCTCGGTTTTGTGTGATGCTGATGTTGCTCTCATTATTTTCTCTTCTACTAGGAAGCTCTTTGAATACTCCAACTTAAGGTATTTCATTTTCTCTCTAACTTCCATGAACAATGAGAAATAAATAATTCCAACTCATTCTAGTTTATATATGACATGCGTCCGACA
The DNA here is from genome assembly GCA_951804385.1 of Trifolium dubium. Lineage (NCBI taxonomy): Eukaryota > Viridiplantae > Streptophyta > Magnoliopsida > Fabales > Fabaceae > Trifolium > Trifolium dubium. The sequence goes on along the minus strand of OX638069.1, from coordinate 30,677,515 downwards.
CTCTATGTCTTGGAAACAAACATAAATATAAAATTTTATAAAATTTAGTAAGGTCTACTACATTTAGACGGAGTCCATATTAAACACGCTAATAATGTCTTTACAATTTCATCATTTGGACTGTCTATAATATGAATATGAATACCCGATCCATGAAAAATAAACTCTTTGTCCCTCCTGAAAAGAGATCCGGATCCATTCCAGTTAAGAAGACACACAGTTACATATATTAAACGAACTCACTTATTGATTTGAGATCAGTCAAAGCTCAGATTGCCAAGACGAATAACTCTATATGTGACACAGTTAGTTTATTGCTTCTAATCTAAATCCCCTCTAAAAGTGTGTTTTGTGTGAATTAAATCTTGATATTTGTATCCACTTATAAATTAAGCACATTGTGCCTTGTGATCAATTGGTCAACTCTCATAGGATATTACAGAAAATAAGTATATAATAAACCTAAAGTCCTAAACCATATGGGAACAGATTTAATTCTGCATGCAATGTTCACACACATACATATATATATATATATATATATATATATATATATATATATATATATATATATATATATATATATATAAACCTAGTGTTAGACAGTAGTAAAATTAACTATTGTCATGTTAATTGACATCAATATTATGTTATCATTGTTATTTACTTTGTTTAATTTGATATTTGTAGCATGAGGGAAATACTTCAAAGACGTCATTTACACCCAAAGAACCTGGCAAAGCTGGAAGAGCCGTCTCTCGAGTTGCAGGTTAATCAACTGTATTTGTAAAATTTGTACATAAATCACGGTATAGCGAAAAGATCGATTATTGAGTTGAATCACAATTGTAAAATAGAAAATTGTAATCCATATATTTGATGTTTAAATTGATACTGCAGCTAGTTGAAAACAGCAACTGTTCTAGATTGAAAAAGGAAATTGCTGAGAAGAGCCATCAATTAAGGCAGATGAGGGGTGAAGATCTTGAAGGTTTGAATGTTGAAGAATTGCTACAACTGGAGAGGTTTCTTCAAGTTGGGTTGGGCCGTGTAATAGAAAACAAGGTAGTTCTTCAATTCTATAACTACTTTTTGTAGTGTTTACAGCATAATTAATTTGTCTCATTAATACATTTTATAGATAGTTGTTAATAGTAATATCTTTTTGCTTTTCAGGGAGAGAAGATCATGATGAAGATCAATGATCTCCAAAGAAAGGTTAGAAAACTCGCTGGAATTTCTATTAAGAGTAATAATTTAAAAGTAATTCTAATGCATTGATCACATTGGTTGGAAACATTAATGTAGTCAAACATGAGATATTAAGTAAGATCAGGAGGCCGGTGAAGATTGTAACACAATTTGTAGATCTAATCCAACAGTTAAATTGTGTATATATATATATGAGGATTGCTAATTTCGACCGTGGATCAAAATTAATAATGTATGACCTATATGTAATTACATAGCGTACCCTCTATTATCTTCGCGCACCCCCTAGCTACTCATAAGTCCTTCGCGCACCCCCTAGCTACTCATAAGTCCTTCACAAGCATCCCTTGTACTTTCATGTGGGTCATACTTGTTAACTTCGACCCACATAGTCAAAGTTAGCAGCTCAATCAAAACAACCTCCAAATTACAACAATTGATATCTTATTTTCATTTTAAATAATTATTTAAGTTTATATTGCATTATATATTAAATATAAATTTAATGGTATATTTAAAAAATATCTAGTCTTCCTGTAGTCTTCTTCTAAAGGCAGTTGCGGGGATCGAACAGTGGTCTTTTTATAGTTCTTTTTATAGTTGCGGCAATTTTTTTTGCGACGGTTTAAAACCCTCGTTCAAATTATATTTTGCGGCATTTTTTTTGCAGCGGTTATATTATGGCTGACTGAGTCTAAGGGGTATTACAAAAAATCTAACATTACAAGAGAATTCTCATAATTTTTTTTTCAGGAGGTATTACAAAACTCGCGTATTTTACAGGGGATATTAACCTATTAACCCTACAAATAACAAACAATACTCCCCCATCCCAAAACTTTGGTCTTTTTTAGAGTTTTGGACCTAAATTAAGAAATAATAAATATTGATAAGTTATTTTTACCCTTATTTTATTACGAAAGAGGAAATTCAATTAATGAATCCTTTAGTTTTTTTATAGGTACAAACTACAAATGGTAAAATATTATTCATTGTGTCTTTGTTTCTTAAAAGAACCAAAGTTTTGGGACAACTAAAAAGCTAAGAGGACGAAAAAGCTAAATTTGTTGGTTCAAAATTATTATTTAATTTTAAAATAAGTAAAATCAATCAAATCCAGCAAGGTCAAGGGGAGATGGGTAGCTCAACTGGGCTAATGGTGAAGGAGCTAGTGGAGGTTCAAAGTTTGAATCCTGTAAAAAAAAAAATCTAGCAAGGTCAAAACAAAACAAAATTAAATAAGTTGTTTTTAATTTTGTGTTGGTAACTTTAAACAATATATTCAACCAATAATAAATCGGTACTAGGGATAAGAATGTTAACTCCTTAACCAAGTATTATGGTTAGTCTCTATTAAATAGTTGTAGAAATTTCGTACCAATAACTTGTTAATATATAGAGATTATTATCAGTCTTACTTTAAGTTTATTCTTTTTACTGAAAACTACTCTTAATGAACTTGTAGGGAAGAGAATTGATGGAAGAGAATGACCGACTAAAGCGACATGTATGCTCTTTTTCTTTTGTTTGTATTTTTTTCTCATGAAAACTTATTTTTATTTTTTATCTTATTATTATAAGAGAAGTAATTTTTTCCCCTTCTAATAACACATGAAGAATTTTCATACACTTAGTTTCAATTATTCTTTTTATACATGTGCATTTCGGTATAAACTTTTACTCTCTCTTCCTCTGAAAAATACACTTTTTAAATTTATTGAATAATTAATCACTTAGATTTTCTGACATTTTAGGTTGCGGGCATAGAGGTTAATGGTAAAATGTTTGGAGAAGTTGAATCTGAGAATATGATTGCCGAAGAAGGTCAATCTTCAGAACCAATGACAAACGGTTACACTTCCATTGGCCCTCCCCAAGATTATGAGATCTTTGACACTTCACTAAAATTGGGGTTAGTTGACTTTAATTAATCAGCACAAGATTATAGTACTATTTTATTCAATGTATATACATTCTCAATATATGAGGTCATAACATATATATACTCCCTCGGTTCTAAAATATGTAAGCAAAAATTAGTCAACAAAAATAATGTATTTAGTTTAAATTTTGAATCAAATAAATCAAAATATAAGAATTAAGAGCTATTTAACCATCTTTAATTATGACTTATTAACTTCGACTCACTAGCTAAATTAAAAGAGTGTAAATTAGCAGGTCCCTGTAATATTTTATTAGGCTTAAATACAGTTTTGGTCCTTTAACTATTTTTGAAGTTTCATTTTGGTCCTTTAATTATTATTTGTTCCGTTTCGGTCCTTTACCTTTACTTCCGTTAAACAATTTGGTCCAAACCGTTAGTTTTATTTAAATAAACATTAACTTGTAAATAGATGGCATATGATTGACTAAGATGAATCATTATATACAGTGGTCTACCATACACTTCAATTAAATTTTAAATTTTGCCATTTGATCATTTTTTTCAAAATCTAAACCATTAAATCTTATAAAGTCTATGGTATCTAATAAAGAACCACCAACATGTAATATTCATATCATTCATACATGCATATTCATGTTTATAGCAAAAAATTAAAAGGAAAAGAAGCTAAAATTAACTTTCTATTTGTGTTTTTTTCCAAAAGAGGAAAAATTAAGGTGAAGAGAAGAAGTGGGTGATATGGTTAGAGAGAAGATTCCGATAAAGAAGATCGAGAATGCTTCGGCAAGGCAAGTGACTTTTTCAAAGAGAAGAAGAGGGTTGGTGAAAAAAGCTGAAGAACTCTCGGTTTTGTGTGATGCTGATGTTGCTCTCATTATTTTCTCTTCTACTAGGAAGCTCTTTGAATACTCCAACTTAAGGTATTTCATTTTCTCTCTAACTTCCATGAACAATGAGAAATAAATAATTCCAACTCATTCTAGTTTATATATGACATGCGTCCGACACTCTATGTCTTGGAAACAAACATAAATATAAAATTTTATAAAATTTAGTAAGGTCTACTACATTTAGACGGAGTCCATATTAAACACGCTAATAATGTCTTTACAATTTCATCCTTTGGACTGTCTATAATATGAATATGAATACCCGATTCATGAAAAATAAACTCTTTGTCCCTCCTGAAAAGAGATCCGGATCCATTCCAGTTAAGAAGACACACAGTTACATATATTAAACGAACTCACTTATTGATTTGAGATCAGTCAAAGCTCAGATTGCCAAGACGAATAACTCTATATGTGACACAGTTAGTTTATTGCTTCTAATCTAAATCCCCTCTAAAAGTGTGTTTTGTGTGAATTAAATCTTGATATTTGTATCCACTTATAAATTAAGCACATTGTGCCTTGTGATCAATTGGTCAACTCTCATAGGATATTACAGAAAATAAGTATATAATAAACCTAAAGTCCTAAACCATATGGGAACAGATTTAATTCTGCATGCAATGTTCACACACATACATATATATATATTATATATATATATATATATATATATATATATATATATATATATATATATATATATATATAAACCTAGTGTTAGACAGTAGTAAAATTAACTATTGTCATGTTAATTGACATCAATATTATGTTATCATTGTTATTTACTTTGTTTAATTTGATATTTGTAGCATGAGGGAAATACTTCAAAGACGTCATTTACACCCAAAGAACCTGGCAAAGCTGGAAGAGCCGTCTCTCGAGTTGCAGGTTAATCAACTGTATTTGTAAAATTTGTACATAAATCACGGTATAGCGAAAAGATCGATTATTGAGTTGAATCACAATTGTAAAATAGAAAATTGTAATCCATATATTTGATGTTTAAATTGATACTGCAGCTAGTTGAAAACAGCAACTGTTCTAGATTGAAAAAGGAAATTGCTGAGAAGAGCCATCAATTAAGGCAGATGAGGGGTGAAGATCTTGAAGGTTTGAATGTTGAAGAATTGCTACAACTGGAGAGGTTTCTTCAAGTTGGGTTGGGCCGTGTAATAGAAAACAAGGTAGTTCTTCAATTCTATAACTACTTTTTGTAGTGTTTACAGCATAATTAATTTGTCTCATTAATACATTTTATAGATAGTTGTTAATAGTAATATCTTTTTGCTTTTCAGGGAGAGAAGATCATGATGAAGATCAATGATCTCCAAAGAAAGGTTAGAAAACTCGCTGGAATTTCTATTAAGAGTAATAATTTAAAAGTAATTCTAATGCATTGATCACATTGGTTGGAAACATTAATGTAGTCAAACATGAGATATTAAGTAAGATCAGGAGGCCGGTGAAGATTGTAACACAATTTGTAGATCTAATCCAACAGTTAAATTGTGTATATATATATATGAGGATTGCTAATTTCGACCGTGGATCAAAATTAATAATGTATGACCTATATGTAATTACATAGCGTACCCTCTATTATCTTCGCGCACCCCCTAGCTACTCATAAGTCCTTCGCGCACCCCCTAGCTACTCATAAGTCCTTCACAAGCATCCCTTGTACTTTCATGTGGGTCATACTTGTTAACTTCGACCCACATAGTCAAAGTTAGCAGCTCAATCAAAACAACCTCCAAATTACAACAATTGATATCTTATTTTCATTTTAAATAATTATTTAAGTTTATATTGCATTATATATTAAATATAAATTTAATGGTATATTTAAAAAATATCTAGTCTTCCTGTAGTCTTCTTCTAAAGGCAGTTGCGGGGATCGAACAGTGGTCTTTTTATAGTTCTTTTTATAGTTGCGGCAATTTTTTTTGCGACGGTTTAAAACCCTCGTTCAAATTATATTTTGCGGCATTTTTTTTGCAGCGGTTATATTATGGCTGACTGAGTCTAAGGGGTATTACAAAAAATCTAACATTACAAGAGAATTCTCATAATTTTTTTTTCAGGAGGTATTACAAAACTCGCGTATTTTACAGGGGATATTAACCTATTAACCCTACAAATAACAAACAATACTCCCCCATCCCAAAACTTTGGTCTTTTTTAGAGTTTTGGACCTAAATTAAGAAATAATAAATATTGATAAGTTATTTTTACCCTTATTTTATTACGAAAGAGGAAATTCAATTAATGAATCCTTTAGTTTTTTTATAGGTACAAACTACAAATGGTAAAATATTATTCATTGTGTCTTTGTTTCTTAAAAGAACCAAAGTTTTGGGACAACTAAAAAGCTAAGAGGACGAAAAAGCTAAATTTGTTGGTTCAAAATTATTATTTAATTTTAAAATAAGTAAAATCAATCAAATCCAGCAAGGTCAAGGGGAGATGGGTAGCTCAACTGGGCTAATGGTGAAGGAGCTAGTGGAGGTTCAAAGTTTGAATCCTGTAAAAAAAAAAATCTAGCAAGGTCAAAACAAAACAAAATTAAATAAGTTGTTTTTAATTTTGTGTTGGTAACTTTAAACAATATATTCAACCAATAATAAATCGGTACTAGGGATAAGAATGTTAACTCCTTAACCAAGTATTATGGTTAGTCTCTATTAAATAGTTGTAGAAATTTCGTACCAATAACTTGTTAATATATAGAGATTATTATCAGTCTTACTTTAAGTTTATTCTTTTTACTGAAAACTACTCTTAATGAACTTGTAGGGAAGAGAATTGATGGAAGAGAATGACCGACTAAAGCGACATGTATGCTCTTTTTCTTTTGTTTGTATTTTTTTCTCATGAAAACTTATTTTTATTTTTTATCTTATTATTATAAGAGAAGTAATTTTTTCCCCTTCTAATAACACATGAAGAATTTTCATACACTTAGTTTCAATTATTCTTTTTATACATGTGCATTTCGGTATAAACTTTTACTCTCTCTTCCTCTGAAAAATACACTTTTTAAATTTATTGAATAATTAATCACTTAGATTTTCTGACATTTTAGGTTGCGGGCATAGAGGTTAATGGTAAAATGTTTGGAGAAGTTGAATCTGAGAATATGATTGCCGAAGAAGGTCAATCTTCAGAACCAATGACAAACGGTTACACTTCCATTGGCCCTCCCCAAGATTATGAGATCTTTGACACTTCACTAAAATTGGGGTTAGTTGACTTTAATTAATCAGCACAAGATTATAGTACTATTTTATTCAATGTATATACATTCTCAATATATGAGGTCATAACATATATATACTCCCTCGGTTCTAAAATATGTAAGCAAAAATTAGTCAACAAAAATAATGTATTTAGTTTAAATTTTGAATCAAATAAATCAAAATATAAGAATTAAGAGCTATTTAACCATCTTTAATTATGACTTATTAACTTCGACTCACTAGCTAAATTAAAAGAGTGTAAATTAGCAGGTCCCTGTAATATTTTATTAGGCTTAAATACAGTTTTGGTCCTTTAACTATTTTTGAAGTTTCATTTTGGTCCTTTAATTATTATTTGTTCCGTTTCGGTCCTTTACCTTTACTTCCGTTAAACAATTTGGTCCAAACCGTTAGTTTTATTTAAATAAACATTAACTTGTAAATAGATGGCATATGATTGACTAAGATGAATCATTATATACAGTGGTCTACCATACACTTCAATTAAATTTTAAATTTTGCCATTTGATCATTTTTTTCAAAATCTAAACCATTAAATCTTATAAAGTCTATGGTATCTAATAAAGAACCACCAACATGTAATATTCATATCATTCATACATGCATATTCATGTTTATAGCAAAAAATTAAAAGGAAAAGAAGCTAAAATTAACTTTCTATTTGTGTTTTTTTCCAAAAGAGGAAAAATTAAGGTGAAGAGAAGAAGTGGGTGATATGGTTAGAGAGAAGATTCCGATAAAGAAGATCGAGAATGCTTCGGCAAGGCAAGTGACTTTTTCAAAGAGAAGAAGAGGGTTGGTGAAAAAAGCTGAAGAACTCTCGGTTTTGTGTGATGCTGATGTTGCTCTCATTATTTTCTCTTCTACTAGGAAGCTCTTTGAATACTCCAACTTAAGGTATTTCATTTTCTCTCTAACTTCCATGAACAATGAGAAATAAATAATTCCAACTCATTCTAGTTTATATATGACATGCGTCCGACACTCTATGTCTTGGAAACAAACATAAATATAAAATTTTATAAAATTTAGTAAGGTCTACTACATTTAGACGGAGTCCATATTAAACACGCTAATAATGTCTTTACAATTTCATCCTTTGGACTGTCTATAATATGAATATGAATACCCGATTCATGAAAAATAAACTCTTTGTCCCTCCTGAAAAGAGATCCGGATCCATTCCAGTTAAGAAGACACACAGTTACATATATTAAACGAACTCACTTATTGATTTGAGATCAGTCAAAGCTCAGATTGCCAAGACGAATAACTCTATATGTGACACAGTTAGTTTATTGCTTCTAATCTAAATCCCCTCTAAAAGTGTGTTTTGTGTGAATTAAATCTTGATATTTGTATCCACTTATAAATTAAGCACATTGTGCCTTGTGATCAATTGGTCAACTCTCATAGGATATTACAGAAAATAAGTATATAATAAACCTAAAGTCCTAAACCATATGGGAACAGATTTAATTCTGCATGCAATGTTCACACACATACATATATATATATTATATATATATATATATATATATATATATATATATATATATATATATATAAACCTAGTGTTAGACAGTAGTAAAATTAACTATTGTCATGTTAATTGACATCAATATTATGTTATCATTGTTATTTACTTTGTTTAATTTGATATTTGTAGCATGAGGGAAATACTTCAAAGACGTCATTTACACCCAAAGAACCTGGCAAAGCTGGAAGAGCCGTCTCTCGAGTTGCAGGTTAATCAACTGTATTTGTAAAATTTGTACATAAATCACGGTATAGCGAAAAGATCGATTATTGAGTTGAATCACAATTGTAAAATAGAAAATTGTAATCCATATATTTGATGTTTAAATTGATACTGCAGCTAGTTGAAAACAGCAACTGTTCTAGATTGAAAAAGGAAATTGCTGAGAAGAGCCATCAATTAAGGCAGATGAGGGGTGAAGATCTTGAAGGTTTGAATGTTGAAGAATTGCTACAACTGGAGAGGTTTCTTCAAGTTGGGTTGGGCCGTGTAATAGAAAACAAGGTAGTTCTTCAATTCTATAACTACTTTTTGTAGTGTTTACAGCATAATTAATTTGTCTCATTAATACATTTTATAGATAGTTGTTAATAGTAATATCTTTTTGCTTTTCAGGGAGAGAAGATCATGATGAAGATCAATGATCTCCAAAGAAAGGTTAGAAAACTCGCTGGAATTTCTATTAAGAGTAATAATTTAAAAGTAATTCTAATGCATTGATCACATTGGTTGGAAACATTAATGTAGTCAAACATGAGATATTAAGTAAGATCAGGAGGCCGGTGAAGATTGTAACACAATTTGTAGATCTAATCCAACAGTTAAATTGTGTATATATATATATGAGGATTGCTAATTTCGACCGTGGATCAAAATTAATAATGTATGACCTATATGTAATTACATAGCGTACCCTCTATTATCTTCGCGCACCCCCTAGCTACTCATAAGTCCTTCGCGCACCCCCTAGCTACTCATAAGTCCTTCACAAGCATCCCTTGTACTTTCATGTGGGTCATACTTGTTAACTTCGACCCACATAGTCAAAGTTAGCAGCTCAATCAAAACAACCTCCAAATTACAACAATTGATATCTTATTTTCATTTTAAATAATTATTTAAGTTTATATTGCATTATATATTAAATATAAATTTAATGGTATATTTAAAAAATATCTAGTCTTCCTGTAGTCTTCTTCTAAAGGCAGTTGCGGGGATCGAACAGTGGTCTTTTTATAGTTCTTTTTATAGTTGCGGCAATTTTTTTTGCGACGGTTTAAAACCCTCGTTCAAATTATATTTTGCGGCATTTTTTTTGCAGCGGTTATATTATGGCTGACTGAGTCTAAGGGGTATTACAAAAAATCTAACATTACAAGAGAATTCTCATAATTTTTTTTTCAGGAGGTATTACAAAACTCGCGTATTTTACAGGGGATATTAACCTATTAACCCTACAAATAACAAACAATACTCCCCCATCCCAAAACTTTGGTCTTTTTTAGAGTTTTGGACCTAAATTAAGAAATAATAAATATTGATAAGTTATTTTTACCCTTATTTTATTACGAAAGAGGAAATTCAATTAATGAATCCTTTAGTTTTTTTATAGGTACAAACTACAAATGGTAAAATATTATTCATTGTGTCTTTGTTTCTTAAAAGAACCAAAGTTTTGGGACAACTAAAAAGCTAAGAGGACGAAAAAGCTAAATTTGTTGGTTCAAAATTATTATTTAATTTTAAAATAAGTAAAATCAATCAAATCCAGCAAGGTCAAGGGGAGATGGGTAGCTCAACTGGGCTAATGGTGAAGGAGCTAGTGGAGGTTCAAAGTTTGAATCCTGTAAAAAAAAAAATCTAGCAAGGTCAAAACAAAACAAAATTAAATAAGTTGTTTTTAATTTTGTGTTGGTAACTTTAAACAATATATTCAACCAATAATAAATCGGTACTAGGGATAAGAATGTTAACTCCTTAACCAAGTATTATGGTTAGTCTCTATTAAATAGTTGTAGAAATTTCGTACCAATAACTTGTTAATATATAGAGATTATTATCAGTCTTACTTTAAGTTTATTCTTTTTACTGAAAACTACTCTTAATGAACTTGTAGGGAAGAGAATTGATGGAAGAGAATGACCGACTAAAGCGACATGTATGCTCTTTTTCTTTTGTTTGTATTTTTTTCTCATGAAAACTTATTTTTATTTTTTATCTTATTATTATAAGAGAAGTAATTTTTTCCCCTTCTAATAACACATGAAGAATTTTCATACACTTAGTTTCAATTATTCTTTTTATACATGTGCATTTCGGTATAAACTTTTACTCTCTCTTCCTCTGAAAAATACACTTTTTAAATTTATTGAATAATTAATCACTTAGATTTTCTGACATTTTAGGTTGCGGGCATAGAGGTTAATGGTAAAATGTTTGGAGAAGTTGAATCTGAGAATATGATTGCCGAAGAAGGTCAATCTTCAGAACCAATGACAAACGGTTACACTTCCATTGGCCCTCCCCAAGATTATGAGATCTTTGACACTTCACTAAAATTGGGGTTAGTTGACTTTAATTAATCAGCACAAGATTATAGTACTATTTTATTCAATGTATATACATTCTCAATATATGAGGTCATAACATATATATACTCCCTCGGTTCTAAAATATGTAAGCAAAAATTAGTCAACAAAAATAATGTATTTAGTTTAAATTTTGAATCAAATAAATCAAAATATAAGAATTAAGAGCTATTTAACCATCTTTAATTATGACTTATTAACTTCGACTCACTAGCTAAATTAAAAGAGTGTAAATTAGCAGGTCCCTGTAATATTTTATTAAGCTTAAATACAGTTTTGGTCCTTTAACTATTTTTGAAGTTTCATTTTGGTCCTTTAATTATTATTTGTTCCGTTTCGGTCCTTTACCTTTACTTCCGTTAAACAATTTGGTCCAAACCGTTAGTTTTATTTAAATAAACATTAACTTGTAAATAGATGGCATATGATTGACTAAGATGAATCATTATATACAGTGGTCCACCATACACTTCAATTAAATTTTAAATTTTGCCATTTGATCATTTTTTTCAAAATCTAAACCATTAAATCTTATAAAGTCTATGGTATCTAATAAAGAACCACCAACATGTAATTTTTTTCATTTTCTTCATTGAATTTGCAGAAAATTTCTTCTTTCTTTTTCTTGCTTACACAGGAAAATAATTGATCCGAGGGAAATAATTTCTTCTTTCTTCTTCTTACTTCTTCTTGTTGCGCACAAAAGAAAAAAATTTGCAGCAAAATTCTTCTTTCTTCTTCTTCTTCTTCTTCTTCTTCTTAAAATTAGGGTTTGTTGAAATTCGGGATTTTTGAAGAAGAAGAAAAAGTAGGAGAGAAGAAGAAGAGTGTTTATGTTGTTGTCCTATGTACCTCTTCCTCCAGTTTGGGTTTTCATTTATGGGTTTTTTTCAAGATTTCGTGATTCTGATTTCTGAGGTTTGAAACGACGTTGATGTTGTTTTTGTTGTTGTTTTGTGTTTGATGATGTTTGTTGTTGTTCTGGATTTACTGATGATGTTGTTGTTGTGAATCGTTGATGTTGTTGTTTTTTTCGATTCTAGATTGGTAAGTGATAATTTCGTTGATGTTGTTGTTGTTCTAATTTTGTGATGAATGAATGTTGTGAATCCAAAATTATGTGATGAATGAATGTTGTTATGTTAATCCATGTTGTGATGATTTCGGTGCTGCAATTCCTTTCAATTTCCATGGATTTTAGCTGGATTTTGTAGATGATGATTTTCTTATATTTGAAGAAAAAATTCTGGTTTTTATATGAATATGATGAAGATGAAGAAGGAGAAGAGTAAGTTATCAAAAAAAAAAAAAAGAAGGAGAAGAGTAAAATAAATTAAGTGTGGACGGTTCTTTATAACATATCATAGATTTTTGGTCAAAAAAAAAAAAAAACATATCATAGATTTGCAAGATCCAAAGGTATAGATTTTAAGAAAAAGATCAAATGGTTATAATTAAAAGTTATATTGAGATCCATGGTAGACCATTTAAGGACTTGGCCTACCTTATACATTTAGGAATTAAGATTTAACGGTTTGGACCAAGTTGTTTAACGGAAGCAAACTTAAAGGACCAAACTGGAACAAATATTAGTTAAAAGACCAAAGTGAAACCTCAAAAATAGTTAAAGGACCAAAACTATATTTAAGCTTATTTTTTATCATGCATCAACCAATTTTTCTGTTGGTCTACGTTAGTGAAATATATTTAACAAATTTATAGTTATAATTTGTTAATTCACACTCGCTTAAAAATGGTAAAAATAACTAATAAACTATAAAAAAAATTGAATTATCAACTTCCTCTCTAAAATTCCTTTAAATTGTAGAACATTTTAATTTTTTCCTTCTATAATTTTTCACCATAATTCAATTTTTTTCATAAATACTACTACATACATTTTATTAATGATGATTTACGGAGGTTAAAAACCCCCACAAAATAAAATTATAAAATATAGAGTTATTTACCTTTTACCCCTGTTAAATACACCAATGTTGTTTTACACCCTTGTAAAATTATTTTGTTGTTTTATCTCCTGTAATATAAAATTTTGCATTTTACCCTTAGTCAAAGTCAATAAAATTTGACTTGGCAGAATAATGACGTGGCAGATGATGTGGCATGCCACGTGGTATTTTTAACATTTTTTATTAAAAATCTACTAACTCAGATTTTTTTTAAAAAAAAAATTTAAAAAATTAATTGCGGCTGTTATTTAAAAAAATCTATTTTTTTTTAGATTTGTTATTTAAGGGCAGTTTTTAGTATAATTTACGGCGGTTTTATTATATTTAGCGGAGGTTCTGTTTTATTGCGGCTTAAAATTCTCTCTAAATAGTCGATGCACCTTTTTTTAATAGATCTATTATTTATCGTCGGTTTTTATTATAATTTAACGGCAGTTATAAACCCTCGCTAAATATTTTGTGCACTTTGCATAATAAATTCCTAATTTGTGAAGTTTATTAAACCGCCGCAAAATAAAATTTCCGCTAAATATAACCGCCGCAAATTATACTACAAACCGCATTTTAATTTATTTTTTTTAGATTTGTTATTTAGCGGCGGTTTCTTGTATAATTTGCGGCGGTTATATTATAATTAGCGGTGGTTTTATAATATTTAGCAGAAATTTAATTTGCGGAGGTTTAATAAAAATCGCAAATTAAGAATTTTTATGCAAAGTGCACAAGTTATTAAGCGAAGGTTTATAACCGCCGTTAAATTATACTAAAAATGCCGCTAAATAACAAATATTAAAAAAAAAACTGACTTGGCAGTTTTTAAAATAAAAAATGCCACGTGGCACGCCACGTCATTATTTTGCCAAGTCAGTTTTTTTGACTTTGATCAAAGTGTAAAATGCAGAATCTTTTATTATAGAAATTAAAGCAACAAAATAATTTTACACGAGGTAAAACAACTTTAGTGTATTTTACAAAGAATAAAATATAATTAACTCTAAAATATAACCAACCTTTAAGGAGGTTTAAAACCACCACAAAATGTTAGGCAATAAACATTTTGTGGAGGTTGAAAAACCCCGCTAAATAGGACCAAAACCACAGTTTTTTTTGTAGTGTCTTGTAATGAATTTAAGAAATGGCAAAGCTCTCTATTGTTAACAGATCAATCATATGTTTCAATGAAATTAAAAACCATTTGGCTGGAATTGAATGTAACGTACTTTTTTATGTACTATTTGCAGGCTTCCATATGCCGGCTGAAGTTAGGCTTGTGCAAGGAATCAACCTTATACATAAGATTAATTAACAAGGGTTCTTATTGGCTAAATTTCGTAGATGTTGTGGCATTAATCTTTTGCCATATAGTCATATTAAATATATGTATATGTATGTATTACTAATAATTTAGGGGGGTATTCTAGATTATCCTCCTTTCAGGACCTGTTTGCAAAAAAGGCTTTGCTTGCCATGTTTGCAAGATGAAAACATGTTTGTAGTACGTACTTATTTTGGCAATAAGTAAACAAAAATCTAATAATGTGTGTGTATGTAGCATATTTTCTTTGACCTATGAGACATGGATATCTTGTTTGGTAGTTGGTACATGCATGATGGGAGAGTAATCAAAAAATAAACTAACAAGTATGGCCCAACATTAACAAGGGTATGAAAAATTGTCCTCCCACCCTTACATTTAACCTTCCACCCCTACAAACTACTTGATAATCCTATTTTACCTTTTTAATTATTTAATTTTTTACATTATTTTTTTTTATCATTTTGTTTAACTTTTTCGGATACACTATCCATCCTACAATTTATTCTTCCGGAAAAGTCAATACCTGTTCCGGTTTGGTTTAATTACCCGAACATTTTTTTACAACTATTCTGGTTTGATAAATTTAGGATTTATTCAAGTTATTGTTACCGGAACACTTGATATACTCTTCCCATTTGGTGTGATACCGGAACGTAATTAAATTTGTTCCGGTTTAGCCCATTTTGATAAATTGGAACACTTATAAGAAGTTTCCAGAATGTTATAATCTAAAACTAATTAGTTAGGAACCGGAAAACTCTAAAATGAATTCCGGTAAGTTAGCCACAATTTAACCTAGTCATCCATCATCAAGCACTATGTCACAAATTAATCCTGCAATGACCCCCTTCCAATTAGTAGGCAACACTATCCGACAAAATTTAATTCGATTTCTACCTATTTTGTTGGGTCTGCAATTTATTATTATCATCATGAACTCAATTTGAATTTTAGGTGAAAAACTGAATCGATGGTGGAAGCATGACTGCAAAACTTGTTCCTCATGCTCTTTTTTCTAATTTCACCATAATCTGGTTGTGGCTACAACAAGCACTTACCTACACCGATGTAGAGATCCAAAATGAAGAAATTGTGACAAATTTAAGCACTTAAATTTCTTCAGATTTGTAACTCATTTTCGGAACATTTTCAAAGAGTTCCGGTTTGCAAATTGTGGTTGTCATCATTCTAATTTTCTGGAAATAAGTTTCAAGTATTCCGGAGAAAGTGTGTAGGGGTGGAGTCAAATGGTAAAAAGGATAAAGATGAAAAATAAAATTGTTTGTAGGAATAAAGGGATAATTATGGGGTTAGAGGAAAATTTTCCAAATAAATAATATAAAAGGCTTAAAAATATAAAGGGTAAAATAGGGTTATTAGTTGGTTTGTGGGGGTGAGGGGTTAAGTGTAGGGGTGAGAGGGCTAATTTTCCAAGGGTATTATCCATTCGGGCTACACTGTATGGGCCATGGTTAGCCTGTTTTGGCTGCATAAAATGCTTAGATTGTTGGATTATAAATTTGATTTGGTATTAAGCAAGTGCTTTATATATTTTGGTTTTAGTGTACCCTAAAGAAAGTTTTAAAGATGTGTAAAAGTAAATTGATAGTATAGTGGTGTCTTCACAAGTTTAGTTCATTTGGTAAAGATATTATACCTTCTATTAATGCATAGGGATCTGAGTTTGAACTACTCCCTCAGTCCCAAAATCACCCCTTTCAATGGAAGCATAAACAAAACTTAGAGAGAACAAAATTTCTAAGGTCGGCTATACTTGAATATAGTTCTTTCTTTGTTGTTGTTATAGGACAAATAGCTTTGCTAAATTGTATATTTGATCTCAATTTTTTTTCATCTCTATTGGTTTTTATAGTTAGAACTTAAAAGACTATGACTTGACAAATCTAAGTTCAAGACTTGGACAAGTCTTTCATAATGCACCAATCGTCAATAATATTATAACAAATACTGATTTTATAAAATTTGTAGTTGGATTAAAAGTTTATATCATATAGATTATCTATGTAAAATTTTAAAGAAATTGAAAATCATTTGATATGTTATTGAGATTCATTGAGATTAACGGTTTATGAATTTTTATTCAATACGATTAACCTTAATAAATCTCAATAACATATCAATTGATTTTCTATTTTTCTTTTTAAAATTTTACATAAATAATATATATGATATAAAATTATAAGTTTGAATTCATTCATGCGAATGCAACAAATGTTAAATTTTCTTTCAATAACTTTACCTTTCTGTTAGTCAATTTTTTTTACCATTTTTTATAGTCATATTTAAATTTACCCTCTAGTCTATATCTTCTCTCCCGATAACTTTTATCAATTGTTACCTCGTGTACGAGGTATTAAAATATTTAGATTATTTGAATTTTTGGATCAATATAGTTTTAGATGTATCAATAAAATGTTAATCTAATCTGTAACAATCAACCCGTCTCCTGCACGACCGACACTCATAAAAACTAAAAATTTCGACCATCAAAATTAGGGATAAATTATTTGTGATTTTATATATTTAGTAATTTTTAGTTTGAATCCGACCAAAACTGACCGATACTCGAGCCTACTAGTTAGGGCTGAGCATCGGTTCGGATTCGGTTCAAAACAAGAGAACCGGTCGAACCGACGGGCCAAACATACAGGCCCAATTTCGAACCAAAATCCTTCGATTTTTATCGGTTCGGTGTAAATTTGGTTCGGCCAGGTTCGGTCCGGTTAGACCGGTGGTCAAATAATAAAATTATTTTATTTTTTCAGTCCAATGCAATTTTCAGTTATTATTTTGTCCATTTTTTGACTATTTTTTATTACCAACATTTTTTGGGCCATTAGATTTTTGTCCATTGTTTTACTAATAGAACTGTGAGAGAAGGAATTGGAAGAATATTATAATCAGATGGGGCAAATCAAATTATTTTCTTCTATCTTCAATCCAACTGGTAGCACTTGGCACCATCTCCATCAGAACAACAATACTTCAAAAACAAAGAACAAAAACATAGTTAGAAAAATAGAGAAGACAAGAAATGTATATAAACAAAACATAAAGATCAACAACAAAAACCAGTTGAGAACAAAGAAATAAACAAAATCAAAGAAAAAAGAACCAGATCTAAGTTAGAGAGACAAAGATAGATCGGAAACTGTTGAGGCTTAAAGAGATTTGTGAGTGAGATGGCTAATTGAAATCAACAGCGAGAACTAAAACACAGCGAAAACAAGATACAAAAAAGGAATGAGAGAACTCACCGAAATCTGAGATGGTATGCAGCCGCTACTTGCTTCGAGCCTTCAAGGGTTAGGAATTTGGTAAAATGAAGTGAACTTACCTTTTTAAAGCAAAAAAAACTAGGGTTTGAATTGGATCATGTTAACATTGGGCTAATATTGGGCTGGGTCACAAACATATAGTAGTAAAAATATGAAAAATATAATAATACATATGATCGGTTCGGGTTCGGTTGCCAACGGGCCGTGTTCAAGCATCCGCAGCTGACCCTAGCAAACCGAAGAAACCCTAAAAACGGCCACCTGGCACCGTTCCAACCGAGACAACCCGACCCGACGAAACCGAATCACACGGGTCGGTCAGTTTTCAACGGGCTAAACGGTTTTGCCCACCCCTACTACTAGTTAGCATTTTCCATTTTACAAAGCTTACCTAAATTTTTGGGTAGTCATATATCCTTGTGACCTTTGTGGGAGACGAGCTATTGGTTGTCTTACCATAAAGAGGTGAGAAGGCTACTTTCTCCATACTTCCACACACTGTTTTCATTGGTGGCTTTGATCAAAGTAGAAAAAAGACCACTCAAGGCACCAAAACCAACATGACACCTTTTTCATTCCAAATAACAACGCCTTTCCCCTCAATTCCTCAAAAAGGAAAGTAAAATACTCAAAGTACAATTCACTCTTCCAAACCCTCACAACCCAACCCACCACCAACACATATCTCCAAATTAGTAAAGCACCCATTTGTACATCGGTTCATTCTGTGTTGTTATTATCATCATTGTCAAATAATTGATTATCTCAAAAGATTAAGCTGTTAGGAAATGTCACATCAATGGTTTTTTATATTATTTCTAACATGCCCCCTCACGTAAGAGTCTATTGGGCTTGAAGCGTGGATAATGCATAAACCCACCTACCATATGCTTAAAATTCCACTTTGTTTTTTTAATTAGAAAGTGAGGAGAGCGGGAATCGAGGCTCTGATAGAGGCTCTGATACCATGTCAAATGACCGATTATCCTAAAAGATTAAGTTGTTAGAAAATGTCACATCAATGATTTTATATTATTTCTAACACGCCCCCTCACGCAGAGCACATTGGGCTTGAAACGTGGAAAATGCATAGGCTCATTTTCCATATGCTTAAAATTTTACTTCTTAATTAAAAAATGAGAGGAGCGGGAATCGAACTTTAGACCACGTAGTCATAGAGGCTCTGATACCATATCAGATGACCGATTATCCCAAAAACTTAAGCGGTTAAAAAAGGCCACATCAATGATTTTATATTAGTTCTAACAATCATCATTCATATCACTCATGTTTATAGCAAAAAAAAAAGGAAAAGAAGCAAAAAAGGTGTTAACTTTCTATTTGTGTTTTGTGTTTTTTTCCAAAAGAGGAAAAATTAAGGTGAAGAGAAGAAAAGGGTAATATGGCTCAAGAGAAGATTCAGATAAAGAAGATCGAGAATATAAATAATTATTTTCATTTTAAATAATTATTTAAGTTTATATGGCATTATATATTAAATATAAATTTAATTGTATATTTAAAATTAGCTAAAAAATATCCAAAATTAGTACTATATTATTATATGCTTAAAATTTATTAAAATATAGGGTTAATTATCTTTTACCCCCTGTAAAATACACCAAAGTTGCAAAACCCCCTGTAAAATTATTTTTTTGCTTTACTCCCTTGTAATATCAGATTCTGCATTTTACCCCTTGGTCAAAGTCAAAAAATCTGACGTGGCAGAATAATTATGTGGCAGGTGACGTGGCGTGCCACGTGGTATTTATTTTTAATTTTTGATATTTTTTCAAAAAAAAAATGCCAACTCAGATTTTATTTATTTATTTTATAAAAAAATTTAATATTTTTTTTACTTTTTTTTTAGATTTTTATTTACGGGCGGTTATTAGTATAATTTACATCGGTTTTATTATATTTAGCGGAGGTTATGTTACGGTGGTTTTGTAATATTTAACTGAAATTTTATTTTGTGGCGGTTTAATAAACCTCGCAAATTAAGAATTGATTATGCAAAAGTTTAATAACCTCACAAATTTTATTTTGCGGCGGTTATATTATAGTTAAATAAACCTGTGCACTTTACATAATAAATTCTTAATTTGCGAGGTTTATTAAACCGCCGCCAAATAAAATTTCCGTTAAATATTATAAAACCGCCACTAACTATAATATAACCGCCGCTAAATAATAAATCAATAAAAAAAATTCAATTTTTTTTTAAAAGAGTTTAGTTGGCAGTTTCCGGTAAAAATTAAAAAATAAAATTTACAAAAAAAAGTTGAGTTAGCAGTTTCTAGTATAAATTTTTATTTTGCATAACATTAATTATCATTTGTTTTTAGTATAATTTAACGGCGGTTATAAACCCTCGCTAAATAAGTTGTATACTTTGCATAATAAATTATTAATTTACAAGGTTATTAAAACGCCGCGAAATAAAATTTTCGTTAAGTATTATAAAACCGCAGTAACAGAACCTCCGCTAAATATAATAAAACCGCCGTAAATTATACTAAAAACCGTCTCTAAATAAAAATCTAAAAAAAAAGTAAAAAAAAATTGAAAAAAAAACATATGAGTTGGCATTTTTTTGAAAAAAAATTTAAAAATAAAAAATGTCACGTGGCATGCCACGTCACCTGCCACATAATTATTCTACCACATCAGATTTTTTTGACTTTGATCAGAGGTAAAATGCAGAATCTGATAGTACAGGGGGTAAAGCAACAAAATAAGTATATAGGGGGGTTTTGCAACTTTATTGTATTTTACAGTGGGGTAAAAGGTAATTAACCCTAAAATATATAGTCTCTTTCTAAGGGCAATTGCGGAGATCGAATAGTGATCCTTCCATAATTTTCTCTATCAAATCCAGCGCCACCAACTAACATTTTGGCAAATATTGATATTATGGTTGAAGTGTTGAACGCATTCTAACTAAAAACTTCATAGTTACTATATGTGAATTTTAATGCTATTTCGTTTTAATGAATTTGTTGTTTATCTTAATATGTCTTTGTTTTCTATATACCATTGGGAAATGATGAAAAGAAAACTGTGTTATTTTCAATATTTTCACAATACTATATAAAAATAACAAACAATACTCCGATCTGTAACTTTAGTTTTTTTAGAGTTTTATACCTAAATTAAGAAATAATAAAGATTAGTGAGTTAAGTCATTTTTACCCTTATTTTATTACAAAAGAGGAAATTCAGTTAATAAATCCTTTAGTTTTTTTTAAAGGTACAAACTACAAATGATAAAACATCATTCATTGTGTCTTTGTTTCCTAAAAGAACCAAAGTTTTGGGACAACTAAAATGCTAAAAGGACTAAAAAGCTAAGGACATATTTGAATCGCTTCTCAAAAATAATTTTTTAATTTTTACAAATTAAAAACTAAAAAATCTGATTGGTAATACAATTTTACAAAACTGTTTTTAAAAATTGTTTTCTATATATCAATTTTTAAAACTAAAAAAGTAAAACAAGTTTAAGGAGTTTTGATTTTCTCTTCTTAAAAACAGTTTTCTAAAACACATTTATAAAACACATTTTAAAAACTAAAAACCAAAATTGTTTCAAACAAGCCCTAATTTTTTTGGTTCATAATTTTATTTTTTTTGACAAATTTTTTGGTTCATAATTGTTATCTACTATCAATATATCAATATAATAAAGTTAATTACCTCCAAAATTTCTTAATTACCCTTAAATATACAAATCAAATTCTTAATTTAGTGGTCTTAATTGTCCTTTTCATTTAATTTAATTTAACTTAATTATTTCAAAATTTAAAATGAAACAATTAATGCATTGGAATATTTAATTTCACTTAATCAATCCATATATGTTTGTGCGCTCTCTCTCCATTGCATGCTTCTTTTTTCTATACTTCTCTCCGATGCATGTTAAACCTATGTTTTTTTAAACTTTATCTCCCATTTTTATATTGGAATTTTAATTAATATAAACGTAAAAACTAAATGTTACTACTATATCATTCTTTTTGTGACATGTTGAACTAAGGCTAATCTAATAAAAGTAGTAATAATTGATAAGTAAAAAAAATGACAAGTAAGGGTATAATGACGCATGAGCACTACAACAAATCGGACAAGCGGCGGCGGTTGATTTGGCATACAGCGGCGGTAGTGACGGTTGAAAAAGCGTTCCAGAAAGAGGCGTCGCTAGGTCAATTAGCGGCGGTTCTGAGCAACCATTGGTATAACCGCCGCTAAGTTAATTAGCGACGGTTGCATGGATGTTTGCAACGGTTCTAAACCGCCACTATTGTTTTGCATTTTCCAGCTCTTTTTGCGACAGTTGAAACCGCCGCTATTCGCAAAAAAAATTCAAAAAAAAAATCTCTTAAAATACCTTTTCTTTTCCCAATTTTTTTTGGTTCGCAAAATTTTTTAAAATGTTTTTATTTTAACAACTGAGACACTAAATTACATAAATAATCAAAGGAGGGTAAGTATTACAACTAAGCAAGGGGAGAATTATACTTAAACTAAATACGATTCATAAATTCTTCAGATAACTCTAAAATATATACATATTTTCATCAAGAAACTATTATTTGGCTTCATACGGAATTGGAATAGCCATCTCGACTCGCCGAAAAACACCAAAGGCTTCGGCCACCTATTTAAACGCACAAGTCTTACTGAAAGTGACAGTTTAAAGAGGACCTCCAAACAACATACACCCTGCACAAAATTGACAGCCCCTAAACAAAATTACAAGCAAAAATCAAACTTTGAATGAATATGGTTATTGGTAACAGTGAAGAAAATATCACATATACAACACCCTAAAAAAAACACCAAAATAAATCAATTATTTTTCTTCAATGATAAAAGAATTACCATTGATAAAAATTGTTACAACTTACAAGGGCGTAGGAAATAAGTGTCTGTGTGTGAGAGTGAATTAAAAATAAAACCTCAAAATCTGATCAAACTTTTACATCATGTTAAAGGAATGAGGCTTGGAACTGTTGTTGGAGTAAGCCCTAAGAGCCAATCTATTTTCATAGTATTTGCTTTAGGAGTTTGAATATAAATATGGCATTTATTTATTATGTTTGTAAGAGTACAAAATAATGAAGTCCCTAGAATAGATAGTCCGTTTAATATTAAGTGTGACTTAATCATGAGACCGAAGTAAACATAAGGACACTATTCTTAAAATATCCGTAGTCGAGCTTTAAGGTGAAAAGGGATAACCTTAAAGCATAAAGACTATTATGAAGATAGACTGATGATCGCATCTCATGGATCATAGGATAAGTAGTTATCAAGTCTTGACATAGGTATATAAAATATTAGGAGTAATATTTATATTGGATTGACCCGCTATGAGAGTACTACATGCAAAGTTATGCAAAGTGTCATAAGTTACTCTTATGGTAATAATGGTGTAAACCGCCCTTAGACCTGAAACCACTTTGTACCCTAGATGTGGAGTCAAGTACTTTGTTGCTGATTTAACGTTGTCCGTAACTGGATAATCATAAAGGCAGTTGATGGGTATTTCACAAAGCATGTTGAGGGGCAGTAGTGTCCTAGATGGAATTTGCCAATCCTGCATAACAGGATAAATGTCATGGGCCCAATATTGAACTGGACAAAGATGACACCAAATATGCTTTGTGTTCAATATAGACATAAAGGGCAAAGGGGTAATTATACACGCATATATTATCACAGAAGGTTATGTTTAGATCACATGTAATTTCTTGTAACTTGGGTAGCATTGATGTTTTGCTAGATACCGCTCAATGTTTATTATATTAAATAGAAGATTTAATATAATTGCTAACGTTACGGAAACCTACAGGGTCACACACATAAGGACAGTCTAATATGAGATTGAGATAATTAAGGAACATCGTAAGGTACAGTGTACCCAAGAGGAATATGGAATGTGATAAGGGTATCACAGTAATTTAACAAGCAAGCACACCGTAAGGTATGGTAGGCGTGTGCACACATGAGCATGCACTCATGTGGGGCGTGCGCGCCCTAGGGCTTGTATTCTTAGTGGGCTTTGTTTTCTTATTGCTCAAGATAAGAGTTTGTCTTGGTGCACAAGACGAGAAGATCTATAAATAGAGACCTCTTGACAAAGCATAATACATAACAAGAAACATTAGAAAATACAAGACTAACTCTCAAGAAGCTCTTGAGATTTTTAGGGTTGCAAGAGTTGCAAAACCCTAAAATTATATTCCTCCCTCTCTATTCATATAAGCCTTCATACCAAGGAGCTAGCACTCTCTTGAAGGTAGCTGTTCGTGCGGACTGAGTAGAGGCGTTGTTCTTCGTCATCAACACTCGTAATTATCCGCCGTTTGTGAATCAAAGGTTTCTTTTCTACAAGAGGTAAACCTTAAACACATATCATGCTCATTCGTAAGGATCATTAAAGGAAAATTTTTGAATTCCGCGGCTATTACTATGTCGATTTTCCTTCAACCGTACCCCAGAATCCCTGGAGCCGAGTAAGCTTTTATCATTAATATTAGCCGATCCAATCAAACTTATACAATCATCAACATAACAATCATGATTTTACTATGAACGCACACCTGCAAAAATGTGTATGTCATAAAACAAAAGACCATAGATAAAAAGAATACCTGGTTGGTTGCCACCATCATAGAGTCTACCATAATTCCGAAGGCCGTAAAAAGAGATGTAATCATGTACTTTCGAACCAATAAGCTCATAAAGATTATGTAAGATAGAATTATGCCCTTTCACTTTTAGGGAAACCATCAATTAGAAACTTATGATTGTCACTAGATTCCATCTGTCTTAGAATCAATTTGATAGTCACTGCTGATGGAACAATTCTTCCTTCTCTAACTGTGTACCTTTTCCACTACCAGGTCCCCCTGAGAACATGAGAACAATGTATATGGCCAGCCAAAAACAATAGTGGATAGAATCATTAATAACATTCTACACTCTATTTCTAAGATTAAATAATAAAACTCCCAAGTATATAGCAAGAGTTATTATAGGAGTCCTTAATTCGTTTTGTCGGTTTTCTTTCAAGATTCAAGAAGATAGGTTAAGCTTAATTGTGTAGTTACTAGTTAGCCTTTAGTCATGCCCATCTGTATCTAGATAGATCATGAGAACAAATGAACAATCAATTATGTAATTAGATTGAACCAATTCAAATAAATTTATAAATTTTTGAATTAGAAAAATATTGCTACTGCTTGTTCTAGGACTAACCATATAATCGAATAATATATAAACAACCTACATATCTCAGATCTATCATTAACAGGAAGAGAACATCATGAAACTCACTTTGAGACATTCTCAAAATAAGGGTCTATCTAGATTAGTGCTAACGAAGGCAGATTACGTTAGTCCGCCAAAAATCCACCATATAAACATTGGCGAATATAGGTGTGGTGGCATATGTCAAACTTCACAACAGTGAATTTAAAAAACTATTTTAGATATGAGTAGGAAAATAACAAAATCAATTATACAACAAAAAATATTAATAAAGAAGATTCAATATTTTACCTTCTCATATATGTAAAGAAGCTACCAATCAAGAGCATGCAACTTGAACAATTTTTACAATCAAACTAATAAGAAGCTAGAATATATAAAACATCAATACCAACATAGAACAACATAGTATTATCATTATTACTATGATATGATTACATTTTTCAGTTCCAAATATATAAAACATCAATCAACACCAATATAGTATTGTCACAAACTAAAAAAATATTAACATGATATACTATGTTGAGATAAAACCAGAATCTAGAATACAAACATGTTCTTTTGATAGGATGAGATTGAGTTTGAGTGAGTAACAAAGGAGTGTTGTTGTTGTTAGTTGAACTTGAATCAGAAGATGCTAATCCCATCTTCAAGATCCTTTCCTAAGACACACAATTAAGTTACAAAAAGGGTTTCCTTAAATGAATCAGTCTAACATAAATAGATGAAAAATATTACTTTTTCTTTTCTTTTCTTTTTCTTTTTTTGCTATTTATATTATTTACTTATCTATTTCTTCATTCTTATCATTCTGTTTTCTTCCGAAACAAAACATATGAAACTTGTTTGGCAGGATTGATTGATGTATTCAAGTTGAAGCACAACAGGCATAGTTACACAATATTCAAACATAATAGAAATTGATATTAAAATCTACATTAGATGAAGCAGAATGAAGTGAACAAACAGATAAACATGTTCATCAATACAAATTTATCTTTCTACTAAACTCTAAGCACAAATTTTCATACCACACCTTATAACAAAAAATTAATTAGAGAGAATCTAACACTAAACACAATGCTAAACTCAAATTATAATGCAAATATTAAGATCAAGATTAAACCAGAAATCCAGATCTACAGCAAAAACGTGAAAATAAATCTAAATTTTTATCAGTTTTCTAATTTAGCCTTAATAGCCAATCAATCTAGCTTATAAGAATGAAAGAAAGGGAAATCATAACCCTATCAACAAGATGAAGACTTGAATCTATTGCAGAAATTTGAACCCTAACAAGAATGAAATTAGAGTGATATGTTAAGGAATCTACCTGACTCAACTTTGTTCTGAGTCTATCTCATCAAAAGCGCGGCGAAGATAGGAATCCACGAATGAGAATGAAGATCGATCATACAAACTCACAAACTATTCTCACAGGAAGCTCGTAATGGAAACAAATCGAAGGTCACTGAACAACGACAAATGTTTCCTATCAAAAGAGGTGACGAGATTTGAAATTTGACGTGATTCGGGTTCATGCGATTTGGGAGAGAAGCTGAGAGATAGCGAGATCGTGAGAGGGGTCATGGATTGTGATTTGTGATTTGATTCATGTGATTTGGGGGTGAGATGACTGATGGTTTGTGATTCACGATGGATCATCAAACAACAGAGAAGTCTTTAGATGATTCACGATAGATGTGTTTTTCCTTTTTATTTATTGGGTAAAGAATTTTAATAATATTCAAAAAAAAATATTTAATGATTAGTCAAAATAAAAAAAAACTCACGTAGTGGGGGTTTTAAACTGCCAGCAACCATTTAAAAAAAAAAAAAGATGCACATACCGTCGGTTTGAACCGCTGATAATATATTATCAAGTGCGACGATGCAAACAGCGGCGGTTTAAACTCGTTAATACACAAATTACTGTAACAATTATAAAACTGCCAGAAAATGTGAAAGCGGCGGCGGTATAATCGCCGCTATCCGACCGCCGCTGTTTTCTCTTTTTCTTGTAGTGGAAATCCTAAACCATAAAATACTTATCATATTGACTTTATTATATTAAAATAAAATCTCCGGTAATATTAATCTCCAAACAAAATCTGGCTTCTTCTCTGGTAATATTAATCTTTAACCTAATCCCTATTTTATGCTCTTCTTCTTTTCAACGATTAACTAACTAACTTCAATCTTATTCAATTTCACAATTAGAAAACGAATCGTTCATCAAACTCAGAGAATCATCATCATCTTCATCATCAATGACGAATTCAAATTCAACATGCGGTGGCGCTGAGTCTGACCTATGTAGAGACGAGTCAGCCGCGTTCGTTCTCAAATTCACTGCCATGGCGTCGATCCTCTTAGCATGAATGGCCGGAATCGTGATTCCAATAATCGGAAAACACCGTCGGTATCTTCTAACCGACTGAAATACTTCAAGAACCCTAAAATCCTTTCAATTTCAATCGACACGGAAGGTTTCTGTTCACACAACCAGAACGAGGTTCATCATCTTTCTCTTCAACCATAATGTTTAATGATGTGAATTTATATGTTCTCTCTTATTGTGTTAATATGTTTCTTGATTTGTTCTTTTGCATCTTGTTGGTTTGTTCTTCTGATTTGAGCTTTTAAAATGAGTTGAAATTTTTTGTTGATGAGTTATTCTTGAGATTTGAGCTTATTCTAAATAAGATAGAATTTTTTGTTATTTTAGAGCAATGACTTGTCTACATCTGTGACAATTAAAGAAGCGGTGGCATGACAGGCGGAGTAGAGAGAAGACAATTGAAGAAGGTGCACGACATAAATCTTGTAGTGAAGAAAGGTAATTTTGTCTTTGATTATCTATGTTTCAGTTCCAAAATATTCTTGCTTGAGCTGATGTGTTACATATGAAATAATTGATGGTGCTTTCACCTAATAACTTGAGTTTTTGATATGTTATATATATATATATATATATATATATAGCTTGTTTGGATAAATTGCTCAAAAATTACTGATAAAAAAAAGATAAAAAGAATCATGTAATAACAGTGTGCGTAATATAAGTATTTGGTTATTGGAGGTTGAACATTAATTTGTAAAAGAATATAAGGCTGCAACCCTCTTCAACCTTTGGCTTTATTGACTTTCAGTTCTCACAGCACAAACATCTTTGACATTCAGGTTCAAATTTGCCTTATTTTATTTATCATTTTGTCTTATTTCATTTGAAAGAAAATTGTCATTGCATAACTAATTCTGGATGGGAATTTAGAAGAAGTGAATTTGAAGTTGAACATTGTGAAATTGATTCTGTAGTTTCAACTATGATTTTTTAAATTTTTTTATTATGCTTCAATTTGAAGTTTTGATTATGCTTTTTATTAGATGCTAGTTTTTTGATTCAGTTTGTGAGTATTATCATTTACTTCAATGTAAATTTATTTCTATGTAAAAAACAATTCATTGATTTATGCATTGTGTGGAATATATTTTCTACTTTAGTATAGTAAAAAACTTAATATCAAGAAAAACAATTTTTTATAAAAAAAAACGAATTTTTTTTTAAAATAACAGGAGAATCAGTTTTCATTGATAAATATAAGAAAAAAACACGGAATAAATATTTATATAGTTATATGTCTTCATTGTGTATGGTTATTGAGATGATTTGAATTTATATAGTTATGTTCTGATCTACTATTAATTAAAAATTAAAATATGGGACAAATATTTGTTGTTGATAAATAAATAAAAATAATTTAAATGTTCGTCACTCATAGATGTATAAAAAAACACGGGATGAATGTTTGTTAGTGAGAAACATTAATTTGCTTCAAAAGTGTCGTTTCTATATATATATATATATATATATATATATATATTTTCAATCAAAAAATTATCCATATTAATACTTTTAAATGTTTCTATATATTTTATTTGTCAAAAAAAACCGATATTTTATAAGTTCAACAAATGTGACAAAAAAAAGTTTGTAGTGATAGTTAAAAAATGTGTTACTATATAAGTATATAAAATTTGCAACGGGAACGGGACCACCAAGTAAAATTTAATAAATATATTCAACTTGCGCACTTAAAAATTCATTAAGAAAATCTTAAAATTTATAAAAAAAATGCTAAATAAAATTAAAAATACGAGATAAGCTATTGATACATAACTAATAATGAATAAATACGTCATCGATAAAGACCAAAAAATTAAACAAGTATCTGTAACTTATATATAAAACTTTTATAAACAAAATTAGACAAGTATCTGGAAGTGAATTTGGAACAATTTGTTTCATACGAATGCTTTTGCAATCGCGGTCAATGTGTGTCAATTACTTTGTTAGAAGTTACTATAATGTAGATTTTTTGACTTTGGAATATGTAAAATTTGTCTTAATTATTATTGTGCATTGAATACTTAACAAATCAAAAAGACACTTAAGCCCACAAATTTAATGAGATGATCAAGTTAAATAAGAGTAATTAAGTAAAATATGTAGCAAATAACTTTATTAGTGTAGTTGTAGATAAAAATATAGCTCCTCAACTAAACATTATTTTGGGGAAAAAATAATAATAATCAGGTAACCACGATTAGATTGGAAATGAAAAGATGTATAGATATACGGTGGAGGATCTTTAGGGCTAAGGTGGGCTATAGCCCACCCACTCAAATATTTTTTTTATACTAGTAATAATAATATTATATGTACTATATGATATATGTGTTATTATTTTTTATAGAGAATATATATATATGCATATTATTATATATTGGGATTTTTGCTAATAAATAAAAATAGTCTTTTAGAATTTGTCCACTATTGATGAATTATGTCAAAAATTAGAAGGCATAAATAAATCAAATTTGTATTTATTGATTGATCGAGTGCTACAACTTATTTTCACTTTTCCCATGTTAACAGCAACCACTGAACATATCTTTTCAACGATAAAAGTTATAAAAGCAATGCTGCGTAACATAAAAAATGAATGTTTATATTGAAGACGATTAGATTACTGAAAAATTGACCTCAGATATGATAATATAAAAAATTCTAACTGGTAATATTATAATACTCCTTCCGATTCAAAATAAATGTCGTTTGAGTTACTTGCACACTATTCATACACTTTGCCATAATATTAACATATATGATGTTGTTCAATTTAACTCAATTCATATAACATACATTGACATACATAAACTGATCAATTGTGATATTTATTTTGAAACGAAGAGAGTATGTTTTAGTCGCTCACCTAAAAAAAATATGTTGGCTACGCCACTGTGTATATATATGTATAATTGTGGGAATCAAGAAGTGAAAGATAACAATTTAAAAAATTGTCAATTAGTGGTAGCTTGAATAACTAGAAGTTGAACATATTTTTTACTATTCACAAGCCAAAATCCTAGCACCTTATGTCATGATCCGAGCGTGATATCATGTGCAAGTGTGGACCAATTACATTTAGTTTAATTTCATTTTAGGACCTATGTGGCTTCTATGTAAATCCTAATTCTTGGTTCGTGATAAGGTTCAATTTTACTTATAAATGATCTAGATTAAAGACACTTATTAACTTAATTTTGTTCTGTCAAAAAAAAACTTAATTTTGTATTAAATGTGTTAATATATATCCTAGTTTATAACAAATAAGGAGATACTTAAGAGAAAAAAAAGAGAGAAAATTCACTCTATTATAAACATTGTATTTAAACTTTAGCAGTGCTCTTCAAATATTAAGAGTAGTTCACCCGTTGTATAAATTGAATGTTCTCATACGAGAACAAAAACCTTACCAAAAAAATAGTATTTTAAAAAAAAAAAATTGGTCCCTTAGGGGCAGGCAAACGGTATAGGGTATGATTCTAAAAAAAGAGGAGCCCGTTTTCAATTAATTTTTTCACCCAACTTAAAGAATGTCATAATCCGTTTGAGTTGACCCATGTAAGACCGGATAGTCTATTTTGTGAACTCTAAAAATTCGTATATGATGCATGTAAATACTTATTTTTCAAAAAAGTGATGAATATACAATATTTTCACCGGTTCAGTTTTAAGTCAAAATAATTTTATTATTATCATATCTGAAAAAGTTAAATTCAATTTGCTAAACATGAAAAAGCATGTTCGGATAATCAACATGCTTTTATCCCATTTGCATTTGACACTTTTGGTTTTCTGGCACCAGAGGCTGTAGATCTTTTAAATAAGGTTGAAAAGGTCATGCATAGCAACATTGTTTCTCCTAAGTCTATGAATGTGATTTTTAAGAGGATGAGTTTTGCAATTCAAAAAGAGGTAGCGGCGCAGCTTGTTGCCCGATTACCTTCTATTCATATGTAATTATTATATATATGTTAATCAAAGGGAATTATCTTTTAAGAAAATTAAATTTTAAATTTATACTTACTACGGGTCATGTTAACATCCACGTAAAGAAAATTTTCATTTAACGATATAAGAAAATTTAATATTTTAAACTTTGAATGCATAAATTTCAAGAAAATATTTCTTCTTTAGTCTTCTAAAGACACATTTTAATATTAACCTATACTTTTGTCAAAAAAAATAAATTAACCTAAACTTAAAAAACTTAAGCAAATTAGATGAAAATAAATCATATAATATTACTCTTTTTTTTTTTGATAAACAATATTACTCTCTTTTTTTATGCAAATAATATTACTCTTTTAAAGTATATCTTTTATGCTCATTTTAAATTATACTTTTCCATATTTAGAGGGTTATTCAATTAGGATTTTGAGGGATTTTAATGGATTTTAAAAGTTTTGTGTTATTCAATCAAGACTTTTTTTGTTTTTTTTCAATCCCACAAAATCCGTTGTTATTCAATGAAGATTTTTAATCAAGACTTTTTTTTTTATAATCCCACAAAATCTCACAAAATTCTGTGTTAAGAATCTTGATTGTTTTTGTCAAAAAAAAAAATAATCTTGATTGTAAAATATCTTTTAAAAAAAGTCTCTCAAAATCTCACAAAATCAATATAATCCCACGAAGTCTTTTAAAATCTTCATGACTTTTTTGTCAAAATAATCCCTCAAAATCCCTCGAAATCTCAATCCAATAACCCCCCTTAATATGATGTTGGGACTTAAAGAGTGGATATGAACTTTCCATAGAATGATAGAAAAGTATAATAATGATTCAATTCTTAGAGCCGATCATTATTTAAAAGTTAAATTGTACCGTCCTCATAAAGAATTCAACTGTCTTGTTGAATATTGTCAACTCGAATATTAGTCTCGTAACTGACCAATGAAATATAAAGCAAGTGTTTAAAAGGAATCGGATATCAATGTTTTAAAAATTACTAATTACTCCATATGAAATCATTATCTTTGATTATAGTGAAATGGAGGGGTTGTTCTGTCTTTAAAATAAGTTGTTTTGACCGAATTGGATAAACAAATATTGTATCTTTTCTTGCTTTCTTTATTTTCTCTTGCTCACTTGTTTTGGATTACTTTTATATTATCATTTCTATATTCTTTGATTTTGATTGTTTTATTATTTTGCTCCACACATCAAAATTTCTGATTTGTGTGATTTCATTTAACGAATTCACAACAATTGGCGCCCACCGTGGGGCAAAGATCAAATCGTAAATCAGGTACCATAATTTCGAAGTTTGGTATT
This sequence comes from Trifolium dubium, assembly GCA_951804385.1. Lineage (NCBI taxonomy): Eukaryota > Viridiplantae > Streptophyta > Magnoliopsida > Fabales > Fabaceae > Trifolium > Trifolium dubium. The sequence goes on along the minus strand of OX638069.1, from coordinate 30,644,564 downwards.
GAGAAGTTTACCGATAGTAACGACTTCGGGTTGTGGAAGGTAAAGATGAATGTGAAAACAATCGTGTTGAAGCCTTGAAGAGAGAAGTAGTGCAGAAAGTCAGTCTGAAGAGATAGTGGTAATAATACTCAACGACAGCCTAAAAAGGCGGTGCTAAAAATACTCTGGTTACACTGAAACAACAACTTTATATTTCGAGGAAGTTAGAGAGGTTTTGCATGTTATAAGGTGGAATACATGGTAAAAATACGCCGGTGGAATCTCAAGAATTTGAAGAGAATTTGGTGTAGCAAATTCCAATGTTCATTTATCTAAACTCATTTTACGTATATTGCTAGCAGCAGAGAAGGAAGAAAAAAACATAACACAAAACAATGAAATTGAAAAAATGGGTGGGGATATAGTTTGGATTAAATATTCCTAACTTTATTTTACATTTATCTCAATATTATATAGGTTTAATTGCATTTTTGGTCCCTATTTTACATGTGTTTGCAGTTTTGGTCCCTCATTTCAAAATCAAACATTCTAGCCGCCATATTTTAATTTTTATTGCAATAATTTTCCCCTATTTCAAAATCAAACATTCTGACCCTCTATTTTGCTTTTTGTTGCAATTTTGGTCCCTCAATCCAAGTTTTCTACCATTCTTCTTCATTGTTAGAAATAATATAAAACCATTGATCTGACCTTTCTTAACAGCTTAAGCTTTTGGGATAATCGGTCATTTGACATGGTATCAGAGCCTCTATGACTAAGTGGTCTAGGGTTCGATTCTCGCTCCCCTCACTTTCTAATTAAAAGTGGAATATTAAGCATATGGTAGGTGGGCCTATGCATTATCCACGCTTCAAGCCCAATGGGCTCTTGCATGAGGGGGCGTGTTAGAAATAATATAAAACCATTGATCTGACCTTTCTTAACAGCTTAAGCTTTTGGGATAATCGGTCATTTGACATTCATCATCATCGATCCAATTTCTCTTCCTTATCTCAATCCTTCAAACAACAACAACAACAAAAAGCATAATCATCATCAAAACCCCTCTTTTATTCGTTTCAATTTTCTAGTCGAACGACATAAATCTTCACCAAATCTTAAATCAAAAGCCAAACCTATAGCACCCAAAAGCTTTTCAAATTGTCTTAGAAAATAATACCCAAATCTATAGGAACCAAAATCTTGCTTTTGTTTTTTGTGGCACGTTTTGGAGGCAATGCTTGAACTTGAACAACTATAAACAACAGTGACTGTTTTGCACTAATGGATGGGGTGACTGTTTTTGTTTAATAATGTTAACCACTCTTTCAAGTTCCAACATATTTTCCCAATGCTTCCTTGGTTTAGATTGTAGGATTCTTTTCCTATAGATTTGGGGATTCTTTTCTAAGATAATTTGAAAAGCTTTTGGGTGTCATAGGTTTGGGTTTTGATTTAAGATTTGGTGAAGATTTGTGTCGTTAGACAAGAAATTTGAAACGAATACGAGATTGATGATGATGATGGTTGTGTTGTTGTTGTTTGAAAGATTGAGACAAAAAAGAAAAATTGGATCGATGATAATGAAGAAGAATGGTAGAAAACTTGAATTGGGGACCAAAAGTGCAATAAAAATCAAAATAGAGGGGGTTAGAATGTTTGATTTTGAAATGGGGGACCAAAACATATAAAATAGAGGACCAAAAATGCGATTAAGGCTATTATATATTTTGGCAACATGAAATACGTCATGTATATACACATTTAGTTTTTCATGCAAGTTTTCCTAACAATTAACTTATGTCCCTCATTTACATTTCCATTGTCGCCCCATTTTTCACTGCCGGGAAACTTTATGACATTTTCACCTCCACCTCCACCCCGTTTACCATCATTGGGAAACTTTATGATGTTTTCACCGCCACCTTCGTTTGTGTTTCCATTAGATGTTTCCCATATTACATATCCAACCGGCACCCATGTTACCAAGCCATCAACCTCAATATTTGTCTCTGATTCTTCTGTTTCACTAACTGCAAATAAATAAATTATAAGATAAAAGAAGAAACTAATTATGTATACACAGAAACTAGTTTAAATACGCACGCGCGCACGCACATACACACCTTGTTTCCCATCTTTGAAAGACTCAATTGTCACAATTGAGATAAGAAGCAATGTGCATAAGCACATGACGATAACCAATTTAGTTTTCATCTTTGCTACAAGAGTTTGCTGTCAAATATGAATATACAATGGAAAATTTGCTAATTACAGTGAACAAACAAGTTAAATGTAATTAAGAGCAAAAATTGTTAGATAAAATAATTAATAAAACAATGTCCATATATAATGTACAACAAAAATAAAATTAAATATAATGTTTTGCTAGCTTATTATGATGATAACGGGTCATCAACACCGTTGAGCCATTGAAAGGTTATTTTGGGGCGGTGTTCCTCGACCGTGGCAAGCAGGATTTTCAAACAATTGTTGAAGTGACTAAGATGTTTGAGAATTTATTTGATCAAAATAATCATTTTCTCTTTGTTTAGAATTTTTTTTCTTTAAAAGGGAAAATTTTATTAATTATTGATATTATTGGTCATTTTCAACTGTTTTCAACGGGATTTAAACTCGAGATTTTTAAATTACAAAATTAAACTCTTACTACTGAACTAACACTTCAAGTGTAAATATTAAAATGATAATCGTAGCAAAAAAATATATTTCATATCATTTTTAAGATGTCATATTATTAAGAATTTAATAAATACATATGTACCCATTTATTAATATCTCATGTATGTTTGGTTTGACTTTAAATAGAATTGATTTTGATAGAATTGATTTTGATAGAATTGATTTTATCAGAATTAAGTTTATTAGAATTGATTTATGTTTGGATACATTCAACTAAAAGGAAATTGAACAGTAAATTTAAGTGTAAAAATCAATTCTAAAGCCAGAAGCTACAATTTATATCTTCAAGTAGAATCAATTCTGAAGACAGAATCAATTCTAATTTATAAAAATCAAACATGTCAGAATCAATTCTACACATTTAGAATCAATTCTAACCCCTCTAAAATTAAAACCAAACATACATTAATTAAATAGATTAGAAACAACCATCAAATCAGTTAATTGATCGTCTTCAATCGAATCTTTAAGTATTTTTGGTGTGGAATAATATTAGTCTCTTTTAGATGAGAAGAAGGGAGGAGATTATGACATGAATGGTATTAAATTGCATTTGTGAATGCAATCCCAATTTACAATTGTACGCATTGCCGTAATTTTTATTTTTTAATAAAAGAGGGCAAAGTCTAAAAAAAAGAGGGCAAAGGTTGAAAACATCATTAAAAAGGAGAGTCTCTAGGAGGAATTTATAGAAACATGCAAATCATAATTCATAAGAGTTTAAAGTTAAGCTCAAATTAGTTAATCAATCGGCTGATCTGCTTCCGTTACATTAGATATGATTAAACTGTACACGACAATTTATATTCTTAAGATCATGAGTGCACTTTATTAAAGTAGGAATTACAATGAAAAAATTGCTATTATCACGAGTGTACTTGATACCAGAACTGACATCTGAACCAAATTAAATCGGTGGTAAAAATAAAAGTAGAAATATTTATGTTAATATTATAGTCTCCTGTTACCATGTCGACCAACACCTTTGAATCATTTTCTACTTGAAGATGAGTAATTCTTTGTCTTCGAATTATATTCATTCTTATGTATATGCTTCACATTTCAGCACGGAGTATGAGTTAATTTTATATGCAAAACTGCTCAAATAGTGATGATTGTTGTATCGAAGGAGACCTCCACACCTCGCAGATAAATTGAACTAAATAGTTTACTTGTTTGAAATAAATTAAAAGAATATGAAAAATGAAGTGTAAATTATGATGCACTCAGTTTAGTCTTTATTTAATTTTTAGTTTCTGAAAAATTATTATTATTTTTTAATGATTTTTTCACAGGTAGGTTTAGATCATCCTAAAAAGTTCCTTCAGAAATTACAAGCTCATTTTTTTTTCTATGTCATGATTTTGGTTACTTATATCTCAAATTTTTATTATTTGAAAAATTTATATTTAATTCATATCATCATGTTAAAAAAATTTAAATTTCAATAAATAAACTTTATATGATATTTTAAACATGCATATAAAAAATCATTCAAATATTTAAGAGTTTAATTACAATTAATCAAATTTAGTTTTAATAGAAACTAATTGTATGTTTAATTTAAAAGAAAGTGAGAGGATTAATTGTGGAATGAGAGAAAGCTCAAAAATCAAAATCCTTATACTATTTAGTTTCCTCGTTAAAGAGGAAGGAAAATTTAATTTTCATATGAGACCCACAATCAAAATCCTTTCCATCTACATTTGAAGAGAAAATAAGAAATGAAGGTCTAAGCCTATAAGAAGACAATATGACCCTTCATTTTGAACTTTGAAGTATTGTTTTTTTATTCATGTCACCCATTTCAATTTATTGCTTTTGAGAATCATACTTCAAGCATGCATCAAATTGGGTCTTGTTAACATGTGTCCTAAGGGCACATGTTAAGGAAATCAAAAATAGAAGTTTTTACATTGAAAATATAATATTTTGACTTTGAAAATTCACTTGCACGACTTTTGAGGCAAATATTTCTATTTTTAATTCATTAACATATGCCTCAAGGGCACATGTTAACATTTGCCCATCAAATTTTCACCATTTTAATTTTGTATTTTATCGGTATTTATTGACAGTTGTCTAGTACCACTGTATATAGTTTTCTTTTTTTATTTTTAATTTAATTAAATAGTTGCCAAAATCAAAACCAAGAATAAAAATTGACAAAACGTTGATTAAGCACAAAAACTAATTAATAATTAAATCAATATTTAAATAATAAATAGCAGGTAATAACATTTATTTTGAAGTAAAATATTTTTAAAGTAAAACTACTATATAAATATATTAATTTCATTTCTACCTTAATACTCCTTTCTATCTACTTATTTTGGAGGGAAATGGTTATGGAGCATAAGTTTTTTTCTTATGCACTGTACATAAGTAATGAAAATTGCTTATTGCATCTCCTAATTACTTAGTACACCTCTCAGATTACTTAGCGCACCCCTCAAATTTCTAGCTCACCTCTTAAAAATTTGAGGGGTGCGCTAAACAATTTGGGGTGCGTTAGAAAATTGGGAGGTGCACTAGAAATTTGAGGAGTACATTAAGCAATCTAGAGTATTTATGCACGGTGCATAAACATATGACTTATGCACCACAACTTGTGCCATTTTGGAGTATATCATTTTAAATAAGAGTAATTATTTTATTTACTAAATAATACTACTTTTTTTCTTTTCACTTTTAACTCACTTTCACTTATACCAAACAATCAAACAATCCTCTCACTTTTCACTTACTTTCAATTCACATTCATTCCTTCAACATTATTTTATTTTACTTTCTTTCCTTCTAATTTCTCTTCTCATCCAAACAAAATTTAAAATTAAATGCAAAAAATAAATAATAAAAACTAAAAATAAAATTAAAAAAACTTAAAAAATCCATATTTTATAGAAATCAAAAATTTAAAGTAACTAAAGATAGAGGGTGTAGTATAGTATTTGTAATCCGACAGTGTTCTCAGTTCTCCACTTCTCACTGTATGTATAGAAGCAAATAAACGAAACAACTAAAGATAGAGCCAAATGATGAAGTCTATCACATGTCAAATCCAATGTCTCATCTTAGCAATAATAGTATAATAAGATAAGTACATATGTCTGAATAAAGTACCGAAAAATATGGAGTAAAGATTTGAGTCTGAGAACCCCATGTTCTTCTTGACAATAACAAAACGAACATATTTTGCTTGTATTTGATTTTGCTCCATTCCATTGTCTATTTGACTTACACCTGCTATGCTATGCTACATCTCTATAGTGTCTTTGGCCGTACTTAGCTTCAACTAAAGTTTGGAACCACAACATCAAATTTTTTTCACTTTTTACACTCTATACCTATGTTTGGTATTACGGTGGAATGTCAGAATCATGGTGATCCATCGTAATTTTGCAGAAGCTAATTATCTCTCAACACACATTTAACTTTTATCTTTTTTAATAGTTTTTTCATTCAACACTCTACCCTACCACTTTCTCTACCCTACCACTTTCTCTATCCCACCACTTTTTATTTATATTCTTATTTAAATTTAAAATTTTGTTTTTATAATTAAATAAAATTACAATTATCACTTAAAATTAAATTAAAATAATAAACATTTAACAAAATTTATTTAAATGATTATTGAGATTCATTTTACTAAAAAAACACTTAAACTTCAAAATTAACACTAATAAACACTAATAATATGATTAAGGTTCTTGTCAAAAAAAAAAATAATATGATTAAGGTAGTGAAAAATTCAAATTTTTTTCTGTGTCCAAATCAAATGAACCAAGTCTCTATTTATAGAGAAAAAATTACGAATTTTGGTGAAAAAAATAAAAAATTAATTTGCAATGAAATAATTGAGTTAATAGATAAGGATATAATTAAAATTGCGTCAGCCAATAAGAGCAGGACACGCGTTCCACTCTATCTTCAGCCGATTTCTCTCTCTGCGTCGCCTGCTGCAGACGCGCCCTGTCTGTGCGTGTCGTGCACGCGTCGAATTTCAGCCGCCGGTTGCGTGCCGCGTGTCCCCTACGTCAGAATAAACAAGTGATTACTCCATTCACCCCTTCTCTCCTCCAGCTCACATTCAACAAACCATTAGAGGCATTTTTGTTGTTTTTTCTGACATTCAACAAGGCATTCAACCACTATTGTGGATGGTCTTATAGTGGCCAGTGGGATCAGGTTTGAGTGTATTTGCTTTTTTTTTTTAATAAAATTAAAGATATTTGTTCATTTAATTAAATTAACATCTTAATAATGCTGATTTCGTGTATTTAAATACATCTGAATCATTCAATGTAGATTAAATAATCAATTTTAAATTTAAACTTAAAATTGTAATCATATTGTCCATTTCATTTGATAGTAACAAGTGAGTAATTTTATGGAGTTAAATTCCTCTAAGTATCTTAGAATAAATGAATAATTTTATTTGTAGAAGATAAATACAAACTAGTTTAAATTATTTTTAAAATTAATTAATATTATATTTGGTTTGATAAATTACACGCTGGGAAGTTAATAAGCAATGATCCCACGTTTTAATTTTCTTCTTCTTCTTCTTTTTAGATAATTTCTAGCGTTCAAACAACCATTACTCTCATCCACAATTCCGAATAAAAACCACAAACAACTGATAAACTAATTAGTAATTTATAGGAAATTTAGTAAGTTTATCCAATTTTGTAAATTTAGTAATTAATTGATTTAGTGCCCGTTTGACCCGGCTTATTTTCTACTTTTCTATTTAGCTTAAACGAAATAGAGAAGTATAAAATTGAATTTAGCCATATTTCTCTTTAAAAGTATTAGAGAAATAAAGTAAAGAAGTAAAAAATAAAAAAAAGTAGAGTCAAACACAATTTTTTCCTACTTTACTATTTTTAAGGAGAAGAAAAAAAGTTGAAAATAAGCCTGGCCAAACGGGCACTTATTTTATAATATAGAGAGTTTAAACTCGAAAGAGATATTACACCGAAATTAATTGAGGGGTCACTATACCCAATGCACCAGCTATCCACATTATTAACACTTCAAGGGGCAAGCCATGTAATATATGATATTAGAATCAATAATGTTCTGGTATATCCAAAAGTCTCATATTGTTTAGGATTCGATACTAAGAATAGTTTATACATAACACCTACACACTTCAATTCAACGAGGCGTCTTTTACGATAAATTAATGAAGACTCAAGGTAGCTCAAAGCGGACAATAACTCAGAACACGGTGTGGAGCACTTGAGGGTGGAACGGAACATTGGCACTAGAAGGAGGGGGTCGACGCTACATGGCTCTAACTCCCCTTAGCCTCGACTAGGGGCAACTGTTTTGGTACATCCAAAAGTTCCACACATTGCTTGGGATTCAAGATTAAAAGTAGTTTATATACAACATCCACACACCTCAACCCAACAAGACGTCTTTTACAAAAGACAAATCCGTGAAGGCTCAATATATTTTAGGACAAAAGAATTTGAATTTTTTCTCTTACATTTTAAGACGGAAGGAGTACATTTTCTTTTATGAACAAAACACTCTATCACCACACCCGACTGCACTTCCGTACTTGTAATTAAGCTCCGTCCATATTGAGATTCACCCACCCTTCCTACTAGGGGTGGGCAAAAAAACCAAATATCAAACAGATCCGTTGAACTAAACCGAACCAAATCTAAAAAAAACCATATATAACTAATAGTTTTAGTTAAAACTGAACTGAAATAAATCAGTTCATTATTATTAATTGGTTCAGTTCAATTCAATTATTTTTAATTTTGAAAACAATTTGAATCAGTTCCATTTGATTTTCTTTTAGAACCAAATCATGTCCACACCCACCCCTACTACCAACAGGGTCTCTGCCAAGAGACCATACCTCATTTCTCAGTCTTATTCGAAACCATGTTCATCATCACTGCATGCTGGAATTAATTGATTATTTACTTAGCTTTAATTTTTATTACATACTCTTTCTGTCCCAAAATAAGTGTTACAGTTGTTCAGTTCACATTTGGCAACGCATAACTTTAATCGTTAATATCTTTAATTATTTATCTTTAAAAATTATATATTTTAAAAATACTCGTCGAGACAAATTAATCAAACAATATATTACATGTTAATATTTACTTTATATATTAATAAGAAAATACGGTCAAAATAAACTATAAGAATAGTACTACCTCCGTACCAAAATATATGTCGTTTTGACCAAATCACACAAATTAAGAAATGTAATCATTGTTGTATGGAAAAGGTAAATTATGGGTTAGTTTACAAGATTATCCCTTATTAATGGTATGTGAGAGATAAATTATAGAATTGAAAGAAGAAAGATAAATAATTAATTAAGGATATAAGAGGAAAAAAAGCATTAAATGCTTCATTGGTAATGTAAAACGACATATATTGTGGTACAATTTTTTTTCTCAAAACGACATATATTTTGGTACGGAGGGAGTACAAAATAGTCAACTGTGACATTTATTTTAAGACGGAAGGAGTAGTAAATCCATTAATGTCAGTCAGGTCATGGGCCATCTTTTTTTTCCTTTTGTTTGATTTGTTATCACATTCTTTGAACTTTAAAGATATGAAGTGTGAAGTGCGCACGATTTTAGAGTTTAAACTATGAGAAAAATCAAGCAATACATGCACAATGAATGATGTGACTTGTTTGATTTGTTATTACATTCTTTGAACTTTGAAAACATGAAGTGTGAAGTGCGCACGATTTTAGAGTTTAGACTATGAGAAAAATCAAGCAATACATGCACAATGAATGATGTGACTTGTTTGATTTGTTATCACATTCTTTGAACTTTGAAGACGTGAAGTGTGAAGTGCGCACGATTTTAGAGTTTAGACTATGAGAAAAATCATTCATTGTGCATGTATTGCTTGATTTTTCTCATAGTCTAAACTCTAAAATCGTGCGCACTTCACACCTCATGTCTTCAAAGTTTAAAGAATGTGATAACAAATCAAACATTGCATATAATGGTAGTCCCCTGTGGATAAATTTGAGCTAATCTGTATATAAACTACTATTAGACTCGAGTTTCAAGCGATGTGGAACTTATAGGTGAGCCAGAACAGATGACGCCACTATTCTGAACATAATTCAGATTTATCCGCGGAGGATAAGTGAGGGTATATTTTGACCGATCTCAAGCCCACATCTCTGAGAGATTGTTAGCTTTGGGGTTAACCCGTCACGGATTTGTCACAGTTTTGTCACTAGTGCAAAAAAGGGTTTTAACACCCATTTTTTTGGAGATATTACACCGTTTTTGATTTGGTGTGAATTCAACCGGTGTAATATATATGAAGAATTTACACCGGTTAAAAAAAGGGTGTTAAAATGGATATATTACACCAATTTTTAATCATATCGGGTGTAAACTTTACATTATTTGCACCGAATTACAAGGAATTGACACCGGTTTTTAATTATAATGGGTGTAAATTATTTGTTATTTATACTCATTTTAATATATTTACACCTTATTGTATGTATAATGAGTGTAAGATGTTAGTATTGTACACTAAATTTTCAAGCTTTTACACTATTTTTCCTAAATAAGTGGTGTGAAATATTAAAAAAAAATGATTTTTTTATATTAATTAAACAAACCCATTATTAGACCAAAAAAGATACCCCAAAATATTTTATTTTATTTTTTGAAATTTTGGATATTAATTGAACAACTCATTCTTCAAACAAAACAATAAAAAAGATTAAATTCTTCAAGTAATTTACACCAAAATAGCATACATTAAATATAAATTATATTTATATTTTTTTTTTTGGTGGAGATATTTACATGGTTTTTTTTAATTATCTTCATTTTATCGTCTTTTCTTCATTTTCTTGATACTCTAGTTGATTTGGCTCTTCAATCACTTGTCTTTGGAGCTTTGTTATTTTCACTCTTCAACCTTTTGAAAACAAATTGAGTGTCGAGTTGTATAATTTTGTCAGTTGACTCTTTTCATATGGTAAATTGTCATTGAATATCTACACATAATAAATTAAACAAGTACTTAGTAAAACATATATAGTGTGTGAAAATTAGAATACATAAATAGTAACTAAAATACAAAAGCACCATAACTACATAAATCGTGATAGGAATTTATTTCAAATTACTAAAAGAAATAATTGAAATTTCAACCATATATATAATGCCATGCACTACTTCTATCAAATAGTTTATAATCAATGTAGATACAAGTTTTTATGATTACGTTTTATTGATCACCGAACAAAATTAGTTGGGGATGAAAAAATCTTCAACACAACACAAAATACTTCAATGAAAGAAGGAAAAAAAATACAACACAATTGTTTCATCAATTACCTTATTGTCTAATATCTTCATAGATTCTCTTATCGTCCAAATCGTTGACGAGAAAGAATGTACATAAGAGAAACCCTATAATTAAATTATAGAACAACTTCTCTTAGTGTAGTTACAAGGATAAAGTGATAAAAATAGAGATTAAGAATGAAGTTTACCATTATATACAATAACAAACGAAGAGATAAGAAGTAGATGAGGGATGAACAGAGGGAGTCGACGGCGGCGGTGGGGGTGAGGTGGAGGAAGACGGTGGTTGAAGAGAGAGGTTTGAGTTGAAGGAAAATAGTAACGGTAAAGCAGCGGAGTTTCAAAATTTTCCTGTTTGATCCTTACGAATGAGCATGTTATGTGTTTAGGGTTTGTTACCTCTGGTAGAGTGGAACCCTTAAAGCTACGAACAAGATTCGATCACGAGCGTTGATGACGAAGAACAACGCCTCTACTCAGTCCACACGAACGGTCACCTTCAAAAGAGTGCTAGCCCTTGAGTATGAAGGCTTTCAAGAATATTGAGAGAATGATTATTTTAGGGTTTCCAACTCTAAAATATATCTTATGCTTTTGGTGTATTTTTTCTTTTGCCAAGAGTTCTCTATATATAGATATATTTGTCTTGTGTAACAAGGCAAATCTTTTATCTTGGACAAAATAAAACAAACAAACAAAAAATCTCCTAAGAGATATCCTAGGGCGTACGCTACAGTGTGTCTCGTTTGTTTAATTACCGTGATACCCTTATCACTTTGCATACCTACCGTACCTTACGGTGTCCCTTAATTATCTCAATATTAGACTGTCCTTATGTGTGTGACCCTGTAGGTTTCCATGACGTTGGCAATTATATTAAATTTCCTTTTAATATAATAAACAATGAGCGGTATCTAGCAACACATCATTGCTACCCAAGTCATGAGAAATTACATGTGATCTAAACATAACCTTAACTATGATATGTGTGTATAATTACCCCTTTGCCCCTTATGTCTATATTGAACACAAAGCATACTTGATGTCATCTTTGTCCAGTTCAATATTGGGCCCATGACATTTATCCTGTTATGCAGGATTGGCAAATTCCATCTAGGACACCGCTGCCCCATAGCATGTTTTGTGAAGTACCCATTAACTGCCTTTATGGTTATCCTGTTACGGACAACGTTAGATCAGCAACAAAGTACTCAACTCCACATCTAGGGTACAAGGGTGGTTTCAGGTCTAAGGGCGGTTTACACCTTTATCATTATAAGAGTGACTTATGACACTTTGCATAACTTAGTATGTAGCACTCTTATGGCGGGTCAATCCAGTATAAACATTACTCTTAATATTGTATACTTATGTCAAGACTTGATAACTCCTTATCCTATGATCCATGAGATGCGATCATCAGTCTATCTTCATAATAGTCTTTATGCTTTAAGGTTATCCCTATTTCACTTTAAAGCTCGACTATGGATATTTTAAGAATGACGTCCTTATGTTTAATTCAGTCTCATGATTAAGTCATATTTAATATTAAACGAACTATCTATTCTAGGGATTTCATTACTTTGAACTCTTACAAACACAATGAAAGAAATGCCTTATATATTATTAATAAATAGAACTTTATATATTTAATAATTAATTCAATACAAATACTAAAAGTCTTGGCCTCTAGGGCTTAACACCAACATGAGTGAGATAAAAAAAAGGGTTAATAGAGAGAGAAAGTATTTATAAAGTTTAGAGTTTTTTTTTTCTTTCAAATTGAGTTTTTTTTTGAATCATCTTTCAAATTGAGATTAAGAAGTTTGTTTGTTTATATTTAAAATCTAAAAAAGTTTGTTTCTATTTTTAAGGATCACGTGCAAGTTATTATTTAATTTCTTTTCAAGAAAGTTATTATAAATAAGTCTTATTTTTTTCTCTTCGTCAAAAAAAAAAACTTATTTTTTCTCACCTTTTTTATATAACAAGTGTATTATAATTTTTAGGTCACTAATGTTTCACTATTACACCAAATTTCTTTAAATATGGTGTCTAAAGTCTAATTTTTCTCACCTTGTTTATATAACAAGTGTAGTATAAATTTTAGGTGAATATTCTTTTACTATTACACCTATTTTCTTTAAATATGGTGTCTAATATTACAATATAATATTTTTACACCTATTTTCAATTAAAGAAGTGTAATATGTATAATTATATTCTTATTTTTGTACTAGTGTGTCCATTGTAGAAAAGACATCTCGGTTGGTTTGAGAAGTGTGGCGTGTTGTATATAAACTATCATTAAACTTGAGTTTCAAACGATGTGAAATTTATAGATGTATCAGAACAGTTTCAATCTAACCCGTAATAATCAACCCGTCACCTGCACGATCGACACCCGAAAAACTAAAAATGTAGACCATCAAAATTAGGCATAAATCATTTGTGATTTTCATCAGTTCAGTAAGCTTAATTAGATCTAAAATTTTAATTTCTCTGGTGATTAGTCATATGTACCCTTGTGACCTTTGTGGGAGACGAGTTATTGGTTGGCTTACCATAAAGAGGTGAGAAGGCTACTTTCTCCACACTTCCACACACTCTTTTCATTGGTGGCTTTGATCAAAGTAGAAAAGACCACTCACAAGGCACCAAAACCAACATTACCCCTTTTTCATTCCAAATACCAACGCCTTTCCCCTCAAAAAGGAAAGTAAAAATCCTCAAAGTACAATTCACTCTTCCAAACCCTCATCACAACCCAACCCACCATCAACACATATCTCCAAATTAGTAAACCACCCATTTGTTCAACAGTTTCTTAGCTTCTTCTTCTGCAGGATCTGAAAGAGGAAAGAACAATCAATTTTCTCATCAATTCAGACACTTTCAAATTCTTAACTAAACTAAAATTAGATATATGTCTCCATCATTTCTCTTCTTCTTCTATCATATGTCCATCTCACACTAAAAAAAAAAAAAACCCTTAAATAGTCAACTATATACATCTTTCATATCTTTTTTTAGGTGGGTTTTCTTTCTTTCTTTCAATTGTACACTGGTTCATTCTGTGTTGTTATTATCATCATTCATGTTTATAGCAAAAAAAAAAGGAAAAGAAGCTAAAAAGGTGTTAACTTTCTATTTGTGTTTTGTGTTTTTTTTCCAAAAGAGGAAAAATTAAGGTGAAGAGAAGAAAAGGGTAATATGGCTCGAGAGAAGATTCAGATAAAGAAGATCGAGAATGCTACGGCGAGGCAAGTGACTTTTTCAAAGAGAAGAAGAGGGTTGGTGAAAAAAGCTGAAGAACTCTCGGTTTTGTGTGATGCTGATGTTGCTCTCATTATTTTCTCTTCTACTGGGAAGCTCTTTGAATACTCTAACTTAAGGTTGTTTTTTCTCTCTCTAACTTCCATGAATAATGAAAAAAAAAAAAATATATTCCAAAACTCATTCTAGTTTATATAAGTAGCTTTTGTGTGATGATCTATGTTTGCTTAAGTAGCTTCTGTTTTTTGTTAAATGGATTTTTTGTTGTGTGTGAGGTGTGAGTTAGAAGCCTAACTGCCTCACACTAGATAAAAAATGGATCAACATGACTTATATATGATATATCTAATGTTTTAAACTGTTGGGTAAAAATTTTAGTGTTAACTTTTCTTTATTTGGTTGGTCTGATGTGATGATTCTCGAGTTTAACTCATGACTCATGCCGGTGTCATTTGTTAACAAATACTAACACGCGTTTGAGAGTGAATATTCTTTTGATCTGAAGTGTTTGTTTTTCATTTGTTACTAAATTACATTGAATATTGATGTAGACATGAATCAGTTCAGATTTGTCATTAGTCTGTTGTTTTTTGATTGAGGGTTTACATTTAAAAACTTTGTAATGCATAGTTATGTAATTTTTGGGTCGATCTAATAGTGTGTTTGGTTTGGCGTTTCTATAATAGGCGTGCGTGCCTGGATCCATTTGTGCTGTGAATTTATGAAGCCGTAAATCGTAGTTGGTAGTAGACATGCGTCCGACACTCTTTATGTCTTGGAAACAAACATAAATATAATATTTTATTAAAATTTAGTAAGGTCTACTACATTTAGACGAAGTCCATATTAAACACGCTAATAATTTTTATGCCTTTGAAAACAATATTATGTATTGTATCCGATGTCTTTACAATTTCATCCTTTGGACTGTCTATAATATGAACACCCGATTCACGAAAAATAAACTCTTTGTCCCTCCCGAAAAGAGATCCGGATCCAGATAAGAAAACACACAGTAACATACATTAAATGAACTCAGATTGCCAAGACGAATAACTCTAAAAGTGTGTTTTGTGTGAATTGAATCTTGATATTTGTATCCACTATAAAGCACATTGTGCCTTGTGATCGATTGATCAACTCTCATAGGATATATTACAGAAAATAAATATATAAACCTAAAGTCCTAAACCACCGGGAACAGATTTAATTCTCCATGCAATGTTCACATATATAACTGTGTCTGTGTGTCATGTTAATTGACATCAATATAATGTTATCATTGTTATTTACTTTGTTTAATTTGATATTTGTAGCATGAGGGAAATACTTGAAAGACATCATTTACACTCAAAGAACCTGGCAAAGCTGGAAGAGCCGTCTCTCGAGTTGCAGGTTAATCAACTGTATTTGTAAAATTTGTACATAAATCACCGTATATATATTTAGCGAAAAGATTATTGAATTGAATCTCAATTGTAATCCATAAATTTGATGTTGAAATTGATACTGCAGCTAGTTGAAAACAGCAACTGTTCTAGATTGAACAAGGAAATTGCTGAGAAGAGCCATCAATTAAGGCAGATGAGGGGTGAAGATCTTGAAGGTTTGAATGTTGAAGAATTGCAAAACCTGGAGAGGTTTCTTGAAGTTGGGTTGGGTCGTGTAATAGAAAACAAGGTAGTTCTTCAATTTTATAACTACTTTTTGTAGTGTTTACAGCATAATTAATCTGTCTCATTATTATATTTTATAGATAGTTGTTAATAGTAATATCTTTTTGCTTTTCAGGGAGAGAAGATCATGATGGAGATCAATGATCTCCAAAGAAAGGTTAGAAAACTAGATGGAATATTATTTTTTTTGGTACATGAAGAGGGCAAAGGCCTAAACAAAAAATTAAGAAACTAAACAAACATTCCTAGGCATGCAAGTTCCGGATATATCATTAAAGAGGACTCTTTGAAGATTTTTAAGAGGAGTCGTCATAGATATTACATCAAAAAAATTATGAACTAGACTATGGTTAACTAGCCAATCAGTATTTCTATTGCCTTCCCGTCACATATGGTTAAACTGGATGGAATTTCTATTAACATGAGTAATAATTTTAAAGTCATTCCAATAATGCATTTATCACATTGGTTGGAAACATTAATGTAGTCAAACATGAAATCTTAAGCAAGATCGGGAGGCCGGTGAAGATCGTAACACAATTATATATATATAATCACATAAAAACAGAAAATTATAATACATAATCAAAATAACCTCCAAATTACAACAGTAGATATCTTATTTTCATTTTAAATAATTATTTAAGTTTATATTGCATTATATATTAAATATAAATTTAATTGTATATTTAAAATTGGTTAAAAAATATCCAAAATTAGTATATTATTATAAGCTTAAGACTTATTAAAATTATAGTCTTCTTCCAAAAGCAATTGTGGAGATCGAATGGTGGTCTTTCCGTAGTTCTTCCTATCTAATCCAGCACTGCCAACTAATGTTTGGTCAAATAGTGATAGTATGGTTGAAGTGTTGAACGCATTCACAACTAAAAACTTTATAGTTATTATATGTGAACTTGCTAATGCTATATCGTTTTAATGAATTTGTTGTGTATCTTAATATGTCTTTGTTTTCTATATACAGATTCTATTGGGGAAATGTTGAAAAGAAAGCTGTGTTATTTTCAATATTTTCACAATACTATATAAAAATAAGAAATAATACCCCTTCCATCCCAAAACTTTGGTCATTTTAGAGTTTTGTACTTAAATTAAAAAATAATAAAGATTGATTAGTTAAATCATTTTTACCCTTATTTTATTACGAAAGATGAGATTCAGTTAATGAATCTTTTAGTTTTTTTAAAGGTACAAACTACAAATGGTAAAAGATCACTCATTGTGTCTTTGTTTCCTAACTAAAAGAACCAAAGTTTTGGACAACTAAAAAGCTAAAAGGACTTAAAGCTAAATTTTTGGGTTCATAATTGTTATTTAATTTTAAAATATGGAAAACCAATCAAATCTAGCCAAACGTCAAAACAAAACAAATTAAATAAGTTGTGTTTAATATTGTGTTGGTAACTTTGAACAATATATTCAACCAACATTAAATTGGTGCAAATGATAAGAATGTTAACTCCTTAATCAAGTAATCATGGTTAGTCTCTATTAACTTGTTAATATGTAGAGATTATCAGTCTTACTTTAAGTTTATTCTTTTCACTGAAAACTACTCTTAATGAACTTGTAGGGAAGAGAATTGATGGAAGAGAATGACCGACTAAAGCGACATGTATGTTCTTTTTCTTTGCGTGTATTTTTTCTCATTAAAACTTATTTTTATTTTCTATCTTATGATTCTAAGAGAAATAATTTTTCCCCTTCTAATACACATGAAGAATTTTCATACACTTTGTTTCAATTATTCTTTTTACACGTGAAATTCGGTATAAACTTCTACTCCCTCGATCTTCCTCTGAAAAATACATTTTTTAGATTTATTGAATAATTAATCACTTGCATTTTCTGACACTTTAGGTTGCGGGCATAGAGGTTAATGGTAAAATGCTTGGAGGAGTTGAATTTGAGAATGTGATTACTGAAGAAGGTCAATCTTCAGAATCCGTCACAAACGTTTACACCTCCATTAGTCCTCCCCAAGATTATGATGAGAGCTCAGACACTTCACTAAAATTGGGGTTAGTTCACTTTAATTAATTAGCACAAGATTATAGTACCATTTTATTCAATGTATATACATTCTCAATATATGAGGTCATAACATATACTCTCGTCTCAAAATATAAGCAAAAGTTGATCAACAAAATTGAATGTATTTGATTCAAATTTTGAACTAAATAGATCAAAATATAAGAATTAAGATCTATTTAACAATCTTTAATTATGACTTGTTAATTTCGACTCACTAGCTAAAAGAGCGTAAATTAGCAGGTCCCTGTAATATTTATTGTCATGCATCAACCAATTTTTCAGTTGGTCTGAGTTAGTGAAATATATTTAACAATTTTTTAGTTATAATTTGTTAATTTACACTCACTTAAAAATGAGTAAAAATGACTAATAAACTATAAAAAAATTGAATTATCAACTGAAAATTAGAATACATTTTTTTTCCTTTCTAAAATTCCTTTAAATTGTAGACCAATTTCATTTTTTCCGTCTATAATTGTTCACCCTAATTCAATTTTTTAATAAATACTATATGCATTTTATTCTTGCAATGAAAGCTTGTTAACGGATCAATCATATATTTCAATGAAATTAAAAACCATTTGGCTGGAATTGAATGTAACGTACTTTTTTCATGTACTATTTGCAGGCTTCCATATGCCGGCTGAAGTTAGGTTTGTGCAAGAAATCAACCTTATGCATAAGATTAATTAACAAGGGTTCTTATTGGCTAAATTTCGTAGATGTTGTGGCATTAATCTTTTGCCATATAGTCATTAAATATATGTATATGTATGTATTACTAGTAATTTAGGGGGGTATTCTACATTATCCTCCTTTCAGGACCTGTTTGCAAAAAAGACTTTTGCTTGCCATGTTTGCAAGATGAAAACATGTTTGTAGTACGTACTTATTTTGGCAATAAGTAAACAAAAATCTGATAATGTGTATGTATGTAGCATATTTTCTTTGACCTATGGGACATGGATATCTTGTTTGGTAGTTGGTACATGCATGATGGGAGAGTAATCAAAATGGACTAACATTTATGGCCCAACATTAACAAGGGTATTATCCATTCGGGCTACACTGTATGGGCCATGGTTAGCCTGTTTTGGCTGCATAACATGCTTAGATTGTTGGATTATAAATTTGATTTGGTTCATATAGATTAAGCAAGTATTTGATCTATTTTGGTTTTAGTGTTGTCTAAAGAAAGTTCTAAAGATGTCTAGAAGTAAATTGATAGTATGGTAGTGTCGTCGTAAGTTTAGTTCATTTGGTAAAGACATTACGCCTCCTAATGCATAGGGATCAGAGTTTTAACTATAGTACATTCACTTATATATCTTAAAAAAGTAAAATTTTATCCACTAAATCTATCTGACAAAAGAAAAAAATAAACGAAGAGAAAAGTGAATAGAACTCTTTTCGTTGAAGGGTGTGTAAAATAATTTGTTGATGTATGTAGGATTCTCTCTTGAAGCTTAGCTTATACATAGGAGATGGCCGATTATTTGTACACCAAGCTATATATATTGAGAAAGTAGCATTATCCTCGTTAGCTCTTCAAAATCTCACTATAACCTTCTCTTAATTCAACGTGGCATTAGATCCTAGATTCTCATAAATTTTGTGCAAAATTCTTTCAATAGTTTCTTACTTTTGAGCTTGTGTACGCTTCGATTCTTTTTGCTATACCATTTTGTTGCAGGGTTTTTGAACTTTCGTTGAATGTTGGATTCTATTTTTCTTCACAAAATTCTTGGAACTTTATAGAAGTGTGAATTCACTCACATCCTCAATCAGTCCTCATAAATGTTATCTCGATCCCGACCACCTTCTTTCTCCACAAGAGCGACAAATTCATAAGTGATAATATGAGCATAGTTTAGGTAAAAATATTTAGTATATGAATATGACATTGACAATACATACTAATTGAATTTATTAATAAATCAAATAAAACTAAAATGAAAAGCTTTTTGAAAATGCAACTAAATGGCAGACAAAATATCCAATTCAACTATCTAGCTAGCTAGCAAGCTAGTAGACTTTTGATGGGGTGATCTTTGTCATAGGTTGGGCTAAAAAGCCTATGTTTCCTTAAAGGAAGGAGCATGGGTTACTCAACTTTGCAAGATATGTACTGTTGATCCATAACATAATTATTCAACCATGCTCACGAATGTTTTCAATAGGTCTGAAGTTTGCACTCTCAAACAACTTACAAATTCTAGCATGAAATCAAACTTAATGGTCTTTACCATTTTTACGATTGAGATAATGATTTATAATTAATATATCTATTCGATTAAATCAACGAAAAACATGCATAGTTCTTCAACTTGAATCACAATTAATTAGTATATCATTATTTTAACAGCAAAGACGGGAATGACTATGAATCTATTCATTCTTAAAGAGTATCGTCTCGATTGTCACTAAAATTTCAATTGATTTTAAACATTGATCTAATGTTGGCCACTTATGAAAGATGTCAACCGTAGCTCATACCATAAGTGAAGCATATTGTTTCCAATTGATTTTTTCTTGTAATAAGTCGATCTCCAATAAAATTATAGATTGGTCATGGTAAATTCAAGTTACCACCAACAAAACTTTGGTTCCCATGTGGGGCCCTTTAGAATCTCAATAACCAAGGTAGAAACCTCATCATTTTTCACTAAGCCTATGTTTGGTTTAGGAGAAATAGAGAAGAGAGAATAAGAAAAGAGAGAAATAGTCTATTTCTCTCGTTTGGTGCATCAAAGAAATTAGAGAGAAATACTGAAATATGGTGGGGTCCACCACTTTTTCTAGTCTTCGCTGATCTGCGAAGAAATGAAGAAGAAAGACCATTTTTCCTGTTATTCCACTAATACCCTTTTATCTTCCTACACACAATTCATTCATTCATAAATCACAATTCACAGCCATATCCAATTTTTTTTCTTCATGATTTGCATCTCAATCTAACAACTAAATATGAAACAAACCTCTATTCCATTACAGGCTTATCACTACACAAAATCTAAGCAACCAATTCGATAAATTGAGAAGCTATTTTGCTCACTTGGGAACCAACACCATTTTGAAGTAGACGACTTTCAAAATGATTGTTTTTACTGCTATGTTGAAGAACATGAGTAATTTGGATTTACGCTTGATTATGAACCAAATGGGTATGCAGCTTTTCTTAAACTATTTTTTTTTATTTGACTTTTTTAAAACTAGTTAATTAATTAAATCAGTTCAAAAAATAATTTTGATTGATATTTTAAATTGAAGGGTATTTAAGTATTTTCAAAAACAATCAAAACTTCTCTCTTTCTTATTTCTCTTGTATTTCTTTTAAACCAATCAATACCTCAAATCTACTCTATTTCTCACATATTTCTCTCTTCTCATACTCTCTCTTACCTATTTCTCTCTTTACAACTTCTCTTCTAAACCAAACATACCCTAAAGAACTTTAACCAATTCATATATCCAAGAATACTAAATCTCACACGATCATTGATGTTACATGTAAAAGTTTCTTTCATTCAAACCAATTGGATTCATATAGTAATAGCGGGAAATTCTAACACATCTCATAAATCATCATCATAGCTCAATTGTCAAGGTTGTGTTGTATGTGTGGTCTCTGAAAACCAAACCAACCCCATACTCAATCAGTGATCACTACATGAAAAAGTTTGTCCTCATTCAAGGACAATGCATCATCATCATCATCACCATTTCCGTTCAATGTAATCATGCATGCTTTGAGCCTTTGACCATAAAATTTCATGTTCCTTATTGAGACCAATTAGAAGGAGAATCTTAACACACCAAAATAAATAATGTAACAATAAGTGCATCTAATAGAATCCCCTCATTTTATTTTGTGTGTACATACATCTTTACAAATACTACATGAAATAAAATTTTAGTAAATCATAGTCGCAATACTTAAAAATACTTAGATGAGATGAGATGGTTCAAATCACTTTTAATTTAACCAGATATGTCGAGTTTAAATCAAACTCTAAAAATACAACTACAATAAAACTGTTGAGCAGGAGGGGAGCCGTGGCGTTGGCCCACTGGGGCTGTGGTCCCCGCTTAAATTCTTGCGTACTAAAGACTTTGTATGAGATTGTCTATCCGATTGTGGTGTAACCTGATTCGATGAATTAGTTTCTACTGTTACACGTAGAAGATACTCGTTTACACACAAAATATTTACAATTGTAGTCACGCTACAATCTATAATATTCTAGAAAATTGTGGTTAAAGGAAGCTTTTGCAAAGCAAACCTTTTTTAGAAACATATGGTTGGTTAATTCCAATTTATCTTCAATCTTTAGTTTAATATGTACCAGAATATTATTGTCTTTTATCTTGGATGGGAATGGGATGATAAACTACAAAACTTCTTCAATCAAAGATTCAAAGTGGTTATATGTTGAATTATTTTAATTCACAAGTGGTAAGGCATAAGGGAAACACGTGAGGTAACATTTATCTGCAAAGACAGAGATTCTGTTTTTTTATTCCAAACTAATGCTAATGAATTTTGCTATGGCTTATGTTCTGTCTACTTTCAGTAACAAGGCTTTTAATCCGTGCTTGTTTAATTTGTAGAAGGAATAAGCACACTATCAAGTGATCAATAGATCTACATGATCAACAAAATTATTAATACTATAAAGCCTAGCTACTCCACCATTCTCATTCTCATGCCATATAAATCCAAATATATGTATTATTGACATATAGTGAGAATGCAAAATGAATTGCCTTATTTTGTTATATTCATTAACTTGAAGTTAAAGTAGTGGTTTATAAAGTTTAAAATCGTGGTTAAATGTGTTTAGTTGATGATTATTGAGTTGTGAAATTTTTATATATTCATTAATCATCTTAAAAATGTAATTAATCATATATTTAAATTATGTTATGTATACTATATATCTAAATAATAATCTCAAAGTTTTGATACAACACTATACATATTGTTGGTTAGTTTGGAGAAGCATCGAGAGAAACAACGAGTCAATGCTCCATGATCCCAATAAAGGGAGACATCATATCTCCACTTAAAATCTTAGGACATTAGGTATATGAGCCGTCTCTCTAATTTGTCCAACATATTTTTTCAATTAATAATCGATGTGAGATTTAACCACCAGGATGTACCACACTATCCACCCTCCCCCTTCATCAAGCCGGACTAGCACTCTAATTCCACTTGTTGGAGGACCACAAGAAAGATGTCACACCTCCATCTTAAACCGTAAAACATTAGGTGTATGAATCGCCTCTATTATACATCCAACATTTCGTCAATGTAAAACTTAACAATTCATAATTAAAAACAAACGTATAATGATTCCTAACAACCATATAAAGAGGTGCTAATTAATAAAATTGATCATACACGTGATTTGTATATGTGTTATAAAGTTAACCATATATGGCCATAAGGGGAATTTTTGGGAGACAAAGCCAAAGAAGAGGTGGAAGCAAAGGTAGATTATCTTATGAGAGAGAGGGCAAAAGAGGGAGCATCTCTAGGAGAAGAAAAGGGTTGGGAGTTTGTGTTAAGTAAAGTTTGAAAAGGAAAGAGCATGCGTCTTTTAGATATCTATTTGAAAGAAAAATCCATGAAAGGGTGATTCAATTAATAAAGAAGTAACATCATTGAGTTTGAGGGTATCAATTGCACAAATTCTATAAATTTGGGATTAATTAGAAGTTCAATTCAATTTTTTTTAAATGATCAATATCAGTACTTTTATTTTTATTTTTAAGAATTTTCATTTTTCAGTACTTGTTAATACGTATTGTATATATCAAAAGTATATTGAACATTTGACCTATTATTATTTTTTTGACATTTGACCTATTATTTATCACTCGACTCTTTAACTGTTTCATCTCAACCACCACTATTTGAATGAAAGTACACATATAACTTTTTTAAGGATGTGGATTGTTGAGATATTGAAATATCATTATGCATAATTTGGATATTAATCTTTATTGATGTATTCATAAATTTTTTTTCTTCTTAAATTTGATTTTAGTCGTTGTATAAATATTTTTAATTTTTAATTTAATTTTCATCACTATAAAATGATTACAACTTTTTATTTTTAATTTTCATCAATATAAATGATTTTAGTTATTGTCAGTGTATCTCGTAAAAATCATCTATAAAACTTATTCCCTCTGTCCCAAAACTATTGTCCTTTTAGCATTTTAGTTTTGTCCTAAAACTATTGTCCTTTTCGCAAATCAATGTAAAGTTAATGTTAGTTTATCAATTATACCCTTACAAAAGTTAAAGCATTAATTAAATATATTTTCTCTTTCTTAATAAAGTAAGGGTAAAATAGACTTAACTTATCAATCTTTGTTGTTTCTTAATCCACGTGCATAACTCTAAAAGGACAATAGTTTTGGGACGGAGGGAGTAATAAATAAAATGTAAATATCGCATGTAATAGTACCAAAAATAATTACATCATATATGAAAAGGATCGCATGTTGACCGGCCACATCGAATGTGAAATAAGTAAAGTTTAATGGGAGCTAGTTTCTACGGTACATTTGATAAATCAAACTGTGCCAGTATATTTAGTTTCTAAATCAATAAATTAACAAGGTTTTTTTACGAAATCAAAATTTATTTATCGACTTTTATATTTTAAGAACTATTATTTCATAAGAAAAAATATTATTTCAATGTTTATGCGAATCATAATTATTTTATCTTAAAAATAATCAATACTTACTATTATAATACTAATATGAGTAATAAAAATTTAGAAAAAATAAATTTTATTTCACTAACACTTTTGATAAATAAGATTAAATTAATATAATAAAAATACGATAGAAAATTTTTTTTCACAAAAATTACAACTTATTTTAATACTAATTTAAAAACCAGTGTATCTGTACTCTTGAATTTTTCAAAAGTACCATAAAATTTACCAAGTTTAATCACCTCCAAAAATAATAGTAAATGAAAATGTGATATCTTTACAAAAACAAAAAAGAAAGCATACACTAATTTGATTCCACCTATAAAAAATCAATCTGAATTCTTCTGAGATTTTTAATTCGGAGAAGCTTATTAAACATCCCAATGTTTTATTGTTTAAGTTTTTATTGGGTCCGTTTTTCTTTTTGACAAAATTTGGGTCCTTCTCTTCTCTTGTAATCCTGTCAAAAGTTTTTCTTTCTCCTCCTTATTGTTCTATTATGAGGGATGATTTATGGTCAATTTAGACATAAAATTACCGTTTTAAATTGTTTTTTTTTCTTTCTATTTTTGTTAAATAAGTGTTGTTTCCACATATCGTTAGTGTCTATTTCGTATTTTTTGTGATTTCGTTGTCTTATAATGTAACATTTTTTATTTTGATTTTTCGTTAAATATAGTGTGGTGTATTTTATTTTTCCGTCTAACGTGGTGTATTTTGTTTTCTCGAATATTGTGAGTTTATTAACAGATTTATCTTTTAATTTTTAGCAATTTTAAATTTATATTGCATCAATATATTCAATACGAAAATCATTTATTTAGTACTCCCTTCGGTCCTTATTATAAGAAGAAATTGACTTTTTAGATTCATAGAATATTTAATATATCTAGTTCATGATATAGTTCAAATACATGAAACATTTCATAAATCTAAAATGCAATTTTTTTTTATAATAAAAACCGGAGGAAGTATGAAAAAGTTATTGTTTTTGGTGTAGTTTTGATATAGGTGTAGATCGCCCAAATGAAAATAGGGAGCAACAGCTCCCCACAACTTTATAAGAGGCCGCCTTTGCAGTCGCTTGTTTGATGATATTGTGTAATAATATCATCATCAATAGATAGACAGTAACTAACGTAGCGGTTGGAGTAATAATAATATCATATGCATGCACTATGCTAAACCATAGTCAACGGTGATAAATGGGAGCTTCTTACATTATGTACTAGTACTAATTACTATCAAATTTTTACTCTGTAAGATTAAGATAAAATTTAGGTGAGTAGTTAATATCATTCAGATTTCAGACTCCAAAATTTGAAGAGTACTACTATTTACAATTACAAAAATATTTACAGTTTGTTCTTTCACGTAATGGTTTCATAAAAGAGAAATTCTCATGTAGTTACAATTTCAAATGAAATTTATTTAGGTATACTGATGAAGTATATATCATTTAATTATTTTAAAAACATATATTATTTAATTCTTTTCTTTTTGATACTTTTTCAATTTATGTATGTGTGTCTTAATGGATTTTATAAAGAGTAAAAAATGATATGAGCAGATAATATAAAATAATTGTACATTGTCGATCTATAACAACTATATATTTCACCATTTCGTTCATTTTTAATAATATAACGTGAAAGAAATCTTCGTGAACTTAACTTAGTTGGCAGAGACATTGCATTTTATATGCAGGGATCGACGTACCAAAAGAAAATATGTAGAGATCGAGATTTAAACTCTGAACATCCTATTTATTCATCTTAAAAGTGAAATTTCTAACAATTAAATTACTTGATTAAAAATAACGTAAAAGAATAAACTATTTTGATGTCGGTATAAAATTATTTTAAACTTACATTATATATCTATTAAACTCTTTTATTTAGATCGATTTATAATTAAATAAATGTCTTTCCTCATAAAGAATGTAAATACTCCCTCCGAATTCAATATTGTCCGCAACATCTAATTAACTAATAAGTAGATTCCACATTCGCATCAATATCACAATTCATACAAGTTATGATTTGATTGTCTTTGTGTATGATATATGATCTGATGAGCTGGTTCGAGTTAGAGCCTCACAAAAAAGCCAAGTCATTTTTCATGAAAATTGAAAACACAAATTCTACGTGAATTTTTGAAGTAATTTCTTAAATCATCAAAACTTAACACACATGATTCTTGTATATGCAGTCAATACATCTTTAATAATTTTTAAATGGTTAGGTACATTGTTTGAAAACACTAAATTTTATGATTTTTTTTAAAACTTGTCAACATAGTATATTTTGTCATGCTTATTTCTAGATTATTCTTGAAAATATGAATTCATCGAACAACCAATGAATAAATATATTAATCGCATAATCAAATTTGTAAGTAGAGTAAAAGTTAATTTATTTATATGATTATTAGAAAATTATGAAAAATTAAAATAGCTAGGTCTCTACTTTAAATTTATGCATGTGACTAATTCTCGTTAGTGATCGAGTACACGACACATATTTTTTTTTATCAAAAATAAAAATATTCATTCATTCAAATTGATAGAGTACATCGATATAATACAAATTTAAAACAGCTAAAAATAGAATGAATGAAACTGCAAACAAACTCACAGTATATCCATGTTAATAGCAAAAAACTGCAAATTACATATGCCTACAAATGTGATTATATTGAAGTGTCAGGAATACTCAAGTCTCCAGATCTGTAACGTTGATGACACCAAAATCATTGATTGGATCACCGCACAAATTAGTCTATGACACAATCATTTTTTGTTATAGTTATATGGATCATCTTTCTTATCATTTTCCTCATTTATAGTCGATAAGAGACACAATGACTCACACTTACAATCACCTATCTCCCTTAATTAAAGTGTGATATCTCACATCCTATTAATCAAATAAAATTTTGAAATTGAAATAGACATGTATATAGGTTTGTGCAATTGTACTAATTAAGGAGAAGTAATTCAAATGAAACCATATAGGTTTGATTGTAAAATATAACTTTTATTTTTATTTTTTCTCTCCCTAAAAGAGCCTATACATTACAATCAAACATAAAGAAAATAACTTTAATTTCTCCTTTTTGTTTTGTTCCCATTTCTCTTTTATTAATTGACTTATGTTTATATATATACAATAAATTGAAGTAACCACTGTAATTTAGAGTGCCTTTTCAAAAAAGATGGTAATATTTTTTTCTTTTCAATTACTACACACATTTTGATGAGATTCGATGCATTGGTGTGTTTGTATGATCGTAATTAAAAAATATAGAAATATAGATCAACAATTATAACAAATAGTTATACTGTAAAAAAACAATTA
Source organism: Trifolium dubium (assembly GCA_951804385.1). Taxonomy (NCBI): domain Eukaryota; kingdom Viridiplantae; phylum Streptophyta; class Magnoliopsida; order Fabales; family Fabaceae; genus Trifolium; species Trifolium dubium. Next base: position 30,616,431 of record OX638069.1, on the reverse strand, counting down.
GTTATATAAATAGCAATTAGAGTACATTTATTCACCAAAGAAAAACACCTAGAGTTGACATAAAAAAAAACTGGAGTATGTTATTTTGTAATGTATGTTTGTATAAAAATGCAAGAGTATACAATACATAAAAAAGAGAAAAGTAACGATGGTTCATGTAATTGAGGAAATTTCTCCATTCCTCCTATGCATGACAATACGACAGACACTTTTTTTTTCTGATGGGCTAACGATAGAGACATTTTGTGTATTCTCCGAAACTAAATCTATTATAGTTTGAGTACTATTTTCATATCTGTTTCAATTTTTTGAGGGAATAAAAATCAAAATCATGTGTTTCAAATTTTTTAATTTAATTGATAGAAAGTATTAAAATTATTAGATTAGACGTTTATGATCAGAGTTCGAAACGTAGTCCTTCCACTTTATTTATGTGAGTTTTTAATAATTAACTATTTCGTATGTATGTCAAAAAAAAGTCAAAATTACTTTTGAGTACAAAAAAAAATCAAAGCTACATCATTTCAATATTTTTTTCCATCTCAACAAGTGATTTGGCACTAATTTTTTTAGAGAGTTTCTTCTTCTTTGATTGAAAAGAGGTGGGTAGTTCTTTGACCCATAATCACCCTTGGGCATCTTTTTCATTATCTTTTATTTCATTAAGTGGTTTTTATATAGTTCAAGTTTTTTTTGTGTCTTATCTTTGTGATTTTATCGTCTTAGTGCGACATTATTTGAATCCCCTTCTTTGTGCGGTGTTTTGTTGATTTTCTGTCTTGCTGTAGTGTTCATTTGATTCAAATTGACAGATCAACTTTAATCAACTACAGATTCAATCAATGACAAGGTCGTCAAGTCAACGTTGTAGATCCGGAGATATGGATACTCCGATTACTTTTATTTTGTCACATTATTTGTAAGCTTGAGTATATGCCGTTTTATGCTATTAACTTGAATGTTGTGAGTTTGTTAGTAGATTCATATTTTCATTTTTAGCAATTTTGAATTTGTACTTGTATTTGATATCCTCTACCAATTTAAATGAATTAAAATCTTTGTTAGTAAAAAAAATAATATGTTTTTTTAAACAAAATGAAAGAGAGAATGGTTGTTTGAGGAATATAATTTAAGGGTTTCTCATTTAAGAGAAAATTAATTTCCTTTGGAGAAAAAAGAAAAAGAAGTTATTATAAAATCATCTTTTATGTGTACGTCTGTATATATAATTTTTTATTTCATAAATTTACAAACAATGATTAAATTATTTTTTGCCAAGTAATTTAATTGTTGGAATTTTACATTTTTAAAAGTAAATAAATGGGTGTAACAGAGTTTTTTTTTTTTGAGGTAACAGAGATTGAACTTCAATCTCTACACATTAATATATAATGTCTCTACCAACTGAATTAAATTTACAGGGACAATGATTAAATTCTTAACCATGTAATAAAATTAAGTGTGAATCATTTTTTATTGGATAATATATATATAAGTTTGGAAACTAGAAAAGTCTTTACATTTTATATGACTTCTTTTTGACCAAATATATATGTTTTTTGATAATTTTTTGACCAAATATTAAAAAAATTTCAAATGAACTATTATAATTTATAATTATAATTAAAAAAGAATTGCTATTCATCACAAAGGAGGTTAGCCAAGTTTTGATAATTAAAAAGTTTATGCATATTCTCTAAAGACTTATATTTAATTTTCGTTGTCAATATAAAGATTTCATTGTAAATATCGTCATGAATATCATTGTCAGCACTATATGAATCTTGAGACTTGTTCCAATCTAATAGTTCGTCAATTTGTTCATAAAGACCTCACTGATCTTGTTCATAAGGACATATTTGATTTATTTTTAAAAGTAAATTATTACTTATAAAAGAAATTAAATTATTATTCTTTTTTATAAAATTAACAAAACAAAAAACTTGTGCATAAAATAGAAATCCCCATATTTTATTTTTTGGTCAAATAGCTTGACTAAAATTCTATTATTTAAAGATAAATAAATGAACGTATTCAGATTCGAACTCTAACTCCTACACGTTAAGTACAATGTCTCTATTAACTGAATTAAGTTAACGGCATATGAAATCCCCTTATTATTTTTCACTAATATTATTTTTTGTTTTAGTTTTGGTCTTGGAACTTGACAATACCTTAAACATAAAACCTTATTATTGTGTTTTATTTTCCTTTCTCTTTGGGTTTTTGGCTATGTCCATGGATACCCATCATCATTTTTGCCCCATAAATCTCTCTCAAATTTTTTTACCCTAAACCCGTTTCCTACATAAACCTCATCTCTTACATCACTCTCACACTCTCCTTCCATGTTCAACCACTGTCATTTCACTTCTTCAATCTAATCACAAAAAACCCATTAATAAATTTCTGTTTTTTAACCATATACCCTTTTGATGAAGTTCCTCTATTAAGCTCTTTCAATGGCTGAAAGCTTTGACAGTGCTAAATCTAATCTTTTATGTTCTGAGAACAATAGCACATGTTTTGATGAAGATTTGGAATGTAATAATAATAATAATACTAATGATGTTTTTTTTGTTGATGGTTCTGGTTCTGGAATCTCAATCTCACCTTCTTGTTACCACACAAACCTTAACTTGGACAACGTTGGATCAGATTCATTTGTGTGTTTTGTGACACAAAGTGAGGAAATTGTGAAGGTTATGGTTGAGAAAGAGATTGATCATTTGCCTAAAGAAGATTACTTGATGAGATTGCGTAGTGGTGATTTGGATTTGAGTGTTAGAAGAGAGGCTCTTGATTGGATTTGGAAGGTTGGTTTTATTAGTTTTCTCAATTGGGATTTTTTGTTTTGATTCATTTGTGCACTTTAAGTTCTTGTTTTCATTCAATGGTTATTGAAAAAATAAATGCTTTTTAAATAATTTGTATCTTTAGTTGTTAATGAGATTCTTAATTTGGTTGTTAAAGTGATTCTAATGTGAATTTAGTCATCAAAAGTGTGTTTTTAATGTGGTTGGTTATAGATTGTGTCTTTCATTGTCTGGTTTTTCATTGAGTTTCAATTGGATTTTAAGTGATTTTTCTTAGTTACGTGTTTGTTTGTTGCCAATTTTTGCTCAACTTAATTTGTAACAACTTGTTGATGTTCTAAATGAAAGTCCTCAATCTTGTATTTGAATTGGGCTATCAAATTACTGAAATTTGCTTTCTGCAATGTCATCAACAGGCTCATGCTTATTATGGATTTGGACCCTTAAGTCTTTGCCTATCGGTGAACTACTTGGATCGCTTCCTATCGGTTTATCAATTACCGGTAAGATAGAATATCAAGAAGTTTGCTTGTGTTCTTTTACTTGGTTTATGTCTTTGATCTCTTTTAAGATGATCACAAGAATTGTTGCTTATGGTCTCTTCTTTCGATATGTTTAGAGAGGTGTGAGTTGGACTGTTCAATTGTTAGCCGTTGCGTGCTTTTCACTTGCAGCTAAAATGGAGGAAGTAAAAGTGCCTCAAACTGTAGATTTGCAGGTATATAAGAGAATCATACAATCTTCTAAGATTGTTTTACACACTTACACTTACATGTTGATTTTGTTCTGCTACAATCTCATTTTCTCGTTGATATTGATAATGGATAGGTTGGAGAACCGAGGTTTGTATTTGAAGCTAAAACAATTCAAAGAATGGAGCTAATGATATTAAGCACATTAAGATGGAAAATGCGGGCTATAACTCCTTGTTCCTTCATAGACTATTTCCTTGCCAATATCACTTGCGAGAATCGTGCGGAAGAGTCATTGATTGCAAGATCAGTGCAGCTTATCCTTAACATAATCAAGGGTATACTATTCATTCTCATTATTGTGAATATGCTGTCCTTGTGTAGTTGTACTATACTGTTCTTTAAGAGTAATGAGTTTGAAGAGTTGTTGGAAAATTCAATTGCATTTGCAGGTATTGACTTCTTGGAATTCAGACCTTCTGAAATTGCTGCAGCGGTGGCAATTTCTGTTTTAAAGGAACTGCCGGGTCAAGAAATTGACAAGTCCATAACTGATTTCGTCATTGTAGACAAGGTGAGGTGGTTTGTGGTTCCCGGAAATGGATTCCCTGTTGTAATAGCGTGACAGAGTTACATATCTTAGCCATCTAATCTAAATTATTGGTCAATATCGTTTAAAATTAATTTACAAATTGTGCAATTTGGGTTGTGCTATCTGAAATCAATGACCAAGATTGATTACTGCGTGGAACTTCTACTGCAGAGAATCCAGGCCCTTGGTTTCCGCATAAATACAATGATATGAAACATAGACACAGACACCGAACAAGACACGGACACTGACACGGATAAAAAATTGAGAAAAGGATATAATTTAATGTAATTGTATGTGTTGGCGTTGTGTCGGTGTTGGACACACGTAATCCAAAGAGTGTCTGTGCTTCAAAGAGTACAAATAACAAATTTTCCTTTTGGTTTTGTCCTTGTGTTTGATATCAAGTTTCCTTTGGTGAATTTTGCAGGATAGAGTTCTAAAGTGTGTTGAATTGATAAAAGATCTTTCCTTGATCAAGGTTGGTGCTAAGTATACAACATTTGTGCCTCAAAGTCCTGTTAGGGTGCTTGATGCAGGGTGCATGAGTTTTAAGAGTGATGAATTAACAAATGGGTCATGTCCAAATTCTTTACATAATAGTCCAAATGCTAAAAGGTGCAAATTTGATGGACCTTCTAATGCATCTTCACAGTCATGAAATGTGAATTTTAAGGTTTTAGAAACATTCTCAATGAAAGAGTTGTTGTGTTTGGATGGATGAATAAGATGATATGAAACTTAAGGTGGGGGTGAGATGATGTTGTTGGTAGTTGTTTATAGTCAGATTATTATTATTACAGAATCAGCTGCAAAAATACTGCAGAGATGCGGTTGGTAGAGAAAATTTTGATGAAACAATGTTGTTGAGGCATAGCATATGTCAAGTGACAAGTAAGGATGTAATATTTGAGAGTTATAATTGTTGTCACATGCATGTGAATCTCCTAATTTTTCATTTCATAAGAGAATCAATATATAAAGCAATTTGTTTATGGGTTGTCATGAACTCATCATCAACATATCATCACCATCATCATACTAATAAATAATGAAACATATTAAAGTAGTCTGTTAAGTGGTTTTTGTGAACTTAGGTCAGTTGGTAGGGACATTGTACCTTAGGGGTCAGTGTTAGAATGTCGGTACGCCTATTTATTCACCTTTAAGGGGTGAAATTCTAAATATTAGTTAGTACCTGTAAGAAACATTGATTTGTAGGAGTTTGAGTTTGAATTTGAAATTTTCTATTTTTTCACTCTTCAAAAATATACACCGGGTGTCAACATCTAGGGCTGAGCATAGACCCGCGATCCGACTCGAAATAGATATAATCGACAACACATTGAAGCATCCTGCCGGGTGCGGGTCGGGTCTCAGATGAACAATTACAAAAATCGGCCATGAACGGTTGCATACAGGCGAGTGCGAGTTTCTAAAATTTTATATCTTCGTAACTGAAACTGACCCAACAACCATTATGATGAAAATTAATGTTTTACCTTGTCTCCCCCCCTCCCCCCCTCTCTATATATATATATCAATCCAATCTGTATATTCTTCGTTTTGTTGTTTCTATTCAATTTTTTATATAGGAGAAATTTTGTTTCTATTCAATTTTTTATATAGGAGAAATTTAATTTTTTATATAGGAGAAAAATGTTACTACCTCCGTTCCTTTTTACTTGTCGTTTTAGAAAAAAAGACCAAAATAGGAGACTGTATTTTTACACCTTATTTTCCTATTATGTCCTTTTTAAAAATATATCATATTTTTAATCCAACAATAATTTCTTACTTTTTCACAAACATTATCTATTCCTAAAAAAATTGTAACAAACTTTATTTAAAAACAAACAAAATTTGTACACAATAAAAAAATTATATTGTTTTAACAAAAAAAATTATACAAGATTTAGTCAATAAAATATAATAGAAAAGAGGGTATATAATAGGCAAAATATAATCTAAATTGTCAAAACGACAAGTAAAAAGGAACAAATATTTTTTTCTAAAACGACAAGTAAAAAGGAACGGAGGTAGTATATTTTAAGAGTTTATAATATGTTGATGAGAAAAGTGTGAAAGAAATTTTAATATATATTTTAGATCTATTTTAATTTATACTTCTCTTTTATTTGATCTATTATTGTCTTTAGATCTAGAGATTTGAAATAAAGTAATTGCATGTCATCCTCTTTGTTTTTTCATTTAGATCTTCTATTCTCTGTTGCTTTGTTTACGAGGTATTGAACTATTTAAAAATTAATTAGGAATTTTTGGATAATAGAGTTTCAATCTAACCACCAAACGTTAGTTGGTTTAATGCTGATTGACGCTGGATTTGGTAGGGAGGACCCCGGTTCAATCCCTGCAACTGCGTATAAAACTCTGATGTCAGAACTCGCATAAAACTCTTGACTACTAATGTCCCCTTCCTTAAGAACTAGAGGGTGAAAATAAATAAATTTCAATCGAACCCGCAACCGACCCGCCACTTGAACAAACCGAAGATGTAGTATGTTAGAATTGGGTCTAAATTTAATGGTTGCGGTATTTATTGGTTTGATAATTTTTGGCCCGAACCCGATCAAAACTGATGACTGATGCTTAACCCTATCAACATCTCCATCTGCCATATGTTAATTTTATGTACATTTTTTTTTCAGTTATAGATGGTTATTTTTTCAACAATATATTTCTATTTTATTTACTTATTTTTATACATGTGCTTAGCATATACTACATTTTTTCTTTACATCGAAAATATAAACTATATCTGCTAGAAATTGATCTTTGAACCTCCTCTTATTCAACTCATATGTCCCTCAACTCTTATTACTTGAATTATCCTACATGAACTAACATATATACTGCCTCTGATCCTTAATATAAGAAAATGCATTTTTAATATTTTCCTCAACTATTTTCATGGAAAACGAATTATTATTATTTTATCAATTTTAATAGAAGTATTGATTAGGTTGTGTAAAAAAAAAAATAGAAGTATTGATTAGGATTTAGGAGGGAAATATATGAAAATTTGAAAAGGGTAGACATGTCATAAAATAAGATTTGGTTGGTGTCACGTGTATAATTTGAGGATTTAGTGTAACAAACGTTAGCAGTAGTTTGTTGTTGCTGGGAGATTGTAGTATCATTGTATGTTTTGTTTTGTTTTGTCTGTATTTAGCGACCAAGATCTACACAACACAGGAAACTCACTCAAAAAATTCGTGTTTGCTGTGTATATTGGGATTAGAAACATCCATTCATGGAAAGCCCCACACAACCCTTTTGTTTCCACTCTTTCCCTCTTTGACCAGTCAATAGTATTGGTTTTTGCGGCCAGACAAATAAACAAAACAATATTCACATGTATGAATAATACAAAGGATATTTCCTAGGTTCGAATAAATTATTTTCATTCATTCAGAGAAAAATATAGTACTATTTCATTTGTCTTTTTAAGATTATTTTGGAATTTTGTTTTTTTCTAAATTAGATTATTGGATTAATAGATTAATATCCTGTAAAATACGCGAGTTTTGCAATACCTCTGTAAAGATTAAAATTGAGAATCCCCTTTATAATGTTACATTTTTTGCAATACTCCCATGGACTCATTCAACCATAATATAACCATCGCAAAATATAATTTTAGCGAAGATTTTAAACCGCTGCAAAACTGAATCAGGAGTATTGCAAAAAATTCTCAATTTTTTTTCACAGGAGATATTGTAAATCTCGCGGGTATTAACCCTAGATTATTTGTAAATTTTATAAGTATTATACGTAATGGGGTTACTCTTTTTCAAATATATATTTATAATAAATAAAAACTATTCTCAATTTATCTATAAATATAAAAAGTCAAGATTAACATTCTTATATGTATATGATAATTTTAGTAATAGTATAATACACAAATCCTATATACGATTCAAGGAAAAAATCATCAAAACAATCGTCTTAAGCCTAGCTACCAAATATATATAATATTTTACTTGGTAAAATGCAATATTCTAGTATTTTTAAAATTATAATTAATAAATTTTTACCTAAAATAAATATTATTTCAACAAAGATTAAATCAATTGATTTTATTACAATTTAAAAAGTAACATCGAACAAAATCGATTGTCCTATAATTAATTAAAGAATGAGTTTGTATTCTAAAATGTATGAAAAATAAATTTAATAAGAATTAGTAATTTTACTAAAATGCTATTATGTTTTAGAAAAAACTCGCCTCAAGTATCAAAATAGATTGGGTCGTCCTTACGTTAAGGCCGACCCTGAACAAGGGCAACATGGTCCTTCCTAGGGCTTAAAAAATGAGAGGAATTGAAAAATAAAAATCGAATCAAAGAGGAATTCAAATTTTTGATTTGTTAGATACTTCTAAAATAATTTTTGGATATCTTTAGGTATTAGTTAATTATAAAAAATAATACTATATTATTTGTGTAAAATAATGTGTGTGCCAACGGGTAACAATTGTGTCAAAAAAAAAAATTCCATGTAAAAAATTAACAATTGCGTCAAAAAAAGTTTCATGTAAATATTGTGTCAAAAAAATTAACACACTTCAAATGGTGGCGGTAAATATTAAAAAACAATTAAAATTAACGCAATTGTTACATAGAACTTAAGTGTTAATTTTTTTTAATATACCAAAAGTCTCAAATGGACGGAGATAGTATAAAATTCTTGAATTTTTATATTTCAAATGTTTATTTTTGTCAAAAAAATATATTTTAAATTTATCAAATTGTCTGCAACTAAAAACAATTTATGTTAGTCGGAAAACAATGTACAATCAAGTTAAAGGTGAGGCAAATCAAGATCAGCTTAATAGCTAGTATAATTGAATCATTTTTAACTGCAACTGACTGCTAAGTCACTTTTATGCAAAAATGGACTTCATCAACTCATGAAAAAGCACACAATTTTGTCAAATTAGTTAGGTTTGCCACAACTCTATTTTTAAGATAGCCATGGCCAATACAACTAGATAGTATGCACTTATTGACATCGAAGTTAACGTCTAGTAGTATTATTTTGAGTCGGTTTGATGTCTGTTTTGGTGATCTAGAAGCTGATGAGTGACATTTTAAAAATGGGATTAGAAATGTATCTCTACGTACTAGGCGTTCTGCTTATATACGACACTTTTGTCTTGTAGTTCATCTTTTACTGGTCTTTGTCCATCTTGAGCAGATATTTGATTATTATTAATAATATGCTGTTCAAAAAAGTAAAAAAAAAATAGCATGCACTTATGCATTGTTAGTAGCCTTAAAACTTATGCTATGGTATGCACTTGGATCAACACTTACATTAGTGAAAAATTTAGTTTGTCGGATCACGACTACATTTAATTAACGTATGCACATATGCTTTAATAGAATTGTTAGTGGTATGTATTTGTTCTTCCCTGAGTTATTTTGTATGACCATAGATCGACGGTATGCCTAACACTAACTTAGGTATTTTTATTATAGTTCGATAGGGAGTATGGGTCTTTAATATCCCTAAGTGATTAAAGAATCAAAAGTTACGTAATTCTCTTGTAAACTTGATCAAGAAGTGAATGCCTTGAGGACTGTCTCTAAACTATTACTGTATTTATAGTTTGTGGAGAATAATGAGCGAGTTAGTGGGGACAATGAGATCTCTCACTATTCCACCTCTCAAAGACTAGGTCAAAGGTCCATGTGTTTAACCAATAATCTAGTAGTGTGTAGTCCCCCGAGCCTAAGTATGGAAAAAGGCGACTACGATTCAACTTATTGGTGAGATGAACTCAACTTTATAATGATCAATTTTGGCGAAGAAGGGGATTGATCCTAAGTCCTCTCAAATGTATGTAGATATTCTAAACTAACATGCTGTATCTTTGTTTTGATATTCAGAACTGGTGTAATGTGCTCAATTTTAATGGTTTCTTGATATCAACATCTAGACAGTATGCATTTATACTCTAGTATAGATGTCTTAGTCCTTATGCTCTAGTATTATTCACTGGGTTCAGAACTTTCATCAATGAGATATTTTAGTTCGCCCGATCACCATTATGTTTGGCGTAGTTTATGTCTTAGCATTTCATACTTTGGTTATGGTTACCACCATGGCTCCACCCACCAATGTCAAATATACATTTTTCTCTCTAGTATACTTTTATATGGGTTCATTTTTAAGATTTGGACTCTCTTCTTTTGTCAAATCCAACCTTCATTCGAGTACATGTGATCCTTATCAGATACTCTCTCATTATTAACAATAATTAGGTGAAGTACGAAGGACATACACGTGTCATGCCATGTGTGCAGAAAATCTTTTACAATTATAAAGTCTTATGACTTGACTGAGTGACTTGTGTATTATAGCAAATCCAAAATTATGTTTGGTCACTCCTTGTCAATCTTCAACTTTGCGTCTAGTTTTGTGGTTACATGAGTGGACTGTGAGTTCCCCAAGCATATGCTTACTCGACCGTCTTTGCTTGTTAGGGTGTTTTAAGAAACACAATTCACCATCTTATGCATAATTGAGCCCAATAGTGAGTCAAATATTTCGCACCGATAAAAAATTACAATATTAAATATAATTTTTTTATGTTTAGAGCGACTAAAAACATATTTAAACATTTTACTAAAAAAAGAGTTGGAAAAATTCTCTTGTGTTTCACATTCACTCCACTATGGCACTATGCATGTGTATTTCTTTCTGTGCAGAGTTTGGTAGTGGGGGCCCTAACTAAGGGTTAATTGCACTGCCACTGCCTTAAACTGACCAAAGGTTGGTGAAAGTTTTACAGCAAGTAGTGAATGCAGTGACTATATATTTTAAGTATTCTGACTCTCCCTCTCACGTTTACACATGGTCAAGCACTTATGCTCTTTATCTTAAGCTCTAGTGGTTTTGAACTTATGTATTTTATGATGAAAAACTAGCAATAGTTGTTGTTGGTAGCTGTTATCACTGACCATTTTGACCAATGGAAAATTACTTTTACTTTTACTCAGAAGAAGTAGTTATATTCAATTCACAAAATAATGCAACATTCAACTTTTCCTTCTTTGTTTTACAAATTAAAAAGTTGTATATGAATGAGAGAAAGGAGACATTGGTAAAAGCCTAAAAGGATAGTTTGAATATATGTGTATCAAGAATCACACTTTTTTTGTTTTGAATGGCCAAGAATCACACTTTGATATAACACATTTATTTAGGATTCAGATCCTCTGCATTAGATCACTTCAGTGGTGATGAGATCCTCTTTAACGTTGCATTTTTCTTTTCGAGACTAGGATATCTACTGTCAATTTGAAGCCTTTAGCGCTGCATATGATTTATCAAGAATCACACTTTTTTAAATAGCCATAAACCACAATTTGATATAACAGATTTATTTAAGATTCAGATACGGTGATGAGATTCCTACGGCACTGCATATGATATATATGCAGCAGCTACAAATTTGTTGGACCAAACACAAAAAAATGAATTTTGATCCAACAACTCTGTAGTTGGTGCAGAGGATCTAAATTCGCCACGGCCACCGCAAAGTTATTAAATTTAAGAGGGGACAATTTGTAAAGTGTGAATTCCTCATTTTTCACAGAGGAATCTACCATTACAAATGGTTGATTAAACAAAATGTTTCAGCTTAGACACTTATAATCAAAAGTCATAAAGGAAGGAACAACTTTGGACTTAGTTACTCTTGAGAGAGAAAAAGTGATAGTAATAAAACAATGAAAAAGAGAAGAATCTATGTATAAAGATCACTTATTCACTAGGGCTGACCTTGTTGGATTCCTTTTGCCAGAAAAGTGTTTAATTTTACTAATTTCTTTGGTCAAATATATAATTTAGTATTAATATACGATAGAGATAGTAAGGGGGTGTTTATAAGTCATAATTTAACTAAAAATACTGATATTATAAGGTTAGACATTTTCATCTGTATTTGAACCTAAGACTTTACAGAGTGTGAGTTTCACCGGTATTTATCGCTTCGTCTAAAAAAAAGAGACAGTAAGAGGGTGAGTACATTTGTGTACTTTACTTTATCTTTGACTAAAGTATTGTATTGACTAATTCAATAATGTGCAACAAGAATAAGGTGAGGATGGATATGTTCCATTATTATGTGTAGCAAATTTTCAGAAATGTTGCTCCAAATAAGTCTGCACAAGCTTTACCTTACCATTGCAATCAAGTCTTAACACTATAAAAAGAAGGGTACGTTTTATCAGTAGGTGAGTCTTAATACTATGCCACTCCAGTGGGGCAAGTGACATCTTTCGCGCAATTCAACCTTCTTTTCTCTAAAATTTCTTGCGTTTATGTCATGTTTTTTTTTTATGTCAAATTTCAAATTTTTGTAAAATATAGAGGATATTATGTCGGTCTAAAATAGTTGTACACTATTAGGTCTAATTAAAACTTATGTAATATTGTCCCGTGAATCTAACTCAGTTGGTAGAACATTTATATGTAATGTATAGGGACTGAAGTTCGAAATCTAATACGCATACTTATTCAACTTTAAAGGATAAAATTCTAACCGTTAGATTATTTGATCAATAAAAAAAAACACTTATGCAATATATTTTGGTAGCTCGTAGTATATGGAAAAATCGCCGACCTCATTGACATTGTATGCTCATTAAACTTTTTTGTGTATAGATTTTAAAATTTACAAAAAGCAATGATATTTACAATTTGAAAGAATGAATAGTTTGGATTGGTGCTTTAAATTTTATATTTTTCAAATTGATGTTATATGTTTACATTATGGTTGCACTAATAAGTTCTGTTAAAAAAAGTGATGTATGCAATTTTTTTTTCATATAATTTAATGGTTAGACTCATGCTTTAAGTGTAGAGAAACGGAAGAATCCAAAGTTTAAACTCCAACTTCTACAATAATGTCTTTGATAATTATCAATTAAACTATACACTTAATGGACATCACATGTATTAGGAATGTCAATTTGTATCTGGTAATAGATTATCCGTGGGGATTATCTGTACAGAGATATGAAATGACAGATTTTCCCCCACGGGGACGGGGATGGAGGAAAAAATCCCTCCGTGGGTAATTCAGGGCGGAGAATGGGGAATGACCCTCCGTCACCGCGGATTTTCCAACCCCGATTATATTATTTAAAGTTTTAAACTAATACCCCGACCCTGATTCTTATGTGTAGATTATTATAAAACATAATAATTAATACGGAGTACCTTATAAAGATTTTTTTTTTGATAGGCAATGTTAGTTGTTAGTAATTAATATATTAGCTTAACCAATTGAGCTACCCATCCCCCCCACCTTATAAAGATTATGATTATGTATGGTAGCAACAAGTATAATTGGATTTTTTTTTGACAAAAAGAAATATTAGAAAATGCTTTTACATTTTTTTGTTATTGATGTAAAATGTACTTTTATTTTTTTTAAAATGAAAGATACAAAATATTAATTCTTTTTAGAAAAAAGGAAGAAAAAAAATATTAATGTTGTGCTTTTGATTAAAATATATAGCAATTTTGTTAATTTTTTATGTCTGTGGAGCTCTATAGATACTGTGGAGATCCATGGAGATGGAGGGAAATTTTCCATCACGACGGGGATCGAAACGGGGAAAAGTTAGGGGGCGGGGCGAGGAACGAGAAAACAAGCAAACAACATCCGCACATTCCCCGCCCCGTTGACATCCCTAACATATATATGTCATTTTAATATTGAGAAAACTTATATAGCCTTGCCAAATTCATCCATTTCTCCCTTCACATATTCATCTTTAAATATAATCTCAAATATAAAATCTTGAAAAAAAGAGTGCCTAATTTTTTTCACAGCAAGAAGTTTATTTGTGTGCAAATGGACACATGAATGTTAGTCTTTTTTTAGTTGTGGAATAAAAGTTATAATTTGCATAGTCACAAATGTAACATAAATAAATGACCGGGGTTCGAACCTAGGTCATAGATGTCCAGCCTAGTAATTTCAACATTTTTTATCAGTTGAGTTAGGATTTTTGGACAACTTGTTTCTAACTTTTAATTAAGTTAAAAGATAATAATAAATAATGGTTGGTGGAAATAAGACCATGTACAATGATTTTAATCTTCAACACCTAATTTGTTTTTTCATTTTTTACGCTCCACATCATCTTCTTTATCTTTTACCTAATAATTCAACACACATTCAATTTTTAACCTTTTTCTATAGTTTTTTCATTCAACACTCTAGCCCACCACATTATATTTCATATTCTTATTTAAATTTAATTTTTTTTAAGGTTAAATAAAATTACAATTATCGATTAAAATTAAATTAAAATAATAAACACTTAACAAAATTTATTTAAATAAATTTTTTATTTTCTTAACTTAAAATGCAATACATCACACAAATAACGTAATTAGTACAATACAAATTAACTTAAAATGCAATACAACACACAAGTAACGTAATTAATACGAGCAAATTAACATAAAATGCAATAGAACATACAAATAACGTAATTAGTACAATACAAATCATCTTCAATCATGAAACATTCCAAACTTTGTCCATATGTGCTTCACTAGATCTGCTTGCAATTCGTGATGAACTTTTGGATCACGGAACTCGGATCTAGCACGCATATGATTTGCAAAAAGGGTAATACCTCAGTCAAATATGGTTGCGGTGCACTAGATCCACTTTCCTCAGAATGCTCAAAATCGGTCCAACAGAGAATATGAATCTCATTCATCCTCAACAATAATATTATGTAATATGATGTATGATCTCATGATGATACTCAAATTAGCTATGTCCCATAAGCGAGTTGGTTCACGGATGATTTTAAATCGAGCTTGAAGCACTCCAAATGAACGTTCGATGTCTTTCCGACATCCCTCCTGATATTTTGCAAATAACTTTTCAAGTTCACTTTGAGCAAGTCTAATCGATTTGACGAAAGTTGGATAAGAAGGGTAGATACCATCATTTTGATAGTATGCCATATCATAGGGATGTTGATTCACATAGAAATTCAAACTTGGAGTCTTTCCATGTTCCACGTCATCGAAAACTTGGAGTCGTTCAACGTTCCCGGACATCCAAAAAAAAGCATGCCAAATCCATAGATCATGAGATGCAATTGCTTCAAGAATAACTGTGGTGGTTCCCTTATCCCCCCTAGTAAATTGACATTCCCATGCTTTAGGACAATTTTTCCACACCCTGTGCATGCAGTCAATACTCCAAATCATCCCTCGGAACCCCCGCATTTCACTAACATGTATTTTTTGCAGGTCATCTTGGGTTGGTGCTCTTAGATACACTTGCTCATGCAATCATATGGTTCCTTTACCGCATCTGCTGCCATACCGTATGCTAACATTCACATTAATGTGGTACATTTTGCTAAAGGTGATATACCTTCTTTCTTGGCAGCATCAACTCCCTGGTTAAAGTAGTTATCACTACTTGAAAGGTCCCCAACGATTCGAAGGAAAATATGTTTTTGCATGCGGTATCGACAACGAAACATTGCATCGTCATATGTAGGCTCATTGGCAAAGTAGTCGTCATTTAGTCTTTGGTTTGCAGCTGCATGATCTCTATTGAGATATTTTCTACTACGAGGTGCAATATCTTTCAATATTTTGTTTCGACACTCTCTAAATCGGTTGAGTATATAAGTTTCTTCAACTTCACGATTTTGCATGTAGGCTGAAACATCAAAATGATATTCTGATGGATCCATTGTTTGTGATATTGGAAGTAGATTGACTTAGATTTGGGACAATGATACATAAATGGATGTATGAGTCCTTATATATAGATTTAAAATTGACCACTTATGGATTTAAAATAAGTTATTGTATAGAGTTAATTATCAGATAAGGATTGTACCAAAATTAGGTATGTTTTGTGGTTGGTGGTTGAAAATTTGATTTGAATTTTGATAATTGTTGGGATTTTGGTAGCTAAATGGATAATTAGAAGAATTTTGAGTGTTGAAATTATTATTAGGATCCATTTCACTAAACAAAGACTAAACCTTAAAAATAAACACTAATAGAAAGATAATGTTAAGATTAAGAGAGTGAAAAACTTGATTTTTTTTTCTCTGTATTCAAATCAAATGAACCAAGTCTCTATTTATAGACAAAAAAAATCATGAATTTTGGTATAAAAATAAAAAAAATAAAAAATTAATTTGTAATGAAATAATTAAGTTTAAAGATAAAATAAAATAAAAATTCAAACAACCAATTGCATGCTGCCACCTGTCTCGCTTATCTTCTCTCTCCGCGTCCTTGCTAGGCGACGCGCCCTGTCGGGCAGTGCATCTCACGCACGTGCCGCAACCAACGAAAACACACCACGTGTCCCCTCCATCAGCCTTCAACACAGTTGAACAACTTCAACTCCTCATTCCTCCACATCATTCAACACTTAAACTCAACACCTTTCTCCAATGATTTTTCAACTTTCAACACCCTTTCAATACCAAATTAATTTTATCTATTCATGTAGGGATACCCTTTTAATAAGTAAACACAATGTTTGTGTCTTTCAGCACAGCTCAGCTGATAGTACAAATGTTTCATCTGAAATAAGATGACTAAAAAACCATACATATATTAACTTCTACTGCTTGTGATTGCTATCAAGAAAGTGACTATACTAAAATGTAATAAAGAAGAAAAACCATAGATAAACAGAAAACATAAATAGTACTGAATTTGATAATTGGCACTAGAGTTTGACTGGATATTTTTTAGACCTCAAATTTGGAGTATTCTTTTAATATTTAATGCATGAGGGGTACATGCAGATATGAAACATGAAATCCAATAACTGAGGCATGCATGAGTCCAGACACAAAGCAACAAAAAACAATTAATTCTGCTATGTACTATCACTAAAATTATCCTTTATCATAGGTTACAAAAAATGTCACATTATATCAAAATCAAGCAGAAGGTGCTTGGTTATTTCCTCAAGTTTTATGGTTTTGAATGCAATTGGCATGAGGATTATGAATTTGCCTTGCTGTACAAATAAAATAACCAATTTTTTGAATAACGAGGAAAATGTTATCCTCTGTATTATTCCATAATGATGGGTTGATTAACCAAAAATTATACCTTTTGAATCTATCTTCCTATGATATAATCTATGGAAGCCTGAATTTTCCAAGCCTCTTGAGTATATTAATTTAAAAAAGATAAAGTTATCAAATGAAGTCCGGTTGGCCTGTTGATGTTAAGCATCGATGCCACATTCGACTGTTCGGATCCACCAACTGAGGATGTGATATTACTTCGGTGATTGGAAAGTAAGCATAATGTGTGTTACATATGCCTACTGTAATGCCACTAAATCCAGCAAATGCACCATGAACCTGCAATATAAAAGCTGAGAATCAATGTCAAATAACAAATGTACGGTAACTAGTGTTAGAACAATAACCTTGATTCAAAAGGAAACAAATACGAAAACATAAACTAACAAATTTGATTACGGAGTTTGGCTAATTGTGCTTAATTCTCCGACCGCAGAATGGCTGCATAGTACCTTTCTATTATTCAAGCTTATGGTTACAAATAACAACTTGTGTTTAAATACTACAATCCAATAATTTACAAGATTAGCAGTGAACTGTACCAGTACCGCCAACAAATAGATATCGACATATCAGTGGAAATGCCATATGCATTCTGTGCTTGAGTAATTGTTTTCTCATTCAAGGTCACCCACGCATAACATATAATCACAAACTAGAGAAAGGATTAAATGCAGTGGACCCTCCTAATCTTAGAAAGAAGAAATTAGTCTCTAAAGCATAGTAACTTCAATTGAGATCTACATTTTTCATACTTATAGTTGGGTAAAGTATTAATATATAGAGGTAGTTCGCAGCGCCGCAGCGGTGTTCTCAATCGCGAATCACGGGAGTTAGTAGTTTGTTGAAATTCTGCTACTCAATAGTTCTACAGCGCCGCTATTTAACATTTTGTACTGCATAACTTACTCTGGAAAAGATTTATTCAAGTTCTGCTACGCCATAGTCGCTATTTAATAACATTGATTCACAGTAAAGAGTTGATGAGAATAGAAGGCCAATACAATAAACTTCCTTATGAGAGAATCAATAACAAAAGTGAAATCTACATATGCAACAATGGGCAAAGATAGGGAGGAAGAGTGACCAACCGCATTTTGTCCAAGTACGGTGCATAAAATTCCGTCTGAAGCATTTGCTCGACACGCCCGGATCATGTATGTTGGATCAATATACTTCACATCAGCATGAACATCAATCTCCTTGAAATATTTTTTCGTCTGAAATAAAAACAGTTGGAAAGGATCACTTCAATTTCAAAAATTTAAGGCAGGCATCTACATTACAAAATAACTAAACACAATATTTCCCTTGTTAGGCTCACAACAATATGCAACATAGACCATACTTAGACAAAATATGCAGTTTGAATTTTACGTTTAACAAAATCGAAACTCGGAAAGAAGGTCAAGATCACGAGTTCAAAACTACGTCCGGTCTCACTCATTTCAGATAGAACACTATTCAGTAAGTTGAAAAATAAAAAACCTTATCATACGCTGTTTTAAAGGTATAGACTGATAGTTTAAATTAACAATTGGTGGTTAAGTGTATTGTGAAACTGTAAATGAGATATCTATGAATGTTACAGTCACCATCCCTTGTTTTTATGTTAATTCTAGTAATCTTACATTTTCCTTCGTCATATTTGGTTTGAGACTTGAGATTTCATCTATATAAGAAAAACAAAAGTATATATCTGATTTTCATGAAGTCTCAGCCCATTTAGAGTATTGTAAGAACAATAAGCAAATAATATCAAACCTCTTGTTGGATATAAACGCCAATGTCTCCAAATTTAACATTCCCTGAAGCATCGGTATCATTAGTTTTTTGAAGTAAATTCTGCGTCAGGAAAATAAAACCGGTTAGCAAGTTTGTGTTTCTATGTCTGATGTTATAATCTTCGGGGAAAGAAAATATCAGAAATCCAAGTGTTGTCGATTTTTTATTTGTGAAAACAATTACAAAATCTAAATCACCTGTCCTGCTCCCTCTGCCACACAAACTACAGCTGATCCCTTTGATTCTATAAGGTACTTGAGATGACTCAAAACTCCATGAGGTCCATGTAAATTGAAAGGAACCTATGAACCACAGATAGAACTTGTATCAGTTTATCTATATGACAAAGCAAGAGAGCTATAATCAAATTTATCTTGCATACCTCAGGAATTAGACATATGTCGATGTCCACTGGCTAAAGAAGATTGCATTGCAATGAATCCACTGCTACGGCCCATTAATTTCACAATCCCGATTCCGTGATATGCACTATGCGCCTAAGAAGATGATGAACAAAATATGACAATATTTACCAAATAGAAAACAATATTTGATTTTGTCAAATTGATTCATTATCAAGTAATTTACCTCAATATATGCAGAATATATTGCTCTTTGAGCTTCTTCAACCGCCGTGTCAAAGCCAAAAGTTTTGTCCATCAATAGAATGTCATTGTCTATAGTTTTAGGCACTCCAATTACTGACACTTTAAGCCGTCTTTTACAGCACTGAAGAAAAAAAAATCTTAAAGTCATCAGACTATCAAGACATATTTATATATGAACTTCTCTGTGAATTTCAATGAATTGGATCCCAAGAGGCGGTATCTTCAAGAAACCATTGATTACGAAATGACCCAATTGAATGCAATAAATTTATATAAGATTAAGAGATTAAAAACCTCATTATGAATTGCATTTGCACCAGCATGTGTACCATTTCCACCCAACACAAAGAGCATGTTGATCCCTCTTTCCTGCAATCAATAACATGCATATAAAAAAAATTATTGATCAAAAGACTATAATGTGAACACACAAGCACACACATACACGGACACATATAAGTTATCTATGGAACAATCACTTTGATGAATAAAATAGATCGATCGACAACCTCCAAACTATCAACAATTTCATCAACACTAGGTCCTCCGCGCGAAACTCCCAATAGGCTACCACCTGAAAGATGAATGTTTTGAACTACTTTCCTGGACAGCTGTAAATGAAATCCCAATATACTGAATAGTATTAGAAAGAGCTCAAGTTCAATAGACTAAATATCAAATTTTAGTTGAATCGATTGTTGTTTAAACCAAAGTCAGCAAGAAGAGAAGTATTAGATTACCTGTACATCTGTCAACTCTTTGTCAGTAAAGCCGCGATAGCCAAAAGGAATCCCAGCAATCTTTGTTACACCATATATTTCAAGTGTGATTACAATCTGCAGCACATTCATTATCTAATCAGAAATATATTTTTTTTCAAAAGCTTAAAAAGCACGCTAAAATCTTTTAAAAGGTTTTTTTTTAACTGCTGAAACAAACGGGCCCTTTATAGCTGTGTCAGAAACAATTTGATCACAAACAAACCTGTCTAATGACATCGTTAAGACCAGGACACAGTCCTCCACAAGTAACAATGGCTGCCTTTACTTCTTCTGGTTTGAAGTATATATTTTTCCGAGGTCCAGCTCGATGAACCCTACAATGAATTCAGAACCTTTTAGCACACCTCAGTACGCTAGTCTTAGAAACAAAATTATATGCATCACGAAGACTTAAAATAAAAACACTGAAACTACATATTGTAAGTAAAAGATACAAATAAATAACTATTGTTCAAAATTATCTGGAACATGTTCTTTCAATCATACATTCTTGCCCTCTCAGAAAAACAAGGTGATTGCAATCATTATATTCAAGGTCACAAAATTAATACCGTTTCAACTAACATATGCATAATAAGTCATTATATTCCAGATTGACATTAGGAAATAAAATAGTTTACCATTGTTCCACCCAATTACAACAAGGATCAATGCACTCAGCGCCAGCAGATGTAGGTGATGAATGGTATATTGTCTGAAAGATCAAAACAAAACAGAAAGATCAACATTCAGCAATGCTAAAACATGTATTTCAAACATAATTGAATAAGATCATAAGTGAAAATCCAAGTCAAGCATGCATTTCAATTAAATTACAATTACAAAAAACATTCCAATGCAAGGATAAGAGAAAAATGTAAAAATGTTCTCTCTCACAAGATAAATATCAGCTTAATTGCAGAACCAAGACTAAACAAGTGTGTTACGTTAATAAGTGATAACAAACAGAGAGACCACTTTTCAACCAGCAAATCAGGAAGCGCGTTCCATCTTAAGGCGTCAATTCAAGCAATTCAATTAGTATTCCAATTCAAATACACCCAAGGACCAGGTACCGCGATTCTAATCTAACACTTCACGAATGATTCAATCCTCAAACACAAAGTCAGAGCTGACAGACACTCACTGCACACAGTTTTCCAGAAAGAGGACTAATATGATCGAAAATCTTCGGAAAAAAAAAAAAATCAAGTATCACGGCTAAGGAAGACAAAAGTTAACATAACAAGACACATAAATGCAATGAAGATCCACATATAACAACATCCACATTAACAACTACTATCAAACCACCTCTTCATATTCATAATCAATCTCAATTCAAAATTTCAAACAACACAAAAAGACGAAAAATTAAAACTACCTTAAGAAGCACTCTATCATTATCATCAATGTATCCATGCCAATCCTCATCAGAATGATAATTCCCCGGAAAATCCTTATTCATAGGAGTCCTATCACACAAAAAAAAAAAAAAATTTCAATACAACCATCAATATAACAAAAAGTCTCACACTACATATAACTAAGAAAGTAGTTATTATTAAATATGTTTGCCCTCGCATATTTATACACCCAAAAGCCCAAGAACCTAAGCAATGTGGGACATCAGACAAACTCCAACAACACCATATTCAACAGTTACAATTAAAGTCAACATGTTAACTAAAATAACGATCACAATTGATTGACAGCGTAAAGAGATTTTATAAACTAATTATATATATGAATTACATAACAATCAACGTAAAAGAATTGTACGTGTTGCGTGTTTTCACCACCAGTATCCGGCCCAAGACGACTGAAATGTTGTTATATTAATGAAAAAATAAGTAAATTATGAACCTCATTTTGAGACAAAAGGTAGAAGGCATGGATTGAGCATTAGGAAAAGTATCAGTAACATGAGGTAGTCGAAACCGCGCTTCGAAATTTTCTTTGAATTTAAATTTCCAATCAGGATCATTGTAATCAATTTCGTAATCTGAATTGATGGAGTTAATAGTGGTGTTGTTTTGGGTCTTAATAAGTTGGGAAAAAACACGAATGTTATTAACGACTTTGATTGAACGAAAAGAACGAAGAGGATTGGTTAGAGCATGATGATGATGATGATGATGAAGGGTTTTGATGTTGGGGGTGATCACGTGAGAGAATGTATCCATTAAATATATATGAGAAATGAGAATTGTAATGATTTTGAATTGAAATGAAGAAAGTATGAAGCTAAGGTTTTCAAGTTTTGGGTTTGTTAGGTGGGTGTTGGTGTTGTGAGTTGTGACATGTGGTGACTTAATTAATAATTTAATGATTTTTGAAATGAGAAATGAAAAAGTATGTTTGTGAATGATGATGATGAATAATGCGATGGAGCCGGCATATATGTTGTGTTAAACGTTCAATTTTTTTAGAGTATAAGACAGCTTTCAACTCTTTTTTCATAATAAAATATATGTAGTTTTGATTATACTATTAGTATTAAATAAATTAAAAAATATAATTAATGTTGTATAGAAAAAATTATTAGTTAATTTATAAAATTATCCTCATTAATAATATGAGATAGATAAATTTTACTCCATCTGACCATATTTATAAGCAAATTTGACTTTTTTAATATATTAAAAAATGAATATTTGTGGCCTATATTACAGACTACACTACAGCCTACATACATTCATTTTTGAATGTTGCTAGGTAGAAGCATAGATATGTAGTTGCAAGGTGATATAGCTTTGAACTAGCTTTACTTAGTGAATTTCTTTTCTAGATTAGTATCCTACAGAGTAGGTGTGAGTCACCGAACTGAATTAATAATACACTGTATTATTTACTTTCCAGTCATTTAAATTTATCTTATTCATTGTATTTTACGCTGGTACGATGTTCAAACATTAGACTCAACATCCTGTTAATGTTGGAACTTCATATACAACATCTGTTACTAGAGCGCCATAAATTTCAATTTGTATCAGAGCAGACACTCTACCTGTTCTGGTTTTAAAAGGCTGAGATCTAAGAGATATATTTTCTAGTACTATGGACAAGAAAGATAGTGATGATTTAGATTAGGAAACAGATGGCATTGCTTGGCATTGCTGACACTGATATGTTATGCTAGCTTATGTGTTAATGCACGGCCTCCTACGTGGCCAATCACAATTGATCACGCGACAATGAATTTTGACTGTATGGGAGACTGATTTTTCACTACCGACATGTGTTCGCCACTTACACAGGCGACAATGTTCGATGTGTAGATGGCGAATCCTGAGTTTACAGTTTTCATCATTTTACACACACTCTATCTACATAACTAACGAGATAAAAATAGTCAGGGGGCGCGAGGCAATGGTAGGGGTGCGAAAAGATATTTTCTTAATTAGGTTACACAAAAAAGATCAATTGATTTTGGGATTTTTTTAGGGGCGACCCAAACTAAAATGTGGGACAATTAGATTGACTAAATTAATCCGATCTATTTTGATAGTTCTAAGTTTAGGTCTTATAAAATCTAATTTGGCCTAACTTATTTTCACCTCTAACATTAACACTATACAACATAAAAGACCAACTCAGTAAAAGAAGAAAAATGTAACTTAAAGATCTAAAATGTTACTTGAAATTAAATTAAAGGGAGTAAAAATAATTTTTTGCATATTTTCAAACAAAACAAATTACTGTATAATGTTAATAAATGGAAGAAACAGGTACACATCTAATCTAATAGATCAGATACATCAAGCATGTGCAGATTCTTCTCGATTTTGTTTGATTGTGCTTTAAGGGGAACCCAACCAGCCTTATTTCTTCCACGTAAAGCAGAATTTTCGATTAATTTTGCAAAACTAATTGTGTCTCCTCGTTATCATTCATGCAAAGTGAAATCAATGCTAAACCACTAAGAGTTATTTGGTGTCTAAATTTGTAGTAACAAACTGAAACATCTCTTATTGTCACATTTTCTCTAAGCACTCTTTGTTGTGTCATATTCCTTACATTGTGTCACAGGACCCATTTCAATATGTCTTAATCACATTGCAACTATATAAATTATACATATCCTATGCTAATGCTTTATTACCAAATAATATAACTATAGTCTATAGTTTAGTTATACATTAAAAAAAATGGATCATCATGGAATATTGTACACCAAAGGTGAAATTCTAGGATCATTTATTATATCTATAAAGTAATCGATTAAATTCTTTGTTTTCATTCCTCAAATTTTGTTGACAAAAATTGTTGGTTTTTTTTTTACTTTAGTAGATATGTCACATAAAAATGTTCTTGAGGTTCCTATTTCAGCAGAGGAATTGAAGATACGAAGTGAGCTT
This sequence comes from Trifolium dubium, assembly GCA_951804385.1. Classification (NCBI taxonomy): domain Eukaryota; kingdom Viridiplantae; phylum Streptophyta; class Magnoliopsida; order Fabales; family Fabaceae; genus Trifolium; species Trifolium dubium. The sequence goes on along the minus strand of OX638069.1, from coordinate 30,591,671 downwards.
GCAATGAAGATTGAAAGAGATTTGGAAGAGGAGATTAAGGAAGGTTTGTACAATCTTGCTCGAAAATTGCACCAAATTTTTCAGCGGAGGAAGGAGAGAGACGCAAAAGAAAATGATCGTGACAAGGTACATAACAAAATTAGAGCACTTTCTGAGGTGATTATAAGAATGAGAGTTGAAGGAGGAACTAAAATTGAGATTAAGGAAGTTAACAAAGAAGCAAATGAAAAGAGTTGTTCTTTTAGACCGAATTTCGGGTCCAAAAAATGTTTGAAAGAAGTGAAGAAGATTGAATGGGAAAAGAGCTTGAGAACAGGTTCAAGCCCTGTTTGTGTAAAAGGATCATATGTTAGATCAAAGCACAAAGATAGGATAATGATGAAGGGAAAAAATTGGAAGTGAGGATAAGAAGCTACTTCAATTGGGGTGGGAGGTTTAAAGCTCAATTTCTTTGTTTTGTTTTGTTTTTTACTTTTTGTTGTTTTGAATTTTTGTTTCCTTGATTTGCATTGTATGAAAGAATAAGAAGTATATAATATTATTTTGACATGAATTTGTTGATAGTTAGATGCTCCAATTGGGAGTGGATCGAAGACTTATATATTTGAAAGTGTTTATCTTTTTTGAAATACAAGAGGGTCTTAACTCAAAAAAAAATATTACGAAGTAATTTGACAGAGTCGAAACTCCAATCAAATCAACATAGAAATACACTTTGGCATGTTCATAACGCACATCATAAATCAAAGAACTATCCATAGTTAATCTCATATTAGTTAGAGTATCGACGTAGTAGTTTGTCTCTCGATTAACATATTTAAGGTTGATCTACTACTCTAATTAGAGGAATTATCTTATTCTTTAAACCAAGATTCATATTCATTCATAACATTCACAAACCTTTACTTTGGATACTGCACACTATAACTTCATAATCAACTTCTTGCTCAACATAAAAACCTCTATCCTTAGCAAAATTCAATCTTTCAAGAACACCCCACCTTAAGAGGAATATCCAAATCATATTCCTCAGCATAGCCTAAACATATTCCTTTGCCCAATTGCTAACAAAGACTCAAGAATAAGGATAAGGAGGTCTAACAAAGACACAGATAATAAGGGCCTCAAAAACAAATTATATGATGGTGGTAGTATTGGTAAATGAGGTCACAAAATATACAATAAAATTATTTAATTTATTAATTATCTCCTAATTTTATTCACTTATTCAACTTTAATGCTGCCTATCTCGTTCAATTCTAAAGTTGCAGAATTGATCAAAAACAATGAGAAATTTCAAGTTTTTTTTTTCTCTTTCATTATTCATCTATGTCTTCTAAATATGAGAAGCGTAAGAAAATGAAAAGACATGATGAATTAACTAAGAGCATTAGAAGAACGACTCTTTTTAAGTAGCTAAATAAGAGTCTATAAAAATAAAGTAGCTAAAAAAGATGATAATGATATTAACTTAAAATTGTATTTTGATATTATATAGGTGAGTTGACTCAGATTAGATGTATCTTGAATTGAGATTTTAAGAAATTTTAAAATTGTTTTGATAAAGTCTTGCGTTGATCAACTAATTAACAATTTTATAAAGCATAAATAAATTTTATAATATTCAATAAAACAGTCAAAATTAAATTTTTAGGCCAACAAAATTTGTTCGCTTCAAAAAAAAAATTTGTTGTCATTTAAATAAAATTACTTAATTACAATGACTTATAAAATATTTCTTAATATTAAAAATATGTAAATTTTGATAGACTCGTTTGAGAATTAATAAATTTGACGAGATTTTTTAATTTGAAATATAAAATATTACAATCTCATACAAATTCTTGAGACTTTTCATTCTCTCCCACAAACTTTTTCTACTATCACGGTCGAGTGTTGAATGCAAAAATGGTTTTTCTTTTCAGCACTACACTGCTTGCTATATTTGCAGGGGCGGACCCACGTTGTTGTCAGAGTGTGCACTTGCACCCTCTCAATTTTTGCAATTTGAACCAATAGTAATATATTTTTAATATTTGCACACCCTGAAATTTAAATGTTGCACCTGCACTAGGTGACTACACCAACACTCTACAAAGCAACAGGCAAGTACCATAGTAGATTGGGCTTCATGGACACGTGATCTGTTAGTACCTTTTTTTTTACTCACTGTTAGTAGGTTTTTGATGATTCATCATTATTATATTTATTTACAAAGTTTTTTTTTTTTTACATATTTATAAAGGTTTTTGATCATACTCTTTTTTATTTCATTTTTATGCATCGGAATGTGTTGGATTTTGAGAGATCATATATGACTCTATTTATTTCAATAAGTTAATCAGCTTAGATCATATGGCTCTATTTATTTGCCTTTTAGATTTGTTTTTTGCTGGATTAATAGTGTATTTTATTTTTTATTTGGTGAACACTTATATATATGATTAATATTTATAAAGATTAAAACATTAAATTGGTCGATGTCTCTGTAAATCATGCTTAAATAAATCTTTAACTTTATTAATATTTCAAATTAATTTTTGACTTTGTCAATTGTTTCTCAATAATTTGGTCTTTTAGAGGGATTAAATTGAGGAAAAAAATTGACAAAAACATGGATTAAATTAAAAAACATTTGACAGAGATATAGACTAATTTGATATATTAATAAAGTCACGAAAGATACACAATTTGATGCACTTATTTATAAAATAGCTTAATGTAATGTCAAATTTTAAAAAAAAAGTAATTGGAATGTGTAATAAGTTATAAAATTATAATTTTTATATTTGATATAAATGATAAAATATTAGTTAATATATGTAATAAATTTTTTATATATTATATTAATTATTAATTAAATTAAAATGTCTGTACCCCTGATCCGGGGTCCTAGATCCGCCACTGTATATTTGTTCAATAATATTATTAATTGCCTATGGCACAATTGTTCATATATGCATGCTAATCCACTTGCGTGATCCTTTTGTTAACGTTTACTCTCAAATATGAAAGGTTAACCGAAAGATGGTTGATGGGAAAGAGTCCAACCATGATATTGATGCCAATGGACCAATTGTTATGTTAACCTTAATAATCCAATACACTTGCCAACTCTAACTTTTATTCATTTATTCATTGGTTCTTTTGATGATTTACTGTTTCCTTGATTTATTAGTTTTATTTGATTATATTAAATTTTGGTTTTAAAATTACCAATTTATTTAGATATGTGGCCAAATATTATTTAGAAGATTTCTTTTTTATTTCAACATTTTTTTTTTGGTTTAAATCACCAGTTTAATTTGATTCGGGGGTCAGTTCTGGCATCAAGTGATTTCAGCCCCCTCCCGATTGCAATTGCGGGGGATCGAACCGTGGTCCTCCCTACCAAATTTCAACATTTCAATTTATTTATTATTTTTCTTATTTTCTTTCTTTTACTAGAATTGTAGAGTCTTCTAAAATTTTAAAAATTTATAAAAATTATAAAATCTTAAAAATTTGAGTGATAACTTTATTTAAATCAAAATTTGAATTTTTATAATTTTGTAAAAATTAATACAATCTTACAAAATCTAACACCCTAAAATTTATAGTACTCAAATATCTGTAACATTTTCTCTAACCACCTATGTTGGGTCCTTTTCATTACAAATCCCATTTCAATTTGTCCTAATCCCATTTCAATATGTCCTAATCCTAATCATATTGCTAGTATAAATTATGCATATATTCAATATTAATTGCACCAAACATAACTATATATTAGTAGTAAATAACAATAACATGGATCATCATCATGGTATGTACACTAAAGGTGAAATTAAATTCTTAGGTTCATTTATTGGTCTCTCTACATATTGTATTAATCATGTTTCCATTCCTCAAAGTTTTGTTTACAAAATTGTTTTGTTTTTGTAGATATGTCACATAAATATGTTCTTGATGTTCCTATTTCAGCAGAGGAGTTGAAGATACGAAGTGAGCTTGCAATGAAGATTGAAAGAGATTTAGAAGAGGAGATTAAGGAAGGTATATACAATCTTGCTCGTCGATTAAATCGAATTAGAGCATTTTCTGAGGTGATTATAAGAATGAAAATTGAAGGAGAAAATAAAATTGAAATCAAGGAGGTTAACAAAGAAACAAATGAAAGGGGATGTCCTTTTCGATCGAACTTTAGATCGAAAATATGTTTGAAAGAAGTGAAGAATATTGATTGGGAGAAGAGTTTGAGAACAAGTTCAAGCCCTGTTTGTGTAAGAGGATCATATGTTAGATCAAAGCATAAGGATGGAATAATGATGAAGGGAAAGAATGGAAGTGAGGATAAGAAGCTACTTCAATTGGGGTGGAAGGTTTAATTTAAGCTCAATTTCTTTGGATTTATTTCTTGCTATGCTTTGTGTGAAATAATATTATAAATTCAATGTGATATAATGATATCAAATTAAAGTATAGTGTTATGAACAACTGCAACTATTTGTCATACAAATTTTAAAAAAGCTTTTAACCACCAAAGTTTGACCACAATTAGTTCCATACCAACAGCAAGACCAGAAAGAATGAAGTCACCAGTGATGTTGGCAAAATAATTTGTGAAAAAGAATTTGTAGATTGGTAGAGGAAGGAGGTTTAGGTGACATTGTTTCCTTGATTTGGGAAAAAGAATTTGTGGATGTTGATGATTTTTTGAATTTCCAGGTAATAAAAAGTTGTTTAAAATACTTTTTTTTTAGATAAATATATTAATTTCTATTCTAACCAATTGCAACCATACATGTGTAAAAAAAATGTGTAAAAACAGGGTCACACAAATATGTTTTGGTCAAAATAAGTCAAAATAATTATGAGGACTACTTTTTTATTTTTTTGTTAAACATGAGGGACTACTAATTAGGGTTGTTCGCAGTGCAGTTTAGTTCGATTTTGAACAAAAAAGTGATTTTAATCGCAAGATAAAAATGTATGCAGTTTAGTTTGATTTGGATGATTTTTAACTAATGCGCCTTGGATTGATTCGGTTGATGCAGTTTATATCATAACATTTTAACATTTTAGTACCAAACAATTTTATTTTTTTTGACAAAAGTACCAAACAATTTTAAACACTGAAAAAAAAAATTACAATACCAATAAAAATTATTTATTCAAGAGGATGAAGTTGAAATGAAAGATTGTAACGTGAATGGAATGAATAGTTGAAAATGTAGTGTTGGATATTGTATGTTCCCTTGGTTCATTTGGTGGGCTGAATTGCTAATTGGATAATGTATTGGAATAATAAAAACTTAACTTAAATATTGAGATTCGCTAAAACCGCCAACCAACCCAAACAGTGCGATTCATCAAAAAAATCATCCAAACTACTCCAAACCAAATGTGATTTTTGCAGTTTTCGGTTTGAATTAGTTTGATTTACGATTTTATTTTTGGATTGGTTTGAATACGATTACCTTTACTAATTGCAAAATGGATAAAAGTGAGAAGTTAAAATCCTATAATTGAAACTAGGAGCTAAAATTACACAATTCAAAATTTTAAAATGTTAAAAGTGCATATAAGTATTGATGATAATGGACAACTTGTGAGAATTCAGCTTCATTATCAATAAACAACTATTGAAGTGATCCAATTGTGAAAAAGATTGAAAGCTTTAGATACATATATAAAACTAATTAAACTAAGTTAAAGTAGCCACTATAATTTACAAGTTAATGATGCCAAGGCCTTATACTCAACTTTTATACTCAACTTTAGAAGATGATCTAGAGATGTTTTGTTTCTTGGATTTCCAACAAACAAGAGAAGAAACAAGAGAAGAGTCATGTAGCAATAGATTTCCTTGTGTTAGGACATCTGGTCTAGTCAGAGTCAGCATAACCATGAAGTTTTAATTCACTAGAAGTACAAAATGATATACTCTATGCAGGAAAAAGACTTAAGAAACCTCAAGACCATGTGGCAGCTTGATAATGGGGAAGCTATGTAGAAACAAATTTGTTGAGATGTTTATGGGAAGGAACTGAGGAAAATTTTTCAAAAACTATGGTTAATTTTAAGCAACACGTGGAAAGAACTATGTATAATTTCCTGTTGAGAGAATAAAGTGTAATCACCTACAATTTAAATTCACTATAAATAAATTCATCATCTTATTCTCTCTTCTAATTAATGGTTCTCTCAAGTAAAAATTACACTTGAGAGAATTCATTCTTGTCAACATGTTTGCAAGATAGAAACAAAAAATTGTTGAGATATTTAGGCCATATTTATTATTTCTTATAAATAGTAAACTTATATTTTTTTAGAAGTATCTAAATTAGCCCACCTAAATTGATACTAGAGAAAATAAAATATGATATTTCGAGGAGGAGCATACTCCAAAGTCTCAAGTCTACCAAACCAACCCAAGTGATTTTTTTTAAGTTTAGAGTTAATCAAGGTATTGATCTTATATATATATATATATATATATATATATATATATATATATATATATATATATATATATATATATATATATATATATATAGTTAAGACGTATTCCCTCCGTCCCAAAGTATAGGGAAAAATAAAATAATCTCACTTATTAAGAGAACATAATCATAAAAATTTAAAATATGGTTTTGTGGAGTTTTTCTTGAAATAAGTTACATATGAAGGTGTAAAACCATTTTTTATTAGTTATTGTTTATTGAGAAAATAAGAGAGAAGAAAAATTAAATACAATTTGCATTAAATTTTATGAGAATAAAGAAAAACATATTCTTAAAAATATAAAGTAGAATTTAAAAATACTTTATATTTTTAACTAATTAACATATAATATTTTTTACCATATGAAATACATGTCTTCAAGATTACTTATTTAACTAACATATATAATATTGATGGTGTTATGCAAGTAGTTGGATATACGTAAAAAAAAATGTAGGTAGCACTACAAAAAAAGCGCTATTTAGCGGCGGTTTTGGTTCAACTTTGCGGGGGTTTTCAACCTCTGCAAATTGTTTAGCGGGGGTTTTTGGAACTGCCGCTTAATCGGTTCCCATAAATTATAGGCGGCAGTTTTTTTAAACCGCTGGTATCACGCTTCAGTATAGCGCCTTCATTTTGCGGGGGTTTTAAACCCCCGTAAAATCAGTTCTAGATCTTTTTTTTTTTGAATGACAAATCAGTTCTATAGATCTGTTTAATCTTTATATTTTTCTTTAATATACATAAATTTTATCATTTCACTCAATTCCTAAATAAATATTATATAATCATGATGATAAATTTATGTATATTGTCTAATATCAAATGTAACTAATAATTCATAATAGCTAAAGATTCATCATAACAAAATATAGAAATAATATCATTGTTGTCACCTTCCTAAATCAAAACATACCATATATAAATTTGCTTACATAGTACAACCCAACAAAATGGTGGTGTTTGATAATGATCCTAATTATAATACTAAACCAAAGAATCTGAGTCCATTAACTAATAACCACTTACAAAAGAAGTAACATCCACTGCAAAAATGTCCTTTAAAGATCAATGTATCAACTTGCTTAATTGCCTCGTGATCATATATATTACCCTGCAGATTCATAGAGTTGAAGATACAAAATTGCAAATTAGAACACCAAACCAACAAACAACAAAAGAAACATCAACAGAGGAAAAATAGTACAAACTTATAGAACAAAATAAATAAAACCATATAGCCACAAACTGAAGCATTAATTTCAATAAAAAATATGCGACCTACCAACCCAAGAAAGAAAATTCATCAAAATCAAATAGCACACTGCTAGAAATCAAACCAAAAAAACATCATACAAACCTTGAGAACCACAACTTGAGAGAAGAACAGAATTTCCAAAACAAACATATTAAACCAAGGCTTCCTACCTAAGGTTGACATATATATATATCTAATCTGGTCATAAATAGCAGCAGCAGAAAAAAGACCCGAGACAAAATTGAGGAGTCAAATAATCATGCCACAGGACAGTCCAGCACGTACCGGCAACATTAAAAATAGCATACACATACAATGCACTAACCTTCTTGGATCATCTGCGCCAACATTCCAATTTTCCATTCTCACCAAACTTGGGAATCTTTCCACTTTATGAGCAAAACTGAAAATTTGAAAAAGAAATGAAAGTTAGAGCAGCAAAGTTAAGCAAACATATAATATACCAAAGTTATTGAACCAAAATGAAGATCCAATAGTAACCAACAGCCATTATTTATAGAACAAGCACAATACCATTTAAAGTAATCTTTTGATACAAAGTATGGTTTCCAAAACCTCTAATAAATTCCTTGATTCCTTGAAATCCATTTATGTCAAATGACTGCAGTTCACAACAACCTACATGTAACATAGCACTTAGTTAGGATAAATCTTAATGAATATGATTCAGAGGCTTCTATAAGAAGGGATGATGTCTTTCACTACAAAAACAAACTTAGTTCCAATAGGTGTTGAACTGCAATGGTCCATACCTTCATGAACTCTATATAGTGTACAAGAAATAAGACTAGAAAGCAAGAATAACAAAACCAACTCAACTCAACATGAGATTCTACATCATAAACTAATCCAAATCCACCATCATAAGTCTAATAAAAATAAAAGAAAAAGGGCAGCAATTTCATTTAAGTATGAAGACACACACAGATGTTCATGAAAATGCATACAACCATGAGTCTTAAGAGAAAATGTATCACAACTTCTATATTTCATTTAGCTATTTTTCTTAATTCCTACTATCACAACTATTAACTATTCATCTGTGTGCTCAAATATGATACACGACAAAATGTATGAACTTAAGAGAAATTACTTAATTAATCAAAGGAATTTTTAAATCAAGGTCTGTGAAACTAACTTGAAGAGTTGAAGTCATTGCCACCAATGAAATCTGAAATACCAAATTCCATCTAACACCTGTGAACCAAAAATAAACACCAAAAGTGTGAGAGGAGGGGACAATTAGAATCTGAAGAATGAGAGAAAATTAAGAGAAGGAAGAGTTCCACTCGGTGGTTTCCGATAAGCTACACGACCTTCGTCAAAATTCTCTTTACCTAACTTGTAGTGTAGCCAAAATAATGCTTAAGTATTACCCTATTTCTGCTCCCTGAAGCCAAAATACAAGAATTTTATTCAAAAACATAATCAATACATTAAATGTGTTATGTGAAAATGGCTTATAATGATGAACATGCTCATTTATGCAATCAATTACCATTACAAACATTGCTACATACTTGTGCAAAAGCAAATCTGCTGCAAACCAGAAATGCTTTTATAATTTAGTTGGTTTTGTAAACTTCAATACTATTTCAGCATCAAATGTAATTGTTAAAAAATATTTAGTTTCTAATCTCCAATTCAATGGCATGCCTTATATGCAATACCTCAATGTGAAGACCTGAAAGTGTCTTTGAAAACTCTATTTTTGATGCTGCATGCCCATTTTGTTGTTTTGTTTCTGGCCGGGGTTCCTCGATCCTGCTTTGGCAAGCTCTTCCACAACCTAAGCTTGAGTAGCAGAGAATAAACCAGTTTATGCAACTAATTAAGTTTGATAGCATTAAATTGCAGGCATAATTAGAATCAAAATCCTACTCCTACTAATACAATGATTGACCATACTACAATGATTGACCTAAGCGAAATAAGTGAGAGAGCTCTTTGTGACGGAGATCTTCGACATCATAAGAGAAACTTGCACTGTTTGTGACTCCTTGACATAGTGAAGCACTGCTTGTGACTCCTTGACATGCATTATCCCAAGATTATCCCTCTTGTATCCGCAAACTAATTAAGCAACTTGCGGCATCATGACTGAAATACATATTTAACACGCAGGAAAAACATAAGCTAAAATACACTTAGAGTTTTATCTTAACAACCAAATTTGATGATGCACCAAGTGCTCTACCTCAATATGATCATTATCTAGATTCAAAAACAACAAACTGATATGCATTATAACACAACCATACAAGAATTTAGTGGTTTGCAGCTGAAGAAAACAACATACACTGATACACCATTATATTTGAGTTGAGAATGTAACAATATATACACATTACCTGTGTTTCAGTGGCAGCAAATTATCAATTGAATTTCTTATTAACAGGACTATCCTTATATAATGTTGACAAAAGAAAAGTAAAGGAAATTCAATGAAATAAAATTGTGTTACCATTTGAACCAATGAACAAATTCAATGATTAATCAATAATAAATCAATTGAACACACAACAAATCTAGGTTTGAGATTACAATGTAACGATTGAACCTCGCGTCGTGAGAGATAGCGACAATTAAAGCCATACTCACAAATGTTGCAATGTTGAAACCCCCAACCCCAAAAGCCAACAACAACACATTTAACAAAACATATACCAATGAATTTCACAGAAACCCTAACATGAAATAGAAATTCAAATAGAAAACAAATACAAAATCAAAATAGAAATAGAAACCCTAATTAAGATGAAATAGAAATTCATTGAAACTGAAAACAAATACAAAATCAAAATCAAAATAGAAATCGATTGAAATCAAAATCAAAAAAGGAAACAGGTTGAGGATGAAATCGAAATTGAAATCGACATAGTTTGATGTGGAATTTCATGAGTTACCTGGCGGCGGAGGGAGAGAGAAGGCAAAGAAGAGAGGTGGCGGAAGGAGAGAGGCGGCGGAAGCAGAGAGGTCGCTTCTTCTCTTCAGTGAGAAGCTCGTGTCTCTTCTCTTTACTGAGAAGAAAAGAAAAGAAAAGACAAGTAAAATAACATAGCAGATAAGAAGAAGAAAAAACACCCCAAATTGCGGCGGTTTGAAACTCCCCAAATATATACGAATATTTGTACTTACAAAATGTTATGCGTGTTACTTTCTTCTTAAATATGGGGTTTATTGATAACCCCCGCAAAATAACCGCCTCTATCATGCGTCTTTTTTGTAGTGTAGTGTTCTTAGTGATTAATATTCATGATTCTAAGAATCACATTAAATAAATGAGAATAATAGAAAATCAATTGTATGTGATATATCAATATTCAAAATGTATTCATTTTTGTTAATTTAAATGTCATAATAATATATTAGGGCCATGTATGTATATTCGTTGATAGTTGGGGTGGAAGGTTTAATTTAAGCTCAATTTCTTTGGATTTATTTCTTGCTATGCTTTGTGTAAAAGAATATTATAAATTCAGTGTGATATAATGATATCAAATTAAAGTATAGTGTTATGAACAACTACAACTATTTGTCAAACAAATTTTTAAAAAGCTTTTAACCACCAAATGTTTGACCACAATTAGTTCCATACCAACAGCAAGACCAGAAAGAATGGAGTCACCAGTGATGTTGGCAAAATAATTTGTGAAAAAGAATTTTTAGATTGGTAGAGGAAGGAGGTTTGGGTGACATTGTTTCCTTGATTTGGGAAAAAGAATTTGTGGATGTTAATAATTTTTTGAATTTCCAGGTAATGAGAAGTTGTTCAAAATACTTTTTTTTTAAAATAAATATATTAATTTCTATTCTGACCAATTGCAAGTTTGCAACCATACATATGTAAAAACAATGTGTAAAAACAGGGTCACATAAATATGTTTTGGTCAAAATAAGTCAAAATTATAATGCGGGACTACTAATTAAGATTTTTAAAAAGTCATCTAAATTAAACTAATGCGGCTTGAATTGGTTCAGTTGATGCGGTTTATATCATAACATTTTAGTACCAAACAATTTTAAACACTGAAAAGAAAAAAAAATATTACAATACCAATAAAAATTGTTTATCCAAGAGGATGAAGTTGAAATGAGAGATTGTAACATGAATAAAATGAATAGTTGAAAATATAGTGTTGGATACTGTATGTTCCCTTGTCTCATTTGGTGGGCTGAATTGCTAATTGGGTAATGTATTGAAATTATAGAAACTTAACTTTAATCTTGCGGTTCGGTTTTCAAAAAAACTTTAATCTTGTGGTTCGGTTTTTTGAAATTAAAACCGCCAACCAAACCAAACAGTGCGATTCATCAAAAAAAAAATTGAACTCATCTAAACTAAATGCAGTTTTTGCGATTTTCAATTTGAGTTGGTTCGATTTGCGATTTTACTTTTGGATTGGTTCGAATAAGGTTACAAATTACCATTCCTGCTAATTGCAAAATGGATAAAAATGCAAGAGAGGTTAAAATCCTACAATTGAAACTAGGTAGCTAAAATTAGAGCCGTCAAAACGGGCAGCCCAGCCCGGACGGGCAGCGGGTTTTATCGGGTCGGGATAAAAAGTCCGGGATAAAATATAAGTTGAAATTTTAGTGCCTGAGCCCGCCCCTTTGCGGGCTAGCGGGCTTTCGGGCAAGTCCGGCCCGAAACAGTTATTTTTTTCTTTTTTTTCATTATCAAAAAACAATTTGTTGGAGCAAAAAAATTAAACATTTCAAATATAATACAAATAAGTTTATAATATTCAAAATAAATTATCAATCAACTAAATAACATAAAATAAATTCAAATAATTTTTCAAAACAAACTAAGTTCATGCATAATCAAACAACACAATTATAATTTACAATCAAAATATCACACAAAACAATATAAACGAGTATAATCAAATATAATTATAATTTTATGACTATTTTGTAAGACTTGGACTTGAATTTTGTCTTAAAAAATTAGGAAAAAAACATATATACGGGCTTTCGGGCGGCCCATGGGCCACTCGAGCAAGCCCATATTTTCAACGGGTAAATACGGGTCGGGCTAAAAAGTCCGGATGCTAAATTAGCGAGATATTTTACAGCCCAAGCCCGGCATTTTTTCGGGCTTGGCGGCCCGGCCCATACGGCCCCGCTCATTTTGACGGCTCTAGCTAAAATTGCACAATTCAGAAATTTTAAGGGTTAAACATATAAGTGCGTTTAAACATTAATGATAATGGAGAGCTTGTGAGAATTCAACCTGATTATCGGTGTACAATTATTGAAGTGATACAAATGTGAAAAAAATTGAAAGTTTTAGATACAGATATAAAACTAACTAAACTAAGTTAGAGTAGCCACCATAGTTTACAAGTTAATAATGCCAAGTCCTTATACTCAACTTCAAAAGATGATCTAGAGACGGTGTTTTGTTTCTTGAATTTCCACCAAACAAGAGAAAAGCCATGTACTAACATATTTCCTTGTGTAAGGACATCTAGTCCGGTCAAAGTCAGCATAACTATGAAGTTTTAATTCACTAGAAGTACAAAACAATATACCCTGTGCAGGAAAAGACTTGAGAAATCTCAAGACCCATTGTGGCAGCTTGATAATAGGGAAGCTATGTAGAAACAATTTTGTTGAGATGTTTATGGGAGGGAACTTGAGAGGAAAAATTTCAAAAACTATGGTTAATTATAAGCAACACGTAAAAAAAACTATGTATAATTTTCTGTTGAGAGAATAAAGTGTAATCACTTATAATTTAAATTCATCATCTTATTCTCTCTTCTAATTAATGGTGAGATATTTAGGCCAAATTTATTGTATTTTATAAATATAAACGGATGTAGTATTTTTTTTTTTTTAAGAATCTAAATTACTTAAATTGACATTAGAGAGAATTGAACATGAGATCTCGAGGATGAGCATACTCAAAGGTCCCTAGTCAATATTACCAAACTAATCCAAATAATTTTTTTAAAAGTTTAGAGTTAATCAAGGTATCGATCTTATATATATATATATATATATAGTAAAGACGTACGTAATAGGGTGTAGAATTTAAAACTACTTTATATTTTTAATTAACATATAATATTTTTTACCATATGAAATACATGTCTTCAAGAGTTAATTTAACTAACATATATAATATTAAAGGTGTTATGCAAGTACTCCCTCTGATTTTAAATATAAGAGATTTTTTATTTTTTAGATTTATGAAATGATTGATGTATTTGGTCTATATTATGAACCAAATAGATCAATCATTCTATGAACCTATGAAATAAAAGTTCTCTTATATTTATGACCGGAGGTAGTAGTTGAATACGTAAGAAAAAATGTACGTATAGTTGGTTGGTAGTGTTCTTAGTGATTAATATTCATGATTCTAAGAATCACATTAAATAAATGAGAATAATAGAAAAATCAATTGTATGTGATATATCAATATTCAAAATGTATTCATTTTTGTTAATTTAAATGACCTCATAATATATTAGCCATTAGGGTACCATGTATGTATTCGTTGATACTTCTTGGTGAGTTACATGCATGACTCAAAATTCATATTTAATACATGAGAATGAGGTTAAATTTATTTATCTAATCTAATACTATTCAATTATTTAAAGCTTAACATCATGACTTTTTTTTATTTATTATTTCTTTAGTTAAAACTTATAACTCTTAAAATTTTAAATTAAATTTAACGTAAAATTCTCAATTATTATTAAATTTAATGTTATATATTCAACCGGGAGTATCCAAATTATATTGAATCTCTAACCTGAACAAAACTTAAGTATAGAGTAAGTAAATTTAATCTCTAACTTGAACAATATTTGAATTGCCAACAACAATCACAAACGCACCACTACGTATCAGTCAAAGCTAAACTTTGTAGGCCACAATGTTTGATTAATAAAATACTATCTGCTTTGCCACTTGAGCCTATAATTATCTATTGTAAAAATCATTTTAATATAAACAATCAATTAAAAAAAATTCGCTAAGAAGTCTCAGTTCAACGGGTAAAAAATGACGAAATTGTTAAGTCAGACGTTTATGACCAGAGTTCGATCCCTGGTGACTCCACATTGTGTGTGTGAATTTTTGATGGCTTTGTCATCTCATCTATGTATCAAAACAAAAAAAATTAAGTTTTTTCTAATTTACCCCTTTTATGATTTAGAGGTATTTACCCCTGAATCACTCAATAGTATTTTAACCGATATAAATTTTCATAAATTAAAATGTTGGATTGAAAGTTTATATCATATGTAACTAAAAAAAAAGTTTGATATGTTATTGAGACACATAAAGATTAACGACGTTTAAAAAATCACATAAACTGTTTCAAATGACACCTAAAAGCTAAGAATTTGAAATTTATTTCTCTCTATAAATTAGTTGAAAAATCTAAAATTGACCCAAAACCCTAAAATCGGTCAAAAACATAAATTCAATCATAAACCTGACCTAAACCGTCAAATCTAAAATTAACCGAAAACCCTTAAATCGAGCACAAACCCGAGCAAAACCGTAAAACCATTAGAATAATATAAAATTGACCCTAAACTTAACCTGAACCCAAAAATTGGTCAAAAAACCTAAAATCGGCACCAAACCCGACACAAACCCTAAAATCGGCCGAAAATCCTAAAACCGACAAAAAAAATCATAAAATCAACTATAAAAGGGGATATTCTCTTCGACCGAATTATGAAAGGGAATATTCTTTTCGACCGAATTCTAGACCGAAAATATGTTTGAAAGAAGTGAAGAATATTGATTGGGAGAAGAGTTTCAGAACAAGTTCAAGCCATATTTGTGTAAGAAGTGAGGATAAGAAGCTACTTCAATTGGGGTGGAAGGTTTGAAGCTCAACTTCTTAGGATTTTCTATTTCTTGCTATGCTTTCTATGAAAGAATAATAATGCATGCAGCAAGTGGATTGTGAAGGCTTGAAAGTTGTTTTGATGAAATGAAGTATAAATTCAGTGTGATATATATATATATTGATATCAATTTAAAGTATACTTTATTAGTTGCTTCAGTGGTGATTGACGGTGAACTTGGTAGAGAGGACCACGGTTCGATCCCTTACAACTGTGATGTGGAGGGGTTGAAACCACTTAATGTCAAAACTAACCTCCGAACTAGATTAAACTGATGGTGAAAACTAAAAAAATAAAATAAAATTAAAGTATACTTTAAACAATTAATCTTAAAAAATAAACGCGTTTCAAGCCCTTTTTCGTAAGTATTTTAAAGTCATTAAATAATTTGTTGTGAATTGCTAAATTTACACTAACGGTACATATACAAGTTAAACTTTTGTATTTCAAAGGATGAAAACCCAAATTTCAATCTTATGAATATATGTAAACCTCAAATTTGAGTTTTACAAAGCTCTGGTAAAATTCATATGAGTTTTTTGTATTATGTATAATTAGAGAAATGAATATGAATAATCGATAAAAACAACATATATTGTGGTACAGAAAGAGTATAATTGAAAGCGATAACACGAGTCTCACAAGTACTAGTAGTCATATAAAACCTACCGGTTCTTGAAGGGAAGAATAAGAAAAAATGGTGTTCCACGCGAAGGATCTCTTTGGGGCACACAGAACTTCATTTAAGGAACATGGCAGGCCATGTACATGTATCACATGGGTCACTACACATGACCTCATAAAATGAAGCTTAAACAAAAAGTTTAAATGGTGGTGGTAGTATTAGCAAGTGGGGTACAAAACGTAAAAAACTCATGTGTATACATTTCTTGGCCCGGTAAAGTGCCATGAAAGCCCATGTCCCAAAACTATGAAAAAAAAAGGTGGAATAGTGTTTATTTTTGTCATATTATAGACTTTATTTGTTATAATTATAAAAAATTCTAATATTCAATAATTTAGAAATTAATTTTAAAATATTTTTTTAAAAATATAGAAATTTTTTTGCATATACTTATCATAATAAAAATCATTTTAAAAATAGTTCCAAAAAAATCATTTTAAAAAAACTATTCAAAATAATTTTTCATACCTGAAATAGTTTTTAGATTTTTTTTTACCAATTTTAGATTCTTTTAATAACTATAACATATGATTCTTTTAAGTAAAATAAACAGAGCCGCTAGAGAGAGAAGCTCTCCCCTCTCTCTAGAAATTAGGGTTTTGGGGTTGAGCGTCGTTCCTCCGCCGTCGTCGGAGCTTTTTCTCTCCGAAATGGAGTATGTCTCCTCCCTTGTGGAGGTTCCTCTCCCATGTATGTGGGTTTCACTTCTTTCTCTCATGCTCATGGTAAATCTCCTTCTATGTTGTTTTCTCTCTTTGTTCCCCCGCCAACTTCCACTCCGTTTTCTTCTCCCTCCACCAACAACCACCACTCTGTTGTGCTCTCAAATCGGAACCCAACTTCAATGACCAACCATTCTGAACTCTGTGGCTATGAGATGAGACCACCACCAGAACCACCACCATTGAAAGAAGTGAAACTGGTGAGATCTTGTGTTTGTGAATCTGTCACTTGTATTGTGTTGTACTGTTTTTATGAGTTCTGTATTGTGGTGTATTGTTTTTATGTATTTTGTAGTGTGTATTTAAGTTTAGTCTACTTCAAGTTTGCTTTCATGGTGTTTGATGTAAAGCCCCAAAGATGTATGAATGTAATGACAAATGCTTTGAGCAAGGATTTAAAAGTGGCTGCAGCAAACCAATCTCTCTTCTTCTCCATTCAACAAATGAGTCCTTCATATGTGGTTGGTTTAACCAATTTTGAGAACCGGTATAGTCGATTTGCGCGTCCACTAGTCAAAGAAATGATCCGTAATTGGATAGATTTAAAGATTGTGGTTCCTCAACCCACTTATCACTTGTGGAAGAAATTTACTTGGGTGCTTGGATTAAGTTTTTGGCTTGCAATTGTCCTATTGGCTCCTATTTTCTCAAAGTTTATTGATAAGCAAATCTTAGTTGGCTTAATTGTTTGTTTAGTTTTCAAAATGTGGTTGGGGAATGTCCTAACACACTATATCTCTCTATGCTTGTACTTTCATTTTATCATCTAATGCAAAATGTTAGTTCTATCAAAAAAAAAATAACTATAACATATGATGAAAACTTTTAAAAGTGATTTTTTTCCACAAAATAATCTGACAATGAGTTTATTCATAGTTATAAAGTATACACTGATTTTGCAGGCAATTAATCTCTTCTTCATGATCAATTGCTTTTAATATAACTGTTTTGGACTGACCAAATGCCCAATATTCAAGTACATATTTTCAACAGCCCTGATTCCTACACGAAATTCATCCTTATCCACACGGATAATTGCTTACAAATAAGTGGTTTTACACCACTTCATGGTACGATTCTAAACCCTAATTCTCTCTTCTTGCACACATACTGACTTGAGCGTCGGAGTTCATTTTTGTGCAAGAATCCCCCCTTCTCCAAGGAGCTGAGCCACCATCATCTCCACCGTACGCCACCGTATCATTTTCCATTGGAGTTAAGACATTCGGACCGTTCACCACAATAATCTTCATTTTTTATCTATAAACTCAAATCTAAAATTTTGATTAACCGATTCAAGTAAAGTTCTGATCAAACCTACATAATCTTGGTTGTGTTTGTAATTTTGATACGTATAACACATACGTACCAAAACTACAAAATAACATCATAACATCAACCATTGTGTTCATTGTTTTGTTTTTGAAAGAGAAATGAATGACAGTGTGGGCCAATTGGGCTCCCCTAACAATACTCCTGGAATCATTGTGAAAGCTAAACATCATTGTTTGGATATTAGGAAGCAGTAGGGACATTAAATGTTGAAGGTAGGTAAGGCAGGTACCTTGCCAGCAAACCACAATAAGGATTCTTCATAAGGGACACAAACAACCACAAGGTATAAGGTGACAAAACCAAGTTCATTGGAAACTTTTTTTCCTATTTCGAATCATCAATTTATTTGCTTTGGAAAAAGTTTGTAATCCAACCGAATCTATAACCGGTCCCTTCTCTTCTTAGTTTCTTCCTTTGCATCTTTAAGTTGACCCTCATGGAGAAGTGAGAACCATACATTATGCACTTTTGCTTCTTGCTTTTATTTTCTTTCCTATTTTCATTCATAAATTAAACTTCTATTCACTTTAAATACAACAAAAGTTTAATTGCATGTTTTATGTCTTCCATTTATTTTAAATTTTAAGTTGATTTTATATGTTTAAAAAGTATATGCTCATCATCACTTACATTATTGATGTCGTCATAAGTTCATTCTTTCCTACAATTTTTAAGTTAATTTTGTCTAAAATTTCCATGTGACACCCAGATAAGTTGTCCATGTATACAACTTGTTAGTCACGTGCATGATTCAAACGGAAATTTGACTAAAAAAAAGCTAGCAATAAAAAATAATATGATAATTTGTTGTGTATTATTGGGCTTGGCCCACTTACTTCTTGGGTTATTATAACTAAGAGGGAACTAGTTTATTGTTTTTTTACCAAAGAAGATTGATGCATTTCATTCAAAATCAAAGTATCAATATATTATAAAGTGAGTGAAACATATAAAATAAAATAAGTAGCAAGCTATGGTTAATGCTTCATTTGCAAGAGAATGAACTACAACATTTGTTCGACGTTTAATATAAAGAAGAAAGACATTTAAAAGATCCATAACATCCTTTAATATATAGTTAGAAGATAGTGATGAAGCACAATCAACAATAACACTCTCTAGCTATGATTCCTCAAACACATACCAAGACCTATGCGTCTGGGCAGCCGCATTACATTTATGTCTACCGGCTGGAGGAACCGGCTGGAGGAACGGGCATCCATGTCAAAGAGAGCATTGGATCGATAGTAGTTATGGAACAAGAAACTCTTCCTTTGCTTGAGGACTATAGCAAAAGTTAATCATTTGAGATAGTACTCAAACATATACTACATTACAGTCATTACTACTTGTACAATATGTTAATTAGTAGTCTTATTAGATTATGTTTGTGATAATTACAACATATAATTGATTTATAGTTATTTATTTATCAAATAGGATTACGTGTATAAAAATTATACTAGTATTAGTATTTCGTTTTAACATTCTAAGTTGATATATTATGATGTGTCTGTGTAGCTTTCTCTCATGTATATAATTAATTAGAAAGGTTAACTTAGATTATAGTACCAAATCATCATAATATAAAAAATGAGAATATTGTATTCAAGAACCATAGGGCTTATTGCCTGCAGTTTTATATTTTTAGAATCCCCAAAAGATGACACCCTTTACTATTAGTATATTATATAATATATGTTTTGAATAAACATTTTTCATAAAAAAAACACTATGATGAAATTCTTCTTTGTGCAAGACTCAATTGAATTATGCACGTTACTAATTAGCAAATTTTAAAGTATATTATTGATCCATTATACTCTTTTATTTCTTACAAGCAAATCCATTGTAGGTTATTCACTTTGCAAAACTAAATATTTAAATCTGACTAGTAAACCACTTACCCTATGGGCTATGGCTATAAATTAAATTTGTATCACATCTTCAAAGATAATACGCCCACAAATCAATTTACTTATAGCATGTTTGGATCTGCGTTTGTCTTAAAACATGAAGTGTATAGATCATCTAACTTATAATAAGATGTTCAACATTTTGTGTTGAATTTTTACATTACATACCAATAGTGATAGATTACATATTATTTAGTAAAGACAAAGTTAAACATCTTTTATTTTTGTTGTAAATTGAATAAATTGTTTTGAATCACGGCCCCAAATGCAATTGAGGCCGCAACATAAATTTCAAATCTGACTACAAACACATCGCAACCGCAATTGCAACTACATTAACCACATTTATCACCAATTTAGTAAAACGCAACCGCAATCTCAAACCATAGTTAACCAATCAACAAAATGATGATACTAGACAAAAGCCATCAAATCATGAACATGTTAACACATTGGAAGGGATGGGGTACAAGTATGTAGGCCAATATAATCTGACTTATCATCACAGTCTAAATTAACATAGCTAGCACCAAGCAAGCAACAAACAAGGGTTCTTCCATTATAATGTACTACTACTAACATATATGTGTGGACCACAAAGATGGATCATGAAACATGCAGCTTTATCTGATGCTGAAAACCCCCCAAAACAAGCAAAGCATCTTATACGTGTATTGGTAATGGGCAAGGTTTGGACTAGTTAACAAGCAAGCTGTATACAACAAAAGCATATCCTATGCTACTATATACACTTGAAACATCAATACTCCTATTGTGTGTTTTTATAGTAAAGCTTCCAAACTAAGCACGTTTCTACTTCTTTCCTTAAGTAATCAACCAAGTCCCCCCTTTAGAAGCATGCATATTAAAGCTGACCCATAAAGCTATTTAACTAGTAAGTTACATTCATTACTTGTATTCTTGGTGAGGAAATTATGTTATTTGTGGTCTCTAAGTCTACATAGACCAATGTTTGAAAATTATTAGTCAATTCTAATAATGATGAATGATAATCTCTATTAGATATAGAAGTTGGTTTGATTGGTTAGTTACATTATTAGTTAGATGTTCTCAAATTATGTATCAATGGATTTTCTAATCTACCACTATAAGAAGAGTAATATGGCATCGGAGTATATCTAAGATTTGTTAGGTCACATGTTATCAAGTCATCACTATCGATTTATTCGAGTTACTCTCTAGAGGCCCAATCAGTCCCGGGCGTTAGGGTGTATGTTAGGAGTTTCATGTTAGAAGAGATATGGTTTGAATACAATTATAATTAGGGCAATCTTTATTTTACAAGTTGATTTTATAAGAAGTAATTATATATTGATGCGATTATATTTGAGAAAAAATTAAATATTAATAATTTAAAACTACAATTAAATTTATTTTCTCTTGTTTTTAACAAATCAACATGATAAGATCCATTAGCAACCGTTAATATATGAATTACTGTTTTATTATTGTGAGATAGGTCTAGTGTCAATCAAATGTAGCCCTTTACCATTTTAGCAATGGCATTGATCATTAATTGATAGTAACTAGCTTGTTACATATTAAAACTTAGCTAATTTAGGAATAATCTTGTGTGGAACGTCGGCTGCTTGTGGGTTTTGCGAGGGACCAATTGAATCAGAAAATCATCTCTTTCTTGTCCGTTAGCATGAGAGGTGTGGTCAAATGTCCGTAGGTGGTTTGGAATGGTTACAGTAATACCGGCAACAATCTCTTTTATGTTTGAGAGTATCCTTTCGTTGATCAGGTTCAAGAAGGGTGCATATAAAGGAGTGTACTTTTGGTGTGTGGCACGCGGTGGTTTGGGTTTTATGGAGGTCGAGGAATGAAAAAAATGTATGTTCAACTCCGGAAATAGTTAAAGATATTTTTGAAAGGATCAAATTTGTATCATAGAAATGGTTGTTGTCAAAAAAGTTACATCTCCATATATATTTTATGAATGTGGGATTGAATCATTTAGATTGTATTATCAGATAATCTAAAGGGTAGGTAGAGAATTTTGTTGAATAGGGAATTAATGCCTTATTTTTTTTGGTTTGTGAGCAAATTACCACACATACTTTTATTATATTTGTGGATTGAGTAATTCATGTACTTATTCCATCTATCAATATACTATACTTTTGCTGTTAAAAAAACTTTATAACTTTATTGATTTAATTAGTAGAACTCCACCATCTTATACAGTCAATTAAATGTAACAAGTCAACAAGTTCACCATGATTGTGATGAAGAAGAGAACTGACATTACAGAGATTCTAGGGATCCTAATAGATTCTCTACTCCATTTTCTCAAAACTCCATTGATGGTAGTAGTTGGAAAGCTGAAAAAGATAAGTCATGTCCCTATTGTTTTCTATTTTTCATCTAAATGCATATAGCTTGATTTTTAATTTATAAATAGGGTTGGTTAAAATGGGAAAGATAATTATTTCCAAAGTAAATTAACAAATATAGAATGGGAAAAAAGTAAGAGAAAGAAAACAAATTTCATGTCATCAACATTCATCACCACAAAGGCACAAAAGGTTGAAATCTTGAGTTACTATAAAAAAAAGTAACAATGTGAAACGTTGATTTATTATCCAATGGATTTATGGACTGACAACATTAACGGTAAAAAAATTGGGAAATTCAGGAGGGTAAGGGAAAAAATTGCCAATCTCTACCTGGCTCAAATCAAGAACATAGATATATAAATTAATAATAAAAAATTGCTAATATCTTTATATATTAATGTGAGAGTAAAAATTAATACTCCATCAATCAAAAGCACTTGTTACTTTTATATAAAATTAAAAAGTAACAAATGTGTGAGTATAGATAGTACTCTATTTGACAATGTGTATATTTTTCGGAATCTATACGAGATTATGCGTTTAAACTCCGACTTTATAATAGTGTTTCTAATCGCCTATCAATCGAGTTAGTAGTTACACTTATGAGACAGACAAATATAGGTTAACATTGTGTGCATGTAAGAAAAATAGGAGGAAATAAACCCTTCAAGCTAGCAATATTTCTCTAACATGAAATTAATTATCTCACGCCTGGATTTGAGTCTACCAACTTTACTTCCCCAACACAGAAGAAAACATGGATAAATTAATAGTAGTAGTTCTCAAATTTAATACAAATCACATGAAATAAACTAAAATATTAATTAGTATACAGTTCCTTGCATCATCCATAAAATGATGAAATGAAAATCCCAACTATTGATAATACTAACAAAAATCTGGTTCCCAAAATGTGTGTCCACTGTCCTATATTATCTATATCTCGTTTCAAAAAATAATAGTAAGTACTAATAAGAAACATAGTCTATAAATATAAATAAAAAATGAGTAAAGAGACATTTTAGATGCATATTCACTATTGACTCTACAATATACAAACATCTAGAAACTAAACAAACATATTGGAATACCATATTTGCAAATTCATTTGTCTATACATAAATAAATAATTAAGATGGGTCAAATATAACAGAAAGGAAATTAAGGGATGAGAAAATTAAAAAAAAAAAAAACTACAAAGAAGAATTAAGACTTAGTAAAATTATAGTAAAGGCTACATACAGGAGTTTTAGCAAAAATTAGGTTATTTATTTCAATATCACTATAAAACAAGTGAATATTTGATTTTGAAGTAGAATTAGCAAAATTGAAATAGTTCACTGTAATTTATAAATGTTACACTTTAAAACAAATTTATTGTGATTTCAAATATGCATTCAATCAGCAAGGAGGAAGATTTTTCTCACTGTTTCATGTATGTGAAAGGAGCAAAAATGTTTTGCTGTAAGATGAAGAAGCAAAAGAAGAAGAGACAAGCAAATACATAGAGAAAGACATGAAAAACGGAAAATGCAGGTGTGTGTTCAAAAACAACATTGATTCTTTCGAGAACAACTGTCATAGGATGGTGAAAGTATCAATATATAGACAAACAAAATTAATCTAGAGGGGTCA